>OU026070.1:2400000-4800000 GCA_907269065.1 Crocallis elinguaria | reverse complement strand
TAAAGTTCTCTACCTCTTATGTGTTCGAGCTATAAAACATGTACACCACTCGCCATACTTGCACCAATCCACTATTATTATAAATCCTAACAAGGCTTGCGCAATATTACTGTATTAGAGCTTTACTTTGTAAATTAAGGACACACTGCAGAGCTGAAAGCTTTGACATGGTTATAGTGTTTATTTAGGTACACGGTGGTGGATATACCTACTTGTGTACCAACACGTAACATTGTGAACGTGTTAATTGTTACTAATTTATTATGGTTGATATTATAGTAATTTAATTTGACGGCTTGATAGTAAATAACAGTTGAAATAATGATTTCAGATCTGTTACAGGTCAGGTTATTTTCTCAGAAATGGTGTAGCGACAGTAAAAAAATGATTGATTGATTGTTTAATTTCTTAACTAAGTTAACAAAAAAAAAAAACGCTTACACTCATACCCCCGCACTAGGATTCCCTGTGTCGCAGGTGGCATGGACACACACAGATACACATCACAAACATCCAAGACACGAGAACAAATTTTTATTCTTACACAAAATCTGCCCCGGCCGGGATCGAACCCGGGACCCCTCGCTTTGCAGGCAGGGTTACTACCAACTTAGCTACGGAGCCGTCAAGTTAAGATTTATTGATTGATTATTTAATTTCTTACCATAGTAACAGATCTGAAATACAAGAAAGAAAAAAGTACGTTTAATTCCGGACAACACAACATTACAACAGAGAACAATAATTAACAACGTGATGTTGTGATGTCAGCATCACAACATTACAATGTTAATTGTTTAATATTTCTATTTTGTGTTGTTCTCTATTGTAATGTTGTGTTGTCCTAAAACTAAAACTACTTAAATTTCATAATTTCCCGGAGATTAAGATGATCACAATCTTTCACCAAGCAGCTATCATTTTATTCCAACTGCCGCATTTGAGAGCTAGTCTCCATTCTAAGCTCCTTATAGTACCTATATATTATACAAATCTGTATTTAATAACGATAAAGTCCAGTTTAAAGCAAAGCGTCCTGTGTGTTTTCCGTCACACAATTATCCATGTATATTACCAGCAAAAAAAACTGTATTATAGTTAATTGTTTAAAGAAAAGACTCAAATAATAAAAGAAGAAGGAATCAAAGATAATTTATAAAATTGGTCCAGAATGTAGAAAAAATTGCAAAATAAATCATGAAATAACTTTTAGTCTCAAAACTTACATGGTGACAGGCATAGCATGTTTTATAGATAAAAATAATTAAAGATTAAAATAATTAATTCACAAAAACTTTACCACCTTTGATGTTATCATAACTTAAGAGCAGACACAGTGGTTAAAGGGTAAATACCTAATCTAAAGAAATAAAAAAGTGAACGACTCAGAATGGTAATAATAAATTTAACGTGTCTTAACTCGTGTTTTGAAACCAATTATTTTGTTTTACTGATTGAGAAAAATTGTAGCAAACAAGGAAAAAAATTGACAAAAATTTTTTTTAATAAGTTCCTTGTTTTTATAACACATCAAGGACAAGAGTACCCTTTGGACCCTTATCAAAACGACATTACTTGTCTAAACCCACTATGCCTAAGGGTATACCACAAAATTAAACACAAAATATTATGTGGTTTTTTTATTATTATTATGTTGCGAATTGATATATTCTTTTAAAATCTTCGGTAGTTTTAATATACGACTTCAAATAGAAAATCAAAATCAAAAGTATGCATAGCTCTTGGTTTAGTTTAATAAACTTATAAAGCTTTCGTATGCTGGGATTCCAGACACAATATAAAATCTATTGTTCGTCGTTCGTGGTCCACGTAATGCCGTAAGATATATAATAGTACCCGCCACGTATTACACGGACATCTCAGACTATGTAAGGTGGTTCAGAGAATCTATAGGTAGACACTCCTGTATCATCTTGTGATACCATATCACCACTAAATACCCTGAGAGATATGGGCGTATGAGCTATAAGCGCCCATTATGCACGTTTATGAATGCTTGCGTTTTGCTATCAAAATAACCATGGTTTTTCAACAAGCGCGGGTTATGATGTTACGAGAAGTAAAACCAAGAAACGGATAAGAACAGCAATACGTCCAGATAGTTCACTCCCTCGAAGTTCTGCCTGGACAAAACAACGACTGCTCTGCTACATACACACTTGCGCACCACCACGTATTTACCGCCGCTTCTGCACTAAACACGCAGTGGTTGTCAAACTATTTTTTTTAATAGAGATCGTAGAAGAGACGATTATCGTGGTTGTTCCATGGTTTGCGCGTGGTCCGTGATTGATGCATAACCATTAATCAAGCATTAACGTCTAATGTTCTATTTCATTTAAATACCCAGTTTCAGTTAAACGCTTGTAGTTTAAGCAAACACAGCAGGTTATTAGCCCGTTAAATGCGGATAATATATATATTTTGGTTCAGCGAATACGTTCAGTAATCTGTTCTTAACTCAAAGTTCATAATTAACTGGGGGTTACAATAATATGTCGGGGGTAAACATGTTTACCAAACTTGAGCGAGCGAGCTTAAGTTGTTGATTAATCCCTAAGATTAAATTCTTCAGACATTACCAAATTGTTGATAAGTTGAGAATTTTGAATATTGATAGGTACTTGGTACACGTGTATTTTATAAAGCGATGTGTGGTAGTTGTTTTGCTAATGATATTGGACCCGTAGATGATTTTTCATCTCCGTCCTGTTAGTATTTTTTCGGAAAAACTGTGCGAAAGATACTCTGAAAAATATCAACTTACCAGAATTAATTAATTATTAACAACTTAGATAAAACATCAAATGTTTAGAAAATATAATAAACTAGCTTCTGCCTCGCGGTTTTCACCCGCCTTACCACAGGAAACGTCAAACCCCGCCGCCGGTGCAGAGCACGGCGGCGGCGGTACCAGAGGTACCGGAGGCGGCGGCGGCGCGAGACGCCGGTTTCCGACGCCCTCTATGCCCGGTATAGAGAGGCGTCGAAGGCGCTGAGGACGGCCATCAAGAGGGCCAAGGTGGAGGCGTGGCGGGACCTGCTCGCGACGCTGGAGCGGGACCCCTGGGGGCGGCCGTACAGGCTGGCGCGGCGGAAGCTGCGCCCCTGGGCTCCCCCCACGACGACCACGCTGGACCCGCCGGTCCTCGCGCGGGTGGTCGAGGGATTGTTCCCCGGTGATCCGGGGACTGGATCCCTCCCACCCATCATGGCGGAGGTGGAGGAGGTGGAGGAAGAGGACAGCCCCGTACCCGAAGTGTCGGAGGCGGAGCTGGGGGTGGCTGTCCTCAAAATGAGGGCCAGAAACACGGCGCCGGGTCCAGACGGGATTCCGGGCCGTGCCTGGGCCCTCGCGGACGAGTTTATGGCACCGCAGCTGAGGAGCCTATTCAGCCGGTGCCTCCGCGAGGGTCGGTTCCCGCAGCGTTGGAAGGGGGGCAAACTCGTCCTTCTACGGAAGGACGGACGCCCCGTGGACCAACCTGCGGGCTACCGCCCCATTGTGTTGCTCGATGAGGCGGGCAAGCTACTGGAGAGGATCGTAGCTGCCCGCCTCGTCGACCATTTGGAGAGGGTCGGCCCGAACCTGGCAGATGTGCAATTCGGGTTTCGGAGAGGTCGCTCGACTGTCGACGCTATTGCGCGCGTCCGCGACCTCTCCGAAGAGGCGTGCTCCGCGGGCGGGGGTGTATTGGCGGTGTCTTTAGACATCGCCAATGCTTTTAACTCCCTCCCGTGGGGCACGATCAGGAGGGCGCTGGGGTATCACCGGGTGCCCCAGTACCTGCAGCGCCTCGTGGGAGACTACCTGTCGAATCGAGAGGTAGTCTTCCCGACGGCAGCTGGCGAGGGGAGGTACCCGGTCGTGCGCGGTGTTCCGCAGGGGTCCTGTTTGGGGCCCTTGCTTTGGAACATCGGGTATGACTGGGTACTCCGGGGCGCTAACCTGCATGGCGTCGGCGTCCTTTGTTACGCTGACGACACGCTTGTTACCGCCCGAGGAGGGACGTTTAGGGAGGCGTCCATCCTGGCCACGGCCGGCGTCGCTGCGGTCGTCGCCAGGATAAGGAGGTTGGGCCTAGAGGTGGCGCTCGGGAAGTCAGAGGCCATCTACTTCCACGGTCCGAGGCGAGCGCCACCTGCAGGCGCAACGATAGTGGTGGGCGGGGTCACCATCGCGGTCGGGTCGACGCTGAGATATCTTGGCGTCGTTCTTGACCGGCGATGGCAATTCGGTGCCCACCTGCGGCAGCTGGCTCCTAAGCTCTCGGGAACAGCTGCCGCGCTGAGCCGGCTTCTCCCCAACCTCGGGGGGGGAGACGGGAGCTGCCGCCGCCTGTATATGGCGGTGGTACGCTCGATGGCCCTCTACGCGGCCCCGATCTGGGCGGGGTCTCTACACCGGCTAGAGATCGCCGTCCTTCATGGGGCGCAGAGGGTCATGGCGGTGAGAGTGTGCCGCGGGTACCGGACACTCTCCCACGAGGTCGCCTGCGCGCTGTCCGGGTCCCTTCCATGGGACCTAGAGGCCGAGGTTCTGTCCTCGGTCTTTTGGCAGCGAGCGCAGGCGAGAGAGCGGGGTCAGCCTCCCGCACCGCAGGAGGTGGTGCGGTGGAGGCGGGACGCCAGAACAGCGGCACTGGCGTCCTGGAGGGGGAGGCTCCTCGCGGGGCCTGCACGGAGGGGGGACGGCGCCGTCCGGTTTTTGGAGGCGATCCGTCCCGTACTCGAACGGTGGGCCCTGCGAGGGCACGGGAGCCTCACCTTCCGCCTAACACAGGTCCTCTCGGGACATGGTTGTTTCGGGAGGTACCTGTGTAACGTGGCGAGAAGGGAGGCAACCCCGGTGTGTCACCAGTGTGGTTGCGCGGAGGATACTTCGCGCCACGCACTGGAGGCATGTCCGGGGGGCGATGGACCGCGACGAGCTCTAGTCGCGGTCGTGGGCCCGGACCTCTCGTTGCAGGCCGTCTTGCGAAAGATGGTCGGCAGCGAGCAGGCCTGGGACGCCATGGTCTCCTTTTGTGAGACTATTGTCGAGCAAAGGGAGACCGATGAGCGGGAGAGGGAGATTGACCCCCTCTCTCTTCCGCTCAGGAGAGCACGGAGGCGGGGACGAGGTACCCATCGTTCCCCGCCTCCTCCGGGAGGGCCTGGGGCGTCGGATGTGGGGACATCAGGCGTCCCTCACCTTTCATAGGTAAGGGCCCTCCCGAGGCGGGGGCGGCGCGTCTAGCGTGGGCGCGCCGTCCGAGCCGAGCGGGGGAGCAGAGCTCACCGCGAGGCGGGTCCGCCCCTGGGGGCGGACGACGGCTGACGGGGTTCCGCGTGGAGTGCGAAAGTGGCACCGCAACCCCGTCCAGAAGCTGAGCCGTAAACGCCCCGGGGGTTTTTGGTGGGTAGTCCGCTGCGCAGCGGGCGAGCGGGAAGCCCACACTCCCCCCGTGACCGTACCCAGGCACGGGGGGGCTGGCTCATAAACGAGTTTTCCCCCGGGCACCAAAAAAAAAAAAAAAAAAAAAAAAAAAAAAAAAAAAAAAAAAAAAAAAAAAAAAAAAAAGGAAACGTCAAACCGATCTGTCAAAATAAATCAACTTGAAAAAAAACGGGATGAAAGTATCCTCTATCCTTCTCCTAGTTCTTAGCTATCTCTCTACCAATTTTCAGCCAAATCGGTTCAGCCATTCTCTAGTTATAAATAGTGTGACTAACAAGACTTTCTTTTATATATATAGATAGATATAGCGGTCACAGTTTATTGAAATGTCGATATGATTAAAGGAATAAATACGACCACTTAACACAGTTTTTATTTTAGAAAAAAGTGACAAACAAGCAAGCGGCCCACCTGATGTTAAGTGATTACCGCTGCCTACGAAAATCTGCAATACCAGAGGCATTGTCAGCGCGTCGCCTAACCTTCTCAGAGAGGAATCTTCACCCTTCTGTTAAAAGTGGCCAAATTGTTTATTGGTTTTGCGAACTCCTAAAACACTCCAAAATCGGGACGCGTTGGCGTTGCCAACATTTAAAGAACTACATATATTACAACAGAATCGTGGATCAGAACCCAAAGCGTTCACAAAGGATAAAAGTATTTCAAGCAAATTCTTTGACTGCCTCCACTCAATCGAAAAAATGTACCTCGTTTTCTCTTTGTAGGTTTCGTTTTCGGTAAATTGAAAATCTTGATATATTTTTTCCTCTGAACCCTTTTTGGTCATATACAATATTGTTTCGCGCGATAAATTTTTACTACTCTTTGGTTGACTGCACTATTATTCGAGACGTACTATGCATGAAATCGAATCTTGCATGAAGTGATTTTATGGGGTTCTGTGATAAATATGAGCCGAGATAAAAGCATTATTTTCTTATGGAACGACATATCAACGCTGAGCAGAAGAAGGACAAACCAACGAACACACTTTCGCATTTATAACAAGTATATAGGAGAGATTCTCTTCTTATTTAATAAGTTAGCCAAAATGTCTCTCAGCAGTATTTTCTTTAAAAAAACTATTTTTAGACAAAATATTATTGTGCAATAGCGCGACATAACATCAACGCTGAGCAGAAGAAGGACAAACCTACAAACACACTTTCGCATTTATAACAAATATATAGGAGAGATTCTCTTCTTATATTTTAAGTTAGCCAAATTGTCTCTCAGCAGTATTTTCTTTAAAAAAACTATTTTTAGACAAAATATTAATGTGCAATAGCGCGACATAATATCAACGCTGAGCAGAAGAAAGACAAACCAACAAACACACTTTCGCATTTATAACAAATATATAGGAGAGATTCTCTTCTTATATTATAAGTTAGCCAAATTGTCTCTCAGCAGTATTTTCCGTCCTATTTTATCTTACTTGCCTTAAACGAAAATGGATGAAATTGTACAAATCTGATAAAGGCAGATTTGTGCGTAATACTACGGCTACTTTTCGCTGGTACAATATAAATGCCAAAGGATTATCACGTAATGCGAGGCAATAAGTAGGTACTTAAGAAAGACACGCCAGATTATGACTCATTTTTGACCCTTACATAGTATTCCTACGACTTGGAAGCTAGAAACTACGCAGATCATCGCCCTACAATATTTTAATTAACTGACATGCTTTTTATAAATATCTGTCTCGTTATACGAACTACAAACGTTAAATCGATCAAAATATCAAATATTCGTTTTGATTATTATGATGTTCACGTATTTTTTAACCGACTTCCAAAAAAGGAGAAGGTTATCAATTCGGTGAGTATTTTTTTTGATGTTTGTTACCTCATATTATCTTTACCGTTTATAAACCGATTTGGAATTTTTTTTTTATTTAAAAGTATATACTTTCAAATTGATCCCATAGAAATTTCATCAAAATCGGTTTAGTAGTTGGTCTCTGAAGTCGGTTCGTAGCTTTTTTAAAGCAATTTTTTATTCATTTATATGAACTTTTGCAGCCCATGGACTTCTAAAGAATGTTGTAGTATTTACTGATGTCAGTAAATAGCTTTATTTACTTACTAATATTTATAAAAACACTGATAAAAAAATCTTTAAATAAAACTACAACTTACCAAGTAAAGTCCTCGGCTGCAAGGTAACGCATCCAGTGTGGATGTATTCGATCAGCTGGCGGAACACGTCGGGCTCAAACTCTTCGATGATCAGGGTCTGATGCTGCTGTGAAGAAGGCTGTTCAGAAATAAATAGTTTTAGACGAACACGGTAAAAGTCACACTAGATATTGTATCTAAAAACCTTATTAAGTCCGTGAAGTTTTTCAACGATACCCGTAGTAGTTCAACGCCAACTGTATTGAAGACTGGTTTTTAATACTGATTTTAATTCGATTACATTTTTTGAAACATAATTGAATAATCTTGCAAAGGAATAAAATGCTTCTTATAGAATATCTTGTGAAAGGACATGCTTTTCAAAGAATATCTTCCGAAAGCATATGCTTCTCAAATAATATCTTCCGAAAGAATATGCTTCTCAAATTGCGTAATTAAAATAATAACTTTAAAGTAACAGTTCATTATTTTACTGTTAGACAAATGCATCGCGCGTGGCAATCGTAAGAGTATAATAGACGACACATCATATACAAATTTAGGTGTAGGGTATACTAAAGGCAAATATTCAACGTATATAATAGACAAGACTACGTAATTCCCTATGTTTAGCTGTAAGACATTAGGAGTGCGCTCCTCATTTAGAGAATTGGCTTTGACTATCACTATATGGATGCGGTGCATGTTTGAGGCTCACTCGATTCCACTAGGATTGCATATAATTTAAACAAAATAGTTATTTCTCAGTTTTACATTTCATTAGGACCTAACACCTAGACAAACTTTCTCGAGGTTTACCTATGTTAGTATTTTTTTTTTTATGTTATTTGGTAACGAGACGGACTTGTCGTTTGCCTGATGGTAAGCATAACGCCGGCCCATAACAATTGCAGTGCCACCCAGAACTTTGAAACACAAAGGCCTGCGCGGCACTGCAGTGCGCTCGTTACCCTGAGACATTAGGTATTAAGTCTCATAAGCCCAGTAATTTCACTGGATATCAATTTACGTAACGTGCAATTTTTTTTCTAACGTCAAATTAGTTAATTATGTCTTTAAAACGTTTAAAATTAATCGTATTTTCATCCCATGGGCAGTAAGTTCCCTGTTAGCAGAGTTAATTATGTTTACCAAGTCGTAGGATTGACGGAAAAGCAATTATAGGTACAAAGGCGAACGTCAAGCTTTCGATTTTGCATAATTGAACGAACCGATAATCTCCGATGGCATCGCTTATTTGAAAACAGGAAGGATCAAAGTGGTATAAGCTTCAACGTTTATAATGGTATTCATAGTTCTTCGAATAACCCTTTCATGTACATTTATTAATTTTATTAACAGTTGACAAGCGCCTCATGTATATTGGTAAAGTTTTGTTGAGATCTTGAATAGGTAGGTAACCGAAGTTGACCAAAGTTGTCAACATTTAAACTATTGTTTATAAAAGTGACAACAGTGGGATAACAAATAAAGCAAGCAAAAAAGAGTCTATTTACAATACTTACTAATGCTTATCGTACTATTGCAACACTTACCTTTGCTTATTATGCTTATTTATATTTGCGTGTTAAAATTCATTAGTTTAGAATAACATGCAACATAGAACTAATGGTATTGCCTAAGGTACAAATAAAAAATATATAAAAATTTAAAATTCTTTAACCTAATCTACGTACAGTAAAATTTTAAATGAAATTGTACAATGTGAACACTGAAATATCGACGAATGTGAATTGTCCCTAAATTTTTAATTTTACCTCTTGTATTGGTGCCAATTGCTGCGCGAAAGTCGATCTCTGCATTAAACATAGTAAAAACAATTTACTTTAACAAATTTAACGCGAACAGAATCCAATGGACTCCGTTCTTTGTAGTTAACTCATGTAGAAATACAAATTCGCTCCTTTGTCAAGTTAACGTGTTTGTGCATCGCGAACGGTGCTTAAAAGGGCTACAGTAATTAAGAGCTCTTTTAATGGAATTCAAAGTAAAATAATTGAGACACCTGAGAAGGTTTGTAACTTTAAAAGGGTTTGATTTTCATTTGTTCGGAAAAGAAAGTGTTAGGAGGAATTGACAATTTAATTTGAGTTTCGAAGCATTTAACTTAAACTGTTTACGTAACGTTACATGTTTACTTCGCTGTAATTTCGCGTATATATCGCGTTAAGTCTTTCAATGCGATTTATTTTGGTTTTCCCTTACAATTTTTATAAATCAATATATTTCGCATGTAGAAACAAGGCGTACAAAAAGAGCACGCTTTAATTTTAAGCTTATCTGTATTTATGCCTCGAAGATTATCATCTCAAAGCTACAAACAATTCAGTCATACAATAAATAAACTGTATTTCAGCTCCAGACTATAAATAAAATAATGTTTTCAAGCGAATTCACAATTGACGTGCGAAGATATTCTCGCAAATGAAACTCAAAGAAATATGGTTCAATGAAGACGGCGGAAATTCTCAAGGATATTGAAAACCCTAGGTTTGCTTCGAAGACGCGACGGTGTCAGACTTTTAATGGGCTTCATTCAAAGGGAAGTTGAAATTTCTCTGAACTAATTTATCGGCGGCGGAGAATGACTGTATGGGGCAGCTTAGACGCTCAAGCAAACGTACGTTTGCTTGAGCGTCTAAGCTGCTATGTCTGTGGTACCTGTCAATACAGTTTAGTTTTTCACCCATTTTCTTCATGTATAATTCTCATAATAGTGAAACTGAATAAGTGTATTTAGGGACTGTCCATAGCTAAGCAGCTATAAAACTATCAATAGAGTTTATTGCATTATTGTGTTCAGTCTTGCTTTGCTTTACCAGTGTCTTCTATACCTCTCCTTTATCGATTTAATTTCAGTGCATCATGTCAGGATGTAAAATTTCTATGATGGTTATCAAAACAGTTGTTATCATTCAACTATCATTACTAGCCTCTTACGCTCCCACTGCTGGGATACCGGCCTTCTCTCAGAAATAGAGGCCATAATCCGCCACACAGGCCCAGTGCGGCTTGGTGGATGTCACATGTCCTCGAATTATGTGGTTCGTGACCATGCTGTTTTCGTCATGATTTTTTCCTTCACCGTGATAGAGCGAGTGTGATAAATCCGCATACAACTTGATATAAGTCATTGGTGCGGGCCGAGTCGAGATTCGAACTATGGTGCGTCGGATTATAAAGTCGGATAAGTTCCCGCTCGGCCACACTCGCTCATTAAAATAATCACGATTTAAATATATTTTAGCATTCTTTCAGTTACATGTTAATAACTCAAAATTAAGCATATTCAATTACATACGTCATACATTGTAACAGTTTGTAAATTGGTATGATCTATCTATCTCAGGCAATGTGATCAGCCGCCAAAAGTAAGGTCTTCTAATTATCAGTCAGGGTTATTTAAAACGGGGGTCTCAAACACATGGTTGACATCTAACATTCCTTGCAATCTCAATACAATTACTGCAAGTTTGTAGTTACCTGTTGAGCAGCGTTTTGGAGATTAAGGAGCGGTTCCGAAGACCTTTTAAGGAACAAGCGAAGTTTGTTCTCTCGCGGTGCTGGCTCCTTCTTCCTTTGAGGACTAGGAGCTTGATAGAGCATTTTTTGGAAGACTCTGCAAATGAAAGTTTAGTCAAACACATTTTGATCATAGTTGAGTGCTATAGGTGGTAGGATTAGCTCTTCTGAAAAGTTAACCATATAAACCATTCATTGATATTTTGCCCTAAAATTATACGTCAGCAATCTAAATTCAATGACATGGAGCGGTTGTGCGTTCGTATATACTATGACAAATTCGAAAGTGTATTTGTTAGTGTGTTGGAATGGGGACGTGATTATTGGCATAAGTAGATATTTATAGTTTACGGAGCGGAGAATATTAATAGGGCTATTTTACTATTAAAATTTTCATGAGTATCACACATTATAAATTGTTAAGTAAAATATTGACAAATGACGTGAGTTATAGCCGGTTATTTAACAATTTATAAGACACTTTTTATCCCGGGAAAATACACGGTTCCCGTGGGAACCTCTATGCAAATGAAACATCATAAAGAAACCCACATGTTCAAGAATCACAAAATTAGAGGACATGTGATGTTACGCCCACTGGGTCACTTGGGGATTATGTCTTGAAGCCTGTATCCCAAGGCTGTATGTAGTGTAATGGGCTGATAATGTATATTTTGTCTTTATAAGGCGTGCCGTTATTTTTCTTCTATACCTCTAAAGTGTGCAAAAGCACTAAAGCCTCACAAAATCGTTTCAAACAAGCATATAAAACTTTTCCTTTGTGTTTCGTATCGAATTACTCCTTCGAGATGTAAACAAAGCTTTTAAGAAAAACAAAACAAAAACAACAGCTATTTGTAAAAGAGAGCAAAATTTAAAGTACCTTCTCTAAAATGCCTACAGGCTATGATCGCCTCGCAACGAGGGTCTACGTAAATTGGTTGATGATGGCATAAGTGGCGTAGGTGTCCGATCTGTATGTCATAAGTTCGAATTCTTTACGAGCTTAAGGTTTCGGTGAGAAAAAACATCTTGATGCACCACCCATTACCATGGGTCTACTGTGTGGTAGAGTATTTTCTAGTACTCGCCTGGCTAGCTACAGCCCTTAATTGAATACATGGCATTTATCGGTGTGTTCCGGTAGCTGCACTTGAGAACCAGTTCTAATCTAGGTTCAGCGTATTTTCCATCTTCGACCACATCGTAGCACGAGGTCAAAAGCTAACTGATAATTTAAAAAAAAAATTGTTTGATCATCGGACGTCATGGGGGTGAAATACTGTACTATCCGATCTCACAACAATGTATTGATTCTGCTATAACTAATATCAGCGCTCAGCGTATCAGCGTGTGGGAAATCGGCGCGAGGCGGTGGCTTAGCCAATTGGGTACTTGCATGAAGTACAAAACATATAAATACTGTTGTTATATATGTTTAAAAACATCACATTGACACAGTAAAACGGAAATTCACAAAAAATATATAGTTTCCACAAAGATACTGGATCTACTTTCCAGAATTCAACGATTTTTTTTTATAATCCAATAGTAATTTAAACTATACAATAAGATTCTTTACATTTTAATGAATAACGTATGTATGACAACTATGTACTTAAACGCAGTTTTTCACGGCCAAAATCAACAAAATGTGTGTTTTAGTACAACTTTACGGGCCGCGCTGAATATGTGACGTCACGCGGGAAGCCCAATTAGTATGGGGCGTTTTAGCGCTCACTAGATCCGCCTGACTTTGGGTC
This sequence comes from Crocallis elinguaria, assembly GCA_907269065.1. Lineage (NCBI taxonomy): Eukaryota > Metazoa > Arthropoda > Insecta > Lepidoptera > Geometridae > Crocallis > Crocallis elinguaria. The sequence goes on along the minus strand of OU026070.1, from coordinate 4,787,110 downwards.
TCAATTTTGACTTTGTTAGCATTTTATTTCCAGTTTTTTCGACATAGACATTTTATTTTCATGAGAAGACGAATTGAATAGCATCATAAAAAAAAATTGATTCACATCTCAATTAGAGCGCATTATGTCTAGGCAAAACTGGTGGAATTTATTTAGTGCAAAACAAACGTCACTGCACCTCTAGGGGTTAGTTCCTCGATGTCGGACGTTCTCGTATTTTATTTTCATTCCTTTCAAAGTATTTCTATTCCGGACTTCGGAGTGAGTACCGTCCGGAAACAATACGTCCGAGACATGTCACAATATGTCGTCTGGCAACAATAATAATTATGTCCGAGACTATTACAATATCTCCATAGAAACATGGGTCACGCTGCCACAAAGTAATTCATAACTTTGTCAGCTACAATGTTGATGTAAGATAATAATTATGTTAGGCATTTGTCTGCCCAGCTTGTATGAAATAGTTTTTGTTGTGTACGCGTAAGAGTGTGTTGCATAAACAACTTTATTGTTATTGGTTCATAATTTTGTTCTTTTTGCCCTTTGCGGAAGGTCTTAATTCGTCCAGTTATTAATTTTTTTCTTCTAATGTGTGATGAACTTTCGATTTGAAGCAATGATGAATGCAATCGGTATCCGCCGAGTTTATTTACATTATTGGACAAGTATATAAAATTAGCGTTAGAGATTAATTTTTTTAGTTCATGATAGGAGTGTTTTACCTCTATCACGCTCGACTTTAGAATTTAAGTGACGATAGAAATGGCTCCCAGCTGCTCGGACAAATCAATAGGTTTGGCTTGGCCAAAGTTTTTCTAATTTAGCTTGGTAACTAGCCAGCCGAGCACTAGAAAATACGGAAATATTCACTATATATTTTCCTACAATGAAAGTTTACACTCTTTGAAGGATTCGTACTATCGATTGGCAGTCATCTTCGGTGAGCTATAGGTTTTTATTTCCTGGGCTGAATTTATAAAGCAAGAAGTTCTTAAAGCGCTGTCTAAACAAAAATGTCTTGTTTTTGTCGCACAAATATCAGTTTCCAAACATATTACCAGCAAAAAAATACAATAGTAAAGCTAAGTGTTTATAGAAAAGACTTATATATAATAGGTTTTATTAAAGAGAATCTTGAAAACCGCAAAAAAGAAACTGAAAAAAATATTTTGTCTCGAAATGATCAATATTTTAAGCGATAACTGTCATATTTTGTGTAACGAGAATTAAAATGAAATTTAATTATCTAAAGAGATATGTAAAAATATTTAAACGTAATCGTGTCTCTTTTTCTTTATTAAATAAAATCTACGAAATTACTTTCAACTAAAATCAAAGGCATCGCCATTTTTAACCTGGTTTCACTACAAAAGGATTATAATAGAGCCTTAAGCTCAATTGTTAACTAAAATACGGTATAACCTCGGTCAGTAACTTCTGAAAATTCTAAAACAAAACTCTCACCTGCTCCTTGCAGCCAGCACCGCTTTCACGGCGCAGACTGGCTCCCTCGTGTCTCCAACGAGGAACGTGACGTCACATAGCTCGGGCATTGAGGCCAAGAACTTCATGTCTTCAGCCAAGCCCGACTTATTCTCGAAGGTGCTGAGGTCGGGCTCCGCCTCCATCGCCGCTAACGCCCCGCTTCGCATTGACGACTAAGAAGAAACGAAAAAAAATAGTTGAAGAGTGTTGTACATTTGGAAAAAGGTCTTACCGATTTTTGTTTCTAAACTCATATACAACCACGTGGTCCGCACTCTTAATAATGCTTCTTTTTTTAAATTACTGATGGAAAACATCAACGTTAAAACTAAATAAAAGGTCTAAACTAGATAACTAAAATAATAGAAGATTACAAGCTGACCTAATGGCACCCATTTGACATAATTCAAATTGATTCCTCAAACGCATGGGCATTTCTGTGTATCCAATCTTCTATACAAATAAATAAAATTGAACGGGACTTTCACTGGCAGATAGATGATGTTACAAGGAGTAACTTAGACTACTTTAATTTTAGAAAAAGCTTTAGGGTTCCACGCAAAAAAATTAAAAACCATGTAATCCAAAATCTCCACGCGGGTGAAACCGCGGGGCAGCAGCTAGTCAATAATATAGTAAGTATATACCTCACAAAAGCTGACCAGATGCTCTCCGCCTACTTTTATATTAGTTACCTCGCAATGTTGAACTGAGGTTGATTGAAATATGAGTTTTTGTGGTTCTTAGTAAAGTAAACAGAAAGCAATATCGAGCCTTTATTAGATATTGGAAATTCATAACTCGGTTTGAGATAATATTGAAAGTCAATCGAAACGATCTCCGTAGTGGATTGCGCGTACCGTTGTGATAAGTAAGACGTATAGAATAATTTTGAATTTATAGAAAATATTGATCTACTAAGTAGTAGTCAAAACGCGGTATGAGAACATAAAAAACAAAAGATGGGCTTGCGAGCAAAGCTATTAAAAATTTCTTTTAAAAATAACCTTATTAATTGTAACTAACAATGTAATCAAATTTTAGAAACAAATTTTAACCTACTTCTAAATAGCCTTATCGAAATGTAACTTTGTATGTATATTGTATAGTATGTAGTTTGGATGACAATACAATAATTATGTATCATGCAGCTGATCTGATGATGGAGCCAGGAGGTAGAAGGAATTCTTCAATGCTTTCGCGTAAAGACCTCGATTTTGGACTCATGTGATTCATTTTGACGAGCCCAATAGATTGCACTCACGTTCCATGCCATTCACGTTCCTAATTTTCGTAGTTACTGCTTCCTGAATCCTGTATTATCTGTAGATTAGTCTTTGAAATCATTGCCAACAATATAGTGTCACAATATTGGGCAACAATATTGGGCGATATTGGGACCACATTGACATTCGAAAACTGATGTGGGTGACGGCCGCTAGTGATGCGACTCTATCGATCAAAGTTATAGGCATTCTGTAAACTGTAAATTCACTTAGTGAAAATTGCTTGTAGACCTTTACAAGCCTACCAAATACCGTATTTTTGTCAGTATAGAAATATGCAAACCAAATTTCATATTTCATTATGAGGAACAAAAAATAAAGTTCTCACGAGTCATATAAACCACAGACTTACAATCAAATTGGTATATAAAGTCGTTTAGAAATTAATAAAACCTATTTTAGTACAAACATGAGATTCTTCACCCAATTAAATCGGCAATTATCATTTAGCTAAATATCAGTAATTATATTGAAATACGACAGCATGCAAAAAAATAAGAAAATAGCTTAAATTAAATAATTCTGTCAGAAAGTCAGACTTTGGTCAATAATACAATTTAGTGAATTATCTAGGAAAAAACGAAGCATAGGACTCAACACCAAATTATAATAGAATTGAATCGATTACAATTATAATCGAATCAGTAATGCATTATCCCATCACTAATACCTAAATCAATCTGTCATCAAGCAAATAAAGGCATAATTAGCACTGATACCTTCATGAGAATTAGTTGATTCATTGAACGTAATCCTTTATGACATATATGACATATAAATACTAATGACGTCACAATACAATACAAAGCGCAAACTAGATATTGTGGAATTCAAATTCAAAATTCTATTCATATAGGCCCCAAGGGAGCACTCATGAAAGTTAAAATAAATGATTAACGGCGGGTTTATGTAACGTTTGTTTACCCCAATCACAGGCTAAAACTAATGAAATCTGACGATGACCAATTTTATCATATAAAAATCGTTAACATCGCCCTTCTATTATCTATTATCGTCAACCGTCGAACAGTATCGTCACACAATCCACTTGTCATAGGACAAGTGGATTAGTCCTTGTGTTAGTGGACGGGGTTATTCCATGGACTGATAAAGTGAATAGAGTGAGATGTATTGGCCTCGGAATTCAGGTTGATTGAGTATCCACTGTATAGCACAATCAGTATCGTATATAGTAACCAATCCCTAAAATAATATCGATATACATCGATTATAATCGATTATTACGATTACGATCGATTATATCGATATACATCGATTATAATCGATGTATATCGATTATATATCGAAACATAAACGTAACAGTTTCTATATATATAAAGAGACCTATAAGTTTCTTTAAATTTGTTGTCACAATTGGCAGTCTTATCCCTCATAGCAATTTCTTCGAGACGACCCAAAACCTCGGTAAAAGTAATACAATAGGTATAATAATTATTATCGACTGTGGCTTTCAGTAATTAAGAACATAATTAAATGCGTACATAAATTAAGAGATGTGGATAAAAAAAACGCAACACGTAAACCAGTCTACTTAAAAATTGCTTTAAAAAAGCGAAGAACTGACTTCAGTGACAAACTACTGAACCGATTTTGATGAAATTTCTATGGGACCAATCTGAAAGTATACCCTTTCAAATAAAAAAATAATTTTCCAAATCGGTTTATAAATGACCGAGATCTGAGGTAAAAAACATAAAAAAAAAATACCCGACGAATTGATAACCTCCTCCTTTTTTGAAAGTCAGTTAAAAATACACATGACATTAGTTCAGTTGTGTTATATAAACTAAGAACATCTAATACTGGATAAAAACACCTAACTATAAACATAATAATACAAAAGTAGAATTAAGTAAAATAACTAGAGCTAAGCTCTGTGATATTGAATAAGCGTCTTTTCAAGAATTTATCAAAGGAAATTCTAAAAATAAGACTTGTAGATAGGGGTGTACTCCCAAGCCCCTTTTCCACAAAAGTCTTTTCTTTCCACAAAAGATCAAGATTAAGATCAAGGAGCTTATAGTAAAAAAGACTCTTCCTCTCGGATATTGGTAATTAACGTGTACTTACGGAGAAAGTCTCTAATAAGAGAGATCAAAGGCGGTACTAGGTTCAGTGAGAAAATGGAAATGGTAAATAAGAATCAGAGGACATTTTTAATAGCCCATTAGTTATAAAAGGCTTTTTTTAAAGCGGGCAAGCGTTGGTACCCACTGTGACGGACACTCCCAGAATAGTATTCAATTTGAATCGATTTGGTAGAATACGGTTTCAATTCGATTTCAATTCTATTTGATTTTAATTCGATTTCAATTTAATGAGGTTGCAGAAGAGCAAATATATATTCATAATATATTTTTATATACCTATTACACTCGTTTGACTGAGTTATTTCCCTGCGAGATCATAAATCACGCTCGAGTTACGTTTACGAGAGCAATACGGGAGGGCAACCATTACGCACATGACACCAGAAATAAGTAGGTCTCCTCGTGTGGTTGACACTTACATGCCTATGGGTATGATATTGAAAATATGTATTATTACTAGCTGCTGCCCGCGGTTTCACCCGAGCAGAGATATTGGATTTCATGATTTTTATTTTTCTGCGCGGAACCCTAACTCTTTTTCTAAAATAAAAGTAGCCTAAGTTATTCCTTGTAACATCAGCTATCTGCCAGTGAAAGTCCTGTCAAAATCGGTTTAGCCGTTTCGGAGATTACCCGGAACAAACAGACAGACAGACAAACAAAATTTTTAAAAATTGTGGTTTTGTTGTAGGTATCGTATATACATACTTTCATATATTATGCATTTAGAAAAAAGGTGTTATTTTGATATTATGATACTTAATTACTAATGTTTATAATAAAAACTTTGCTACACTCATTTCAGATTTAGATACTAGAAGAAGTCATAATTGTTACTCATACTGTATCTAGCTGGTATATCTATGTAGTTTGTAGAGCCATATTACTAAGCATTTAGTTATATATATGTATAATGTATATAATATATATGTAACATAATGTGTACCTACATATCAATATTACTATAATATATTATATTATACTATATATATTACTATATTATATTAAACTATAGCAAATTCAAAACTAAGACTTAGGATAGAGCTAGGTGGTAACATTTTAAATTTAATACATTATACATAGCTTTTGGGGTTTACCGTAGATGAAAAACTACAAGGGCTGATGTTAAAAGGAGTAACTTAGGGCCGAAGCCACGGGGCACAGCTAGTATTGGATAAAACTAAATAGAAATGTCTAGCCCCAACTGCCTGGCTTTATTGGTCCTACTGGTTTATTGCTGAAGCCGAAGCGATATAGAAAAACGTTTTTACGATCCATTACATTTTCATCGCTTGCTTTATGGTGGCAGAGAATTTTCCATTTCACTTGAGTACAAGAGCTGACTACTAATAACGTTATGTCTGAAAGATCTTTTTGAAAGGTTATTTGAGACCTGATTTTCTCACTGCCATGTCTGTTGAAACTTAAAACGTTGAAATGTTGTCAAAAAATATTCTACAGATATTTTTGTTTTATAGATAAATAAATAGTTAGTATAGAAATTTTAGAACAGAGATGGCAATCATTAACACTTGTGAACTTTCTTGATTCAAATTCATGTTTTTTTACAATATTAGCAAACCAGTCCTTATAATAGTTTGAAAAATGATATGTTTATCACAATTAAATATGATTTTAGTAAACTCCAAATTAGGTAAAATTATAACTGCGTTTATGTATTTTTCATACGTTATGAGCGAGTATCGCCTAGTGGGATTTGTATGACTTCCAAGCCGACGCCGCAGCAATGGCTTATATCAAGTTATGTCCGGATTTATCCCACTCACATCACGAAACATCGTAAGGAAACCCGCATGTACGTGGTTTATGGCCCATACTCTCTCTCTCCCTCTCTCCCTCTCCCTCTCTCCCTCTCTCCCTCTCTCCCTCTCCCTCTCTCTCTCTCCCTCTCTCCCTCTCTTAGAGAAAAGGCCGGTTTCTTAGCAGTGGTAGCGTAATGAGGCTTATAATGATAGCCTCGTTATACATCTAAACTAAATTCGGCGAAAGTAAAACACTTGAAATTCTAATTTGGTTTCGAGGCACTTCTTTTAGGTTAATTAAATCGGTAAAATGTTAATATAAATATAATAATTGGCCATGAGGATAATGTCATAAAAATAGATGAAATTTTAATAATAATGTGGAATGATCGCGAAAATCTAAGAAAGAAAATGTAATTACAGCATTTTGTAGCTGCCATTATAGGGATCTCGGGAGATATTTTTAGTCATCTCTACCGTGTATTTTTATACCGTGATATTTAAGTCATCTATCACAAACAGCAACTTTTAGAAGCCTGTTTAGATTTAGACAGTTTCTTAAATATAAACGTCCCAATACAACTTTCACAAATAAAATGATTATAAATATCACAACAGAAGTTAGACAACGTTTAATAACTTCTTAAATCAAGGTGTCTAAAAAATAAACGTCTAAAATATTTAGAAATGTCACAACAGAATTGAGTTAAGCAACGGTCAGACATTACTTTTTTCGAACTGTTTGCAGCGCGGTGGTAAATCAAGATTTATGATTGTTTATGTTTAAACACGCGACTAACGCATATCTTGTTAGAGTTAGTTGGAGTTAGAAGCTGTTTAGCACAGCCTGTGTTTATTTATTTTTGTGTTAAGACCCCATAGTTTTCTAACGATAGTTCAAGCTATCTAACCTTTTATGCACCTACATCGTTTTTTTTTCTTTTTTATCTTTCTTTATCTTTAGCTAGTTTTGTACTTGGCAGCATTCGATTTACTTAGTCTGCTTGAAAACGATGGCGTCTCAGTTGTGATGTTAGCCATCAGTCTTTAGGTCGAAGGTTAGAACCCTATGATTAACTTGATCTTTTGGAGAAGTAAAACATCGTGACAAAGTGAAAATCTTTTGGCAAGCACTTTTATCGGTGTGTTCCAGCAGATGCACTTGAGAGCTTTTTTATTATTCTATTTGGTAATGAGACGAGCCGGTCATTTTCCTGATAGTAAGCATAACGCCGGCCCGTAACAGTTGTAGTGCTACTAATAAATTTTTTGAAAAGGCCTGCGCGGTTTGTGTAAGGCATGAGACATAGGTATTAAATCTCATAAGCCCAGTAATTTAACTGGCTACTTTTCTCATCAAACCGGAACACAATAATGCTTGCACATTACTGCTTGGCGGCAGGCTTTACCAGCAAAGTGGTGGTATTCACCCAGATGGATATGCACACGTAGAACAGTTAGTTCAACCATTATTCGACCTACGGCCAACGTTCAATCCTAGTTAGTTATAATCAATTGAATTAGTAAATTTCAAGGGACAGTTATTTGTACCGTAAAATTGAGACGGTCCGTTGGCCTTTTCCATTTGAGGGGGAGTTTAATACCCATTGGATATAGAACTTAAATCCCAAACTGATGTTTACTTTGATCTTATGCCTTAAAGGTTTTCAAGCTATCGGAGTCGGGAACAACGATAGCAGTTTTACATCGATTTTATTTGGATGCTAAATGTAGTTTCTGTAAACGTGGAAATAAATTTTCATTGTCACTGGAATTGTGACAACACCACGCCCGGAAATTGAAATTTTCCTTCCACTTTCGTCTCTACGAAGAAGGAAATGTGTAAATTTCACCAAGGCTATTCAGAAAATCTCTGAATAAATTACGAAACTGCTTAAAAATTTTCTTTAATATTTAATGCTTTATTTCAACGTAAAATAATGTAGTCGTTGGAAAATATACAGAAAGTTAGGAATTTACGTAATTCATTTGTTTTTGAACGATCGAGCTTGAAGGTTTACAGTTCAAATTCGTAGTTTATTACGAGTAGTATTTTAGTTTCTTGATTAATTGATTAGTTTGTTTATTCTTATTCTGTAACTAGGATTTTTTTTAATTTTACACCGGAAACGGAACCATTTATGCAACTTTTATTATTTTATATCTGTAACACAATATTCTGGCAATTATTATAATTGATTTTGATAGAAAAACCGAAAGAGGATGGTAGTTTTAGTTGTGGTAACATTTGGATTAAAACCTACATGTTACAGATAAATCGACATATTTTTTAAGATGATAAAATTTAATAATTCAGCCGTAGTATACACGTAGTAGCAAAAAGTTCTTAATAAGTACAAGTCAACAAAACATGGAAATAAATCAAATTAAGTTGTTAAATTATTATCAATACCAAGTTTTAATAATTACAGTGTATAATAAAAGTTGTAATTAAATAAAAAAAGTACTCACTTCATCCAAACTAAAGTGCCTCGTTATAGTGATGTCCATCTTGAAACAACTTTGAGAACTTCAAACTTTAACTTCAAATTTAATTTAAATTTCAAATGCTTGATAGACGACCGTTCCCGCTGGAATACTGATGACGACTGGACTGTCGCCTGTCGGAGATGCGAACGGATGCGCGGCTCGCTGCCTCCGAAATTGTATCCCTCTACTTAACGTTGTTTATCATTAAAATAGCTATAATGTGTCTGACCACAAAAAAATTCACACAAAATTCACAAAAATCACTGTTTAACGCCTAAACAAGAATTAATCGCGCGATTAAACTTTAGCAACCAAAAATCCTGATTTAAGTAGTGTCTAACAGTTATCTAAAACATTTCTGGTGTGACATTTCTAATCATTTTTAATGTTTATCTTTAGATGCTGTCTAGCTAAACAGGCAACTAAAAATGTTTTTTGTGGTAACACTAAAAGTGTTTATATTTTTGAACTAAGCTTCAAATAACCAATAACACAATATGACTGTGTAGCACTCGATTTAATAAAACGTTTGAGAGCTATTAATCTCCAGTGTTATTAACATGTAAACTGGAGTTTTAGCGGGAAAAATTTTCTTTTGTCGATTTTATGTTTAGTTTTCGAATGGTAATGTGGTAGTGTGTATTCCATTCATCTAACGAACGAATCAGAAGTTGTAATTACGTTCGACTTTGATTTTTGTATTAAATTACCATGTTACCACAAAAAACACTTTTAGACGCCTGTTTAGCTAGACAATGTGTAAAGATAGACGTCTAAAATCATTAGAAATGTCACATCGGGATTGAGTTAGATAACTTTTAGACACTACTTAGGTAAAGATTTGTCGTTGTTCATATTTAAACACGTGACTAAGGCATGTTTAGGAGTTACACCCTGTTTAAGACCGGTTTAGGGTGTGTTTAATGTTTTTGTGGTAAGACCGTTAGTCTTTGTTAACATGTTGTTAACTGATAAATTTGACATCAAAATACCAGAGAAACGTAGGTGATTCTACAAAAGGTACTACTATGCTCATTTTAACTTTGTAGCTACGATCGTTCAAATCAAATCAAATCAACACAAATCAAATCAAACAATTTATTTGCCAGAATACAGTAAAATATCATGGTTATAATTAAAATATAGGGTCTGTGTATTCAGCCTGCAAGCAGACGTGCAAATATTTAAGATTTATTATACATATCAATTTTTAAAATCTAAAAATTCCGTAACACTATCAAAATATTTTTTTAAGAGCCTAGAGTCCTAAAAATAATCTAGGTAATGTTGTAATTAATTTTCAGGAATGTTTTACATTATACTAAAAATACAGGTTATTATTTATTTTCGAAATACTTGAAACGAATTTAAATAATGGAGAAAGAAATAACTATTTTTACGTCTATTAACCAAACTAGATAATCTGATGTCGGCAAATAGGTTCAGAGATTTCCATGTTTCGGTCGCGGCTTTGTACCGCATATGTGTGAGACGCAGCCTGATTATTGAATACTACATAAGGCTTTAACGGGAAACCTAAATTAACACTGGCTCTCAAATGCAACGGCCGGAGCACACTGATAAGTGGCTGTTGATAATGACCTGCCACCGTGCTGATGATCTTATTTTACACTACCACGTGTTATGGTAAAATTGACGACCTCTCATTGATGTTCTTTTTTTGTCTGTATGTATCTATTGTGAATGAAATGTTAGGTGTGTTTTTTTTTTAATTATTATTATAAATGGACACGTGGTCCATACTCTTATAAGATTAGGTCATATATATATTAACAGAAATTAACGATATAAAAATGACAAAGAAAAACATCAAGACGGGAACTATGGTCTTAAACTAAATTAAAATAGAACTAAATTATAAGACAACAGAAGTATTACAATTGGTGTTGACCAGACACCACAAGCGTTCACGAGTGTGTTTTACTAATAAAGTTTTTAACACCGATTTCGAAAGTAACTAGTTTTAATTAAGCTGCCCAGCGTAGGTACAGCGGATGCAAATTTTAACTTCATTACAGCGAGTCCACAAAAACCAATTTCGTAGCTTTGAGCCTCCGCTCGTGTCATCGACGTAACGTTTCCTCTTCATGCAAACTGGGACATTGCACAGTGTTCTACCATGTCCTGCTTATATGTAGGACAGAATCGCTGATCCGTGTGAACGCACCCAATAACGAATATTGATTTTATAACCAGGGACCCTACTTCGAAAATTGAATGTCGAAACTTCGGCTGACGGATCTCATTTATTCTATGATGAATTACAAACTGCTTGCATACGAGCGTCGTGCTACAGACACAAAATGCCACCACAGGAAGCTTGTGTCGACGTTTTGGGGTTCATGTCGCCTACTTGAAGCGAGAAACGGCGATTTGTAGCGTGTAGCGACCACAGGCGTCACCGCAGCTCGGTGGCGGCTTTTCGTTGTTGTAGCTTGAGGCCTGTATGTGAGCAGGGTGTCTTTCAGGGTAGGAAAACTGCGATCCGTCATCCGAAGCTTCGATGTTCAATTTTGGAAGTATAGACCCTGGTTGTAAACGAGTTACAGTATTTTTCAAATATTGCACTGTAGTGTGATTGTTGTGCGAAAAATGTAAAATAAATTTGTTTGCATCAGCTGTTCTGAATCTTATTGCTTTCGTGTTACGTCGTTCTTGCTTTACACATTTTTTTTGTCAAAAATTAACTTTTTAGTTTCAAAGAACACTTAAACACATACATACCCTACCCATGCACTAAAAGAGAGATGACCTGGTATCACAGGTGGGATACACAGATACCTACGATACAAACACTCAAGACCGAAGAACAAAATTTATATTCACTGAAGTCTCCCCCTGGGGATCGAACCCTCGGGGCGCTTTGCTTCACAGGGTTACTCCCTGCCTACGTAACCAATTCAGCTACAGAGCCATCGAAAAAACTAACAATTTTAATAGTTATAATATTTTTTCTGAGAATTACATAAATCAAATAAATATTACAAATGAAATCTCGCAAATCCGTTTTCATGAGCTTTATGTGAGAACAGAGAGGTATTACGATAGAATAAAACATTCAGTGGGACAAATGAAAATAAGTAAGTTTGGGGATCGAAGGAGTTTGTGTGCAATTTAAAATAATGTGAGCTCACTCTTCACCGAGGCTTAAGGTCAAAACCCTTGTCATTTAGAACTGTCTAAAGTACTATTAGAATTTCGTTCGTGAGCCGAATTTATTAACTGATATTCTGTCTGCGAAGGACCAGATGTTACGCCCACGTACAGTCTGGAGATAAGGCCCACACCTTTCCATTGTAAATCTATACGTTTGTCGTTAAATAACTACAAGCAAACAAAAACCCACCTGTTGATGAGCCTTCTTCGCACTTTAATGAATTGTCCGTAGAATTAACACACTAATTCACACAGGATTGAATTGTCGACTTTGAAACTCAGTGATTCCACCCGAAATTATGATATCGTCCAAATAAACTCGGCTACCACTACGAAACAAAATCACTACTTGAACTTAAATCAACTACTAAATAAATGTGGATTCTTTTATGAGCTCATAGCAAAGTATTGCAAACTTATTATTGAAGGTTGACAGATTTTGTTTCATGTAAAATATAGTGTATACAACAGTGGGCATTAGTTAGGACGCATGCGTGGCATTCAGTGCGCATGCGCGAAGGAGATATCAATACCGTCGCGATGGAAGGTCACGCCGTTCAATGGATGAAGGTGAACTTCATGAATGAAGCAGTTAGAATGAAAGTTTTTGTTTCGAATAGAATATTTTATTAATTTCATTATGACATGAAAACGACAGATTTAGAAAAGTAATAATTTGGTTTAAGTTTTCACAAACGACAAGTAACTCTAATATTTTTAATAAAATCAACTTAATGTATTTTACGTAACTTAACTAAAAAAGTTTGACGAATTAAACAAACGTTACTTGTCTTGCATATACCTCAAACCACATCTTAATTTGTTAAAATAATATTAAGAATATTTTAACTTTAAAATTGAGATTCAATTATATATTTAGAAATATATATCTGAAGTTTCACAATGGTTTATATATTTTTGATATTTTTTTTATAATTTATACTATAAATATCTAGTTTATAGTACTTAAAAAAGGCCATAATTTAATAAAGAGACATCTAACATAATTAAAAAAAACGAACTGTATATTTTAATGTTCCTCGGTGAAAGGTTGAATATAAGCAGAACCTTAGCAGGTTAAGCCTCTTTTCTACGAAGTTTCATTTGAACCTCTGGGCGGGCAAAACAAGTTTCAGGAGGAATTAATAGATGGCGCTGTTTAAACTTTTGCACTTATTTTAGGGAAAAAATAATGATTCGCCGAATTTTTTTCCATAATCATATATGTAATAATTGTATGTAATTGCGGGGCAAAATATCATTAAAAAATAGTCAATCTTCTAATAATATTTTCCTGTAGCTACAACGGTTAGGGCTACATAGCTTTACTGGCCTGACAAAAAAAAATAAAGCCTATGGAGTGTTTTTTTTTACCAATGTTAGTCCGATAGAGTCTTTGTATCCTTATAAGAAGCAGGCTAGTGAAGCATCTGATTTTATTGTGATCTCCCTGTTTTCTAACTGACTTTATTCTAAAATCTGTGAATACAAGTGAAAATATTTTCAAAGGTTAAAGAAAGACGGCACATGCCAACAAAAAAAAAAGCCAGCTGGCCCGCCTCGAAAAGGAAGCCAATATATCGGCTATCTCTTACTTCGCTACAGGACTATGAAATTTCGCAGTAATGTTTCTAATTATGACAATCAATGATACTAAAATTCCTTTTACAAGCACACGATTGAAAGAAACTGTGTTTTCTTTCCCCGAAGAACGAACGATATCTCCCAACATTCCTTGTCTGGCGCAAGACGCGTACATACATCAACGTCGCCCGTCTCTTGCTCCATTACACTACTAATCGTATGAGATTCCGCCCTGATGCTTCTAATTAATAGCCGTACGTACGTCCCTTCAAGATTGTCTCGGATGGTAGCGAGAATTTAATTCAGGTAAAGTAAACCTTAATTAAAACCGAGGTGTTAGGTGAAGCGCGTATTGCCTAGAATTGTACTAGAAACGTTGGAGTATATTAAGCGGGATATTTCAATGTTAAGGTTGAGTTAAGCCGTTTTGCAATTAGACCTTAATACATAGTAGACAGCAAAGATAAGATTTTGATAACTTTGGAACTACGCTGTATTAAGAAACTCACAACTAATTGGGTTAATATTGTTTGTTTAGTTTATATCTGACTTCAAAAAAGGATATCAATTCGACACTTATGTATGTAATATATTAATTGGAACTGCAATATATACACATAATATGATAATCTATTGGGGTTCCCAAACAAAGCGTTACGAGCGCCTGTATAGAAAGTATATACTTCCAGCTGTTATTGTGCTGTTATTCAATTTTCTACATAATTTTAAGTAAAATAAATTATGTAACACATCATTCCAGTTTTGATACTTAGTGTTGTACAAAGTAATAATATTTTTCTTCGACCACATCCTCAGATCAGATAACCATCATCATCTGCCGGAAGACATCATTTGCTGAACATAAACCTCTCCTACAAGGGAGTGTTTACCATTGAGCGCAACCCTTGGCAGACATCTTGGCGATCACCGTACTTTATAATGTTGATGAAGAAGAATGCCGCTGGCCGCTTCATATTATTTTAGCCAGCTGTTACGGCTCCCGTGGGAAGAGATGGGACGGTCCTATTTGTATGGAATCACGTGGCAGGTACGAGTAATCAAACCCTAACCAACGCTTACATAATTATCAACTAAAATTCCCATCCTCAATAGGTTTGTGTCCACTAAGAATAAATCGGAAGACTGATAGTTTCTGATGATTAGTCATGATATGGTTATGGAGATATCAAGAAAATCAAATAATTCTACTAATTAAACATTCCTTAACAATTTATAATGTGTGATACTCACGAAAATTTTAATATTCTACTAATATTATAAATGTAAATATTCGTGTGAATGTTTGTTAATACGTATTTTCCTAACTACTAAATCGATAGTGATGAAATTTGGAATCTAGAGAGTTTAGATTGTGAAATAACACATAGGCTAAAGCCACGTGGGCGAAGCTGCAGCCAGAAGCTAGTTTATTACAAAAATATTTTTTTAGAAACAAAATTTGGCAAACCCTTTCGCTCAGTCACATGACAGTGAACACCATCAGAAAATTTACGTCACGCCGTGCGAAACGTCACTTGTCGTTTACAGACACGATTGTTTTAACTTTTGTTTTTTTTTTTGCTGATGTCACGTCATTCAGGACACCATTACAGTCTTAGCGTTTTTTAATACAAAAGTGAAGTATATTAGGAAGCAATTTTTCAAATTAAGTCAACTAATCTATTATCATTTTTTATCATATAAAAAGCGGTCAAATGAAAGCCTATAAAGAAAAAAATAAGGGGTTCTTCTTCATCAGTCGGGTTAGCGTTTTCTCACAAAAACGTCAGTCATAGAGGCAATTAACCGTGAAATGGGGTCACATCAGCCCACGTATTGAAGTTTGTGAGGACGGGCTTCATCGATAGTGAACTATAGCTTTGTATACTCAATAATGTGATTATGTACGTTACCTTTTGACAATATTTTATCCAATATTTTTTTGTAGTTATAATGAGAGACTTTGAAGAGTAATTATATCTTCGTTGGCGAATGTTAGAGACTTTGATTATTCATTTAATCAAAGGTTAGAGGACTGGAACAAGTGAACTAGAAACAAAAATAAACAAACGCTTTCTTATAAGGATCAAAAAACTCTCCTTCAAGTGTTTGCATGGAAGGAGATCGCTTTGTTCGTCTAGTCTGCCGCCAAGCAGTAATGTGTAAGCATTACTGTATTCCGGTTATATGAGCAAAGTACTTGTTAAAATAAGAGTAATAAAAGTCACTGGGCTAATGAGACTCAATATCTGAGACCCAAGAACCAAGACCAGAGAACATAGTTTATGCTCACCACCAGTGTTTAGGAAGTATCTCACTACAGAAGGTTTGCCTCGGTCAGGAATCGAGGCACGGGCAAAGTAGTCAGTAAAATAACTGGGGCAAAGTTGTCAGTGAAATTACTGGGACTGAATATCTAATGTCTCTGGGTAACGAGCGCAATGAAACGCTGCGCAGGCCTTTGTGTTTCAAAGTTTTGAATGCACTGCAATTACTGGTGTTATGCTGCTTAACATCAGACAAACGATCCGTTCATCTTGATATCCTATTAGATACTATTGCAAAAAAAAGATTAGAAAAGGTAAACACGCTTTGTAGGCAGGGTTAGCAGTAACATAGCCACGAAGCCTTAAGGCAAAATAAATATAAAATTATGTAGAATTAATTTGAATGTTTGAATTTGAATTACAAAAAAAACCAAATCGAATTATTCATAGTATCCATCGTCGAAAACTTTTCCCAGTTCATATATATTCATTTGAGCCCGAATACATTTCATTTCCGGTCTACAATTCGTATTTCAATTGAACAAAGCAAATAGAAAATCTCTAAAAGGGTATCCACACAGAAGCTCTAAAATTCTCGTAAAACTGGAAAAATGACTTAGAGGCTTTCAAATCAGCAGCTCACTCGTAACTTTGGCATCGAAAGTCTGAACGAAGTAGGGATGTTACTTGAGACTAAAAATATCGATAGACCCCTACTATTCGTACTACTACAAATGTGAAAGTGTCGTTGTTGGTTTGTTATTTGCCCTTCTGTCATGATACTATTTATTTCAAACTAGCTGCTGAACGCGGTTTCACCCGCGTGGAGGTATTGGATTTCATGGTTTTTATTTTTTTGCTAGGAACTCTAATTTTTTTCCAAAATCAAAGTAGCCTAAGCTACTAATTATAACATCAGCTATCTGCCAGTGAAAGTCCGTTTAAAATCGGCCCAGCGGTTTCGGAGATTACCCGGAACAAACAGACAGACAGACAGACAAAAAAAATTAAAAATGGTTGTTTTGTTACAAGTGCCACCTGCGACACAGGGAATCCTAGTGCGGGGGTATGAGTGTGTAAGCGTTTAAGTACCGTATATACTTTCATACGCATTTGGTAAAGAGAGCCAAAAAGTGAACCTCTTTTTTGTTGCTCTTTATCATTTCACTTTATACACTCAATACTGTCACGTCCCTCATCTTGTAACGTTCTATCACAAAATTGAGACTCTTGCGATGCTGCATAAAAAATACCAGCAGAAAACGTTCTTTGTTTGGATTGGCTGATGAGTTGTTTGCCTTGTAAACGAGACCCGTATTTATCATATAGCATACAGCTGTTGCCTGCGACATTGTTCGCGAAATATTTGCCTGAACGTCTGTAGAACGAAATAGTGCCAAGTCTCTTTTTTATTCTATTTGGTAACGAGACGAACTGGTCGTTTGCCGGATTGTAAGCATAACGCAGGCCCATAAAAATTGCAGTGCCATCCAGAACTTTGAAACACAAAGTCCTGCGCGGCACTGCAGTGCGCTCGTTACCCTGAGACATTAGGTATTAGTTAGTGGTAGGACTAACTCTGCGAGTGTCCGTCTGGGTTGTTACCACCGCTTTGCTCGCGAAGTCTGCCGCCAAGTAGTGTGCAAGCATTACTGTGTCCCGGTTTGATGAGCAGAGTATCCAGTGAAATTACTGGGCTTATGAGACTTAATACCTAATGTCTCAGGGTAACGAGCGCACTACAGTTCCGCGCAGGCCTTTGTGTTTCAAAGTTCTGGGTGGCACTGCAATTGTTATGGGCCGGCGTTATGCTTACCTTCAGGCAAACGACCAGCTCGTCTCGTTAACAAATAACAAAAAAAAAATTACTTAGCAGTAGCAGAAGACCTTACCCGTTTTGCACCACTTATCGAAATACTATTTACGTAAACTATTTATCTATACTAATTATATAGCAGTAAAGTGTGTAAGATTTTTTTTTGTTTGTCACCGCTAATCTCTGGAACGGCTGGTCTGATTCTAAAATTTTTTTTACTAATAGGAAGCTACATTATCATTGAGTGCTATAGGCTACATTTATTCTGATTACACGCGTGCGAAGTCGCGGGCAGACGCTAGTTCTTCATAATATTATAATTTTTTTTTCTATCTACCTAGTTCCGTGCTATCTGTGACACGGAACGCGCTTCAGAACAATGGGTGTTCCCGAGCGTGGCATAATCTCGGAAATTATTTCTGAATTCTGGCACCTCTCGCGTGGTTTGTTGGGTCGTTCGGGCCACAGGTTCTAATTCTACGTTATGTTGCCCCTTTACAGTTTAAAAAATGAGGTTAATTTTTAGTACAAGCTTTTAGTATGTTTGTTTGTTTAAGTAAAATCTTGGTAGCTAAATTTAACCCACTTCCCGGTGTTCGATTGAGCCGAAATTGTATGTACGTATGTACATCGGATGACAATGCAATATACTGATGTCACCGTCGTGTCCAGGTACCTGATGATGGAGCCGCAAGGTGGTGATAAGGTTACAGAACAAATTACTTACACATTTTATAAAATATTTTCTGGAAAAATATATTTTCCACAAACAAATTGTTTATTTCATGCTTTAGTTAGAAAATGTGTCAATATAAATTGTTAAATTAGTAATGCCTAGTGAATATGTATCGATACCATTTTAAAGTTATAGTTACCTTTTGGTAAGCTACTTTTAACGTGACATGCATGTGTAATTATTAATTAATAGTATAATAGCAGTCGATAGCTTTTATAATCAAAGTAAAACTAAAATTAATCCTGAACCACCACATTTTACCTTGCCATGTTAATTCTGGTTACATTTTTTTATAGTATATACGTCACCTCATACATTCTCCCTAAAGCTTGCTCATACCAAGTTTCAATGTATAACTATTCTTAAGTACATTTTATTTTAGTTTTAATATTCCCATTTGAGTGATTTATGTATTATTTTCTACTTCAATTTCCCAACTGCAAATATAGTTACTTCATTTGTTACGGGGGCAAAATACTTTGAGAGCCACTGCCTTGTGCTATAGTTACTACAGCGTATAAGTAATGAGCGTGTTACTACATGCACTGTCATGTTCGTGGCCTATGCGAATGTGTTCGTGGAATTAGTTCCGTATATTGGGGATTCACCATGTCAGTGTAATAATTAAACGTGATTGATAGTGTCACTTATTTATTTTTTCAGATTTTTAATGAGGAACGAACCGAAAGACTTAGTGCAGGTTACACTAGTAGTAGAGAGCACTAGGTCTACAGACGGCTTGATCAACATCGCAAGGAGACGCTGGATGCAAGAGGTAAGTAGTAGCCAATCCAAGTGGCGTTCTATCATCGAGATACTAACCCCGAGAGATGACATAGTGTACTATCCGATTTCACAACAATGTATTCATTTTGCTATAACTTATATCACTGCTCATCGTATCAGTGCACGGGGAATCAGAGCGAGGCGGTCGGTGGTTTAGCTAATCAGAGTGCATTATGTCTGGGCAAAAATGGTGAAAATTATTTCGTCCAAACCAAACGTCACTGCACCTCGTAATGCTTGCACATTAGTGCTTGGCGGCAGAATTCACGAGCAAAGCGACGGTATCAACCCAGACGGACACTCGCAGAAGAGTTTGATGAATCACAAATAATACTCATTCCTCCAGATAATTAAAAAATGGTTCTATAACATACCCTCTGAAACATCTAATGGAAGCAAAACTAATAGAACCAGGCATCAATAGACGTCTCTGTCTGTACGTGGTAGCATCGTAATTAATCTCAGTTGGGGCTCTAATCCCTCCTCCAGTCGATAGTGGGACGGAGGCGGGCGATTCATCCAATGTGACCCCGATATTTATCAGGTGACGGGGATTGGTGATCAGGACGTGTATAATTATGGGGTGTAATGAAGATATGCGAATTTTATTATTTTTTTACAGACAGTTTAATGTTCACTAGGTGGTAGGACTGTTTTCGGACAGTGTCCGTCTGCGTTGTTACCACAGCTTTGCTCGCGAAGTCAGTCGCCAAGCAGTAATATGTAAGCATTACTGTGTTCCGGTTTTTGATGAGCAGAGTAGCCAGTGAAATTACTGAGCTTATGAGATTTAATATCTTATGTCTCAGGGTAACGAGTGCACTGCAGTGCCGCGCAGGCCTTTTTTGTTATAGGTGCCGTATCTTCTTTCTTAAGCATTTAGTTATTATTTTGACATTACAAACAGATACATCAATTTTGTATTATATATTTTAGCATGTATAGATAGAACCAGTATAATAAATAGCTTTTAAAAATTGGAAACCAACTTCCATGACAGACTACTAGACCGATGGATGAAATATCTATAGGACCAATCTGAAAGTATATCCTTTCAAATAATGAATGAATTTTCCAAACTGATTCATAAATGCCGGAGTTCTGGCGTATCAAACTTTAAAAAAATTATTTTTGAAGTAATTGAAGTGTATTTATGTACAATATTATATCTACTCATCCCTAAGTCTTTATACATTCCACACGACATATAATCACCAAAATTCTTATAAATATTATTATAATAGCAAACTTCATGAATACAATTATGAAATGCTTTCTCAAAGGAAGAGTACCTAATTAAACTTAAATGTTACTGCACTCAAACTTCCTTCCACGAGGCGAACTGAAAGGGTGTACACAATGCACCTGCCGAGACCCATTAAATTGTAAGGATCTTATACCAGTTTATTTAAGTCCTACAGAGTGGTTACGTATAATTCTTCCCAAGAAAAGTTGGCAATGAAAACACATTTAGTTTTCTTTTTTTTTATGTTATTTGGTAATGAGACTAGCTCGTCGTTTGCCTGATGGTAAGCATAACGCCGGCCCATAACATTTGCAGTGCCACCCAGAACTTTGAAACACAAAGGCCTGCGCGGCACTGCAGTGCGCTCGTTACCCTGAGACATTAGGTATTAAGTCTCATAAGCCCAGTAATTTCACTGGATACTCTGCTCATCAAACCGGAACGCAGTAATGCTTGCACACTACTGCTTGGCGGCAGACTTCACGAGCAAAGCGGTGGTAACAACCCAGACGGACACTCGCAGAAGAGTTAGTCCTCCCACTAACAAAAGTTTTCATAGCTCGATATCCTTTATTTATTTCGACTTAAATTTATTGGATTGCTGTTATTATTATCGTAGATGCTTTCGGTATTTATTTTATGTAACATAACTAGAGCAACGCATTTATGATTTTGTTATGACATGTGCTACGCTGCACGCCGCGCTGTTACGAAAATATTCAGCTACAAATTTGTAGCAGAGTGCTACGAAACCGTAGCAGGTTTTGCTTTCATACTGGTGCTGATTGTTAACTTTTTCGATGTTGAAATTACTGGGCGAGCATTGTGTTTTTTATTTTGCCTGAACAATCAGAGTATAAAGCTTTACACCTATGAAATATCTAGACTCTAAAAGGAAGCGAACACAGCTAAAGAATATATAATGCTGTTACATATACAGGATGCTGTTTTAAGCGATAATGGTTTTCTGGCAGTAAATTCGCTAGCTGGACTTGAGCTGTCAGTTTAAAAAAAAATACTGATACAACCTTGGCACAGTATTTTATATTTTTTTAACAACCATCTATTGGTTTTTTGTACTTGAGACATAGTTTTAAGCTTATCATGTTACCATCTCCAATTCTCCAACTGCGTCACATAGCGTCAAGACTGTGATCAGCTGATGCTAATCCATACAGATAAATAAAATTTAAGTGTCTATTTGTAATATCAAAGTAACAGCTTTTTACTAAATGCATATGAAAGTATATACGGTACCTATAAAACACAACCATTTTTAAAATTTTTGTCTGTCTGTCTGTCTGTCTGTCTGTTTGTTTGTTCCGGGTAATCTACGAAAAGGCTGGTCCGTTTGTGACGGTACTTTCACTGGCAGATAGCTGATGTTACAAGGAGTAACATAGGCTACTTTAATTTTAGAAAAATAATTAGGGTTCCGCGCAAAACATTAAAACCATATAATCCAAAATCTCCACGCGGGTGAAACTAGTCTAAATAAAATAAAAACGCAGTTTATAATGTTGAAGCGGCTTATTCTTTCTAGCAGATAACATCTCATTTTAATCTTATTAACACTGTAAATATAAAATTAAATTCATCTATTATTAGAAATTAATTTTACAAAATGTTTCTAACATCTGTATTTGAGAACAAAACTGAATCCTAATTGGTAGCAGAAATAAAAAAGAACGTCAATGGAGTTTTTGCAGCAATTATAGCTCTCTAGTCTTTTATAGTGCTGAAAATTGAAGTAATAAAGGTATCCTTAAGTTTCAAATCCAACTTAAGATGACCTTTATTAAATTATAACATACTCAAAACAAAAGTTTCATTAATTTGGTTATCAACCTATTAAGAATAAAAAGACAGTTTCTCCGAAGAAAAAAAAAACGCAAATTTGATCTAAACACATGTTTTTCTTTCACATGTGGTAGTTTATTTTGACTCCTTAAACGCTTGAGCCAACTTATTTCCTACAAAATTAGCTTCAGAAAATAGCAACCACATAAAATTTATGGCCAGCAGTCCGGTGCGAAAATCTTAAGACAGAAAGTACATTGCTTTCCGTGTTTATGAGTATAATTCTAAGCTTGTACTAACTTAAGTAGTATATGGAGGAAATTGTTGACCATTAAGACGTTCAGTTCAGTTGTTAATTTGAACTTTAATTAAAAATAATTTCTCCACACTAATGGATGACATGAATGTAGAAACACAGCTAGTTTCGGATGTGGTTTTAGGAAATTCATCAGGTATTTTTCGCAAGCGATTTGGAATTTTGATTTTGAAATTATACTTTCTTCTACTCTTACGTACCTAAATGTTAAATTATTATTAGTTATTTTACAGTTAAATGATTTATTCTGTTTAGAAGAAAACTAAAACTCACTGATGGGTGCATTTCCATAAATTAATAATATTAGTTTTAATGAAGTGGATACTTTTTTCACATCACATTCTCATTCTTGTTTCATTTTTGTCTGCAAGAGCAGGAAAAATAGCTGCGTGAGATATCTTTTTGAATTTAAAAATATACAGTACAGTTGTTACACTTATCATCGCTACTCGACTTATATTTGAGTTCGAGCTTTGCAGTATGCTTAAAACAAGTCACTGCCCAGACTTAGAATCAAGTCACAGCGATATGCAACGCGGCGCGACAAGAATCGCACATTTTAAGGTAACGATACAATAAACAGAACTTATTTGCTCCATATACAGGTTACAATGTTAGTGAGAGCGCGAAAATGGGCTGGATACGTATCCAAAAGAATTCTTTCCTTGTAGAGCGCTACGCGGCGCATTTTTTTTTAGCCTACGCAGCACAGTGTTGAATCTACCTCTCTCACCAATATTAGTAACTTTTTACTATATCTTATGGTTGGGAATTTGTAGTTTCACTAAAATATTTTTCAAAAATTTTGAAAAGTTTTTTTTTGTTTATTTATTTATACGTCTAATTATCCATAGGCTCACATTACTGCCGCGCCCAATTCACTTATTCTAGGGCCACATGTACACGACATTTGAAAAGTTTTTTTTAACGGGCTAAATGCCTTTATTAACTAGCTAATACATAAATAAACACTACATCTAACCTAGCTAGCTACAAAAACAGTTGGATAATCTACAAGCCCTAGTAGGCCTATAGATAATCCAAATGTTCTAGCCCTCTACCAGTAGGAAGCGTACCCAGTATGCTGGCGGCATTGCCTCGTTGAACCGCAATGCTGATCCGTTGAGCCAAATAGTTACCAGCATTTTTAAAAAGTTAGATGAAATAATATAAATCTACCAATTCCATCTATCTCCTAGTTTACTCAATTTTTTGCCATCATCAGAGCGGATTACCACGTCAGGGATATAAATAGAGAAGATAATATTTCCGCGAACATTACAGTTTCGCAGTTCCTTGCAATGTAATTAATGTGCAGCGGTAACAAAGTATCCATTTAAAGTGTAACTGGCGGTTTTAATTTTTCTAAAATCGTGTTAGTGTCTTGGTTTTTCGGGACAAGTGCCTTAGTTGGTCCCTTTTTTGCGACTTGTGCTTTTTATTGTTTCCATTTTCTATAGTGATATTTTTAGGTTATATTTAAGTAGTCAGCTTTATTATTTTTTCTAAGGATATTTTTCTTAAAAGTAAGAAATAGATAAACGGAAAAAGTTAAGGAAAAGTTAGAGATCTGGAAAAGATTTTTAGAATCAGTAACGTGACGAGCAAATCGTTTGTTTGTTTCGTAATAAACTTAGATTGTGGTTTTCAATAAAGAGTTTTCTATCTATCGAAAAAAAAATTAAATAAATAAAAATTGTAGAAATTGTTTGTGTTTTAAGGTAAAAATTGTTTGTGTAGTACTACCAGAAGCCGTTGTTAGCTTTTGATAATTATAACACGCAAAGATTTTTTTGAATTCTAAACGTCAGTAAAATCTCGTCCTTTTACACACTCATATACCCGCACAAGAATTTCTGTGTTACAAGATGCACACAGATATTTAACACAGGATATAACATCTGAGAACAACTTTATGGTCACTCACAAAGCTTACCCCGGCTGGAGATCGAACCCGGGCCCTCGCTTCACATGTAGGGTTACCATATTATGAGTTATGACCAAAAACCGGTAAAAAAACCAACGCCTACGGAAGTTATTTTCTATATTATACAATACAATACAATTCTATATTATATAATGTTTGTAATATCAAAATAACCGTTTTTTACCAAATGCATATGAAAGCTTATACGGTACATATAACAAAACAAACATTTTTAAAATTTTTGTCTTTCTGTTTGTTCCGGGTAATTTCCAAAACAGCTGGGCCGATTTTGACAAGACCTTCACTGGCAGATAGCTGATGTTACAAGGAGGAACTTAGGCTACTTTTATTTTATAAAAAGAATTAGGGTACTGCGCAAAAAAAATAAAAACCACGAAATCCAATATCTCCGCGCGGGTGAAACCGCAGGCAGCAGCTAGTCATTAATAATTTTCGGTCTTCATTTTCATTTGTACGTGTACCTATTACAGCACAGAAGCCACTTAGAATTCCAAGTGGCGTCCCCATTACCCTATCATACGCGTGACTGACATGCGGCGGATAACTACGTGACAAATGTTTTATGATGTAGTGTTGCCATACGCAGCTACAGAAATTTACCTCGTTTTATCCTAGTTTAAACAGCTCAGGGGTGGTGACTACTTACTCTAATATGTAGACTAAAAATTTTAAACATAATTTAGAAACACAGTAAAAACATTTTTAAAGAATTAACGTTATGTTTCTTGCTCTTCTTCTCGATCTGTTGTATACTTGGAACGGGCACTTAGAGTCATTTAACTTTCACGAGCGCTCTCCATGTGAATAAATCATTGAATTATCTCGATTTATTTAATGCTTAGCTTATGCTCGCGGTTCCCACAGGAACTGTGTATTTTTTCGGGATATAATAGTACGAACCGATTGTAAATTGTAATTTCTGGTTATAACACAAATAGTAGTAGTACGTCGAGGATTTAAATCCTACAATGAAGAAGTTGAACTTAAGTGAAGAAAAAGATAGAAAAGATAGTAAATCTCTAAGATATTTTGTAGTGGTCGCCTGGCTAGCTCCAATTATCAATACGAAATCATGTCATCCTTACCTTAGACCAAACAAGTTTAGATACGTTACACGAAGACGTGGAATTTATAACTTCAGCTTCACAATGCACAAAGTCCAAGATCACATTCAAGAAAAGTCGAAGCACGCTTCCCACGAGCACCAATAGAAATACGTAAAACATAAGGTTCCGTTTAAACTACTAGTAACAAGTGTGTACCATCTAGTAATTTGAATTTTTCTATTACACCGTTTGGGGCAGACGAACTTTTGAAACAAAAGCCTATTATAGTAATCGCCATATAACCCGGTGGTGGGTAACATGAATATCTATCAAAATTGCTTTAACAAAACGAGCACCAACTTCGACGAATATATCATGGTATGTTAAATTTCTTTCGTTTCCTCACTTTTAGTATTCTTTCATAAAATTTACCGTCCTTTATAATATATACCGTAATGATAAAAGAATCATTTAAATCCGTTGGCAATTGGCGGAGAACTCGAAAAACTTCGACAAAAAACAGAGGAATAGAGAACGTCGTACTTTTTTGAAGTCGGTTAAAAAAGTGACGATGGTTTAAATCGTACCGTGAACTTTTATTAACGGAAAATATTGTGAAACATGCATGCAATATGTATAATTAAAATCATTCACCCAAGTTCGTTCGCTTCTAATGTTGGAATAACGTGGTAAAAGTTTAAGAATTCCAAGTTTCTCAAATATTAATTTAAATAGCTTGACAAATAATGATTTTTATTCAAAATTGCATAATTACTAGCCAGAATATACTGATTACTAGCCAGACGTGTATTTAGAAAGTAGTGCTCGCCTTTTCCATGCGAGTTAGGATATTTTTAAGCTTGTTACAAAACGGTGTAATAGCCGGCCACCTATCTAACTGTCAGTACAGACGGATACAAAATTGTTTTCCCCGGTAGGTGGCGCTCGTGACGCGAATGCGAACACACTTGTTAGCTGGCGACACTGTTTGTCACGATTCGGAATTCGCTTTGATATTTTTTGTTCAGAACATGTTATTTACTGAAGTTTTAGCACATTTTTTATGAAATATGTGATTGATTGGTTTTCTATAGCGATAGAAAAAAAATCGATCTTGATTTTCACGTTAGTTGAGATTTCAGCAAATCGCAAGCTTATCCTTATAAGTTGGTTTGTCCTTCTTCCACGGAGCAACGTATAGACGTGATTTTTGGCATAGATATAGTTTATGGACCGGAGAGTAACATAGGCTGCTTTTTATCCTGGAAAATGCACGGTTCGTGTGGAAACCCGGGTGAAATCGCGGGAAGAAGCTAGTTTATAATGCTCTTTTATAATGATTGATTTTATTATCTTCTCATTAATATCAAGGTATCAAAGTCCTGAAAGATAATTAAAGAGTTGCGCAGTTTTGGCAGGTAAGCCGCCAATCTTCCAAAGTGACCCGAGTAAAATTAAGCTCATAAAAACTTTTTAGACCCTTAGTTTTTCAAAGTTAAATCACTGAACCTTTCCTAAACATTTAAAGTCTGTAGGTACTCAACTCTAACTCAAGTTATGTCGTGAATATCTTGACATTTTAGGAGATCCTGACAGATATTACTCGTGGTCGTACTTACTCTTGGGAGTCCGTCTGGATGATAAATAGTCGTTTTGCAGTTGTTTTATCAGCAAAGTTAAAAACTAACGGCAGGTAAAGCGCAGAATTGCTGCTCCAATACAATAATAATAATATATTTAAATTATAGTGCACGAGATTAGACAGCTGACTAGACGCAATAATCATGATGTAGTATATACTTACTTGATACTTTTGTAAACAGGTTTATAACAGCTGTTTACGAAAGTATCATGCAGAACTTACTTTTTGCTCTAAATTTATTATGGGCAAGCATAATTCCAAGGGGTATTATTCTCAGTCTCCACTGGGGAGGTTAGTGGGGTCCTTGAGAATATATACAGCTTTTTAGGTCCGAGACCACGTCCTTCGATAACCTCAAAGAACACGACATTTTCATCATTTCCTAACCTTTCGTATTTTCGAGCACCAATTTTTATGGATTCAAAACAATCACATTTTTTTTATTATGTTATTTGGTAACGAGACGAGCTGGTCGTTTGCCTGATGATAAGCATGACGCCGGCCCATAACAATTGCAGTGCCACCCAGAACTTTGAAACACAAAGGCCTGCGCGGCAGTGCAGTGCGCTCGTTACCCTGAGACATTAGGTATTAAGTTTTTTTTTTTTTTTTTTTTTTTTTTTTTATGTTATTTGGTAACGAGACGAGCTCGTCGTTTGCCTGATGGTAAGCATAACGCCGGCCCATAACATTTGCAGTGCCACCCAGAACTTTGAAACACAAAGGCCTGCGCGGCACTGCAGTGCGCTCGTTACCCTGAGACATTAGGTATTAAGTCTCATAAGCCCAGTAATTTCACCAGATAATCTGCTCATCAAACCGGAACACAGTAATGCTTGCACACTACTGCTTGGCGGCAGACTTCACGAGCAAAGCGGTGGTAACAACCCAGACGGACACTAGCACTGACACGGCAGAAGAGTTAGTCCTCCCACTAACAAAATTTTAACATCCATTAAATATAAATAGTTGAATTTGAATAAAAATTAAAATGAAATTAAGTTTAATTTATTGAGGGTTATTTTTTCTGCAGTCATATAGTTTCGCTTTCTAGGATTCTTGCTTTATTTCTTTTGTAGGTTAGAAATAAACGCTTTTATTTTTTGCACATTTTTCGCTTCTTTGAAATAATTTACGATAACATTCAGTGATAATACAAAAGACAATAAAATAGGCAACAAAATAAACGAAGACATTCTCTTTGAATAATCACGATAAAACCACACTTCCGCGTCACGTTTACTAATTTGTGTCCCTAACTTCGTCCAACATGACTAACGATGAGATTTCCCTGATCCTTCAGAAACCAGTATCATTTGTTAGAATAAATTGTTACACAGCAGTGGATAAAGCGACTATTGTTATTAATGTTATCTTCAACTTCCCGGATAACGTCAAGTATTAGTTATGTCGGGAAGGCTCGAGTTTGTGAAACAATACAGGATGTGCTGTGTAGAAATTATGGGCGTTGAGATACCTTACTTCAGTGGAAGCTGTGCTTTTGTCGTGAAAATGAGTTGTGTCGTACAATTTAGACAGAGGAATAAAGAAGGTGTAACTTGGAGCTGGGGTCCATTAGCGGGACTAGCGGGACATCAGTGCAGGTCTGGACGCCCCCAACATGAATAATAATAAGAAAAGGTGTAACGTAAAGAAACTTGTCATCTCTTGTCGACTTGTCAACTCGATCTGTAAATCAATGCAGTGCAATATCTACATCCGATGAATTAACGTGCCACTGTAGGACATGTATATTACTTACAATGAAGGTCCTTTTGCTTGTATAAGTGTGTGACCAATCCAAAAAATAAGAAAAAGAAATAAAAATGTCAGTAGCCAAAAGTTTTCACGTGATGCTTCTGCTATGAAATCTTGAGTTACTTACAGCATAAAATGTCCCTATTGCCCAAATACGTCACCCTCTCCCGCACCCAAGATTCCAAAAATTATTTAGTCAATCCCTCTGAATTATTTAGTTAATCTAAGTTTGTCTCACTTTGTTAACTTTCACAATTTTCCCTTGAATTTTAGATAGGTAGATATAATCGAGATGTCACGAGGCAAGTTAAATGGAAAAGTTGGTGAGGCTGTATTTTATGCATGCCCACAGGGCTTGTATTTGACCTTAATAAGCTCCGCCTATAGGAGTTTGTGGGATCGTAAAAAGTTGCTTACGTGCGCTCGTTGGAGTTAATGTAGGGAGACCAAAGTTCAGTGTGGCTAAACTGCCGCTTAAGGGATGTGTGAATGAAGTTCCTGGAATTAACGGTCTATAAAATATAGATACGTGGTAAAGGGAACCCTAAAAAGTTTGTTTTAAAAGACATAGCAAGCGTAAGAAAGTAATACTGCATGCGCTCAAACTTAGTGCTCGTTTCTTATAAAAATGTTATACAATGACGTCATCTAAACACAAAGCAATTTTGACAAACAAGTTATATAATTATTGCGCTACTTTTTTGTGAGTTTGTCCTAAATAATATTTGAAAGCGTCTTTGTTTTTGAACTTCATTACGAGGTTTTCTAGCAAATGAAGTCATGAACAAGGATTTGAACTTCTGATAAAATAGTATCTTTACCTTCGGGTAAAAGTACCACACAGTAGCAAAAGCTACAAAAAACAAAAGATTAACAAGTAAATTATAATTGTAAATTTTGCTGAGAGCACCAACATCAATTGGACCATTTATCTTAGGCACAACAAAACAGACATAATTTTTTCTTACTCTGACCTGATTTTTTCTTATTAACACTCTTTTTGTCCGAATTGCTCCGAAGTTTCTCTCAAAAGGCGTGCTCAGGAAAAAAGCTATGAATCTTCTCCGGGCCTTATTGAATGACCTCGAAAAATATAGATTATGGCCACTGAGGCCGAGGTAAGCCTTCGATCAATCACGACTGCTGGCCGGCTGAAAGATACCTAATTTAGTTTTCCCTAACCCTTCTTTGATATTGTCGGAATCTTATAATGTAATCCGTTTTTGGGTATTATATTTCTTTTTGGTCAGATTGACGAGATTAGGCTGAGAGTGGACTTTATCGTATTAGAGCTTTACAATATCAGCCTTATAAATCTGAGACTTATAGCTTATATCAATTTTACGAGTTTCGTTTTGATTTGTTGCGTATTTTTAAAAGTAGGAATAAAGTGGATGGCTATTATAACCTGCGTATAAATATATTTAGCTGATAAAACTCATTTAGTGACACCCTGCCGAGGCAGAATAAATAGTTTTTTGGTTACAACACTGAAAGTTTGAACTTGATCAAAAACTCCATTATGTACATCTGAACAGCAGGGCAAGCGTGAGAATTTGTTGTCTTCACGAGTAACTTTGTGCCCAGAAGTATTCAAAATCCAAAATAAAATAGGTGTGCAATGTGCATGGCATAGAAAAATTATCTACGGTGCATGTTATGATAAACATATCACTAGATGGAACTTTGTCTACCAACAGACTTTTAGTCATTTTGTCAACAAACCAAATCATCAACTTACTACACATTAAAATTTAAGATCATTTTATACGAAACGCAAACGGACATTTGTGCGACGACAAACAAAACCTTTTGTTTCAGAGAGCGCCTTAACCATGGTGATTGATCTCGAAAATTTCTTCAGTCAACAGTTTAAGTACTCAACATAATCTCGTCCGAAATATGTAATTTCGCTCACGTACCAGTCCGAAACTGACCAGAATGGCTTTGCGACATTGAAAAACAACTTGGACTAACCTCGATGACATTTAACAAATTATTCTAAGCACTGACACATTTTTCTTTTCCTTTCGTAATAAGATCAATCGACATGCGACACCCACGCGTCCTACTAAGCTTCAGAACGTCTCTGAAATTGAACAATTTCACCATTCTGGTTATATTTGCGTGTTTGGAATGTGGAAATTGTTTGAAGTATTCACATATATACTTCGGCCTGAGGGCTTATCTTTTTTATTGTAGACCTATATATTGGCAAGCCAATACATGCATTGTTCTACGAATTCGAAAACAATCTTAGTTTAAAACGCGAGTCTTGAAACTTCAAATAAAATTGCTAATTATGCTTTTAATTAAATTTGAAAATTATGAAATCTGCTAATTTTTTTTCTATATTAGATCTATATGTATGTTCATCAATACAATCAGATGAAATCAGGTGAAAATCGCTCGTCCAGTCACGCGCACCCATCTATAGGCCAGGCCTACTTGGGCTTGTAGATTATCCAACTGTTTTTGTAGCTAGGTTAGATGTAGTGTTTATTTATGTATTAGCTAGTTATTAAAGGCTCGTTTAAAAAAAATGAAATAATTTTTTTTACTATATTTTATGTCGTATTTAGTTAGACATTCAAACCCGATCGTCCTATATACGCTCAACCTCTTTATAAAATATTCACAAAGAATTTCCACGTAGGGATTTCGCAGAAAAAGTAAATTTCGTATTCATTTCTCACATTGAACGCCTACCTCGCAAATAGATATGCAGATGAAATCCGGCCAAAGTACAGTTGTAGCCGGCTAAAACAATCGCCATTATAGCATTGAATTTGATGTTCTTTTATGACAAGTTGGATGTGGCTAAGTTGCCGCATCCTACTTGGCATAAAAGAACATCGGTGTTTATATACCTACGTAGGACCGTTAATATTTATCTTAGGAAAATTAAAACAATGTCATGTCGTACGTGAACAACAAACGTAGAATTTGAGGAATAAATTAAATAAACCATAGTTGGATATCTGGTAAGGATAGTGGGTAACCTTAGTCACAAATAGTGATATTCGCGTTGAAGGTTGCCCATAATGACACATAATGTACATTGTGTTTATTCAAATTTTTTGTTATTTATCTAAATCCAATTTTTTAAATCAGCTAAAGTTTTGACCAATTATCCGGCTTAAATATTATCTATTGCAGCTCTATTCTCAAAGAAGAGTTTACATCCTTTCCCTAACTTTGGCAATTTGCTTCCAGGATATAAAATTAATTAAAGAAAGAGTCAAAGAAAACTTATAACTCGCCGAGTTATAAGTTTCAGGTCTCACGGGAAAAGTTTTGTTGCAACAAGGTATCATTCCACGTCTACGTCAGTCGAAATGTACCACTAGGCACCATTTAAAAAACTTTTGAGACGTTAGCATGATAATTGTTCTGGTAAAATATTTTATAAGCAAATATTGGGTCTGTGTCTTGGAATTGTGGGACCATGATTCTCGTAATTCCAGATTCCCTAGGTACTGAGAATTCTAGTTAGGATTCAGGGTCTATGGAATGTTGGGCGTTCTTTAATGTACCCATTAGCTTAGTATTGTGTCATTTTGAGATTCACTACCGGACCTTACACTAATATTCTAATCCTCTCGCTTTTTCTGTCTGCTTGTTTAATTTCTAAAAAAAGCAGTTGATAGAAAACAATTGGCAGAATTATCGCTCGAAGTTATTTCTTGTAGGCATATAGTACGATGTTTAAATTTTACACACCGCAAATTACACTCGATCCTACTGATGATTCATTTAGGTATAATCTTGCCATCTGTAGTTATTTATGCAAAAGTTGTTGGTCTGTTCTTCTTTCATGCAACGCAACGGAACAACGGATCGACGTGATTTTTTGCATAATGATAGTTTATAGATCGGAGAGTAACAGTCTACTTTTTGTACCGGAAAAAATGTACGGTTCCTTTACAATCACTACGCGGGTGAAAACGTGGGCAGTAACTAATCCCTTTATAAATATCATACCTAACAAAACCTGAAAACTTAACCAAAAAAAAACAATTCCGATAAGCCTTATTGAAAAAATAAATAACCGTATAAAATAAGAAGCTTTCCACTTCAGCTACAGAATAAATAATATCAACGTTTTGCGCAATATGATCGCAAATTTCTCAAGAACGGGGAACAAAATAGGCGTTATATATGAAAAATACTTTTTCTCACAAAAAAGATATTGTAAATCACGGTAACGAAGCTATCTGTTCTGTGAACAGGTAGTTCGAAGCTTTTGCTGAACATTTCACTATTGTTTGCAAAATCTAGATATCAATATTTACTTAACATTATTATTTGTTTGTTTGTCGTGTTCAAATTCAAAATTCAAATTTAATTTATTTGTTGTCTGGAGAGTATTAATATAGAAAACAAAATGTGACTGAACAAATTAGATATAACGAATCTCACTGATATATGTACTCATAATTATAAATATTAAAGAACTACTCAATCTCAATCAATCTATATAATCAATACTAGCTGCTGCCCGCGGTTTCACCCGCGCGGAGATATTGGATTTCATGGTTTTTATTTTTTTGCGCGGAACCCTGATTCTTTTTCTAAAAGTAAAGTAGCCTAAGTTACTCCTTGTAACATCATCTATCTGCCAGTGAAAGTCCCGTCAAAATCAGCCCAGCCGTTTCGGAGATCGAAGTTTACCCGGAACAAACAGACAGAGACAAAAAAATATTAAAATGGTTGTTTTGTATAGGTACCGTATATACTTTCATATGCATTTGGTAAAAAGCTGTTATTTTTATATTACAAATAGACACTTCAATTTTATTTATTTGTATAGATATAGATTATATCACAGCTTTTCATAATGAACCCTAACTTTATTCAAAAAACGCTTGGTTTTAGGGTCAAGATCAGCGCTGAAACAATGACACTTTCTGTTTTGTGCAATGACACTCGAAACAATGCTGAGTCATGACACGCCTTTTCAGCATGATGGACACATGGGTTTACTACCATCCATCACTAAGCGTGGGTTATGGTTTAGTCATTAAGAGGTCCCAACCCGCCATACTTTCTATACAAACGCTTGTACGTAATTATAGTATTGTATCAATTTTTTTCTTTGGGTATTTCGAACAAATAGGTAGCTTGTGCATTAATTATAGAATTTTATGAAACCAAAAAATTAAAATTTTGACAATCCAATTCAGTAGAAGCCTTAAACAGCCTTTTTAAACAAATTTTACCTTGACTTTGGCCATTCATAATATTCTCATAAATGTAAAAGTAAACAAAACACTTGCATAGGATCCTTGGACATGTAATGGAAATTCTGAATAACAAAAAAATTTTTTCACAAACTTGTTTGGTATTTTCAAAAATACGATTCCTGGAACAAGTTTTTGAAAATTACCAAGCACTAATTGTCTTCGGAAATTTTCTTTAGAAATTTATTTCAAAATTTTCAGAATGCCAACCGAAGGCTCTGGCATTGTCTCTCTTTTTCCGTAGTGCCTGTTTTTCTTCGATGAACCAACAAGCCTTTAGACCATTTTAGCGTTCTACTTAGGCAGGGGGGGGGGGGCACCTTAAGAGCGTTTATGCCTCGCGGTATTTCATATAAATTTTCAAGTTCAAAATCTCCAAAATGATATCGTAAAATAAATCGAATGTCTTAGAGCCCATTTCCAAAAATAAGATTTATCTTATAAATTAACTAATTCTCTTCTTCTTCTTCTTCTAACTATATATATCTACGGTCTATGTTTCTATAGGTACTGGTCCAATAAAATAATAACTCGGTGGCAGCCAACCAATGACATCAATAGAACGAATCAAATGATTCGAATAAAATATATCGGTAAATATTTATATATCTGCTAGTTAAAAAGGCAGTCAAACCACTTGTTCATTTATCAGAACCTTCACAATTTCAGTTTGTTTTTTTTATTAAAGCTATGTGCCAGTTGTTACATGATAAATTAATCTTGTCATAGCACCGATAGGACGTAGTTACGATCCGACACGATACAATATGACAAACGATGTTGTAGCTGACTTATGATCGGCGATAGGGACGGAGTTTTATATAAATAACATATTTCTCAGTTCTCGCATTTTGTTAAATCATTTTTTGTATGTTATTTGGTAACGAGACGAGCTGGTCGTTTTTCTGATGGTAAGCATAACGCCGGCCCATAACAATTGCAGTGCCACTCAGAACTTTGAAACACAAAGGCCTGCACGGCACTGCAGTGCGCTCGTTATCGGCTGTTGGCTGTTTTGGTGTAGGTCCCGTATATACTTTCATATGCATTTAGTAAAAAGCTGTTATTTTGATATTACAAACAGACACTTCAATTTTATTTAGTTGTATAGATATAGATAAGTTTCAGGTTTTTAAATACATATTTGAAATACAAAATGTTCATGGATATGTACTTGACAGTTTTTTAACTCGTTCTGTTAAAGGTATATTAAGAAAATCTATTTCGGTCGAAACTCGAAATACGCAGAGAAAACGATAAAAGTTTGTTTTCCTCTCGAAATATTCAATCAAACTTTAGTTCTTACCTAGAAAAAAGTTTCAACATGGATTCGCAAAATGTTTTGGGTTATGTAAACTGGATAGGATATGCCATAACATTGAAAAAATGTTTTTTCATACTATTATATAATTAGACGAGCCGGTCTTTGGTCTGATGGTAAGCACGACGGCTGACTAATAATTCGAGGACATGTGACATCCACTAAGCCGCACTGGGCCCGCGTGGTGGATTATGGCCCATACCTCTCTCTGAGAGAAGGCCGGTATCCCAGCAGTGGGAGCGTAAGAGGCTGATAATGATAATGATGACTTTATCCCTGTGTGCTACCTACCTTTTATCCTCACTGGTGCCAAGCGCGCAGTTAACTAGCTATACAACGTAAAACATCAAACATTGCTACATCAGGCATAATATAACTTACAGTACAACACTCGATGTCGATCGTTGTTGATTCTTAGCTGTCCACATGTATTTTACGAAAAAATAACTACTGTTTTACTACTGCTAACAAAGTTTTCTAACATTTCCCCTTACATTGTTAGCTTAACTCAAATAAGCTAACTTATTCTTAGCTTTGTGCTGGCTAAAGTTGGAATGATACCTGATAGCTAGGAACATAGGAAACTTACTTTATTACCAAGCTAGTTTGTAGAGGATAAAGGCGAAGGTTAGGTAATCTATACTTAATATTATAAATGCGAAAGTGTGTGTGTTGATTTGTCATTCTTTCACGCAGTAACGAAGCAACGGATCGACGTGATTTTTGCCATAGATATAGTTTATGGTCCGGAGAGTAGGTAACATAGGCTACTTTTTATTCTGGAAAAATGCACGCTTCCTGTGGGAACGCGGGTGAAAACCGCGGGCAGAAGTTAGTGTGACAAAGTTGACATTGACAGCTGTCAATAAATTGAGAGCTGTCTATTACGTTTTATAATGGTTTTTTTTTTTTGTATTTGGCTCCACGCGTTTAGCGTATTTAGCCAGTGTCGAGTTATATGAATAATAATATATAATAAATCTCTAGTTGTCGTGAATGAAAGTCGTCAAAGTCACGTTAAAGTTTAGTCTAGGCGCAGTCGAGTCGAAGTGACGCTTCAGTAAAGCGGTGGATACTTTACTGAAGCTTCGATGGAGTTTTGGATAGAATACGAAAATACTCGTTTTTCGTCTGTGTACTATTTGCCTTTCACTCATGCACGTTTACGAACACTTAATGGTTAATAATCCACCATTATTACACATTAACACTCGATAAAACACAAGTTTTAGTAAATAACACAAAATCAACAACAGCACATTTTCGCATTCCCGCCAAAACTCCTTTATAATGTTTACAAGTTGATTGAATTTGACAGATCGGTTTGACAGTTCCTGTGGGAACGCGGGTGAAAACTACAGTAATATATATTTTCCTGCGATAGATCTAGTATCTGTAACTCTGAGTTTTCACATGCTACACAAATAGATTTATTTTGACATTACTCTCTTATGTAAGATCTTTCTAGCCAAACATAACTATACAAATACTTGCCATAAAAATTGGTAAACAAAGGATTTACGAAAATACGCTCTAAGTTGATGTACTTAATTGTAAATGTTCGAAGTTTTGAGCCTCCATCACCGATTAATCTAAACTTAAGCCCGGAGCTTTAGCTTTGCACTTACATTAAAATTAATCGGTTAGACTAAGGAAGCTAGTGGATTAGTTTTATTCATTAGGTTGTAAATAATATAAAAAATCAAAACTTAGAGCCCGATATGGTTAAATAATTTAAAAAATGAAAAGTTCACTTTAGACGTTTTTTTTATTTTATTTTATATAGTAACGAGACGAACTGGTCGTTTGCCTGATGGTAAGCATAACGCCGGCTCATAATAATTGCAGTGCCACCCAGAACTTTGAAACACAAAGGCCTGCGCGGCGCTGCAGTGCGCTCGTAACCCTGAGACATTAGGTATTAAGTCTTATAAGCCCAGTAATTTCGCAGGCTACTTTGCTCATCAAACCGAAACACAGTAATGCTTGCACACTACTGCTTGGTGGTAGACTTCACGACCAAAGCGGTGGTAACAACCAAGACGAACACTCGCAGAAGAGTTAGTCCACTAACAAAACGCACGTAAACGCATAGCTCAGTTTAGAGAATGTGCTATGAACTTACGCTTCACTCTATATTTCTTCCGTCGACCTAAAAACCCGCTCAATACAACGCGTCTCTCCTCTCCCCAAAGGGGAAACGTCATCGCAATCACATTACAGCGTCGTAATTTAATGGACCACGTTCGCGTTCACGCCACATAAATATTGTTTATATTTATATGTCGATATTAGTACATTGAAAGTGGAAAGGCTAATTTTCACCAACAGCCTAGAAAAATGGATATCCACACATGGTCGCTCGCAACCCTCACTTAGGGATCAGCGACTTCTACATATATAACTATAAACTAGCTTCTGCCCACGATTTCACCCGCGTTCCCACAGGAATCGTGCATTTTTCCGGGATAAAAAGTAGCCTATGTCACTCTTTGGTCCATAAACTATATCTATGCCAAAAATCACGTCGATCCGTTGCTCCGTTACTGCGTGAAAGAAGGACAAACCAACAAATCAACACACTTTCGAATTTATAATATAAGTATGGATATATAGCATGGATAATAGTATGTTAATATTTTTCATACATTTTACAGTTAATTACTCCGCAGTCAAGATGGTTCACTCCATGCAGTGCCCTTAATTTAGTCGTAATTCACTACATTTTGCTAGGGCTGAGCGCCAACATCTGACCTCGGGACGCTGTTTTGGTACAAAACAGCGTGCTGTTGGCAAGTCAGCGTAAGTAACGGTTAGTTTTATTACTAGCGACCAATGCGTTACTTTGCGTACCTATATCATCACCTAAGGCGCTCTGTTACAATTGTGGCTAAGTAGGTAGCATCGAGATACTAACCCCGAGGGATGAAATACTATACTATCCGATCTCACAACAATGTATTGATTTTTCTATAAATAATATCTGGCTTAGCCAATCAGAGATTATAAATAATGTAAATGTAGGTTTAGAGCTGTCAAATATCTTCCATCTTTTAGACAAATTGGACGAAACTAAATTCATGACGTTAAATTTACACTAATACAACCAAGTGCATTAATTTGACAGTTCTAAAATATACTCCATCCTTTTCTCATGTCCTTATCTAAAACGAGACAGAGAGAGAGAGTGAAAATAAAATTAGATTTTGGTATGAAACGCCATTCGACACCATTGTCTTTTCCTTATAAAATAAAATATAAATAGAACTAACTCTTAAAAGAAATTCCATCCGGATTTGCTAGGTACCGTCTGAACCATGAATATCAATCAGAAAAACTACGAAGGGAACTTTTTCCAAGCCGTTTATATCCATCCTGCTCCTGTTTTATGTTTATAGGACAGCCAACTCATAAAGAACTACCTTCAACATATTTTACGTAAAACTTATGACTCTGGAGCTGAAAGTACGATTTGTAGGAAAAACTCGAAAAATATTGCGTAC
Organism: Crocallis elinguaria; assembly: GCA_907269065.1. Taxonomy (NCBI): domain Eukaryota; kingdom Metazoa; phylum Arthropoda; class Insecta; order Lepidoptera; family Geometridae; genus Crocallis; species Crocallis elinguaria. The sequence continues at coordinate 4,747,783 of OU026070.1, read as the reverse complement.
TATGTTTCCTAGATTTATTTACCACATTTTCATACATAAGCCATCTATTTTATTACGCTTTACATTACGTTCACTTTCTTACCTGTTAGAAAATTTAAGGATCCCTTCTATTGGTCGTATCTAATTTAAGAATAAAGGTAGAGCATTGTGCTGGGTGCTACGCTATGACGTCATGAAGTCAGTGCTACGCCGTAGTCGTCCCAGCGCTAAGCAAGGGGAAGACGCGGCGAAGGACAGCAGTCCTCATTGAACTACGAGCGATAAATACACGTGTCAATTATTCAAACCGAGTGTCTTATTTCTGGACCTAGCACTATATACATATTTGAAAGTTTACTAGTATCTGAAGTAAGTGAATATAGTGCCATCAAGCTGGTCTGCTTCGCAAATGAAAGATAGATAAAGTAACACTAGAATGAGCACTGCTTAAACTTTTATCGAGTTTCGATTTATTGGATACTTTTTAAATGACTATTGAAAGCGTATTTTTTAAATGATATTATATACTAAACTAGCTTCTGCCCGCGGTTTCACCCGCTTTCCCAAAGGATCCGTGCATTTTTCAGAGATAAAAAGTGGCCTTTGTTACTATCCGGTGCATAAGTCTATGCCATAAATCACGTCGATCCGTTGCTGCGTGAAAGAAGGACAAATCAACAAACGTACAAACACACTTTTGCATTTATTATGGACTAGTAAGTAAGGACTAGTTGCTGCCCACGTTTTCACCCGCGTTTAGATTTCCACAAGAATCATGACATTTTTTGAAAATAAAGTAGCCTACTTACATGTCACTTTCTGGCCCATAATCTATCTCTATGCGAATAATGACGTCTGTCCGTTGCTCTGTTTCCTTTGAAAGACGGACAAACCAACAAATACACTTTCGGATAAATAATAATTACTGTAGTATAATTTGCTATTTATAGTATGAGTACTTATAATTGACGGCTCCGTAGCTAAGTTGGTAGTAACCCTGCCTGCAAAGCGAGGGGTCCCGGGTTCGATTCCCGGCCGGGGCAGATTTTGTTTAAGCATAAAGTTTGTTCTCGGGTCTTGGATGTTTGTGATGTGTATCTGTGTGTGTCCATGCCACCTGCGACACAGGGAATCCTAGTGCGGGGGTATGAGTGTAAGCGTTTATTTATTTATTATTATTTAATTAATTATTTGTCGCAGTGCGCAAGAAACGTCATTACTTATGCTTTGATACCTTCGGCTGCCACTTGCGCACTATTAGCGTATCGCGATATAAATTGAATAAACTAAAATGATACTAAAATATTTGTGAATTAAAAGGCCTAGGAATTATGTATCATTTTTGTTACAGAATAGGTTTGCACCTGTTCACTAGGTGACGATGTGGTCGACTATGAAGCACGCTTCATTATACCTGATGATCCTGAATCTTTTTTGTAAAGGGCAGTAAATCTGATGACGAATAATTAGGCCAACGTTTCCCTAAGAAGAGAACCAAATCACCAGGTGGTCGTAAAACAAAACCTGTAGAAGCTTGAAAAATGCTTGTTCGATCATAAATTCCCCTTGCCCCCAACATATTTGTTAACCCTCATTCTCTACTCTTCACTTAACAAATTGTCATACCAATATAGCCCTTAACACGGTGTGATAAGGTAATAAATATTTTAAGGATGTAAATTAAAGGTTCCAGTTTGCAGGGCACGATGCGGGAGCAATTTTTCTTCATCCCTTCCTCCAATATGTTGCGGGGTGGTGCTGCTATCTATCTTGTATGCGGGCCATTATGTAAATCAGTTTGCGAGACCAGACAAATAGACGAGTGGACGTATCTTCAGATTGAATGTGACCAGGGGAACTTTTTATTTGACCTGGGATAGCAAAGTTTAAGTTAGATACTTTCAAGTGATCCGAGGCAAGTGGTGGAGGTAGCGACTAGCAAGCTCCAAGTAAATACTTCGTCTATATTATTATGATTGAACTTTGTGTTTGAAGGTTTAATAGAATGAGGGTTTGTCAGTCTTTAAACAAAAGCCGATGATGAGTTGTGGGGAAGTAAACAGGGCTGGTAAGCGTGGCCGCATTGGTAGAGAAATGCCTTTTTTACCGTCGCTAAATATGCTTATGGATACCAGCAACCGTGAGGATAGTGTGGACTACGGCTACTGAGGCCGAACTACCAACTAAAAACATTGACATGTGTTCCACCTCATCGCTACAATATTGGACCTACAGGCCAAAGTTTAGCCCTCGGTGGACGCGCTGGTCCCAGTTGTGGGTCCCCACGTCGGGCGACAACGAACTCCATGTGTGCCATCGCTATATCCACCTCCTAAAGGGGCGCACAGATAAACGCGCGCGCCACCTCGATGTCTGAAAACTGAGAGCTACACCTATGCTACGTCTGGCAAGGCTGTCTGTGTTGATATATTTATCTGTCACCTAAGGACCTATCCGTATATTATAACTCTATCTCCAATCTTATTCTAAGTTTAGCTTATTCATTACCATCGACTGCACCGTCACTGATATCACCAAACGCTAACCAGTCTTCCTAAAAAACAACATGGTTTCTTACGCTTTAGTGGTGACCCTGCGTGGCGTTCCTGCTTACAAATTATTTTATCCACAGGTTAGTTCAATAGGACTGCTAGTGGATGATACTGCATTTACTGTAACGAAACAATTTATATTCGGTGATTTTCGGTTAAGGGCCAAAAACATCTTTCCATAAGAATTTGGTCTCAATCAGCGTGAATATGGAACGTTTCTGTTGTAGCGCGTATTTCCAGAAATCATTGTAGATACAACAATAATTCATATTCGTAACCTAGAACGATTTGCAATTAAATTTGATGCGTAAATGACAAATGAGACAAATTCCTAAGGAAGTCCATAGTCTGTTAATTCAAAGTTGACCTAAAAAAAGACAGAAAGGCAAACTAAACAAACACAGGCCTAGTTATTTATAGAATTCGATTTAAGTCTTGTTTATTCCCAGACAAATAAATCCTAGAGGTAAGCTAACCTATCGAAGGAATACTACCATTTGCGATTCATTTGTGTGTTGTAGCAGCCACGAGGCCGCGATATAACTATTTACTCTCACGGAAGTCAATGTTGAATGTTGTAGGGCCGATCTTTCAATTGGCCGTTAACGAAGTGATTGCTATTGTATCAATAAATCTTCGTGTTTTTCGCGTCATTCATTAATTCGAAATTAATTAACCGTTAGCTAACTAATATTTATTTGTTTAGAATGCCATGCTAGGTGTAGTTACGTCTGTCTTCACCACAGACTTAGATGATTCAGGGAATTATCTAACAGGACGCTATCTGAATGTTGAAAGATCGGCCTTAAGTAAACAAATTAGTAGCAGAGCTTTCTTTGACTTACATTTTGCTAGTTTCATATCTTACGTCTATTAATTGCTTTTAATCGTTTGGCCAGTGGATAACTTCTTTTGGAATTAAATGTTTTTGAATGTAACAAGTATAATCATGCCAAGGTGAAGTCTTCGGCAGTTTCGGACCACGCCCTAATAGACTACAGTAGTTACGGTTTGTAAAATCGAGTATTGAGATGAACTTGATGATATTACCTAAGACAATCTTAGGTAGATACTATCCAAACGACTTCGACTGATCTTGTTCGTTATCATTGACTACTTGACTATTATGTACTGTAGTACATACTTAATAAATATCCTAATTTATGATTACCTTATCAGGAGCTGCAATCTCATAGTCACTTAGCAGTTGGGATACTGATGATGATAATGTTAGTAGTAGGACTAACTGTTCTGCGAGTGTCCGTTTGGGTTGTTACAACCGCTTTGCTCGTGAAGTGTGCCGCCAAGCAGTAATGTGCAAGCACGTGTTCCGGTTTGATAAGCAGAGTAGCCAGTGAAATTACTGGGCTTATGATACTTAATACCTAATGTCACAGGGTAACGAGCGCACTGCAGTGCCATGCAGGCCTTTGTGTTTCAAAGTTCTGAGTGGCACTGCAATTGTTATGGGCCGGCGTTATGCTTACCATCAGGCAAACGACCAGCTCGTCTCGTTACCAAATAGCTTAAAAAAATAACTTATCTAAATAGGTAGAGAAAAAAAATGTAATAGCAAGCAATAGCTTAAGTCGATGTCACAAGTCGTTCTCATTAACCTAAGCAACGCGCCTGCCCATAATAATATTACAGTGCTATCAAAAGTCTGAACTACGAACTGTGTTTCATAGCCAACTTTCAAGGATGTTACATGTTTATTTTTTATTTTTTGTACAAAAAATAAGAAGAAAAAAGACAAAGAGCATGTTTGTTTTGAAGCAACATGAACAAGCTTACATACAATATTATGCGAATGTAATAATAACTTGATGGAGAGGAAAAAGCTTAAATTATCCTGTTCGCGCAGGATTTTTTAAGCAGCTTTCTCAGTCCCGTGAGTATCGTCCTTTATTCAAATGTTTTCTATTTAATGAAACAGATAGCTAGCTACCTCCAGGCGGCGATAACCGCAAAGTGGATGAACGAGAACGCACTCGTTTACGTGAACTACGGGCCTCGCTGTAAATACTTGGAGGAAAAACTTTGTTTATTCCATTTTCGATTACATTATTTTTGTAGAATGCAGACGAGACTTAGATTAGACTTAATTGTACCTTACACACACACTTGCACACACTATGCACACTTCATTGTACATTGGACATTTCTTAGTGGGAGGACTAACTCTTCTGCGAGTGTCCGTCTGGGTTGTTACCACCGCTTTGCTCGTGAAGTCTGCTGCCAAGCAGTAGTGTGCCAGCATTACTGTGTTCCGGTTTGATGAGCAGAGTATTCAGTGAAATTACTGGGCTTATGAGACTTAATACCTAATGTCTCAGGGTAACGAGCGCACTGCAGTGCCGCGCAGGCCTTTGTGTTTTAAAGTTCTGGGTGGCACTGCAATTGTTATGGGTCGGCGTTATGCTTACCATCAGGCAAACGACCAGCTCGTCACGTTACCAAATAACATAAAAAAAAACTTTAATGCGATGCTCCAAACTTCAATCTTGAGAGTTCCCGTTCAAAATACTTTCCTGACAAGGCATGGTATTTGTGAACTAATGAATAATCAGTCATGGGACAAAATAAAGAAAAGATACCAGGTATATAGGGTAAGCTATACTCTATACAAATAAATAAAATTGAAGTGATATCAAAATAACAGCTTTTTACCAAATGCATATGAAAGTATATACGGTACCTAGAACGAAACAACCATTTTTTTAAATTTTTAGTCTGTCTGTTTGTTCCTGGTAATCTCCGAAACTGCTGGGCCGATTTTGACGGGACTTTCACTGACAGATAGCTGATGTTATAAGGACTATCTAAGGCTACTTTTATTTTAGAAAAATAATTAGGGTTCCGCGCAAAAAAAATATATCACAGCGTGGGTGAAACCACGGGCAGCAGCTAGTCTACAAATAAAATTAATTAATTCCGTAAACGTAACTCAGGACACTTATTTATTTTGATTTCAGATTTTCAAAATCATCTGAAAATTAACAGTTACTTCTTAATTATATTTACATTATTATTAGCTTAATCCATTAACAAAACTTCAAACACGCTTTTGCATTTATTATAATAGAACGGATTGTAGATTATGTAAAATAACATTTAAATTTTATTTCCAAAAAATACAAAGTTTAACTCAAGCGCAAATATTCAAAGAAAAGCAAACACTCTTTTATGAAATATGTTTTCTGCCTACCACAATAATGGCTGACTGAATGTGGCTGGACCCTTTCTGTGGTCACTGACCACCGTTGAAAAGGGATCTCTTACTTTGTAGTGGTAAAAAGATTAGTACGCGTTTGAAATAGAAATTTAAAACAAGGTCGATGATATAGTAAAAATTTGTGGTTGTCAATTATGGTGAGTGATTCTAGCCGTTTCTTCCTTTGTATGTATAAAGTAACCGCATCATATCTTAACATCAAGTGAGAGTGCTGTATAAAAATTGTAAGAAAATTCTACCTTTAATCTGTTGTTCGAGAAAGCAAGAATTAATCAGAAACAATATTTAAAAAAAGGAAACAATTTTTTTTTTACTACATGACAACGAGCTGCCTATGAACGTTAGCAATACCTAATGTACTGTCAAAGCATTTAACCTTTTCGAAGAGTAATCAGGAGATCAACATCATAATCTACTATGGTCACCAAGCGCCTGCAGTCAGCGCCTGAAAAGCGTTATGTATTAGGGTAAAATCCCCCCTTCATGGGGAGATGTTGTTCAGCAGTGGATGGTTTCCTGCTGATGTTGATGCAATAACGCCCAACAACCACATAAGGCATAGACTTTGGGGATTTAATATTCTAACAGAGGAAAAATTAAGAACCAAATGACTACTACACATTGTAATAGAGACGAGAAGACAATAGTTGAAACATCAACTCGCAACGAGGAATTGCAATCAGAAAGGGCACAGATGTTAATACAAAGTGAAATGATTCAACGATCTTCCTCGAACCAATTCATTGTCTTTTGTTCTCAGAAATTGCGATGCCACAGAAGAAATAACAGATCGTCAGAGCTTTGTTTCTCTGACAGTGTCTGTTGAATTAGTCTTTGATCTATGTAGGTACGTATTATAATAAGATTTCGTTTTTTTCCAATGTCATATACTATTAAATTACTGTTACGATATGGTAGAACTCTTTTGCTAGTTTCCGTCAGGTTGGTTACGTCCACTTTACTCGTATCGTATAATCTGCCGCCAATCTGTAATTTGCAAGCATTAATGTGTTCCGGTTTCATGAGAAAAGTATTCATTACTAATGTCTCAGGGCATCGAGTGGGCTGCAGTACCGCGAAGGCTTTTGTGTTTCAAAGTTCTAAATAGCAATGCAATTGTTATCAGGCAAACGACGACGCCTCGTACCCAATAGTAGGTAATTGTTAGTGGGAGGACTAACTCTTCTGCGAGTGTCCGTCTGGGTTGTTACCACCGCTTTGCTCGTGAAGTCTGCCGCCAAGCAGTAGTGTGCAAACATTACTGTGTTCCGGTTTGATGAGCAGAGTATCCAGTGAAATTACTGGGCTTATGAGACTTAATACCTAATGTCTCAGGGTAACGAGCGCATTGCAGTGCCGCGCAGGCCTTTGTGTTTGAAAGTTCTGGGTGGCACTGCAATCGTTATGGACCGGCGTTATGCTTACCATCAGGCAAACGACCAGCTCGTCTCGTTACCAAATAACATAAAAAAAAAAAAAAAAAAAAATTAGTTTATAGTAGGTAGTAGAATTGCGTTTGACCACCATTTCACCAGATGTTAAGTGACAATATATTTGACTAATAAACTCAAATAAGTACGAAAATCACACAAATAAACTTTAAAACAAATAAAAAAACAAGTATTTCTCAAAACTACCCCTAGGTGATATACAATAGAGTTCTAAATTTTGTAAGGAAAATTGTATTCCTTGGTTCACCTCACTTAAAACTCGGTAATTCGGAGCGTTAACATGTTTTAATGTTAATTTTTGGTTTATCAAAATAGGCATCACTTGTTAACCGTAGTTTTGTACTTCTGGTAAAAGTCTTTGTGATACGAAATGTTCCATTGTCCATTTCTGGCTGTATACTTTAATACAATGCATTAAAACAACTATATACTTGTTCCTAGTTTTCGTTGCAGTTAGGCACATCCGAGACTTTGTGTGCCTTATTGTCTTTGTCTGTAAATAAAAAATAGATGAATTAACTTTCTTATCACCTATGTATAATTAACATAAACTAGGAAGACATGGAACATAATTACAAATATTATTATTAAATTTAATAAGATCAAAGTTTCTTATATTGCTATGTGGTTCCGGCATATTTATAAATAGGACCACGTCATCTCAGGTGGTGTAAGAGCTGGCTAAGGGAATATCCAGGGTGCTGCGTACTCCTTGATCGGTGTCAAAATTTACTGCGGTCAAGTACATTATGGCCAGAAAGATAACTCGCACAACACCAATATGGCCCCCAGGTATGAGCTATGCTATCCATGAGTAGCGACCACTGTAAATGGGGGCACGAAGAATTTTCGGCAGTGTACCAACCTCACAAACGACCCCCGGAAATATTCATTCATCAAATATCCATTGGAAATATACAATTCACGGACGCCCAGGACTGACGAAAAGATGGTCGAATGGGAACAAGAAATAGACAAGCTCATTTATCCAGGTGAGGCCTGGCCTACATTCAGCAGTGAGCGTCTTCCGGCTGATGATGATGATGATGATGATGATGATGATGATGACCCGTGTGATGATCATATTTTTTTTATAAAAAAGTTATCTTACACTCTCAATGCAGAAGAAATGAGTAGTTTAATCCGTACAATAATAAATATAAAGCAACAACGGCACAACGGATCGACGTCATTATTTGCATATTATCATAGATATAATTTAAGGACGTATCATGTATCATAGGCTACTTTTTATGCCAGAAAAATGCACTGCTCCTGTGAGAATCTGAAATGACACGGGGGGCAGAAGCTGAACTAGTTTAGGGCTAGGATTAAGGCTTATCATTATGAGAAAATATATTACCTTTTCATCGTAATGCCATATTTGCGAGGATGCTTTCCCACGGCAAAGATATAGTGTAATGATATTAAACATGTAGTCTAAACACAAATTGTTCCTTTGAATTTCACCGTCTTGTGTGTAAACCCAAAACTGAAACAATATAAATTGTATAGTTTATGCAAGTTAAAAAAAACACCATTTTGGACTAAAAAATATTGTGTCAATATTTGTCAGTTGAAGCGGAAACAACAATAATAATATTAAAAAACTATCATATTTTTTGTAACCAAAAAAAAGAAAATTTAACCATCTAAAGACATGTAAAAAATGTTTGTTTTTTTTATTATTTTATTAATGTAAAAAATGACGAAATAATGTTTAACTAAAATCAAACGCATCGCTATAGCCATTTTCAACCTTATTTCAATAATGCAAAAGAATGACGCCTTATAAAGGAGCGCCTTAAGATGATGACTCTCTTTCCGCTTACAAGCCGTCTAATTACAAGAAATCTAGGATTTATATCCATAAACTCATCTTTTACTTACTTGATTTCCACCAGCATGATGACACGGAAGTAAGCTAACACTATATTTCAAGGTCAACAACCTTGAAGATGCATCAAGGCACCAGTCATCATAGTTTAGGCTGATAATCTAAAACATAAACAAAGTTGGTGTGAGGAGCCAATCAAGCTATAAGGTGAGTTTAACGCCGCAGCGATATAATGCTTGCTTTTAACCGACAACAAAAAAGGAGGAGGTTATATGTTTGACTGTATGTATTTTTACGTATGCGCACCGATTTCTCCGTCAATAGTGGACCGACTTTGAAAATTGCTTTTTTGTTTGAAAGGAAAAAAGAATTACTAAGAACTTTACCGCAGCAACGCTAATTTCAATTTGATTGCAAAAAAAAATAAGCAGAGCGGTGCACTCAACCATAAATAGAGTCTCGCAAAAGAGCAATTTCTAACCTGTCGAGGACAACAAGCTTTATTATTTTTAAAATATTATGCTAAATATTTTCTTACTTGCCCACTAGCTACGTAGTTGTTAGGGATAATCAGCTCTGGATACACATTTTCTAAATACCATTTAAAAGATTTGCATTTCAGCGTATTGCGCAAGCTTTTTCTTTTTGCGATGTCACCAAAGTTTCCTTTGTTGTTTCCTATTCTTTCGTAAAAGTATTTGGCGTAGTCATCCAGCCACACCTAAAATTTTTAATTAAAATACAAAAGACGAAATTTGTAAATATTAAAAAAATAATTAGTAAGATGACAATAATTTATTGTGATTCAATCAACGAAGCAGTTGCTCGGGTGCAATGGTCATCATAACGTGGTTAGATGCTGCAAATAAATATAAAGTCGCTATCAAACCAATGATCTTTATTGGTGAAGGTAAATAAAGAATGGTTCCTTTAGGTGGATTCTCTATAATAGTATCAAGTCATGGAATTGGTTTCGTTGCTGTAATTTAATCCTGTAATGTATGTAAAGAATCCACCTCTTTATATGGTAAATTCGTTAAATAGAAACCGACATACTATACAAGCTATTGACAAAGTTTACTTAGTGGCAGCAGCAGAAGCACAGAATAATAAATAATTATAATAGCTTACAGTTACTGCACCCACTTCCTTCCAACTTAGATTCATCTGCAGCAAAATATATTAATTTTAAGCTGAAAACGTTAAAAAATCTTGACTCACTTCAGCTAGTCTCACGTTATTTCTTTTACTAGATCCCTTAATCCCTTTGTAAGGAAACGTATTCCTAAACACATGCCCAACATGAGAACATGGAATAATTTCCAGAGATCCACCGCACATCCAAACTTTAAAAGACAGCTCTAGATTTTCCGCACCCCATATATCGAATTCTTCATCATAATAACCCAGCTTCTCGAAAAATTTCTTGTCTATTGCAAACAGTCCTCCAGATATTGTAGGAGTCTGTATGGGAGCAGCATCATTGTCTCTCTTAGCGTACACTTTGCTTGGTATTGATATCCAACTGAACTTAAGATCCCAGGTGAAACCGCCAATTCGAAGATCGTCAACATCTTGAGCGATATATTCAAATGTGGAGACGTGGATGCGATCGATGACTGGGCTGACTACTTTGGTTGGATCGTCAGAGATTCGCTCTATAAGAGGTTCTAGCCATCCTAGAAAGCAAATAAAATTTTACATACCTCTTAGCAAACCTATTTGTTATAGGAAAACAAATTTATTTAATTATGTTTATAATAGAACAAATCCATACTTAGCCAATTATTGTGTTTATAGGTTTGTTTGTCCTTCTTTCACGCAGCAACTGGGCAACGCATTGACGTGATTTTTGGTATAGATATAGTTTATGTACCGGAGAGTAACATAGGCTACTTTTTATCCCGAAAAAGCTCACGGTTCCGCTGTCCTGTGGGAACGCAGGTGAAACCACAGGCAGAAGCTAGTATTTACATAAAATTCACCATCTTGTTGTTCTTGTTTCACTCTATGCTTACTTTTTTGTGTAATTTAATGTTCATAACCTGACATTACTACATAAGATATCAAACTTCTTGAAATTGCCTACTAATTTACTTCCTTCCTCAACATTCATCGAAATTCTTCATGTACGTCTCTCTGTTGCATAAACTTTTGAAATTAACATCTTTGATCTTGATGGTCAAGGTTTAATGATTTAGTCTAGAGGTGTAATAACAACGGTTGGCGGTGCATTATTAAATGCTTACCTTATTCCAGGATATATTTTACTTTACATAATTGTATTAAACTAAGACTAACGGACTATTTGAAAATATTCACCATAGTATTTAACTTTAGAAGTATTGTTATTACTTTGTTAAAAGCTTTTTTTATTACTAACCTTTTGTGCATTCGCAATGACTATCAAGGAATACCAAAACAGGAGCCTTAGCGCGTTTTGCTCCCAACATCCTTGCTCTAATGAGGCCTTGACGGTAGTTAGTTTCAATCAATGTCACTTTTGGTATAGTTTTGACGTATTTTTTCAACGGACTTTTCAAATGTTCTAAAATTTTCATCATTTATATTTTAGGGTTAACAGAGTTGCTAATGCAAGATTATTCTAATGTATTCAAATCAAATTCTGCACGGATCTGCACGGAAAGGTTTCTTACAGCAAATAGCTCTCGGAAACTTGGACGTGAATGATTCGAATACAAGTCAAATGTCTCGATCTATGGATGGATGACGCTGATTTTAATCGGGCGATGCCAAGCGAAAATAGATTTTTGAATGCATTATAATATCCTTGCTGATAACTTATTTTCAGCTATTCAGTTGTTGTAATCTATACAATTAAATAAAATTAAAGTGTCTGTTTGTAGTATCAAAATAACAGCTTTTCACCAAATGCATACGAAAGTATATACGGTACCAATAACAAAACAACCATTTTTAAAAAATTTGTCTTGTTGTTCTGTTTGTTCCGGGTAATCTTCAAAACGGCTGGACCGATTATGACGGGTCTTTCACTGGCAGATAGCTGATGTTATAAGGAGTAACTTAGGGTACTTTTGTTTTAGAAAAAGAATTAGGGTTCCGCGCAAACAAATAAACACCATAAAATCCAATATCTCCGCGCGGGTGAAACCACAGGCAGCAGCTAGTATTGCAAATTAAAATAATATTAAGAGTACTTACTCATTGTAGAAGCGTCGTCGATCAATATAACTTCTTTTAGAAGATTATCTGGTGATCTAACTAATACTGAGTGTAATGTTCTCAGGAGTGTAGAGTTAGCTTCGTTATGAAAACAAATTACTACTGCAACTTCCGGTAGTTTGTTTGAAATATTTCTATTTTTGCACCTAAACGAAAGAAAAAAAACACTAAATATAATCGGTTTAACATCATCACACGAATTACATTTTATATAATTCATATCAAATAGGTTTACCCATTTAATATCAATGGGTTTACCCATTTGATATCAATTATTACAGTTTAAAAACATAACAATACATTTTAAAAATTAATAATATGTTCTAGTAAAAAATAATTAGCAATCTTACCAAGCGTCTCTTACGTCTGGTAACGTTCGATTTATGGGAATTACATCGCTAACAAAGTTGTTGAAAGCGTGCTCGTTCCACCCTCTCCTTACTTCTGCCCGTTCATGTATTTTTAGGTTGTCATTTAAAATTACTGGTGTCCCATCAATACCTACATAAAAAAATAATCATAAAACGATTATGCTAACCATAAAACAAAATTAAATATTATGATATATATGATAGTTAATGTTATGATAGTTAATGATATATGATAGATAATGTTATGATAGTTAATGATATATGATAGTTAAGTTAATGTTATGATATTGTAGCAAATAACTTGTTTCATTTATACCGTAGGTAGTTAAGTGCGGCCGTACATGGGGACACCTAACGCGGCCACTAACTCTACCACAAGATGCGGACAAGTTTACTAATGCAGACCGTGGACTCTTATGCAAGTATACGTTTTGCTGTCAAAATAACCATGCTTTTGCATCAAGCGCGGTTTACGAGATAATAGTACATACGATTACCTGGCGGATTGTGTTGGTCTTTAATAAGAGAATATCTTTCGTCTAAAGTAAGTTTTCCATTCACCGAAGGCATGATTTTCCAGACTGAAATATGAAATGCAATCAAATTGTACTGGTAAAATTTTAAAATTAAATTAAAATGTAAATTTTACATTACATACATGGAACCTAAAACTAATTTGGAAGATTCTATGTATCTATGTATTTAGGGAATTTAGAAGGAAGATGACCGCATCGTTACAAAACACCGGCATTGCAGGACAAATACTAGTGCGGTTTTTAGTACACAAACATGTCCCATTGTGAAAATTGAACCAACATCAATAACTATTAGGGGTCTGGTTATTACGTCATCTATGACCGATTAGTCAGTGAAAGTAGTCAGTAAAAGTAGTCAGTGAAATAACTGAACTTTTAAGACTTAACATGTAATGTCTTAGGGTAATGAACGCAATGCTGTGCCGCGCAGGTCTTTATGTTTCATAGTTCTGAGAGGAAATTCAATTGTTATGGGCCGGTGTTATTCTTACTATCAGGCAGACGACCAGCTTCTCTCGTTATTCAATAGTATAACAAAGATTACAGTGCCAAGGCCTACACGGAACTGAAATGTGCTCGTATCTCTGCAACTGCGCCATCAGAAAATAAGTCTTATATATACTTTTTTTTTTACAAATGGGCTTGCGTTTGACCGCCGTCTCACCTGATGTTAAGCGACGACGCGGTCGACGATGTAGCACGCTTGCCCAAAAGATACCTATTCACTCGTCTCTTGAAGACTCCCAGATTGACCAGTAATCACTGACTACTTTGCTCATCAAACCAGAACACAATATAGCATTACTGTGTTACGGTTTGATTCGGTTTGCTGGTGTTGTTGCAATGCATGCATATTCACTGTTGTACTTGGCCACATACTATACCGTATTAATACTCGAGAGCTACGTTCATAAAACAGAATTTACCTCTAAAGTCAGATTTACGAAAGCGCGCTGGTATGTCATCGGAATAATCTCTTAATTCAACAAATTGATCGTTTCCATAGTACTCGTCGATGATATTTTTGTTCATGAACTTAAATTTTCTTACGATAACCAGTATTGATAAGATCCAAAACAGCAAAAGTATGATAAATAACTGTACAATTTTTCTTAACATATCTACAACCAGTCGATTGAGCTCAATAAGAAATACTGAATGGTTACCGAGTTGAACAGTTGTTTTCAGTTCAGTGTTTTGTTTTGTTATTTTAAGAATACAGACTTTTCCTTGGAAGGTCTAACAATAACCACATTGAGACGAATTTTATACTTTTATACTGAAAGATGTTCTCGGAAAATGTAAAGGCGCCTTTTTATGGTATTTACAAATAACAACATTCCGCTGAAATTAATCTTGACGTATGTTCTAATAATATGATGTTATTTTATAAAATTTTGAAAAGATGTACATAACATAATATACATCACATAACATGATATAGATGTAGATTAACATGATTGAATCAACGTGGTGATTCAATAAGTTTTTTTTTCTAATCTAATTAGGCGCGAATAAACAAAGCCCTGCAAAAAAAATTAAACAGGTTGTGCTGTTGCAAATTTGGTTTATGTAGTACATAAATCAAATTTGCGAGTGTGGCCGGGCGGGAACTTGAGCGACTTTCAATCCAACGCACCATAGTTCGAATCTCGACTCGGCCCACACCAATGACTTACATCGAGTTATGTGCGGATTATTCACACTCGCTATAAAACGGTCAAGGAAAACATCGTGAGGAAACTGCATGTTCAAAAACTACAAAATTCAAATTCGAGGTCATGTGACATCCACCAAGCCGCACCCCGGTCGATTATGGCTCTGTCTTAGTCTCTCTCTTTCTGAAAGAAGGCCGATATCCCAGCAGTGGGAGCGTAAGAGGCTGATAATGATTAATTTTAAAAGAATGATGGTAATTAACCGCCAGACTATTCAGATGTTATTTCTTTCTACTAATCGTGCAGATCTCTTGCCAATTGTGTTTAGGTATTAAGTCTCATAAGCCCAGTAATTTCACTGGATACTCTGCTCATCAAACCGGAACACAGTAATGCTTGCACACTACTGCTTGGCAGCAGACTTCACGAGCAAAGCGGTGGTAACAACCCAGACGGACACTCGCAGAAGAGTTAGTCCTCCCACTAACATATTTTATATAAATATTTATTTTGCCTCACATAGAAATCATGTACAAAATCGTTTCTTGATAACAAATTATGCTTCCAAAATTGTTAAAAGACTCTGACCTCAATAATTTTCGCGAGAACCCAAAGATTTCCCTTCAACGCTGAACTTCGATCCCTGAATTCTTTATAAGAAAGAACTCTTCGGAACATTACCAAAGCCCAAAATACTTTGTGAACATAAAATAACAAAGAAAAAGTTTCCATGAAAACATCTACTCGTATAACACCTTAAGTACACAAGAAAAGGAGTTTGTCAATAAATTCAATTACTCCGAAGTTCCCTTCCCACGAATAAGAAAACAATTGAACAGACGTCAAAATATTTACCCCCGCTGTTGTGTAGCGCAATGAATAGTCATCAAGTGCTGATTTGAGGAGTTTCGTACTTTGCAGACTGGAGTGGGTTTTGGATGATCCGATACGATATCTATACATACAAATAAATAAAATTGAAGTGTCTGTTTCTAATATCAAAATAATAGCTTTTTACCAAATGCATATGAAAGTATAGAACGGTAAAGTATAAAAAGAGGTTTTGTTATAACAAAACCTCTTTCAACATTTTTGGCTGTCTGTTTGTTCAGTGTAATCTCCGAAACGGCTGGACCGATTTTGACTGTACTTTCACTGGTAGATAGCTGATATTATAAGGAGTAACTTAGACTACTTTTATTTTAGAAAAAGAATTAGGGTACCGCGCAAAAAAATAAAAACCATGAAATCCAATATCTCCGCGCGGGTGTAACCGCGGGCAGCATCTAGTTTGATACAGACATAATCATTTACGCACTCTCATAGTGCAGGTGACACTAGGATTCCCTATGTCACAGGCGATTGTTATGAGCAGGCGCTATGCTTACCATGAAGCAAACGGACAGCTCGTTAGCTGGTATAATAAAAAAGAATACCATAGTTCATGAAATAGGTAAAAGAAGAAGGTAAAATAATAGTAAAAAAAGAAAACTTTCTGTTTTTGAGATGGAGAAGATGTAGGAAAACTATATTTGTAATTTATTTGTACACTGTCATCGCATAACACAAACAAAGTGGTCAGTCTATATTCGAAAAAAAAAAATATAACAGCTCGTCTCATGTAATAAGTACCTATTAATATGTTATGTATTTGTATACTTTATTTTAATGATTACACATTGTATTTTACGAGTTAAAGAAACGCACAAAAAATAATTTCTAATCAAATTCTTTAAGCATAATAACTTTATGTTTGCGTTCAACGCATTCTTTAGATTATTACATATAAATTTTACAATGTATGTGTATAGTTATTTTAGTTGATTCTGATGCGTTTAGTTTAGTTTTACGCTGTGAATAAATAATAATACTATTTTAGTCACTGGATAATTGAGATGACATCCAAATAGAATGTTTACCTACAACGTGTGATGTAAAAAGATTTACGTGCTAAATACTATTTGTTTGAAGGCACGAACCTACACTATAGTTAGAGAATAATTTGTGTTTGTTTAATTGAATGACATTCATTTGTTTTACAGTGCGTAACTAATTTATAACTCTAGTCAAATAATGCTGTAATTTCTAGTATGTATAGCTCGAGTTAAACTTATTTGTTTTATAATTATAATGTGTTTGTTATATACTGTAAGAATAAAGGTAGAGCATGGTATGGTGCTTGGTGCTACGCTATGACGTAATGAAGTCGGTGCTACGCCGTAGTCGTCCCAGCGCTACGCAAGGGGAAGACGCGGGAAAGGTGAGCTGCAGCAGTCCTCATTGAACTACGAGTGAAAATACACGTGTGTCGATTATTCAAACCGAGTTGTCTCATTTCTGGACCTAACAATACATATAATTTACATCTTTACATATTTACCAGACGGTAGTAGGTAATAATAACTCTTCTGTAAGTGTCATCTGGGTGGGTTGTTCGTGTGATCTGCCACCAAGCAGTATAGTGTGCTAGCATTATTGTGTTCCGGTTTGATGAGCAAAGTAGTTAGTGAAATAACTGACCACATGAGACTGTATACCTAACGTCTCCGGAATACGAGCGCAATGCAGTGCCACGCAGGCCTTTATGTTTCAAATTTTTAGTTGGCACTGCAATGTAAGTTTTTGCAGGATTTTGTAATAATTCACTTCTGAACGGAAACGCTGTGGTATAGTGTGTAGTTCAACAAACAAAAAATTGACTGCAAAGAAAGATCAGACTATTGAATTTAAAAAACCTGGAGTCTGATTTAGTTTATAATACTTAGTTTGAACAAACGAAATCCTGACTGAAAAAAACAGAACTGATTCCCTTATTTAGAAAATACTTAAATTTAAATTAGACTAATTAAGCAAACGTAATGCCCATTATTGTAATGAGATCGAGGTAGTATATTTAAAGAAAATCCTGAAAAGAAACTTGTCCCATCTTAATTGTTTGACCCTACGGAAAGGACACCCTTTTTAAACCTTCATTAGACCAATTACTACAGTTTTCCAGTGCAGTTGACAACTGAAAACGACAAACCAAAATATGCCATGACACAACATGGTAAGATACACTACCCCGAAAATGTAAGTTCTGAAATTCGAAATTCATCTTTGTCTGGTACCCTAAGAGTCAAGAAAAGGGAATGTTTTTTTTAGATTTACTTTAAAAGGGCATCGTTAGAGTAAATTGAGGTAAAGGTGGGCAAATACTAAACGTAACGAGATACAAGAAGGAATCTTTATGAGGAAAATTGCGCAAATTGATTGCAATAAAAGAGCAAATTTCTGTTGAGAGGAGACACTTGGGGTCCGTTGTTTGGTTGGAAGTGGAAGAAACTTTGAATTTTTTTTTGTACAAACTTATCAATGCCTCCTATGAAAATGTAGATAAGTATTAACCATTGAGATTTGTCATTCATAAGTACATCATATTGTAATAACTGTAACGGAGTTAGGCTGACCTCGATTCTATGATACCATGAGTGTTGTCATGTATGAGTAGACCACTCGCAAAATCGATGAACGATGATATATAAATAAATAATAAATAAATAAACGCTTACACTCATACCCCCGCACTATGATTCCCTGTGTCGCAGTTGGTATGGACACACACAGATACACATCACAAACATCCAAGACCCGAGAACAAACTTTTTGCTTACACAAAATCTGCCCCGGCCGGGAATCGAACCCGGGACCCCTCGCTTTGCAGGCAGGGTTACTACTAACCTAGCTACATATACATACATATTTCACGTGTGTTACGTGCCTACTCTAAGGGCATGTTCAAAAATAAGACGATTATGAGCGCGCTGAATGTGAGCTTAGGATTCGTTTAGTCGGCCTCTGGTCAGTGAGCTAAAAAGATCAGATTTGAATCACATTGTAGCGTAATGTAGTTTTAAATCAGGGCTAGTTTACGTTTAAGAAGCACTCACGTTATAAACACATTTTTATTATTTGCAAATTAAAGTGCATCCAACAGAAATATTAGCCATTTTAAAGCGATACAGACAGCCTGAGCGCCACTAAACTGGCAACATTGTGCGCGAGCGAGTGAGCGGCTTCTAACGCCTTCATTATGTGGCATCTGGCATATACTGTAGTCTAATATGAATATTAGAGCAATATCAATACAAAAAAAAGTTGCTAGCTATATTTGAACACGCCCTATGTTTCGTCGATTTCATTGTCTTATCGGCGATCGAACGAACGATTTCAGTTCGACTCTTCGTAGGAACATATTTTGTTGGTTTGATATATTCAGAGCAATATCGTATCTATGTCGTATCGTAACGATTACGTCGTTATAACTTCTGGGAGTAGATCCCCTGAACAGGCTCTGCGAACGTTAGCTTAAAAACATATAGGTTCTATTATATTTACTAGGTGGTAGGACTAACTGTTCTGTGACTGTCCGTCTGGGTTGCTACCACCGCTTTGCTCGTGAAGTCTGCTGCCATGTAATGTGCAAGCATTACTGTGTTCCGGTTTGATGAGCAAAGTAGAGTGAATTACTGGGCTTATAAGACTTAATACCATATTTCTCAGTATAAAGAGTGCACTGCAGTGCCGCGCAGGCCTTTTTGTTTCAAAGTTCTGAGTCCACTACAATTGTTATGGGCCGGCGCAAGGATGGTATCTCACTCAAGTTGGCCGGCGTTATTCTTACCATCACTACCCTATACTATAAAATTATAATTGTACCTCATCAGTGCGACTTCATAGCATAAAATTCGAATTAAAAGTTCAATGTCACCAGACAAGTTTTAACCTCTAAAACTCTAAACTACCCAACATGTAAAATTAAATGAAAACTTGTTAAAATCAAAACTCTTACTTACTCTTACGCCTATCAAATATTCAAATTATAAAAGTTATCCTGAATTAATGGACCGGACCGAATTACAAAAACTTCCCACGATTTACCACAAAAGTTTCACTTAATAGAATCACGAGTGAATTTGGTAGCGTTTCAAAAAAGTATTTTTTTACGGAAACCGTACTAATGATCTCCCATTGTGAGGTTCCGTACGTTTTTTACACTCTTTAATTGAAAGCAGGAGCCAGCTCTAGGTGCAGTTAAATTAACTGAGACCGAGTGAATTTTCTCACTTGGCACCGTTTCTGGTAAAACTTGAAGTTCTTACTTATTTAAAAACTAATAAAAAAATGAAAATATTGTAAACTAAACAAGACGATGTAACAAAAGTTAAATAAATATAAACTGAGTTCACATAACATTTTGGTCCATATGTTTTAAACTACTGAACCGATTTTAATGAAACGTACGCCTTATCGTAGTTTTTCCATGGTTTTCTCGTGGCCCGCGATTGATGCTTATCCATCAATCATGAATTAGGTGTGAGGGCTGACACAGATGTGTCTTTTGGTTGAAAACGATGTCATTAAACACTATTATGTTTTATCTCCGTCACTTACATTAAATCAAATTATGAACGCATTTAGCTTTAAATAAAGAAGCCACTTGCCATTTGCAGTTTGGGAGATAACGACTGAGTCATTAATCATACAAAACAGTGGCTGTCTCGTACTTGACTTGCTTGCTGAGCTGTGTACAGTGTGGGACACTAAAGTTGAGACAGTTTGGAAGGAAATAACTTGACGGTTTGTTCCTACGCTAATTGTTTTGACTAAAAAGTAATTTTGAACTAGTTTTACTACCTCTCATATCTGTCCAACTAGCAGCAGAAATATCGCAATATAGCTCTGTATCAGCAGATATTGACTCTGCAAATATATAAGACCATATAGAGTTGTACAATTCAGTTTAGCAATAAAGTTCAAAATTTTATTTAAGTTGGTAGCTGCTGAGGAAAACTGTGACACCTATATGCTGCCACGCAACACCTTTTAGCCATCAGATTTAATGTTAATGTAAGGGTGGTATTCCAATCTTCAAACATCTTTCTGCAATGAGCCAATTTACCCAATTTCTTCCGATCAAATGATCGGAGAAATTGGGTAAATTCGTCAAATCACCTACGAACACCGATATTTGATCAAAGATTATAACAACAATAATAGCATCTCATAAAGTTGAAGTTCCCCCATTTTCTCAAACTACACAAAATACTATGAAAAGTACAAAGAAATCATGGACAAACATATTGGACGAGTGGAATGGGCATCATCTGTCAAAGAAATTTGATCAAATAAAGGACATATAAATTGGACAGAGATCTTTGACGAGTGGAATGGGCAGCCTAATTGCATGCTTAAAACGAGGAAAAATTGGCAATTGATGGCAGATTAAATACCGGTTTTAACCTAAAAAAAGTAATTTTAATGCCAAACTTTTTTTCGACAGGCTCACCTACGCTTCTCTTATATACAAGAGCTAAATAGGGCTCTGCTTAGTGTTGGTTTCACTAATATTTATCAATGCCCCAATTATAGACGCGAGAGATAAGTCCAATATGTTACTGCAATTATGTCACTTTTTCCTAATAAATATTTTAACGTTCTTTATTAACGTTCTACGGTATACGGTACGAGTGTTAATCAGTCCAAATAACCATACAATATACAACAACTGACTGAGTTGTAACTAGGACCCTCAAGTTAGATGAAATTGTTTTGCCTCATTAGATATTCAGAGATGGAAGTTACATCCCAATGGGAATATTTTGACACCGAATACCTTTGAACTTTGCTGAAGTTATGTTTTCGTCTTGTGTTTTATTGATTATACCTTTGAATCGTTGTTATTCATTCATTTTTTTGTTGTTTTGAAGTAGCATAATGTTGTATCATAACTTTTGCTTTCGTGTAACTTTTCTAATAAGAATAAATTTTGTAACGCTTATATTTAAGGCAGTAATTTTTCAGCGTGTCTATTTTAGGAGACACTGCGAATTCTAGTCCTGGACGAAATAGAACCCTAAATGTTGTGCTGCTGTTTATTGTAAAACACAGGGTATCCTAGTGTGAGGACTAGGAAGCAAAAACGCCATGATACCTAAGTTTTTTTTAAATTAATTAGCTTTTTTCCACATCCGTTATCGATTCTGTGAGCGATTTGGACTACCCATTGCCATTTCAACTTGCTAAGTTTGTGTTTTTTGTCGGTGACCTTCGTCCCTGCGGATCTTTTATTAATTCTATTTGATAATGAGACAAGCTGGTCGTTTGCCTGATGGTAAGCATAACGCCGGCCCATAATAATTGCAGTGCCACTCAGAACTTTGAAACACAAAGGCCTGCGTGGCAGTGCAGTGCGCTCGCTATCCTGAGTCATTAGGTATTAAGTCTCATAAGCCCAGTAATTTCACTGTCTACTCTGCTCATCAAATTGGAACACAGTAATGCTTCCACATTACTGCTCGGCGGCAGATTTCACGAGCAAAGCGGTGGTACCAACCCAGACGGACACTCGCAGAAGTGTTAGTCCTACCACTAACAAATTCATTCTGAATTTGATCACCAAGGAAAACTCCAGCATAGCCCTCTCCATAGCTCATTGCACAACTTTGAGCTTATTATTAAGAAGAGAGGTATTTTTATTTAAAACTTATTTCACTCTTATGTGTACGTGTTGTGGAAGTACAGCGGAAGCGTCTCCATTGAAAACGGAGGGATGATTATCCCCACGAGCTGTCATTAAGCGCTCCTTGTTAATTTAAATCCGTCAAACTCAGGATTACAGATAAACATAGTATAAATACAAGTAGATGACATTTTAATTTTACTTTAAACGATTGTTTACCATTTAGCAGATCCCGTGGTTTATTCGACAAAAAATGTTTGAAAAAGAAATGAAAACTGTAGGGATTATTACTTACAAAGTCTACAATACAAAACTCTTTATTGTAGTAATCTTAAGTGGACAGAAGACTTGCCTGGCCAAGACCGCGAGGAGCGAGCGCCACGCAGCCTTTCAAAGCAACATTATATTTATAAAATTAAAGTTTTGAGGTCCACTGCAATTTTTATAGGCAGGTGAATTATAAAGAAAAAATGTGAGCAGTTTTCAATGGGAACAAAATTAATTGAAGAGTGTTTATGGTGTGTTCCATTAGCTACACTTGGGAGCTACTCCAAATACAGGTTTAGCGTATCCGCCATCTCTGACTACGTCGGCTGGCTATAATGGCCAAGCTTCAAAGTTTTTTTACACTCGATATGTTTTATCGAGTAAAAAAATTAGTGTAGAGAAAGTATTTTACTAACCCTACATTCACATTGTTTTGCTGGTGGTACTTACAAAGTAAGGTAGTGCTAAATTATGCCTGCTCTATACAAATGCAGTACAAACAATGCTAGATGGTATCACAAACGACTCCACCATTCACGACACTTGAGAAACTTCCTCGCTCACGTTTGTCACTACAGTCCCCGCCTTCGGTGTTGCTTGTATGGTTTGGTTTTGGATTTTTGATATAATTATTTGTTTTTGTATGTCAGATATTATTATCTTTAACAGTAAGTGGCAAACGGCTAAAGAAATTTTAAATTCGTTGTATGAAAGCCAGTTTTTAATACTACATAAAAACCTGCATTTGACGTCTATCGCACCAGATGGTAAGTGACGATGCGGTTGACTGTGAAGCACGTATTACCTAGAACATAATTTACTCGTAACTTACAGAAATCTGTAATAAAGCGATCAAGGAACACATACTCTGTGAAGAAGTTGCGCCATGCCTATTTCAAGTACTATGATACAAACGATGCCTCTTTACAGCTGATATATTAAGTGGTAATTCATAGAATAAAATTGTTGCTAATTATATTATAATAAATATATTATAATTTGTCATATTTAGTGATAAATTAAATAACAATATTGTTTATTGTTGTGTATGACAGGCCATAGTGCTAACCACTGAATGCCTTATTTTCTTTGTATAATAATGTACTTTATGTGTTACCTATGACAATAAATTATTCTATTCTATTCTATGCCAAAATCAATAGAGTTTAGAAACCTCTTGATTTCATAATACGGTCAAATTTTACAATTGTAATACTCTAAATGGTACAAACTGGGTTCGTTTGTCGTCAATACAAACGTAATTTGAAGAACACTCATCATGTTAAAATGATGTTGAAAAATAAAATGAAATGAATCGATAACTTAGGTCAGATTTCACTTAAACACATTTCTATTAAATAAAAACCACCTCAATATTTTGTTCATGTACTATGTCCAAAATACAGTCAAACACCCAAATTATTCGAATACATACAACCAAACTATTTAATATACAAGCACCTACGATTACATCAAACAAATGCGGGCGTGAATCAGCCGCACTATTGTTCGTGACAATAGCACTGAAATAAGTTTCAGGAAGGGCATTTTCCTTCAGGAAATTACAAGGAACGAACGGTCGTTATGTATGTGCACACATTTATAGTAATTGCGTCGATTCTTATGTGGAGATGGAGTATTGACGAAAGGATTTGTGCTTGCAACAGGAAAATGTTGAATTATATAAGGTAAATAAAAAAGGATAAGAGATGTGGGTAGATTATCTATAAATGTTACTTTATTACTTGGTGAATAAAACCAAATTGTATGTAAAATTGTTTTAAGCTCATACACAACAGGATATTTTAACTAATTAAATTTGCTTAGTAGTAAGTGCTACAGGTGCTACAAAAAAGTAAACATCTAAAAAACTACTGCTAACTACATTCCGTAAATAAGATACAAAGTGCAAAATCTCTTTATGTCATCTGATTAGTATGCAAAAAAAACTAAAAACTAATTATCTACTCGTTACAATTTTTACAACATTTTAAATAAAAAAAGGAACTTTGAAAAAGTCTTGTAGCGGAGTTTAACCAGTCGGCCGTACTCTTTGTGAGTTTAAATTACTTAAAAAGCTTAGCGCTTTGGAAAATTATCAGATCAGCGGCGCGAGTACGGATCTTTTCGATAAATAAAATTCGATAAAATTGACAGTTAAAATCGATAAAGTGGGTTTTATTCGATAAAATTGACATTTAAAATCGATAAAGTGGGTTTAGTCGATTTTAACTGTCAATTTTATCGAATTTTATTTATCGAAAAGATCCGTACTCGCGCCGCAGGTATCAGTAGGAAATTAATATCGAAAACCGTTTAGGCGACTTACAAAATTATGACACCAGGACTGACACCCGCCGTCCATGAAGGAGCCCTAAACCAATATCAAAAAACTCAAACTATTCTGATTAATGCATAATTAAAGTTCGAAGTTACTTGGCAGAGTTCCGGGAGCGCTTAATCCAGGGTGAACGCCGCGAGCCCGTTTAATATTCCACGTCACACTTGAGGTCATCCATGGATTACGCGGTAATGTATGACGAGACATGAAGTACATTTAAATATATGCTAGCTTTATGTAAGTCCAAATCTGCCAGTTTCTTTAGTTTCTTTTCTGTGGCGTAGGTTTTTGAACGAGGCAACTAGAGCACTTCAACACATCAGATTCATGATAAAGTAGAGATATGTAAAGATCATCCAATGACAATTTCATTTAACTAGTAACTAACAGTGTTTACTATATTTGCGTTTTTTGAAGTTTTCAGTGGATTCGGCTGCAGCAACAGCCTTCTTTGAGTACCAGGAAGAGGTGACAGCGCAAGGGTCTCAACATGGCACAGGTAGCGTTTCATACCAAAGGTCGCCCCATCTTCCACGGAATAAGAGTCATTCCACTTTTTTTTTTTTTTTTTTTAATGTTATTTGGTAACGAGACGAACTGGTCGTTTGCCTGATGGTAAGCATAACGCCGGCCCATAACAATTGCAGTGCCACCCAGAACTTTGAAACACAAAGGCCTGCGCGGCACTGCAGATCGCTCGTTACCCTGAGACATTAGGTATTAAGTCTCATAAGCCCAGTAATTTCACTGGATACTCTGCTCATCAAACCGGAACACAGCAATGCTTGCACACTACTGCTTGGCGGCAGACTTCACGAGCAAAGCGGTGGTAACAACCCAGACGGACACTCGCAGAAGAGTTAGTCCTTCCACTATAATATTTTAAGTTTATGATCGAAGCGTTCCAAAGATCTTTCAATATTTTTCTTAAAAACATCGAAGGTCTCTAAAAGTCGAGACATAATAACCTTAGGTTTGTCGAGTGTTCTTTACCTTAGCCCGCATCTTTATACATAGCTTTGTTTTCATATTGCTGAACTATAACATTTTATAGATAAAAAAGGTGATCGTTTCCCATATCGCGGTAGTCCACTTTCCTCCCTATCCCCTGAAACATTCACTCCGTATCGAGTAAACTAGATAAGAAAAGAAAACATTGTGAAATATTCCGATATTTTTTCTCTGTTTACATTGTTTATACCGTCAATTCTCTCATGTCGCACCGCATTATCCCTTGTCAGTGTAACAAAATGGATTTTTGGCTGTCATGCTTTACGGACGTTCGGGAACATCCTATACTTGTTACTTTTTGTAAGACAAACATGACAGGCTTTTAATATCAAATCAATATTGTTTTATTGGAGCGATAAGTGAATTGAGGTTCAAGTATAACCTTATTCTTCTTTGTTTAATTATTAATAGTGGTTTTGATCATTGTTTGTCAGTCATACAATTTTATTATTTACTGTCTGAGATCCTGTTTCGTGGATATAAACCAACATTGAGGTGACGTTTCAAACCAAATCTGAATCACTCATCTTGATTAAGATACATGTAGTTATTTAACAGATGACCTAGCATTGTTCCATGTAAATTACGAATAATATAGAATTTAGAATTTTATACTATAATATAAATTACGAATAATATAGAATATTATGACTATAAACAGGATTTTAAGCATGTTTTTTATTTGATTTGAGTTTTCGATATTTCGGCGCTGTTGCAAACGACATGATCACGAAAGAACTAGGGTCAATTCTTCCGTGATAAGGTTATCAAGGAAATTAAACAAAAATCACGAAAAATAAAGTTATTACACTAAAACAGGTGTTTTAGTGATAATATTCGTTGTATTGCTTATGATGACAGTAAAAAAAAACTAGTTTTTATTATGCTAATAAATAACAAGACGACCGGTCATTTGCTTGTTGGTAAGCATAACGCCAGCCCATAAAAATTACAGTGCCACAGAACTTTAAAACACAAAAACCTGCGTGGCACTGCATTGCACTCGTTACCACCAGGTGTTAAGTCTCACAAGCCCAATAATTTCAAATTGTCAAGTATCTCGCAACAAGCAAACTAAACCATTTATAAAGCTTGGTTCACGAATTATTCAAGCAATAACAAATGAAGACGGTTTGTGTTTAAGTCTTAATGGTCTATATTATAAACAACTCTGACATTTGTTATAATAGTTACAACAGCATTTAAATCTCTCCCTGCTCTGTGGTCCAAAAACCAATTACCTACTGTTGGAAACAATGGAACCCTCTTGCTGTTGACAATTGGGTTTGTAAATGTAATGGTTTCTATCACGGTTCATTTGCTCTGATTCAGACCGCGTGTTAGATGACTAGGCTAGATTAAATTAGTTATAACTAGCTGCTGCCTCGCAGTTTCACCCGCGTGGAGATTTTGGATTACATGGTTTTTTTTTATTTACTCGGAACCCTAGTTCTTTTTCTAAAATAAAAATAGCCCAAGTTACTCCTTGTAACATCAGCTATCTGCCAGTGAAAGTCCCGTCAAAATCGGCTCAGCCGTTTCAAAGATTACTCGGAACAAACAGACAGACAGACAGACGGACAAAAATTTTAAAAATGGTTGTTTTGTTATAGGTACCGTATATACTTTCATATGCATTTAGTAAAAAGCGGTTATTTTGATATTACAAACAGACACTTCAATATTTATTTGTATAGATTGCAGACGACAATGTAATGATTTTGTTCAACGCTCTATGCTGCTATCCATCAGTCCGCATTACTTACGTAAATATGGCTAATATCTGGCCTTATTTGTTTTTTTAAGAAGTTCTAAAGCGGTGATTGTCCAGTAATTAAGGTAGATTGGTCTCTGATCGGACATTGATTGATATTCAGGGTATGTTGTGGCAGCTGCATGGAGAATTGGAGATAGATACTTTTCTAGACTAGCTGTGCTCTGACTATACTTTCGACGGTATGATCTCAGAACAAGTAAGATAATTTTTAAATTCTAACCTATAGTAATAAAAATATGTATTGTATGTAATGCTAGTCGGACACTTTACTTGACCAAAATTTCAGTCCCAAAGCATTTTTTTATACTATTTGATAACGAGACGTGTTGGTCGTTTTACTGATGGTAAGCATAACGCCGGACCATAACAACTGCAGTGCAAATCAGAATTTTATAACACAAAGGCCTGCGCGGCACTGCAGTGCCTTTGTTACCCTGACACATTAGGTATTAAGGCTCAGCCCAGTAATTTCACTGAGTACTTGAATGACAGCATGTTATGTTCTTCACCCTGAAAAATAAAGCTTGATTTTTGAAGAGTTTAGTTTAAGATAATCCAATAATCCCACTTATTCCCCCTAGGAGGGACAATTGGTAAGGCCAGGTGGCATAGCCCGATTTAACTATATATCACAACTTTGTTATTGCAAACAGACCGATATACTCATTCACTATTTTAAGTGTATTTTATTATATAAAATAAAGGAAGTGCTCTTAAACTTGCCACCGCTGAAAACGGAACACAAATCCCGGAAGAATTTAATACGATATACGTCTTAAAGCATCCCTTGGTAATTACGTCGTTCTAGATGAAATTTATGAAGTGGAATTTCTGCTGCCTTACAGGTCTGGGCGTCTACTGTGAAACGTACGAAGTTAGTTATACGAAGATTTTGGTAATACAGCGGGTGTTAAATTTAGCACTTCTGTTTTGTAGTATGAAACGGATTCCAAAATGAAATCAGATAGATAAACTCATAGGGTCTGACCACAAAAAATTTAAACGCACTTTAAACCTGTATTAATCACTGTTTAACGCCTAAACATGCCTTAGTCGCGTGATTAAATATGAGCAACCACATATCCTGATTTAAGTAGTGTCTAACCAGTGTCGAACACAATTCTGTTGTGACATTTCTAATCATTTTTGACGTTTATCTTTAGAAGCTGTCTAGCTAAACAGGCGTCTAAAAATTGTTTTTTTTTTGTGGTAACACTATTTGTCTCTTATTAATAAAAACTGTTAAACGGTTGAGTAGTTTAACTATGTTTTCTCTCTTTCGATTCAGTTTAAAATATTTAAAGAACGACAAAGACAAAACATAGTTTAACTAAACCACAGCTTAAAACTGAGCCTTTGTTTGCATTGCATACTACCATGTTTATTATTATCATTCCTCATCATTCATCCTAGAAAGCATTGGCAATGAACTTAGAAAAGATACATTTTGGCAGGACTATTATAAATTATTAGATGCAAATGAAGCTGCAATTATACTAACGATCATGCTTCAAAATCTAATAAGAGACAATACATCTTCTAAAAAGATATCCAAGAAAAAGCAACCTTTGAAACCTTGGATCACAATAGGCATAGTAAGATCCATCAGGAAAAGGAATATACTATACAAAAAGGTAAAAATAACAGGAGATGAGCACTTAAAGATTAAATATATTAATTATAGAAACTTATGCAACAAAATAATTAAAGCATCAAAAAGACAGTATTATAAGAACAAATTGAAGGAAAACATAAGAAATTCTAAAGAAACTTGGCGTATAATCAAGGAGGTGTGCCATCTTAACCAAGTCCATACAACCAATTCTGAATTACTGAATATAGAATCATCCTCAATTAAATCTCTTGATCTAGTTAACCAGTACTTTGCGACCGTGGGTAGCGAACTAGCAAACCGTACTCTTAAGGTACTAGGTAGAAGTGATACAGAGCTTGCCAAACTAGCAACATCACCTAATACTCCTCTAGCTTCTATGATGCTTACACCTACTGATCCCAATGAAGTTCTTACAGTGATTTCCAACTTAAAGAATAGTAACGCAACTGGTTGGGACAACATCTCAACTAAAATAATAAAGTTGTTTAAGGTAGAGTTAGTAAAACCTATCACCTATTTATGTAACTTGAGTTTCTCGAGTGGAGTTTTTCCAGATGCACTTAAAAAAGCCATAGTGTGTCCAATTTTCAAAGCTGGAGATAAAAAGACTGCTGCAAACTATAGGCCAATCTCCCTGCTATGTACGATCTCTAAAATATTGGAAAAATTAATGAACAAGAGATTAACTAAATATCTTGAAGTTAACAAATTACTTTCTGAAAACCAGTACGGCTTCAGGTCTTATCGCTCAACTGATGATGCGGTACTGAAATTGACATCCCTCATAGCATCTCACATAGATAATGGTGATAAATGTTTAGGTGTTTTCTTGGACCTCCAAAAGGCGTTCGATACGGTTTCTATTCCAATACTACTCACGAGGCTCGAAAATATTGGAATTAGAGGAACGCCTTTGGAATGGTTTAGGGACTATTTAACTAATCGCAAACAAGTAGTGAGGATAAATAAATTTGTCAGCAACACTTCTAGCTGTACATATGGCGTCCCACAAGGTAGTACCCTCGGACCAACCCTGTTTTTAATATATTTAAATGAGTTATGTGCACTGAAAGTTAACGGTGCAGATCTTATAATGTTTGCGGATGATACCGTGCTTTTGTTTCATGATAAGACATGGGCTAAAATTCAAACGCTAGTAGAAAGTGGTTTATGTGTGGTAACGAGCTGGCTTGAGGAGAGCTTACTATCTTTAAATACTCTAAAAACAAAATTTATGTGTTTTAATAAAACTACAGTAACTAACCCACCTAAAGATTTTAAAGTACCCATACATACATTTCCTTGCAACAGAGAAGTTAATCACGATGGCTTATGCTGCTGCAATGAGCTAGTTAAAGTCACTTATATTCGTTACCTCGGAGTAATAATTGACGACAAACTGAAATGGACGGAACATATAAAAACAACTGCTAAACGCATAAGAAAGTTAATTTATATATTTAAAAATCTTCGATCTGTAGCCGATGCTGATCTTCTACTACAGACATACAAAGCCCTATGCGAGTGTGTAGTCAATTATTGCATTACTTCTTGGGGTGGCGCAGCAAAAACATACATGCTCGAAGTAGAACGTGCACAACGAGCACTTCTCAAAACAATGTCATTTCTCCCATTTCGTTTCCCGACAACACTGTTATACCAACAGACTAATGTACTAAGTGTGCGCAAATTATACATCTACCAATGTATCCGCAGATTCCACCGTACAGCTGTTCCATTAATACAAGATACAAGCAAGAGGATAAATCGCTACCCTGTTCCCTACTTTCACAGTGATATGGCACGAAGGCAGTACAATTTTACTGCACCCAGACTATACTATAAATTTGATAGAAAATATAAAGTAAACCAATTTAATAATTTCCAAATAAAAAAAATTATAATAGATTGGTTGCAACACTACGAATATAGAGACTTAGAAACATTAATGGAATAATTTAAGCTCATGTTAGCTGCATAATTTGTAGTTTACATATGTTTTTTTTTTTTTTCCTTTTCACTAAGACATAGCAACTTGCACTTGCACTCACAACATAGTACACATATATACAATAATCTCGTGCACTATAGTACACACGCTAACACACACACACACACACACACACACACACACACACACACACACGTACACGCACACGCACACGCACACGCACGCACACACTCAAACACACTCAAACACATATACACACACACTACATATATACACACACAAACTCGCGCGCGCGCGCACACACACAGACTAATATAAATTTGCACGTGCATGTACAAATAAAATCAAATCAACACTGCAATAAATAGATTATAATATAAGTACTTACATTTAACTTAATTATACTTAGTAGGGGGTGAACTGTCTCCTGGGCCACAGCTAACGCTTCTCCAGGAGACAGGGCTACAATATATGTTAGAAACATGTATAGTATAGTAAAAATAAATGATTTTGATTTTGATTTTGATCATTCTTGGGTTCTAAAAACATGAACATTTGAATAAGAAAGTTTATTCACAGTTATTATTTATTGTCCGTCTGTACTATAACATATGCAAAAAGTGTGTTTGTAGGTTTGTTGGTTTGTCTTTCTTTCACGCAGCAACGGAGCCAGGGATCGACATGATTTTTTGGCATAGATATAGTTTATGGACCGGTGAGTAATGTAGGCTATTTTTTTCCGGGAAATGCACGATTCCTGAGCAACGCGGGAAAAAGCTAGTTTCCTAGACTGAAACAAGTCAATCTTTAAAAAGCATTAGTTGTAGTATGTGATTCGCGTAGACGAACGTTACAGATGCCGCTGTTAGAGTCATTTATTTTAACCTTCATAAATGCTCCGTATGGGGCCTATATGAATAAAGAATTTTGAATTTGAATTTGAAACAAAGTGGCATAATATTTATTTTTAACAAATATTATTACACTTAATAAGATTACATAAAATATATACAAATGGAGTAAAGAAATATGAGAGAAGATATTTAAAGTTAGTTTTTGTTACTTTTATCATTTCGCAGTACACCACTAGACCTGATGTACGGAAGACAAAGCCGGTGGTCCGATGTCAGCAAATTGGATTCCAGGATTGCATCCCGCTTCGGAAATCCTCAATGTTATTATTAAATTTTCTTAGGAAAGTTTACCTTTTCGGCTTTTCAGTCGTTTGGGAATAAAAGAGAATCACAAGAAGAGCAAAAGTTTACTGCTATAAAAATAAAATTACGTTTCACATTTTTTTTGTTTGTTATCTATACCAATAAATAAAATTGAAGTGTCTGTTTATATTAACTACTATTAACCATTTTAACAATTTGTGTCTCTCTGTCTGTTTGTTCCGGGTAATCTCCGAAACGACTGGACCGATTTTGAAGGGACTTTCAGTGGTAGATAGCTGATGTTACCAGGAGTAACTTAGGCTACTTTTTATTTGAGAAAAAGAATTAGGGTTCCGCGCAAAAAAATAAAAACTATGAATTCCAATAACTCCACGTGGGTAAAACCGCGGGCAGCAGCTAGTAACAAATCTTCTTCTTCAGTCGGTCCCTCATTATTAGGATCGTGGTCATTGGATCCCTGTAAGCGTACGATTTGCCTCCATCGATTCCGATCGATTAGTAACAAATATAAGTCGCCTTTGATCCTATCTACTTTAATAAAATGTATCATTCAAATAAACCGTTTAGCGTATACATAGATGAACTAAATATTATCTAATAGAAATACTAATCCAAATTATCCATCAACTGGGTTGATAAGGGACCAATGAAGATGAAGCACGCAAGTCTGGGAAATAGTTATTTATTCTAACCTTGAACTTAATTACTTCTAATTAAGTTATAGTCTTCTTTTTCTATTCTCTATATAAATATAATTCGTATATAAATATTTTTAACAATGTAGGTACATACGAATGAAAATAAAGATAGGCACAATTTTACAATCTATAGGTGATTTAGGTATGTCATGTATATTGAATTCTAAGCACCCAGTTAATTGTTGTACCCTCTCGTAAAATACGCAATATCTTTCATATTTGCAACATCAAAGTCTGATTTATTTTGGAATTTTTTTTTGCTTTTGCTGCTTTGTATGTTTATTTAAAATAATATTTTATTTCAAATAAAAAAGTTAAAAAGTTATTACTAAACCATACTATTTTAGACCTCACTGTGTGGCGTCTGATGTGAAGTTAAAGTCTAATTTAAAACTTGTGTGTAACAGTATTACATTACATAGGTACGATTACATACTCGTATTTATTTTGATTTAGTCGTATACCATCATATTCAGATAGACTATGGTAATTTCAACTAACACTATCAAGTTTCCGTAGTGTAGCGGTTATCACGTGTGCTTCACACGCACAAGGCCCCCGGTTCGATCCCGGGCGGAAACATTCTATTTTTGCACTTTAATTTTTATTTAATTTTAATATTTATCATAGATACTGTAATAAGTAAGATTTTGATTTTTGGTGAATTATGAAACCAAGCTATAGTTCCTACTTTTATCTATTGGGGTACCAACTCGAATCTTTGAGGGCTAACATTAGACACCGATCGCATTTTAGCAATTAGGTACTATTATAGCCAGGTGAGACGTAGTCATCACTTAATAGCATATTAATCTCGGACTACATTTTTGCAGTTCACAAACTCGACTGCAAAAACTGCATCGATTATCTACAGTCAAACTTGTCCAATCCTTCCGAGAATCTATCAAAGTTCTTTCACGGTCACTTTAGACACTGAACGTTCTGATAATATGTTCTGTTATTGAACTACACTGATAATAACCGAATGCAGTCAAGCTTTCGAAATACACGCGTGAGATCCGATATTAAAAAAAACGAATTGGGAGCATGCTTAAACCCATACTGTGGGCTTCAATTTATGAGCCCGCTACGATGTCCTGTTGCTTGAAATATAAATTTTCAGCCTACTATTTGATACAAGGTATATGTATGTACACTGGCAGAAAAGCTATAGTTTGGTAGCAAGCGTTCACCTACTGACGCTAAAAAAGCAACATCACCGTTGCCGTTGTCAAGTTTGTCGCTCTATAAATATCCTCGTGTGCACTTTGACCACCCAAGCCAAATAGGGCCGTGTCTCTGTGGAGAGACACGGCTTGTGTGGACAAAAGAAGTGTTTGCACGGGTAAAGAGCTTTTGCATTTTTAATCGCTCTAGGGATGGGATTTTGTCCGGTTAATAAAACAATAAACTGGTTTACATTTATCGATTTCAGTGTCCTTTAATCGATACTGTTTAAGATAATATAGCATTTTCAGTACTGGTATAGTGCTAGCAGTTCAACCATTCAAGTACTATGTAGGTAATGATAGTAGTAGGTTTAGCTACACTCGAATCTCGTTACAGTTCAATCTCAATGTCACTTATCTTTAATCACTTATCGTTAATTATTTTTAAATTTTAATTTCGTTTTGAAATTACCATACGTTTCATTCCGAGGTTCGTTTCGAAGTTGTTCGATTACATTTTGTGAGTAAGTATCGGTCTATGAGGGAGGCCTATGTTCAGCGCTGAAAGTCTTCCGGCTGATGATGATGATGATTTAAACATAAACTTTTGTGTTTATCAGTTTGTCAAAGAACAACCGGGTGACTTTTTAACAGCAACATTGTTCAAAAATCGATTTGATAAAATCTACTACAGATACAAAAGAATCTGCTTTTTATGTGCTTTTTAATAAAATCGATTTAAATATCTCGATTTTTCTTACTTGCCACGTAAAATAACGGCTCTAGTTTTTCTACTCCCTATATCTCCCATCACTTGCAACAGTCTTTCGAATGGAGTGGCACTACGTGGCACTCTTGTCTTTTCAAATATTTTTTATACTTTACTTATTATACTTATATATTTATACTTTATTTATACTTTAATGAATCCGCTAGAGGTCTTTTGAAATTAAAACGAACTAGGATTTCTTTACGTTCTATTTTAGAGAAGAAATATAGAGAGTGAGTGAGGTGGCATTCGTGTTTTTTTATGTTACGATTGTTACATTTGTTGTCTGTCTGTTTGTTTCGGCTAATCTCCGATACGGCTGGACCGATTTTGACGACACTTTCACTGGCAGAAAACTGATGTTATAAGCAGTAGTTTAGGCTACGTGGGCGAAGCCGCGGGGCACAGCTAGTTTGTATTAAATATATCTGTCATAACTGTTAAAATACTTTATATCAAACATTAATCAAAGCTCTAAAATAATTGAGATTCAATATTAATTTGGGACTAGTGAGACAGCAATGATATATCATTCCCAGTATTAGTACTGGATGCCTAATTATGAGTAGCATAATCAACGCTAATTGGGTTACGTAATTAACTACCAGCGAGTAGATTTAGCATTGTGTGTTTGAGTACTGTAGGAATGAAATTGCTGATTTAATCACTTTGAAGGATTGAATCTAATGATAAATCTAGTCAACATTGATATTGAGAAGAATTTAAATAACGCAACACTAGAATCGTGACAGATTCTAGAATCTAGCCTTCTCCCCCTCCCTGCCTTTCCTTGCTCCATTTTGCATGGGTTCAGCGTTACGTCTTCGCACATACATTCACTTCCCACACTTTTCGGTTTTGCTATTTTTTTTACAACCGGTCGCCTTACTTTCGCCAAATCTCCTGGGGAGTGTCATGTTTTGTCGCTAAGTCATCAAGTAGCCATCGGCTGTTCTATTTTTTTTTTTTTTGAAGGACCGTGCTGTTGGTCTTGCGACCTCTACAGCGTCACCGGACTGTTGTAGAGCGCAGAAGGCGCTCAGCCCGAAAAAAGTGTGTTTTTTGGCGACTAGCGCAAGGGCACCGCGTGGGATCGAACCACGTCGGTACGGACCTCGGCTTGGGCCGTCGCCGTAAGAAAGGGAGGATCGGGAGAGAATAGCCCCGGCCGCACGAGTGCAACCGTTTAAAGTAGGCTCTAATCTAGCTAAAGCTACTTCTCGCGGGCCCGAGGTGGGCGCTCGCGGAATTTCGTGTATGTGTGTGAGGTGTGTATGACTCTAGTTGCCTCGTTCCAAAGCCTACACCATCGAGAAGAAGGGCAAGAAACTCGACGGCGGAGTGAAGCTCGGTCCCTACAACCTAAGCTATCTGACGAAGAATCGTCCTCGCCGGCGAGGACGATGACTTCTAATTTGGTACCCAATACCAATACCGAAGACTGAAGGTCCACCTGCACCAGCGTATGAACTGGTGCTAGGGTTTGAGAGCACGGGCGAACCCAGCGCGGCCGACACAACGGCCGCGATGGAATCGTCCGGATCGCCCAAGATATGCCGAGGGCGGCGACGACGGAGCGGGGGGACTGTCGGGGGGACTGTGTTCAGTGTAAATTTTACACCAGTGAATTTAGTGGCGTTTAATTTATCAAGGACGGAAGATATTTGACAGCTCTAAAACTAAATTTAGGTTTCGGTATGACACGACAGAAACGTCACCGTTGTGAAGGCGAGAAAAGAATAAACGCTAACCTATTAATAAAAATGGGAACACACCGAGCAAACTGATGATACTACGAGACTGCCTATAGTCAAGTTCAAACACTAAAATAACAATTATGCGTACTTACTTACTTTTGCCTTGTTTTTTTATAATTTTGAGAAATCGTAAACGACTCTGCGAACATCAAAATCATAATAAGTTAGTTGTTAGTGGTAGGACTAACTCTTCTGCGAGTGTCCGTCGGGGTTGTTACCACCGCTTTGCTCGTAAAGTCTGCCGCCAAGCAGTAGTGTGCAAGCATTACTGTGTTCCGGTTTGATGAGCAGAGTATCCAGTGAAATTACTGGGCTTATGAGACTTAATACCTAATGTCTCAGGGTAACGAGCGCACTGCAGTGCCGCGCAGGCCTTTGTGTTTCAAAGTTCTGGGTGGCACTGCAAATGTTATGGGCCGGCGTTATGGTTACCATCAGGCAAACGACCAGCTGGTCTCGTTACCAAATAATATAAAAAAAAAAAAAAGTAGCCACGTAATCCATCTATGTAAGAAAGAACGTACGAATTTCTTGCTGAAAAGCAGGTTCTCAAGAACTAGAAAGAGCTGAAAATTGCAATGTATCGTCGTACAGGAAACTCCTGTCTCAGCAAGAAACGCTTCTAGTGTAACTAGCGCACAAATCGGACAGGGTCGGATTTTGGTCCAAAACAGGGCGAAATAGTTGTATCTGTAAAACTTTTGTTCAGAATTTTGTCTACTAGAATTTTTGAGAGATTGTAAATAGGTCTTTAGTTATTTTAAGCATTATTAACTAGGGTATAGTTTTGTATGTGTTTTAAATATCGAATTATTTTATTGAGTTTATACCATTATCGGTTTTAATTTGGCGGGAATTCAATAATATTATTAAAATACCAATTTGTTCCATTTGGCATTATGAGAGCACGCTTCTAGTTGTTTTAATTTGATAAATTTAGAAATGAGTATCGTTATGAAAAAATAATTTTCTATTGTATTTTATGTGCTTTAAATCTAAATAACACGAAATCATAGTCCTCATAGTAACTATAATTTAGTCGATAGGCACATTAAAATAATGCATTATCTAGGGATCGAAATGATGCACATTTTTACATATATTTTGCATTTTTTGTACATCATTTAAGCTAACTGAACTTATTGCCTTAATAGTTAGACGTCATGCTGAGGCGATAAGGCGTACTTCAACTTGTATGTTGCTTTTACTGCAATTGTTTTATTTTATTTATTACTTGTACTTCTTAGTGCAATAAAATAACTCTTATTTTATTAATAATTAATCAATTAGATAGTTAAATTGCTGCTCGTGAAGTCTGCCGCCAAGCAGTACTGTGCAAGCATTACTGTGTTCCGGTTTGATGAGCAGAGTATCCAGTGAAATTACTGGGCTTATGAGACTTAATATCTAATGTTTCAGGGTAACGACCGCACTGCAGTGCCGCGCAGGCCTTTGTGTTTCAAAGTTCTGGGTGGCACTGCAATTGTTATGGGCCGGCGTTATGCTTACCATCAGGCAAACGACCATCTCGTCTCTTTACCAAACAAAATAAAAAAAAACCTAATCTAAAACATGCATTAACGTCGAAAATTGACTTTATTCGCCCCTACCCTAAGACCAGACCTGCCCGCAGCCACATCCTGCGAGTTGTATACAAAATGAGCTCTGATTTTATTCTAAACAAAGCCGCTGGATTTGTTGGAGCGTTATTTCAGACCTTCTCGAGCTTCCTGAAATGTTAGTAGCAGCACTAATTTTAATGGATTCTGTCTCGATAAAATAATGGCAAGTGATCTTGGTCACGCCTACAATACAACCGGCAGAAATATACAGTTAATTTTAAAAGTTACTCATTGGAACTGCTGAATAAATTTAGCTCCGATTGGACGGCGAAAAACAGTGTCCGTTCTATAAGTAGTATTTTAAGTATATATTCTGTGGATGCGGTATCAACCAAATAAATACATCTTTGTCACTGTTTGGCGGCTTCAAGTAAATTCCAAATTTCGGAATGAGGATATCGGCAGGAGAACGAAGGTCACCGATATAGCTCTCAAAATTAGCATGTTGAAATGGCGATAGACAGGCCACGCTCGCAGAACCTACAATCGATGGGAAATAAAGGTTCTCAAGTGACATACACTACTAGGTGGGCCGATGACCTAGTCAAAACTGCGTGAGCCATTGGATGCAAAAGGCAAGTAGCCGATCCAAGTGGCGCTTCACGGGGGAGGCCTATGTTCCGTAGTTGACGTCTTCCAGCTGATGACGATGATGACGTAGTACATTATATCTTCATATAAGCACTCTATATAAGTATAGAACTTGTACACAAGGGGCTGGTGTATCTAATATGTAACGTGGGTTTATAAATATATTGGTGTATAATGTAGCCAGACGGCTCGATCACAATGGCCACTGAGATCTAGCATATTTTTCAATTACCTATGTCTCCAATGATCGTATAAAAATGCAGCTGTGGTTTTGTTTCTACTTGTAAGTTATTGTAGATTTAACAGGAACCTACCAAGCAACCTCGAATATTTTAGACACAAGTTACCGCCCTTTTATTTGTCTAGAATTTAATAATTTGTTTCATAAATTTTGTTTCCCTAATAACGAATCTTAGTATTCTTATCTCGTCCCTAGTTTTTAGAAAGCAAAATATTTATTAAGTTAAATTTTTACATTTTTTTTTTGTTATTTGGTAACGAGACGAGCTGGTCGTTTGCCTGATGGTAAGCATAACGCCGGCCCATAACGATTGCAGTGCCACCCAGAACTTTGAAACACAAAGGCCTGCGCGGCACTGCACTGCGCTCGTTACCCTGAGAAATTAGGTATTAAGTCTCATAAGCCCAGTAATTTCACTGGATACTCTGCTCATCAAACCGGAACACAGTAATGCTTGCACACTACTGCTTGGCGGCAGACTTCACGAGCAAAGCGGTGGTAACAACCCAGACGGACACTCGCAGAAGAGTTAGTCCTCCCACTAACATCTGCCTAAGTTACAGTTTAAATTTAAATTTTATACTGTGTCCTGAGAACTATTCAAAATTAATTTCGAACAACCAATAATTTTCAATTTCCCCCTGTCATCGAAGTTATCTGTATTAAACCGTTGGCCAACTTCACGTATAATAGCTTCCAATAGCTTTCCAATAAATTATCTTCACCACTTTATTAAGAGCCATCGACCCTCTGACCCCATAAAGCTACCTTCATACATCATAAAGGTCCTGGCTTTCCCGCGTTGTGAGAAATCGACGGGCTAACACCGAATTAGGGTCAGAGCTTTTAATTGACTGTATGGTTGCTATACATTTGTTGAGCAGTAAGATAAAAGTGCTAATCGTGTAGACACATTGATAGAAAGATAATATTGTACCAAAGAAAGTTACAAAAAATATACATAAAAATATTAGAATCAGTGCTACATTAGGAAGCGTTATAAAGCGATCTTGTTGAGGTAAATTTTAGATAAAAAGTATCATTATTTCTAAAACTAAAGTAGCACAAATTATAAGTTCTTATTTTTACACGACTGGCAAATAAGGAGTGTAATGTTTTTAGGTTTTATGTATGTGTGTTTGTATATATGTCTGTATGTTAGTCTCTTAATTCTACCATAACTTTTAAATGCCTGAACAGATTTGGATGTGTGGGGTATCGTTAGAATTGTTACATCACCCCGAGTGACACAGGTTTTTTTTTATTATTTCAAATGGCTTACTATGACCATGATCTAGTTAAGTTCAACAAGTTAGGCCGTATCATAATGAGGGTATTATTGTTTTACTTTTTTTCTATCAGACGTATACCTACTGAAAGTAATAAAATACCAAACAAGAATGATATTTTTAATTTTTTCTTTATTATATTATATTTAATTATTTATATTTATATTGTACCGTGGTAAAACCATGACCTACGCAGCAATGGTACTACATATACACTTTTTTAATGTTGTTTGATTCGACAAATAAGTATTGTAGAATTTAAATTCAATATTTGAGGTTTTTTTTTTATGTTATGGTAACGAGACGAGCTGGTCGTTTGCCTGATGGTAAGCGTAACGCCGGCCCATAACAACTGCAGTGCCACCCAGAACTTTGAAACACAAAGGCCTGCGCGGCACTGCAGTGCGCTCGTTACCCTGAGACATTAGGTATTAAGTCTCATAAGCCCAGTAATTTCACTGGATACTCTGCTCATCAAACCGGAACATAGTAATGCTTGCACACTACTGCTTCGCGGCAGACTTCACGAGCAAAGCGGTGGTAACAACCCAGACGGACACTCGCAGAAGAGTTAGTCCTCCCACTAACAATTATGATTAACAGTATTAAAAGTATTGCATAAATAAAACAATATGTAAATTACTCATATCGTTTGTTGAACATTTCCTACTGCTTCATTATTGTAGTATCGTGATCCAACGTTATCCTTTAGTGCTAGGATTTTCACTTTCAATTTGTAAATAGTCGTTAATTTCGACCTTTTGTATGAAAGGTTCAA
This sequence comes from Crocallis elinguaria, assembly GCA_907269065.1. Taxonomy (NCBI): domain Eukaryota; kingdom Metazoa; phylum Arthropoda; class Insecta; order Lepidoptera; family Geometridae; genus Crocallis; species Crocallis elinguaria. The sequence continues at coordinate 4,706,405 of OU026070.1, read as the reverse complement.
AACTAAACGATAAATTCGGAGAAAGGTAGAGAAAATGTGATGTCGATTAAGTAGTTAACTTGTGTTTCGCACGAACCTTATTAATATTTTATTTACAAAAGGTTCGCTTTTGAGTTATAATGTATAATAAATATTGTAACATCTATTGGAAAACTAAACTGAAAAGGATTATACCTACAGCTTTTTGATCAAAGTTTTGGGATAGTCACTATAAAATTAACAAAGAGCTCTCTAATTAACTTTATGTTTACATGTAATCATGTAAAATGTATACTGATGAAAACAACTTTTGTATTTAATATTTAGTGAGGAGATAAAATAAATATAGTTCTATTACTACTTATATTATTGCTACGAAGTAGTTATAATTATAATTATTATGCATGAGGTGTTTACTTGTAAGAGGTTATGAATTAGGCAGTTAGGCACGACCCCTAAGTAAATGTTTCTAAAATGCATGTAACAATGTAATAACTGTTGATGAACCATAAATAAATAAGTTATGTAATGTTATCCTTAAATGTCCCTCTAGTTAAGTATAATTACTTAACTAGATGGTTTTCATTAATTTAGTGGCTTCTAATTTTGTTATAGATGGAAGGTGTTTGACTGCTCCAAATCTAAATTTAGACCTGTCAAACATCTTCCATGCTTTGCACATGTTATTAGATAGAGAGAGCGAAACTAAAATGAAGTTTAGTTTTGTGACGCCAGAATCGACACCACTTTGGTAATATAAAAACTAGCCTTTGCCCGCGGCTTCACACGAGTGGTGTTAACGCTTATGCAAGTTTGTGTTTTGCTGTCAAATATATTATGATTTTGCAAGTAGCGCGGCTTACGACATTATACACGTGCAAGCGAGGCTTGATGCAAAACCACCAAAAAATCACGAAATAAACAAGAACAGCAATATAACCAGTTGGTGCTGTCTCTTACACTCCCTGCCTGGACTCTTACTTATGTACGCACTGGTAGATAGTTTCTTAGTTTACCTTTTAAACGTAGCTCCACAAAGAATTTCAATGCATCTAAAAAGCGAGAAAGTATTTTCCTGCATCACAATCTCCCTCACTTAGCCGCGGCCTGGCGTATTTCAAATGAGCTATTTCCTACGGCCATTCTAGTCTATCTTTTAAAAACGTCGGGCGGTCGCGCTGGTAACTTTGCGTGAATTTATGGCTGGTGTTTGAATTGTTGGAATTGTATGTATTTTGTTCTGTATGTACTATTTAGGTATTTATGAATACATGAACTTTATATTATGAGTCAATTTTTTACATTATATTATAATAAATATATTTAAATATAAAATAAACTATAATAACTAAATGAAATAGACACGAATTTTGTGAAGTATACTGTATTGCTTTAAAAAAGCTAAGAACCGACTTCAGTGACAAACTACTAAACCGATTTTGATGAAATTTATATGGGACCAATCTGAAAGTATATACCTACTTTTTTTTTATTTAGATACCAAATTGGCGTAGGTTTCACTGCAATCTCATCTGGTGTTATTGTCACGAACCTTTCTATTATAATGTATGTTTATGTATTCTTTGTTTGTTTTACAACATCAATTATAGGAACAACTGGTCGAATTAAAAAAAAAAGTTTAAAAAGAAACAGAAATTACACTATCCCAAAGTGATTTAGAATATGTGTCTTATGATATCACGCGTAAGAAACAGTTAAAGCTAATGGGATTTGAAAAATGCAACCTCAAAATATGTGAGAATTCTGAAAATAAATGCAATCTCTCTATATTTTTCTTAGTACTGTGCTTCACAAAACGAAATTACGTTGAAAAACTGTGTCTAAAATAAAAACATCATTTTTATCAAAAAGCTATCTATCAGCGAAATTTATTTTTAAGACCTCTAAAATTGTCACTACTCACTACGGGTCCTACTACAAGGCTTACACAAAAGGACAACATCTGTCGTTAGTCCGATGACAAATTGCAGTGCCATGGTTAACGTTCACTCCTATACAGCTGTTACTGAATTTTAACCGTTATTATTAACAGTTAAGGTTCCAAAGCAATATTGATAGAGTATGAAATAAATCGGTATTAATGCAGTAAGGATGCTGATATGATCTTCATGTGGTCAATTGGTGAACAGCAATAATAATAATTATATTATTATCATCATCAGCTGGAAAATGTCCGATGATGATTTTTCCATAATACACCACGATTGGCAGGCGTGATGTATTACTTTGCATCTTAGTAACCCTTTTGTACTCTTTAACATCTGGAACTTTGACACACTAAGGCCTGCGTGGCGCTGCAGTGCGCTCGTTACCCTGAGACATTAGGTATTAAGTCTCATAAGCCCAGTAATTTCACTGGATACTCTGCTCATAAAACCGGAATAAACATAAACGCTTACACACTCATACCCCCGCACTAGGATTCCCTGTGTCGCAGGCGGCATGGACATACACAGATACACATCACAAACATCCAAGACCCGAGAACAAACTTTATGCTTACACAAAATCTGCCCCGGCCGGGAATCGAACCCGGGACCCCTCGCCTTGCAGGCAGGGTTACTACCAACTTAGCTACGGAGCCGCCAATACAGTAATGCTTGCACACTACTGCTTGGCGCAGAAGAGTTAGACCTCCCACTAACAAAAAAATCAATACTCGGATTATCTTCTCTCAGCAAAGTTTAACACATTTTCCATAAATAATCGCCAACATTGTCATTGTTCAAACATTTTGATCTACCAAACCCAACGTTTGAGTAGTCGATACTTGTTGAAACAGGCTGTAGCCACTCTTTCTCATGCAAATTGGGCTTAATACATAGGAAACGCCGCCCGTGTCTAGCGTAACTTGAGCCGTGCACTTTTCTCTAACAGCCGGAAATCCTGCGAAAGATACATCGATGCGGAGGCCTATCAATAATGGAGATCCTGGCGTGCATCCGGTGTTAAGCTTATTCTCATGATAGCTTTAAGATGTGATTACACTTTGTTTAGATCAGGTGATAGACACATTAATACGAGGAAGCACTTTTATCATCCTTATACGTTTAAGATTGTTCCTTAAAAATAGCGATTCTTAGCGGTTTATTAGCGGTACTCTGGGGTGAAGGTAGTTAGTGCTTTTGGCACTCACCAAATCAATTACTGGTGATAGAACTTTTTGGCTTCCACCAGGGCATTAGTCATTTCATCTGGCGCTCGTCATTAGCGTGTAGCTAAAAATAAATCAGTGAAGTTACTATACTCGTAGGCGTAAAGAATTAAAGAATTATGTCACAGAGTGACCATCGCGGTGCAGTCAAATAATTATACAAAAATAACTATCGGTTTTGTATATAGGGTTTCAACGCTGGTGCAACTGAAAAAAAAACGGTAAGACCTTTTCAATATTACCGCATCACTAAACAATAAATTGTTTTTTTTAATACTACTAGCTATAATTTTGAGAGAAATAAAACTTCATTTATACCATCCACGACCGCTGCATCTAAGAAGTATTGCACATTTTACAAAGTGTTAAAATGTTACTTTTCTTAACATATTTTCCGCAAATTCGCTTCCATTCATGGTATGTTATACATTGTGTACGACATCTTGATACTAAGGTCGCTACTTATCGACGGCCATGTGAAAGGGTACGCCACCCCTAAGTGCTTACGGTCACACATACCATCATAGTGTAAGGTACTGTCGACTACAAAAATTATACGATCAATTAATTGGTCATTTGGCGTCTTCAAACAACTTTAGGTTCGTACTTCAAGGATATATAAGTGAAAAACAAATATTTATTAGAAACTGTGTGTGTGTGTTGTGTGATCTGTGTGTTCTACTTCTGCTTTTTTTGTTGAATAAAGAATTATGAAGAAAATAGGCATGTGATTCCTTATGCTAATTTATTTTATACTACTGGGGTGACCAAGCTTCGCTCGGTTTTTTTAAATTTTTTAAAGTTATCTTTTTGTGTAAAACTGAGTTTTTACAATAAATTCAACTATACAGGTAAACTTAAACAGCAGAATCTTATCTAAATACAAAATTTCATTCAAATCGTTACAGCCGTTTCGGAGATAGGCGAAATAAAAATATATTATGAAGACATAATTTATATTACATTTGAAGAATTTTAGCACAACATTTTGTACACATCATCATCATCTAGGTGTAATCAAGATTAAAATAATTAAGAATGAAAGAAAATACGTTTAAGTATATCAAAATATCACACCACATTACTGTTTTTACAATCACAAGGAACAAACGACTAAATATAACTAAAAACGGAATGTCTCGCGTGATGCCATGATATACCAGAATAATAAAACAATTTGTCACCATTCACTTTTTCAGGTGACTGTACAAGTGTTATAGATTGTGTTCTCAGGCTCTCGTCTATGCGACACTGTGGGTAGAGTGCCTCTGAACATTTGATGGGCTTGGTACTGTTTACACTACGCTAGCGATCAGTCGTGTCGGATGGTCTAAAACTTTTAACGAAGTTCACTTATTGAAATTTTATCCTAGGTATCCACTTCAGAACAAGCGTGTGCGGAACTTGACCGTCACTTCAAGCCAGCTGTGCTGCTTTCCACCGTTATATATATTGTAAAAAGTATATAAATAATACCTATATTGTACTCTTTTTAAGACTGGGTGGCTAGCTAGTTTGAGTACTATAAAATTCCCTACCTTCAGGATTTCTGTGCATCAAGATTTTTTCATTACTGCAAGCCAGTTTTAAATTATTTGTATAATCGGCGTGGAAGTTAAGTAAGTAACTTTCAAGTTTTTTTTATATAGCAAATGGCCTTGCGTTTGACCGCTATCTCACCTGATGTTAAGCGACGATGCGGTCGACGGTTTGATTGCACAGAAGATACGAGTTCACTCATCTTCGTAACAACAGTAACACTGGATGGAACCACGGGCAGGAATTAACTAAGATCTATATTACTTAAATAGTTTTAAGAAAAAATTGTTATTTACCAACTTTAACTATATCCGATTTTTAACCGACTTCCAAAAAAGGAGAAGGTTATCAATTCAGTGGGTATTTTTTTTATGTTTGTTACCTAAGGTCTCTGTCATTTATAAACCAATTTGGATAATTCTTTTTTTATAGGATATACTTTCAGATTGATCCAATAGAAATTTCATCAAAATCGGTTCGGTAGTTTATCACTGAAGTTGGTTCGTCGCTTTTTTAAGCATTTTTTTTTATTTATTCTTTCGCTACACATCGTTTATAAGAATTTAGAGAGTAGTTAAAATCGGAAAGCTTCTTGGCGTCGCGTCGTCACGTAAACATCGTATCGCAACGTAGAAACCCGTTAAATCGAACTGCGCAATCTGCCCCGCGACTGCACTCGTTATTGTTTCAACATTTGCCATTGTGTTGGAGCGTTTAAGAACTACTTTTAAGCACTTTCAGAGCAAATGGGGCATACGTTAAAACTAACGCTAGGGTAGAGTCAAATGCACGAACATTTATAAGAGCAATGGTGCATGCAAAAGGAGTCTTGAAAGCGTCTAGTCTATACTGCAGTAGTTCCTATAAATTTCATGTCAGGCTATTTTTAAACGAAATATTTTAACCAGTGTAATTACTGGGCATATGAGTAAATACTTCATAATATAAGATATAAGTCTAAGTAAGGAAAGTTACATAAATATAAACCAACTTCATATATAACTGCTAAGTACCTACATAAAACTTCATATATCTGCTGCAGAGTGCTGACATAGATACCATTTTCATATTACAAAAGAGAGTAGTACGCGCCCTCTATGACATGCGTCCACGCGAATCTCTTAGAGACATTTTTAAGGAAATAGGCATTCTAACCTTGCCATCACTATATGTTTTAGAAAATATAACGTATGTACGGAACAATATTAGTAAAATTAACTTAAAAAGTGATGTACATGATTTAAATACTAATAATAAACATAAAATAGTTCTACCCGGTTTCAGATTAAGTAAAACTAATAAAACGTTCCTGGCTAATGGTGTCAGTTTCTACAGTAAAATTCCAAAAGCATTAACTAAATTACCACAAGGGAAGTTTAAACGTATACTTAAGAATGTATTATTAAAAAAGCGTACTATAAAATTAAGGGTAGACGGGTAGACGAATGTTGCAGAGGCCCGCTGTTAGAGTCATTTATTTTAACTTTCATAAGTGCTCCAATGGAGCCTATATGAATAAAGCATTTTGAATTTGAATTTGAAGGATTATGTAGATGACAAAGATCCTCAGAAATCAACAAAATGCATGGTTTTAGTACAGATTTACGGCTCGCGTAGAACAAGTGACGTCAGATGTTCTGTCTAATTAGTATGGGGCGTTTTAGCGCTCAGTAGATACGCACGACTTTGAATCTCATTTTTGATGTTTCTAGCATTCCATTTCCAGTTTTTACGATATTGACATTTGATTCTCATGAGAAAAATAATTGATTGTCATCATAAATAAAATGGAGTCATAACCCCTATTATACATATAAAAGTAACAACCACAAATACATCAATCATTGTCTTGTATTACCTACAAAAGGAGTATAATGTAGGTAACAGAGAATTTATCAAAGATTAAAAAATAATTTAGATTATTACTCATTCCAAGTTATTAATTCATAGCTACCTAAAACTTTAAGGTAACTAAAAGCCTAAAGTCTTGTTTGAACAACTTTTAAACTTTATAATTGAAAGGTTGCTTATCCAACCGAACAATAAGAAAGAAGGTAAAAAGTAACGGGATAAATTTTGAAGAGGCCTCAAAGGATAGATAATCTTATAAGACACAAAGTAAGCCTTATTCTTTGCATGGGTAATTCTTTTGTACGGTAGTAGGTTGATGTAATTTCACCGTGAACATAATTCATTATTTAATCGCGATCCAAATGGCAGGAAATTGGGGACCCAGCCTGCATGTTCTTTATTTTAATGCCAAATTAATTTATAAGTAATTACTCTTGGAGAAATCGAAATAAGCAGTATTATTACCAAGAAGTGAGCGAGGGTGGCCGAGCGGGAACTTGTGCGACTTTCAATCCGAGTCAGCAAAGTTCGAATCTCGACTCGGCCCGCACCAATGACTTATATCAAGTAATGTGCGGATTATTCACACTCGCTCTAAAACGGTGAAGGAAAACATCGTGAGGAAACCCGCATGTTCAAGAACCACAAAACTCAAGGATATGTCACATCCGCCAAGCCGCACTGGGCCTGCGTGGTGGATTATGGTCCATAACTCTCCTACGCTGGGAGCGTAAGATGCTCCCAGGCTAATGTAATCCAACTACCATGAATTACTGTTTACACTATTATAGAAATTAATTAATAAGTCATTACTAAAATCCTGTGATGGTATAATCGATGGTAAAATCATTTCCTTTGAATGTTGGTCCTGCATCAATGCCTTTTATGATACATAATTGCCAAGAGGCGCTGTACTAAAAGTTTTTGAGTGAAAATATTTTCTTCTATAAAGAGTGGTTTGAATTGGTGCTATCCCGGAAGGGGGAGATTGGGACCATGGTTGTCCACAAGTTGTGAGAACCTCCGTTGGAAATGCGCAATTCCAAATTTCCATACAAAAAACAAATTCACTTCAAGCGTGAATTGATAAATTCCGAAATTCATAAACTCGTAAAACATTTTTTTATTTCTCGACCTCCATGCCTTGCCACCTTGAGTAGATTAACCCCATTTCAGGATAATATACCAATTCAAACTTTAATTAAAATTTAAAGGTTGTTTAATGTAGGTAGTTATTAAAAGAAACATGTTTAAGAAACCTTAAGTTTTTTTTAATAATTGATAGGCATTTGACTATGTCGCCAGGTCTTAAATTTCGATGTGGTTGAAAGTGCTAAACATCCCAGACCTAAATATTATGACGTACCACAGTGATAGACGGCTCCGTAGCTAAGTTGGTAGTAACCCTGCCTGCAAGGCGAGGGGTCCCGGGTTCGATTCCCGGCCGGGGCAGATTTTGTGTAAGCATAAAGTTTGTTCTCGGGTCTTGGGTGTTTGTCATGTGTATCTGTGTATGTCCATGCCACCTGCGAGACAGGGAATTCTAGTGCGGGGGTATGAGTGTGTAAGCGTTTACGTTTACGTTTAGGTGCTTGGTGACAGACATATAATTAACACTTACACACTCATCCCCTTGCCCTAGGATTCTATGTCACAGATCGCGTGGACATACACAGATTGACTACACAAACATCCGAGACCCGAGAACAAACTATGTTCACCACACAAACCAGGGGCCCTCGCTTTGCAGGCAACTGAGTTACTATCAACATAGCATCACTGACTAGATACCGATGAAACCGCCAAAGATTAAAAGAAGTTAAAAAATACAACCTCAAATTACACGTGTCTATATTCCGTTTCATTTTGGCAGGAAATCACATGAAATCATCATCATTTTCACCCCTTTTTTCTGTCAACGACAATTCAATCACATAACCATTTCTTGGAACCAGACTCCAAGCCCCATTTTTAATTTCCTGTGAAACGGAAGCTGTAGCTGAATCTGGTTCGCAAAAACCAATGCACCTGAATTTCCTTTTTAATAGGAAAAATAAGGAAATCGAGGAATTGCGAAATCAATTTCGAATTCGCTGTCTTTGTTCTGTTTTGATCGAGAGATAAATAAAAGCAGTGCGATCCGGGGACGTATGCAGAAAAATGGTAATCGGGGAATTTTTCCCAAGTTATAAGTAAGTTTCTTACTTATATTATGTACGTAGCGTTCACAGCGTATAGTTCCTCTCGAGTTATCGTTTTTAAGGGATCTGTAAAGTTAAACAACATTCACTATCCTCCGTGCATGGATGGGTGGCCACTTTGATGGTGGCCACTATGTGCTTAATTTTAACAACAATTGTTAAGTAACGTCCGAAATCTTTGACGGCTTTTGTTTGAGTTTGTACCTACACCACTTTAAACAATTATGTGCAAATTGGATATCAACTGTCACTAAACCAAATACTACTAGTACTATTGGTGGCCTACTCAATCGGACTCTATAAGTAAGTCAGCCTAGAACGTCTTTGAGATAGTAAGATTTATTTCCTTTTACTATACGTTATCTCTCCGACCCCCGTATCCCGGCCACAGCCCAAGCCAAGGATCGTACTGTGTGATTCACCAAGCGGTGCTCTAAATCCTAGGTCGCAAGACCAGTAGGGTCCTTCATAAAAAACAAGATTAGGATACGTCAACTACGCGAAGGGAAACATAAAAAATTACTGTATTTTAAATTAATTCTCAAATTCCCAAATGAAACTTCTTAGTTCGTCCCCAACTCTAGTCTTCAATCTCAGCTCAGAAGCTTTTTTCTTTGATGGCGTCAAGGACTGGGTTGCAGACGTCTATTTCTATCAATTAGTTTGATTTATAGAGCGATTTAATTATTTCCTGCGTTTCTCAACGGTCGTTAGAATCTAATTCTAATTTAAAATCTCTTGCTTACTTTTTATCATTAGTTGAAGCTGTTGAAACTTTTCTTGTTTTATTTATTGGTTTTAGTAAAGCATTCAGACGGTATTGTTACAAGGACTGCACAATGCACATTCCACAACTCCTGTTTCGGTATGAATAAGTATTGGTAAAAAGTCATATCAGGTATATAACTTTTTACCGATTGTCTCTCAGTCCAGTAATTTAGTGTAGTCTCATAAGCCCAGTAATTTCACTGACAAGAAAATCAAATCATTTTTTTTATTTTGTGGCTCCTTTATTTTTCGGTAGTGATTAAACTATTGATTTTGAAATAAACTGGCCACTCATAAATTTAAATCAATACCAAAGATAATAAGAGTTATGTTTGTTGTTGGAGATATGGATATGTCATGCTCAATTAATTTAGCTACTAAAATATATGTAGATTAACCGATGAAATAAGACAATGAGAATCTAATTCTACAGCTAGCTGAACAGGTTACTTTTTTAATTCTAGTATTTGATAAAGAGACGACCACGACCAGTGATGATAAGCATAACATCAGCCAATACAAATTGTAGTGCCACTTTAAAACCCAAAGGCCTGCGTGGCAGTGCAGTGCGCTCGTTACCCTGAGACATTAGGTATTAAGTCTGATAAGCCCAGTTATTTCACTGGCTACTCTGCTCATCAAACCGGAATACAGTAATGCTTGCACATTACTGCTTGTCGGCAGACTTCACGAGCAAAGCAGCGGTACCAACATACGGACACTCGCAGAGGGGTTAGTCCCTACCACCTAGTAAACTAACTAACTTATAACAACATGACACCATTGTTTAAAACTTGTCTAATACCGGTTTCTAACAACCGAGAACAATCTTTACTAGACAGTATGCTCGAATCCTAGTACCTACTAAAGTTGAAAGTCCAAAGTTGTACGAAGTCAGTCGCAGATTGTTGCCCGCAAACTTCGAGAATGTTCTAACTCTATCGACTTCTTCGAAATTTTAAACGTGCTACATTTCAGATTTTAGACAGTGGAGTCTTGTTTTTAATTCAAGTAGATAACTCTTCCCAGAAAAAAGATTTGTAATAGAATAAACTTATAAGAAACAATTGCGGCGCAAAATATCTTCTAGCGGCCGCCATCGAAGCTTAATACTCATGCAAAAGTGCGTTTGACATTATTTTTGGCATAGAGATAGTTTATGGATCGGGGAGTAAGAAACGCGAATTTTTATCTCGAAAAATGCATGGTTTCTGCAGGAATGTTCACACGGGTGAAACCGATGGCCACAGCTACTATTAGATGCTTCGATGTGTGTCTAACTCAATAAATAATATTGTTGGTAACCAGTGGTCATGTTGTTTCATTGATTATATTGAACTTTGTTTTGTCATTCAAGCGGTAACCACATCTCCACCGAGCGATGATGCATTCGTTTATGGAGTAGGTATTGAGATTATTTTCTCTCCGAATCTTTCATCACAAGTTATTTATCTCAAAAATTAAAGCTTTTAGTGAATGAAACACATTGCGACGCATGACTTTAACATGTCATTTCTGGACCAACGTCAAATTAAAATGACTAAGCACTTAATATCATTCCATTTCAGCAACGGCACTTAGGAGTTATTCGTCAAATATTCGAAGCAAAAATGGTTTCATAAAAAAAAAAATAAGCAGTAGACGTCTCCGCAACTTTTTCATATAAGGAATAATAAGGAAAATCAAAACACAGTTTCGAAAACAGTTTCTATGTAAACAAGAATATCATAATATGAACTTTGGACATGATTGTATATTGAACGTCTTAAATTTCGCTCACAATGAATAAACTAACCAAGCGCCACGCTGCCAAGAACTTTACCTGTGTGTTATAAATATTACCGTATTCAACCCGTCTTGTATGTTTCGTAACAAAATATTCTCCGTACGAACTTTATGTGGAAAACTATAAAGTTTGATGAATATTCCGAACGTGTTACTTTTCATTCTATAACTGAGTATCTATGTAGACAGAAACTAATCAACCTAACTTGCCGATTTTGTTTTAATTTGAAAATTGTTAAAATTCGAATCATCATACAACTTTTAATTAACATTAAATAAAACTGGAAAAAGTTAAAATTAAGTTCTACTTACAACCTTGATTACAGATCAACAATTAATCCTACTTCCTACTAATATTAAAAATGCGAAAGTGTTAGTCGGTTTTTGATTTGTTGCTTTGTTGGTTTGTCCTTTTTTCACGCAGTACAGGATCAACGGATCGACGTGATTTTTGGCATAGATATAGTTTATGGACCGGAGAGTAACATAGGCTACTTTTATCTCGGAAAACGCATGATTCCTGTGGGAACGCGGGAGAAAACCGCGGGCAGAAGCAAGTTGGTGTATATATTTGCTAGCTCTATATGTCCTAGAATATTTTTATATAGACTCTAGAAAGATTAACAATTTATGAAGCTGAATCTACTTATTGACTAGGTATATAAATAAAAGGTTTTCCCTTGCTATTCTCTGCAGAATCATCTTTCGCACATTTGAAAACCAAAATAGACTCGCATGCCCTTCACCTTTTTCCAACAACGCTTTACCGCAGAGGTTTTACCAATGTATAAAATAAAAGACTGATGGATACTACAATCTGGGAGTCTTCAAGAGACGAGTGAACAGGTACTTTCTGGCCAAGCCTACTACATCGTCGACCGCATCGTCGCTTAACATCAGGTGAGACAGCGGTCAAACGCAAGCGCGTTTGCTATAAAAAAAAAGAATGTCTATCTATGCATGGGCAGGGAGACCACGAATACGCGATATAAACTGTTAAAAGTTGTTTTATTCAATGTTTAATAATCGCGAAAACCTAAGAAAATTCTACTAATAAATGTTGTAATCCAAAAAGAATTAATTTCCTCAAATGTGAAAATCTTTTTAAATACGGTAACAGTAAAAAATTTCGCCACCAAAAACTAGCAGTCCAGCAAAAAAGTGGGAATTTGTCAACGCAACCATATGGTTCAACATAAATTCAATCAATGCGACGAAGCGACAAGCCCAGGCACAACAAAAACATGACAATAAAAATATGAGTGAGCATTCTCGATATCAGAATATGAACGAATGGAAAACAAACGCACAGTTGCTCATGCAGTGATACAGAAAGGAAAGTTTTGCTACTAACAAAAAGAAAATAAAACTGTGACGGTACATACTTCATTTCCTTTTATTAATTTACTCATTGTGCTTTTTATTATTTAAAGAAAGAAGGTAATTTCATAAAGATAGTTCAAAACAACGAAAGGACAGGGCAGTTGAAAAATAAATGTCCAAATTTTCTTGGTTCAATCAAAGCTATTTTACTAATCGAATCGATTTTGAATCCCTCATTATTTTAAATGAATTAGTAATAATTTATTTTGAGAGCTCATGAAAGTTAAACGACGTGGTACTAAATAATATACAACCGATCGAAAAAGACAAAAAACTACAAGCGACGAGAGGCATTGTTTTTCGAAAATGTTTTAACACCAACAATATTATTGTTTAAAATGTAAGTTAAAGTATTAAAAGTAGTCGCCTAAAGTTCTATTTTTAGACTTGTGGTCAAAAGGTCTCTTAATAGATTAACTGTACCCACTGACTTATGTTGGTTACCGAAAAACAGTTCCATGGCACTAATAATAAACTGACTTAAATTCCCAAGAGAACACCGACCAGCGTATTGTTGGTACTACTGTCTGGTCTAGTCGGTATTTCACTGTGACACACAGAAACAACACTGTCTGCGTCACAGAAGTTGGTCATACATCGACTTACTTCCACGAGAGGGGATCCATTCAGTGAAAAACGAACGCGCAGCCATCCGTGATCTGATACTGTGGATGAAGTCGTTTGTGTTTTGTATCTTGTCACTTCCTATAATGCCACGCGTTGGATAAGTGAACTCGCGTTTGTATACTCCAAGGTTTTATCACATCTTAAACTATGGTCTTTTTAGTTATTTAGCCCCAAGGGCCTTTCATCTGTAATTGGTCTCTTGAAGGAAAAATTAGGATCCCTCACATGGATCATCTTTATCATAAGTAGGAGAAATGTTACTAGTAAGCTAAATTGCAAAACGCTTAGTGTTGGTGTTGTATATTCATAGTGCAAATAGGTTCATAGTAAATATCAAAAATACACCCAACGTTAAGCTGCACGGGGAAACGCGAGAGAATTGTAAGGTGCGATTCAAAGTGACAGACGAGGCGAGTGCTCGCGGGAAATGAATGCGTCAGTGCAGCACATTCAGTAGAAGCCTTGAGATTAGTAGTGTTCGTCGACAGAAGGAAATTAAAATTGATGCTAAGTTCTGTGTATATGTACCTATTTTACACAGGCACCGTGATAAGTTTGCCGTACCTATCTGGCAATGGGGTTGTTAACTTTCTAACAAGTTCGTTAACTTAAGAGTATTTGTTGCTTTAACTAGGTGGGCCAACGATCTGGTCAAAACCGCAAAGAGCCGTTGGATGCAAAAGGCAAATAGCCGATTCAAGTGGCATTTCATGCCGGAAGCCTATGTTCATCACTGGACGTCTTCCGGTTGATGTTGATGTGTTACACATGCATTGTGCAACTCTGATCAGGGGCCCGATTCTAGTGGATAGTCGTTATAATATCGATTTTAAAATTACAACTCTAAGGCTGATCCATAAAGATACTGTGTTTATTTAAACAATTCTCATGAAATTATTAATTGGTTACTTTTAGGCTCTGATTAGTTTTGGGCTCTTGAAAAGTTGAAAATAATCAATCAATTAAAACCCAAGAAAACTCCTTTTTTTGAAATTGATATTATATTTTAATGCTGGTTAAGTCCTTTCTTTAATTCGTGCTAATATTTTTCACGTAATAACTAGCAAACAACGCATGACTACACAAAAATGAAACCGGAAAACTTTTCTTATTGTGAAATCATCGACAAAAGGTGCTACATCTCGAGCCCTTGTAAATGAAGGGCTTTTTATGGTTCGCAGATTTTTTATTATGGGTCTGTCAAGTTGAGTTATGAAGGTGGTAAATAGGCAGATCAAAGGGTCAGGGGCATTCGTACGGATATTGGAGATGCTGAATTCATGTTAATGGATTCAGTATTTTGACATGTGTTTTGTTGGGATGTAATACATTTTTCTTTTACATGAGATGTTTTGACCAGATTTCCCCAGATTGATACGACTCTGAACAGTGTTAATTATCATAAGTATTATTATATATTATATATATAGTATTATTATATATTATATAATAATTAACGTAATAAATAATTAATAATAATAAAAATAATTCATAATTAACATACTACGCATAACAGTCGTAAGTAAATTGGACGACTTATAATTACGGTTGTCTTAGCTAGGACGGCAGATATGTAAGACCTATGTTCCTCAATGTTTGTTATAGATAAACTTAGTCTCAAAGATATACACTATAATTCTCTTTTTAAAACTGACTTCCGAGGAGGAGACAATTTGACAATATGTCCAGCGTTTTTATTTCCTCAAATCTATAACCCTTTGCTGCTACACCTTATTAAGGCTCTAATCGGCATCTCTGCCCGTTATGTCGTAAATCCTATACCTAGTTAGTATAGGTAGAACTTACTAAAATTTTGTTACAAAATTCCCTGAAAGCTATTTTTTTAGAATGTTTGTCCTTAGTAGAATTTAGAATGTTTGTTCTTTGTAGAATTTCGCCTATGATATTTTATTAAAAACAATCTTTTTTGCCTTAACATTGTTACCAGGTTTACAAATGAATATAAAATATCACCCTGATTGCGTCACACGAACTGGTCCAAAATTAAGTTGTAGAATTTCACCCATACATACTAACTAGTGAAATTAAATAAAAGCTTATAAAATACTCAAACGCATGTAAATCCTGCTAGTCCTACTAATAGTACTAGTCCTACTATCCTACTAATATTATAAATGCGAAAGTGTGTTTGTTGGTTTATTGGTTTGTACGTTTGTCCTTCTTTCACGAAGCAACGGAGCAACGGATCGACGTGATTTTTGGCATAGATATAGATACTGGCCCGGAGAGTAACATAGGCTTCATCCCGGAAAAATGCACGACTCCTATGGGAACGCGGGTGAAATGCGGCCAGAAGCTAGTCTGTTAATAAAAAGCACCTATTTCATTATACGAGCGTCATTTCCCAAAAGGAGTGTAAAGTCAACCAAGCGGATTTTTCGCCGCCCCACAGGCCTGATGTACCGTATAACGTGTAACTTTGAATTGACAACAAAACGAAAAAGTACTAATGGGTGAGCAGAGGAAAAGTTGTGCGCCTGGGGGAAAATGTGCGGCTAACTCGACATAGTGAGCTGGTGTTTCATTCCGTGTATCCTCTTTTTGTAAAAGTGGTTTAGTGGCCAGTTTTTTGTTTTTATTTTTTTACTATCTATGTTACATTCATGTAAGTAGCTATTGTTTTTTATCTTCAGGTGGATGGTCCATGAAGTGGTGCGAAATTTAAAAAGAAATATAATTTTTTTTGTGATTTTAAAATTTTTGAGAATATTTTGTAATTTGTAAATATCAAACAATTAGACTACTTTCAATGCCTTAGTTTGGCTTTTAAACTAAACCAACTTTAAATATTGGTTCTCAGAACTGGTTGTAATTTCTCAGGGTAACGAGCACACTGCAGTGCCGCGCAGGACTTTATGTTTCAAACTTCTGAGTGAAACTGCAATTGCAGCCTCTGGCGTTATGCTTACCTTCAAGCAAACGACCAGCTCGTCTAATTACCAACGCGAATAAAAAATCTAGTGTATTAAAGTAACGAGCACAATGATGCAGCGCCGCGCAGGCCTTTCAAAGTTCTGACTGGCACTGCAATTGTTATGGGTCTCAATATGCTTACAGTTGTTGTTTTTTTATCAAAGATTCATACACAAGTTGTTATTAAATAACACTCTCGAAGCAATATAGAGGTAACTACTTACAACACACGACTGAGCGAAAAAGACAGTCGAGTCAAAATGAACGATAAATCATCTCTCAACGTAAAACTTGACTCAGCGTTGTTAAAATAACTGCTTATACCTACACAAAGTTCAAGTCAGACGGTTCAATTCGATGAACTAACTTACTACGTTAGACTGGAACCAACGTTAGATCAGAGTTGTTAGTTTCCGATTTTACGGTTTATTCTAGTCCATGTTGAACTCCAACACGCTAACAACTTGGCCTGTTTTCATATCTCCACTAGGGTAAGGTTTAATATTAGGTGTTTTGTTTTTCCGTTTCAAAAACATCAAAATCAATAGTTTATTTGCAAGAATACAGGGGCCCAAGCACACTAAACCACAATGGTCAAAATAGTAATGGTTTGCGATCATTGTGACGACAACTGACACTTTTGGTAACACACTAGCCATAATGGTGACCGGCCACCACCATTTCGCTAATTTGGCAGTTTGGTAAATCATTATGATATCAATTTCCCTTCGGCATTGACAGCATAGTTGACAGATTTGACAATACAGACTTAAGGCACAATTTGCAACTGCAAATTGTGCCAAACTCAACTGTGTTAGATAATGTCACCACTGCCATCGCAATTTCAAATTGTTTAGCGTGCTTGGGTCCCTGTTTGGTAAATATAATAAGTCAGGTTCAGCATTTAACCTGAAGACATGAAAATATTAAACTTTATTTTTATAATTATCATAAGGATACTCTTTTGTTATACATACCGTAATAGGCTTGCGTTTGTCACTAGCTTACCTATGTGTGTGTGTGTGTGTGTGTGTGAATGTTTATTACTAGGTCTCTCCATAACAGTTAAATCGATTTTGCTGAAATTTGGTATGTAGATAGTTTAGGTAACACATAGACTAAATATAAGGACATATACAAGGTGGACTGAAACTAGCTCTATAATATATTTTTTTACCTGTAACTCAAGCAATGTACTGAAATTTAAGCATTGTGATAAAAAATAATTCAATTTAAGCTCAAAAGTGTATTCGGTCAAACAAATCTGAAGAATAAAGTGAAAGATAACGCCTGTACCGTGACTTTCGCACAATGTTTATTCAGATAATCCAAAAGAAAGAGTGAGTGGCAACTTGAGGGAAATAATGATAATTTATCGCTTTTTCTCAGAAAAAAATATTAACCTAACCCCTGTTTTTGCGGACGACGATTTCAAGCATTGACGGCACCTTATCGCGCCCAGAGGGATTCGCGCGCCTTATCTCGAGCGAGTACGAACCACTTCGGGAAACAATACTTGTCACTGAGAGCTACGAAGTTAGTAATCATTAGGGCTGATGGACTAGTTAAAAGATCTCTGCTTTCTTTTGTTTTCGAGTGCTTTTTTTTAGTTTCGTAGTCATGATGGCTTCCGTTAGGCTTATTTCTCGTCTAATGACCGGATGTTATGTATGACTATTTATTTTGTTGCTGTTTATATTCAGCTTGTATTATATATAACATCCAATGGACTGTAAGCATTTTTTCTATACTATCCTTAGAACGCAGTTCACCGATAACAGTTCCTAATTATAAATCTTCCAATGTTATTACGATCGTTTGAAAAATTAATAAAATGTCGGGTAATGAACTTCCTTGTCTTCATAAATTAAATATCCTTCAAGGCTAGACCTATTTGAAAAACAGAGTTGCTAGAAAATCCCGTAGGTAACCCTGATAAATAGAGAGTGGTATCTCGTCCACCTACTTCGCAGAATTCATAAGCTAACGCGAGATATCTAAAGCCAACTGGTAATTTCGAAGCTCCGTGTCACAAACATATCGTGCGTTCCAGTTTACGCGACCGTGTTAGGAAGCATAAACCTGTATAAAGTCAACTTAGAGTACCTGAACTTCAGCTTTTTCGTTTGGACAGCATGTTAAAATCGCGTGTTCAATCAGTTGTTAGTGGGAGAACTAACTCTTCTGCGAGTGTCCGTCTGGGTTGTTACCACCGCTTTGCTCGTGAAGTCTGCCAAGCAGTAATGTGCAAGCATTACTGTGTTACGGTTTGATGAGCAGAGTAGTCAGTGAAATGACTGGGCTTATGAGACTTAATACGTAACGTCTCAGGGTAACGAACGCACTGCAGTGCCGCGCAGGTCTTTGTGTTTCAAAGTTCTGAGTGACACTGCAATTGTTATGGGATGGCGTTATGCTTACTATCAGGCAAATGATCAGCTCGTTTCGTTACCAAAAACATAAAAAAAAACCTCACGTAACAGCCTCTGCTCGTGCCGGCATCATGTGAAGAGTCGGTATCTTCCCTCAAAAATGGTTGAGAAGGGAAATGGCTGGCACATGTTAGAAATGTTGAGTATGCTATGTTTAAAAAAAGCTGTCAGGACGTAAATAATAATCTCCGAAGCTTAACAAACCTCTAATGAGGACCGTGCTGTTAGGCCTATGGATATTTAGCGTTACTGGTCGGTGGAAAAGAGCAGAAGGCTCACAGCTTGTTATAATATGCAGTATCAACCTCAGCTTGGGCCCTCGCTTTGGAGTAGAGTTCAGGCACAGAATAAATATGGTTCAGGAGAGAACAGCCTCTGAGCAAAGTACTATTTAAAATGGGATTTAATCTTTTCAAATTACTTGAACATGGACTTGACTAGCATCGGTTTCCTTCAAAACTTGCACCTCCAAAAAACTGGAAAGAAAGTTTTTTTAAAATACATCCTTTAGTGTTAGTATATTTTCAAGTACTTGCCTCTCTAGCTACCACATAAAATAGTGTGTTTCAGCAGTTGCTACAGTGCAGTTGCACTTGAGAACCAGTTCTAATCCTGATTTAGGATGTGGACCACATCGTCGCAGATCAGAGATTAGAGATTAGTAGTTAGATGCTTCCTTTGTTCGTATAATTATATTATTAGTATATTCGGCGTCTGTTTCTAAGTCACTGTCGTACATGACTCTGTATAAACCTTCTCTACTCAATGATAAGATGGATGTATACATGTTTCAGTGCCGTAGCTTTGTTCCACTTTTATAGCATGAGAAAGGACGTGGCCACGAAACTCGTTCCGGGCAAACTACCAAAGTGGTCGCGTAAATTTTTTATAACGTCTGAACAACTGGGATTAGTAAATTGACGGAACAATAGAGGCTGGAGAGAAAAGTTTGTGTGTCGATATAATAATTCTGTTCGTGCGTAGGTGGGGACGTAAAGTTTTTGTTTGCTTGGGGATTTGATGTATGTGTATTTGTTATGCTACGTTTGTTTACAATAGAACCCTAATATTTAATGATTATAGATACAATCGTGTAATATTTTAGATTGTTGTTATGTGGTGTAGGAAGGTATTGCCGCTACTAGAGAAGTTTTTGTAACGCGTTTGTAGAAACAATTATCATCAAATAGATCCTGAACAAGTTTATAATAAACTAGCTGCTGCCCCGCGGTTTCACCCGCGCGGGGATATTGAATTTCATGGTTTTTATTTTTTTAAAAGTAGCCTAAGTTACTCCTTGTAACATCAGCTATCTGCCAGTGAAAGTCCCGTCAAAATCGGCCCAGCCATTTCGGTGATTACCCGGAACAAACAGACCGACAGACCGACAAAAATTTTAAAAATGGTTGTTTTGTTATGGTTTGTATATACTTTCATATGCATTTGGTAAAAAGCTGTTATTTTGATATTACAAACAGACACTTCAATTTTATTTATTTCTATAGATTTTAATCTATTTCTATTAGGTATCAATATCTAGTAGGTATATAAACAACAAACAGGGTATAACCAATATCTACAACATCTCAAAATTCATTCTACCCGTGTGCCTTTATTCGGCACATTCGAGTGATCCGAATAAAAGAAAGGTGTCTGCTCGTATAAAGTTTACGATTTTTACCTTTCCCAGGTACAAATAAGGGTAACTTTTATGCTTTCATTTTACCCCAGATTACACTTTTTTTCAAGTGGCAGAAAATACATAGATTCCTCTAAACGGGTTTTGTGAAACGCTCGTTTGCTACAGGAAATTATTTTGTATCTACACCGAGTTTTTATAATATTAAATGTTAAGAAAAAAAAGGATTTTTCGTAACGTTTTTAGGGTTCAAAACCCTATAAAACATTATATCTCGTAATGAAAAATGGAACTTTTATAGGAAGGCTTTGTTGGCTGACAATGATTATGTCTCTCTAGGACCTAGTTAATATTAGTTATTGTCAAAATCACCTCGAGCTCTCAGGGATCATAATAAAGGCAAACGCCTTGTCTGCTCTACAAAATTTATATTTTTAATAGGCATGTTGACAATAGGTATATTTTAAACAATTAATGGTAGTGTTTAAATAACTAAAATCATATTTTTTATCCACCAATCTGCGCTGGGCCCGCGGGGTGCATTATGGCCCATAACACTCTTTCTGAGAAAAGGCCGGTATCCCAGCAGTGGGAGCGTAAGAGGCTATAAAGTAAGTATATTTTTTAAATTTATATAAAATCCCTTGTACAGAAAAGTCATTGTCATTTCACTACTTTGCTTGTGGTAATTTTAAACCCCATATATTTTCGTTTAATAAATATTTTACCACCATTACAAAAGTAAGTGTCACTTGCACCAAAGCAAATTTCGTTGGCTTGTTTTCTTTGGGGTGGTAAAAAAAGCCTATCAAAAATGTTTTTCCCAGAAAAGCAGCTTATAAGCAACCTTTTGTTTGTGATACATAGCCGTATGACACGCAAAGGATACGTCACTGTTCTCTCTTGACATTTTAGACAGAAGAATACGACGGTTCCGTGCCTAAGTTGGTAGCAACCCTGCCTGCAAAGTGAAGGGCCTAGGGTTCAGTCACTAACTGGAGTAATCTTTGTGTTATGACCAATTAGCAAAAAGTTTGCTATCTAAGTATGTCCATCCCATCTGTGACGCATAGAATCCAAGTGCAGTACCTAAACGTTTATTTTGTGATGTAAAAGAAACGTAGCTTACACTGAAAAAAATGTTGTTGTTACCTAACTACTGATAAATGATTTACTCGTCTGCAAGAATCCGTCTGGATATGTATCGCCGCTTCTTCATCCATGATGCCGACAGTATATTACGGAGTGAAAGCATCTGGCTTAATTTGTTATAAATAAGCTTGGATGGTAAGCTCGTCAGATAAACGACCAGATAAAATCAAATTCTAGTTGTTGAATTGAAATTGAAAACAAAACAAAGCATTTAAACCGTGAATAGTTACAACTTATAATCGCGACAAGTAAGATATGACTGCTGTATCATCAGTCTTACAGCAGTTTTATTTCATTTCTGTTAGTATTTGGATAGGACTATATAATAAATCAGATTTTTCTAGGATGATAGTGTCTTTATTATAATAACAGAAAAAGTAAACAACATAAACTAAAATAACTAAATAAAATACACACTAATTTATTTACAATTTTAATCTAATAATCCGCTACCAGTAGGCAACGTTCCCAAAATGCTGGCAGCATTGCCACGTTGAATGGCAATGCTTAATCTTTGACCTAAATAGAGGCCAGCATTTTGGTCACGTGTGGCTTCGACCAGACGCCCTGAAAGTTCTAGTTTTTTCTTAGTTCAGTACCAACAAACGTACATAAATTCGTCCAATAAGGCAACAAGCAAAATACAGTTTCAAACTTTTGTAAATTTTCTCGTTCATTTACAATTTATACTTATTACATCATCGAAGTCTGAGCTCTACTCTTAGTATAAAAAATTCAGCGAACACCAAAGTGGCCCAAAACACAGACTGATAATAAAAACAGACAACAAATGTTGTACACCTTAAAATGTAAGAGACTCTGTAGAATACAGTCTTGATCTCAAGTCTAGAATAGGTATTCTTGTTACTTACTAGACGTTGACTAGAACCGTGGACCAATTAGTTAATGGAATGCATTTTACGCTTACTTTGCCGGAACGTACCAATAAAAGTTGGCGTTATTTGAATGAACCAATTAGATATTAAAACAACTATTACTACGGCCCATTTAAATAACTTCTTTATCTCTTATATATCTAAATTTAGCAAAATTTGTCTTAGGAGAGATTTTTCCTTTTGTGTTTTAACTCAAATCAAATTGTTTTGTTTAGACGTGGCTTTGGCGTGTCATCGTATCAACTCTCATGCTTAGTGACAAAGTACAACACTTTATGAGCTGTCTATGAAATAGCTTGTCTATGTATACATTACTTCAGTAAGTAACGAGCTTGCTTGACTCCAGAGAGTTCGAGTGAAGGAAATGAAATAGTTTCGATGCAGTTTCTGTAAGAAAAGATTTCAGGAATGCCGCTGTAACTTGCTTTCTCACTATTTTAATTTGAATCGTGCTTGTCGACAAGATTAAAATCAATATTTTAAACATCTCAACCATCTTTATTTAGTTGTCCAGTTAAATTACTGGGCTTATGAGACTTAATACCTATGTCTCAAGGTAACGAGCGCACTGCAGTGCCGCGCAGGCCTTTATGTTTCAAAGTTCTGGGTGGCACTGCAATTGTTATGGGCCGGCGTTATGCTTACCATCAGGCAAATTACCAGCTCGTCTCGTTACCATATAACATAAAAAAGTTATTCTTAGGTATTTAAGTAATTTACTGGAAATATGAGACTTAATACCTATGTCTCAGAGTAACGAGCCCAATGCAGTGCCGCGCATGCCTTCGTGTTCCAAAGTTCTGACACTGAGATTGTTATGGACTGGCGCCATGCTTACCATCTAGCCACCGACCTGCTCGGCTCGTTATCAAATAGTATAAAAAAACTCGGAGAATTCATAGCGTAGCTGCATAAGTCGGAGGAAATAACGCTAAATAGTTGGAATATAAAAAGTAAATAGTATAAAAAGCTCGGAAAATTCATAGCGTAGCTGCATAAGATGAAAGAAGCAACTCTCAATTGCTCAATAGTTGGATGGGTTACCGTAAGTGGTAGTAAAATATACAACGGAACTTTTCTATACCGTCGATCACATGAAATCGTCACACTGTCTCATTAAAAACTTCAAGAGGTTCCAAGTGCATCTCTTTACTTTAAATTCTGGAAAGAAATCTTATTTTACTTCTTTTTGCTTGAAGCCTGCATTTCTTTACCCTGTGATTTAATTTACAAAATGTTAATGCATTTCGCTGAAAATAAGAAGCTATTGCACTATCCACTTTGAAACCTCAACGGGGCTTTTGTAAAAGTTCCGATTCTTTGAAAAGTAAAATCCCAGGTAGGAAAGCTCGGAAAAGGCTGAGAGCGAAATTCGAAAGCTGCAGGTCGAACCTCGTATTAGCCAGCATTAAGGTTGAACCGGTCAAAGTACGTAAGTTACTTTCTCAATTCTTACTTTGTGGGATGTTTTTGTTAGCGGGAGGACTAACTCTTCTGCAAGTGTCCGTCTGGGTTGTTACCACCGCTTTGCTCGTGATGTCTGCCGCCAAGCAGTAGTGTGCAAGCATTACTGTGTTCCGGTTTGATGAGCAGAGTCACCAGTGAAATTACTGGGCTTATGAGACTTAATACCTAATGTCTCAGGGTAACGAGCGCACTGCAGTGCCGCGCAGGCCTTTGTGTTTCAAAGTTCTGGGTGGCACTGCAATTGTTATGGGCCGGCTTTATGCTTACCATCAGGCAAACGACCAGCTCGTCCCATTACCAAAAAACATAAAAAAAATGCACATTGTCTTTAAAAACAGTTGGAATTCAGGACGCAGAGGTTTGTTCCATAATCATTGCCAAGGATTTTAAAACGTTTAAAAATTGTGACTAAAGTTATGTGGATGCTAAACAAACAGTTTATTAACTATTAAATCAAATAAAGGTGATGTATATTTGTTTCAAGTAACGAGACACATAAAGAAATGTTTAATCGACTTCCAAAAAAGGAAGAATGCTAAAAGAAGCAATGGTAAAGATGTTTTTAATTTGTCCTTTTGTTATAAAGCAGTGTTATGTGATATATTCGGCATTTGAAAATACATTTAATTTTTTTTTATCTCATGAGTTCAATTGTACTAAGATTCAGATCCAAAAACACTTGGTCAAATCTGTTAATGCACTTTTTGTTGTTTTGTTGTTTTTGTTGTCAGATTCGCATTTGACCAAGCGAGCGTGGCCGAGCGGGAAATTGTGTGACTTTCAATCTGACACACCATGATTCAAATCCCGTCTCGGCCTCGGTTATCAAATAGATTAAAAAACAAATAGGTATATATTTACTAAGTTTATCACTTTAATACCGAAGTCCATAAATCCGAAATACCTAGCAACACGTTACCGCCACACTGTCGCATAATGTACCTTCACGTATGTTATGTCTCCCTTGCCACTAGCGGTGCGCCGCAGTTGTCCCAACTCGGGAGTGGAACAACACAGTCCCACGTCTCTGAGGTCGTATAACGTGCAACCAACAAAATTGATTAGCGCAATCTGCTTATCCCGTAAACCTTCGTAAATTATCGGCTGATGCCTCTCAGGAGGGGCGCTCGAAATATAGAAGTCTTTATTGATAAAGACACGTGGTGTATTCGCTGGAGGTTTGCAATTGTGTTAATGTTTCAAGCTCATGAAAAACATGGTAGTTGTTTTTTTTACAATTTCCGGTACTGATGTCATATCACTCGTGCTGTTTTTGATAATCCCCGAATCGTTGACAAGTTTACTGACCTGCCCGAGCACATTTTTTTCCCAAGCTGCACTTCTAAGCGCTTATATCATTTCACTTTTACACATACCAATCAATATAATATCATAATGACGAAATCACGTGATTATTTTCTATTTTACCCATGACATTCCTTTAATTATTTTATCCTGACGATTTCTCATTTATGATTTTTTACTATTTCTTATTTTTTTTTTGCTATGACATGTATTGATTTTGTGATTTTTTCATTTTTTGTAATTAAAATTATATGTATTATTAAGGAGGCATTTGTACACCGGAAACGGTAGAATATTTGTATCTATTGTAACTTAAGAACTTTTAGCACAATATTCGGACAAATAAATTGATTTTGATTTTTTTGAATATTCAAATTCAAAATCAATTATTCATGGGTCAAATAGCAGCACTAAAAAAATGACTTTACGTGCACGTTTCAAATTAATATAGATCGATCAAGGAGATATTCTTGAAGGACTACAGATGCAATGAACTGTTATGAACTAAATTGCTAAAAAAGAACATACTGAACTGTAGCATTATTTTTGTGATTCTACTCTCGATTTTTTCACAGGCCGTGAACATAATAGCACGCAATAGGCATTTAATATACAGAATGACGAATATTTAATGAAGAATTGTAAGGAAAGGTCGAAAACGGGTAAAAATAACATTTCTGGAGAGCTATTTTCTGCCTCTAACAGATATACTTGTACACCCACGCCTCTACCATAGGCATAACACAAGCAAAGTTAACGGATCACAAGTGTCCTTTACTATTTGACGCCATGTGCTCCACTTTAACTTTCACAATTTACGAAATACGATTTTCCTGAGTTTCCATTTCACAAGCTTTTTTATGCAGAAGTTGAACCAACGAAATTGAGTACCGGAAATCTGTTTACCCCGTTTGGACCTTCATAAATTATCAAGTAACGTTTCTCAAGAGGCGCGTACAATTTTGTAATGCTCGTATTTCAGTTTAATTGTGTGCTTGTCTGGTTTAGGGAGGCAAAACGGAGAGTTAAGAGCGGGTTTCAGTACGGCGGCCGACCAGCAATCACAACACCATGTAGCAAATAAACAACGCCTTAAGATCACATGCATACTGTCATAAATAAACAAATGAACACTTTTTTATACTATTGAATAACGAGACGAATTTGTCGTTTACCTGATGGTAAGCACAACACCAGCCTATAAAAATTGCAATGCCAATCAGAACTTTGAAATTACCCTAAGACATTAGGTATTAAGTCTTATGCTGGCTGGACCGATTTTGACGGGACTTCACTGGCAGATAGCTTATTTTGTAAGTATTAACTTAGGCTTCTTGTATTATGTGGGCAAAGCCGCGGCGCACAGTTACTATTATAATAAAAACGCCTGCCTCTAATTAGGGTTCTCTGTATCTAGGGAATTTGAAATTACGAGAATGATCCCAAATAACACACGCGAATCTAATACTACGAGTAGTCATAGTAGTTTTCCTAGTATCTTATTAGGTAACAATGTACTGTGGTAAATGTAATTGATCTAAAATATTAACAGGTCCAAGACACGAACAATAAACCAGGAATTATTCCTTTTTGTCACTCTGTTCTGTCCCCCCAAGGGGACAAATATGAAGAAAATTAGGCCCCCTGTTACCGATGAGAGGATAAATCGAACTAATTATCCCTGCTGTTATTTTAGGGGGATGAATATGAATAAAAAATTCGGTCCGTCCCTCTATTACCGATGAGAGGACTGTGTCAGAACAGCACGATACCAATACAGAACGTGATAGAAACTTCCCTTATATAGGGTAAATTATCATAAAACGTACGTATACACTTTATGCAGTAAACACTGAAACTTAAATGATTCATTGAGTTAGAGGCTACCTCAAACGAGATTTAACCTACTCAATACTTATTGTGTAAGAAAAGTCTAGAGATTAGAATAGGTATTACAACAAAAGGCTTTCTAGAGCTGGGATAAGACCATTCAGGCTTGGCTTCGGCTAGGCTAAAGGTCGTCTGGTCAACCATCAATGGAGCTTTGACTTAATAAGGGCA
This sequence comes from Crocallis elinguaria, assembly GCA_907269065.1. Lineage (NCBI taxonomy): Eukaryota > Metazoa > Arthropoda > Insecta > Lepidoptera > Geometridae > Crocallis > Crocallis elinguaria. The sequence continues at coordinate 4,679,211 of OU026070.1, read as the reverse complement.
TAAATTGGAAGGGAGCATGGCAACCGCACTTTTTATTTATAAGATAATAATATATATCGGAGCAATGACGTCACAGGCGAGCTTCATGGACGGTGTAAAATGACAACAATCAAAACATGTTAACTTTGGTTTACTAATAAGCGTTTAGAACCATAAATTACTCATTGGATTGTTAATAATTTCACTTAAACTTTGATTAACTAATTAATGTTTGTGAACCATTAATTACTCATTGAATTGTTAAAACTAGACAAATGATTGTTAAACTGAACAAATTCACTGTAAACACATTTTTTAAAAGATTGCCGGCAAGTTTCTTGCCCGTTCTTCTTGTACGGCCTATTACTTGGAATGGGCGCCTAGAGTCATTTATTTTAACTATCATGAGTGCTCTCCTGGGCCCCATGTTAATAAAAAGTAATGAATTTCAATTAAAGATTAAAATCTAAAGTAGAATGACAAGATCTAACAAGTTTTATAAAGATTCTTTGTCACAATCTGTTTTGCTATAAATACGAGCGACCGACTGTTGGAAAAAGCAGTATTGCGCCTACCGTCGGACCGTTCAGATCTCCCATATAACCTTGCCGAAATAAATGGTTGAGATAAATCGAGCTTCTACGAGTTTTCTTTCTACGAGGGGTGAGCGGTCACCATGATGCTGAAGATGTTGACGTCACCGGTGGTGACGTCACCGTTTTTAAAAAGACCCCTGGACTCGCCGCCCCGTCATCAGAAGTGGGATTGGAACGGAACAACCTAGCTTTCCAATCCTAGCCTTCTCACCCGCTTGTCACCTGAAGGACCAGCACAAATGGGCAATGCAGCCGAGCCCAGTCGCAGCAGAGGTCCCCACATCAGACACCAGCTCCTGAAGATTATGCTGACACACCACCGTATTGGCGAGAGATGACCCATCACTACCAGCTCCTGAAGATTATGCTGACACACCACCGTGTTGGCGACAGATGACCCATAACTACCAACTCCTGAAGATTATGCTGACACACCAGCCGCGTCCGTGGTATCTACACGAACGGGCCAACACGTGCAACCAAACCAAGAAAAAGGCGATGGACATGGACACATGACATCAGAATACAGGTGAATCGTAACTTTTTCTACCATATTTTAACTTTAGACTTGCATGCGCATAAACGCAACTTACAACTTACAAATAATCCAAGAGATTACTTCTAATTTCACGAGATTTCTTAGTTTCTTGAGTTTTATTTTTAAAAGTTTTCACGAGGTACCCACAAATATCAAAAATCTACGAGTTATCTGTGTGCTACCCACTATTTATCACGAGTTACCCGCGAGGTACCTGGTCTACCTACGATCTTCTAAGCAAAGTCGCTTCTTTTAATTGATTTTGATTATTGTGTTTGAAATTATTGCTCAAGGGTCTTCTGAATTTGTGAAAGTGAGTTATAAGTGACAACAAGCATTCTAATTTAATTTCAACTTATTTTGACCAACTAAATAAAAGGGCCGCCAAATCATTTCAAGTATGGCAGTCTCTTTAATCGACATCACAACTCTTAATTCGGGTTAAGCTTTGTGTGGTGAGCGTGAAGTTTGATTTGTTTGGTTTAAGTTGAACTTCGATGTTTGTGTTGGGAAACTATTACCGTTTTTCCTGTGAATCTGTGTGTATGCTAGTTAATTCTAAAACGCGTTTGCCACTAGCATTTGCGTTCATAATGTTACTTCTATTCCGGTATACGTAAATGCGCGATGTGGTAGTTACAAGTTTGATTGTTTCATAAATTCGCGGCGTTAGCAACAGCGCGATGTGTTCATTTAGTACTGTGTGAGTCGGGAATTGATAAGTAAACTACGCCTACTAATCATTTTTATTATGGTTTCATGTGACTGCTGCATCTATCATCTGATGCCTAAGCAACAGCGCAAGGAGTGCGGTAAAAGGCTGGCGCTTTACATGTGATGGTGACACATGGCTTCTTCGGTCATCAAGAAAGTGGGCTCATCCACTAGTCATCAGCAAGTGAACCTGTGCTCCAGAACTGCGCGAGGAATGTTACAGATAAGTGATATTCGGTTAATGATTCGGGATCCGAATTGTTAAACCTGATAATTTTGAATCATCTTTAAGACTGTACAAATCATTTTATTCCTTATATCCCCTCCACTTTTGTCATTTTCAGAGCCTCTGTGGACCACGGTCATAATTTAAAGGCCTAGACCACAGCATCGTCCTTTCCCATTTCCTTTAGAGCCCCTGTGGACCACGGCGTACAAGACCGCCCAGACCACAGCATCAATTACCTGTGAGCTATTTATAATTACTATCGTAACAACGTGTTTGTTGCTCGTTATTGTTTTATTATTTCAGAGCCTCTGTGGACCACGGTCATAATTTAAAGGCCTAGACCACAGCATCGTCCTTTCCCATTTCCTTTAGAGCCCCTGTGGACCACGGCGTACAAGACCGCCCAGACCACAGCATCAATTACCTGTGAGCTATTTATAATTACTATAACGTGTTTGTTGTTCGTTTTTCTTTTATTACTTTTTTCAGAGCCTCTGCGGACCACGGTCATAACAATAAGGCCCAGACCGCAGCATCAACCTGTATCCCATTTCCTTTAGAGCCTCTGTGGACCACGGCGTACAAGACCGCCCAGACCACAGCATCAATTCCTAGATTTCAGAGCCTCTGTGGACCACGGCCATTTAAAGGCCTAGACCACAGCATCGTCCTTTCCCATTTCCCTTAGAGCCTCTGTGGACCACGGCGTACAAGACCGCCCAGACCACAGCAACATCCCTGTCTACGAGAATTTAAAAATAATGCAATGATGCGTGGAGCATTTGCATTGAACCTATAATAAATCTATTCATGCAATGATGCGTGGAGCATTTGCATTGAACCAATAATAAATCAAAGCCATAATGCGTGGAGCATTGGCAAACTACTGCTACTCACATTCCCTTGTACAGCAAATTTATTTAATTTTAACTGTGAATGTTTGCATGTGAACTGTTGTGTTTACAGAATATTATTAAGAAAGTACCTACTAAAAGTTGGCTGATAATTTTGTTACGTGAATATTGTTTCACTCTAACATAAAATTAAATCTTCGCAATTTCAAAAATAAGCAATGCAGCTTAATTTATGCAGTGATGAGAAACAAAGTTAACAGCTAGTGTACCGGTGTACGGGTACCTACCTCAAAACCAAATTTCTAGTTTTAAGAAACACCGTGCCTGGTGCAGGGCGCGCACCACCTGTCAGAATGGCCGAGTCGGCGCGAAGCGGGCTACGTCTACGGTGTTGAGCAGGGCAATAGGAAACATAACATGTTTACCTACTTTGATTAACTAAATGTTTACCTACTTTGATTAACTAAATAGTTTGCTCATTAGATTGTCGAAACTAGATAACTTCACTGTAAAGATAATTGATCAAAGAAAAGAAAGCAAAAAGAAAAAGAAAAGAAAAAGAACAAAAAAAAAAAAAAAATTTTTCTTTTCTCTTAAGAATGCAAACTATTACTCTTGCAAACTTAACTGCAAGCAACGGTGGTTGCTTACAGATACCAAACTCAGAAGAAAACGTCTCATTGTTTCAGAACATAACTGGACTGGTGCAGAGCACGCACCATCTATCAGAATGGCCGTATCGGAGCAATGACGTCACAGGCGAGCTTCATGGACGGTGTAAAATGACAACAATCAAAACATGTTAACTTTGGTTTACTAATAAGCGTTTAGAACCATAAATTACTCATTGGATTGTTAATAATTTCACTTAAACTTTGATTAACTAATTAATGTTTGTGAACCATTAATTACTCATTGAATTGTTAAAACTAGACAAATGATTGTTAAACTGAACAAATTCACTGTAAACACATTTTTTAAAAGATTGCCGGCAAGTTTCTTGCCCGTTCTTCTTGTACGGCCTATTACTTGGAATGGGCGCCTAGAGTCATTTATTTTAACTATCATGAGTGCTCTCCTGGGCCCCATGTTAATAAAAAGTAATGAATTTCAATTAAAGATTAAAATCTAAAGTAGAATGACAAGATCTAACAAGTTTTATAAAGATTCTTTGTCACAATCTGTTTTGCTATAAATACGAGCGACCGACTGTTGGAAAAAGCAGTATTGCGCCTACCGTCGGACCGTTCAGATCTCCCATATAACCTTGCCGAAATAAATGGTTGAGATAAATCGAGCTTCTACGAGTTTTCTTTCTACGAGGGGTGAGCGGTCACCATGATGCTGAAGATGTTGACGTCACCGGTGGTGACGTCACCGTTTTTAAAAAGACCCCTGGACTCGCCGCCCCGTCATATACATTATAACACAAAGTTAAATTTTATAAGATATTTATAGGCCAAATAATTGGACCGCAGAGGACATTCAAAGATGTCGCATTAGTTCAGTTAATAAATTATGCTGTCAACTAATTTCTTGACCTATCGATTTAAATTTTGTTCGGATAAATCACACAACGGCAGTTTATGGTCTGGAGAGTGATACTAGCTACTTTTTTCCCGTTCCTGTGTGAGAATCGGCGGGGATCAAACCAAGAGCAGCAGCTAATATTCATAGAACAGAGCAGAAAAAGCCGCCTTGAAAGTTATCTTAGCGAGCTGGCCAAAGTACGGAATATTCACCGCATTGAAATAAAAACAATATATTGTGCTTTCAAGTCGATCTTGTAAAGTTTAGTCGAGGATCAAGAAATCAGGGTGATATCTGCACAAGAATCGCAAACAAAACTTTACAATATCACCCTGAAAGAAAACCTCCAGGTTTCGACAAAGATATTCACTTCGCACACGCTTACGCCCCAGAGTTTACGTCCGGCTCCGCTCCAGTGAGCCAACTTGCGATGCAAACCCGCGGTTTTGGAAACGCACTGGCAGCCGTAGCCATGTTACAAAGGAACTTAGAATAGCGGAAAAAGGTTATCGTTACATTGTACGGAACAATGTTTCTTCTTTTGCACTCAGATATAACTCCGATTGTGATGTGTTTGTATATGAGTACAAGGTGATTTTGTCGGAATGCTTGGAGTACTGTGAAAGGAACGCGTGATAGTGTTGTATTATTATTTTTTTAAATTGTCTATTTTACTTTAATTTCAAATTTGTGTTTCGCAAGGACAGTCTGACCCTATCTGAAATGTTACAAGGACGGGAAGGAGGAGAGATTTATTCATTGTTTTAATTATTTGTCTTCTTGATATAATTTAATTTAGGTACTTAATCATTTAATTTTATATTAAGATTAACATTTTAAATAACATTAATTTGATGTCTTTTTCATGACCACCAATACTACACCAAGCGCACACAACCGCTCCTTGAATTGAATAAGGCTACTTGATACAACTCGAGGCACTCACAAGCTAGAGTCATGCGCCGGATAAAGTCAACACACTACCAGTAGATATTAATTAATGTCTTCTTTTTATTACACTGCAATGCGTGCACCTTACTTTAGTGTGATTATATAGTTATAGTATAGTGTGAAATTTTCTATACAAAGGTTGGTAGAGCGTTCAGTCGTAAACTTGATTGAACTTATTTTATAAATGTCACTAATATTATATCTTTTGTTTTGTGATATCAGAAGTAGTAGGTACTCTAGTGTTTTTAGGTTATATAAAAGCCTTCAAACTTTCCATAAAACAGAAATAACATTTTCCCCTAGGGATTTACCCGGCACCTGAGGTGATATTAAAGGACAAAGGGGTAGAATATCGCTGCTTTTTCTCGCCTGTCTTGGGGTGGTATAAAGAAATTCACAAAAAGGGGTAGTAGTCATCAGCACGTCTCGATAGTTCGAATAAATGTCGAAGGTAAGAACACTTTGTTTTTCGTGACTCGTCAAATTTTGACCAAGTAGGTACTATTTACTTTTTTGAAGGAATTGGTACGTAAGCAAAGATCCCAGGATGCCAAGAGATAACAATTTTCACGTTTGACTATATTATTATCCCCCGACGCAAAAAGAAGGGTGTTATAAATTTAACGAGTGTATATGTATATGGATATATGTTTCTATACAAACAGAGGTTTGTGGCATCGTAGGTCCTAAACGAATGGATCAATTTTGATTTAGTTTTTTTTGTTTGAAAAGTGACTTGATCGAGAGTAAATAAATAATAATATATAGGTAAATCTCAAAAAAATTACTGCCATCAGGATTCGAACCGGCGTCTTCTGGTTAGCTAGACCAGACCCCTTAACCAAATTCTTAAGACGATGACTTCTTCCGGCTTATAGAAGCCGTACGTGAACATCCGATAGAATCAAAAATATTTGATCGAGAGTGATCTTAGCCATGATTCAAAAAAATCTGTTCAGCCATTTGAAGATTACCGGATCTATTAGTCAACGGTTTTTAAAAAAATAATAATTTTTTCTTGTTCTGCCAATGCTTGACGTTTTTGACTCAATGGTCGATTTTGTTATTTTACTAATCAATAGTTTTGCAATGTCACTTTTGCATTGAAACTTTATTGAGGATTTATAATTGTTGATCTACCACAAAATCAAGTTATTTCAAATAGCAGATTTGGCAGATAAATATCTACTTAGGAGTCATGTTTTCAAAATATTTTGTAAACTACATTTTCTTTATGGAACACTTATATCACAAATTTATAATATTTATATTGATATCTAACTGTGACCCGAGGAGTTCATCTGCGTAGAGTTGCTCACAGGGACTTTGCATTTTTTCGCGGATAAAAGTAATGTCGCTCTGTGGTCCATAATATGTGGTCTCACTGCAAAATATCACTTTGATCCGTTGCTATGCCAAAGAAGGCAAAACCCAATAAAAAATCCTTCATAAAAATCCATTTTAGCACACGTAAGATAAAATTGAAAACTAAAACTAGAAAATGTTTTAAATGGCTCACCAATCACGCTCTCTATTTTGAAATTCACCATTTCAATTCAGTCAATAAAGACGCGGGTCTCATGTGTTATTCATTGACGGGATGGACTGAAAACTTCATCTCGCAAAAAGTAAGTACTAAAGCTTCTTGCGTATCTTCGTCTCGCGTCTTATCATAATATCTCAGGAGAGTTCCCTAGGTGGTAGGACTAACTCTTCTGCGAGTGTCCATCTGGGTTGGTACCACAGCTTTGCTCGTGAAGTTCTGCCGCCAAGCAGTAATGTGCAAGCATTACTATGTTCCGATTTGATGAGCAGAGTAGCCAGTGAAATTACTGGGCTTATGAAACTTAATACCTAATGTCTCAGGGTAACGAGCGCATTGCAGTGCCGCACATTTGTCTTTCAAAGTTCTGGGTGGCACTGCAATTATCAAGGGCCGGGGTTATGCTTACAATTAAGGCAAACGACCAGCTCGTCTCGTTATCAAATAGTATATAAAAAAGAATGCATATCAAACTTATTTGTAACGGTCCAAAATAAAAATAATAAATTTACTTTGATACTAATTATTATTCTTTTTAGATATTATTAATTATGTTCAAACAAAAAAAAACAACAAGTGCTTACAATTCAGGAGCTCTTTAATTGGTCTATTAGTAAATTAGTTTTTGCTCCAGACTATTTTTTATCCATTTTATATCGTTTTTGACATGAGTTTAAAATAAACCTAATCTGAGAAATACTTTAATTTAAAGTACAAATTATTATAGAAAATTCCTCGTAGAGGCCGAATATTTACGAATTTTTTTGTACTTTGTCTTTCAATACTTCACTCTGTATGGCCTGATCCACGTGCTCTTCGTCTTTCCATCATCAGATAACAGATAAGCCTTTTCTAACCTATTCAGTTGGTAGCTTAAAACAACCCACAATTTAAAGTTGCCAAAGTTATGTCAATTTACTTAATTGTACGTTGAAAGTTCGACAACTAGTTTTATTAGTTTAAAGCTACTATGAATTGAATTAAATGCCGACACCATTAAACTTTAACCAATTTTACAAGGTTAATAATTAGGCTTGAGACATCATTTAGCATATTTTGTCATCCTTTTACTTACATATTTCATCAAGTTCGCACGAAACCACTGCAGCGAAGATAGCCAATATGGTAAGTTCTCGTTGGGATTTTTTTCCATCGACCTGCACTGTTCCTGGTTAGGAATTTTCACCAAGTCACACTGTTACGGAAGTATGACTCGATGAGAAATCTTCTCAAAACTGCAACACAGCCAGAAACAGTGGAATACACCGCCAGTATGCCAAGCCTAGATTATAGGATAAATTCACATCTGCAGCTGCTAGAGTGCCACTCTCTCAGAACTTTGAAACACAAAGGCCTACGCGGCACTGCAATGCGCTCGTTACGATATTAAGTCTCATAAGCCCAGTAATTCACTGACTGCTTTGCTCATCTAACCGGAACACAGTAATTTGACGGCTCCGTAGCTAAGTTGGTAGTAACCCTGCCTGCAAAGCGAGGGGTCCCGGGTTCGATTCCCGGCTGGGGCAGATTTTGTGTAAGCATAAAGTTTGTTCTCGGGTCTTGGATGTTTGTGATGTGTATCTGTGTGTGTCCATGCCACCTGCGACGCAGGGAATCCTAGTGCAGGGGTATAAGTGTGTGTGTGTAAGCGTTTATTATTATTAATGCTTGCACAAATGAATGAATGGATGCACAATGAAAATGAAAATTAAATTCCTCATAGACCTCGTTATCCTATCAAAAACATTACATTAATCATAATTCTTTAAAGTCCAACCACTCTCCCAAACTCAACTCGACCTCAAAAGCCAGCGCCATTAATTCACTAAGAAAGCTCAAAAAATCCGAAAAGCCGAAAGGATTCGGATCGCCACGAACACGAGCACTGTTCATATATTATTCAGTCAGCGTCTAAGAGCGTAAATGAAAAAGTTTTTGTATTCAATGACTATTGGAACACCGAAATACCGGGAGGTTCCCCTGAAGTTTTCGAATCGAACCCGAATTAGAGTTGGTCGAAGTTCCGTCGTTATTATTCCTTTCCCGTCTGTCATTTCAATATTGTTGTGAAATTGGGATTTATTATTATGAAATATTGTCAAGGTTCAAAATGCCGTCGGGAGATGTGGTTAACTATAACTAATTACACAAAGTTTATGTAAAATTTGAAGGGATTATAGGTAGGGAGATAGATGGAAATAATATGAGACACCACGCTGCTAACCATCACACACCAAATTTTCCTTATAAATGCAAAAATGTATTGTATTAAGACAAAAACGGGTCTCTTCGCGCACAAATAAAATCAAAATATAATTTTGACTAACCTCGACGTTTCGATCAAGTTGCATTGGTCGTGGTCACGAGAAGACTGAAGAAAGCGGGTGTCTGCGTCTTGAACGGCGGCCGTTGTCATCATCTCAAAAAGTACTATTGCAATAATGTGTTTATTGGTTTGGTGGTATGTTGCTTTGTCATTCATTTACACAGCAACGGAACAACGGATTGACGTGATTTTTTGCATAGAGTTCATTTATGGGTCAAAGAGTACCATCGGCTTTTCATCCAGGAAATACACGGTTCCTGTTGGAATCTCCACGCGGGCAGCAGCTAGAACACAACAGAGAATTGTATAAAACTGAAAACGAGGGGGAGAGTAGTCAGTCAGGACCGATTCCCCTCAAAATTCTATTACCAACCGACTAATCGGGCTGTCCACCTAATTGAACGGTTAGTATTTTATACTACTGCACTGTTTGAAAAACCACAAACGACAATAATTGTCGTTTGTGGTTTTCCGCGACATTTCATTTTGTAATATTGAAGATGATCGTGGTAAAAAAATATTCGCAAAAAATTGCTTTAATAAAGCGACGAACCAACTTCAGTGACAAACTACTAAACCGATTTTGATGAAATTTCTATGAGACTAATTTGAAAGAATTTTCCAAATCGGTTAATAAATGACAGATCTGAGGTAACAAACATAAAAAGCCCACCGAATTGATAACCTTCACCTTTTTTGGAAGTCGGTTAAAAATAAACGCAGCTTTAAGCTAAAGATTTAATTTTAAAATTCTTTCAGTGTACGGACAAGGCCACGGAAATTCGTTTGTCCCTAGACATTCCTACTTGATTGCATGCCTAGCGTTCAGATGGACAAACGGAAATATTTGTTTGACAATTTATTTAATTGTCTAATGGAATGGGTTCTTTGATTTGTTGAAATTTTATTAATATTCATTTGTTGGATGTTCAATTAGAAACAACGCGTGAATTCATCTGCGTGAAATCCGAAGAATCAAATGAGCTCAAATCGTATTCATAAATTTTTAAGATGTATATTATGGTATTTGAATACCTACACGCATTTGAAAATTACATTTTGATAATTGGCGTACGTTTGAAATGATGTTCATAAAAATGGAAAAAAATATAATATCGTCTGGAAAATAATATAGTATTAATCTTCATTTTTATATCTTCAAATACGAGTAAACCCTCAAAAACAAAAATCCTTTTGACATCAAACAATAAATGTTTTAACCAAAACTAAATACGATTAAAAAAATAGCCCACGATTTTTCAGCCTGCAACCAGACGTGGTCAACGACCCGAGAGTCCATAAATGGAAGATCCGATGTCGTTCCTTGCAATTTCCGATTTCACTCTCTCACTCTGGAAATAATCTGGACGGGCCAGGGCTGAACTTTTCAATCAGACTGCGATGCGGTCCTATTTTTTTATTCAGTGAGCGAACTTTTACTGCTTGATCTTGTAAACTTCTTATACTTTACGATTCTTATTTTAAATCTGGTAATCGTCTGATTCGTTTTGATATAGGTACCTAGACCTACTTTTTTTTAATGTTATTTGGTAACGAGACGAGCTGGTCGTTTGCCTGATGGTAAGCATAACGCCGGCCCATAACATTTGAAGTGCCACCCAGAGCTTTGAAACACAAAGGCCTTCGCGGCACTGCAGAGCGCTCGTTACCCTGAGACATTAGGTATTAAGTCTCATAAGCCCAGTAATTTCACTGGATACTCTGCTCATCAAACCGGAACACAGTAATGCTTGCACACTACTGCTTGGCGGCAGACTTCACGAGCAAAGCGGTGGTTACAACCCAGACGGACACTCGCAGAAGAGTTAGTCCTCCCACTAACGAAACTATAACTTATGCTTTTGTTTTTCAATGTAAAATTTTGGAACAGGTTTTGATTTTGTATTTGTACACTGTTGGTTATAGAAACGAGCGGGTCGTTTACCTGATGGTAAGCATAACGCCAGCCCTTAACAATGATTGCCACTCACAACTTTGATACATAAAGTGTTATCCTGCGCGGCACTGCACTGCATTCTTCATTCAGAGACATTAAGTCTCATAAGCCCAATAATTTTACTAAGTGTTTTGATTTCGCCTCTAAAGGATAACCTGAGAAGAAATGGAAGAAACCTTTTACCGACATACTCGTGCTACACAGACCTCGAATGAAACAAATCCTAAGATAAGAAATCTTTGTTCTTGTTATTGGTGAATACTTGGACTTACTTTTCTGCGAGATTCTATCTGTGTGGGCAGCATTAGTTACTAGGGTTCTACAGTGCAGTATCGCGAAAGATTGTAATTTAGATCTATGACTGGTATAGCAATTATTATGGACTGCTGCCTTATCAGCTAACAATCTCGTGTTCGTTTTCAATACCAGACCGATTAAAACCACCGGTCACTAGTCTTCGTGTGGAAGGAATGCTGGTTATTAAAGAAATAAGCTCTTACAAAACGAAAAGAAGCGAAAACTGTTGACAACTCCTTCCACACGAAGACTAGTGACCGCTGGTTTTAATCGGTCTGGTATTGAAAACGAACACGAGATTGTTAGCTGATAAGGCAGCAGGTCTGACGCATAATCATCAAGACGTCGTATTATATAAAAAGTGGTCTATTGTAGTACAGGGTGAGTTTGAACTGGTATGTTATCCCGGAAAGGGGTGATTTTCGACAACCATGGTTGTCGACAAGTGGTGAGAACCTCCCTTGGAAATATGCAACTCAAAACTTCCATACAAAAAAATCACTTCAAATGTGAAGTGCGTGGAATTTTCTGGAATTGATTCTGTCTCTTCCAATCAACATCATCTTTTAACAAAGCTCAATATAGTTCAACTGAACCCCCGGAAGTTCTGTAGTAGAATTTTGACGTAAGCTTTATATGCCTTTTCATCAATTAAACATTCCGAATTTCAAGAACTCGTAAAACAAATGTTATTGACCTCCAGGATTGACCCCCTTTCTTGATTACGTACTAATTCAAACACATGCTGTATAATATAATCACGTTTAGTACAATTGGTAAGGCTCTAACTTCTTGTAGTCTTGATGCCTAAGGCCACATCTTGAACAACCCACGTTAAAACTGACTATGGTATTGTCCGTTAATTGGGCTTTCTCATGTAATACCGCTCAAAGTTTAAGGTTTACATGTCCCTTCCATGCTGAAAATTGAGGGTAAATTTCACAACGAAATATGTACTTACTAGATTACATCTAAAATGATTAGAAATGTCACAATAGAATTGAGTTAAACAACGGTTAGACATTACTTAAATCAGAATTTGTGGTTTAGATATGAGCTCATATTTAAACACGGGACTAAGGCATGTTTAGGAGTTTTATAGTAACACAGGTTTATAGTGTGTTTAATTTTTTTGTGTTAAGACCGCAAATCGTTTATTCTCAGAGTAACTCCGAGCTAAAACGGGCAATTAACTAAATTAATAGACAAGGGAGAAATTGCTTTAATTTTCCTAAAAGCGTAATTTAAAAACACATGTTGTTTTCAAGCTAAGGGAATGGATGTCAAAAATTACTTTTGTGAAATAAAACTCCGGATAAGGATGTATCTGCCGAAAATGATATCGAATACATTAAACAGACTCTTTTTTGAAATTTTGTTCATTTATTAAAATCGAGTTTAATCGATACATTTGATCACAATTTGATCGGATCCCAATTCTATTAAACATTTTATTTGTGCTATTTGATAACGAGACGACCAGTGAGCTGGTCGTTTGCCTGAGGGTAAGTACTTATAGCGCTGGCCCATAACAATAACAGAATTCTTGCGGGGCTAAAAATGCCACTTTGCCGAAATCATGCTATGGTCTTATTCATTTATGATCAATTTCATAAATCGTCAAGTGGAAAGGGAATTCATAATGTGACGCCATGCTGAATCATTTCAATAATTTATCTATTTGACAGTTTTCTATGAAAATTCGTAAAATTTGTCACAAAATAGGAATTCATTAAGTGCCAAATATATTATCTTATGTCGTTACTTATCTATGTATGCCCATTTTACGATTTATAAAATCCATACTAATATTATAAATTTGAAAGTGTGTTTGTTGGTTTGTCCTTCTTTCAGGCAGTAACGAAGCAACGGATCAACGTGATTTTTGACATAGATATAGTTCATGGACCGCAGAGGAACATAGGATACTTTTTATCCTGGAAAAATGCATGGTTCCTGTGGGAACGCGGGTGAAAACCGCGGGCAGAAGTTAGTGTGACATAAAATTGACATTGACAGATGTCAATAAAGTTTTATAATGTTAACAAGTTGATTTAATTTGACAGATCGGTTTGACGGTTCCTGTGGGAACGCGGGTGAAAACCGCGGGCAGAAGCTAGTGGATTATAATACGATTATATTATGATACGGGCAGAGTGGCCTTTTTAGCCCTGTTGTTCTGATTTTTCACTATGTCAGCATAACTGACATCATTCACCATGCTTTTACCAGCGCCAATGTTTCAGCCGTCTAAGTGAATTGCGTTATGCGTAATGATGGTAAATGACCTGGCGGAATTGTCCTTGTTCCCTGGAGTGGGGGCCGCCCCTAAGTGTGAGAGGTCAATAAATAATAATGCCCAACAATCATACTCATAACATACATAGCCATACATACTTAAGATACATAGACTTAAATGTACTCCTCTTAACTCCTAAGATACCCAAAATTTGTATTAATTCTGCAAACAGGGTTATTGCTATGTATTTATTCTCAGGCGTTATACTAGCAATAGTTACCTAGGAATTATTTATTTTTTATGCGTAAGATTATGATTACTAAGTGTTTTTATTATAATATTTTAAATTTCGCGTTGTTCAATCGTCGTGTAAGTTTAGTCTCGATTCTGGCGTCAAAAATGGAAACATAAATGTCACTCTCTCCTTCCAATAAATAACACGAGAACGCGATGGAAGATTTGACAACTCTAAACTTTTAGAGTTTTAGAGTTAAATATCATCCTCTTCCTTGTCCCATTTTTACATGGGATCGGCACAATACCTACATCTTTACAGACAAACTACTTTTATGTTTTGGCAAAGAAAAAGGTTATTTTACACCCTTGACAAATTAGACGCAACTAAACTCATGGCCGTTGACGATGATGACGACAATTTTAATAACATAAGACCAAAAATCCATAATAACCTCTAAATCAAAAAATATCATGTCTCTAAATCACTTGGATAGATTTCGATGTCCTTCTGCAAGCTTGAAGACTACATTGCTATTAATTTGGCATAATATTCATTAATATGCCAAAACAAAAAAATATCTAAATAGCTCTTGGGCCAACTCCCATACAAATTTGCCCACAGTCTTTTACACTAATTACAAGCAACTGGATTAATTTTTCAGGTCTGAAGTATATTCATCTCTATCTCATGTTCTTATTTGGAGAGAGAAAGGGCAACTGAAATTAGGTTTAGGTTTGTGATATCATAATACAGACCATAATTGCTTGTATTCTGATTTCTGATCATAAAATGGTGCTCATACATAAATAGATTATTCCTGCCTATTCACTTTTTTCGACCAGACTTTCCTACCGGCCAAAAGCTACGATAAACGTGACTACACATAAAATTAATCCTTAACGACTTATCCATTACAATATCCCCACGTAGCGTCCAAGCCTGACATTAAAAACTTTTGTTACAATGAAAACACTTTTCTACGTCAGACTTTTGTTTGTGGGCTGTTTTTATTTATTGTACTTTTGTAAGCCATTTAATAGTACGTTATTTTGAGACATAAAGCTACTGTCCAAATGGATTTTTATAACTTATGAGGGGTCTGTGCGTGGGTGGTGAGTCAACCTGCCTACACATTTTTACATGATGTGGAACTGCAGGTGCATAGAGATTTCATAGACCGGTTTAAAGTCATGAAACACTCATTATAATATATAATATCTATTATGTTAGTGGGAGGACTAACTCTTCTGCGAGTGTCCGTCTGGGTTAGTACCACCGCTTTGCTCGTGAAGTCTGCCTCCAAGCAGTAATGTGCAAGCATTACTGTGTTCCGGTTGGATGAGCAAAGTAGCCAGTGAAATTACTGGGCTTATGAGACTTAATACCTAGTGTCTCAGCGCACTGCAGTACTGCGCAGGCCTTTATGTTTCAAAGTTCTGAGTGGCACTTTTTATGGGCCAGCGTTATGCTTACCATCAGCCAAAACACCGGCTCGTCTCGTTATCAAAAAGAATTAAAAAAATAGACTTGACCTCTTACCTTTCCTCCACTGGTACTGGATTAAATAAATAAGGCGTAGGCGTTGTTGACTTGTGATTTTGTAGATAATCACAAGTATTATTATGCTTTAGTTGTTGATCTTCAATTAGGATCCCTACTGTACAATATACAGCATTGGAACCTGATTCTACAAATTCCAGACACTTTTACTGGACTAGACTTTGTTTCAATTATTAATAACCTTGCGTTGTCCTGATTTTATAAAATGGAAACAGGAGCAACTTTAGCTTGACAGTTGAAACAATTACTCAAAAGTAAAAACGAGGTTAACACTCTAAGCTTAGAGGACTGTCTGAACTGTGCCTGTTAGAAACTATGTACTTCATAATTTAATTACAAAAAAGCACAGTAAGCTATTTATTTTCTGCGTCGGTGAATAGCAACGTAAGCTTTGATCAAGCTTATTATAACGATTGAAATTTAACACATAACGATTGAAATTTAACACGCTTGTAAACAGAACCGTGCAATTCTAACGTGTGAAATATGAATGACAGATACTGGAAACTTGTTACCTCTAATCGATTACAAGCATAAAGAAGCGACCTAACGCGTAACAGCATTGATCTAGTCGCTCATATACCCGACTAGCTTCTGCCCGCGGTTTTCACCCGCGTTCCCACAGGAACCGTGCATTTTTCCGGGATAAAAAGTAGCCTATGTTACTTTCCGGTCCATAAACTATATCTATGCCAAAAATCACGTCGATCCGTTGCTTCGTTACTGCGTGAAAGAAGGACAAACCAATAAACACACTTTCGCATTTATAATATTAGTATGGATAGTATGGAAGTATGGATTAGTATGGATAGTATGGATAGTATGGATAGTAGGGATTGATGTGACACGATAGTGCATACAAAAGTCACTATTACGCTATAGGTGAAGTACAGGAGCACTCACTTGTCCTATTCTTAGAGTATCCAACGGCCAAGTTTTAGCCTATAGAAAATCAGCTAATTTCTTATGTTACTTTTAGATCTCAAATAAAACAACTATAAATACAAATCCATCATAATGCTTTATTTTACAAACACTATCTCACCGCTACCTATATCCATACCTATGTATAATACATTCAGAGACATCGCATTATATACAGAAATTTCAACATTTATTTTTATTTAAAATTAGAATAAGGCACGTTTAACTTCCTATATCAAAACTAGACGTTACAATCTAAATTAAAAACTCTACCTATACAATTTTCGATAAAAAATAATTAAAAGCCTACTTACAGACAAATTAATTTATTTGGATATTACAGATAAATTATTTACAGAAAAAAACGTATTTTCGTGTTTTTTTTTTACTGAAGTTTGAAGACAAAAATGATTAGTCTACTTTATCCGAACCTAAACTTAAATCAAGAAAAAGTCAAATAATAATATTACATCAGTTTGTATTTAAAACAAATCCAATATGGCGTAATTTTTAAAAAATATTTAATTATATAAATAAAGGATTGGTTATATCTTCGAAAAATCAAAGCTAAACGAAATAGTAACCTGTATCAGACTGCTTAACTTTCAACACGACAAATCGCCGAAAAATAATTTTATCACATAAAATAAAATGTTATTATTTTATAGCATTGACCCAGAGTGGTTTGGTTTCCTACTCACATGCAAACAGTCGTGTTTTTAATGCTGTGCATAATGAACACTTACGTACAAAAAATAATAATAATCATGTCATAAGAATTTTATTTATATAAATATCAAACTAAAATAGACTAAATTTCTGGACATTAGAAATATTTTAATAAAACCTGTTAGGGATGTTTCATTTAAGCTAAAAAACAAAAAAAAAATTGTAAAACTGTAGTTTTTTTCATTACCTATTAATTTCGTTTTGGTATTACTCTAAAAGATAAGATTTTTTTATAAAGCTTAATTACGCTATGATATTTGTCTCGTAAGAACGCGTATAAATTAGAAACTAGTACGTAGATTCGTAGATCTTTATTTTTGTTATTTGTGAAATAGTAGATGACAAAAATCTTTCATTTTTAGATAACAATTCATGCACCAGATCGCATTTAGGATATTTGTTTTTATATACAGCAACTGCCAATGTTGTTACTATATAGAAACAAATTAATAAAATTGTACTCGTTAAAATTTATACTCGTATTTTATTTAAAAAAAATGAATTTTTCAAGAACGAAACTAAAATCATAATGTATCACAAAATAAAGTCGCAGTTATTTTGTACAATTCATAGTGTGATACAGTAATCCACGTGGTTTGTAAAATATTGGTTTACACAAATAGCGTGCGGTATACAATAGACAAATTGTACAAAATGATTTCGATATTTGTGTTAAATTAATAGTTTTGACCAGATTTATTGTAACGTAACGTGTAGTAGATTTTAAAATTATCATGTTATTTTTTGCGATACTTATTAAATCGTTTTATCGTAAATTAGTTTTTAAAGATCACAAGGAGGAATGTTATTAGTCAAATTTATAGACTTCATTTTAAAAACATAAGTAACTGGAATGATAATAGTGTTTTATACATAGTTAAACAAGTTTATAGATAAAGATATAGAAATATAGTATAACCATGAAGTTTATTGTAAAATAAAAATCAAAACAAAATAAATTCGTCTCTTGACTCATAAGTTTTACTTATTAAGTGTTAGTTTTGAATAAAGTATCTAAATAAATAACAAAGTCAAATTTAATTGTATCTAATAATCCAATTGCAATATACATAACCTAGTACTTACATAAAATATAAAACGTGTCTCAAACCTTCCGTTGCTAACATTTCAGTTTTTTTTTATTTTAGACGTAAAATGGAAACAGAAGCACAAAAATTTAGCTGCTGGAGATCTAAGAGACGTATTCATGTCTTATTAAAAAGAGGGTAGAATTTACTAAGTAGTAAAATTAACAATATAACTATTAGGTCAAAATGACTATTAACTAGTAATAATAAAAATAAATCACATTAAAATAAGGACACTAAGATGAAACAAATCATTAGTCAATAGGTTCATTACCGGTAGGTAATATTTGTGTAATATCTTAATATTAAATAATGATAATTTGAGCCTTCGCTAAAAGGAAAACTAACAAGTTATCGGGCAGTTTTATAAAAAGTACACATTTAACTATTTAAAAGATATGTACAAGATGATATCAGATACACTCTAGATGATACTAGCCAGTACAGTAATACTTGATACAGAATACAGATATTAAATATTATTTTTACATCAAAATACTTGTTAATCGGACATACATTATTTTTTGCCGAAGATATGTAGGTTTAACTTCTGGATAAACTTAGTTTCAATATCGTAACAAAATCAATCAACAAGATTTCATAACACACAATTTTAAAACTGTAAATTCTCATCTAGTCTAACTCGCTAACAAATTCCAAAATAAATTGAATTTCATAAATATAAATTCATAGTATCTTTGACTATAATATTCATTACCAACTAACTACCTATAGTCTGATTTTCTATAAATGTCCATTGTCCAATAATGTAAACAAACTCGGCAGATGCCAACCAATGACAGGAATAGTGCTCCGATCGCTAACCGATGACATGATACGGTTTTGAATTTGTTGTTTACATTCTTGGACAACTAAGAAAATCTCCACCGCTTCACAAACACATACGTCATTAATAGATTTAAAAACTAAGCATTGGAATCATTTCTTTTTACAATGAATGTTCAAACTCAGGTCAGTCGTCATTATCTTAGGCCAAATAGTGACGGGGTTCAACGAGTGAATTTTCTAAGACCTACAAAATATTAAGCCAACGACGTCGGCTTTTCTTGCTAACAGCCTTATTAACCGCGTTACCGGTACCACTGCATGCTCAAAGTAAATTTAATTAATAATTACCTGTGATTTAAAGGCAAATTAGTCGCAATGATTCCTGTTTGATAGATCACAAAATAATAATAGTTATCATAATTATTATATTATGTTTACCAATATATTGAGATTAATTCTAATGTACATATATATGAAAAGAATTTACATATAATAATCTATGTTGTGCAGTTTCAAAACTTACTTTGATCTTGCAGTAGAACCTTATTCACTACAAAGCATACTCGTACATTGCGTTTGACAACAAGTGAATTAGATAACACTATGTCACAGTCACAAAGTCTCTTTCTGAGTCTCTTTCGTCTTATATAAACAAGACTTCGTTGTAGGCCTCTGGCTACTCTATCAGCTCCGGTGATAACCTGTCCGGGTGGAAGTTCTCCATGCTCCACATTTGCCTTGATTCGCCTTCATTGCAAGACTCCATGACAATCTTGTCTTTGTTTCGCGATATCGCCATGCATTTCTCACTCGAACCATGCTTGAGAAGTTTTGTCTGTGAAAGTAAAAAGTTATTTTAAATAAAAAAATATTAAACTAAAAATCATTTATTTTGGATTACTCCTGTTGGTTAGTAACAAGCTACGTTAATACAACAACTATTTGGTCCTACTCGTGATGATAACTATCTAGTGTTTCTGGATAGGGCAATCGAATTGAGATGTAATCATTTTCAGAACACTGCTTATTTTAGGTTGATAATTTTTTTTGCATTTAAAGAAAATTGTAGACAAAAATGGTTGCTCCCGGTCCTTTTTATCCACGTTGTTTGTATGGAGGAATAAATTGACTGATAAATGATTTTATCAGGTGGTAGGACTAACTCTTCTTAATTGTCCTTCTGGGTGGGTACCACCACTTTGCTCGTGTAGTCTGCCGCCAAGCAGTAATGTGCAAGCATTACTGTGTTCCGGTTTGATGAGCAGAGTAGTCAGTGAAATTACTGGGCTTATGAGACTTAATTCTTAAACGTAGTGCCGCACAGGTCTTTGTGTTTCAAAGTTCTGAGTGGCACTGCAATTGTTATAGGTCGGCGTTATGCTTACCAACAGGCAAACGACCAGCTCGTCTCGTTATCCAATAGTATACAAAAATTAAGCGATTGTAAACAAAGTAAAACAGGGGGGAGTAATTAAGTACCTTAAATTTTTTATAGGAGAGTTTGGTTATATATTAAGCATAATTCTAGACACTCACGTTAGGATCGAAAAGCCAGAGCTGATTGCCTTTAGCACCGTGGCACATGTAAAGCACCACATCATGCCCTGAGTAGTCCAGACAAGTCTCATCACGACGAATTTCACCGTTTTTGGAATACATCCAGTACTGTAAATGTGTAATTAACCATTATATTACAAGTAACCATAACTCGAGAAAATGTTAGTAATAAATATTGAAAGAACATAATTATTTATAGCAACTATTATAGAGTTAAATAAATATGAAAATATAGCATAAAAATAATTATTGCAAGAATATATAAATATTAATATATTTCTATAAATGAGAATAAATTATTCAGTTGACATAATATATGAATATTAATCAAATCAAATCAAATCAAATCAAATAATTTATTTGCCAAAATACATGAAAATTAGGATCTTAAAATTAATTGTTGGTACAATGTATTTGGTCTGCAAGCAGACGTGCAAATGTTTTATAAATAATTCTAGTTACAAAATTCCATATATTCCTTAAGACTATAAAAACAGTTTGTAAGAAGCCATTCAGTCAATGATTTTTTAAATATGTTACCGTCCAAGATCTTAATGTCATTAGGTAAATTATTATAGATTGATATACACATATTATAAACATTCCTTTTGTACAAATCTTTTCGGGCAGGAGGCTGATATAATAGGTTAGCGAACTTTGCTCTTTTTTGACGGGAAATAATATCGATTCGTTTCTTAAAAAAATATGGGTGTGTTTTGGTAAAAATACAGATGTCCTTAACGTACATACAGTACATACAGTACATACGTAAATAAATAGTATTTAGAACGCAGAAGTTGCCTTGAAAAAATATAATTATAAAACCCACACCCAAACAACATTGCTAACGGTTAATAATATAAATAAAAATACATATTAATAATTACGCACGCGCTTAAATATTTTAGTTAAATGACTTACATACTAAAGAGAATTTAACGGCAGTACCAAGTTGGAAGAATTGAGTTCTGTTCATCAATCTGTGTAGATATATTCAAGAAAATCCTATGTCTGTCAATATTTTTTGAAGTATACAGTTGAAGCACTCTGAATTTTTACTTACCCGTTGACCATTCTAAGAAACTATGTGTTAGTAAATGGTTGTTATATTTTTACATTGAATATGATTGCATTACATTGTGCATGCTAAAATTTAATTATAAAATACAACTTAGCTCCTACATTATTATTAGAAAATAAGAAGTAGAAATGAATTTGTTATCCAAGACAAGAAAATGATAAAGGTTCTTGTTTTTATTTACTTTGAAGGTGCTAAATTATGAAAGAAAAAAGATTAAAGAAACGGTTTTTTTAAATGTAGGTAACCATGTCTTATTATTTTACGACAATATTGACTGATGATTTTGAAACGCATATATGCGCAAACTATGGGCAATATGGGATATATTTTAACTCGTTAAACAAAGAAACTTTTCATTTGGAACTTTGTGTATTGAATTTTAATTTAGTAGAAAAATTAGTTCTTTATCACTTTCTTGCTTTTAATAATATGCTGTTTACGTCCAAATAATTTGAATACCAACCTTACCAAGATGATGAGCACCAACACCAACTATCTACAGTTTTAGATGAGTGAAGTCAAGCATAGAATTAGATGTATAACATGGCTGCCTTAACAGACCTGGTTTCCGTATTCCCCGTGGCAAGGCCAAACGTTGACTGGTTTCCTAAGATCTTCGAGACCGGCTGCAGAGTCGATGCAAATGCCCGAGTCACGATTCGCGATCTGATGCCATTGATAAATTTAAAGGCGTGCCAAAAGCAAGCGTGCTCGTCTGGTGTCATCACTTGATTTGAATAGTATTTGTTTTTCTTCAAAATTCTGCTTTTTTTCATAATTAACTAGACAGGTATTCTAAGATATTATGTCCAACGAAGATCAAGTGACGACATCAGAGCGTGATGATGAAAAATGAGACACAACAATGTAGGATAACACAAATAGTCGTAAAACAAATTCTTTAAAACCAAGAAGTCGATAGTGGCCCGAAGAGTAAACCCATCACTCCTACAAAGAAGGAGTACCTGGTTGCCACCACCTCCGTGGCACTTATGAAGCATTATTGGTATCGTCGGAATTTCCTCATGTTCATCCGAGTTTCCGTCTAGACAGTACCGGCGGCCGAACGCTCTATTCCGAACCTAATAGTTTTTAATATTATAGTTTGAAACATGATAACGTGCTCAAGTTGTGCTTTAATACAGACTCACACCAAACGTGCATAACGAAAGAGTGCAATATCGAAATCGAAATTTTGAACAACTCGTGCAAAATGGTACTGCCGCAATTTCTCAAATTGCAAATGACAGAAGACCTGATTTCCTCCCTGCCGATGACACGGATACAGTCCTACTGGTTTGTGATGGTCTGACTTGCGCGTCGGTGAGTCCAAACATGTCTTTGGGAAGGCGACATTGCGGATCTGCACATGTAATAATTTTGAACAACACATCTGTTAAGCTAATTTGCACTCATTAAAACAACAGTTCGACGGTTACAAGTTTTATAAAACGAATATTGATTAAAAAATTTGCTGAAGTCCTAAGATAAATACAATGACATTTGTTTTTAAAGCTTACCTCTCCGTGCGCCACTGATTCTCCAGGAATGAATAGTTCTGGATAAATATTCTTCAGATACCATTCAAAGGATTTGCACTCTAGTTTTTCCCTGAGCGCGGTTCGACTGCTTATGTCGCCGTAATCACCTTTATCGTTACCCACGCGCTGGTAGTAGTATTTTGCGTAATCGTCCAGCCATACCTAAAATAAACAGATTGTTTTACTATGCTCAAAATGTAGAGACTATGCACCTACGGTGCATCTATATTGGGTATCGAAACAGGAAATTCACCTCAGCTAATCGGACAGAATTTTTCTTCAGAACGTTGACCCCTGTTCGCCACTTGTATGGCGATCGTTTTCGGAATATGTGGCCGACGTGTGAGCATGGAACTATTTCCAGTGTTCCACCACACATCCATGTCTTAAAGGACAGCTCAAGATTTTCTCCCCCCCAAATGTCGAAGCCACTGTCATAAGTACCTAGTCTTTCAAAAAATTCTTTGTCGATTGCAAAAAGACCACCAGCCATAGTCGGAGACCAAACGGGCTCTGCTGTATGGTGATGTCTCGCACGTTCCCTCGATGGAACTGGATGCCAATTAAACTGGAGATTCCAGTCGAAACCCCCAACATTGACAGATGAGGAATCTCTGTAGTGGTACTCAAGAGTGTTGTCATCAATAACGTCAATTACAGGGCATACTACTGTCGTTTTATTACGAGCAATCCTGTCTAGCAAAGGTTCCAACCATCCTGAAAGAAAAAATCATATCAATAATTTTATCCAAAAAAGTATATTTTTATCAAACATAATATTTCAGACGATCTATTATATTACCTTCCGTGCACTCGCAATGACTGTCAAGGTAAGTTAGCACTGGGGCTGTGACGTATCGTGCTCCAAGAAGTCTAGCCCTTATGAGACCTTCACGACGTCTTGCTCTCACAATTCTTACTTTTGGAAGTGAGGACATGTAATCATCTAATTGTTGCATCAAATGTGCTGGAAAACCAATAAAAATGTAATTAGTATTAAGTAATATGTTATTAATACCTTAGAATTAAAACGTACGTGGCTATTCAGGAATTTATAAACATTTTGAACACTTACGCATATCAGAGAAATCATCGACCAAAATAATTTCCTTTATCAAATGCGCTGGCGATCTATCCAGGACAGAGTGCACAGTCCTAAGCAAGACAGACCACGCTTCGTTGTGGAAGCATATCACTACTGCTGTCTGCGGCAGATCTTCTAAATACCTTCCTGGCACTTTGCACCTGTAAAAATAGAACTTTCCGGATAAAAGACTACACGGCATGTAAAAATACATATATGGATTTTCTCTTTGTATTCTAACGTTGCAACGGCAAAAGAACACAACTACAAAGGAGACCTGTACGATCTCCACCCGCGGGATTTCATCTATCCGCTTTATAATCTACAAAGTAGTGTGCCATTAGTATTTCCTTACCATTCGTCTCTGGGGTCGGGAAGCTTTCTCCTGATCGATATTAGGTCGCTCACGTACTGGTTGAATGCGTTCTTCTTCCAGCCTTCAGTGACGGCCTGTTTGGTATCGTCGCTTATGTTCTTGGGGAGTACAACCGGTTTGCCAAGCTCGCCAGGTGCGTTGTCCGAACCGGGGGCGGCTAACACGCCCAGACCTGTGGCATAGATTAATGAGCTCTTAGAGGATGTGGTATTGTAGGTGACTGAAGTTTTTAAATAAAACTAATGTGACAGCTTCATTTCTCACACTCTTTTCAGTACTCATCTTCATATAATATAATGTTGTTTTTGGTATGGGTAAAGTAATAAGATTTGGTATAACAAAATAAAAAAAGATCGTCAAAAGGTAGGTTCATTCGGACAAAAACTGGTTTCTGTTGTTTTTTTATTTAGTCCTATTACGGAATAACTTCTGAACCAAAATAGCTGTTGGTAATATCAAGTAATCCATAATTTATAGTCAAATTTGATTGTGTCATAAAATACACAATCAACATTGTATCTTCAAGTCACCAAACATAGAGCTGTTTTATATACTTCATTTTAACCTTTTAACCTTTTCACAAACAAAACTTAGTCCAGTATACTTACCATTTGGCTCTGCTATGCTAGTGATTATAATCATGCGTCATGCAAACAAGGGAGTTATCGAAACTAGTTATTCGAGTCAAGAGAGGTAATCGAACGAATAAATAGTGTTAGTACGCTTCGATGTGGAAAGTTTTGTCTGAGAATGGTTATTTTGCGTGAAAATAAAAATGAGCGTACGTAATACGTTACAACATCACAGGCGTATCAAGACACATGCTTGTTTTATTACAGAAAGATGTATGAGTTGTGTTTTAAAATCGTTTGTCAAAGTAGATAAATGAATTTATATTAATGAAATTAAATGAGCACACACCCACTACTTTATTATATTTATTCTAAGACCAAACGGATATTTTTACAACTATCGATTATAGAGTAATTAATTGTTTTCTTTGGAATTTACCTATAATAATACATACACGGCCTAAATCTACACAAATAAATAAAATTGAAGTCTGTTTGTAATATCAAAATAACAGCTTTTTACCAAATGCATATGAAAGTATATACGGACCTATAACAAAACAACCATTTTTTTAATTTTTGTCTTTCTGTCTGTCTGTTTGTTCCGGTTAATTTCCGAAACGGCTGGGCCGATTTTGACGGGACTTTCACTGGCAGATATCTGATGTTACAAGGAGTAACATAGGCTACTTGTATTTTAGAAATAAAATTAGGGTTCCGCGTAATAAATAAAAACCATGAAATCCAACATCTCCGCGCGGGTCAAACCGCGGGCAGCAGCTAGTTTTCAATAAAATCTACGCCCTGAGCATAAACCTTGCAGTGGGCAGATTACATTTACTTGACCGCTAAGAGATTTATTTCTGTCTCGTTTCAATTACCAATTAAAAAAATGGCATAGAATATAATAGATATAGCATAAATCGTAAAACTTGTGAGTTAGTTCTGTAAAAACAATCATACATTATTTACAATCGGTTAATCAAGAACAACAGAAAAAAAGCGTGATCATAAAAAGCTTAAAACTATCAAAACAGAAAATATAAGCGTGAAATTTACCTTCGTTCCCAGCGATTCGACCCAGCCAGTTCATTCGCGACGGCGCTGTGACGAACAAACGCACATTGTCATGCATTATATCACACTAGTAAAGCTACATAGAAGATTTCTGTCATAAATACATGCAAGCCACATTCAACTAAGACAACAACAAAAACAAGTGAAGGTGGGCGAAAGCAGACAGTTTTTGTGAACAGCCTGAATAGGTCATGTCAACTGACAATTTGATATTTGTCTTGGTTTGTAACTTGACTTAACTGCATAGGAGCTTTTTAACTTATACTTGACGTATAAAATGCTATGGAGATACAAGCAAACAATACTGCGTGCTTAACTGCTTATATCAGATATATTTGTAATATTTTTGAGTAATAACTGTGTGCTAGTCCTGTTCATAAACACTGTAACAACAGTCACTTGTTTATTCAATTAAACTAATTCTACATTGTCGTTATCATTTTCACTGCATGTGTAAATATTGAGTGAAAGACAATTGCTTCCGAAACCGTTCCGAAATCGAAGCAACAGCAATAAGGAAGGAAACATTTCAAAACAAAGACGGTGTAACGGAGTTGAAAAGTAACAAGTTTTGGTTCAAACTCAAAACAGGTGTTGGCAAACTCAGGCTGTAGGTTTCTTACTTTATGGAAGCTAATGTTTTCTTATTTGGATACTTTTGCATAACTTCTGGGAATTCAATATGATTCAAATTTTCCCACATTTAAAATAAATATATTATTACTATATAATAATATAATACTATAGTATTATATTGTTTATTACGTTTTATTGACCGTGGATTTTGTGACATAAATAAATAAATAAATTTAAAATGACGCAGCTATTTTTTCTTCGATTATACTAAAAGATTTGCTTCAGCACCAAATTTAACGATTGTAAGTCAATGACAACTACCCTATAGGTTTTGACGATGATATACCTTTTGTATAGCTTTGGACGTACATCGTTGTTGCGTTGAACTAGGAACTAAAATTTTGTATGTACATCATTCATTTCAAATAAATGCTTCAAACCATTTTCGAGATAAAAAATAGACTTACAGACTGACAGCAAAGTGATTCTATAACGGTTTTTCGTTATAAGGAAACTTAAACACCACCTTAAGTGAGACTGTACATGAAATTGTAGGTATTGAATGAATTGGCACCCGTCCTTTGCGCATGAATGCTTCAATAATCTTGTTATGCTTTCTATTAAAAGCGTACCTATGAATCTATTTTACGTCAAAATATTCGATAGTGTGCCCTTGTTTGCGTCTCAACTAGGTAAACACTCAATATTACGAAATGTTAACCACGAATAATTTCATGTTAACAATAATTTCAAGCGTTACAACATTTGTGAATATCTTTTAGGCATTATTGGGGTGCCGTTTACGGGTTTGTAAGCTACGTTATTTATTAATATTTAATCACCTCAACCACAGAGACATACATGCGTTTAGTCAAATCGTATTTTAATAATTTCTTACCATCAGATAGATTATTTCCGTATGATTCGCTTTTTCTCTTTGTCGATGTTGGCTTCGCCATTTTTAAGGGTTTTGCTTCCGGGTCCTCGTATTCCATAGCCGGCGCTCCAATAGCATTTCTTGAAGTACCATTAGTGGTCAGTAACGCCACCATAAACCATACAGCTGTCAGTATCAGGACAGCTTTTAAAATTAGCGTCCGCCTCCTCAGAAAAAACATAGTAACCTTCATCTTTCCTCTTTAATCTAATATATCAAAAGAAATATTTACTCAATATTCTCTAATAATTTACAATAACTAAATCATCATCTATAGTTTGTAGAGTTTGAGCAATAACGTTAACACTATCTACAATCACAAAAAGGTGACTAGCATGAAATTCAGATATGTTTCCGTGTTTCTTCACTAAGTTTTGAAGATATGCCTTTTCGATATGAAAAGTTTGTGTTGGTTTTAATTTTGATACATGTCTTTGGCGATGTTTTGGCTATAACGTCGTCTGCTTCAGCCAAAAGATCGAATATTTCTTTCTGGTTTTCTGTTTCATTTCCAACAACTTCGCAAACGATGGTCGCTGTCCATGTTGTATTTGATATGATCCTGTAAACAAAGATAAACACAAAATTAATAATTATTGTAGTCACAACCAGAAAACATTTGGCTTTATATTTGATGTTGACTTAATTTTTCATTTTTTTTTTAGTATCTATATAACTTTTAGATCAACTTAAAGTCATAAGACAAACTGATTTAGTACGCGACTACAAATACAACACAACGTATACTAATGTTTC
This sequence comes from Crocallis elinguaria, assembly GCA_907269065.1. NCBI lineage: Eukaryota > Metazoa > Arthropoda > Insecta > Lepidoptera > Geometridae > Crocallis > Crocallis elinguaria. The sequence continues at coordinate 4,650,573 of OU026070.1, read as the reverse complement.
GATTTGGGCCATTTTTCGCCGGCCTTCGCCTGCGGCAGGGGCGGCAGAAAGGTACGTAATTGCGTCCTCGGTATACGGACATAACCTTTTTGGGTTTTCTCTGGGCTTCTCATTTTGGTTAGTGTAATTACGTTAACTTTTGCTGTTTAAAATTTCAGGTGCGAGATAATTTGAATTGGTGAGCTTATCAGTTCTTGTTTTGAAGTTTGTTTATTTGCCATTATTTTCGAACAGAAAAAATATAAAAATTACTAAAGCTATTTGATACGTAATAGTTTTTGATTATATTATGATTTTATTCCTTTTATTAACTAAACAGACTAAACTCTTTTTTTAATTTAATGTAGCATTTCAATGATAAGAAGAGTAAACGTGATTAGCCAGCAGATTTACGACTGACGTGATCTATCACGACAAACAGACGCAGGTGCAGTAGAACTTAAATAACATAAAATTAAGACTTTTCCATAGTACCTTGGGGTGTACAGTTTAAGACAGGAACAGTAATATAACTCAACTATTTTTATGATGACTAGTATAGTCATAGATATATACCTTATGTTACATGTCAGGGTATCAAGCGCAATGTAGTGCCGCGCAAGCCTTTGTGTTTCAAAGTTCTGAGTGGCACTGTAATTTTTATGGGCTGGCGTTATGATTACCATCAGACAAAAAACCGGTTATCGCGTAATTCAAAAGAATTAAAAAAATATTGGTGTGATGATATCGACTAATTACTTAAAATGGATTTTATATAGAATAAGACAGTAGTATTATTTTATAGGTGTCTTTGTTGTGCACGTAAATTTTTACAAAATTTATTCACATCATTTTAAAAAACTAAAAATTATTCGTGATTCACATCATTTTTGCATGGGACTTTTTTTAGTGCGTGCGACTGTTGCTTTACCTCTGTACTCTAAATACCTTGACGTATAAAAATGTATACAATTTCATATTATTTCATTATTTACTACTAAATTGTTTGCATTCATTTACAAATTTGTTGTGTGTGGTTTATATACCTAGTTTATATAATTATTATGTAGTTTTTATATCACAATAATAAGTGATTGAGAGTATTTCTCAATTAACCTTCCTAACTTAATATCTAATATTTTCAGTACAAAAGTGGTTTGGAAAAGATTGCTTTTATCGATAAGACAATGGAGGGTTTTATATATAAAACAATCTTTTCCAAAAAACTTTTAGATGGAAAATATTAGATATTAAGTACCTATTTTTTAAATATTTCTTTAGTGTTGTGTGTCATTAAAATGTACTTGTATATTTTATTACTTTTTTAAACTTATTGGATTACGCTTTCGATCGTTTGCGGTAGTACATTCACTACTGTTAATGTGCAACGCTAGGGGTTGGGGTTCCGCCCCGCACGCCTGATGAATTGTTCTACTCGGTACATTATCAGGGCTGGATGCCGGGTCATTTTTCAATGGAGCACATTGCCTTTCGTAGGCTGATATACCGACATTTTGGAACGGAATTAGGAGCTTGCCTTGAACAAATTACGGGACGACAACGACACGACACGATAAATAGGGCTCATCTGTATTGTCTGATACAGAATCAAAATAAATGTTTAGAGTGATAAGAACAAAGAAATTATTATGTAGTAACGTTACGAACAAAATTAAATACATAAAAGGATTATATTACATAATCACTACTACTTTCAAAACAAAATATACTTGTGATATCGTAACGAGAAAAGAGTTTGCAAATATTATTCCACATAAAGAGAGAGAATGAGATATATCTCTATCTCGACACAACAAAAAGGTGGATATTAGCGTAGAAGAAAAATTCTTAAGGTGCTATACCGATTCGATAACATCATTCTATCCTCTTTACGTATACTATCGGTTTGCATTAGTGTAAAAGAGAAAAAATTGGCGCGCGCGTAAAAAATGAGTATAAATCCAAATAAAGCGTGATTACTTCAAAATTAGATGCCTAATCGAAAATGCACCACAACTACATTTTGGTTTTCATTATATAATACATAAGTCTTGTCAATTTTTTCATTATACATTTATAAATGACATAGATATTTCATTTCAAACTTACTTTTAGAGGTAACTTTGTCATTTTTTTAATCGAGTAAATTTGTTAGAAACTTCTTTTGATTACAACAAGATTATCAGTAATATGGTGAATAATGACATGTATTTTTTCCAGTGACAGAGGCTAATCTAATTTCGCTAAAAAATCTTTTAAGTGAAGCTTAGGATAGCTGGAAAAATTCACTTGGTTCGTATCTCAAAGGAAATTCATACAATTTATTTACCTTCTACTTAATATTAAGAGCTTTCTAGCTAAAAGGCACGATATTTTTCTACAATTTTTTCTGGATTTCCTTAATGCCATTCATGGAATGGACATTCCACGAATTGTTTTCTTTCTACACGTAAGGAGAATCTTAATAAAATTCCAATACGTAGTTCCGCAAGGGATGGAAGTAAGGAATAACTGAATTATGATAGTGCCGCACGAAAAGCATGACTTGAAGATATTTATACGCATTCCAAACTCATTTCCTATTCTACACAGAAAGTTAATTATTACTTTCATATTATGAATTCAAATTAGAAATTCAATGCAAAAGCCACCATAATTTATCGACGAACATTTTAATTTATATATATTCAAGAACCTTACCTTTTTGTTGTAAATTCCGAAAAATCTTGATAGAATCTCCAATCTGCTTCAAGATTGTATCTGAAACAAGGAAAAAAAAATTTCAGTCACAATTTAATTTTTAATTTAATAAAAATAGTTAATTTTATTTTTAATAAAAATAGTTGTTTGTTTTATTTGATAAATGTTATTTTGCATGTTGTACAACTTGATATTAACCACTAGTTTCATCGTGTAATTCATCCAAAGACTATAAATCCTGTTGACTAATGATACAACTTCCCCTCATGCGAAAACGAACTATTTAAATGCACTTCTCGCCACTGCGAGTACGAGTGCAGACTTATAACTTATCGATATTCAATGTATACTTTACAATTAATATATATACTATTATTAATTATTTTGGAAAAATAATAACCTTTCGTTTGGATTTGTTAACCGACTTCGAAAAAAGAGGAGGAGGTTAAATGTTCGACTGTATGTATTTTTTTAAGTATTTTAACTGATTTCTACGTCAATTGCGGACCGATTTTGAAAATTATTTTTGTTGTTTGAAAGTGTATCATCTCAAGATGGTCCCATATACATTTTATGGAAGAACATCTAAAGATGAAAAAATGGTACTTGAATTTTCATATATCGCGATATTTTCATCGAAGTAGGTTCCCGGTTTTTTTAAAGTATTTCTGCTTTTTGTTGTTAGATTTCCAGACATCCCAGAAATAAAGGAAAAGTGGATAGAAGCGACTCAAAAAGAGAATTGGTTCCATACATCGCAAGTCATGGAATCCATTCAGTAGCTTCGACGTGATGCGTGGCCAAAATACACACAGACAGACAAAAATAAAAATACAGTTTTGGCTTCAGTATAGATAGGAGTGCCATCCAAAAAAAATGTGACCTGGAGTTTTATTATAAGTAGTATTATAGATTAATTTATAAAGTAAGTATGTATTGTCTAGGTTTTCCATATAATAATTTATTATTAATCGTATATGTCAGGGAATCAAGAATGCGATGCTAACTACCTATTCAATTTTATCGATATTATTCTGTTCAGTAGTAGTCGTACCACATCACTAAATTACGTCATCCAAATGATCGGCCAATTGCAAGCATAGAATATTATCTCGCCCCCTGCCCGCGCCGGTGAGATATGTTTGTATGAGGAATTGTGTTTATGAGCTATCAACAGGCTAAATAATCTGTGAATTCATCCTTTTAAAAAATAAAGGCCATGCATTTTTCGAAAAAAAAAGTGCATAATAAAATTATGAAGAAAACAATAAAAAAAAATTATTGTATTTTAATACTAGATTTTTTTATTCTAGACAAAACAATCCATAATTATTGTTGTCTTTGTTACAAAAATAAATACTATCAGTATCACTGACGTAACAAAAGAACAAGAGCTATATTCAGAAAGAAATTTTGGGCTTCGTTCAAAACAAATCGAATTCCATCAACTTGACCGATTCACCAACACCAATAAAAACACGGTAAGCTCGCAATAAATTTGATAAAAATCTTTACGCTTATAAATTTTGCGTGAAAAATATTAAACTGCGAAATAATCGTGATGTCCAAAATAACTGCGGCATAAATTTGAATGAACGCCCTCATGGATCTAAAGATACTATATTGAGGCGATTCTTATGTAAGATTCAAATATTAAAGCCTACTAAAATACCAGTATGCATCCTTTATTGATAAGGTTAATTAATGGTGAAGTTCATCGTAGCGGAATATGATGTTATGGACGTGAAAACTGAGTTACTATTATGGTTTGCTACGATGAATGAGTGCAATGCTAAGATTAAACCGTACGAAGATAATATTAATATTTCCAGTGAGGCAGAACAGTAAATTTTATAGGCGTCCCGGAATATAACCAGTTCTCAAGAGACTATTAGGGATAAATAATGGTAGCGTCAAATATGGCAAGGAAAGAGTAGGTATACGGCGGCTCTGAATAAAAAGATTAATAAATGTTAGTAAAGCTAAAAAATATGAAACAATAAATAAAATTAGTTTTTTCCTTGCTAAACATTTTCAATATTATTAAGTATTGAAAAAAAAATGTTAAATAAGATGCATCCTGTGACATCCTACATGGAACATCCTGAGGAAGCCTCGTGTAGAGGCGAAACACATGAGTATATGGCAAAACCATCAGTAAGCAAATTCAGTATAGATCGAACTTAGGCCATTAGACATTCTTTATCGCGGAATTGAAACTATAAATTAGTCCCTTTATATAATCTTATTTAAAATGGAGTTCCGCAAAGTAACGCCCGATTCCATCAAATATCTTAAAAAAATGTTGTTTGATGCTTAAATTTAACCGCTCCACATTTTATGATTTGCTTTAAATAACTTTAATTAGGACCTAAACATGTGAAGCAACTTTTGTTTTAACCTGGAGGAGTAATTGAGAAATAGTTTTACTACGCGTCGGTGATAAACTAAATTAACTAACTGCAGCTCTTTGGTCTTAACGCCAGCAGATATGAAGAGTTGTTACCTCATATTTGTCTTTCCGTACGTGTTGTTAATTTACCGCTGGTATTGCGATTCCCGACACACTCACACCAGTATCACCTAGAATATAGGTAGTCATCTGAAAATTGTCACGAAGTGAGTTTGTTGTATATACGGTGTGTATGTACGTTTAAATACTAAGTTCACTAAAAGAAAAATAGTTTGAGATTAAATTATGTTGAAAAATTAACCACTCTTAAATAAACGCTTACACTCATAACCCCACACTAGGATTCCCTGTGTCGCAGGTGGCATGGACACCCACAGATACACATCACAAACATCCAAGACCCGATAACAAACTTTATGATTACACAAAATCTGCCCCGGCTGGGAATCGAACCCGGGACCCCTCGCTTTGCAGGCAGGGTTACTACCAACTTATAGCTACGGAGCCGTCAAAACTTTTAGCGCTCGTCCAGACACATTGGCAACTGAGTAGTGTTTCTGATTTCCTATTTTGGATGAAACTACACGCGTTACGAGGCACGACTCTCATTATCAATTGGCGTAAGAACTACTTATTCACCGTAAACTATTAACCATGTTATTTATTACAAAAACAAAACAGTATTTAAAAAGAAAACCTAAGAAAAAGGAATAAATAAAACAATAGTAAGGGAGAAGTCTGCAAGCGACGGCAAAATAGTCTAAACAGTTAGCGGGAACAATGTACCATTATTGTGACATCTCTCGCTACTATTTAATTAAAATTGTTCTGTGCAAGTAAACTGAGATCCTGCATTGCTGAAAGCTTTCTCTACTCGTACTGCTAATTTTACTAAACATAAATCCTTTTTAACTTGATACAAATTGCTTAAGGAATAAATCATACATTTTGTAAATTTTAAAGAACATATTGATACTTAAGTTTATTTAAAGCCCTCAAAAGCCCTTTAAAGGTATGACAAAATCGCGAGAAGAAAAAAAGTTGAGTTGTTTTTCTTTTTCCTGCTAGAGTTAATATTTTTATACGTTTGCCTCCCAATATCAACGTCATCTAAAACTGTGTTCGGAACACTGCTAGAGTTTCCTTACATTTAAGCCCTCAATTATTATAAAATAAAAAGTAACGAATAAACATAGATTCATGTACATATCTTCCAGTTGTGTAATCTTTCCTTGGCCTTATTGTTGATCATATTGTTAAAACACAAATAAATTGTAATTAACGCTGTTGGATTATCGAAATAAATAAAAAATCCTCACAGCTTATAATGTTTAATACCACATTCATTCAGTATGATCGTGATGTCACTAGTTCCCTGTACTTCATTAATAGCTTTTTGACTATGAGTAAATTTACTTATTTATCCTACATACCAAAGTTTAGTTTAAAGGTTAGCAAACCACAACACGGTGCAAGTCCGAACACCAATTTGCGGTGAATCCACTCACTTCCAGCACGAAACTGAGAATCAGCAGCGCATTTCTATCGCAAGTGCTGACTTGTTAACTTGTTCCTCTATAAATTGGGCGAGTTTAATTCTAAAGTGCACGTCCTTTAGTTACTACGAGGCCGAAATTAAACTATATATCCCAACAAAACTGTAATTTATGTGTAGTATTTATTTTAGGCTCAGATTCAGAGAACTCATGCTTTCATAGGTATGTCAAAATTAGAGCCCTGAAATTGGATTATAAGAAACTTTTAGATGTGACGTGAAGAATGCGATTTGTTCGTTTCATGTACCGGAGTCTACTTTGCGATGAAAATTCAAAATTCAAAATCACCTAATTATGTACTCTCAGTTAGCTTAGCAGCATCGTTTATAGTTGTCTGATTATTGAATGAAGCTTAAGGAAAAGGGTAACGAAGAAAAACGTCAAATCGCACAATACATTATAGTCTAAGTAATAATACTCACAGGTATATAATACGATACGCGTGTGGAATTTATAAATTAAAACAAACCGAATAATACTACAGTCATTTTCAGATTAGGAAAACCTTCATCGTTGGAGAATACAACTATAATAATAAACTTCTCAACATCTTAAGTTGTCATTGCATAAATACTTAGCTATTAGTTTCAAAGTAAGAAAAACGCTGTAGAAACGCTATAAATAATGATCATTTAATTTTATCGAATACTTCTGCAAATAATTTTACTACAAATCAATTGTTACTCTGATAGTAGAGGTTACTTTTAAAAGCTGAGGTAACTGCCATAGCCACAGAGATGCGTGCGCGCAGTAGCCGTGACCTGTGCCGGATCCGGCGTCACCACTCCGCCCACGACTCACGATCCTTGCAGGTAGCTGACATTGCGAAGGAATTGCACGGTGACAACGAACTTTGTATAGTTTTGACAATCATTTTTTGTTCTCTGATAACAGCGGCCTAGGGCGACCTCAAGGGTTAAGAGCCTAGTTTAGGACCCAGCTGCACTTTTCAATAGTTTTTTACCTATGCCTTTCACTAAATAAATGATTTATTATTTAAAAATATTTCAAGCTTATGTAATTAATTATATCTAAAAGCGATGACGGTTCTTCAGTGGTACTTAGGTTACCCACTGACCTAATAGTTTAGGTTTTTTTGGACTTATTCATCTAAAAGGGTTTAAATTTATTGATTAATCTTCTAATAGATAGAAGATGATATGATAGTCCCATGCTGTAAGACCACCGGAGCACACGGAATCCAAAACACACGGGATCCGTACACGAGCACACGGGATCCGTACACGAGCGCACGGGATCCGTAAACGAGCACACGGGATCCGAAGCACACGGGATACGTGCACGTGCACATCACGAAAGCGGTGTGCACTGTCTCATACAGTTCCATACATTACAACGCAGTGGTACGTGTACGGAGCCGGTGTGCTCTGGTCTTTATATTTGTAAGGATTTAATTATGGACTCCATCTCCAATGAAAATTGCTTGTTTTTATTGTGGTTTTTAAAATTATTATTGATAAATGTCCCGCTAGATCGTTATACATTTATTAAAATACTCGGTACAGAAGGTAAAATTGTTACAGTCTTAAGCCAAACCAATTCCAAAAAGCAATCACTACCATCATCACCATCGGCCGCAATCGCCTGATAAGCCATTGATGGTCACTTCCCTAAAAGAGATCATTCACGATAATAATCCAATTACTTTATCCCCTAAAAATATTGAAATGGACGTCGGATGCAAAAAACCGCTACTGTAGGCGCCAATCGGAAAAGTAGATTTTATTTACACCGTGCTAGAGTTAATACTTCGTTAGTATCACTTAATGATCACAGTTAAGGCGCGACACAGAGCCAATGACATTCATTATTTTAAGCATTAAAAATTATTAGTATCGTCAACATTTCAATTACTCCTAAAATTTCATAATGCTAAGTTCACGGACCTGAGAGCAACATTTTTTTTGTATGGATAAGTAGGACTATACAAGTAGGAATATATATCTGTAAAGTATTTTTCGTGAAGATAACTTAGTGTTCAGCAACGGGAAAATTTCATTTAAATACCTATATATTTATGATAATAAGTTTCTGATATAAAATATTCCCGGTATTAGGATACGTACGTATGTTAATAGTTACAATTGACCAGCGAAGTCTACCAAACAATCGAGTGGCATTTCCTCTCCGCGAAGATAAAATGGACCAATTTGGCAATCTCTCTGGGGGAGGCCTCGTGTTCCTTTTTCATTGAATCGATAAAGCCCACTGACGGACCGCGATTGAGTTTAATTTTCTAAATCTGGCAAAATAAACTTTTGTGTTGGTTTTGAAGTTATTTTAGGGAGTGAATTATTTTAACATCATTTTGTTTTGTTTATTAGCTTTTGTGATATCAATGTTGTGACTATTGTTCTAAACCATTATACAAACACTGCTGGATACAGTTATCTTCATTTACATGCTATCCATGCTGTTTTAGAGCTACTGCTGCTGTATATAGTGTGCTAAGTCCGTACATAACTTGATAGAAGTCATTGGTGCAGGACCTATAGGATTAGGAACTCATATTTGATAGGGGCTCATTAGACGCAATACATAATTGATGGATAAGCATCAATCACTAACTACGCGCAAACCATGGAAACACCACGATCACCGCTTAACGCATGTCTTAGGGGCAGCTTAGACGCTCAAGCAAACGTACGTTTGCTTGAGCGTCTAAGCTGCCCCTTACCGTCTAAAGTGGTGTTTGGTGGAAATCTAGTCCGACCATTAACCGTGCTATTCGAGGGAGTGAAAGAGACGCACGGCAGCCGCTTCTACGATCTCTGCACAAAAATATAGTTTCACAACCACTACACCAACAACATGTTGTTACAACAACATTTTTATCAGGAGAATAAGAGACAATGTCAAGTTCCTATCGCATGTCTTTCTAAGTCATAGCCTCATGAAGAACTACAGGGTTTAGTACAGAAGGTTCAAGATCACATGTTTAAAGTATCAAATTGCCATTACTCAAATTGACAATGTCTACACTCATTAATCGTTACCTACTAAGTAATTGTTCTCTATTTTTACATGACAAACCATTACCTTCATTACCAATTTGTATAGACGTCGCGCAGCCTAAAATGAAAACAAATTAAAAACATCATTTTTGCCTGGCCTGGCCTACCTTGGCCTTCCTTACCTGGCTCTCGTCTCTTTGGAGACTTTAGGTAATTAATTGTTAATAGATCTGACCTGATAGATACAGGGTTGTCATGATTTTATATTTATCAATGAAATATTAAAAAAAAATGCATCTTAATAGATGAATTTTGTACAATAAAAAATGACTTATCCATCGTACTAAGTAATTAAATAACGATGGATAAATAATTACAAGTTTATTTACACTAATTAATAACAAGATGAGCGGATCGTTTGCCTTATGGTAAGCATATTGCCGTTCCATAACAATTGCAGTGCCACTCAGCACTTACACAAAAGCCTGCGCGACAAAGTGTTGAAGACGCTATGTATTAAGTCTCATCAAACAGGAATGCTTGCACATTAATCCTTGTTGGCAGTCTACACGACCAAAGCGGTGATGCCCACCCAGCCAGACATTCGCAGAAGAATCAATCCAACCACCCCCACCCACCCCCACCCACCCCCACCTGGTAAAATCACTACATTAAATTTTCATTGAATAATTCCTCATATTTTTTAATTGTTTTACTCTTTAGGTTAACATTTGAATAGTATCTTCTGATCTTAAGTGACTATTTGATTTTGTATAAGTAGGAACCGGCTCTCAAGAGCGGCTGCCAGAACACACCATTACGCCGAGTGTGAGTTTCACCGTTAAAATCCATTTACGCAACGGCCGCGTTTGTTGAGTAAATGACATACTAAGGTATGCGTGATGATGGTTCATAATCGTGATGCTAGGGGGCGCTGTACATTTTTTTATAAAAAATTCACATAAACGCGGTTGCTTTAGAATGCCTTAACTTGTTGCAAAACTGACACTAGGCCCTCAGTAGATGCTCGGCAACTGCAAATGTCTCATCTTGAGAGTGTTATAGCTAGCCAGGTGAACGCATGCCCAATAGTCATGCTATGGTTGCCTCACGACGTTTTCCTTCACCGAAAGCTCAATATCAAAGTAGGGTTTGAGCCATTGACCTAAGGCAGCCCTCACACCTAATTCATGATTGATGGATAAGCATCAATCGCGAACTACGAACAAACCATGGAAAAACCGCGAACCCCGCTTGACGCATTTGTATCGTCTATTGTGGTTGTGGTTGGGGCTTGGTGGAAATCTAGTCCGAGCACGGCACCCGCGCTACCTATGCTTCTACGACCTCTATTCAATAAAATTGTTTCATAACCACTGCGTGCTCAGTGCAGACGCTGCGGTAAATAAGCGGTGGTGCGCAAGCAATGTATGTAGCGTAGAGCTCGTCGTCGCTTTGAGCCCAGTCGGGGGCTTCGAGACAACACTATCTGGCCGTACTGCCATTCTTGTCTATGCATCAAGCCGCACTTGCGCGTGTATAGACTCGACATCCGCGCTTGATGCAAAAACATGGTAATTTTGACAACAAAACGCATACTTGCATAAGCGTCTACTGTCTGCATAATAGATCGGCGGCCGACGTCATTACCACTGAGCTTCAAATTCAATTTGTTTTTAAAAATCTCACCTCATTCAAAATCTTAAATCTAGAATCTGACCCTAATCAACAATTGGAATTACCCGGGAGCTGCACTTGAGATCTAGTCTTAAACGTGTACTTTTAGATTAACCGCCATCTTAGACCACAGCGTCGCTTAAGATCAAGCGAGATAGCAAAGAAGCGTTAACGTAACGAAAATAAATAATCAAATAAATACCTGTTCAGGTGACCAAGGATCTAAAAAAAAACGAATGGGCTCAAGAGAGAAAACTTTTGGTAACCCTAGATAAATTTAGCGTCTTCTTGAGTTTTTGACTTGACTTTTCGGATGTAAATAAGGTTTTAACGGTAATTCCATTGATACCCTTGAGGATCAGAATATCTTGGAAACTGCAAAATCTCAGCTGGCGTTTTCGTTTGAACATAGTAGGTACTAGGTACGTAAGTTTCAAATCGACGCACGCCTGATTTTATTTTTTATTAAGGCAAAGTCCAGCATTATAATTACAAAATAATATGAAGATATTTAATTTGCATCAAATTTTATTTATTTTATTTCTCGTATTTGTATTGTATTATTGTTTGTCGGTCATAGCCAATTTATCCTTCAATTAATAACACGATTTTGGATTAAATATTTTGATTTATAAATACATAATTGTGTAAAATTGTCATAGTTGCAACAGGACTTTGTGCAGTTACATAGTATTTCTACCTTCCTTGAAAATATTTTCAAAAGCTTAAAGCAATGTCGAAAACGTCACAGAATAGCTTAGAGCACAAACGAAGTTATCTCAGTACGTGTTTTCAAGTCGAATCGTATCGAACAGAAGATTGCTCCCGGCAGAATGTCCAGTCACAGCCAGCAAGGTCATCGCCCCCATCCCGTTGACCCCTCTCCGTAGAGTCCTAATGACGTTTTCGAGTTCTCAAACTCATACATAGCATTCTAATCCTGCTATTATTAAGGTAGATTTTGTTTTTCCAGCTAGTTCACTCAGAAGCGAAAACAAGTGTTTGAATACGGGATATTACATACAATACAAAACTCTTTATTGAACACCAAAAAGTACAGTCGAATTAACAATTTACATACAAATAGAATAAGGTTGTGTACTTGGTGGGCTTATTATTATGTTTAATGACCAAAAGTAAACAATGTTCCTTGATTACTATTTCTTCTGTTCCGTAATTGCTAGTTATTTTTGTATTCCACTTTGTTTGGAACTGATATATTATTGTACAATATAATTATCATAACATTCTACCCGATATTTATTTTGATATGTTGCTTGGAATTGAAAATGGATATATCCAAATAAATGAAATGATAAAAATATGACATATATTGTTTTTTCAAATATCGATAGGAAAAAACGTATTAGCTTTAAGTAATAAAATCCTAGTTATAAAGAGTGACAAAACTTATCAAAAAAAGATATGATTAGGTATGTAGGTACCTACGTAAAAAGTATTACTTACTCAAAAACGGTGACAAAGTTTAGCGGGCAAGAATCTAAATAAAGATTTTAGTGGTCAAGTTATCTGAAACTTTATTTAATACATACATCAAATCAGTTTACTCCTCTCTATATATTCTATCAAGTGAAAAAAACAATCTTAAAAATACCGCTTGACGCAATTCTTTTAAGTTTATTTAGTAACTATTTACGTGTTTTTAGCATCAAGCTTATCACAAAATGGCGGCAACACAAAAAATACAAGATCTACTCTCCCGACAGCCATCATGAATTTTTTGCTCTATTAGCACGTAGTCCATTTTACAGGATATTGCCTTGAAGCCAGCAAAATAAACGTTTTGTTTTTAAAAGTTTGTTTAGCGTCATGTCCTTTAGGGGCAAGTGGCACTGAAATAAGCTTATATTTTAATGCTTTTAAATTGCTGGTCTTTGTCACAACTTTGTGATTAGCTTAATAGGCCAATTAGTTACTGTTCATATTGTAATTATACTTATTAATTAAGCGGTCGTCGGCTATTCGGCTATGATAAAGCACACGCAAACTGTTATAGGTAATTAATAAAACCAGACATTACCTTTATTGATATTTACATAAATGATAAGTAGAATGTTTATGTCTAGTGGGAATCTAATATAGAGAGTACTATATAGTATAACCGTGGATATAACCAAACATTTGGTTATGAATAAAGCTAAATGTTGATTTTAGACCTCGATTAGCTTTTAATCTTTCGCACCACCTTGCTTGACTAAAAAGGTCACTTGTTTTTATATTATGAAATAAAAAATTGTTTTAGGGCAGGTTTTTGTAATAAGTACAAATAGGTACTAGTATTATATTGTATTAGTAACTGTACCCCTCGGCTTCGTCCACGTAGCCTAAGTTACTATCTATATAACATCAGCTATCTGCCTGTGAGACTCACGTCAAACTCGGTCCACCAGTTTCGTAAATTACCCGGAATAAAAAGACAGACAGACTTTTTTTAATTTTGAAAATTGTGTTATTGTTATACCTACTTATACCGTATATACTTTCAGATGCATTTAGTGAAAAGCTGTTATTCTGATAGTACAAACGGACACTTCAATTAACATTTTGTCAGAGCGTTTGATTGATGCGACGCGTAACCAAAATGCTGGTAACTATTTGGCCCAACGGATCAGCATTGCGGTTCAACGTGGCAATGCCGCCAGCATGCTGGATACGCTTCCTACTGGTAGTGGGCTAGAACATTTGGATTATCTATAGGCCTACTAGGGCTTGTAGATTATCCAACTGTTTTTGTAGCTAGCTAGGTTAGATGTAGTGTTTATTTATGTATTAGCTAATTAATAAAGGCATTTAGCCAATTAAAAAAAAAAAAAAAAATTAACATTTTTATTTTATAATATAAGATTATTATTTTATTACATTAGATGGGTTAGCGTTTGACTATAATATTTGTCTCGTGTGATTATAAATGAAGCTCGAATGTGGTAAACACGTTAAAACAAAAAGGAACTCTGGCTCTGAAAAAAAATTACTTACCTACGTAATATCACTGGTAAAAGACTAGATTGTTTGTAAAAGCGGTAAGCAACTTTACCGAAAGGATCGCATGCCGTGTCCACCAATTAATTTGAAATAGGATCCAAAGATTACAGCGTTATCCCTCCGTTGAAGATTTTAAACAGAACTGTGTAAAGGACAGGACTCACCCACCGCGCACCTTCATCGAACGAAGTTTGCTTCGCGAGCATTACATTCGCTTGTCGAGTAAAATATCACGCGTTTAGGTACGAGACTACGAAGGTATTACCGCGATGCGATGTTTAGTTTGCAAGAAACACTTTCGTTATATGTCCCACAGTGAAATGTTAGGTTCGCAAACATTCGCTACACGAGGATGATGCGCGTTCACGAGCTGCATGCTCCTAGAGAGAACCGTTCTGCAGCGCAAGTACTGATCTTAACGATCGATAAAATTGACAGTTCAAATTGATAAAGTGGGTTTTATCGTTGTTATACAATTTATCGAGTCGTGATACAACCGACAAAGCTTATCGAATAGCTAGGTCGAATCCAAAGAGAATATAAAGCTACTACAATACTTTACGATCAGACTTCGGTACTCGCAACATTCGTTAAATTTATCAGTTTTTTCGATTCGATAAATTTATCAGTTTTTTAGATTCGATAAATATATCGTTTGGACTTCCGTACTTGCGCCGCTGGGTAGGTAGGTTGCTGAAACTTCCTGCGCGCATTTGCCATACGAAGTTTGGATCGCGAGAAAAAACATTACTTACCTCAGTTACTTTACTTACCTCAGGCAAAGAATTTGGTTCGCGAGCCGTATATTTGTTACGTGAGCGATATGCGCGCTTGCGACCCGAATGCTCGTGGTAAGTATACCGTTCTTTAAGCGAAGTCTGTGCTATCAGCTTTTCATTTATTAGCACTGAGCAGCTTATTTCATCACGTTTTAATCCAGCTTTATGCATACACGGATCGAGTTTTTATTGGGTTTATAACTTTGATGTTTTAGCTTTAGGTGAAATTTAACGAAACAAATCTACTGTATTATTTAATTAAATTTCTTGGTGAGATAGTAGTAGGTTTATATTCTGTGTTTTATTTATTGAATAACCTTGTATTTAATTCGCTTATTTTTTTAATCATCTTGATTATTTTGTATTTTAAACTTTAGTCAATTTTATAGCTTACTGGATGGTACAACATGACGACTTGTCTACAAAAATGTATCTAGTCAGTGAGAAAAATAGAGTTCTGTTTATTAGACAATATCACTCTTCTTATCTTTGATTAGATGAAGTACTGATCTTGATCGTAAAATTAGTAGTACATAAACTAGTCAACTTTTAATTCTTAGTAAATGGTAATTGTGGTGATGATCACAATGTTGACAGTATCACCGTACACTAATAAAATATTACAAGGTACGTCAAATACATCACTCTAGAACTGTCGTCGCCTCAAAATATCACACAACAAAACC
This sequence comes from Crocallis elinguaria, assembly GCA_907269065.1. Lineage (NCBI taxonomy): Eukaryota > Metazoa > Arthropoda > Insecta > Lepidoptera > Geometridae > Crocallis > Crocallis elinguaria. The sequence continues at coordinate 4,634,805 of OU026070.1, read as the reverse complement.
GCAGCAACGCAACAAAGCGAATATAATTCAGAAACAAACAATACGTGGGAAAAATTGTTTCATAAGTGCCGGGAGTGTGTGCCGGGAAATTATTACCCCGCAAAGTGTTACCAATAGTAGGGTGCGAGTAAATATGCGAATAGCGAAACAAACTGGTTACCCGTGATTCCGTGATCACGGCACGTGAAACAGTGTCGGAATATCGGAAGCTGGGATACCGAAATATTCATGGCTATATAACCACACTAGCTACTGCCCGCGGTTTCACATAGAAACCTTGCATTTTTCCGGAATAAAATGTAGCCTATGTTACTTTCCGGTCCATAATCTATATCTGTGCCAAAAATTACGTCGATCCGTTGCTTCGTTGCTGCGTGAAAGAAAGACAAACTAACAAACACACCTTCGCATTTATAATAATTAGTAGGATTTGAGCTGATAGAGGTTTCCAGGTTTTAATATCGAACATCAACGCCAATATTGGCCAATCAGAAAATATAGGGTTTGTACGAAATTCATTCTTTTGCATGTTGATAAGGCATTTTCTAATGATTACTTAGCTAGCTGCCACCAAATGACTAAACATATTATTAATTAGTACCTTCCATATTAGTAATGAAATACTACTACTACTATGAAATATCAATTTCGTTATACTGCGTGGGCAATGTGTTTGTTACTTTGTTTTTTTTTTTATGATACGCGCTAAAATTTTATATCATGCTTTACCAAGCATGCATTACTACATGTCGTCGTCAACAATAAATATTGTGGCATTTAGTTTTTGATTATTAGGAAATTGTTTTTAATAAGTGATTTAGTAAATAAATTATTCGTATGTTACCTATAGCAAATTTGAGAGTCAGCCCCGGGATTATGGCGTATTTACCTAAAAGGCAGGCTACCAGCTCCGATCTATCAGTGCTTATCCATACCAGCGTTGATAAGCTAATAAGACGCTGATCGGAGCAGACTTGCCGGCCGTGTTTGGCGCTTATAGGTGCAGCGGCGCAAGTACGGATCTAATCGGGTCGATAAAGTTCGATAAAATTGACAGTTACAATCGATAAAGTGGGTTTTATTCGATAAAATTGACAGTTAAAAGCGATAAAGTGGGTTTTATCGATTTTAACTGTCAATTTTATCGTTACTTGCGCCGCTGGTTCGGCACAAGTTATAGAAACTCGGTACCATCTGCCTGCGCAGACTACCAGCACTGGCCGGTTCTGATAAGCGCTAGTAGATCGCCGCTGGTATAGCCTGCTTTCTAAATGAACACGTCCATAGAGTGTTACCGGCGACAAAATACATTATCATTTATCACATAACATTAGGCAAGACATTTGTAAAACTCTTAGGGCGCTTATCGATCTAAAAAGCAGTCATATGTGACCAATGAAACAAGTGTACAAAAATCAATTGATCACCGTTATTACTAGACAGCAGTAATCGGTGTTAAACAGCCTGCACAATAACATATGTATTTGTACATTTTTACTATTCGATCATTATCTACATTATACGGCCATGGTTGTCATTGGTGTAGAATTGCAGGGGTTAGCTCGACGGACTCAACCGCTACCTATACTGTGTAAGAGTTTTGGTTTTTGTTCCCACAACTAAACTAAAGTAAATTTAGGTATATTTCTACGCGACCACAAATTGCGGACAATTTCTTTTTATAAATTTTGTACGGCATCGGCGCAAACTGAGCGTTCAAGTGGTCGCGACCGAGCAACAAGATGAGGCAGTGGCTGCATTTGTGGCTCACGTCCCGCGCACATTCGACCACAAACGCTGGCTTCTCCGCGCCCGCACCACATAATCCCGTACAAAATAGAGAGAGAACAGAAGGGACGCTTGGACGCGTAAGGACGGCGAGGCGTAAGCGCCCGTTCGTTATTTTTGTTGTTCCGTTATTACCTACGGCGTACTTTAAGAACAGTAGTAAACTAATTTATCTTTAAGCAAAATTCACTGTTCGTTTGAATATAGGGACCCATATTAAAAAGATTCTTTGAGCATAGTAAGATTTAGTTAAAAAATCTCAACAGTCAGATTGACTGTGCCAAAATAATTTTAAACGAAAGCGTGTCACTTTCAATATATACTTTTTTAAAGACACAGATACACAAAGGAGTTGAAACATCCGCTCAAGAACACAAATATACCGTTAGCTATTCAGAAGCTTCTTTTGTGTTACTTGTTTTGACTACAGTCTAAGGCCAGGGTCAATTTTTTATTGTCATCAGATAACAGCTGCATATCTACACTTTATGATGATTATGTGTGTTCTACAAACAAATGGATTGAGTGAAAGTGAATCAGGGCCGACTTTGAATCCGAGATATAATTCTTATCTGGGTTTAGCATATTCACCTTAGTATATGTACACCGAATAGAGAACCTTCTCCTTTTTTGGAGGTCGGATAAAAGAGGGATAAAAAGTGACCACTAAGTCTTGAGTTTTTTTTGAAGGTAGATTCCCCAAATTGTGAGCTGTGCGGAACTATAGATCGACGATGTACACCACTTGCTCATGGAATGTGTCAGGAACAAAAACTCAAAGAAAGGTATTGATACATTCAATCAATTTGCATTGGATGTTGGAGTGTTTACTCATATTTTAGCGGACCCAACGTAACTAAAGTAATTGCTAAGAAAATTAATAATATTATTTATGCCACGATGGGACTGGCATTGTATTGAAAAAGACTCTAAATTAAAAGAAAAAAAAAAGGCTCGTGTTTCCTAATCGCTATAACCTGGGTCTCTTCATGGCACGAATAGGTACATTCTAAGTAAGCGTGCTGTTAACCGCATCGTCACTTATTATCAGTCGAGATAGTCGTCAAACGCAAGTATATAAAGAATAAAAAAACTGACATCATACAAATCCAAAAACTATTCCGACTATTCCGATTACGTAGCGAAATTAATTATTGTAACACAACACTTTAGTGCCAACCCTACCGATAAATTACCAGCCAATAAGAACAATCGACACATATTACCAACTACTAGCAAAAACCAACACGCGGCGGCTCTAATTGGATTATCTTGTTACAGCGTGGAAATGTCGACAATGCAAGGAATGTTTTGCTTCTTGTAATCTGTTATCGGGAATTAGTATTTTACTATTAATTATCACTTGCACTGATCGATAACTTAATCAATGGTAGTGTAGTCAGTTTGATTTTACTAGATACTGGAGAATCATGTTATGATTTAAACTTATGTGAGTAGCATACTAAGGCTGAGATTCAGAGACGAATCTAAGCTTGGACTCACGCTTCCATACGTCAAAATTCTATACAGTTTTGACATATGGAAGCCAAAGTCTACGCTTAGAATCGTCTCTGAATCTTAGCCTTAGATCGTTCCCGATTATATTTTTAAGTCCTTTAATAAACTGAAGGTTGTTTATGAAATCGCTTTTACCAATAAGATCGCCTGTTGTCGTATCTATCTATTATAACAATCAATCGTATATATTATTATTACGATAATATGTCAGCTATATTACTACAGTGTATTTCTTTGATTAATTTGTATGGAAACGGACATTTGCGCGATGAAAAACAAGACGTTTTGCTTCACACAGCGCCTTAATTGATATGCCTAACTAACGCATCATATTGTTTGTTTATTTAGAACCGCTTACAAATACTAAGTACTGAGCGGTAGTGAGCTCAGACGTCGCAGGTCGATGGACTATTCTGTGCTCATGGTTCGAATCTTACAATATGATAAGACGTAACAAAATGATCTTTATAAAATTTTCTAATTAATTCATTCTGCAATAAGATTTATGAAACTAAATTGGATTTGATCAGCCATTTTTGTTTTCATAATATATTAGCTAACAGGGATCACACTGTGCCGACAAGGTACATTTTTTAAATGCAATTTTAACTCAAATTAAATGTATTTACTTCGTGACAGTAAACATTTTTCTTTTAGTTTCCTTTTACTAATATTTTCCCAGTAGACACTTTATAGTCTCCAAGAGTACGTAATTTAATAACATCAACATATATTCGCACTTATCCACTGTCCCATATAACACAAGTTTGGGCATTGGCCTAAAGTAAGCGATATCCTAGGGAAGTCTGGCTCGTGCCGTATTACAGGGTCTATCTCAAGGGTGGCATAAACTACTCGCACGCATGTAAACCTTGCCGCAAAAATAGCGAGTTTGCATAACGGAGCTGTTCTACCCTAACAGGTCAGAACTAGTGATGTGGAAGATGATATTTTGGCCGGATAGCTTGTTAATGAAATTGGTTAACTGATTGTTGGGGCAACTTATGTTGTACTAATCTTACCACATGCTGTAGCTGTCTACGAGGTTTTTTTTACTATACGTGCTTTTTATACCATTTGTATGATATAATTTACATTTCAGAATATCTACGCTAGTGATATTACTGTCAGTGAAGCATCTCAGTATGCTGATGCACATGTGTTTACATAAATACGTGCCACACGCACTCGTATAAGGACCGTGATCCCGCAATACTCAACACGGAACAAATTTAATATTGACGCTTTTTTATGTGCACAAACAATTGTCCCAATGCGGGAATTGAACCCAGAAATAAAATCTTTTAGACTTAAACACTTTTTTTTTAATTGTTGTATACTAGTTGGCCCCAGGCTGGTGAATTGGTGAACTGGTGAATTGGTGGCTGGTGAACTGTAATGCTAATCTAGAGGTATTTAGTAAATAAATAAATAAATTAGCTACACCACAAATGTTGGCACTTCATTTTATATAGTGTAACGTTTACAATTTAGAATAATTTTTGTTTTATCTTATAGGTATGTCCACACCATAATAAATTGTAATAGGTTTATTACCATGATAAAAGGTTTCAACGGTAAACAAAAAAAATATTTTAGAAATCCGGCCAAAAACCAATCGGATACCATACCCGGCCACATATATCACACATCTCCAGCGACCCTAACCGCTTTGAACACGTCGCGGGCGTCACACAAGAGTCACGTATAAAGACCGCGTGTTTAATGCATTCAGTATGAAGGTGCCTGTTACTGGTTGTGACATCGACTTAAATTACTTTTCTCGACTTTTTATTTTTTCCAGGGAGAATAAATAAACGGCAACTCTGGCTAAACGAACAAAAACTCTAAACGAGGCGTCGCGTCCGGCGGTTTCATTTTCTTGTAGCAACTAGGTACGGCTTCAGGAAAATATAGACGGATATTTATTTGTTTCGTAATCAACTATTATTAGTGCCGTTCAAGGATTATTTTAACGAGTTTGGTGAATTTTTTACGTTGGTAAAAATATATAAACGCTAAAATACTTACTGAATCAGTAAGACGGAATAGGAAAATCAAGTGTAAATGGATCAAATCATATTGTAAACATTCACGAAACACATATTATTTCAGTATTATTTCAGTTGAAACTAGAGCTAACGATGTTACTGAGCGCAATATTGATGACACACAAAGGCATGCGCAGTGCTGCAGTACGCTCGTTATCCTGAGACATTAGGTATTAAGTCTCACGAGCCCAGTAATTTCATTGGCTACTTTGCTCGTCAAACCAGAACACAGTAATGCTTCCAAATTACTGCTCGGCTGAAGACTAAAGCGGTGGTGCCAACCCAGACGGATACTGGCAGAAGAGTTAGTCCTACCACCTGCGTAGTGCTGCAACTGAGTAAGCGTAATTCTTTTCATCAAGCAACATTCACACTTAGTTATAACTAAACCAAAAAAAAAACATGTATTTTGCCTAAGCATAAATTTTTGCAAAAAGTTTGACTTCGCAAAATTAACTAACTGAGCTCATTTCATGACCTGAATGTTGGAATTTTCATTCTTTATTACTCGCGTATAAAATTCATATTACATATTTCATTTTAACATTTATATTTCATTATAAAAGCTTCATATTAAGTTTAGTGACGTAATTATAATTGATGTAACAGTCATCTGTCGGTTTCCAAAATACACGTACATAGATTTGACTACAGCCAATAGTGCCAGAGTCTATATTGGTAGAGTCCTCAACCGGGTTCAGTGCAGCCGGCGAGAGGACAATTCCATTTTAATTTAATTTCCCTTAACGAGCCAATATTTCTACAGCAGACCGCGGTCATTACAATACATGTGGCCTCACTAACAGGACTTTATAAATTGCTACAATGTGTTTTTAACGCAAAATTCTGATGGAATTATTACGGAAAATTTTCACAATTATTTTTTGTGGATACTGATGATGAATTGATGATTTTAGAGTTATTGAAGTACAGAATTTGGCTACGAAGTTTCCTTGTGGCCTAACTGGTTTGTAACTTATTATATAGTTATATTTGTAGAGTTTGGCTACGAGGAATTAAGTTACCTTGTGGCCTAACTGGTTTGGCATCCTATTGTAGAGTTGTATTTGTAGAGTTTGGCTACGAGGAATTAAGTTACCTTGTGGCCTAACTGGTTTGGCAACCTATTGTAGCTTTCTATTTGTAGAGTTTGGCTACGAGGAATTAAGTCACCTTGTGGCCTAACTGGTTTGGCAACCTATATGGGTATGTAGAGTATGGCAACGAGGAATTAAGTTAACTTGAGGCCTAGCTAGTTTAGCAAACTAGTTTAGCCATGCAACTCGCCCCTTATATTTATATATTACCATTTTTTATGAGTGGGAAAAAACAAGTAACTTTTTTCCGACACCGAATCACAAAGGTATTTAGCTAATGAACATTTAATTGCATTGCTTTTGCTCTCTATCGGATAGCATTCAATTAATGTGTATCTTATATATGCTCATAAGTGAATAATTGGGACACAGATGGGTACTTGGTGAACAATTTTTAACCACATCCTTTATCTGTCAATTCTGAATCACTATAAAACAAATGCGTAGGAACGGATGAACATGCAAGTGAACGAACGCCCTTGGCATTATTTTTGCAAGAGTGAAACAAAAAATACATAAACGCTCATGTGTGAGTATGAGGGGCACTAATGATACCCCGGCGAACAGTAGTTAAAATATCATACAGTAAGGAACATAGCTCCCTGTTTACAAATAGTTCTCGATTCAAGCCCTGTGGCGCCATCAAAATAATTATTATTTTCTATACCACGACTAGACATGACAAACAATCATTTTGTATTGTTGTGCAAACGAAAGTTGTGGAGCGTTTGGTAAATAGATCGATACAAAATACTCATTGGTAATTACGAATAGGCCCGTCATACAAATTAAATTCAATATATATATGTTATCTCAATTAGTGTACTGTACTAGTTTTTGTTTCCTGAAATTCGTTAAAGGGATTAGTTACAGAACATTTTTTTTTTATTTATTGCATAACTTATAAAAAACTTATTATAATCTATAATTATCCTTAACTTAACTATCGCTTAAAACGCTTTTATTTTTAGTTAATCTTTGGATGAACTATACCTATCGAAAAAAGGGTAAGAGTTAATTAAAGCATATTTAATCTCTTATCTCGCGCTTCTTTTTCTTTTTAAAATAAATATTTTTTGTGATAGCCGATGGCATATAACTATTGCATGGAAATGAAGTATTTGCAAATCGATTAGCCAACATGGTGTATGTACAGTCATCAGGCAAAGGTATTAAAAAAAAACATCTTATATGAAGATACCTTACTGGAATGCACTGTGGTAACGATACCCTGCAGTTAGGTGTTCAGGGTATTATAATGGTAGGTACTCGGTCGCCTAAACGATGTTTTAAAATAACTTAATGATCTTCATTCCTTATGTCCGTTTTTATAGCAAGATATACTTTAAAATGTTTATGAAACTGCCATATAAGTTCGAATGTAAGGAATCTAAGCTGACATATTTTAAGGAAATTTGATTTAGCGTACAATTGAAAAACCACAATATTAACAAAAGTTGCCAAACAATTTAGTAAAATAGTACCTACCTTCATCATGTTTTGTTGTATTAGGTACCTACTTATTCCGAGTATTATTATTCTAGTATAATATTATAAATGCGAAAGTTTGTGTGTGTGTGAAACTTTGTTTCCACGCGGGCGAAGCTGCGGGCAAAAGCTAGTTTTTATTATATTCCAATAATCTTGTCCCATGGTGATGTACGAATCCGCCTTACGAGCTATAGGACTTAATACCATCGACCCAAATTCTACACCACGGATGAAGTCAGCAAAAAATTGCATCGAACTTTCAATATGCACATCCCCAATGCATATAAACAAAGCACTCGCGTTAAAAACACACCTGTTCCCGTATTAACGCTAAAAATAAATTCAACGCGGCCAGAGCACCTCACGGCCAATGACATGTAGCGATTCGGCCGTTTAATGAGACCGCAACCAAGCTGCAGCGAATTGCCGCCGACGGTACAGGACCACCGCTACCGGAAGCAGTTTAATTGTGCTGTACCACAGTGTAGCTATACTGCATACAAAGTATAAACAGACAAACGACCGGCTCGTCTCGCTATCAAATAACAAAAAAATAAAAACACTGGAACACGCTGGACACTGAAAATATCCTGATCCAGTTCTTGAAAGGTATGTGGAAACCTACGTAGAATATAGGTTTTTTAACTGTCATGGTCATCAATACTACGAACAAAATCAGAATTAACGGGATATTTACCATGTATATGCTCTATATATGCTATTGCAAGCATGATCAATTGATCACGGGTTCGGTTCACGATTGCAACAGCGCCGAAATATTGGGAACTCAATACAAATAACATACATGGTAAATATCCCGTTAATTCTAATTTTGTTCGTACTACGTAGAATAATTACTCAGTCTAAAGACTAAAATAATTGATGCTGACAGTTTTGGATCGAAGACAGCTTAGCAGTTTTGCGTTGACGGCAACTGACTCTATGTACCACAAATATAAAAAAAATATATGAATTTTTACATATTTAATTTAAACTGTTAATAATCCCATACGACCGCATACGCAATGACCAGTGATACTAATTAAAATGTTTGAACCCCTAAGGGCTTATTTTACAAGCATAAAAGCTTGTTAAAACCAATTAAGTAGGTACCGAGTAGTCATCACGCAATAAATTTAATTTAAATTTAAAACGTATTTGGTGCTCATAAACACAAATAATGATCATGTCCTGTAAACTGTCGATGACTGAAGGATTAATATAATTCTACTAGTCATCAAATTTGTAAACAATTTGTGAGAAATGTCATCTATTATTTTTTGTGTAAATAAAGTAACCAACGTTATTTAAGAAAACCTCTCACAATCTCACTAAAAAAAATTCATGCTTGTCAATATATCTATAGCCCTAATATATCATGTAATATAATTATTATGCGAAGTTAACTTTTACGACGTTCAACTTAAAATAGCGAAGTCAACATCTCAAAATGACTTTCATAATAGTCTTCTCAAGTAATACTCCCACCGATAACCCTAAATTATCCACCCTTTACTCAGTTCAAGGATAAAAAGAAAGAGGTGGAGCAACTAAGCTGGGAGCGTGCTGCGTGAACAAAATTTACGATGTATGTCGCAGCAAAATATATATCGTAATAGTCAATGTTTCACGATGCAATTGTGAGGAGTTTTCTTGGCTGATACACGATGTTGGATCGTGATAAAAAAGGCCGACAAAGCCTTTGTGGAGTTTGAAGACGCTGACATTTTCATTACACCTCTGTCATGGGTGCTATATATATTATTATTAGTTTACTTCGTCTATTACTAGTTAATGTAGTTTGATTCGTAGGTCCCAAATCCAACAAAAATCTTTTACTAGGTGGTAGGACTAACTCTTCTGCGAGTGTTCTTCTCGGTTGAGAGCGTTTTAATACCTAGTGTCTTTGGGTAGCGAGCGCACTGTAGCGTTGTGAAGGCCTTTGTTTTTCAAAATTCAGAGTGGCACTGCAATTATTATGGGCCGGTTTGCTTACCATGAGCCAAACGACAGATTCCTCTCGTTATCAAATAGAATAAAAAAAAAGCTTTAGATTACGGTTAGGGATTATATTCTGTTGAACAATAGGTAGAGCATTTTTTAGTATTCGCCTATCAATCTACCAACATAAGTTTCAAAATATCCGACCACTTATTGGTGAGCTTCCGCAAGTTGTTTTAGTTCATCGTGTTTACCACCATGACCACATCATTCGAAATCAGACGTAAAAAAAAAAACAAAAAAGCAAATTCTACATTTTTTACAATTATGACTTAATAATTTTAAAACCGATAGTAGCTATAGGATCTTACTGATTGTAAAATCGATAAGAAAAACATTAAATAAGTCACGTTTTCATTACCGAATCATTTGTACCGAATTTTGAATCAGCTACAAATTGAATTGAATCGGTAGATTCAATTTAGTATACACTAGATTCAATACCGATGAAAAGAAGTAAACCATGTAATATTTCCATAAAAAAAGCAAACAAACGCACAAGTCACGTATACAGGACAAATTGGTACTAGTCCTGCATCCTGCAAACTAAAATGAATAAAACCAAGAAGAGGATTAGTGTGGGAACGCCATCGTGCCGGACAAGTGACACGAAAAAGCTGCTAGACTGCTAGACTGCCGGACTTTGGCCGAATGGCGGCATGGCGTTAACGAATGGGATGCTAGTTTCGTTCTGGTGATGATTTTTACTAGATTGAGTTCGGGATTATGGAACATAGGTATTACTTACACCTAAACAAAGACTGCACACTGCACAGTGACCCAAATATTCGTTTCGTGGAAACTTATAATCTGGATTGCTAGAGCGTGGTTGATTCGAAATGCAGCTACGTTATTTGGTCGGTTTACATTCATAAGCGATTGAGATTAACAAACGGACCGACCAATTCGCATCTATCACAATATAGGTACCTATATCTATTATAATATACCTACCCTGATATCTTCTCTAAGTATCGTCTACAGCTATTTTCCAAATCTAGCAAGATTGCTACCAGGCTTTGTTTCAACAAACGAAGCACTTTTGTATATGACCTTAGTGGTAATATACTAGCTGCGGGAGTAAATAAATAGGTGAGAGGCACCAGGCTTGGCTAGCCGTCAAGCAGTAGTGCGCATGCACTATTATGTCCAGACTACAGTAAAGTAAAATTGGATGAGGAAAGCAAAGTAAAATTATGTACTCGTTATGAAACATATGATGAAAAGTTTCAAGGTAACGAGCGCACTGCTATGCCGCAGCATACGCCTTAAAATGATGATGACCAGTGCGCAAACATCACTGTATTAAACAAGAAACATGAAAAAACTGTTAGTCACAGTACTTAGGGCACGTAGTGGAACAGCGCTGATGAATTGCTCGCAAAAGCTCGTTCGCCAGCTTCTCTATGCATTGTGCATTTCGCGCTTCATATATTTTTCCATGAAAACGGCCAAATAGCAACGTCAACTGAGTAAAAATGTCACCTACACGTAATGGTACAAAATAACAGTCGTGAAACCTTATTCCGAACATGTAATAAATAATTACACGTAATATAAAAAAAGAAGAAAAAAACACGCTTCCTTCTGGCTCCATCCTTAGACTCTCAACACCAAGTGTAATATTGCACTCATCAAAACAAATCGTATGAGCCCCAATTCAAGGGATTACTTGTAGCCACTGTAGAGTTTCACTATCCACCTCCTGGCTCGATCACCAGATCGGCTCCATAGCACCAAATTATTGTGTTGTCATCCAAACTACACGTACATACAAGATTTCAATTCGATGCGACGATTACCAGTATAATAGGTTTAAAGTGACTTCAAACATTTGGTTACTGCATTGTTAGTTAGTTACAAGCGAAGCTAATAAAAGTTTACCCCGACCAATCTCATGGGAATATCATTGTCTAAACTTGAAACGTGATAGGTATCCATTAAAAATTTTAGCAAAAACATTTTGGGTAATCAATTTACCTTCAATATTACGTTATTGAATTAAACTGTTTCCAGTGACCCAACCAGTCGTGACCCAAGGCGGTCGTGACGCATCCATCCGCCGTACGAGGCTGCTCATCATTCAAGGTCGCAGAACGTCTGCGGCCACAACCGAGGCCACAGCCACGGATGTTACTTCACCAATCCATTACCAAAGGAAACAAAAAAATGTGCGGTTACTTTAACCACAGTATAAAATAATACAGTATGTAATCTGGTAGCAATTTAAAACCTAGCTTGCAACTATACGTGTACAATTTAATGCAACGTTTCAGTGGGCTCAAAATATATTTTAAAGTTTAGAATTGCTGCAAGTGGTATTTTTAAGTATGAGTTTGTTATTGCTCTAAAAAGGCTTAGGAAGGAAAATATATTTTTTAACTTGATACTTCAAGCCTTTAACAAATTAAATAGCATTTGTATGAAAGTCCACAGCCTCATATTTCTGAATGAAATTCAAGTTTCTGGATCACTGCATTAAAAAGATACGGTCATATAAAGTTTAATCTCATACAAAAGTTCGCGTCATCAAATTTTATAGGGTAAACTTTCCATTGATCTACTTGAAATTTGGTAGAAAGGAACCTTCCTTTCGAAGACTACCTAGTCTGATAGTACAAGTAAAGATTAAAAAAAAAACGAAAAGCATTCGTATGTGTTTATAGAAAATCATATTACGTTATTTGCTCTCTTTGAGACGTGGTTTTGACTTTATTTGGCTCGACGTCATAACTCAGGACAAATATTTTTCTCGTTTACTCGGAAGCCTCAAAGTACGAGTAATTATCGCACTTGATGAATTTCTTAGCTTGCATCAAAACAATAATCAGGTTTTTATCAATCAATTAGGTGTATCTATTTTTTATTTGATTATGCCCATTCCCGCTTATTATAAATCTGAAAGTGTATTAGTTGGTTTGTCCTTTTTAACGCAATAACAAAGAAAAGGATCGACTTAATTTGCGAAGTGAAATGTCTTGCTTGATGGTAATCTACACTCTTCCTATCTTTTATAATTTTACTAGCAGACCCGGCCACGCGTTGCTGTTGCGGCTATAAATTGAGATGTAAGCTATCATATCTTTTAAGTTAGATCAAACTGCACACGGTGTGCAAATTTGATTAAAATCGGTTAAGTAGTTTAGGAGTCCATCGCGGACAAACAACGCGACGTGTAATTTATATATATTAATATATCATAGAACTTACAGTACTGACTAGAACAATATCGTTTCTGCATTAATGCAAGTTTTGGTTCCTCTCGGGTTACGCAGAGGTATTTTAATGATTCTTATTGAAACAAAGGCGCATGTGGAGATTTGAGTAGTTTTAAAAAATAAAGTTATGAACGTGACCTAAAATCAGTAATAACATTAAGTATGCTAGCATTACCGTATAGATAAAATAACAAACAGCTACTACAAAAAAAAAATACAACGAAATAACATTCAGCTAATTATAATATAAAGAAAAAGCATTGGAAATATTTGTCGTATAATCATGATCATTAAAATGCTAAATATTCTCCCGTTATTACTGATTACGCTTGTGAAATAGCAATAATAGTAAATAACGATTCACAAAAGACTTTCTCAGCATTCATAGCTAACGATTATTCAGCAACAACAAAAGACTAAATAAGATCGTGTACCAAAACCGCTGAACAAAACAAAAGCAATAACGCTTTTGATGATATACAAATCTAACTGTAAGAACAAATAAATTAAACTAGGATAGTAAATAACGAGATTCGCAGCGGTGTCTCAGCGGTAATAACCTAGCTTTATTCCCCTAGAGAAATACCTGAATACAACTATTTGTGGGTACGATATATCAAACAGCTGTGACGTTTGTATCAGGATAAATGCCCGTAGTTACACGGACGCAAGTGCGAACAACACGCGGGGGGATAATATTTGACTCCGACGAACATCATTTATCGAAGCTACATACGTGAATAAAAACACGCAATAAATCCAACGCTTACGAATCCCCATCCGTACGTATCCCAAAGCACGTATCTCGCGATATTCATTGCGTTTGTGATTACACAAACACACATCGTATTTCAGATTCATAAATTCAAATTGGAGATGAGTATGTATACAGATCACATTTAAAATTATCATCAGTTACCGTTTCCATATTGATTTCGGTGTAATAAATTAGGATGGAATGAATTTTCTTTGCTCTATATTAATTTCATCTCTGTGATTGGTTTTGGCATCGGCGATACGGAATATCCTATAGTTTTATTTGTATCTGATATTTTTTATGCAATAACGAGACGAGCTGGGCGTTTGTCTGATGGTAAGCATAACGCCGCCGGCCCGTAAAAATTGCAGTGCCACTCAGAACTTTGAAACTCCAATGCCTGCGTGGCACTGCAGTGCACTCGTTACCCTGAGGTATTAAGTCTCATAAGCCAAGTAATTTCACTGGCTACTTTGCCCATCAAACCTTGGCTGCAGACTTCACGAGCAAAGCACCACCGCACCAACCCAGACGGACACTCACTGAAGAGTTAGTCTTACCACCTAGTATAAATAAATAAAAATAAATATATTTGTTGCGTAATACAACAGAATATTAATAAACACGGTTACGAAAACATAGCACCAAATTTCTTGAAAATGGATGTTATTTTTCCTTAGAGCTTTTTAAAACCATAAATCAATTTTTGTCGAAGTCTTAAAATAAAATCTGAAGCTTTTCTGAATTTCGACACTTTTATTCAGCCGTTAAGTTATTCTATCCGTTTCCTTGTTCACAATAAAAATATGGAGCATAATTTTAAAATATCCGAGTGAAACTTTTTTAATGTAAAACTTTAAGAGTCAACCGCGACCAACACATCAGAATGCATTCTTTGTTGCGAACTTTTGCTACGAGTTTCTGCAATCAGTTCAGTGGAACATTTTGCCACAAACGGTCCCGGATGGGACACCGTTGTCGTAACTACTGGTTGCTCTAAGCTTGCGATGGGATGCGATTATTATAACGCGCAGTAGCGGTGCTTTAAACATCGTGCGACTTTAATAAAACCATTATAACATGGTCTGCGTCTTTAAATTTAACTGCAAAAACGAAAAGTTTTCTTAAATTGGGTAGAATAGGACGAAAAGCTATTTTGTCATGGTCTATGCTGTCATATGCACCTGAAGCATGAATATGTCTAAGACTTCTGGTTACATTAAATGCTTAGAAACATGAGAGCCCATAGACGGCCTTGAATCCGTTTGAGGCATTGCTATAAGACCACTACCTTAATTGAGTTGTGGTATCAGTCACAACGATACATTCGTTGCGTAGCGGTCTATAAAAATAATTATGCCTTTGAATATAAAATTGCATTTATGAGATTCGACAGGAACACATTCTTTATTCAGCTTCAATTTTATTAAAAGGGTCGGCAAAGTGATATTCAAATGTCACCAGTAGGCACATTTGATAAAAGCAAACGAGATAAGTACAGACATCCTGGCAATTGGGCGTTGACCTCAAATTCGAGCAACTTGATTTACCGATTTTAAAATGCTATTGAGTCTAATAATTCACTTGACTATTGCTGTGAATTATTCACTTGACAAATTGAAAGGGCTTAGAATATGTTATTTAGTTATGCTGTGAAAGATTCCATTTTGTATTCAAAATGGAAACCCTTTATGTAACACCATTAACCGTACGTAAGCTTTAATTTGTATCGATAATAATAATTAATGTTAACTCTCTATTGTTTGTTGACCTTAGGGTTCCAATTTCCATTTCACTAACAAATGTTTCATCTAACAATTTGTTTTTATTGCCTACAGCATAAATAGGTTCGTAATCGACAATCTACTGTCCATTATTGGGTGGTTCCATTAAATTTATCTACTGACTCCATCGAAGGGTCACTATTAGGTTGCTATCTGTAATAATGTTCCTAGTAATGATTGGGAGAGCTTAGAAATGGACCCTCCAGTTTCGAATCGACTTCGACCCTATTCAGGTCAATTGATTGAATCCGTGACCGATAGGACGTCACTCACAATAGCAGAATTAATGGCAAAAAGAAATCATGTCAAACGGGGCCTATTATTTAAAATGTTTTATGATATTTTCCTCTTGTCGCTATTCACTCCAGGCCCCATTAACACCAGGGGAGACATTGTTCTTTTGTTCAGTATCTTTCGCATCTATTTAAAACTCACCTTTATTGAATCAGCCAAAATCTGCGGACAAAAAGCAAAATGCGTTTATTGACCTGTGCATCAGACGACGGATTAAGGGGCATTATTGTAAATCACGGGTGTTGACTGCAGAAATAAATGTCACCGATAGTTGTTTATGCAGTCGATAAACGAGAAAAGTCAATTATAAATCGGGTAGAGTCAGTCCGAAATTTGTGTGGAGCACTCAAAGAACGATAAGACCCTTGACATACACAACTCGTTTTAGAGCGGTACCTAGCTTCGTTCCGAGATCGTGTCTCGAGTGTCCTCGTGGTACCTCGTTATAGCGGCCGCCCATTAGACCAGGGCCCGGGATGCCGGGAACCGCCACGATTTTAGTTTCCGACCCAACGCGTCCTGGAGCACTTATATCCACCTATATCCGCCCTTTAATAAGGGACTCGGCGCCTAATTGACTTAACATCGGATTAATAACGGTTTAGGCCTAAAATATGCTTACCAATGAATATTTGGTTGGGTTAAATTGGGTGAAATGAAATCTGAAGTCGAAGTAAGTGGGTTTGGGAAAGTAAGCTAAAAGAATGAAAATGATGGGATTAAATTATGCCATTTGGTTTGTAGTGTCCCCGTAGGCCATAGATGGCGAACCAATGGTACGCGAGCCAATGGTGGCAAGTGACACAATAATTTGGACACGCCAAAAATTAACCAATTACCTAATTGATCGAAAACAAAGGGTTTTTTTGCCAGATGGTTGTAGTTCAGCTTGCATTCTGCTAAGTGTATCAAAGTATGATCCTAATTTCACATATTCAGCATCTAATTTGCAACAGCATAAATCACACTCTGTTATACTAACTAAACTAGCTTCTGCCCGCGGTTTTCACCCACGTTCCCGCAGGAACCGTGCATTTTTCCGGGCTAAAAAGTAGCCTATGTTAGTCTCCGGTCCATAAACTAAATCTATGCCAAAAATGACGTCGATCCGTTGCTCCGTTACTGCGAGAAAGAAGGACAAACCAACAAACACACTTTCGCTTTTATAATATTAGTATGGATTACGATTGCTGCACACAATTTGAGGTTGCAAATAAAGAATTTTAAGTTAATAGCGTCTAGATTGTTGTTTTATTTTTTGTCCATACATGGTCCAAATCATTAAGTCAAGATTCTTTGGCGGAACGTAACGCCACGTTCACCAATAAAATTCGCCATTTTTTTTAATACATTGTTTATGTATAAGAAGTTTAATTCTATACCAATACTTTTTCACACAGCTAACGTAAACAACGAGAAAATTTTTTTTGTCAATTTACACAGATATGAAGATAAGTTCCGTGCCCTTTTTTCGATCGGTTGAATAATATGAACGGGCATCTTGAGTATCGCTCTTTTTAGGCCCATGTGAAATAGTGAATTCGAATTTATAGTAAGTCACGGTCTTACCACAAAAAATTAAACACACGTTAAACCTGTGTTAATCACTGTTTAACGACTAAACTTGCCTTAGTCACGCGATTAAATATGAGCAATCACAAATCTTGATTAACTAGTCTAACCATTGTCTAACACAATTCTGTTCTTGTGTGTGACATTTGTAATCATTTTTGACGTTTATTTTTAGACACTGTCTAGCTAAATATGGCGTCTAAAAATGGTTATTTGTGGTAACACTATTAAGGTTTATTTATTTGATCATGGGACATTATTTAGTTACAACAAAATCTGTTGAAACCTATTTGAAGAATACGTGTGCTTCACCGCGATTTTAATCCCATGACAAATGTGCAAAGTTGCCCTCAGTCTAGTTTCCGGTACTTACTTTTTAATTGATCACTAGTTATTGAATAGTGCAGGGGAAGTTTCTGCCGGCGAAGACACGTTCGTGGAGCAGTAATAAAAGGCTTTAAAGATCCACCTGGAGTCCGGAGTTCAAATAGTCGTTAAATTGTTCCAAGCAAGTTGTTCGGTAAGTTCGTAAGGGGCTGATCGAGTATATTATATTATGTATAGGATGCGGTTTGTTTTGAGTTCAAGTTTTAGTGTATCTGTTTTAGAACAAAAACATAATTGGTTTTATATGAACGTATTAAATGTATCCTCACATTAATTTGTGTATCTACTAAAAAAATTACAACTTCCAGAAACCAGCAAACATTTGGTATGTGTAGGTAACTTTTTGCGTACAATTTCAAATCATTTTCTGATCTATTATCAATTACGCAGATATCCTGTCTTCTTTTTAATATATTATTTTAATGATACAGTCAGTTCATTTCATACAGTCCTACATCACACGCACATAGGCGCTTATACGCTAACATTGCAAGACACTCAAATCCTTATAATACTAGGATTTCTAAAACCAGCAGGGAAGCTATAGTATCCCTCAGTGCTGTGATTTCACCCGTCTCGAGCAGAATCTATTTTGTGTGTTACTGATTTGTTATCACAATACCTAATGAGAAGACGTTTTAAACAATTTTTTAATCATTAAAAAAGGAAGATTGTTCTAAACCAAATATCAAATTTGAATTAATTCAATGTGCTAAGAGTAGATAATAAAGTCTAAGATGTCTAGATAGAACAATTATCCGAAATTGTATTTATGTTTGAATAACCTTTCTGGAATTAAGTTTCGTAGAAGTTGTTATTTTATTGAAATGAAACATTTTCCAGAATTGTTTATTTGATTATAAACAATAACAAAGCGTCGTCGCCTGAGTGTTTCGCGAGTTAACAACACCTTAAATTTATAAAGTAGTTATATTCTTGGTTGAACTTGTCACTTCAAACTTTTCACTAATCATTGATAAAAGGGATTAAAAGATGAAATACTTTTAACTCTATCGACGTGAGCAGTCGAAAGAATAGTTTTTTGTTATACACTGTATGTACTTATACTATTAATATAAAGAGACGAGTGGGTCGTTTGTCCGATAGTAAGCGCAACGCCTGGTAATGGTAATAACTGGTCCATAACAATTGCAGCGCCACTCTGAACTTTACACACACATACTGCTCAATTTTATAACAACGCTGTATGCACGTTTTGGGGCATGGTTTAGTTCGTATAACCAACCTATAAGTTAAGCCTCCTCTGAATTGTATTTTACTTAGAGCGAGTATGGCTGACCGGGAACTTGTGTGACTTTCAATCCGACGCACCATAGCTCGAATCTCAGCTTGGCCCCAAACCAATGACGTATTTCATTAGTTGTGTGCTGATATATCCTATTCGCTCTAAAACAGTGGAGGAAAACATCGTAAGGAAACCCGCATGTTCAAGAACCACATTATTCAATTAGGTACAGGTAGGACTCTCTCTCTCTCTCTCTCTCTCTCTCTCTAAAAGACAGCCAGTAATAGCAGCCAGTAATGCCAGATCCCAGCAATGGAAACGTATGGCTGATAATTTAGTGATGATTTTACTATATCCTGTTTTGTGTTGCTGTTGATACGTGTCCTTATTAAAATAAAAAAAAGTTGACACGAAATGGCCAATATTAAATATAGAATATATTGAGATCAGGTGTTAGGTGGGAACCCAAAATTGCACAGTATCTCCATTGGCTGTGTGGGCGAACGGAACAAGTTCGATTTATCTTAGGGTGTTTACCATACCTAAGTTTTATAACGCAAATATAAAAACCAGGTGCGTTTTATATCCAAACACGGCCCGACAAGTTTTGGGGCAAACATTGAAGATTTAACGATTGACGCTATCTCACGAAAAACTTTGAGCCAGTACACTCTTAAATTCTAGGCAAAAATTCTTGGCAAGGAATAGGTATATATATAGATATATATATACCTTGCGGTCAAAAAAATAAGGTATACTTTAGTACTAATTTTTTTGAGATTAGGTAAAACCCTAAATGTACTTTAGATAGGTTAGATCACGCAATAAATTCCTTCTTGATGATTAGATTCTTTACCAGGTGGTAGGACTGATTCTGAGAAGTATATTATTATAATGCCACACTACAAAAACCTTAATTTAAGAACAAAAAATTCAATATCTAAAAAAGCCCGTTACACGAGCTTTGATTTAATAATTTAGAGACCTAAAGTATATTTGAATATAATATTAAAGTACCAAAATTCATAAATGAAATATAAGCCGAACACGTACATAGGCACTACACAAGAAATAAAAACTGTGACCTATATTCGTAACTAAGCAGAAAAAACCTTCAGCATTTTTCAAGAATTTCATTACGATAAAAAAAAGGAAATGGAACAAACGTTTTGTCTCTGGCAGTTTTAATAAAAATGTGATTTATGTTAAAAAATCTTCACGCTACGTGTTCGTATAATGTGTAAATCATACTTGGTTTTATTTTTTGGGAGCCCATAAGACGATGAGACACGTTTCTGACACCAATTTATTTGTGAAGGCAACATTTACTGGCAACATTTAAAATTTGATGGAAGTTTTATCGCAATTATTGGCATACAAAATATTTGATTAAGTTCACGTAATTAGGTCAAAAAGTCGAGGTGTTTGGAATAAGTAATTTATTTATATAATTTATCCGAGCGGTGACTTGCGCGACTTTCCATGTATGTTTAGGTCAAATCTTGCAAGCTAAATTTGAACCGCTTCCCGGTGTTTGATTGAGCCGAAATTGTACAAACAATTATAGTACTCTGATCCTAAATGATGTCCAGGGTCCTGAAGATGGAGCTAGAAGGTGGCCACAAGAATACAATACCTTTAATTTAGCTTTTCTGGAAAATCTACCCACATAAAACTTATTTAAAATCTATTTTTTTAGTTTATCTTCCGTCGCAATCAGAAATGGAATTAGCACCACTATGTATTATTTCCTAATGGTGAACTGGTGATATAACTTGGCTCAAAAATCGCTTCATTGTCGTTGAAAAGGGAAAACACAGAGTCGCATCGAATAATTCCTTTTTTTTCAATTTCATTGCTTCATTCAAATTGAAAGCAGGCCGAAGTGAACCACGTAATTCCAGTCACCGATGCAAAATAAGTAAATCCATTGTTTTATTTTCTAAAGCTGCAAATAACTTCAATGATACCGAATAAAGCAGCTGAATCCCAAGCGTATCAAAAGCTCATTCTTCTTTCCTGTCTCTCCTCAACGAACTGTAACATTCAGTTCAGACGTTTTTTTCCTTAGAATTTCATAAAGGATAGTAAGAGATTTCAGCGGCCCGACTCAAAGTTCATATTGAATGGCAGCGGGGGAAATAAATCAAGAGGCGACCAAGTAAGCACTTCCGTCACAGTGCCAAAACAGTAGGGCAACTAGAGAGAAAATGTATCTTTAATCACTTTCGAAACTGTTAGTTATTGGACCCTAATTCTACTAAGCAAATGGTTTAAAAATGATAATGGTTTAATCACAAAATGATCACTCTTGTCTTAAGTGCCTAAATAGATAATTTTGCGATGAAACTATTTGTTTCGTAGAATTGGGGACCTGGTGGATGGAACGTTTTACATGGAAATTAAGATGCCAGCTAAATTCCCACAGGTAAAGTTATTTTTGCGATGTGTGTATTTTCACTACAATCTCTTATGCCCGTTTTCACCACCGACGAGTAAGGCGACGGCTAACTACGTAACTCCTAATGTAAGCAAAGTCCTCCTAAAGGTGAATGAAACGATTTTTTGGCCTAGGCAACTCTTAAATATTTAGGCATCCAAATTAGGCGTCTCCAAGAGTTGGTGAAAATGGGCATTAAGCTAACACCTTAAATAGCTGTTATTTTTACATTGTTTTGCAGCTAATGAACCAAGGTTTAGTAAGGCTTATTGTTATGTTAACAGCCTCACTAATAAACTCTGTGTGACGGTTGAATACGATATTTCGTCTCTTTCGATTCAGTTTAAAATTATCGAAGAACAACAAAGACAAAACATAGTGTAACCACAGTTATTAGGAAGATTCTGAAACTAATATGCGATGTTCTGCCTTAAGATGGGGTCGCGGTCCCGCGCACGCATACCATACCTCTATGCGCATACCGCACAGGACCCCGTCGTCCACCCCTTAGGACGGACCCGCCTCGCAGAAGACTATCTTCACTATCAAACCCAATGTATCTATAATTTCTAACAATTTCCCAAGTTATGCTACTGTAGATATTTACTTTGACGCTTCCGGCTTTTGGTCGGACTTGCGTCTTTTAACCCAGTACTTTTATATTTTCTTATCTAAAAGGCCAAACTTTCTTTGCAGCGATTCAATTAAAGTAAGGAGCAAAATGTACAACATTGAAGAAAAAAAATCATATTCATTGAGAAAATTTCAACGCAAGCCGTGGGCAAGATTTTTCATAAATTTTATAAAGCATCGGCGCAAACTGAGTGGCGACGAGCGTGACCTAAAAGCTGTGGCAATAGGTAACCCTCGCTTGATGGCCACGTTTTATTACTCGCCTACCACTCACACTCTACCACGTGGGAGGACTAACTCTTCTGCGAGTGTCCGTCTGGGTTGTTACCACCACTTTGCTCGTGAAGTCTGCCACCAAGCAGTACTGTGCAAGCATTACTGTGTTCCTGTTTGATGAGCAGAGTATCCAGTGAAATTACTGGGCTTATGAGACTTAATACCTAATGTCTCAGGGTAACGAGCACACTGCAGTGCCGCGCAGGCCTTTGTGTTTCAAAGTTCTGGGTGGCACTGCAATTGTTATGGGCCGGCGTTATGCTTACCATCAGGCAAACGACAAGCTCGTCTCGTTACGAAACAACATAAAAAAAAACATTCGCTTGCTTCTCCCAGCTTGGTTATAACTACCAGTGGCTGCGACTGGTGGTCGAACCTAGTCCGTGGCGGCCGCGACTGGTGGCTGCGTCTTGTGGCTTAGTTTAACCAGTCACATTTAGTGGCCACCACCGTTGGCTAAATGTACGGCAGCACTTAGTATATATTCGGATAAATATATTTCCTTTTTTTACCTAAGCAATATAAATATTTTCTCCTCCTTGGGGCGTTATGGCACATCGAAATGAGATTACCTACGTTGACAATGTTCAAAACAAAAAAATCTGCAAATAAAATTTTGTTTGCTTGTAAATTATATATGTGTTGCCGTATTCATTTCCTGTTTACCCAAATTGGTGTTAGTTCTATATTTTTAATTTACGCCCCGGCACGCAACGGCCGATAAATAATCTGGGCAATCATAATTTTCACCGTAGGTACATTTATTTTTATCAGCACATAAATTCATACTAAAGATGGCTACATTGATTTATAAAGATTGTATTGCATAAAAAGCAATTGTATTACGTTGAAATAGATTTTTAAAGCTTTAACGCATATTAACATTTAGGTTTATTTATGGACTAATGAAGATTATTCGAGTTGATTTTTCCACTAATTTTTTTATAGGTAAGTATACGAATTTTGATTCCAGTTAAACAATAAGTTAAGGAAGTAAGGTCAAAATTGAAAAAAAAGTTTAATACAAATAAAACAATTACCTAAAATACTTCAATAGAATTATTTTATTATAATGAATAATCGGCTTCTTGGTGCGATGATAAAATAAATAAATCGATTGTTACAAGATATCGAATCGGTAACGTATTAGGGCATCACTAACTCGAGCTCTCAAAAGTAAAATAAATAGTTGGACGGAGTATCATAGCGACACCGTGGGTTGGGGAGTCCGTAAAAAAAATAAAAAAAATACATTTATTTCAGGCTAAAAGCCCTATTTTTTTTCCAGACACTGATTGCAGCGTACAACACCAACACCAGCACAGAGACACAATAATTATTGCATCTGACCCCCGTTTCGCATACGAGTAATTAGAATAAAATATAGCCCATAGTAAAATTAATTGTTTATAAACAGCTCAGATTCATACAAAATCTTAAAATTTCTGTTGTTTTAAATCTATTGAAAAGGCGTTTGATTATCACCCACTGCTTATTTGAATATTTTGGTTCTATATAAAATTTACACGCTACTTTTTTTGGCGAAACTACAACAAGTGATATAAGCTTTTATGGGCATTAAAGCCTAATGAGGTTGAACTAATAAAATATTTGTTTTAGATCTCCTTAGATCTAGAACACAATAATTACTACTTTGAAGGCTGAGTAACCATGTGTTGTTCTTTTAACATCTGGCTAGCCTTAATAAGAAGTAACCTAACTAATATGAGAACCTACCAACCATCCGTCACGTTCCACTGAAACAAAATTGGATCAAGTTTTTTTTCTTCAAACTGATGTTTCAAAGAGATACATTCGGGTTACAGAGAGATAGATGGTGCAAAGCTCATTACATTCGCTTCAGATTTCCAAGCAAAAGATACATTTTAGGAGCGGAATGAAATCCTCATTCGAGAAACCCTTTGATGCTACATGTTTATTCGTAAGATCGGAATTGCAACGTGCCGAATATCCGATATCCAGACGGTACCTACAAGTAGGTTCGTTTCGTTTGGCCGCGTTTTTGCATAATTTATACGGTTTGTCGTATCTTCTAGCGATTGCTCGATGGCGAGCCACAGTACTAATACACGCAGTATATAATCTACTGTAAAAAATTGTCAGAGCGTATGATTGTTGTGACGCGTTACCAAAATGCTGGTCAGACAGATGGCTCAACGGATCAGCATTGCGGTTCAACGAGGCAACGCCGCCAGCATGCTGGGTACGCTGACAACTGGTAGTGGACTAGAACATTTGGATTACTATACTACCTACCTACCTACTACTACTGCCTACTTTGACTTGTAGATTATCCAACTGTTTTTGTAGCTCTGGTAGATGTAAATGCTTGCACATTATCGCTTGGTGGTAGACTACACGAATAAAGCGGTGGGTATCCATTCAGATGGACACGCGCAGAAGAGTTAGTCCTACCACCTATTAAAATGATTAATGCAACAAATGCGTCATCGTAACAATAATTTCTTCGTATGAAGTTCATGTATTCTTTGTATCTATATAGAAGCGCTCCAGCTTCAAGCCAGCTGTCGCTTCCGTATGGCAACACCCGATATCGTCCCGCAAGGATACCGTTGAGATTTATTGGACAAACTGATAGTGTTCTATTAAAAATTCGATTTCGATTCCGTTCAGCGATTTTCGTTTACACCACTTCGACTACCGGTGCAGTGCCTTAACGTCGCTGTAATTCGGAATTGAAACCGGGAATGTATTGAATATGCACCGGGCATTTTTCTAACACGCGTGACATTTTGCGAAATTGCTTTGGGAAACGAATAATGCAATTTCGTAGTGCCATTGCGCCCCTTAAAATGTAAATTCTGAGAATGGATTTGGCCAGCTGCGACGCAGTTCGTTCCGGTGGTTAACCACTTTTGTTTTTAGTTTCAAATCGTTTGAATTGATGACCATATCAGAAAATAGATTCCCT
This sequence comes from Crocallis elinguaria, assembly GCA_907269065.1. Classification (NCBI taxonomy): domain Eukaryota; kingdom Metazoa; phylum Arthropoda; class Insecta; order Lepidoptera; family Geometridae; genus Crocallis; species Crocallis elinguaria. The sequence goes on along the minus strand of OU026070.1, from coordinate 4,609,299 downwards.
GTTCGAATGTAAAATTATAACAAAACTTCGATACATTTTCCATATTAAAACTTTGAAATTAAAGGCCTGAGCACAACGGAGCCATACAAATAGACTTGCACGTAAAGGTGTGCACGTACCACTGCGTTGTATAATGTATGGAAGCGTATAAAACATGGAACGTCTAATGAATCTGGTGTCCGTCGGAGCACACCGGATCCATGGACCTGGACTGTCACAGTGGACAATGAATTAGTAGATAAATATCACTGGAAGTCGTCCACAACTATTACCTGGTCTTTAGCGCTTTCTGTATACGAGGTTTACGTCAAGCTGACGTCTTTAAAGCAATGATGATCTTCACTTTCAGAACCTCATAAAGTTCCGTACAAGCTTACATCATTCGTAACTTCCTTAAGCAAATCGACCCCGTCAATATTGATTTGTCGCTCGACTCCATTATACGGCCGACACTCAGCCAATAAAAGTTCCCTTATATCACGAACGAACTATACCTACACATCTATATAATACTTAAGTCACACGACACGGAAGTTTCAACGTCTGATACCAATAATCCCGCGTCGACGGTTATAAAACTTGTTTTCTATCCAAAGCCGCAAGAAAGAGTGCTTTACCTGCCACCAGTGCCCCAGTTTCTCCCAGTTGAGCTTCTGTCACAGTGCTCTGTATACTTTTTTAACTGTTAGCTGAGTTATCAGAAGCGCACTATTGTTTCGAAGTTGCTTTATTTCAATTTGTATGCCTTTGTTTCGAGAGCTTTTCTCAATTATACTTTAGTCGCGTATGGTTCGCCACGATGTATTAACTTAATAGTTTCACTGGATTGCGTCGTCTAACGAAGTGATCATGCCTAAATTTCCGATTCACATCACTTTGAACGGTACCAGAGAAATTAAAGAATGATGAATTTTAATTTACAAGAAAGACGCAGTGCAGGATAAAACTTATAATGCATCTTACACTAGGTAGGTAGGTATCAATGTACAACAATCTTTTTCAGACCACTTTATTATGAAGGTGAACAAGCTATTTTTTTTCAAACGGCTTCCGTTTGAATTGCTGATGTTAATCAATGGTGCCGTAGACAATGGAGAGTAGTTCTATCAACAAATATCATCTCATACTTTTTTTTGTTTTTGGTAACGAGACGAGCTGGTCTTTTGCCTGATGGTAAGCATAACGCCGGCCCTTAACAATTGCAGTGCCACTCAGAACTTTGAAACACAAAGGCCTGCGCTGCACTGCAGTGCGCTCGTTACCCTGAGACATTAGGTATTAAGTCTCATAAGCCCATTTCACTGGCTATACTTTGCTCATCAAACCGGAACACAGTAATGCTTGCAGAGCCGTGATATATTTTCAAACATAATATGAAATATTATAATATTTTTTATGGTACTTGATATGATGAGATACGTAAATAATTTAACATGGTTTACTGAGTGTACTGCATTCCGCGACATCGCGACATGTGGTGAACCGGTCCGTTTCTAAGCAAACACCCTTGAACTTTGCATTATGGGTCATGTTTAAAAACGGGCAAAGAGTTTCGGCCGCAATAATGTCACGTCACCTCGTCTGGTTCATATTTAATTTTGATCGTTTTATCAGTTCTAGTGTGGTTTCTAGTGGATTGAAATCAGCTGGTAGAAAACAGTACCTACAGTGCAGTTTTATCACTGACCTTTATAATATACACTAGAGGTAAGTGAGTTTTATGTAAAGCTAAAGCGTTATTAAAAACATTTTTATTTAAATAATTATTTACTATAAGAATAGGTAGTTACCACTAGCGAGCCGCGCCGACTTCGCACGGGTAGCTTTTTGACAGCGTACCTCATTTCAAGTAATAAAATTCCTTTTTTTTTTAGATTGACTGCAGAAATGCCTCATCAATGAAGTTCAGTTTTTATTGTAAAAAAATCCGATTTTTACTGAATTTTCCCGTGGATTTTACTAGTTGGTGGGACTAACTCTTCTGTGAGTGTCCTGCGTGGCACTGCTATTGTTATGGGCCGGCGTCATGTTTACCATCATAGAAACGATCGGCTCGTCTCGTTATCAAGTAATATAAAAAAAAAACAAAATTGTTCTTTCAAACCTTGTCCTAACAATTATCATTTAAATTTTGTTCTGCCTTAACATTTAAAGAAAACCTTAAATACGTTGGTTACAAAAAAAAAACAAGCGAAATTCTTTGGACTAATATAGAAGCGAGGCAGCAAAATCTGTATCATAGCGGGAATATTTTACTGATAAATTATTTAATAAATGAGGAAATATATTTAAGAATAACAAACAAAACTCTCCGTCTCTCCTGGAAATAATATTTCATGATCCATAAACGATCGAATGAATCGAATTCAAGAAAAAAGAACTCACGCGGTAAAGAAAACATTGTGAACTCGTACCATTACAACCTGCCAACCATTGCCCAAATATAATCACGCACCGAAACACCCCAAACATCTTTAACAACGTAAATCCGGCGACACTATCATACCATACATACGTGAACCCTCAAATAAAAGTATACGAGTATGGTAACTGCAGTTTTGTGTCTTGCCACCATTGCCGACTGAGACATACGTGGCGATTGAGCAAAGTCACCCCATTATGCTAGTCAGAGAGCTCAAGAGTGAGAAAACTCTCCTTACCCAATACTATTGTTTGAAGGATTTTCTTTTTCTTTTATGTACAGTCGCAGTAAGAAATGGTTCGTCACAAAAAGGTCTAGTTTTGTTTGCGCAGTAGTTGTTTTATGTTAAGCCTCCTTACTTAAACGTATTTGTCTAGAGTCTAGTCATTGCCAGAGTTAAGTTACCGTGACAACGATTCTGTTATAACAAGATTTATGAAGAAAGAGAAAATTAACAGCAAGTGATACTGACATACTTTAATAGTTACATAAAACAAAAAAACAGATTTATTTTTTAAAATAGCCAGGCAATTAAGATGGTTTTATGTTGATGTAAACTAGATATTGGTCGAAGGTGAATACTATTTCAACTTCTGTTATCACTGCATTAAATAATAGTATTCTATACAGTAGTCTGCTAACTGCCGTATGATCAAAGGCACTATGTGTGATAAAAAAAAAATTGGAAACTGACGAAGGTATTCTTACCGTGACTGTACTTAACAGGTTTTAAGGTCGGTTGGCTAGGCTGTCACTTGGACCGGAAATTACTGAAGCAAGAAGCAGCACTAAATTTACAATCTATAGTATGTTCGGTCGTTTTTGATCGGAACTGCGCATAAACGACCCAAATGTAATGATTCAAAGAGTATTGTTATAAATCAGAATCCTTACGATCAAACATAGGTTTCACATCGAAAAACTAATTGAAGAACCTGAATTTATTAACAATAACACAGGTTTTACTTAACCTACACTCCCCGCCTAAGCCCCAAATTGGACTATTACCGTAATTTTCAACGAGCAACCCTTAACAGCCGTACACTAAATTGTCATTTGCTCCCTTTTAGCCGTTTAATGTACTGAGTATCAATTAATATACATTGGAGTTACATACGGAGACTAATAAATGAGAGCGACGCTGTATTCACTCCGCTGTCTTTGCTCTAACCTTTGAAAAAACCTCTCCGGTGCGCTTTTACCGGAAAGTCCAGTCTGTTAAACACAGGTTTCAGCTTCGAATACAAATAACCACAGGTTTTACTTCACCGACTCCCCGCCTAAGTCCCAAAATGGACTAGTATCGTAATTTTCAACGAGCGACCCTTGACGGCCGTACAGTAAATTGTCATTTGCTCCCCTTTAGCCGTTTAATGTTCCGAGTATCAATTAAAAACACATTCGCGTTACATAGAGGGAAAATACGCACTTATAATATTGACTGCTTGCTTTTTTTTTTTAATTTGATAACGAGACGAGCTGGTCGTTTGCCTGATGGTAAGCATAACGCCGGCCCATAACAATTGCAGTGCCACCCAGAACTTTGAAACACAAAGGCCTGCGCGGCACTGCAGTGCGCTCGTTACCCTGAGACATTAGGTATTAAGTCTCATAAGCCCAGTAATTTCACTGGATAACTCTGCTCATCAAACCGGAACACAGTAATGCTTGTACACTACTACTTGGCGGCAGATTTCACGAGCAAAGCGGTGGTAACAACCCAGACGGACACTCGCACAAGAGTTAGTCCTCCCACTAACAAAATTGCTTAAATCTATTAGAAATGCCTGCCTTTGAATGTCACACAGAGAAATCTCGTAAAGCTCAATATAACAATATTTTCCGAGAGCGAAGCCAGGTGGATCATTAATCATAGATTCTCGCGCAATTTTTCCACGCATTGCTGATTTTATTTGTGCAAATAGTAATCTCGTTTCCTTCCATTTCATTTCTGTAGTACATATTAGTAAATAACAAAACAAAGCCTCCTCACGACCTAGTGCTACACTCGTGAGAGCCGACGTCCGAGGCGGTTCACAAGATGTAGCTCTCTCTCTCTTTCTATTTTTATATGAAGGAACGTGATGCGAATATTTCGATCATCGATTGCAATTGCACAGTATTAACCTAGCCAGCTGTTAAGTTTGCGTGATTTATTAAAATTGGAAAAGCTTTATTTTAAAGATATCATATTATGCTTAATACGTGGTTAGTGGGTTATATCCCGCAATGTGTTTTATTCAGAAACACAACTTTTACTTTACTTTTATTATTTATCTTATTAGTTTTTGGAATGTCAGTTTTACGTCTATTTTGCGCTATTTGGCATAAAACAAATTATTGTTCCAATAATTTACGGGACTTTAAAATGCATCATTGATAGGTTGCCTACAAATTTCTTGATTAGCGGTTGAATCTTACAAAGAGGATGAGCTTTTAGTGAAAGAAAATGTTGTGTAACGAGACCTTAACACGGAAGTAGTGCGTTTACTATTAACTAGAGTCTTTAGTTATATTCTTGTAGTTCTCGTTGGGTAGAAATTACCTCAAACAGAAAATCTAGCACCTACGGATATAATGTTTTGGTAGCTGCACTTAAAAGCCTAGCCGGTATCCTTCAATGATTTCACGTTACCAGCTTTAAATGTATCATAAGTGTCATCTAGTGAGATATTAGCTAGTAAATATAAAGGTCAAGACGATAACCTATCGAGAATAAAAAAGCAGGTAGTAGGCTATCCCAAAGTAAATAATCTACAATCTGTATCGTCTAGGCAAGCGTGCTTAATCGTCGACCACAACGTCGCTTAAAGGGCAGCTTAGACACTCCAGCAGACGTACGTTTGCTCGTCAGAATAACAACGCTTTTGCGTCAAGCACGGATTTCGTGATAGGTACTCGAAATGCGCGCTTGAGGCAAAGGCGTTGTTATTCTGACAAGCAAACGTACGTTTGCTTGAGCGTCTAAGCTGCCCCTAACATTGGGTGAGATAGCAGCCAACCGCAAGACCGGTAAAAAACCCACATACGCGGTCGTGTTTTCATAGATATAATTCGTTACTGATAATAAAATTATAGATAGTATTTAGTAATTATACTAGTTCTTTGAGTTTCCTTTATCATTCACAGGTGTCCCTACTACCATTTTGCTGTGCAAAGATTACTTACTGTAGTTCACTAGTAGAGCGGTAACATCGTAGATTACTATCTTTGAAAAGCATTGACTCCAAGTGCGGTGGGCTCATTACATGGTCTAGGTATTACAGCCGACGTGAATGGTATCTAGAACTAAGTTGTTACCTACTAGTAGAAATGTGGATGGCCTTAGTAATGTTACGAAGCGTTATATTTATCTAAAAGTATTATAGAGATTTCATTTTAAACTTCCTCGAATTATTTTGTTTTTAACATAAAGCGCTTTGACCTCAAACCCAGAATGAGCAGTGTCTATGAATTACGGCTCCATAGGCAACAAAAAGTGCTTGGCGATTGATTTAAAATATTGGGTTAGCGAAGACAGAAAATACCTTAACATCATGCACACGTTAAATTATCTTCGTAGGATACGAACCTTCGAAGTAGTCAACGAGTAACTTCATTTCACTATCTGCATTAAGCTGATAACGTTTCACTAATTAGAAACAAATTAATCAATTGGATCAAAACGCCGAGTTATAAATAAAACGATAAGATTTTGATACTAATCTATGCTATAGTACTTTTAAAGCTACAAGATATGTAATAGTGTTTTCTAAACGCCTAGGCAAAGGTTTTAGCTTAAAAGCACTCTATTAAGACCCTATTGTATAAATAAACCTAATCTAAGCTAAAGCTTGTAAGCCGGAAAGAAATACATCATATCAAGAATTTCGCAGTCAACATCGATTGGTCCCATAGCCTAGTTGGTTAAGACGTCTGGCCCGGATAGCCAGAAGACGCAGGTTCGAATCCTGTTGGAAGCGAAATTTTTGTGATGTATATATTTCTGTAAACATCCGCTAGTGTCGGTTAACACCAAAGACTATAAATCCTGTTGACTAATGATACAACTTCCCCTCATGCGAAAACGAACTATTTAAATGCACTTCTCGCCACTGCGAGTACGAGTGCAGACTTATAACTTATCGATATTCAATGTATACTTTACAATTAATATATATACTATTATTAATTATTTTGGAAAAATAATAACCTTTCGTTTGGATTTGTTAACCGACTTCGAAAAAAGAGGAGGAGGTTAAATGTTCGACTGTATGTATTTTTTTAAGTATTTTAACTGATTTCTCCGTCAATTGCGGACAGATTTTGAAAATTATTTTTGTTGTTTGAAAGTGTATCATCTCAAGATGGTCCCATATACATTTTATGGAAGAACATCTAAAGATGAAAAAATGGTACTTGAATTTTCATATATCGCGATATTTTCATCGAAGTAGGTTCCCAGTTTTTTTAAAGTATTTCTGCTTTTTGTTGTTAGATTTCCAGACATCCCAGAAATAAAGAAAAAGAGAATTGGTTCCATACATCGCAAGTCATGGAATCCATTCAGTAGCTTCGACGTGATGCGTGGCCAAAATACAGACAGACAGACAAAAATAAAAATACAGTTTTGGCTTCAGTATAGATAGGAGTGCCATCCAAAAAAAATGTGACCTGGAGTTTTATTATAAGTAGTATTATAGATTAATTTATAAAGTAAGTATGTATTGTCTAGATTTTCCATATAATAATTTATTATTAATCGTATATGTCAGGGAATCAAGAATGCGATGCTAACTACCTATTCAATTTTATCGATATTATTCTGTTCAGTAGTAGTCGTACCACATCACTAAATTACGTCATCCAAATGATCGGCCAATTGCAAGCATAGAATATTACCTCGCCCCCTGCCCGCGCCGGTGAGATATGTTTGTATGAGGAATTGTGTTTATGAGCTATCAACAGGCTAAATAATCTGTGGTTAACACTATAACATATATTTCATAAACCTAATCTAATCCTAACCTATAACTCCAATGATATTGTTTGTTAATGATTACTAAATAAAGGAAGAAAATCATCTTTTGTTATGATTTTTTAATCATATACATTCGTCAACTACACATATACTAAAAACCAATCAACAAAAAGATAGTAAAGAAGTTATCACAGCCGCAATAAATTCCTGCGTAACTTCCAAACAGTAACACGCCGAACAAGACGACAATATAAAGGGAAATAAGCCCGCCGAGCCATAAATCATTCGCCTACATATCCCACTCCACGACAAACACAGTTTTGGACATATTTCATTGTTGGCTCAGCGATTACGAAACACACACACACAAAAAAGCGGGATAAACACGAAACAGCTTTCAGTCAACGCCCGAGGCGAACACACATGAGAGTAAAAGTTGTAAATGCAAAAGTCAAATTATCAAACTTAAATTGAACTCGGTTTTGACTTTTGACAGAATATGTAGTATAAAGTTATTTAGGAAATAAAATCGACTCGAGCAAGTTGGGCGAAACTGCGGAGCATACAAATAGTAGTGCACAGAAAGAACATTTTTACGTTCGCGTTCAGTAAAGTGAATTTCATTAGAGGAAAATATTGCACAAACTTGTGACTGAAGATTTTGCAGTGGAAGTAAATGGCTTAACGAATTAACTTCACGCAAAAAGCAGACTTCAGTTTCACTTTGATACGACAATTAGAAGTAGGTTAAACATACTTCCAAGATTTGATTACATTGTTAGTCAGTTACAAGCTAATAAAAGCATGTTAAAACAATTACTTGACGTGTCTTCGTTTTATAGTAATGAAAATTTACCTCCAGATATTATCCAAATGATCTCGAAAACTCCCAATCTGAAACAATAGAAGAGATACAAAATAAGATATAAAGAAAATACATTAACCGAATTATTATTATTTTGTCGACTTTCTTACACATGCAGTTAGAGAGAAATCAACGGTTGCTTAAATATAATATTGTGTTCATTTGCTTTATGTATTTAACCTTTAGAGAAACTGTAATTTCTCCAATTCAACTCTAATACAGTATGAAAATCAATTGGAATCGTCATTATGGCACGTATAATGCCATCATACAAGCCACGGTCCATCACAACCGTGAAATTGATGATACCGTAACACTATTATGCTAATGACCATGGTAAAAACACGTCTATGGTTGGAATTTATGCATTTCAAGAGCACAACAATATACGATTGTATTTGGAAAAGCAATTATAGTTCAATGAGAACATAAAGTAAAAGTTATAAGGGGCAGCCGAGACGCTCAAGCAAACGTACGTTTGCTTGTCAGAATAACAACGCTTTTGCGTCAAGCGCGAATTCGAGTATCACGAAATCCGCACTTGACGCAAAAGCTTTGTTATTCTGACAAGTAAACGTACGTTTGCTTGAGCGTCTAAGCTGCCCTAAGTTGATAAGTCAACGGCCTGAAAGTATGACATAACATCGTTTTCTACCTTATCGCGTCGAGTTCATAACTTTGCAAAGCATATTATATTCAATCCAATCATATATGATTATACCACTGTCATACCTTTAATACTATCTAAAATGTAATCAAGAGTTAACCAAAGTTTAGCCGCAACTCGACAAAAAGAAGCCACATTACTAGATCAAAGTAATGCCCGTGTATTGTTTTTGTTACATTCATTTTTATTTAGGTGATATTCTATTTGTACATAATTTAATTTTAGTAAAAATATATAAAGCTTATAAATTGTAAAATAACCGGCTATAACTCATGAGCACTTCCTGAGGAAGAGCGTCGGACACGCTCGAAACCTAATAGGTCGAAAACATCGACAAATGACGTGAGTTATAGCCGGTTTTTTAACAATTTATAATGTGTGATACTCACGAAAATTTTCATAGTAAAATATACAAATCTTAATCTTATCTTATCTTGCAAAAAAATAAAATTGAAAAGTCTGTAATATTAAAATAACAGCTTCTTACTAAATGCTTATGAAAGTATATACAATACCTATAACAAAAACAATTTTAAAAATTGTTGTCTCTGTCTGTCTGTTTGTTCCGGCTATTCTCCGAAACGGCTGAACCTATTTTGACGGTGCTTTCACTGGAAGATCGCTGATGTTATAAAGAGTAACTTAGGCTACGTGAACGAAGCCGAAGAGCACAGCTAGTACATAATAAAACAACTCGTGAAGAGAGAAGCTTTGCCTTAAAAGTATTTTTTCATATATACTAAGCAAATGTGAAATATTAGCTGTTCAAATGTGATTTTCTTATGTCATATTCTTACAAAGTAAATGTTATAAAAGACGAATGAATTTATGCTTGAGGAACTAAAAGATCTAGCAAGAAAAGCTCTTCATGAAAGGAATACATTCACTGTACTCGGAAATGGGTCACGTCGAGCTACGCAATCTTTTTTGTAACTTTTTAAAGCCGCAAAAGTGAACTAATATCTAGTTTCAGAATAATTTTTGCTGCCTCTTTGAAAATAGTTTCTACTATCTGTTGTTTGTTCCGGTTAATGTCCTAAATGGCTGAACCGTGTTTGACGGATTTTCACTGGAAGATAGCTAATGTTATAAGGAGTAACTTAGGCTACTTTTATTTTAGATAATTACGTGGGCGAAGCTGCGATGCATACGATGTGTTAGCCACATACATATATGAACAATGAACATAATCGAGTTTTTTTATGTTATTTGGTAACGAGACGAGCTGGTCGTTTACCTGATGGTAAGCATAACGCCGGCCCATAACAATTGCAATGCCACCCAGAACTTAGAAACACAAAGGCCTGCGCGGCACTGCAGTGCGCTCGTTACCCTGAGACATTAGGTGTTAAGTCTCATAAGCCCAGTAATTTCACTGGCTACTCTGCTCATCAAACCGGAACACAGTAATGCTTGCACACCACTGCTTGGCGGCAGACTTCACTCACAAAGCGGTGGTAGCAACCCAGACGGACACTCGCAGAAGAGTTAGTCCTCCCACTAACAAAGCGTGGCAATGTGCGAAAGACACGCTTTACATAATTATATGCTACCACTGGAGTGTAATGCACGTCCACATCTTGCTCGGATATTTGTGTCGACAAGCGTACATATTATGCTAGGTTTTTTTTAAACAGTTTACGACTAAGTTGATGAAGCTTCTGGATGAGGTATTTTGAATGAGGTCTTCGACATTTTTTATTCGGACGGTCCTTCGCCACTCTTTAACGAACGACGAATTAATTTTAAAACCATCGAATTAAAAATTTGGATTCCTTTCATTAGAGCAGCCCATCTGCCTCATAAGGCATGCGATGTGATCCATGTGAGCGCGCACGAATCAGTCGCTGCAGTCGTCTTTGTCGTCTCAAAATTAGTCATTAATAATTATCTAAACTCATTGTCAATTATGTGAATGCCACAAAGAGTATTTTTATTGAAAAGAGAGCACTGACTTTTGCCGTCTGAACTGTAACCTAACAAAGAAAGCTTCAATCCAATATTACAAAGAATTTAGAGATAAAGCGGCAGGCTATTGAAATAGCAAACTTTGAGGTTCGCGTTTGTCATAGAATTTCTAAAATACAGTAAAGCTTCAAGCAAACTTTGCAAAGAATACATATAGTTTAGTACTTAGTAGTAATTAGTTTAACATTTTCACAACAAAGAAAAAGATGAAAGGAGATTTCGTATCAGTAAAAAGGGAAGGCTTGAACAAATTAAATGAAAATTACCGAATGGTTAAATAAAGAATCATCTCACAATAATAGTTTTTGCGTTGGCTTAAGGCGCCGCTAAAACAAAACGACCGAAAAATCCTGTTTTTCATCGCAACAAATTTCCGTTGTCATAGTTATTGTGGAAAAAATACAGCAGTATAGCCAAGTGTTTGTAGAAAAGACTTCTATAAAATATTATGTAGAAATGGCCCAGAATGCTGTAAAAAATCGCAAAAAAGATTCCGAAAAAATTAATTTATGTTGATTTACTTTACGTAATTTAAAAATGATTAAATGTTTTATATCTGAGAATAGGTGCAGTACGGTTGGCGTTGAAATACCATCTGTTGGATAAAACATATTAGTTTGAAGTAAAATGCGCTGCATTCTCCGTGAAAAAAAAAGAGTGCAAATTCCATCGCTGGCTATAGCCCGTAAAGTTTATAAGAACGCAGTATAAAGTGTGCGGTGGATGTTAATCTCTTCCGTGCGATCGCCCTTTTCGGAGTAAATGGTGCGAGAAGTAAGGCGTGAATTGCGATTACGAAGGATACTCACGTCGCCATCCCGTGTTACGTCTTCATTTTAAGTTTCACCTTCATTGGTTTCATTTGGTTCAGATTTATTTTTTTCTGCACCGTAAAAATATAAATACTAGCTTCTGTCCGCGGCTTCATCCGCCTGGCCATTACTCTCTGGTCCATCCTACTTTAACATTATAAACGCGAAAGTTTGTATGGATGGATGTTTGTTAGTCTATTACGCAAACACTACTGAACGGATTTTGATTAAACTTTTCAGTAATACAGATAAGAATAATACATAGACTACTATTTATTAAGATACCACTCGGGCGAAGCCACGGGCGCAACCTAGTAAAATATATATATGCAAAAAATTACGTAGATCCGTTGCTCCGTTGCTGTGTGAAAAACAAACAAACCAACAAGCACACTTTCGCGTTTATAAAATAGTACAGAAGTATGGATTAGACCGCTAGTCGGCAGTACTGTCAAAAATAGTGCAATAAACATTAACCTGAAGTTAGTCTAAATTAAAAATATAGCCAGTATTGAAGCTCCAAATTAGTTTATAATTAGTTAATAAATATAAAATTTATTTTATTTATGCATACATAAAAATGTATATAAAAAGGTACAATGATGTCTAAAGCTGAAATGATTCATAATCTGAGCATAGGTTATGATTTTTTTTTCAATATCATTAGCATTATCTTTTAGGTACCATAATTTACTGTACATAAGATTTCATTCAAAATTTTAGGACCATTTCAGCAGTATAAATTCATCATATTTTGATATTTAAAAACATAATAAAACCCAATGCAAAAGGCACATTAGCCATATGGGTATAGTCCGATGATGAACTTCAGTTGTTCAATTTCAAAAGAAAATAACATGTTGCAGCGAGTGCTGGTAAGAAATACAATGCTATTATAGTCTGAAGTAGAAAGAAGCACCGCACTGACTGCTGGCTATGGCAAGTGACAAATTAAATAAAATAACTACGAACAGCAAAGTTGAAAGTAAGTGAAAATAATCCTTGAACAATGTGGTAAGTGTAAAAACATTTAAGTATAAGAAGCATTCCATTCAAAGTGGATTATTAAATTAGTTTTTCCCTGGATAACATGTGAAAACTGGTAAAAGATTATTGACATTTAAATAGCGGTCCTTTTCCGTGCTTCTTATATCAGAAAATTTCTCCTTTTGTGACAGTAAGTATCTCTCACTTAGTTAAAATTATTAAACTTATTAGCTTCTATCGTGTAGTACAAGAAACTATTATCAGTAATAATTCGCTCATCATTGCAAACGCTTGAATGTTGATTTATATCAGAATTACGAGTAGCATGTAATGAAAGGTCTGGCAAAGAACAATGTGTACCGAACAGGTATGTGAGAACCACTAAGAACTCACCTAGCTCGTAGATTAACAAATTTACCTATTTTCTCACGCGCAAGCTTCTGTACAATTCGGTGTTTTATCGTCAATTATGACTGCAATTCAGAGATGAATAGGTATAAGTGTAAACTATTGCTTCCATGATATGTCAAAAATGTATAGAATTCTGACATAATAATATGAAAGCACGAGTCCACGCTTAGATTCGTATCTGAATCTTATTTTTAGAATCCCACAAAATACTACATAATTTCAATTCTGACAGATGCTACCTTTGTTCTTGCGTAAACTTCCCTAAAATATATGCTAGAATTTCTGAGCCAGCAGGCTATCGATATAGGTATTATTATGTTTTTTTGAAGCAAACATTAATGTTTTTACCAAACAATTACGCCCTTATTTATAAAAGCTCAATAAGATAATCTATGCTTTAAACTGCTCTGTCAACTTCTCTTTGACGGAACCTGTTACGCGTGAAACCGAGACAAAACACTTTCTAGTAATTAAGTTACGGAACGTTTATGAATAAGGGGGTAAATGTTTTGTCTTGTTTTCACGCGAGTAAATGTCACGATTGAAAACAAGGCAACATACTTAAAGTATAATCAATGTCGAACCAACGTTATGAGTAAGTAAAATGAGAGTAAGAATCTTAAATGGAGCTCACTCAATCGCGAATAAATCGACCAAATAATTATATCCTAGTTTCAAAGACATAAAAAAAGCATAATTGGGATACAATGCCAATAAACCCGACACGCTCTTGGCAGCGGCAATGTTACGGAAACATCCGTAAAACGTCGACCGACTGAAATATGTCTCGCTGTGAACATTTACATTTCTATGTGCGTCAAAAGTGCTCGGTATTTATCGCCTGCGAAATAACTGTTAGCTGACGCTTGCGAAACCTTTTTAGGCCATTGTTTTTGTCACTCATTGTCTGAGGACTTTGTTGGACGGTAGGTTTTTTGTGTCAGATGTCTAGCAGAGAGTCGTTTATGCTTTTACCCATTATACGTGAATTATATAACATGGCAGAGGACATATTTTTAGGCTTTTCATTTTTGCGCTTTTAAAACCCTTTCTCTGAAATGTTTGTAAGTGGGAGGACTAATTCTTCTGCGTGTGTCCGTCTGTGTTATTACCACCGCTTTGCTCGTGAAGTCGGCCACCAAACACTAGTATGCAAGCATTACTGTGTTCCGGTTTGATGAGCAGAGTAGCCAGTGAAATTACTGGGCTTATGAGACTTAATACCTAATGTCTCAGGGTAACGAGCGCACTGCAGTGCCGCGCAGGCCTTTGTGTTTCAAAGTTATGGGTGGCATTGCAATTGTTGTGGCATTGCAATTGTTTTACCATCAGGCAAACGACCAGCTCGCCTCGTTACCAAAAAAATAATAAAATAAAATTTTGTTTACTTCAGTATACTTACCTCATTAAAATAAGCTTGAATAAAGCTTTACACAGCCGTTGGGAAAATCAAGCTCAGCTCGTACTTAGGTACTTAAGAACCCGAAGTATAACTCGCCCAACTCCGTGATGGGCCTAGCGCCGAGCGGTAAATATTGTTCCTGTTTCACCACGAGCAAGACGGGGCGCGGAAAAGAGCAAGACAGCACGTCTAGTCAAAGATCAAGAAGTTGGTGAAGCGCAGATGCGAATTTGACAGACAGGCCATAGAGTAATAAATAACCTACGCCTATGACGATGACGACATTATTATAATTTGAAATAATGGTTACCTACTGAAATAATGGATAGTCATATATTGTAGCTATATTAATACTCTACTTATTGGATTCTACCTATCCGTTGTCCACCATGGAGATACAATGACACATTGCTTTTAATACAATTTTAAAATTAGTAAGTATATGGATTTTTGAAAAAATCATGTTCATGTCCGTGACCTGGGAACTACAATTGCTGGAAACAGGACTCGAAAGCTGAAGCCCCAGCTCAGTGGCGTGATCTTGAATAATTTGCCTTCGTTCAGCAATCGACAAGAATATAAGTTGATGGTACTATACCTATAATTCATGCAACTACATTCGACAAAGTTGAATCATGACCCACCTATTCGATTTTTTTCATATATCAATTATCGAAGTATAGGAATTATAGGATAGGCTTCGGATTGCTTCTGACCGATTTTGACCTTCATTATGGACGTGTTAGATTAACAAATTGGCTGTAAGATCATTCAAAACTTTTCCGATGAGGGAAACTGAAAGATAAAGTCCAACTTGTCAATTATTATTACGCTATAAAGAAAATAAAATAAAACCTTTTTACAGAAATAACGTTGACTTTTTTGATCGTGAATATTTGTTGTTTTCTTCACCGGACTGACTTGACACTTATCACATCTATATCAATACTAGCTTCTGCCCGCGGTTTTCACCCGCGTTCCCACAGGAACTGTGCATTTTTTCGGGATAAAAAGTAGCCTATGTTACTCTCCTGTCCATAAACTATATCTATACCGAAAATCACGTCGATCCGTTGTTCTGTTACTGCGTGAAAGAAGGACAAACCAACAAACACACTTTCGCATTTATAATATTACTAGGATATATAGTAGGATTACTAGGATAAAGAGATAAAATTTGTTTGTTTGTGAAAGAAATTCCACCTGGCTACCATTCCAGATGCACTCCGCAGTTTAGGTATAAAGCTACAAGTACGCGGCGCGCGGGCTCGTACTGTCGGGACGAATTCAGCGTGTTGCCGTGCGGCCGGGTCGCACGTTAGCAGTACCTACGTAATCACTCACGCGGAGCAAAAGCATATTGCTTCGCATTCAGCTGCGAGGATCCAAACCGCAAGTTTTTGCAGTTTTAGAATTTTTATCGACTTACAATGTTTTTATGTACAATGTACATATAAACAACACAATATTTGTGTAATATAAAAAAATAAACTATTTTATCATCAGTCTTATTTAATAAAGTTAAATTAATCACTTCAAATAAGCTATTCTTGCATAATTATACTTTAGGGGATAATGTGAAATGAAGACGCGGCGGTGGCCTAAGGCAGCCCTTACACCTAATTCATGATTGATAGATAAGCATCAATCGCGGATCACGAGAACACCATGAAAAAACCACGATCCCCGTTTGACGCATATCGGATCGTCTATTGTGGTTGTGGTTGGGGCTTGATGGAATGATCTATTCCGAGCACGGTACCCGCTTCTACCTATGCACCTAAGCTTCTACGACCTCTATTAAAAAAAAAATGGTTTCACAACCACTGCTTGCTCAGTGCAGACGCCGCGGTAAATAAGCGGTAGTGCGCTTGATATGTATGTAGCGTAAAGCGGAGCAGTCGTTGCTTTCATCCCAGGCAGAGCTTCGAGACAGACGTTCTTTTTAGACGTTCGCTGTTAGAGTCATTTTAACTTTCATAAGTGCTCCTTTGGGGCCTATTTGAATAAAGACTTTTGAATTTTGAATTTTGAATATTGAAGTTCTTGTCTATTTAGTGGTTTTTTGATGGTTTTACATCCAGTCGCGCTTGCTCGTGTATTATCTCGTAATCTGCGCTGGATGCAAAAGCATGGTTATTTTGATACCAAAACGCATACTTGCATAAGTGTCAACGGTCTGCATTATGATAGCGCGGACTAGTCAGCTGCAGCACCCGTGCTGTGCTTGCGTTATGTTTGGTACGCTCAGCATAATAAAAGGAATAATGAAATTTTGCTATCTAAATACGAGTAGAATAGATGTAGTAGTTTTATCCTGATTTCACATGAGTAAAGCCGCGGGGAAAAAGCTAGTATATAACGCATTAAAAATATTGAAGCTAAATTCATTCTAATCCAACCAATCCTACTTCCTTATAAATACGAAAGTGTGTTTGTCTGTTTTTTGGTTTGTCCTTCAGCAACGAAGCAACGTATTGATTTTTGGACGATTTTTGGCATAGAAATAGTTTATGGACCGGAGAGTAATATAGGCTACTTTTAATCCCGGAAAATGAACGGTGCCTGTGGGAACGCGGGTGAAACCGCGGGCAGAAGCTAGTTGATATTGTACAGCCTTTGATTATCTAGTTTATCACATAAAATAGCTATGCAAAAATAGCTATTTATCTGGGTCAGGATTCAAATTTGTTACTGCTCCCTGTAATGTCTCACACATTATACACTTATCAATCGTATATTATAGCGTACCCATACACGAGCACACTGTTTGTAATATCAAAATAACTGGTTTTTCACTAAATGCATATGAAAGCATATAGGGTACCTAACTACCTATATCAAATCAACCATTCTTTAAATTTTTGTCTGTCTGTCTTTCTGTCTGCCTGTCTGTTTGTTTGTTCCGGGTAATCTTCGAAACGGCTGGACCGATTTTGACGGGACTTTCACAGGCAGATAGCTGATGTTACAAGGAGTAACATAGGCTACTTTAATTTTAGAAAAAGAATTAGGGTTCCGCGCAAAAAAATAAAAACCATGAAATCCAAAATCTCCACGAGGGTGAAACCGCGGGGCAGCAGCTAGTCTATGGAATAAATCCGAAAGTGTATCCTTTCAGACAAAAAAAATGAATTTTACAAATCAGTTTATCAATAGCGGAATATACATTAAAAAATACAACCGAATTGAGATCCTCTTTTGTTTTGAAGTTGGTTCAAAATAAAATAATTTATTTTTTCCATAACATCGCAGTGGAAACGAACCGTAGCGCACAGTCTCTCGTGAGCAGTTATCGCTTGCCTCATATTATTATTTGTGTTCTGTTTTAACCGAATTAAAAAAGGAGGAGGTTCACAATTCGTCTGTTTTTATATTAGGGTTTATATCATGGGTGGTTTAATAAATTTTATGAAAGAATACTCCTTAGAATGGAATTTAATCATCACGATATTTTTAGACAGTGTCTAAAGATAAACATCTAAAATGATTAGAAATGTCACAACAGAATTAAGTTAGACAACGGTTAGATACTACATAAATCAGGATTTGTGGTTGCTCATACTTAAACACGTGACTAAGGCATGTTTAGGAGTTAAACACTGTTTATCACAGGTTTAATGTAATAACAATATTTTTTTGTGGTAAGACCGTAGGTAGGTTTCTACTCTCCAACTAGTCATAGATACTTTCGCGTTGAATCATCCATTTTTCATACCTCCGAAGTCCGAGAAAGTACCTAAAGGTTGAAAATGTAACTTACTGATACGAATCAATAGGTTCCTAAATACCTACCAAATTAACTGTCAAATACGTCTCTATAACGTTATAAATATTACCTAATCTGTGTCTCAGTTACAGAATACGAGTTGATAACTTCATCAATAGATACACTCTACGAAATTCGAAAGAATAAACGAACATGCCGCGTACAATTTGAGTTGTGAATTATTGTGTTCGAAGCGTAGACAGAGAAATAGTCCGTCGACGGTTCGAAGACTGTCAGGGCTAGATCGGCAATTGTCGGGACTCGGGAGTTTCCGTAGCCTCACTGCGTCTCCCCGTTACCTCACCCCGCGTGTGACGAAGCGGTTGCAAAATGTCGACAATATTTTACATTTTTTTGATAACTTTTCGAAGTTCCTTTTTCATTTTGAATGTACATAATCTATTTCAATTATTATGTATTATTTTCAAAGTTGACTATATTACCGAGGGGTAAGGTGCAACAGTTTTTTGATTAAACGAGTTTATTATATGAAAATAATCAGTTCAAAACGAGTCGTTTTAGTGGTGGAAATATTGAAAATTCACTTCGCTCTAATTTGATTTTAGTTGTGTTTGAACCAAAACGAAAGCGTTTTGCCCCTAGATACTGCTTATCCGCTTATACATGCAAAATTTCATTTAAATCTGACCTGTAATTTTCAAATGAACAGGGAAGTTCGTTTGTATGGGACATTCGGTTTACGTACCTCTGTTAATTTAATAACAGCACTTCGAGCAATGCTGTTGTCACAGAAGAGTATTTCAATACACAATTTGCACAAGCTCGAGATGTTTTGTTGCAATTTAAATGCCTACAGGCAATTAACGTCTGTTGCGAAACGAGCTGTTGAACAGCTAAGAATTTTCACAATGTTGACTAAGATGTTGACAAGTTCGAAGACTGTGGACATTACACCGATGCAAGACCAGATGCTTCTACTTTATCTCACTGTTGGAAGCTTGTGGACTGTAGTTTGTTGATGTTAGTAAAACTCGCAATGCAGCGATAAAACTATTATTTGTTTCATGACATGGGTTAATAGGTTTTGTGATTTTGCACGTTTTATAATTATAGACTGCCGCCGGTTTTTGCAATGATCTGGTTACATATCTTCTATTCAAATATTCGTCTTAAAAATGTGTAAACAATTTAATCCTTTTTCATGTAATTTCTGTTAAGAATAAATAACTGTTGACTATTTGCCAAGGTGCGGATACAAACGGTAAGTAATATTCTACGATTTGATCTATTAGAGAATGGATATTAGCTGCACAGACCGCGCACTCACGTTGTAGAATATTCATACTAATCAACTTGCTAACTTATTACATACTAACTTCTGGATCACGAATATAATATCTCTACTTTACGAAAATATATAATAAATAAACACTTACACTCATACCGCCGCACTAGGATTCCCTGTGTCGCAGGTGGCATGGACACTCACAGATACACATCACGAACATCAAAGACCCGAGAACAAACTTCATGCTTACACAAAAACTGCCCCGGCAGGGAATCGAATCCGGGACCCCTCGCTCTGCAGGCAGGGTTACTACCAACTTAGCTACGGAGCCGTCAAATATAAATATAGCCGTCATATATGAAGCATTAATTTAAAAAAAAAACGTATTTTCTATTTACTTGAACGTTTTGTTAATAATGTAGGAGTACATACTCAAGAAGGCATTCAATACTAAAGACGGTCAAACGCTCGATCAGAATTCCGAGGAGTATTAAGGACTTACTATCAAACTGAAATCGGCCGCAAACCCATCGGAGCATTTTGACCAAAAGCCTTGAAGATCTCATCAAGTTGATTGCTCGAGATCCCGAATTTAAACGGAATTTCATCCTCAGAGAAACGTTTGGGTTGACCCACCTCAAAATTCTGATAAAGTCAATTGACATAATTTCCTATAAGGCGCGGCAGTGAGGGCCTAATCAAAGAACGATGCGGAAACGAAAAGCTCCTTAATATATATTATATCTTTCTTGTTAAGGTTTAATGGAAGAGAAATGATCTGAATACGATGTATGTAGGAAATGCTATTCTTCTTTGATTAGTCGTTACGAAAGATATGTCAGATTTCAGACGCTTTTGATTTTAGTTTTCATCAAAAGGTTTTTCATACAAAATTTGAATCCAGTCAAATCAAATCTAAATTAATTATTGTACACCAGTTTTTAGAAATTAACCATAGTTGCAGATCTCAAATTAACTTATCGCTAAAAGCAATCTCTCCCAGTCATCCTTTGGATGGATAAATAATTAATGGAGTATGAGAGGTCGGTGGTGCAAATAGATATAACACTTATCAGATAATAGTAGTATACACTGTACTAATATTTATGCTATACATATAAAATTCATATATAAATGATTAAACATTGATATAATTGATTCGATAGGTATAGTAAAAATGATTTCACAACGAAAATAAATAATTGTTCTTTGCTGGGTACATTTTGCAACCGACTGCCATAAAAATATCATAAAAACACAGAACAGAGTTTGTCCTTGAGGTAGGTAAATTGCTTCATAGTCGCTTGATAATTACGAATGTCTATCATAACCTTTCCTATACCTGATGACTACAATAATAATAATAATCCTTACTTTATCTTGGTTCCTGGTGCACTACTATTCGTTAATTTATTAATATTCAATCAATCACTTTGATTTCTATTTTCTATCTACTTATATAGTAACCATTTACTAAGGATTTCGTCGACAAAAGTTATAATTTTGGTTGTTTTGAGTTTTTAGGGTAGGGCATATAAAACTAAAAATCGATTAGATAAAGTGTATATCAGTGTAGGAATAAAAGTAGGTGCAACATTCTAAAAACACCATACAGAACCAAAACACTACACCAAAAATAACCATGAACGTAAAAGCAAAACTCAATTAACAACCACTCACTGCACGATGCTAGTTGATTCCCACCATGATTCACCATAGAGGCCCAACAGAAAACGGTTAAAAAAATCAACCCACCCGGTTGAACTTGCATTGGCAAACAATTGAACCGTGTAGCTAGACCGTTGCCGATTCTCGCCCGAAAAAAAAGCCAGTAAAATAGGGTAGTCGACAATGTACGCATGGAAAATACAGATCGAACTTCCGCTCAGGGTCGAAATAAAATTCAACCCGCTCTGGTGTGACATCGATGCGCAATATCAGGCGGTTTTTTCAGGTGTAATGCCGGATAAAATAAGAACACACTAAAGGAAGCGATTATGACTAGGTAGTGCGATTTTCCGTTGACATGTAGGCCAAGGGTTTGAATTTTGAAACAAACTGACATTGATTACAATTAGTTTAGAAATCTCAGTCAATTATCGGTCCAGTCTGGATGAAATATAGTGTATAATAGTCGGATGTCTGGTAGAAATAATTTTAAGCTATACGACCAGCAAATGCACTATTATTTATTATTCATAACCTATATTTTTTCAAGCTATTTTTTGTGAGCAATTAACTGCCATTGTATCTTATGATACGAGTAGTTTATTTTTCGAAACTACTGTTTACAGTAAAAATTAACAAGAGTTTTCCTTTTAACTTTTGTTTTAAACTTATGCCGTAAAATCCCGGTTGTTCACGCACATTTTCATCCTATTTTCGCGTGTTCACTTCCACTGTCCCCAACTGTACAACATATGCGGGCTGAGCGTTGCTGCGTTTTATAGCCAGGCCATGTATCAAAGTTTTGGAGGCACGGTGAACATCTACCAGGATTCGCCTTTGTATGCCAAATAAACAGTATGGAATCTAAGGCTAAGATTCAGAGACGAATAAAAAGCGGGTACTCATGCTTCCTATGTCAAAATTCTATACAGTTATGACATAAGGAACTCAAAGTCCACGCTTATACCCGTCTCTGAATCATAGATTTAGTCCTGTGAAGAAATGGTTTTTACTGTGACATTTATACGAATATTTAGAAAATATCATCATTCATAAAATATCAATATTATTCATCTGGCACTGAGCCAGATAATCAAAACATTGGACACATCTAAATGTGACATCACATGCTAGTACCTACCTATATTAGCGGTCCAAACAAATAGCAACTCAAATAGATATAAAACAGCTCTGTGCTAATGAAAATTTTACATGACACGGTGCATACTAGAAGTAGGTAATCGGCTATTGCTCTTTTAAAAAACAGCTCCATTCACGTAAATATCATCTTGGCAAACCTATATCTATCTGTTAAAATCCTTCCTACTTAATATTATTAACGCGAAAGTTTCTGTGAATGTTTGTTACCACGAATCTCTGTAACAACTAAACCGATTTTGAAATTCGGAATGTATATAGTTTAAATTCTGAGATAACGCATAGACTATAAACATATATATCACGCGGATGAAACCGCGGGAATATTCTATATAGTGTTTAATAAAACAGCAAAGGCTTCAAACAGACAACATAAACGTATTAAACTACAAGAAGACACCAATATATTTAAAGGTTAATTAGATCGAGTAAGTTACCCCAAGAAGCAGGTCTGCGCTGCCCTTACTGGTACACTTTAACCGCACCGGCGTGCAAGAGCCGTGGATCCGACACAATACGCGAGAGTTTGCGGTGAAAATGCCGAAACTTTGTTTAAAATTAGTTTGTTTATACCTTACATGGGCGACTTGTTACTCGCTACGGTGTATTGTGTTCGGCTCTAAAGCCTTAATCTAGTTTAGAATGACGTGATACAGGTGATTACGGTTTGGTTACAGCGTGCGAAGTTTGCGAGATAGCAGGGTCTACGCTTTACTGGGGGAATATAATGAAAAGTTATTTGCAATGAAATGAAGCTCTAGAAACTTAGAACACTAACGTAACAAATTTTTATCTAAGCTATGTAGCAACATTATCCGAAATTAAAATTATGAATTATAATAATTAGCTAAGATAACAGATACTTGGGTAATATGCGATTATGTCGCATGCCTAAAATGGGATTGAGTAGAAAACGTTAGCTATATGTCAGACGAGTTATGAACTCAATTTATGTCCCAAGTGAAAATATTTTTTTTTTTATGGTACCTATTTGGTAACGAGACGATCTGGTCGTTTGCCTGATGGTAAGCATAACGCCGGCCCATAACAATTGCAGTACCACCCAGAACTTTGAAACACAAAGGCCTGCGCGGCACTGCAGTGCGCTCTTTACCCTGAGACATTAGGTATTAAGTCTCATAAGCCCAGTAATTTCACTGGATACTCTGCTCATCAAACCGGAACACAGTAAAGCTTGCACACTACTGTTTGGCGGCAGACTTCACGAGCAAAGCGGTGGTAACAACCAAGACGGACACTCGCAGAAGAGTTAGTCCTCCCACTAACAAAGTGAAAATATGAGTTGACGCCAATATAAAGGATTGTCCCTGGAAGGCAATAACCAGGAAAGACTGAAAAGATAAAGCTTTACCTGTAGCAGTACAGCGGACCTAATAAGTAGATACTGCTGTGACACCGCCGCGCCAGTGTAGCGCGCGCGCCTAGTACGTAGGTAGATTTAAAGATCTCCGAATTATCCTATCCTACTTTTAAAATTATAAACGAGAAAGTTTGTGAGGATGGATGTAGGATGTTTGTTACTCTTTCATGAAAAAACTACTTAACGGAATTTGCTGAAACTTTACAATAATATCGCTTATACATCAGAATAACAAATAGATTATAATTTCTAAACATATATACCACACGGGAGAAGCTGCAGGCGGAAGGTAGTATTAATATATGCCATATATGACTACGATTAGACTAAATGTGGTTTCATAATGCTAAAAACATATTACATTATTATGTCGAAGTAAAACGTATTTTAGGGAAGGTATTATCGTGTAGATGTCATGCAAAAAACTAACTCCACAAAATCAAAATTAGATTCTCGTTTAAATAATAACAACATAGTATCCATAATAATAATGTATTGTTCGTGTTTAAATAATTAATTTAAGGAAAATTTAAACTAGAACACACGATCGCATCAAGTGACTACAGCAAAGATCTCAGCCATAACTTACGATACGGAGCCGTCATGTTTAAACTTCAGCTAGCTTATAAGATGCCAAAAGCACTGACGCTAAGAAAATCCCCGCGCCGAGCGAATGTAGCGATGTTGCCATAATTCGCTTCATTTCATCCATTTCATCAGTATTACTAAAGCCGGCTGGAGGTATTCTTCGCAAAACTTCATTTTAGTCAAGCGCGTATTATCCTTTGCGACTATTCCTATGCTGACAGTATCGCAGCTCTAGAATAAATTCAGTTTCTTCACTCACATAACTGCCTACTTTGGGCAATAAGTAAGCTTGATGAATGTTATTGCATTTAAGTTGTTTTTCAAGAGCATGTATAAGTTGCCTAATTAGCTTGCAGAGAACAAAAACTATAAATTCAAAATTCTTTATTCATATAGGCCTAATGGAGCACTCATGAAAGTTAAAATGACTCTAACGGCGGGTTTCTGTAACGTTTGTTTACCCTAATCACAGCCCCTATCCTAATCTATATTATTATATATACAATGCAGTTTTATTATCCTTAAAATTATGTAACATCTAAATTCAAAGACTATAAATCCTGTTGACTAATGATACAACTTCCCCTCATGCGAAAACGACATATTTAAATGCACTACTCGCCACTGCGAGTACGAGTGCAGACTTATAACTTATCGATATTCAATGTATACTTTACAATTAATATATATACTATTATTAATTATTTTGGAAAAATAATAACCTTTCGTTTGGATTTGTTAACCGACTTCGAAAAAAGAGGAGGAGGTTAAATGTTCGACTGTATGTATTTTTTTAAGTATTTTAACTGATTTCTCCGTCAATTGCGGACCGATTTTGAAAATTATTTTTGTTGTTTGAAAGTGTATCATCTCAAGATGGTCCCATATACATTTTATGGAAGAACATCTAAAGATGAAAAAATGGTACTTGAATTTTCATATATCGCGATATTTTCATCGAAGTAGGTTCCCAGTTTTTTTAAAGTATTTCTGCTTTTTGTTGTTAGATTTCCAGACATCCCAGAAATAAAGGAAAAGAGAATTGGTTCCATACATCGCAAGTCATGGAATCCATTCAGTAACTTCGACGTGATGCGTGGCCAAAATACAGACAAACAGACAAAAATAAAAATACAGTTTTGGCTTCAGTATAGATAGGAGTGCCATCCAAAAAAAATGTGACCTGGAGTTTTATTATAAGTAGTATTATAGATTAATTTATAAAGTAAGTATGTATTGTCTAGGTTTTCCATATAATAATTTATTATTAATCGTATATGTCAGGGAATCAAGAATGCGATGCTAACTACCTATTCAATTTTATCGATATTATTATGTTCAGTAGTAGTCGTACCACATCACTAAATTACGTCATCCAAATGATCGGCCAATTGCAAGCATAGAATATTACCTCGCCCCCTGCCCGCGCCGGTGAGATATGTTTGTATGAGGAATTGTGTTTATGAGCTATCAACAGGCTAAATAATCTGTGTCTAAATTCGATGATTCAGACTTAGTAGAAAACACCATTACATTGTCATCAAAATATGAAAATGCCTCTACATTTTCATCTATCTAAGCTATCACTAGAGCTTCTCTTATATTTCAAACGAAGAAAAATATCTCGCTAACTGATCTACTGTAATTATAATAACTTCGTTCTGTTACTGACGCAAAGTTTCATTCCATTGTCGTGACTGGTAAGATTTCTTTAACTTCGCTGTGATTTATATTATATTATTATTAATGTAGTCCTTGAAATCTTAAATAATTATGGACAATCAAAATCATTAATAAATTGCATAAATGTCAAAAAAGTGGTTAAAAAAGTCACAAAAATACATAATTATATATGATGTCTTTTTAAAATGTCAGAATTATTGTAAATTTTAAACGTGAGGACAATTAAATAATAAATTTAATTATAAATAATTATAATACTTAAATAAATGTTTCTTACTACTTATCTCCGTAACAACTAAACCAATTCTGATGAAATTTGGAATGTAGATAGTTTAGGTTCTGAAATAACACAAAGGCTATAAAGATACACCACGTGGGTGAAGCCGTGGACAGAAGCGAGTATTATATGACGGGGCGGCGAGTCCAGGGGTCTTTTTAAAAACGGTGACGTCACCACCGGTGACGTCAACATCTTCAGCATCATGGTGACCGCTCACCCCTCGTAGAAAGAAAACACGAAGTAGCTCGATTTATCTCAACCATTTATTGCGGCAAAGTTATATGGGAGATCTGAACGGTCCGACGGTAGGCGTAATACTGCTTTTTTCAACAGTCGGTCGCTCGTATTTATAGCAAAACAGATAGTGACAAAGAATCTTTATAAAACTTGTTAGATCTTGTCATTCTACTTTAGATTTTAATCTTCAATTGAAATTCATTACTTTTTATTAACATGGGGCCCAGGAGAGCACTCATGATAGTTAAAATAAATGACTCTAGGCGCCCATTCCAAGTAATAGGCCGTACAAGAAGAATGGGCAAGAAACTTGTCGGCAATCTTTTAAAAAATTGTGTTTACAGTGAATTTGTTCAGTTTTACAATCATTTGTCTAGTTTTAACAATTCAATGAGTAATTAATGGTTCACAAACATTAATTAGTTAATCAAAGTTTAAGTGAAATTATTAACAATCCAATGAGTAATTTATGGTTCTAAACGTTAATTAGTAAACCAAAGTTAACATGTTTTGATTGTTGTCATTTTACACCGTCCATGAAGCTCGCCTGTGACGTCGTTGCTCCGATACGGCCATTCTGATAGATGGTGCGTGCTCTGCACCAGTCCAGTTATGTTCTGAAACAATGAGACGTTTCCTTCTGAGTTTGGTATCTGTAAGCAACCACCGTTGCTTGCAGTTAAGTTTGCAAGAGTAATAGTTTGCATTTTAAAGAGAAACGAAAAATTTTTTTTTTTTTTTTTTTTTTTTGTCTTTTCTTTTCTTTTCCTTTTCTCTTTCTTTTTGCTTTCTTTTCTTTGATCAATTATCTTTACAGTGAAGTTATCTAGTTTCGACAATCTAATGAGCAAACTATTTAGCTAACCAAAGTAGGTAAACATTTAGTTAATCAAAGTAGGTAAACATGTTATGTTTCCTATTGCCCTGCTCAACACCGTAGACGTAGCCCGCTTCGCGCCGACTCGGCCATTCTGACAGGTGGTGCGCGCCCTGCACCAGGCACGGTGTTTCTGAAAACTAGAAATTTGGTTTTGAGGTAGGTACCTGTACACCGGTACACTAGCTGTTAATTTTGTTTCTCATCACTGCATAAATTAAGCTACAGTGCTTATTTTCCATATTGCCAAGATTTAATTTTACATTAGAGTGAAACAGTATTCACGTAACAAAATTATCAGCCAACTTTTCGGACCGTCTTAATAATATTCTGTAAACATAACAGTTCACATGCAAACATTCATAGTCATAGTTATAGTCATAGTCAAACGTAAATAAATTTGCTGCACAAAGGAATGTGAGCAGAGTGCGTATTTGTTTTTGCCAATGCTCCACGCATCATGGCATGAATAGATTTATTATAGGTTCAATGCAAATGCTCCACGCATCATTGCATGAATAGTTTTATTATAGGTTCAATGCAAATGCTCCACGCATCATTGCACGATTTTAAATTCTCGAAGACATGGAGACTGGGAGACAGGGATGTTGCTGTGGTCTGGGCGGTCTTGTACGCCGTGGTCCACAGAGGCTCTAAAGGAAATGGGATACAGGTCGATGCTGCGGTCTGGGCCTTATTGTTATGACCGTGGTCCGCAGAGGCTCTGAAAATGACGGGAATGGAGGGTACACAAGGAATAAAATAATTTTAAATGACGAAAATAAAGGGTACACAAGGAATAAAATAATTTGTACAGTCTTACAGATGACTCAAAACTATTACGTTTTATAATTCGGATCCCGAATTGTTAACCAAATATCACTTATCCGTAACATTCTTCGCGCTGTTGCTAACGCCGCGAATCTAGTTCAATGAAAGCTCAGTATCGTCAATGAATTTTGGTAACTACCACATCGCGCATTTACGCGTATCGGAATAGAAACAACATTATGAACGCTAGTGCCACTAAGTTTTCAAACTAGCATACACACAGGCACTTCGCCTCGAATAAATTGCACAAGATTCACAAAAATACCTCAAAGACAAATAATCAGCGATAATAATAATTAAAAATTGTGATGTCGATTAAAGACACTGCCATACTTGAAAAGATTTGGAGGCCTTTTTATTAAGTTGGGTTAGAAATACCGGGTATGGATTTTCGTAGATATCTCGTGGAAATCTCGTGACAATCTCATCGGATATCTCCGGATATCTCGTCGGATATCTCGTCGGACATCTCACGGATCACTCGCGGCCATCTCTTGGACTAACTCGCGGCTACCTCTTTGGATTAACTCACGGCTATCTCTTTGGATTAACTCGCGGCTACCTCTTGGATTAACTCACGGCCATCTCTTGGATTGACTCACGGATCACTCGTGGATTGCCCGGGATAACTCGCGGATACCTCGGGATAACTCGCGGACAGCACACGGATAACTCGTAGATTTTTGGTATTTGTGGATATCTCGTGAAAAACTTTTAAAAATAAAACCCACGAAACTAAGAAATCTCATGAAAAATTAGAAGTAATCTCTTGGATTATTTGTAAGTTTTAAGTTGCGATGTGCATGCAAGTCTAAAGTTAAAATATGGTAGAAAAAGTTACGATTCACCTGTATTCTGATGTGATGTGTCTATCGCCTTTTTCTTGGTTTGGTTGCACGTGTTGGCCCGTTCGTGTAGATACCACGGACGCGGCTGGTGTGTCAGCATAATCTTCAGGAGTTGGTAGTTATGGGTCATCTCTCGCCAATATGGTGGTGTGTCAGCATAATCTTCAGGAGCTGGTGTCTGATGTGGGGACCTCTGCTGCGACTGGGCTCGGCTGCATTGCCCATTTGTGCTGGTCCATCAGGTGACAAGCGGGTGAGAAGGCTAGGATTGGAAAGCTAGGTTGTTCCGTTCCAATCCCACTCCATCTGTGCTGGTACTTCAGGTGACAAGCGGGTGAGAAGGCTAGGATTGGAAAGCTAGGTTGTTCCGTTCCAATCCCACTTCTGATGACGGGGCGGCGAGTCCAGGGGTCTTTTTAAAAACGGTGACGTCACCACCGGTGACGTCAACATCTTCAGCATCATGGTGACCGCTCACCCCTCGTAGAAAGAAAACACGAAGTAGCTCGATTTATCTCAACCATTTATTGCGGCAAAGTTATATGGGAGATCTGAACGGTCCGACGGTAGGCGTAATACTGCTTTTTTCAACAGTCGGTCGCTCGTATTTATAGCAAAACAGATAGTGACAAAGAATCTTTATAAAACTTGTTAGATCTTGTCATTCTACTTTAGATTTTAATCTTCAATTGAAATTCATTACTTTTTATTAACATGGGGCCCAGGAGAGCACTCATGATAGTTAAAATAAATGACTCTAGGCGCCCATTCCAAGTAATAGGCCGTACAAGAAGAATGGGCAAGAAACTTGTCGGCAATCTTTTAAAAAATTGTGTTTACAGTGAATTTGTTCAGTTTTACAATCATTTGTCTAGTTTTAACAATTCAATGAGTAATTAATGGTTCACAAACATTAATTAGTTAATCAAAGTTTAAGTGAAATTATTAACAATCCAATGAGTAATTTATGGTTCTAAACGTTAATTAGTAAACCAAAGTTAACATGTTTTGATTGTTGTCATTTTACACCGTCCATGAAGCTCGCCTGTGACGTCGTTGCTCCGATATATATAATTATATAATTACTTATTTGAAGATTATAACTAGAGCGGTTTAATTGTCTCTACGATAAAACTTAATAACGGTCTAGTGAGAATTTATTAACAAACATAACTAAGGCGAACAGCAAAATATGCTATAAACGTAAAAGTTTTAAGGCGCTTTTTACAATATCTTCGTCTATTCTCCCACAACCGCAACGCTACCAGAACAGTACAATAGCATTACTAGACTTTGTAAACAGTACGTAAGCTTTATGAAAAATAATTTTCTACAATAAACTTTTCGGTGTAATCTACCTGATTTTATTATAACACTTTTTATGAAAAATAATTTTAAACTATAAACTTTTCGGTGTAATCTACCTGATTTTATTATAACACTTTTTATGAAAAATAATTTTAAACTATAAACTTTTCGGTGTAATCTACCTGATTTTATTATAACACTTTTTATGAAAAATAATTTTCAACTATAAACTTTTCGGTGTAATCTACCTGATTTTATTATAACACTTTTTATACCACACTACAAGGTCACGGGACGAAACATAAAGATTGCAATGCTACTCAAAACGTTGTAACTCAAGAGCCAGTTTGGCACTGCAGTGCACTTGTTACCCAGATACACTAATAGCTAATTTCTCAACAATGTTGCTCATCCTTGATGAGATTCATGTTACATTGCAAGTTACACTGGAACAGCCGAGCAGTGCCATGACCTAAGCTAAAGTTCAATAATAAATTAATACCCGGACACATCAAGCTCCACAATGTAGTCCAACATTGTCACCAAATACCGGACTAGAGACAATTTCAAGTTTAGTTCGAAGCCTCATCACTGCCTTATACGACACGACCAGTACACTTCACTACAGTAACAACTTGACCAGTTTTACGATTACGAGTGCACTAAAACCGACACACGTTTTTACTGTTCATCGAGGACGGAAAACGCTCTATTCCCAGGGGGCAAGAACGAAATTTGCATATAATTCATCACGTACAACTGTAAAACGGAGTTGGGTTCGAGCCGGCAGTAAATTCCTAGCTCGCACTGAAAGTATAAACAGCTTGTTGATATAAAAATGTTGCTGTTATAAAAAATGTTATACCTTTCGAGGGGTTGGTAAAAATGTGATGGCATCTTAATTTGCTGCCGGTTCCTAACGAGGTCTGCAAAGTTTATGTAGAATGTAAAAAAAAAAAATATTGCAAACTAAAATATTATAATACCTAACGAGGTCTGCAAAGTTTATGTAGAATGTAAAAAAAAATGCAAACTAAAATAATGTAATACCAGTGCTGCCCGCGATTTCACCCGATTTGTGATTCCTACAGGCATTTTCTTTTATAAAAAGTATCTAATGTTACTCTCAGGCTTTTAGTTTAAAAGTTTATATCAACGCAGCAAATCAGACCTATGCGTTGCTCTATTGCTGTCTTAAAGCAGTACCAACCACCAACACTTTCGGATTTATAATAGTACAGAGACGGTTCGGTTGTTCATAAATAAACAACAGTTAAGACTAACACTTCTGCAAAAGTCCTCCTATACGGGTACCACCCATGTACCAGTTGGTACCTTCGGTTACGTATTCGGCTGTCAAGAAATCGTGAACGTATTGTGCTTATATTTGAAGGCTAGTCAGTGAAGGAAGAATTTGTTGGTGTGATGGTAGCGACCGCAGGAGAGCAAATCTTGCTATCAGTCAAGAACTTGTTCACCTCTTCACATTATTTAATAACAGTATCAATAGTAATAGTATGTACTACGTAAAATAAAACGTAGATACAAGAAGAAGAAACTGTAATTGAACCTGTTGTTGTAGAATCAACAACTATTCAAACGGATCTCAAATTGTAACAAATAACTGCATTAATCTCCTTGTTAACTTGAATTCCAAAGTTCAACTTCGGTTTTGCAGTAACAAAACACAGTGCAGCACCTAAAGTAAATCTGGTGTTAAGCGTTACCCGGTAACTGGTAAATTTGGTCCGCGCAGAAATACTTGCCCGCTTCCTGTGGCCGCAACTGAGTGCAAAACGTTCAGAGTTAGGGAGGTGACCGCGCCAACTGCCAAGTCCTGTTGTTTACTGCAATGTGGCTTTAATACGTTGGCTTGTTCAATGTAAAATTTGAATGTCACAAGACGTAAAAGAAGGTGAGTTTCAAAATGTTCTCGAAATATTTCAGTTCGATGCCGTGAAAAAAAAAAAGGAAATATCAGAAGTTATAGTTATATGAAATCATACAACAAAACACAAGCAATTTTGTAAATAAAAAATAATGCGCTGGACGAAAACCAGTACACATCAGTTTCAATTTTTATTTGAAGATCAGAATCACGTCAAAAGCAGGATAATTAAGTTGACAGTAAAACTCTACTAGAAATAAATTTATCCTATTCCTATACCGGTACAGTGAAAATCATGTACAAGAATTGAAAGGACTTCGATCTGTTAAGGCTTTTGAAAAAGTTAAGCAAGCCAAAACAAAAACAAATCTCAATTACCAAGTTCTAACTGAAAAATAACAATTGGGTATGACATAAAAAAAGTTAAACCTTACAATTAAATTGAACGATGTCAAATTACATTTTAATTATACTGTTTGATAGATCTCCTTGATTGGTCTACTAGTATGTGTTTGAAACGTAATAACAACGTCTTTAAAGTATTCGAAGTAAAATGTAATCATGAAACTTAAAGCCATAAGTGGAAAATTAAAATTACAACGCCCGATCGAATAAAATGATTTACACGTTTAATAAACATGGTGAGTAACGAGTATTTATCCCAAAAATATCCACCAAAATATCCCACAGTCAAAACTGCAGGGATCTGTTCAGCAGTAAACGTCTTCAGGCTGATGATGATGATGTTTTGAGCTCCAATATTTCAGCGCCATGATCAGGGATGAACTGAAGAATTTACGAATTGTTTCTAGCCATAAAACATTTCTTGCTTAATAACATATAGCTATAGTACCCAACTAGAAGACGAGGAGAATGATGAGCGTAAATTTTGTTCTCAAAAACTAAAAGTTTTTTTTGGTTTTGGTGTTTGTGTTGAGTACTTGTGTGTGTCCACGCCAACTGCGACACAAGGAATGCTAATATTCGTTGTTTGAGTGTGTGTTAGAGTTAGTTATTATTACAATTGCCCAATTAAATTTCAAATACGAAACTCACCTCTTTTGAAGTCTCAGATTATTTAGTGAAAATTATCT
This sequence comes from Crocallis elinguaria, assembly GCA_907269065.1. Taxonomy (NCBI): domain Eukaryota; kingdom Metazoa; phylum Arthropoda; class Insecta; order Lepidoptera; family Geometridae; genus Crocallis; species Crocallis elinguaria. The sequence continues at coordinate 4,575,946 of OU026070.1, read as the reverse complement.
TGTCTGCGAAAAATATGTGTATCGCGTGTCTACGTAACAGAATATTTTACTAGGACTATTAGGAGTTCCTAACGAAGGGTCTTTTTAGTGCCTCTGTAACTGCTTCAAGTTAAAAATATTCCGCCAAGAACGTTGTATCTGGACAGTCGCGCTTGACAGTCAATATCCACTCCAGACTTAATTAATCCTTATTATAAAGGTGCCAAAAAAAATCATCCGACTCATAAAGGTCATAACTCACTTTAATAATACGAACCAGTTTCAATCTTAGCACGTAGGTAAATATGTACTTACTACTTTGAGGTTTATGCCTTTACAAAGTAAACAGGACACTGTTAGCAAAAAAAGTTGGCTCGGTTTGAAGATCGCTTTTATTACGTTGAGAATCTTTAGGGTCGCGAACTATTTTTAGTTTCCCCGTTGTATAGGATATTTCGGATTGCTGCCACTGGTCCTCTCCAAACCTAGGAGGATCAAAGAGAACCCCTTTTAGTTGGAAAATCGATATTGAGCACAAAGATATTACTTGCGAGCTTTGTGCGTCCTTCGATAATGGATTATGTGCTCGGCCCACAATACCTAATAGAATTTCTGTATTTTTTTTCCTATATAAATGCGAATGAAAGTTGTTAAATGCGAAAGAGCTTATATATAAGTATTGAAATAGAACATACTTTATTCCTCAATAGGAATAAAGTATGGATAAAGTAGAAAGTAGAATAAATTATATGATCCAAAGACTCAGAAAGGCACAATTAAACTTCACAAACTCGTAATTCTTAATGAAGTTTATGTCCTGATTTAAAATAATATTAACAGCCAACTTTTAAGTGTTTTGAACTTCGATTTTCCAAAAGTTCATTAATCAGGAAACGTAGCATACTTACCATTGAATGTAATTTAAAAGAGCTAATTGTTTACGCTATTCGATAACAAGACGAGTCGGTCGTTTGCCTGATGGTAAGCGGACCGGAACTCAGTAATGCTTGCACATTACTGCTTGGCAGCAGACTTCACGAGCAAAGCGGTGGTACCAACCCAGACTGACACTCGCACAAGAGTTACACCTACCACCTAGTATTATCAAAGATGAACATTTTAAAATTGAAATGTTTTCTTTAACCGATAAGCAAAAAGAAATAATTGTATATATTGATAAAAATACACCCACAAATAAACTAATACGTCTTATACTAAAAGCTAAGATGTTTAATGAAATAAGTAAATTCGGTTGTTTTAGATTTAAATCATATATTAGTCGCTCGGAACAATTTCCGAATCTCCCTGGCGTGGCATATTATTTGCTTCCACGGAAGCGTTCCCTAAATCTTGTTTATTTACAGCTCCGGTTTAATTATGGCCTGATTAGACGCTCCGCTAATGTTTGAAATTGTTGGCAATTACGGAATATACTCGTAGTTGAGCGACACAAAGACCGTTACGATTTATTTCTAAATAGAGACCTATCGGTGTTAAGTTTTCAGTGTCACTTTCATCCATTATTTATTATGGGTAACTAGTTTCTGCACACGCTTTCACCCAAGTTCCTGCAGGAAGTGTTTATTTTTCCGGAACCAAAAGTAGCCTATGCTACGCTCCGGTCCATAAACTATATCTATCCCAAAAATCACGTCGATCAGTTGCCCCGTTGCTGCGTGAAAGAAAGGACGAACCAACAAATCAACATACATTCGCATTTATTATATAGGCAACTAACGCTGATGTGATAGTAATTCCATGATCATTACAAAAAAAGACATAGTTTTTCATTTTCTAGTCTAGAACCACAAATCTCATAGCAGAAATACGACATAAAACCTAGCTGGCAAACAACAAAGACCGACGCATTATAGACAAAACCACCACCCATTTCACGTGGACACAGCGAGCAGCAAAGCAGAGGACAGCGCAAATAAATGGCATAGCAAACAATATGTGACGTCACGAGAGCCCATATTGGTCCACCTTTCCCTACGGAGTTACATATTCGAAGCATGCTCGGTGTATTCTATATTCCCAGCGCCATTTCAATGGACTGAATAAACATAAAATGCAATGCTTTTCCGAGTTTACTAGATTTGCGGGAGTCAATGGCTCTTTTATTTGGTTGGTGACGCTGTTTGGGCTTCAATTTTCACGTGTAATCGAGCGTTTCACTACCTGAACGTTGCTTGAATTTGTTTTTTAATAAATACTGAGTTTTTTTTAACTATGGTAATTTTTTTCAAATTGCGGAACCCGTTGTTAGATACTCGTTTATGAAGCGGTCTTTCAACGATAATTTCTCAGAATAAAATTCCGGCAATTCTTATCTCGTCCGTTTATCCCCGCCCAAAAATTCCACACAGATGTAATATGCATGATATTACAGAATTTTGTCCCAAAATATATTTTTTTTCCTTCGCGGGATATAAAAATTTACGAGAAACCATCGAAACGGTCATTTCCCTATCGGAATATGTTACAGAAAATCGGCAATATCTAAACATGAAGGTGCAAGTTGAAAAAAATGGTCGCACCTGATCAGCATATAAAAGTTACGTATCTAGGCTAGAGAAGTAGCCTCAATGCAAACTAAACATTTCCTGGTGTGACCCACAAGGAAATAGTCTATTTATTACCAGAGTTTCATAAATTCAGTAAAAAGCATCACCTTCTAACATCAAAACGAATTAGAGAACTGTATAAACTCCAAAGACGTGGTTAATAAGATTTACTTTAGCAATATTGAAGGAGACGTTACAATAAAATTCATTTGATTGATAACTAAGTAGATGCTGAGGCAGACTCGAAACTTGAAGAAAAATCAAAACGTATTATAGACTCGACTAGCACTGACTCGAGGTAAGTTGATTAATCTGGCAAAAAAAAACTAAGGTTGTAAATAAATTAAAAACATAGGTACTTACTACAAAGTAACCAATGCTAATAACATCCACACAATTTTTCTTGTTATTTGGTAACGAGACGAGCTGGTCGTTTGCCTGATCGTAAGCATAACGCCGGCCCATAACAATTGTAGTGCTACTCAGAACTTTGAAGGAAAAAGACCTGCGCTGCACTGCAGTGCGCTCGTTACCCTCAGACGTTACATATTAAGTCTCATAAGCCCAGTAATTTCTCTGACTACTGTGCTCATCAAACCGTAACACAGTAATGCTGCACATAGAGTTACAGCTATTATAGTTAAATATAAAACTTTATAGGATTTAAAATGAGAGACGAAGGAGACCTTGTCCCTCAAGAGCGATTGGATATGGACTGAATATAAACTTCTTCCCTGGCGAGAATAGTCCCCTCTCGGTAGGTATATTATCTATCACCATTCTATACCAAGTAGGCGAACTATTTCAAAGTGACTGTAACTGGTTCTTACGAGCTAATATATCACGCCAATCTGTTATCGATAAACAAACAACACTATTATGCTAAACAGAATAACGGGTAAAGCATTCAAGACCAGACGTTTCTATCACTATCAAATTTAGTGTGGAACGTGAGTCTTATTACTTTAAAATAAGGTTGACATTTGGACCTGCATTTGAAATATCTAGTGCTGGATCCGCGTTGAGATGACACTCGTTTTATGGCATATATCGCAATCCGACTGGATTCCTAAATCGACTGCTCCACGCGTCATAGTTCAGTTTGATGCCCGCTACGATAGTATAGTAACAGACAGTATTTCATTTATTACTACCGTTTCAAAAATAGACTTGATATTTAGTTGACACGCCTATGGATCTAATAACCTAACCCTTTATGACAGACCATATAGCATTGGACATAGTTTTGTTTGCTGATGATACTTCACTCATTTTTAAAACTGATAGGAAAGACAGTGAACTAAAGGAATTAAATGATAACCTTGACAAAATCTCAGAATGGTTTGCTGCTAATAATCTACTACTTAACGCTAGTAAAACTAAATGTATTAAATTTTCACTTCCCAACGTACCACACGTGGAATCTAAAGTGGAATTGGAAGGCAGCAAACTTGACCTGGTGAATAACACTGTATTCTTAGGATTAACTATTGACTCCAAAATGCAGTGGGGTCCTCACATCAATGCCCTATCGGGTCGTTTGAGTTCCGCTGCATTTGCAGTACGTAAAATTAGGCAGCTGACTGATGTGGCGACGGCAAGGTTGGTATATTTTGCATATTTTCATAGTTTGATGTCTTATGGCGTCCTACTTTGGGGATCTGCTGCCGATATAGATACCATTTTCATATTACAAAAGAGAGCAGTACGCGCCATCTATGACATGGGTCCACGCGAATCTCTAAGAGACTTTTTTAAAGAAATAGGTATTCTAACCCTGCCTTCGCTATACATTTTGGAAAATATAATGTATGTACGGAAGAATATTACTAAATTTAACTTAAAAAGTGATGTACATGAGTTAAATACTAGAAGTAAACATAAAATTGTTGTACCCGGGTTCAGATTAAGTAAAACTAACAAATCGTTCCTGGCAAATGGTGTCAGATTCTACAACAAAATTCCTAAAGTATTAACTGAATTACCACAAGGAAAGTTTAAACGTATAGTCAAGAGTGTATTAATTAAAAAAGCGTATTATAAAATTAAGGATTATGTAGATGACAAGGATGCATGGAGGCAAACAGCTCAGGAGCCTCCTGGCGACTACTAAACTTTAAATTGTTAGTTGTTAGCATTAGAATCATTGTAAAAAACTACTTTTTTTAAAAAGAATGCCGTGACGAGTTTCTTGCCCTTCTTCTTGCTCGGCCTATACCAATTTGGAACGGGCACGGTGGGTTTCTGGAAGATTCGTTGACTTTGAGCACGGATTGGGTCTGTTGGTGTCTTTGTCATTTATTATGTTCTGATAAAGACAGCATTAGTTTTAGTCTGTGATTCGGGTAGATGAATGTTGCAGAGGCCGGCTGTTAGAGTCATTTTAACTTTCATAAGTGCTCCTTTGGGGCCTATTTGAATAAAGACTTTTGAATTTGAATTTGAATTGAATATAAGCCATACATTTAAGGAGTATAATATGATAGCTTACCACAGCTTGAACTAGCAGGGTTGAGCTATACTCACAAAAGCTCTCGATGAAATCGTTGGCATAATTTTTAGATCTAAAAGGACGACTAAGTTTTATCCGCATATATAGTAACTGAATAAGAATAGGTAGAGGTATGTCGCGAGTGTGGCCGAGCGTGAGCTTGTGCGACTTTCAATCCAACGCACCATAGTTCGCACCATAGTTCGAATCTCGACCCGGCCCGCACCAATGAATTATATCAAGTTATGTGCGGATTATTCACACTCGCTCTAAAACGGTGAAGGAAAACATCGTGAGGAAACCCGCATGCTCATGAACCACAAAATTCGAGGACATGTGACATCCACAAAGCCGCACTAGGCCCGCTTGGTGCATTATGGCCCATAACTCTCTCTCTTAGAGGAGGCCGGTATTCCATCAGTGGGAGCGTAAGAGGCTGATAATGATGAGGTATGTAATTGTAGACAAGTGATTACCGCACTACCACAAAAAGTTGAGTGAAGATAAAGGACATAAAGTTTTTAAAGATCATTCAGATCATCAGAAGTCATTAAAGATTTCAAATAAAATTTGCAGAGAGAATTTCAACAAAAATTTTGAAAATACTGCCGGCAGAACCACATCAAACGAGTAAAATATGTAGTAGCAAAGCTGATGGGTTGAAATTCATTAAGGTTCCACTTTTACTTGCGCAGTAACAGGAAGATGGCACAAGTGTCAATCCAACCATACATAGAATCTAACGCTTCTATGTAGATTCGACACCGTCTTTATTATACTGTATCTCACTAAGCTCTATTTGATGTCCGTCACTTTACTGTCGCAATACGTCTACAATAAACCTGACGACTTTATGTTGCGGACTATCAAACTATCTTACCGCTATGAATTTTGAAACAGCTGGTTTCGAATAGTGGGATTTTATGACTGATGAGAGATGTCCAGAAGTATACTAGGACCAGATCTACCCACATATGCAGTTTTAAAGTGGTCAGATTTCATACATACCGCCGTAAGAAGTTAACAACTTTATTTTACTGTTCAGTAAGTAAAGGCTTGTTTTTGATTTTTTTTTTGTTATTAGGTAACGAGACGAGCTGGTCGTTTGCCTGATGTTAAGCATAATGTCGGCCTATAACAATTGCAGTGCCACCCAGAACTTTAAACACAAAGGCCTGCGCGGCACTGCAGTACGCTCGTTACCCTGAGACATTAGGTATTAAGTCTCATAAGCCCAGTAATTTCACTGGATACTCTGCTCATCAAACCGGAACACAATAATGCTTGTACACTACTGCTTGGCGGCAGACTTCACGAGCAAAGCGGTGGTAACAACCCAGACGGACACTCGCAGAAGAGTTAGTCCTCCCACTAACAAAATTCTCATTGTATAGCACAAAAATGTATTCAATTCGTTTAAAAAGTGTAGTTTGTTGCTACATGACTTTTTAATCCTCCTTGCCATACAAACGTACCCTCTTTTGTTAAGTTTCACTAAACATAACCAAAATGTACAACTCCCATTTTAACACGTGTAATTGTCGACTGCAAGTCAAAAAGTCTCAGAAAATCCATAACAACTCGAAAGAAGGAAATTGATAGGCAAGCACATCCATCCTAACTAGAAGTTCTGCTGATAATACTATGTATAGCTAACTTCAGAATATTTACGTAGGTATATTCTGTGGGTAGGAACGCGTAACTGTGTCGCACTAACTGCGCCGGAGGTCAGCTGTATATCGGCCCGGGCTGCCAGAGCGCTTCCGTAACTAAATTCCCGACGCCGGGAAATTTGGCGGGCGATTTCGAAACGCATTATTGCGTTAGATGTGTTGAGTTCGGAATCGGACATACGATGAGGAATTGAATGCTGCATTCACAGTTAAGTTTCTGTTTTGGTAATAGATTTTTACTATTATCTATTCTTTGGTATTATTAGTAAGTTAGTGAAATAAACATATCTATATATAAGAGTTATTGCGTGGTGTGTCAGAGTAACGAGCGCACTGTCACAGAATAAATAATAATGCACTGTAGTGGCGCCAAGGTCTTTTGCGTTTCAAAGTTATGGTTGGCATTGCTATCGTTTTGGGCAGGCGCTATGCTTACCATCAGACAAATAACCAGCTCATCACGTTACCGTGTGGAAATAAAAAAAAACTTAAATTAATTTGAAACCCCGTGGTTGATGAGTGGTATCATTTAGAGGAAAAAAGTAATGTTCGATTTGAAATAAATGCGCAAATGAAGTAATAATTTTATTTTCTAACAGGGAAACCTCAGATTATATGATTGTCATATAACACACACATCATATATTATGATTATTGAGCGTTATTTATTAAAAAGCTTTATAATTAAATCATTTTCTTAATTGATAACCAAGTAAGCCTAGACAAAAATACGAAAAGAAAACGAATCGAGAAGTGACAGGGTAACTAATCGAATACCAACATCAATTTCATACACTTTTAACTTGTCTACCATCGAAAATCTAATTGAAACTAAGTCTAGGATATTATTTTCTTGATCGTATTGTCTTATAAATTCAGGCAAAAAATAAATCTACGTCCCACAAAAAAGCGTAACGATCTCACAATCCAACCTAAAACCAATATCGCAGCCACGGGGTCTTATAACGTAAGCTCTCGTAATTCTCACCCCTTTCCATTGGCACACCCTTATTTACAGTTCCGCGCATTTGCATTTCCGCTCACGTCACCTCTATTGACAACTGTTGTGGTTTTTTTTACCTTTCTGATATGCAAAAGGAAATACTTACAGCCAGTGATATTAAATTGTGTATCAGTAGAATATTTAATTAAAAGATTATTCGTTTACACTTGGTTTACTTATTGTTTACTTATTGGGCTGATGAGATAAAGCACTCCAAATAAATAAATAATAATAAATATATAAAATATATGTTTACTAGATGATAAGACTATCTCTTCCGCGAGTGTCCGTCGGGGTTGGTACCTACCATCGCTTTGTTCGTGAAGTCTGCCGCATACCTTCAACAACCCACAAGCTCAAATATCCCCTTTTAGTAGCCTTTTATACGACACGCAGGGGATACCGAAGCCCTATTCTTTTGAACCCGGGATTACTGGTTTTCGTTTTAAAAATTCCATCACACAAGTACGAACTACGAACGTTGTAGAAGCCCTACGAACATGGGTCACGTGCACGACTCGCACACGACAATACCTATTTTATTCATGAACTCCGAAATTGAAGCTCCTGTCTGGACGTACGAACAACCTTTTACTGTCAAAGAAATAATGAATGTTATTTTGGGTAACCAAGGAGGTGATAAAAGAAAAATATACGTATTTGATGGAATCAAGGGTTACTTTGCGGAAGTCCATTTGAAATAAATTACACAATGTACCCACATTATAGTTTCAATTCCGCGATAAAGAATGTCTAATGGCCTAAGTTCGATCTCTACTGAATTTAACCAAACGTATCTCCGTCGTTACGTACTCTCGTTCCAGCGTTCGGCGAGTCAACATCCTGATGATGCCTTGTGTAGAGGCGAAACACGTGTCAAAGCTTGGCATGAGTTCGGTTCATGCTGAGAAATGTCGCGTCACTAACCATACTGACAAGGGATATTGCAGTTCGGCGTTGCGAGTAAGTAACCATTGTTTACTAACAAATTGATTATGAGTTCCGCATTGTGAGTTGCATCCGAGCCGGAAGCGGTTCATATACTCCAACCAAGGGTTTATTAACTGACTAAAAATACTAATTGTTCGTTTTACAGTCCATCGTTGCGAGCTCAAGAAAGTTTTTTATTTTATAAGAAACTAATCCATGTTTTGTTGTCCAGCGTTGCGCGTTACGTTTGGTTAAATTCAGTATAGATCGAACTTAGGCCATTAGAAATTGTATAATGCGGAATTAAAACTATAATTTACCCACATTATATAATATCTCATTTAAAAATATACGTGTTGTGCTCTAAAAAGCTATTCTAAATAATACACTATTCATGACACTTTACTGACCCATTAATGAAGTTACAAGAGTTTTTATTGTTGTTTAATATTTACCATATTATTACAGTACCTAGGCACTTTTATTGTTTAGTAGCAAACTCTTCCGGGAAATCTAAACCTGAAAAGAGATTAATTTATTTTAATTATGATGAGTGTGCACTGTGCAGATATATTTTTTATAAATTTTAAAGACTTATTTAAGCCCGAAGATTAATTAATAATACTGTTAGGATACGCGCTTACTCATAAAGAGTTTGGATCACAATCAATTTCTTGGTCAAAACTTTCATAAGTATGACTCATATTCATAACATACTAGCTTCTACCCGCGGCTTCGCCTGAGTTGTATATATCTTTATAGTCCATGTGTTATTCCAGAACTTAAACTACCTATGTTCCAAACTTCATCGAAATCGGTGTAGTTGTTACAGAGATACGTGGTAACAAACATTCACTGCATACTCCCGTTCACACACACGCTCACTTTCCTACAGGGTCGCATACAGTCGCTTTCCTACACGGAATCATTCCAATTGAATCAAAATTACCCTGCAGGTAAGACAGCGGTCAAATGGTAATATATCAAGGGTAAAACAACCGTTACGTAACCCCAGTACGGATGGGAATATCTCTCAACACGGGACTGTTGTAGTTTTAGGACGTGCCTGTTTCCTCACCATGTTTTCCTCTACCTTTTAGCGTGATGGCACATAAGTTATTTAAGTTATTGGTGCAACGCCGGGACGGGTTCAAATTCGGTATCGCATGAGATGATAGTAACTTTAGTACGTGTAACTATTTGGCCGCTACGTTTTTTCAGACAATAGATTCAATCAAAACAAAGTTCGTGTCCGGCTACGCACAAAGGATGGTCCCGTGGTTTATCTCTTCATAACTCAAAAATAAATGTCACAGAATACCTATTAGAATAAATTTTCGCTAAAAGATTTTACAATGTTATAGGTTCTAGCATGACCGTTAAAAACAGTTTTTTTAAAAAGTACATAGAGATGATTATTGCATATAAACAACACACATTGCCAAGTCAGTGAAATTACTGAACTTATAAGACTTAATACCTAATGTCTCAGGATAACGAGCGCACTGCAGTGCCGCGCAGGCCTTTGTGTTTCAAAGTTCTGAGTGATACTGCAATTGTTATGGGCTGGCGTTATGCTTACCATCAGGCAAACGACTAGCTCGACTCGCTAACCAATATATAGAAAAAGAAAACAAAAGTTTCAAACATTTTAGCGCATAGCGAGCGGTACAAGTTTTGACGAACTGACACACACGGACGGACAAACTGGACGTTTATGTCCTTGCTTACCACAGCAATCTAGCAAGTTTTCAATTAAAACTAACCACGCTTAGCAAAACATGAATATGCAAGTAACAAGGCATCATTTTGCCATCAAGGCAAACCTCATTCAGTATCTCCTTTGACACTTATGAGTTGCAAAACTTTGCCACCCCACGCCACGTGTTAAAGTTATAATTACAATTAAAGGTGCTAAAACAACTGAGCACAATAAGTTTGTTAGCAATCTATTTTAGAGATTCTGTGAACAAGATCTGTGGAATTGAAAATAGTTTGAGGTAAGGGTGGCGTGCTCTGTTGTAGCTATTATAATTCTGTCAACGAACCAGAGAACCTGTTTAAACTATAAACTAACTATACTAAAGCATCCAAAAAGTATGGACCAACATTTTATGTAAAATCAGTTTATATTTATGTAACTTTTGTCACATCAATTAGTTTTTCTTTACAAGCATAGGAAAATATTAAAATCGATTACAGCTGTCATAGATAGATAGATAAACTCTTTATTGAAACACCACAGTACAAGGAATATTTAAAACTAAAATCTTAACGAAGTGTCACAACGGGCGGCCTTATCGCTCATAGCGATCTCTTCTAGACAACCTATATACGCTTACATTTCGAGAATGAAAAACACCATAGCAATATTATAATATTCCTCTCCATCCAAAGGTTGTCTGGAAGAGATCGCTATTTAGCGATAAGACCGCCCATTGTACTTAATATACCTTATTTAGTTATGTTCACTTTTGTATTATGTTGGTGTACAATAAAGAGTTATCTATCTATCAATATATTGCTATTATGGTATATACCATGAGATGTAAAAAACTGATCCGAAATTGATTCACTTAAACATAACATAAAGTAATATGTCAAAAACATACACCGCCATAACTTTTTTCCCAGTAAACGAAATATTATGTACAAGACACGAACATTAAACACACTCAACTAATATTAGACGTCTCTCTTCGACACAGACTTAGAGAGAATAGTTGACGGAAACTGCCTCTCAAATTGAGACATCAAGTAAGTGAAATTCACTTAGCTACTTAGGGCCTTACTAATAAAGACTGTATAACGGTTGTATAGTTACACAGTGTTTTGTCTCTATCGATTCAGTTTAAAATTGTCAAAGAATAACAGAGACAAAACATTGTGCTACCGTTGTAAACTGTTTACACGAGTGGAACGTCTTGCTTGAGTCTGTGACCTGCGTGTTTCCCGAACGCTATAGTATAATATAACCTGGACTTATTCAAGTCACGAATGAATAGGTATCTTCAAGGAAAATGTGCTTCATAGTCGATCACATCGCCGCTTGCCAAGTTATAGGCAAGATAATGTTCAAATACGCCTATAACTTGTAAGAAAACATGAATACGTACGTAAAAGTATATAGAAATAGAAAACAGTAGCTCAAGTCGTCACGACTCACGACGAGTCATTATCATGCCGCAAAGCACTTCTATCAGAAAAGTAATTAGTTCCGTACTGCCTAAATTGAGCCAATCGGTTGGTGGAAAGGCTACCAGCCTTAGTTATAGTTTTAAAAAACTATATTATAAGGTAAGACGAATCGTGTGTTTCATCGATGATAAAATCACCTGGCCGTTTTAATCGTCATCTCTTAGTCTAAAAGGCTTCTTCCCTCGCATTATAGGTATCATCAGGTCGGCCCACACTTGACCCAGTAAGCGCTTGTACTTACAATACGCCAAACACTGCACATGGCGTTTCCATTAGTGCCACAATATGAACGAGCCCTCCACTCGTCGAGAGACGGCATTAGCTGGATCAACTACGAGGTTAAGCCTAATGTCTCTATGGCAAACACACTTGGAAGTGTATACTGGTGATTGCACCATGTTAGAGAAGCAGTAATATTAAAATATCTGCTTTATTATATATATGACTATATAAATGAATGGGCGACTTTATATTAAAGCTAAAGCATGCATTTTTTTTTAAATTAATTGTATTATTTTAGTTATTTGATTGTTGTTATTTTTATACTGTTTTAGTTGTTTTTTCGTCGTCCTTACAACGTTCGTGATGTCATGATGGGTTCCGACTGAAAATCAGTGACTAGGGTCTTTGACCTTAGTTAGGTGCTGAGTCGGGACCTTTTCCTGACATCACAACATTACATTGTTTATTGTTAGTTTTAAATTCTGTTGTGTTATATGTTATCTAATGTGATGTTGTGTTGTCCGGAAATAAATGTATTTTCTTTCTTTTCTTTCTTTCTAAAGTTACATTATTATTATTAAGGATACAAAGATATTTCTTTAAAAAAAATTATGATGCCACTTTAGCATGCATCATTATTATTATTTTTACCAAGACCTATTTTAAGCTCATGGTATGATTTCAGCTCTTATCTCACAAATGAAAAAAGAAATAAAGAAAGAATAATCATTTATTTGACGCACAAAGATTAGTCATATTGGAACAAAACATCCATTCATTTGTACGGCGCCAAAAGGGATTTATATCAGCACATGAGTCGAGTGCCCGACAACACTCGACGCTGGTATTATGATAAACCCCCGCAGGTGATGTTACATGGTACAGATAATTAATACAGATAGAGCACAAAAACATCGAAAAACACAATAAATCGGCAATCAGCCGTTTATTCATTAGTACATCTGCAGCGTCATCAAAAACTCAATTGGAACAGCCACGAAGACACTACCATCACAGGTCGGACCGCACTTGACCTACTAAGCACTCGAACAATACCGTACGCACACATGGCATTTCCATTAGGACCACAATAAGGAACCCTCCACATAATGTGTGACCTCGGAAGGTGACATTAGGCGGATTGTCTGCGAGTAGGTATGTAATTTACTTCAAACCGTTGGAAAATTTCAAGGCTTTTTTTACTACTTAAATACCAGTATAATGATGTGTGTCGAGTTGTCGACACTGAATGACTCTATTTGTTGAAGAACTGGCATATATTTATACGTATCTTTAACACTTTAAGTGCGAAACGAGGCCTAAATCACCCCTCATGCAACTTCCTTGTGGTGCGGCAAGGAAAAACGTGAACATCTCTGTCGTGCGAAGGGCATAGCTTTGGTTTGGTCCAGTATAAAAAGAGATAAATGTATATTTGAGATGCGCTAATGGTCCCGGACTCGGTGGTATACCTACCTTGGTACCGGATGTCTTAGGCCTCGTACTCTAAGAGTAGAATAGGGCTGATCCCAAGTGTCGGATTAGGTACTTGAATCAATAGGTTGGTGATATTTCCAACTTGAAGGTAGTAAGCCGGATTACCACTATTAGTCGGAAGAGGTCCACAGCTGAACGCCTATCCCATAGAATGCTTCTTGGATCGGCTACACGCCTCTTGCCTCGAACAAGCCAGATGAACAATCAAAAATCCCTTATCACCACGCAATGGTTGCATCACGGTTTTCTTTCAACGGAAACTATTTCCCTTACTGTTTCTAAGTTGTTCCAGGGTTAATTACTTACGGAAAAAAACATCGACTAATGCTTACGGTTAACTATGCCATTAAAAAACTTAGTGTAAACCTGTTATACTTGTAGTACTCTGTATAATTAGAATCTGCTTGCCATTTTCTTATCTATTTAAAGTGCATGCTAATTACAAGCTAATTGTCCTTCGTAATAGTATGACGTCCTTCTAATATCTATTTAAGACCAGTTAAACCAGTCAAGAAAATTACAAGCTAACATTAAAACGTCATTTTTACTAATTTTGCTTACGATGATGATACGATGTTTTTACCAGGCTGGTATAGCACAAGCTCTTCTGTGAGTATCCGCCTGGGAGGGTATCAACGCTTTGCTCTTCTAGTCAGTCGATAAATTGTCCGACCGCATCGGCGGAGCTACTAGAAGTTTGCATCTGCACTAGAAGAATTGTTTGTCTCTAGAATTTAAGTAGAAATAAGTGCCCAAGTCAAGAGTAAAAGTTTAATTTTAGAAAACAGTTTTCATTTCATTGTTAAATTCAAATGTTGCAATAAAAATACCTATTTACTGAGACTATAATATTTTTTTATTTTAATTTCTTAACTCTTCGTGCCAGGGTTCTAAAACTATAGGTACGTGGCGCCCAAGTTGAATGTTTGTTAGCCCCAGAACCCACTGCTAGCCGAGGCATTCCACCTTACCGCCACCCAAGCTCACGCTCACAGGTTACAATTGGTTAGACGTGATGCACAACACTAGTCGCGAGAAGCTCGCGTTGGGTGCGGTACGAAGTCCGAGGGGATATGGGACGTTTTAGCCTCGTACCGCACTGAATTTTAATGCAGTGCGGAACGAGGCTAAAACGTCCCATATCCCCTCGGACTTCGTACCGCACCCAACGCGAGCTTCTCGCGACTAGTGTTGTGCATCACGTCGATTGGAGAACACGTCCTTTTACATCGCCGAACATGTCTGAACGATGTCGGAATAAGTTAATTTTAAAAAACCCAGAAACAGAACCAAAATAGGTAAGTTTTTTAATTGATATTTTTGTAGGTAGTGAAAAACTCCACAAAAAACGCAAAGCAGCCGTTGACAAAACAGGTAAGTAATTAATTAATAATTCAGTAGTTCTTTGTCTAGGTTTTGAAAGTAAATAAAGATTACCTAACGATTTTTAGGGTTCCGTATCGAATGATGTTGGTAGGGGAAAAAGTCTTTTCGCATTATAGTATGTATGAACTTGTAATAAAATCTCTTTGGCTATACTATTTGTATCTGGCTGGTTTTGGTATGATTGAAAGTTTAAATTTTAAAGAACATAATTCCAAATTCAAATTAGGAAAATGTGTGATTTTCATTTGTTTTTCGTACTGTCAAAATGAGTGAATCTAATGAAGAAATTCGATACATTTTAAAATATTACTACGAAAAAGGTAAAAATACAACGCAAGCCGCGAAAACAACATTCTTTTTTTTCTATTCTGTGAACCGCATTAAGACTTTCACACAAAAATAGATAAACGTCGTTGCGTCGATATTATTTTTCTCATCACTAATCTTAGCGAAAATTTACCCTTTTTCAGTGCGTTACGAGGTGTATAAGATACCATATTTTGTTTTGCCAATAATAAATAAACTAGGTATCTGATCCCGGGGCGACGGTACATTAGGGTTCATCAATTCACTGTCTATATCGATAAGGACCAAAATTTTCATTTATCTTTGATTTCGCGCCAGAAAATGGATTTTAGTCTGTTAAAGGAGGTGGGGTCTAATAGACCGCGTGTCGCCCTAACGTCTGGTCACGGTGCGGGCCGATAATACCTCGTGCCGCAGGAACGGAAAGTTTGCAAAAATTGGTGCCGCAGCTAACGTGTTAAGGGCCAGATCTCCGTCGCACGGATTTCAGTTTTGACCCCCACTTCCCCGCAACAAAATGTACCACTGCAACACCTAGCGCTATTTTCACAATTATAAATTTGCGGAACCAAACACTTCCAAGTATTAGCGCCATCTGATTAGGACTGCTGGGACTACGTTTCAATGCGCAAACGCCACACGCCATCTGTATTTTCATACAAGAACTAGCTGTGAATGATATAGCCAGTTTGCGACAATAAATGTTACAGTACATACACGCATAGTGTATTTTGAACCCCGATTTTGATTCAACTCGTTTTTTTTACAAGTATCAATAATTTTAATAAATGTAAGCTCTAGAGTAAAACTCCCGCATGGATACGACAACTATTTTATTTTTAAAAAAATATCAAAGTATACATACAACCGGGTCATGAGATTAACAAAAAAATATATATATAAAAAGAACTGGAGAACTTATTTGAGTTTTTATTTTATTATATAATCATATACTTCATAAAACACCTTCTGACAAGATTTTGTCATTTTACTTTGTGTAGATAGCGAAATATGAATATTTTTATCCTTTTTCTTTATATTTTTTTTTCTCGACTATAACGCCGTATTAGTTGGAGATTTCTAAATTAAACAATTTTTTGGTATCCGTTTATCGATATTATTATTTAACCATAACTAATTCCGCGTTATCTAGAAGTTATCATCAATTTTCATTTTTTGTCAGGGTTGTCACGTACGCACATCCGGATGCTTATTGTATTCAAAATTTTTATCCGGATCAATTCAAATTTCTTTATTCACACGGGGCTCCAGGCCCGTCCCAAAGAGGTAAGTATACACTAATCAAAATCAAGACCCAGAAACTCGTCGATATTATTTTAAAATAAATAATGATTAGTGATGGCAAGTTTAGAGTGCCTATTTCTATTTTCTTTAAAAAAGGTGTAATAGATTCGCGTGAACCCATGTTGTAGATGCATTTCCCTACTCACTCTTCTATACAAATAAATAAAATTGATGTGTCTGTTTGTAATATCAAAATTACAGATTTTTACTAAATGTATATGAAAGTATATACGGTACCTATAACAAAAACACAATTTTGTCTGTCTGTCTGTCTGTCTCTCTGTTTGATCCGGATAATCTCCGAAACGGCTGGACTGATTTTGACAGGACTTTCACTGACAGATAACTGACGTTATAAGTAGTAACTAAGGCTACTTTTAATTTAGTAAAAGGGTTGGTATTGGTTATACTTTCATAAAATTAGTAAATTTGTGTACATAATTAATATAGGGTGGTGCCCTGCCTACTTAAAACAATAATCATTTAAATCTGTTGACAATTGGCAGATAAATCAAATTAAGTCACTACAAAAAACTACAGATAACTGAACCTACTACTTTAATTGAAGTTGGTTAAAATATTAGTAGTTTGTTTCGTATAAAATATGAACAACAAAAATCCATAATTATCTCAAGAGAATATTTTCAGATGAGAAGGTGATGACCCTGGACCCGGATTAATCTGGATATAACATTAATTGCTGATAACTTCTAGATAACGCGGAATTAGTTTTTGGTTTTAATAATATCGATAAACGGATGCCTAAACAATCGTTTAATTTAGAAATCCCCGACTAATATATTATTGTTACTAATTACTAATATAGTATTGTTATAGTCGACAAAAAAGAAATATATAGAAAAAGGATAATAATAATCATATTTCGTAATCTACACAAAGTAAAAAGACAAAATCTGGTCAGAAGGTGTGTTATGAACTCACGAACTAAATCACAAAGCTGTTCGAATAAAATGTTTAGAAGGCAGTCAAATCTATGTTTCAGTGAAGTCCTAGGGTCGTTTGTTTCCGTGTCATTACGAATTTAAACATTTTCTTTTTTTTTTCTCAAACTATCGGCCGTTTCCGGAATAGCTATTTACACAAAAAGATACCTCACTAATTCCTCTACGCCCTCACAAAAAATCTTATTTCTGGAACTAGATACCTTTGATACCTGGGAGTTTTACTCTTGCATTTTATTTAATTAAAACTATTAGGTTTTGCAGTAAAAATGGAATGACACAAAATCAGTCAGGAATTAGTCATAGTAGTTTATTTTATGCGAAATTAAATTTCCTTTAATTATTCATTCATTTTAATCTAAAGAGTTAGCATGTGTGGTTTTTATGTTATTTGGAGTTAACTTTAAGACCCTTTATTTTTGCTTGCGAGTGTAGTAGGTATATTTATACTAATAAGTATAAAAATAGTTTTTCACCTCGCAAGCTCAGAAAGGTATTGTTTATCATTCGAAATCTGCGTGCAGAAGTACATTATATCCACTGATTTTATATAGCGTGGCGCGCGCAACGCTGCACGGTACGAAGTTGCATAGTATATTATGAACCGCAATTTTGTCTCGTCTCGTTTTTTTTACAAATAGGTATCAATAGTTTTAGTAAATTAATCTCTAGAATAACAAGGACACGACAAGTAGTTTTTTTTTAAAAAATTATCAAAGTTGCCCTACAATCGGGTCATGAAATTAACACAAAAAAATATTTAAAAAGAACTGCGGCGCAAGTACGGATGTCCTAACGATAAATTTGTCGAATCGAAAATACTGATAAATTTATCGAATGTTGCGAGTACCGAAGTCTGATCGTAAAATATTATAGTAGCTTTATATTCTCTTGGATTTGGATTCGACCTAGCAATTCGATAACTTTTATAGGTTTTTCAAGGCTCGATAAATTATATAAAAAATCAATAAAACCCAATTTATCGAGTTGAACTGTCAATTTCATCGATCGAAAAGATGTACTTGCGCTGCTGGAGGACTTATTTGAGTTTTTATTTTATTATATTAGATAATCATACACTTCATAACACACCTGATCAGTTTTTGTCTTTTTACTTTGTGTAGATATCGAAATATAAATATTTTTATCCTTTTTCTTAATATTTTTTTCTTTCGGCTATGACGCCGTATTAAACTGAGATTTCAAAACTAAGCGATTGTTTAGACATATTTTTATCGATAATATTAAAACCGCAATCTAATTCCGCCGTATCTAGAAGTTATCAGCAATTAATATTATATCCAGACTAATCCGGGTCCAGGGGGGTGACACCGTCTCACCTGAAAATATTCTTTTGACATAATTATGCATTTTTATTGTTAATATTTTATACGAAATGAACGTCAAATAATTTAACCGTCTTCAATAAAAGGTATGAATTACACAAATTTACTAATTTTATAAAAAAATACGGGTGGTATTCTTTTATCTAAGGGTGGAAAAATGGGGGATGAAATTTCATACCTATATCGCGACATTTTCGTCGAAGGTATTTCTCGCTCTTTCATTTCCGACTTTAAAATGGCCGAAAGAAAGAAGAAAATAAAAAGATCCCATTATCAGCTGAAGCAGTATATTTATTGAAACCTGTTGTTGAACAAAATATTTTATTTATTACTCCAGATGACCCTGATGATGAAAATGTAGTCATTCAGAATCTTCATTCTGAATGACTACGATTAAATTTGTATCTAACAATAACTCTTTGACACTGTTTTTTAGCTGCTGTCATCGATGTAATTTCTATAATTATTACAAAAGAAAGAGTAGGTACTTGCCTCTACAACATGGGTACACGCGAATCTATTAGACACATTTTTTAAAGAAATAGGCACTCCATCACTAATCACTATTTATTTTAAAATAATGTCGGCGAGTTTCTGTCTCTTTATTTTGATTAGTGTATACTTACCTACTTGGGACAGGCCTGGAGTCCCATGTAAATAAAAAAAAAAATTGATCCGGATAAAAACACTATAAGCATCCGGATGTGCGAAAGTGACAACCCTGACAAAAAAAGAAAATTGCTTATAAATTGTAGATAACGCGGAATTAGATTGTGGTTTTAATAATATCGATAAGAATATGTCTAAACAATCGTTTAATTTAGAAATCTCCGTCTAATACGGCATTATAGTCGAGAATAAAATATAAAGAAAAAAGGTAAAAATATTTATATTTCGTTACCTACACAAAATAAAAAGACAAAACTGGCCAGAAGGTATGTTATGAAGTGTAAGATTATATAGTAAAACTAGCTGCTGGCCGCGGTTTCACCCGCGCGGATATATTGGATTTTACGATTTTTATTTTTTTGCGCGGAACCCTAATTTTTTTTTCTAAAATTAAAGTAGCCTTAGTTTCTCATTGTAACATCAGCTATCTGCCAGTGAAAGTCCCGTCAAAATCGGCCCAGCCGTTTCGGAGATTAGCCGGAACAAACAAACAGACGGACAGACAAAAATTTTAAAATGGTTGTTTTGTTATAGGTACCGTAATACTTTCGTATGCATTTGGTAAAAAGCTGATATTTTGATATTACAAACAGACACTTCAATTTTATTTATTTGTATAGATAAAAACTTAAATAAGTAAGTAGGTACTCCAGTTCGTTTTAAATATTTTGTTTTTGTTGATTTCATGACCCGGTTGTAGGACAGATTTGATAATTTTTTCAAATAAACTACCTGAATAACGAGATGAGACAAAATCGGGGTTCATAATAACAAGTGCGACGATGAAAACACAAAAAATAAAATTGTGCAAAAAGTGACCTTTGATGAGATTCGATATATGGTGCTAAGTGCAATCGTACGCCTTCGAGACCGAACGCTTCGACCACTAAACCAACACGACAGCTATGTGTTAGGTCGAAATTAGTAACATATTACTAGTACTTGTATTTTGTTTCCAAATTACAAAACGGAATTGTATCATCGTAGTTACAATGTCAACTCATTTCTCAGCTTACCCACAAGCTTGATAAATCAATTAGTTATTCACAGTTTGATTTACAGTTACAGCAATTTTATGATACATTTTTTCATCGGACCACAAATTTTCACTCTGATAAAATATGGTAACTTGATTCTCAAACTACTTGAATTATTTTATTTCGAATATTTTCGATCAGTTACAGTTAATTACGTGTTGACGTATTATATGTAGTATATTATATTATATTATATTATATAAATATATATATAACCCCTCAAACGGCCGGAACCACGTCGGTCCGGCGGCAAAAAAAACAGTTAGCCCTTATTCAGTTGTGATAAGGTTCAAAATAGCTTGAACTAATAAAATAATAAAATTGCTAACTATATTGAACCAACCCGTCGAATGTCGGCCGGAACCACGTCGGTCCGGCGGCAAAAAAAAACAGTTAGCCCTTATTCAGTTGTGATAAGGTTCAAAATAGCTTGAACTAATAAAATAATAAAATTGCACTTAATGACGCTTTAATGTCGGCCGGTACCACGTAGGTCCGGCGATAAAAAAAAACAGTTAGACCTTATTCAGTGGTGATAAGGTTCAAAATAGCTTGACCTATAATAAAATTACTATTAAAATTGCTAAGGTGGGGGAAACAGGTATTTTTCCCCCGCGCCAGCTCCTTTGGGACCCTCGACACTGATGATATATATATATAACTATAACCGACAAATTGGTGGGATTCGAACCAACACCTATATCCATTATTATAGGAGGTAGGTAATACCTACTTACTTCTCCCGTACCTAAGGCTAATATTCCACCCGTCAAAGATCTTTGACCAAGTTGCCTTTGATCGAAGAACTTGGATGACTTCATCAAATCATCTAGGAACGTCAAAGTTTGAACAAAGACCAGAAAACACAAAAAAAAAATTGTGCAAAAAGAGCCCTTGCTGAGATTCGATATATGGAGCTAAGTGCAATCGTACGCCTTTGACGACACGCAATCTATGCGGTCGAAATTGGTAACAGAACTTGTTTTTTATTTACAAATTAGAAAACGGATATGTATCACAGTTTTAATGTCAAATCATTTCTCAAAGATTGATAAAACAAATTCGCCTAATGTACATTTTTTTATAAGATTGTTTACCCATAAATATGAGAGTTTTATTTGTGTAAATGTCCTGGAGAAAAGTGACACAGGTCCGTCTAGCAGCGCGGATCGCCGCGGAATGAGATAGAGCGTGAAGCAAAACACGCGAGTAACAAGAGAAAAGAGAGCGCCACGATGTTGCCGCTGCTCGAAATTAAAAACGTAAGCGACATTTCTAAAAATCCATATTATGTAAAAATAAAACAATTAATCAAAAAAGTAGCTCGGTCGATTGTTTTCTTATTATTTGGAGAATATTTAAGTGAAATATAAGACCGATACACTTTCGTGTTTAGGATATACAAGGGAATAACTTAATTTTCAGGGTTGCGTTTGACATTTTTTTTTATCGAGACTTTTACCTTAATTCGTGTTTTTAACCCGGTCGATTAGTCATTTATATCCTCGAGTATAACGTATTAAAATATCAATACTATACAGTAAGCAGGAACGACACAATATGGGTGGCAATGTTGACTATTCTGGGCCTTAATAGCTATTTACATATTTTTCATTCTTAATAGGTTAGCGTTTCAAAGGATGTCAAAACCTTTAACGTCCTTTGAAATTTTGACTCAAAGGTGATAACCACGACGATCCCTTAACCCGTCGAGCGCCAACCATACATTTTCAAATTTTCATTTAGGTATATATTATGTCACGCGGACCGATGCGGTCCGAGCGAGATGGTTTTTTTTTTGTTTCGTTACGGGCAGACGTGGGGCCGGTCGACTAGTATAGGGTTAAGAGGACAGTCTCTGAGGTACAGATGGCAGGACACACCAATTTATAGACTTACCGACCGACAGCTTTTGATCTTCAGAACACTAGATAATATCACCATGCTAAGGCTGCGTCACTACAATTTTCTTCAAGCTCATTATTGAACTCTGATTCATTCATTCTAAATGTTATTACCACTTTACGCTAAGAGTACGGCTCTGGTTGTATTTTGATTAATAACTGATTATAATTAATCCGTATAATTTAAAAAAATTATGATTATTTGATAAACTAAAAACAATTAATTGATTTTTAAATTACTATCAATAGATAAAAGAAAATTAAAAACTCAAGGCCACATATTTGTCTTTCATCATCGCTTCAATAGGGTGCTTATTTAATACAGTTTTATAAGAATATTTCCATTACACATACTTAATCTGATCAGATTAAATATAATGAAAAAATGATTAGCCATATTTTAATATACCTACTCAGATTAAATTAATTCAGTCGTGGTATTTATAAGTTGTATGACATCATGTTCTGAGAATGATAAGTCTTCCACACTTTGTTTTAAACTCAATAATTAAACCGGTACTTTTACCAGTTTTTTAAACGGCTTCCGTTAGGCGGTAGTTTATCTTAGTTCGACATATTTAAGTTACGTTAGCCTTGAAACCGGCTACTGATGTTAGGTCTTGGGTTTAATATTCAGAGACAACACCATAAAACGATCTAAGAACAGTCTTAGCAAAGCATCAGCTAAGCCGCTCAATCAAATTCGTATTCATAAACAAAGTTCGTGTACGGTCTAATCTAAGATTACACTCCATTATCTATGGCTGTTAAGTTTTTAATTTTTTTCACTGGTACGTTTACCGATTTAATAAAGTATGTATTAATAGCAATACACAAAATCACTGGAAGGAGAGAAAAACATTATTTATGATATCTGTATATAATCTATTTTGATATGAAACAAATTAGTTTTCTAGTTTGACATTTCATCGTTTGGTTACTATGGTTACTACCGTTATCATTTGGTGGCGCCACTTCTGGTTTAAGACCGGCTAAAGTACCCGATTTGACTACTTTATGCTAAGCAATCTTCCAAACGAATATTCATATTCAGAAACGAACGTTTCTGAATATAAATTTGATCGTCAGTACTGATTTTTGAGATAGGGAAGCCAAAATCCACGCTTAGACTCGTTTCTGAATATTAGCCTTAGTCTTCTGCAAGAGTTCGTTTGACTGCCTTGCTTGTTTAATCTGCCGCCGATACGTAGAAATGTAAAATCATTAGTATGCTCCAGTTTGAGGGGCAAATTTGTTACTAGGCGTTTGACATAATGATAACTTATGTATTAGGGTGACTGTTGCAGAGCCAGCCACGCATGACGTGTTATTCAACACTCTTGGTGATAATGCTTTTAATATGAGTAGGTGTGATACTTAACACAAGGCAAAACTATGTATATTTGGGTGCGCTGAAATAGTACTGTTATAGAGAGCACTTCTTGAACCTTTCAAAATTGTACGGTATCAAAAACTCACCTACAAAAATTGGAAAGTATTACGCCACTGCAGATGACACATTGAGACAAGACGCAATTAACAATGATTCACGCGAGTCGAATCCCACGCCTCGATATTGTAATAGTTAAGTAACTGCATTCTACTGATTCTGTGCCAGTTGTTGGTTGATAGTTTTTACTGTTAACTGCCAGGTTGTTGAAGCGATCACAGACAACTTGAGAAGCGCTTGTACCGTAGGGTTCGATAAAGACTCATTCATACAGCATCGTTTAAACTGCAGATGTTTTATAAACATCAGCTAGAATGGGAACCGTGTAATAGCGGTCAACACTTTGAAACGTGACCTTGAGTAACATTTACAATTGAGAATTGCCAATAATAAGTATGATAAGGTAGATGAATTGTGGTAACTGTTAGCTGATTTGGAGACGAGCTTACCGGGGTTCAAAATATTGTTTCTGTGTCGACGGCAAGTTTTTTGTTCTCTATTAACAAATTATTATAATATAATTATAAATAGCAATATAATATTAAAAGTAAAACAATAAATTATTGCTCTAGTTTGGTCTATCACAAGCTTTTATTCATTTACGCGTCCTACCGTAAACTATATAATAAGTTTTACTTCGTCGTAACAATTATTATAAATAACAAAACAATCACGATAGCAACGCCAAGATTATATTTATCGCAAGTATGCAACAACCATATTATACAAATGTTGCATAATTTCTCGGTGCCTATAATTATAATTCATTGAGGTTTATGATGCAATTAATTTGATTTAATTGAATGCACTGTAGATTATGAACCTCTTCACGCTCATCTGTTTGAATAGTGTATACTATTGAAGTTAATTAAGTGCAGTTTAATATTCGTTCTACATAATTTGACATATTTTTCCCCAAAAATAAGAGAATATCCCATAAAATATAACCACGACTGTTTATTATTCTATTGAATAACGAGACAAGCGGGGCGTTCGCCTGATGGCCACACAGAACTTTGAAACACAAAGGCCTGCGCTGTGGGGTGGACATTAGGTATTACTTGTTTGTTTGTCGGCTTCGTGGCTAAGTTCTAGTAACCCCATCTGCAAAGCATCTCTATGATTTACGGGGAGAGCACTGGGATCCATCTATAGCCTTGGACGTTTGTATTGTATAAATTTATGTATGTCCATGCCACCTGTGATACAGGGAATCCTAGGATGGTGTGATAAGCATTTGTTTGTTTGTTTATGGATCAAAAACATTTGTATAATTAAGTGGCGTTCTTTCAAAATATATTATTTTAAAGCAACACAATAGCAACCAAAGTGATAGGTATATAATTAAAAAGAAACACAGTTTTAACATAGCAACCACAAACTCAATTAGAAAGATGAGAAATATTACCTACTATAACTTGTGTCTAGTCACGCTTTTTGCTTGCTTGAAAGCAAGTCACTTTCATTCTCATAAGCAACCAGCCCTGATTACAATTATACAAGCATAATTAAAAATTTCAATTCACTTTCCTAAGCCCTAAAACTATAAACGCACTGGCACGGAACGCAACTTGTTCATGCATTTGAATGCTCACTTATCTAGTAAACTGTTGTTGCTTAAAGACTTAAACATACTTAATTACCAGACTCGTTTAGTTAAATAGAGAAAGGACAGAAGCGCCACTCTGAAAAGAGTGTAAAAAACGCTCAAAGGTCTCAACATTTTGCGCAATCTCAAACTAAACCGAACGAATTCAGGGGAGAGTACGAGGAGCTGCCGATCGCAGAATTAAGGTTTTCGTCAAAGTGATGTTTATAATCTGATCTATCTACGATGTGCTAGTATTTTTTTATACTCTTGAATAACGAGACGGTTGGGTCATTTCCCCGATGGTAAGCATAACGATGGCCCATGACAATTGCAGTTCCACCCAGAACTTTAAAACTGAAAGGCCCGCGTGGTACTGTAGAGCGCTTGTTACGCTGAGACATTAGGTCTCGTAAGCCCAGTAATTTCTCTGACTATTTTGCGCATCAAACCGGATCGCAAAAATGCTTGCACATTACTGCTTGGAGCAGACTACAAGAGCAAAGCGTTGATACTCACCCAGACGGAGACAAGCAGAAGAGCTTTTCCTACCACAACAAAAATAATTAGTAAAGTTTGCAATATTAGTAAAAATGACGTTTTAATGTTAGCGTGTAATTTTCTTGACTGGTTTAACTAGTCTTAAATAGATATTAGAAGAACGTCATACTATTACGAAGGACAATTAGCTTGTAATTAGCATGCACTTTAAATAGATAAGAAAATGGCAAGCAGATTCTAATTATACAGAGTACTACAAGTATAACAGGTTTACACTAACTTTTTTAATGGCATAGTTAACCGTAAGCATTAGTCGATGTTTTTTTCCGTAAGTAATTAACCCTGGAACAACTTAGAAACAGTACGGGAAATAGTTTAGGTTTAAAAAAAAACGTGATGCAACCATTGCGTGGTGATAAGGGATTTTTGATTATTCATCTGGCTTGTTCGAGGCAAGAGGCGTGTAGCCGATTCAAGAAGCATTCTATGGGGTAGGCGTTCAGCAGTGGACGTCTTCCGGCTGATAGTGGTAATCTGGCTTCCTACCTTCAAGTTGGAAATGTCACCAACCTATCGATTCAAGTAATCCGACACTTGGGATCAGCTACTCTTTGTTTTTATTTACCACCTTTGATTACATCGTTACATACGATCGTGCTATGGCGGTTAATGACGTGTAAAATTAGAAACCCCCGACAAAACGAGCGTATATTATCTTCAAACGGCTGAACCGATTTTCTTGAATCATAGCTAAGAATATTCTCTACCAAGTACGCTTTCAAATAAATAAAACTAAGTCAAAATTTCTCTATTCGTTTAAGAGCTACAATGACGCAGACAGACACAGATAAACAGATACACACGTTAAACTTAAAACACCCCTCCTTTTTTGCGTCGTGAGTTTAAAATAGTATTAATAAAGTACTACCGGCGCACTATCGTTAAAATTGATCTGCAACTGCCGCACTCAGTGTCGTTTAATGATTACTTAAGTAAGTACTTAAGCAATTTCTTCAAACGATGAAAATGCTGGGAAGCGCGGTTTTAGGGATCGAGCAATCGATCTTCATAAAAGAGGTCAAGCAACGAAAGAAACGGGAAAGCCCTTTTGTAGTTTAAAAAAAAGCGTGAAAGAATATGGCCGGCCGTAGAGGCTAATGCACATTTGCATTTTGCTGTCAATATAACAGTAGAAGCGGCTTATGTGCGTCTCTTTCACTCCCTCGAATAGTACGACTATATGTCCTACTATATATGTACGACTATATATACGCTCGGACTATATGTCCACCAAGCACCACATTAGATGGTATATACGTTAGGCGTCAAGCGATGATCTTGGTTTTTCTATGGTTTGCGCGTGGTCCGTGATTGATGCTTATCTATCAATCATGCGTTGCGCCTAATGCGCCCCTAAATGTGTTACAATAATTACAACTACATTCACAAATACAACGCATATATACGCAACACGCATACTGTTATACCTACGCATTGGAAGAAAGGCAACAGAGACCACGCTTTGTCTAATGGACACATGTATGCGTACTAAAACCAATGACTACAATTTATAATTCCATGTATTTTTAAACGTTATTTTAATACAATTCATGATTATGTTAATTATGTATTTAAAATAAGTATATAAATATGTACATATTTTATAAAAGCAAAACGGTCAGCGGCGGTGTTACACCAAACCAGTTTACTGAAGATGAAATCGGTTGCCTTGCCAGATCAACTATATACCCATTTATAAAGTAGACAGCCTTAACACAGTGGTTACATCAATATCTTATAAAATCTCATTTATGCAAGTCAGCTGCAGTATAAATATCACCCAGGGAATGACTTTAATTGAGTTTCATTTAAAAGATACTCACAAAACAAAAGTTGTGTAGGAGTAAGAAACAAACATAAACTGACTTGCAAATAACATTTATAATAACGAGTAAGGTTACGCAATTGATGTGAGCCCGCAAAAACGATAATACAAAAAATACTCAGTAAATAAGCGTATCATTACACCATAACGTAATAATTGATTCTCAGAAAACTATGCGCAAAATCGAACCTTCCATTAATGACTTGCCATCATTGTCCTTAACAAGTCAGTCTTGATATTTATGGCTGTCATAAAAGTCAATGTTTTATGACCGCGACACCGCTGTCGCCTGAAACTATGGAATACTATAGATATAGCTATGGAGATTTTATCTATGCTATTGGATAACGAGACGAGCTGGTCGTTGGCCTGATGGTAAGCGTAACGCCAGCCCATAATAATTCTAGTGTCTCCCAGAACTTTGAGATACAAGGTCCTGCGTGCCACTGGGAGTTCATTGCGCTCTCTACCTTGAGACTTTAGGTATTAAGTCTCATAAGATCTGTAATTTCACTGACTTTTCAAATTCAAATTCATTTATTTCAGGTCTTTAGCACACATAGTTACAAATAAATGTCAAATAATATAATAATTAATTAATTGAATAAATATTAAGAAAAGAAAATATAATTAATTTATCTACCACTGTAAGCTACCTATCGCTTTGCCAGAACACAGACAGATAATCAGAACTTCAGCTTTAGCGGCCGTTACTGTAGTGTCCTAAATCAAATCAAATCCTAAATCCCACCATAATTATTATTTTTTGTCATTAGTAGATGACCCAGCGTAAGGAAAAGCTTAGAAATGATGAAGCATGACTTTTTAAAACTTCCCTTAACTACTCATGTACCAGGACACCAGACATAATAGGAAATGTATTGTACTTAGATCGACGCTCCGTCTTACGACAGGCTAAGTCAACCACCAGGCAGAGCCAGGCCAGTTAAACCGTAATTCCTGAATAATGTACCGAATATATTTGTCATTTTATAAATCGTGTATTAAATGTGTGTTCTACATTTACTGTGCTGCAAGTTAGATCTAAGACGTATAACAGACACAAATAATACAGCCCATGATTGTATAAAATGTAAATGTAAAGTTTTATGATTAAAAAACTATAGATATAGTATCATGATTTACTGCCTGATATAAGTATTATTATAGTTACTAGAATTAGAAGTATATTAATTTTGAAATATGACAATGAAATCATTTGACTACATAAACAAGCAGAAACCTATATTTACGATTGGTTATGAGTAATCACATCAAAGAGCTTATTTCATACAACATAAACATAAAGCTTTAAAAACCACCACCCCAAAAGACTCCATTCAACCCGCGCTTTAACGGCGCAATTATTCGAATTGCGCACATTACAGCACTCAATGCCGTGAGCACATAACTTCGGCAGTCAATTGCCACATATTGGTAATGCCAAATTGCGTTTTCCTTACCAAATGGCATTATTATACCGCGTGCAGTACAGCGTGAGGACGGTGGCAGGCAGTGGCAAATGTTTTTAGAAGAAGTTCTAGATTAATACTTATAGCCCCTGCTTATAGCCCCACTAGGTGGACCGATGACCTGATCAAAACCGCGGGAAACTGTCAGATGCAAGAAGCGAGTAGTCGATTCAAGTGGCGTTCTATGGGGGAGGCAAATATTCTGCAGTGAAAATCTTCCAGCTGATGATGAGCACTAAGCGTGCACTTGTAATCAGCTACATAGAAAACCTTCCCATCGAGATTAATGGTAGATTTGTACTCTTGAACGAAGAGAGTTCCAAAGTTAGGCGCTGTTTTTAAATATGCCTCAGAATTCATTCATGATCGTTTACAATAGTGATAGAAACATTTTCCCAAAAGTATTAAGTGGTTTTCTATAAGTGAAATAGTTCATTTACTGCCTTAACTACCGCCATAGAGTAAGTAGCAAGCCAACAAGCAACAGTTCGTTTAAAGAAAAGCTGCAATGGACATCTGTAATATTGGGGGCGTCACTGATGCGATCGGCACCCTTACAAGCTTAACCACTGTGTACAGCTTATACTACGACATTGTATTGGTCGATAGCCAAACGCCTCGGGGATCGATTTGGGACTGTTTCTCGGAATATTTATTGCCGTGCTAATGTAAGAGCGTATTATGGTAATGGAGTTTCCGGATGACAACTGAATGCCGATAAACTGTAAGTATGCTGTAGCGTCTAGACTAGGTATCTGTAGCGATCTGTAATTACGTAACTACTACTAAGATGAATCAATTATGATGTTTATTTTAACAAACTTTGATGCATGCCGAGCTAAACCTAGTTTAATATCACAATAAGGATAGCATGACAATTTGGAAGTATAACGTAAATATAATTCACACATTGTAACGGGATATTTACCGTGATTATTATTGAGCGATTGTGAGTGTGAATTAGTAATTAACCGTGAAAGTTTAAAACAACGTAAATATAGTTATAGTAAAGGAAATATAGTTTGTGTAGTATTTGAATGATATTTTTGTTTACTAATCAAATCAAATCAAAATTCTTTATTGTACACCAGTCTTCACCGTCACCACAGTAACAGATCTTATTTTTATTACTGTATAAATAAATAGCAACTCGGTTGTACTTGAGGAAAGTAACATCGTAAAGAACTTTTGGCATTGTACTAATAAAGCATGGGAATATTTGTGGTCAACTTCAGAACACATCATTCTGATGTAAGTTGGCGCTCAAACAATAGCCATAAACAAAACAGAAAATTAGTGAATTGTAAAGGATAATGCAGTAATACATTTTAGTTGAGCGTGTAAAACAAATCCAATAACATTAATCCCCACAAGTAGAAGAAGTAGCGAAAGGCTAATCCTGTACACGCAGGGTCCGACGTGTAGGACGCGAAGGTAATTGTTAGAACGGCAAGGGCGGAGGTCAACACAGGTCGGGACTCGGGATAGGCAGATATACGGTAATGTTAGAGGTGGTGACATACTTCGACTAATGGGAGAAGGGAAATGGTGACCAGTCTAGTGTACTATATACTTTAGATGAGACCATTGTTGTGAAGGGTTAAAGTTAAAAATAGTAAATAGTCAAAGTAATAGTCAAAGTATCTTATGATTTTTAAGGTAAATTAATGTGGGGTGGTTTATTCAACCCGAGACAAAAAGATTTTTATGAAATAATGAAATAATAATAATTAAAATAATTAAATGCTAGAAGGAAATAAAAAATTGTAGGGAAACAGAGGTAATAATCTTTTCAAAACCAACTAGAGATGGATAGGATACAATATACATTTTAATGGCCATAGTGTAGCACTATTTTTCATTTATTTGTTTAGTCTTGTAATAAATAATGAAATTTACTTATAGTTGATAATTTTCAAAATAATTCATACATTAAGTCATGGGATATTTACCGTGATTATTATTCAGCGATGAGCACCCGATATTTGCAAGGAACAGCGTCCAACATCTGCCCAGACTTGTTTGTTTCATATATATTTTTTTAATTTATTTAAATATCTTCTTTGAGTTGTGATGTAGGTTTTTGATATATTTTTCTTTCAATTAATACATTTGATATCGACGGTCGTCAAATCGGCACAGATTATTCCACATATTTTCATTATCATTTGTCACATCAAATCTAATTAAATTCCAATTCTCTTTCTGTCTGCAACATTATTCCAAGCAATAAATAGGAGGCCCCAGTGACCGCATGCCTCATGCCAATTTCATCCCAGTCACGAGAAGGTCACGAGAAATTGTTACCCCACTATTTCCCTTTAATAAACTAGAAACTCGTAACCTAACCGTTTTATTGCCTATAACTTTATGGGTACCTACCGAAAATTTGTCACAAGATTATCTTTCCGCAAAATTAACGACCAAGAACTCGACGAATCGTAAATCTTTAATCGTTTAACTTCGTTTACAGATTTAGGGATCTCGTAATATCTATCAGTGACTCGTCAAAAAGCTTTTAGTGATTACGAAAAGATTAGAATATAAAAGTTTTTGAAGGTAACATCAACAGTCTCTTTTAAGACGTGGGCCTGTCAACAAGTAAATTTAGTTGAATCATTTTTATAAACTTTGTTTATTAGTGCTTTAATTCGTTATAACAATTTTAATGCCATGAACACAAGATATCGTGAGAGGTCAATAAATCATCCTTCACTTTTAAGTTTTACAAAAACGTGTTGCATTTTAATAGTCCTGCATTATGATATTTCATATACAAAACATTCAAAAACGCTAGCAAAAAAAAGTGTAATAAGTTTCTCTTTCTCATAAATTCAAAAGTATTTTTCCAAAGCAACAAACATTCTAATAATAAAATAATAAATAACACGCAACCATGCTAGCTCCGAACCTGAACGAGCACTAAGAGATCTTTTGAGACGTTTAGAAAAAAACGTACCAAAGCATATAAACTTCACTTTACAGTAGAAACGTGTGACTGCTTTATGACTCAAGAGACACTTGGGAAACGGAGGAATAGCGTCTATCGCTGACACGCTAATTACACATCGCCATCAAACTTCTAAAAATGATTTGACAGTCGTAACCGTGTGCTAGAGCTCAGAGAATTAATTGCGGACTACTTATAAAACCATCCAGTCATTGTAATCGCAGGACATTCAAATAATATTTGCACAGTATTTCAAACAATAATACGGATCAGCAGGTAATACAATTATAATTAGTGAAGATCTGGGTCACCTCCTAAGCAAATTGGATAGATTAGGTATCTGCTAAATTGGTGGCGAGAATCAGAACAATACTGTCAATTATTCCGCTTCTAATTCTGGGCTGTTCCAATTAAATGGGAACCCCGAAAGCGTTTCAGTCTTACCAATTGGAGAATTTGATTGTGAATGTTCCAATTGTGAGATGAGAAATTATTTTGTAAATGGATTGATTACAAGCCGTACCTTGAGGTACGATGGGATAATAGTATGAGATTAAGTTTGAGGTGTGCCGTGTCACAGTTAGAATATTTTAAACAATATGATAACGAAATTAAACTATTAAGTACGCCAATACCACAACAATATAACTATTAATGAATAATTTGCATAGACATAATATGGAAGCTTGTTTTATTGAATAGAATAGTGAATCCATACTAATTAAAATTACCTAACCAACAAGACAGATTGAGTTTAAATTTGACTGAGTTGTAGTTCAAAGCTCATAGAAAGACTAAAGTATTATATCTATATTCAGTCTTTATACTTAACATAATCAATTCACGATCTTCGAACATAATTATATTGTTATGATCGTGTCCATGTATACAATGGCAAACTGTACAGTAATTCTTTTTTTATTTTTTTTTATTTATTAATAATGCAAAACAATTACTTTTTTTTATATACACTATAGGCTTGCGTTTGACCACTATCTCACCTGATGGTAAGTGACGATGCGGTCGAAGATCGAGCACGCTTACCTAGAAGATACCAATTCACTCGTGACTTAAAGACACCCAGGTTATAGCGATCAGGGAACACAGACTCAGGCAAGGCATTCCACTCTTTAGCGGTACGCCAAATGAATGTGGAAGCAAAACGCTTCGTGCGTTACAAAACATTCAAAATTTCAGAATCTAAATTAATCATAACCATTAAAATGGGAAAATATCACATCACGAATCTCACTTTTATGTCTGTATACATCCATCAAAGGGAAAACAATTTACTAACTGATCATGTCCTTATTAAAGACGAAAAGCGTATTTTATTAGAAATACGTAGAAGCTGTAAAGAAGTCGGTACAGAAATTAATAAAGCCAATTCAAATTGAATTCTAAAAGCTATTTTAGCATTGGAAATGGAAGAAATTGCCCCTCGATACAAGGTTTTGCTTACTTGTACAATCCGCTTTGGAAATATTCCAAGTTTTGTGTAATTCCGAAGGCTTCCAGATCTGTGTCAATGTTCGTGAAATATTTAAGAGGTTTTATCAAATTTCTTACTGTAATGTTTTCGAGTTTCGATCCTTTTGTGTTACTTCTTACCTGTGAACAAAATAACAACTTATTAGTAAAGGTACAAATTAAAGCCCGCTTTTCATGTCAAAATAGAACTCCAAATTTTTGTAAATGCTATTTGGATAGCTTGAATATTTATCATCATAACTGTGTGGTTGCAATAACAGTAGCATCGAACAACTTTATTTTGAACCGGTGACCTGCTTTCATTAAATATATAATTAATCTATGCAAATGAAAAACTGGTGCAACCTAATTAATAATTTCTATATAATGTTAATCCTTCTTTGGCTTTAAGTTAAGCATGCAATAAGATATTCTAAGTTTTATTAAGAGCTGTGGATTAAGTAAATAAATAAATAAAGCTTTTTATCTATATATGCTTACATCAAACTACTATTACGTGTACCAGCAGTGGAAAAGAAGTCTGTAGGCCTACTCATCATCAGTGAGAGAGCAATTCCTAACCCTCCTTATTTGCTCACCTATTTCCAATCCTTCATTATCAAAATATAATATAATATGCTGCACTCTTCCTACTTTAATAACACTGTATGACAATCGAGAAGGTGCTTTGCGTCTAATAATTCAAGTTTTACAGTCACAAGAATATATTTGTTTCTTTGATTGTGAATGTAAAAGACTACCAATTTAGTACGGTACTGCTGAAATGACTGTATTTGTTGACTCTACTACCTAAGTGGATACAAATTGTTTTATTGCTTTTTTATTAATAAGCAATCGTTATGTAGTAGCCGACCTCATGTCAATAGCTTTTAGATTACATCATACGTTTTATTACGTGTGAGAAGATGTTTTTTATTTATTATGTGTACATTAGATATAAATTACTAGATCGTGATCAAGTACTAAAGGTGATTGTTAGCTGTATTGACATGCAAGGTCGATGCTTTGACTGATTGTTTCATAGATTACGTACTGGATATTTTAAAACGTCTTCAAAGTTAATTTCGATTTATCTTTGAAAACTTTTATTGATGGACCAGAAAAGTCTAGACAACCAGGGTAGAACTAGGAAACTACAAAATGCTCTCATTATTTTGACGTTTCTGAGTAAACAAATTTGATGTTCCAGATTCTGACTGAATTAGCGATTATAACTTCTTTGCCCGCCTACATGCAAAATATAATGTCAACCAGTTCGTGAATGCCCACGCATGAAATGAAAGACTACCTAAACAGCAGAATAATAACCGTTCACTTTCTTTAACTCTAAAGCAATATATAGCAACGGTAAAAGAACATGAATTTCATAATAACCTATCCAGACTGCTATCAGATGGGGTATCCAAAACAATTACTTTAGTACGAAGCCAAATTTCAAAACAACAGAAAAAAGCTCGTTGTGTAATAGAACACAGCTAATAAAAAGCATTAAAAGCGTGAGATATCCGATCACGACTTCATCAATCGACTCGATGGATTACCACAATCGCGTTCACTTTCCGAGCAATGATTATGGAACGACAATAGCGATGCGTTTACAATAAAAAAAGAATAAATTAAAAACAAATGGTGCCATCAACAATGAGGAACAAAGGCATGGTAGCTGAGTGGTAGTGAAGTTGGCCACCGCCCTGTAGGTCAGTGGTTCGAATCCTACAATGAACTTGAGCTTTTAGTTATCCGCGGGATAGATACAACCCTTATTTTGAAAATTTGTCGACAAGCATCTATCGGTGTGTCCGCCAGATGCATTTGTCCTTAGCTTCTTTGAGCATCAGATCAGGCAATATAATAGTCAAATTATAATCTATTGAGTATAAAAAAGACAGGCAGGTGGTTGGACGGTCTTATAAGGGAAGTGAAACAGATTTGAAACATAGTCAGTATCACTGAAATCGCAAAGAAGTTTCGGTGGATTACTATCAAATCGTCTCAGAATAGGTAGGCTTAGTGGGACGCGATGCCAAAACCAATAAAATGAGGGGTAATGCGTAATAGGGTGTTTTCTAAAAATAAGGTCGTCCTCTACTCATTGTTAGTTTATCAACAATAAGACTAACATTTTCTTTATGTTATTGTCTGTATTATTACTTCGCGCTTCTGCTGTTTCTTTCATTCGTATTTTCATCCGTCTAGAATAGACCTATTATATCTCATGCATGTCCCTTCTTACGAAGCAAAGACGGGATTATGGGGTTTATAGATAAACACCAATATCATTATAATTATATGATAATTATGAAATTGCATTAACAATCAAGTGTTGATATTACTTTATAAAAGAAAACAAGTCGATGTAACTAAACTGATGTAAAAATAGGTTCAGGGGCATTACTACGAAAATCGAACGTCGGCTGACGGATCGGCATTTTTTTACCACGAAAACCAAAATATCAAGTACGAACATCGACTTGAACGTTGAAATCCGAAACAGTTTCATAGTAGGAAAACTGCAATCCGTCAGCCGAAACTTTCACGTTCGATTTTCGGAGTAAGGCCAAAGGTTTTTGTCACAATGCGTTAAAAAAATTATAACAAATGATTTTGGGGTACTATTCTAGTGCAAATAAAATATCTAACACTCTAAATTAAAAATATGTTGACAAGCACCCGAAAGTGTTTTCCAACAGTTAATAGAAATCACTAAAATATATTACTATCTTTACGATTACTATTTTGCAGCCACGTTGTCACTTATAAGATATCGATCAACTGAAAGCCAATTTGACTACACAAAATCCACCTCGCCTGCAATCTAAACCGATTCTGCAAACAAACCCATGCGCTCAGTGTAAAAAAATAGTAGGAAAAAAAACAAACGCCAATGTTTGTTCAACAAACCGTACCCGGGACCCGTTTATCTGTCTATTCACGCCCACTAGCCCCGATAATGTGAACGGTTGAATTACAATCGGTCGCAACTTAGTGTCGGTTTGTGGAAATATAAAAAAATAGATAATGTTCCAATGAATTTCAGTGCGGTGGCTGATAAATGGGAAAATCTATAGGATATGTCTCAGATAGTGTAACTTTGTTCTTGATTTTGCTAGTTATGTAAATAGATGATACCCAACGTCCACATACGAACGTGACCTTGACTGGTAACTAAGATTCGCTATATCTAAAGAATTGGAAGCTACAAGGACAATGGTCACAACACTCAGACATGAAATAAGTGCAACACAAATGCCGGAACCGAACGGAACGGAACGGAACTTACATTACTACAAAATTTAAGTCTGTATAAGGACTCTGATCCTAGATGTTGTCCAGGGTCTTTATGATGGAGCCGGAAGGTGGTCACGAGATTACGTCACGACCAATTACGTATTTCATAAAAGCTATTGTTAAAAATATTTTTTCCACAAAAACCTTGTTAAGCGTTTGTCCACTATTTCTAAGGACGTTGAAGTAAATTCATAGATTGAAGATTAATTCACTTGCGATACGTGTTCAATTTTATTTCTATTGCTAGAGTGACAAAGTCAGTAACCTGAAGGCTTTAACGCGCTACCTTAATTACCACTCGAAAATATAGCAGACGACCTATTTCCATTCCGAATGCCCAATCCCGATCGATATTGACAAAGGTCAGCGTTCATCTGTCTGTCTGCTGAGCAGAGGCAATTATTAATTTGTAACTTTTCCCTTAATTCTATGATGTTAGGAATTTCGCAATCTAAATTCTGAATAAATATTATCGTGGAAATATTGACGATAAACACAATCAGGGCTCCTAAAACATAAATCTAAATAGTTCTTTGTTTTATTAATAATGGATTTTATGTAAAGCTGTAATTTATTTGTTGAGTTTGTATTCTTTCCGGAATCAACATTAGAAATGCGCTGAAATGAACTTTAAACCAGAGTCTAATGATAATAAACAAGTTCACCATTAACCACTAGACAGACAATTCTTCTGGATTAACTCTTCTGCGAGTATCCATCTAGGTGTAGGTAACTACCGCTTTGCTACTGAAGTCTGCCGTCGAATATGTCGCAGTTGCATACGTACGCGAAGTGAGATAATCCAACCAAATTAAGGATGACTTTTCTATTATACGTACTTATCTTAATATAAGCAGTCGTCTAAGAAAATTGTGGTGATTATACTCGTAATATCTTTGTTTAATATGTTTCTGATAAGGCGGGTTTTTCATAATGAATGCGTATATTTAAATAGACTTACATTTTACAGTAAGAATATGCTAAATGACTGAATTATTTTTGTCAACTGTGTTTTTTTAATTATTTGTAATAATTTTTAAATAAAAGTGCAATGTTTAATTATCTATTAACAAACTTACGGTAGAGTATAAAAAGATTTCAAAAACGATTACCTATTAAGTAAATATCTAAGTTAGGGTCTGGTACATTTCTTGATTGTCCGACTGAATTACCCTCTTAGATTATGTTGCAATCGGCTTATCCTTGCATACATTGTAGTAGATCAAATGTGCATGGTAAATCCACTGTAAACACAAATAGACAGTACCTAAACTCTTGAAATGAATTAAGAACCAAACACTGCGCTTACAAGCAAGCTAAAAACCAATGCATTAAAGTTTTAAGTGAGTGATTAAGTAAGAGTTTCTTCTAAATTACGAGCATCGATTTATTTTTCATAATAAGCTTTATAAAGATTTGTCATTGCAAAAACAGGTAAGGAAAATATCATGGTCTCTGTGGCTATGGCTAAGTACTTATCACACACCTATTATTTAAAATTTAATATCTAGCACCTTAACCATTTCGAATATCTCAATGTAACAGTTTAAGAAAAAGACTCCCTGAAGAAAATGATACCACAATTCAAAGTTCAATCTAAAATCTAAAAACTGAAATAGAATATCAATAGATATAATACCGATAGAAAATCTAAAGTATAAAAACGGCACACTTTTTGCTTAACAAAGTCTATCGCAAATCCTTAATCCTGTGATGCCGGAACGTGGAACCACTAAACACGCAATAGATTTTCTATTGTATCTGGTATTGCGGTACATGAGTGGTTAAAGGCGTTGTTATGGAATCTTGTGAAAAGTTACAGGAGTATAATAGTGGTGCGAAATGAAAACACTTCTTGTTACACTTGTTAATTATACTAATGATGACAATTATATTTTATTTCCCACCACTTATATTTCTGAAATAATCCACAAGGATTCCAAAACAGGCGTCGACGCGTGAGATACTATTCCGCTCGTTTGTTACGATCTTTAACACTGGTATCGACAGAACATTGGTTCGGATTACCATCGCGTCTCAGTCGAAGAGACATCAATCAAGACTTGAATCAATGCTAAGGTCCTTAGTGCTTGCTTACTCTGTTTATTATTATGTGAATATCAAAATGGCACAGGAACAGTTTCAACCAGCAAGATTGATCCTATGGTCAGATCTTATAGATAGATTATACGCTTTATGAAATATATTTTATAGTGTTAACCGACACTAGCGGATGTTCACACAAATATTTATACATCACAAAAAGTTCGCTTCCAACAGGTTTCGAACCTGCGTCTTCTGGTTATCTAGACCAGACGCCTTAACCAACTAGGCTATGGGAGCAATCAATGTTGACTGCGAAATTCTTGATATGATTTTTTTCTTTCCGGCTTACAAGCCGGATAAGATTATAAGTTATTGCAACAACACAATATAGAAAATTATGGTTATAACTTTCGATTATGTTGAAATTTCGAACATTGCCTTGCCTTAGTAATAGCTAAGACAATAATAACCATATTCTATTTTAATATACATGTAAACCAAAGAAATGGTTGCTTTTTTCTTATGGTATTATGCATATTTTTTGAAGAAACTTATTAACAGTCAATAACAAGCGAGCAACAAATGGATAACGTAATAATAGGTGGTAAAATTGTCCTAACATTCACAAAACTGCATCACATGCTTGAAGTATCATCAAAGTCTCATATATCTTATAATCAATCTCAATTTTGTACGACATTTTATCGCTCTGTCTTCACGATCAAATTAAAGCTAATGGCTAATATACATCAACTGATAATGTTTTACTGAACGAAATAATTCCACAGTAATGTACACAATAATAAAAATGCGTGTGCACATTCTGTTCAAGCAAATTACTTCACGGCTGAACATACGGGTCGCATTTATTAGAACTTATCAACTTTAGACATCTAAATATGGGCGTAAATCAGTTACGCCCAACAATAAATTGAAAAACGATCCAAATTGAAGTATGCGTGCGTGCTGAGCATATAATTTCATGCTTGAAAACGCAGGTCACAGTCAGTTACCTGATTGAAGCTGAGCTGAACTGTAAACTAATTTTTAGTTGCTAGTTTGGATAGTATAATTGAATTTCGAGTTTCTTCATCACAAAATCTCTACGCACACCGAAGGTTGATAAGTTACTTCTTTAGTCACAAACTGGTTACCTAATTTTAGTGTTTAATCTCCAAATACATAATATAATTTTGAGAAAAATCTATAAAAACCACAGTTAAGATGAAAAAAGAAACAGAAATCAAATTAAGACAAAATTGATAGAAGAACACAACGCAAATGAAAAAGACAGTTAGAAATAAAACAATAAGAGGAGGAATTATTGAAAAAGAAAACAAGAAAGCAATTTTGACAGGGAACAAGAATTAATAAAAGCTGATATTAATATCATGACAAGGAATGTACACGGTTATGAAAGGTCAAGGAACGAGGTCGTCGGGAATTGAGATAATCGTTTGAACGAAATAGATATTACACCTACTAGAATAGATAGCTTTCTCTATTATTAACACTGTTAGTATTTGATATTAATATAGGGTATAAGTCTAGGCGTTTTCAAGCCATAAGTAAATAATCAGATATTTGCAGTGAGTCACGATCCTTTCAGCTCCACAGAATGTTTTTCCAGTTTTGTAAATATGTACAGTAATTGTCATAGGCTAAGGCCTTTTTGTCTAAGGGGCCGCGTAGACGCTTATGCAAACGTAGTTTTCTTGTCAGAATAACAACGCTTTTGCGTCAAGCGCAGATTTCGTGATACTCGAAATGCGCGCTTGACGCAAAAGTGTTGTTATTCTGACAAGCGAAAGTACGTTTGCATAAACGTTTATGCTACCCCTAAGATGGTCAGACATTCACAAATTATTCTTGTTGTTGTTTTCTTATACTTTATTTTTTGTTAATGTTTCATAAGGGTAATTAATGTAAGTTCTAATAAATCAACTTACATGAATAACCAGTTTGTATCAAATTAGCATGCAAACAAAAAATAAGTCCCACTGGAACACTGTAACTAAAATAGTAGGCATTTTGCTTTATTCATCTGACAGTGTCATAGAGACGAGATGTTTAACCATTACCAAAAGGTTATTCTCGGATATAACACGTACAAATCACTCTTTTCACAATAAGCCTTATATAATCGAGGCACAACCAAACACTGAACACGAAAGCTCGTCTAAGGCATTCTCTATTATGCAGAAGACATTGTAATGATAACAGATCCAATCACGAGCCACAGTCCGCAACTAATTTCAATTGTCTCATTGAGAAACCGAGATGCGCTTTGCAATTCGAATGTCTAGCACAAATCTTCAATAATAACGTGCCGGCGGTACACATCACAGATTGGATGGTAGTCACTTCATTGTGCCATGTGAAGCGCCTTAATTACATTGACAGGTACCGAGCAACTTGCACAAGTAATGTGCCAACTCCTATGAATATTAATAGTGCATGCTAGTTCTGGTTTGTATAGTGGTTTAATTTGATGCGACTATAGACATTTCAATTTTGATGATAGCTATTACGAAATTGCATTAGATAACGATTATCCAAACGATGCAAATGAAACCGCTGTTGGTATCGATAAAGCGTTATAAAAATTCAATATTGGCGACAGATTTGATATTCGTGTAACAAGGTAAACCGCTGACAAAACAAATTTACATAAATCCGAGGGAATCCGTAAAAATGACACGCGACAGTCGAGCCCATAAGCTGCTGACACAGTAGAACCAGTTGGCGATCTTCGTTCATGTTAACTCGTTCACTCAAATTTTTGGCCGACCTCTTATTATTAGGGTAAAAGAAACAAAAAAAAAATACCTACGTTTATCTCTTTAGTATCAGTGATAGGTACTCCAGTCGTTAAAAAATACCATATCAAATACAAAAAAGCAACATTTGATAAAAACAGGACGTACTCAGCAGACTGGAAAATTTTGAGCAATCTGTATGAAATTTATAGAAGAATTAGTTTACGTATTAATTTATACAATTGTTGACGTCTCATGAAATTGTCACTAAATATGAATAGGTAAATAAATACTTCAAATTGCTTTTACTTCTATATTGATCCAAACCTGCATTAATACGAGACACACAATTCATATTTTCCAAAATTAAGAAGTTTGATTTGTATTTTTTTTTTTTTGTTATGATTGGCCAAAACCGAGTAAACCTACTGTCTACTCTATCCTAGGCGTATCATTAGCCATCGTACCCGATCGCTCACTTGTGCGGCCTCCGTAACTGACGGGACGAGGGAAAAATCCGAATTATCAATCTTCTCTCTCCACCCCATTCTACTTACGATCAATTCTAAATTGAAAATCCCCGGAGATGTGAAATCACTCAAAGCCTTTGTGCTCGAGCGTAGAAAAAAATTTTAGATGTGAAAACTGGATGCTTTTTTTTTTCGGTTATGGAATTTTCCTATTAGGACTGTCAAAAGATGATCGCAAAAAAAAATATATGTAGCTGCTTTATTTGTGAAGTTTTTTTTTTCATTTATTTGGTGACGAGACGAGCTGGTCGTTTGCCTGATGGTAAGCATAACGCCGGCCCATGACAATTGCAGTGCCACCCAGAACTTTGAAACACAAAGGCCTGCGCGGCACTGCAGTGTGCTCGTTACCCTGAGACATTAGGTATTAATTCTCATAAGCCCTGTAATTTCACTGGCTACTCTACTCATCAAACCAGAACACAGTAAAGCTTGCACACTACTGCTTGACGGCAGACTTCACGAGTAGATAATATTGTACTTGGCACTTTTTAATTGACATCAATATTCGATTTAATTGATACGCTACCAATACGCTAACGAGGGGTTAGCGTATTGGTAATCAATTAAACTGTAAATAACTGTAAACTGTAATTTACTGTAAATAAAAGTTACTATTAATGAACGAAAATATGTACAGTAAACACAACACACATTTTACACACAGTTTCCACCTTATCGCAATCTTTTGAAACATAAAACTATAACAAAATAAAACTTAAATTCGTTTCCTGTGTGTCGGCAAATCCCGAGACCATTTTGTCGATTTCAAAGGCAAGAAATTTGTTCACGGTTATTAATTTAATAGCAATCCCCTCGGTGCAGCCGAGAGAGCAAGTTTCATAGCGACTTCTGAAATTGCAAGAAGTGCAAGACTTCTGTCGTATTGTTTTATTTTGACAGATACAATCGAAACGGAGAAAGCATTTACAGGATCTCACAGCCATTTCCATTGATGCTGTTCTCACAAGGCCATTCGTGATATATTTTACTAGTAAATTTCCATGAAAGCGCTTGGGATTTTTATTTAAAAAAAACAAAGGATTGAGCATAAAGAGTCCAAAAATTAAGAGGGAAAAAGAGTTCTGTTTACTGAACTTACCCGTTCATTCATTTAACAAGAACAACCGAGTTTCATATCCGGACAGAATTTAACGGGGAATAATTTTTTATACTCCTTTTAGAATCCCACCGTTTAAAAATATTTTAATACGCTTTTATTAGTAGGTATGAGCTGTATTATGGTAATACATTATTTATTTATTTATTTATTTATTTATTTATTTACTAAATACCTCTAGACTAGCATTACAGTTGCCCAATTCACCAGTCTAGGGCCAACTAGAACACAACAATGTAAAAAACAGTTTCATAAAATTTATGTATGAAATATATTATAATATTATGTATGAAAGTAAATGAAAGTTTGGGTTGTTACCACCGCTTTGCTCGTGAAGTCTGCCGCCAAGCAGTAGTGTGCAAGCATTACTGTGTTCCGGTTTGATGAGCAGAGTATCCAGTGAAATTACTGGGCTTATGAGACTTAATACCTGATGTTTTGGGGTAACAAGCGCACTGCAGTGCCGCGCAGGCCTTTGTGTTCCAAAGTTCTGGGTGGCACTGCAATTGTTATGGGCCGGCGTTATGCTTACCACCAGGCAAACGAACAGCTCGTCTCGTTGCCAAATAATATTAAAAAAAAGTTTCTACAAAATTTTTATGCATTTGATACATCTTAGGGTACCTATGATGTATCAAATGCATGAAAATTTGATGATGCATGCATGAAAAGCTACCTTTAAATTTGGCACTAGTCAACACGAAGATGACCGTATTATCCTGTTTATGCAGCCATGAGCACCAACAGTAATTGGCGGAAAATTATTTTACTTTTACTTCTATTTATTTGACTAAGCGTAACAGAGTCATGACTCTGTTATGTATTTAGGAGACATGTCACTTAAATACATTATGATAAACACTTTAAAACGTCTCAGAGTATCTAACCGTAACACTTCAACACGTACAAACGAAAATTAATGATATGCTAATTTATTTAACAAATTCATTGCGCCGTTCTTCCACTCAGCGAAGTGCCTTCAAAGGCAGTAAAAGTTTCCCCATTTTTTGGACACTACATAAATTTCTACAACGATTTCAAACAGTACGTAGGTGGAAGACGAGCAAAATTCAACGGCAACGTACCGTGAACTCTGCATTCGCAGATTTAATGTACCGTTTTATTAAGCGATGGGGGATTATTAAGAGCAATTGAATAGAAATTAGCATTTCGTTCGAGTAACACCTTTCTGCGTTAAAACATAAGTTTCAAAATTGTACATAAGAATGGGTACATTG
Source organism: Crocallis elinguaria (assembly GCA_907269065.1). Lineage (NCBI taxonomy): Eukaryota > Metazoa > Arthropoda > Insecta > Lepidoptera > Geometridae > Crocallis > Crocallis elinguaria. The sequence goes on along the minus strand of OU026070.1, from coordinate 4,531,153 downwards.
ATTATGGCAATGTAGAAAGTAACAGTGTAGATGTAAGATTCGACGTAATGCGTGTAACCTTTAACCGTGTTGCTTGCATCAGGTGGATCTTTCGCTAATGTCACTATTTGCAAGTATACATTAACAAAGAGTTTGTCAGAAATAAATATTGCATTATAACGTTCAGTTGACCTGGCTAACTGAAGTTACCACACATCTCCAGGATTATGTAACAAAGGCAACGCGTCTGCATTTTTACACATGCTTAAGACAAGTACAATATTCGACACACAAGAACCTAAAATCGTCAAGTCAAAGTAGTTATAGAGAAAATAATTTTAAGACACAAAGGGTAGGCCGCTCGGTGCTAGCATCGGCTAATGTGTTCGTGAGATAATTATTATGATTAGTGTTCTTGAGTACTACATCTGCAACATGTTGAAGTACGGCAACACATTCCACATTAGCTAAATTTCACTAATGTAAAGTAACCTTCGTTTTTAACCGACGTCAAAAAAGAGTATTTTCGACTGTATGTATTTATTTTTAACCGACTTCCAAAAAAGGAGAAGGTTATCAATTCAGTGGTTATTTTTTTCATGTTATTTATGTTTGTTAACTCAGATCTCTGTCATTTATTAACCGATTTGGAAACTTCTTTTTTTATTTGAAAGGATATACTTTCAGATTGGTCGCATATAAATTTCATCAAAATCGGTTCAGTAGTTTGTCACTGAAGCCGGTTCATCGCTTTATTAAAGCAATTTTTATGTATATTTACCGATTTCACCGTCTATTGTGTACCGATTTTAAAAATTCCTTCTGTGTTTGAAAGGATTATAATACTTAATGTGCATATACATTTTGAGAAATAATACTTCTCTTAAAAGTGGTTGGAAGTAACATGTAAATTGTCAGTACCTATTAATGAAATTTCGGTCCAATTTTTCGAAACCATTTCCACAACTTGAACAAGATCCACACTACCTGAAAACTACAAAAGAAGTAATCTTGAGTCGGCTCTTCACTGAGCTAGGTCACTTAACAAAGCGGGAATATGTACACTTGTACTATCCCATTCCAATTTATTTATCTACCTTCTTTTTGTACAGTCAGCAGCTATCTATATTACTTTCGTGAGCTTCCAAAGATGGGCACATCAAATCGACCCATAGCGGAAAAGTATATAATAATTAAAATAAAATGATTGTAGGTACATAAAATGTAGTAAATAATTACACAGATTATGGTACATATTATATAGGTTACATACAGTCTAGGAGGTCAAGGGAAACAGTAGCAAGTGTAGAAGCGGCGATGAGCTTCGTTGAACCTGAAATAGTGTGAATTGGAACCATGATGCCGGCTTGGTCACTATGTTAGGACTGAGACTCAGCTCAGTGAGAGCTCAGTGTAGCGTGAGTCATCGTAGGACGACTAGCGTAAAGACGCTGTCTCTCGCTCACTATTATAATATTATGTTCGCATTCGTTCACTAGGCATCGACAGAACTGCAAAAGACAAAGAGAGCGTGCGGTAAAATGAGTAGTAATAACTCATTGGCGATTTCCACTCAATATTAGGTTTTGCTCGTTTTCGCTCGTTAGGTTCGCACGTAGTATTATGTATCAAGATGCACATGTTTTTGCTAATGACTGTACCTGCTCGTAGCTTTGTCTTTGTCTGCTCTTTATCACAACCTGAAGGCATAATTATGAAAATCTTCAAACCATCTTGTTACTCGTACATAATTAATGAGTTGCTTTAAGCAATTTTTCCCTTTTTTGTTTTTCTTTTTAAGATTACAAGGTATACTATAACAATGTTTGCTAAAGAATAACATCATTTGAAGCAGGATGGAGGTTTAAATTAAATTTCTTTATCTTAAATTGATAAATTTATGGTTATGGTATGATGTAATGATCCTAGACGTTGATTTTATTGTACAATCAATCAAACCAATAAAATGTATCCAGTGCGCAGTGGTAAAACTTGTGATCTGAGTCTATGTAAATACGTATGTACGTGATATGTAAGCAGTATTGCTTAAATGTATTCGTCTGTGCTATAAACATGGTTACCTACTAATCATTCAAAATAGTATTGAGGAAGCTGCATAAAATATCAACATCACCAAAACAAAAAAGCATCAACCAAACAAGTCAAGTACTTAAAACGCATGAATAATTATCATAAGCTAAAATGATTAATTAGACTTTTATTGTGTAGCTTAAAATATGAGGGTTGTGTCAAAACGAAAAATACAACTGTATTGTTTACTTTTAAGAACGGGACATAATCGCGATAAAAGCACAGGTTTTTATTTACCTCGACGTTTCGATCATGTTGTGTTGATCGTGGTCACAAGACGACCACCAGTCTTCTCGTGATTGTTTACTTTTAAGAACGGGACTTAATTGCGAGAAGACCACCATACTTCTAAGTCCCGTTCTTATGAGTAAACAATGTTTTCGAATCGCGAAAGTGTAAAAGACTATAAGGATGTTGACTCCATTTTTTTATTATGTGTGAATCAATTCGTTTTCTCATAAGAATCGATTCTCATGAGATGTCTATATCGAAAAAACTGGAAATCGAACGCTAGAAACGTCTACATTAAAATGTAAATAATCTGATGCTATCATTTAAATTACTAATTAATGATAAAAAAAATTGTTGAATTTGGGAAAATTTTAGATGCCACAGTAACTTTGAGGAAATTATTTTTTCTTCTTGAAACTGTATAACGACAGAAATTATGTATTTTGTGTTCCATGCAACATCCCAATTGTAATAGAGGCATAGGTCGTCGCATTTATGGTTCACGATGATCGCATAGCATCTGGCATACCGGTGAGCCAACCGGCTGACCTTTCCCCTCCCCCTTTTATATACCCCCGTTGTAACCGTCACCGCAATTTCCAATAGGGTTGTCACATTTTTTTATTAATTTTTAACGTGGAAACGGATCGATTTATATCAAGCAACTAATCATGGCTAGGCAACTAATTAAAAAAAAAGAAAATAATTGGTGTAAAAGAAGATGCTTATAAAAATAAGCTATTAATAATGCTAATTTAGATTCTATCGATAAACAAACACAAAACTTCTCTCGGCCCTAAAATGTTTTTGTTTTTTTTATTGCTTACGTAAAATGCTATTGCTATGAAAACGAGATAAAACAAGTTATATGTATGAAGATTCATAAAGACAATATGAAAATGAGACCCGAATGACGCCCAGAGTGACATATAAGTAATACCTTACGTTCAGCGTAAATTGTGTGTGAACAATTATTACTAAGAAGAATTTCTGTTATTATTTCTTTATTTATAAAAACAGCAGCTATTAAAACAAGATCATCATCGTCAGCTTTATTACGCTCCCACTGTTGAGATACCGGTCTTCTCTCTGAGAGAGAGAGAGAGAGAGATTATGGGACATAAACCACCACGCGGACCCAGTGTGGCTTCTTGGATGTCAATTGTATTCGATTTTTGAAAATGCGGGTTTCACGATGTTTTGCTTCACAATTTAGCGAGTGTAATAAATCCGCAGATAACTTGGGATAAATCATGCAGGGCTGAGCCGAGATTCAAACTATGGTGCGTCAGATTGAAAGTCGTACAAGTTCCCGCTCGGTCACAACACTGTAATCGTAACGGTATTATATTCAAAACTGACAACCCTACTGGCAGCTGAGCCGAGGTCGCATCGCGGATATTCCACGACGCTAATGCCTCTTACTATACCTATATCTGCAATAGTATAATAAACGAATGCTACTGTAAATTATCAATTTTTGATTGGGCTCATGCAATCATCGATGATTGGGCAAACACTGACTATAACAATGCCTATTTCGGTGTATGAATTCAGATATAAAATGCCTTGTAAAGAGTTTTTTAACCTGCTTCTCACTCCAGACTATATGAACAAAAAGTAATGATGGCGGAGTGGTAGTTATTTATGACGCCGATATGATGATGTCCTCCTTGTCGTATCCGACAATGGCGACCTTATTGCCTACTTCCTGGCATGAGCCCTAATATGGCTCGCTAAACCAAATTTTGTCTTGAATGTACGGTTACATAAATTGCAGAATAACTGACCAACATTATTATACGTGTAATTGTAGGAGGGCTTGGGTCATGCTTTACGAATAGCGCGCTTTGCGTCAAGATCTTCAAGTCGCCTGTCATCAACCGCCGATATATACTGACGCCGATATATCTAGTGTTCGAATCTTACAATAAGCTAAAGCTTTTGGAACGAACAACCAAACTCAATGGTCAAATTATTCAAGTTTCCATGATCCATGATCAACCCAGCTCTATGAACTTGCGTTAACTATGCGAGTCTTATTTGTCTAATGAGGCTGTGTGCACCTGCTGCTGAGTATTATATGCTCCTTTTGCACACCTTATCCGTACTCTTCCAAAATATACCCAAATATATCGTCTGAACTTACCAATAGGCTGGTGGTCGTGCCAGAAACCTGCTATTCAGTGACTGCTTTAGTCCACCTATTTCTATCTTGCCTTAACAACCATCCTGGTCATTTCTACTATACGTGTATGAGTATAAGAGAGTTTGGTCGCATACGATACGTTTTGATGAGTCCAATAGATTGCACTTGTTGTCGAGGGATTGATGATTAAGCTGCGGAGAGAAGAAGAGAGAGGAAGCGTGTTTTTATTTTTTTTAAACTACTCGTAATTATTTAAACGCATGATTATTTTAATAAATAAATGACTATCAACAGAAATATATACATTTTTTATTAATGTAGGCTTGTGTTTGACCACTATCTCACCTGATGGTAAGTGACGATGCGGTCGAATATGAAGCACGCTTACCTTGAAGATACCTATTCACTCATGACTTGAAGATACCCATGTTATAACGATCAGGGAACACAGACACGGGCAAGGCATTCCACTCTTCACATTCCCTTACATATATGTACATTGTACATTATACACATTACATGTACATTCACTCATAAATCCCTTGCATTACTACATGAAGTTCACTTGCGGAACACACTTGTCTATAATGAAATACGAGCCGACCGTCCGGTCGCAGCGCGCAGCGGTCGAGTGTTTCATGGGATCACTTGCTCCGTGTTCGCTTGTACGTTCCTCTGATTTATGTCTCACAATACTAGTACTAGCTATACTTCTAGTTGTAATAAATCAAACATGTGAACATTGATGCTTGGATTAGGTGGGGCGGTGAAAGAAAAACATTTTTCTCCCTGTTACAAAATGTATTTACCATTTGAAGTGATGATATTTCAACATTAATAAATTTGCCCACGAATCTGTAGATTGGGGGTTCAGATGTTAGAATGAAATTAAACTTTAGACAAACGAAAACCTCGTGATGCAACCATAATGGTATATTATTATATATTCTGAAGTCTTCGGCTTGTAACCTAATCACATAATATGCTGGTATCAGCATATTATACCTCTGTTGACCTTTACAAACAATAGAAAACTTGAATGGCAAAGAGCCGCTGTTACTATGGAAAATTTTAAATTAATTATGCATTATATATTTGAATATTTAAGTCCGGCTTATTATAAAACTTGTATTGAGAATAGGATTAAATTTTTTATTATTAGTTAATGTAGGCATAATTTATATTCCTTGAGGGGGTGGGACTTCGTGGGGCCCGTAGGGAGGGGGGGACGGCGCCGTCCAGCGCCGCAAGTACGGATCTTTTCAATCGATAAAATTCGGTAAAATTGACAGTTAAAATCGATAAAACCAACTTTATCGATTTTATCTGTAAATTTTATCGAATAAAACCCACTTTATCGATTTTAACTGTCAATTTTATCGAATATTATCGAATTTTATCGCACCGAATAGATCCGTACTTGCGCCGCAGTTTCTAGAGACGGATCGTCTCTAGAAACTGCGGCGCAAGTAAGTCCCTAGACCCTATCATAGCATAGGTAGGAACCTCCCGAGGCGGAGGCGATGCGCTCGTGTTCCGGCACATCGCCTGAGCCGTGCGGGGGAGTTTCCTCTCCCCGCGAGGCGAGTCCGTCCGAGAGGACGGACGACAGCTGACGGGGTCGCGGGGAGTGTGTTAACGGGGCCGCGTCCCCGTACGAAGGCTGATCCGCCAGGAACCACCCCGTTGGTTTTAGTGGGTAGGACGCTGTGCAGTGGGCAGGTGGCGAGTCCCACACTAAGGAGATATGCATTAAAGAATTTCCCCGGGTGACCATAAAGAAAAATTATACCTGTTTGGTCCGGCAGCTGCACTTCATAATTGTATTTTATAACATGCTCAAGACTTCGATCACCACTTAACATCAGGCAATTTAGTGAATAAACGTCCACTTACCCTTGAATAAAAATAAAGCTATATCGTGTAATTCCCGGGTTAGATTTATAAATTTGATCAAGATAATAAAGTCCAAGTTGAGATAAAGGAAGACAGCTATCCGTTTTATCAAAGCAGTGATTAAATTGTTATTAAGATGTTGTTGTTTACTCTTGATTTTCTCATTGTTTTCTTTTTTATAAGCTATTCGAATTAGTTAAATTAAATTATTCAATTTACAACAACACGGTAAAGTTAAATATCTACCTATAGTACCTGTTCAGTATTTAGGAGTGTTTTTATTAGAAGTCCTGCTCATTCTAGGGTAAAACTAGCCTTCTTTCACTTATTTTTGATTTATTGCTTTTGTAGTGCAGAATACTGCTTCAAAAGAGAAGCTCAATTAGTGCAGTAGGACCTAATTTACTGACACCGTTACGCTGCTTTCACAAAAGCATTATTTATTGAAAGTTTATTACAGTAAAATTCTAATATTTAATTACTTATACTATGTTAAGATTTTTCATTAGTTATAAATTTATGAGGCTGCTCAAATGCACCATAAGATGGAACTTCTGAAATTGAAACTAAATTATGTATCTCTATTGTAATACAGAGTAGGTACTACACCAAGTTACAATAAACCAAGAACAATAGTTCTTATTACTTATATGCTACTTTGTATTTACATGTACATAACAAATGAAAAATGTTGCATAATTGAAACATAAACAAGAATAAAACATCTCAGGTAACATGGCACATATAGTTCAATCACTTTATTTATCTGAAGTTATTCTGAAGCTCTGAATCTTTTGTTGTCCAAAGTTCCTAAACATGTAAAAGAAATCATCATCCCATTAAATCTATTTTAAAAGCCAACGGCGGACAATTACAAGCAGTCCAACGAACGCTGGCCGAAACGTGCTAAAATTGAACGTATCAGTATTACCTACTCTATAAATATACCATGCTATTCTTGGAATAAACTGGTCTACAACGTGGCTGCAGTCAATTTACTGACTTTAGTGGATGGAGTGGTCAGTCGTTAATACAAATAAATAAATATATTCAAACGAGCTGGTCGTTTTTTCTGGTAACATAGATATATTTTAGCTCCTAACTAAGAATTTCTGTAGGAATTAGAAAGTACCAACTATCAACACTGAAAAAAACAGTTACGCTTATGATATCCCAGATTTTTATTCTTTACAGTGATCGAACCCGTAACACCTACGCGGTATGAGAATTGCATCCAGTGACCGAATCACTACGCCACGCGGAACCACCACCCATCAAAACTGCGAGTAATAATAATCGAAAGTAATTTTTGCAAGACCGTTTCGTGAGAACGCCTCGCTTCACGCTTGAAACCGTATCATTCATGACTTTGTTAAATTGCGAATTAAAGCTTTAAAAAATATTGCAATATTTTACGGCTTACAATTATTTATTATTTTATTTATTTATTATTCATAACCAATTATTTATAGAATCTTAAAGTTACCACAAGAGCCATTCATTTGAATAGGTACTGTGGCATTTGGCGTTTTTATATAAGTAATGTAAATCATTATGTTTTTTATTTAAATTACACTGTGTTGAAAGCACCTATCGTTGTTTTATGGTAGCAAACTACTTACGGCAATAAAGTTTGTGTCTCAAAATCTCAATAATTTGAGTGACATCCAACATATTTTTATAATTCTAAAAAGAGAAATGTAATTATTTCAACATAATGGGACGTCTTTTTCTTAATTTAATAAAAACTACGAAATAAGGTTCAACTAAAAGCAAACGTATCGCCATTTTCAACCTAATTTCACAACCAAAGCATTATGCCAAAAGACTGACTGCTTACAGGGCCTTAATTTTACCGACTATACAATTATAACACCTGCAGCGAAACATCTATTTTATTTCGCTGCATATCTGCTTTCAACTAAAGAAAGCTACGTCTTTAAACCACAGATAAAAATTTAAAGCACCGTTAAGCATATTTAACTATAACTTAATACATACCTACCAGGTGAAGTTATTCAACATGCCACACGTCACACACAATAAATACTATACACTACAGCCAAACAAAACTACAAGGACAAAAATGTATTAGTCATCATATCAAATGTCATGGCAAAGATGTTTGTTTAGAAAGTCACGAGTAAGCGCAAAAAGATGTTAAATACGCATCTCAGACACATCAAGTCGTGAACTGCATTACACAAGTGGTTTCGCAAGGCCTCTCTCTCGCTGGCAATTGAAATGAAATGTAAATTTGCTCATCTAGAGCTAATTCTAGTGTTTTGAGAGAAATGGTAAAAGTCAAACAATTTAGGCTAGTCAGTGTTTATTTAAATTAGATTTTATGTTAAGGCGCTAAGCTAAGCCAATGACATTCATCATTCTGTCATCTTCGCATAACACTGTCGATTTACGTTGATGCAAAAGAGAAGCAAGACCGCGTGGTCCATTAAAATTTCAGTAAAAATCCAAATAAGCGTAATTATTTCAAATTTAGATGCCTAATCGAAAATGTAACACTACCAAGTTTTTTATCATTATATAATACGTAAGTCTTGTTAATTCTATCAATAAACATTGATAAATAACGAAGACAGTTTATTGCAAACTTATTTTTAGAGATAACTTTGTATTTTTTTTTTGATCTAGTAAATTTGGTAAAAGCTTGTTTTGATCACAACAACATTACCGGTAATATGATGAATAATGACATATATTTTCCCGTCCCAGAAGCTAACCAGATTTTGCTAAAACCTTTTAAGTGAAGCTACTTAGCTGCTATATACGCCGTAAGAAGTGTTTACGTTTTTATTATAATACTTACTAGACGTGTCATAGTGCTACCTGTGGAAACGAGTCTATTAGCGCACAAATATCAAATTTCATTTTTTACTAAACGTGACGTTTCAATTGACCATTGATACTGGTCATGAGAAGATTAATTACTAGGTAGCAATCAAAAGCGAGCGTTTTCTTCAAATGTCACCAACGGTAATCATTCATGGTGGTCTCGCTTAACCACGAATTCAATGTCCTTAAGCGTCAGCAGTTGCTGACGTACTTTTTCATAGAAAGTCGACAGTCCTAGATTTTATCTGATCCATATCTTTTCATACAATACTAATTATAAACAGACATTGTGAGGAAAGAAATTAAAACTTTATTTTGGATGTGTATCGAACGAAGGTTTATTTGTTATAATGTTACATAGCTCATTTTTTTATTATAATCTAACAACTCACAGATTATAAATAGTGGACTGTATTTCTAGGTTTTTTACTAACATCAAGCTTCAAACCAGGGAAGCGCAGACAATCAAGCTTATGTGTCAAATAGACATTGATGCATGCGGCACAACCACTTCACTTCAACATATGGTGTGGCCACTAAAACCGTCAGCGACAGTCCAAGTTATTACAGCAGACAACTGCAGACGTTAAGCCATGTCACGAGGCCTTCATTTGGTCTAAAAACTACTTAATCGTACGAAAAGGAAACGAGAGGGTATTATTTCGAAGCTCTTAACTCATCGTAATTTTACCTCTAGCACGGGTGGTCTAACGAGGTTAAGCCGTGTCACAGAAAACTCAATACCTGCCCTCGCGTTGGTTTGTAAGTTTGGGATTTTGTAATTGAATCATGCCAAAACGGCTGAATAGTTTTTTTATTTTATTTTATTATGTAACGAGACGAGCTGGTCGTTTGCCTGATGGTAAGCATAACGCCGGCCCATAACGATTGCAGTGCCACCCAGAACTTTGAAACACAAAGGCCTGCGCGGCACTGCAGTGCGCTCGTTACCCTGAGACATTAGGTATTAAGTCTCATAAGCCCAGTAATTTCACTGGATACTCTGCTCATCAAACCGGAACACAGTAATGCTTGCACACTACTGCTTGGCGGCAGACTTCACGAGAAAAGCGGTGGTAACAACCCAGACGGACACTCGCAGAAGAGTTAGTCCTCCCACTAACAAAGATAGACATTTTCCACGTAGGAAGATTGTCAAATTAGCACAGATTGTTTTTGTACGGAAATTATTTTGTAGGATTTCTTTTCAAGCTTCTTGGCCGTTTCTATAAAATATCTTAAGGTCTATAAACACTTGGCTATACTACTGTATATTATGTTCGTTGGTAATATGTATGAAAACGGACATTTATGCGAAGAAAAACAGGACGTTTTGCTTCAGACAGCGCCTTAAGTTGCGTCACAATTTTTTTTTTACTTTGTGTATGATTCGTTCGTTGACCTTACTATGACCTAACCATCGATATCGCAACACCAATTAATAACAATGGATTAATTTCATCACAAAGTAATCATACTGTCTCGCCAATTCACACTACCACGACAGCTTATTAATCGGCATCATACAATATTTCACTCACAATAATACTACATACAATACAAATGCTGTTATTGGCAGATGAATTTATGATAGATACTATTACTGATATATGAAGTGATTAAGTGATGGAATGCAGAATTGGAAGCTGTTTGAATAATTGATTAATGAATGAAAGTCTGCCGCCAAGCAGTAGTGTGCAAGCATTACTATGTTATTGTTTGATGAGCAGAGTAGCCAGTGAAATTACTGGGTTTATGAGTCTTAATACCTAATGTCTGAGGGTAACGAGCGCACTGGAGTGCCGCGCAAGCCGTTGTGTTTCAAATTTCTGGGTGGTACCGCAATTGACCAGCCAACCGGCAAACGACCAGCTCGTATCGTTACCAAATAACATAAAAATAAGAATAATTCTGAGCATATTATTGTTAAGTATCAATTAGAATTCCGAAGTACACACAGCAGGATTCGAATTTTGACCGTTGGAATATCATTCCAACGAGGGCAGCGTAAACATCTTAGTTGGTATAGAGATGGGACTGTAATCTTTCTAAGTAACTGCAGAGATGATTTCGTCACATTTTGTATTTGTTAAAAAAAACTTTTCTGAACAATGAACTATCAAAAAAAGTCAACAAAAACTCTCAATAAACAAATTACGTCCTACGATTACGTGCACAGATTCTGATACCCAAGATTTTCTGTAAGTACCTATCTAAAAAACCACAAATCACAGTCGAGACGAATCCTTGCGCTTTTTTTTTAGTGTACCAATTAAGTTCTACTGCACTACCTCTACCGTGGTACGGTTAGCGTTTGGACTAGATTTCTACCAAACTCCACCTTAGACGGTACGATATGCGTCAAGCGGTGTTCGCGGTTTTCCCATGTTTTTCACGTGGTCCGCGATTGATGCTTATCCATCAATCATGCATTAGATGTACGGGGCCGCTTATCAACAACACCTGAGCGAAGGCTGTCAATGGCGTAAATAATAATATTGTACCTAATACGTACTTCGAGCTATTTCACATACAAACAATCAAACATATTCTATAACATATTCATATGTTAGTGGGAGGACTAACTCTTCTGCGAGTGTCCGTCTGGGTTGTTACCACCGCTTTTCTCGTGAAGTCTGCCGCCAAGCAGTAGTGTGCAAGCATTACTCTGTTCCGGTTTGATGATCAGAGTATCCAGTGAAATTACTGGGCTTATGACACTTAACACCTAATGTCTCAGGGTAACGAGCGCACTGCAGTGCCGCGCAGGCCTTTGTGTTTCAAAGTTCTGGGTGGCACTGCAAATGTTATGGGCCGGCGTTATGCTTACCATCAGGCAAACGACCAGCTCGTCTCGTTACCAAATAACATAAAACAAAAAAAAAACAGTGATAAACCCTATACTGACATATCTCTGCATATAACTATCAACTGTATCAACGTATTGGAACGATACAGAGAATTCAAAATCAACAGCTTAACAAAGTGAATCCTAAACGAGTTCAACAAACACAGTGGTACGAGCCGAATCAAACACAGGCGGTGTGCCAAATGAAATTTTGACTTGCACACTAACACACGGACCTACGTACCTACTCGTTAATTAAATTTTCCTACATTCATACGTGTGGCGGGCGCAAATCTAATTTCAAAGGTTTTATTACCTACGTATTCCAGTCTTTGAGGCAAGGACCGAAAAGGATAGGAAATACAGTTTATAACCGGTAAAATAATTTAATTACGTTATCTTAGTCCTTTTTTAGTAGCAGTGTGATGTAAACGCGGTGACATGACTTCTAATTTTTGTTTTGGTAGTCACAAGTGCTGCCGCAAATTGGGCCACCGAACGCCAAGATTTTTCATAAATTTTATATGGCCTCGGCGCAAACTGAGGCGGCGTTTGTGGGTCGCCTGTCACGCACATTCGACCACAAACGCCGGCTTCTCCCCGCCCACATAGAATAGAGAGAGAACAGAAGGTGTTCTTTTCTCTCTATTTTGTGGATACCAGTGGTAGTGACTGAAGCTGAAGGCCGCTGTACCCAGCCATGGTGGCCGCATCTAAGAGCTCACATCATATACGAGCACTCCAATCCACAACATTCAACAGTGTGTAAGTAGTGAATCTCAGATGGATTAACTGGAGAGATAGAAATATTAGAAATCCAAACGTTCCATCTAATCGGTAGTGGCAGATACGGCGATCTATTTCGCACTCAATTGATAGTATTCGAGACGCAGAATAACCGAAAAATGAAGTAAAGCCACACCCGAAATGGAGTGACCGTCTGTGACCTCGAAATTGGAGCATCGTTCCATTCAATCCACGACGCGCGGAGCGATGGATTTGGAACGCTCGTGTATGGTGAACTTAATGGCTGCGTCTAGTGGCCGCGTTCGGTTGTCCAATGTACGGCTACTCTAAGTTCAGCCGCAAATGGGTAATCGTAAAAAAAAATGTAAACAATTCGGTCCTTGAATATAAATTTTCGGACGGAACAGAAATTGTAAATTAATTACATGCTTCTTTTATTAAACACTGTTTATACGTCAACGACCTATCATAAAATTTTACTAACTTTTATTCAACGATAGGAACTCACTTTTTTGTATTTTTTTTTACTAAAATTGATATTTGAGGCGCTTAATAAAATAGACTGTATATATTTTACATTCCTGTATGTTGGTATCTCCGCGCGGGTGAAACCGCCGACAGCAGCTACTTTTATTTAAAATTAACTACACATTATTATGTCGTGCAAATAAGTAGATAGTATCAAACCTCTGCACTGCTGTGTTGGATCTACACTTAAATTATGTTCTTACATCATTAGTGCATCAAGTACTTTCTCTAACGAGAGAGGTGGACTCGCGGCAGAAGCGAGCGGAATCGCCACACGATACCCCCTTCCCTTGCCGGAGCATTCTTCCGGAAAGTCTTTACAAGTTCACTTTGTATAGGTTTCTATATTTTAATGTTAATTTAGACCTGGAAAGACAGGGTTATTTTATGTTTCGACTATTTTTCCTGTAGGTATAGTGATAATATAAATTTCGTAAATTGCACATTCCACGAATTGGACATTTTACGATTGGACATTTTGCGAATTGGACATTTCGCGAACTGGTCATTTTGTGAATTGGACATTTCGCGAATTGGATATTTTGCGACAGCTGGACATTTTGCAAATCGGACATTCTGCGCCTAAACAATTTTTCAGAGGAGGGCACATTTTACATTCAAAATAATATATTATTATGATCGAGTAATCACAGCTCACTAACTCGGCTAGTGGCTATTCTACTCGTGTTACCTAAGTCAATTCGGGAAAACATGTATAAATTTACATGTGTATCGATATCTCGCTGAACTAAAATATCACAACCTTTAAACAAAAAAATTATATAATTAAAAAAATATACGCGTCACTTGGCTTGATCTAAACTTACCTAAACCAATCTACGGAGACATCTAAGTACAAAAAAAAACACTTGAGCATTTTCTTGATTAAAACTTTCGTAAGTATTACTCATCTTTATATGTATTTAACCGGATTCACTTACGTGGTACAGCCGAGCTTGGTGACGATTGCTCAGTACTCGGGCTGCACCCAGTCGGAGCAGTCGCGTGTAGCTCCGTGATGAAGAGGTACTGAATACCTCGAAACCGGTCGAGCAATCGTCACCAAGCTCGGCTGTACCACGTAAGTGAATCCGGTTAAATACATATAAAAACTTGAGCATTGACCGGGAGTAATAGAAAGGATTGCAATACCACACATTGGTGTCGATTCTGTCATCTCATACCTAAACCTTATTTTAGTTTCAATCTCTCTTTCTAAATGAGATCCTGGGAAATATATAGAATATATTTCAGACCTATCAAATTAATCCACTTGCTTGTGTCTAATGTAAATTTATCGCTCTAAAACTAAATTTAGATCTGCCAAACCTCTTCCATCTCTTTCTCGTGTTATGTACTGCGGGGCTAAAAAGGCCACATTGAGCAATTCCTCTGCAAGTAATTCATTTCGTGATTCACCAGCAGATCCGTAGCAATTCCTCTAATTTTTTGTAAATGGGTCAATTAATTTGGTGAATCGTATTTCAATTCAATTCATATGCAGAATTGCAGATTCATGTAGATGTTAACATTGCCAGACCAAAATAAACAAAAACGTTACTTTCTATTAATAATTTCTATAATATATGATATAATCTAATCTTATTATACGTTTTACTTACTAGAAATATCTCTAAGGCTTCTAACTTTCTTAGATTGAAAGATAGTTTATGAATGCATTTATTTTCTAAGAAATTGTGGTGATTTTAGGAGTTTTTGACCACAGCTTAGGGCGAAATATTTTTGGGAGTTGGCAACACTGATATCATTTTTTTTCGGCATCACGCCTTTTGTTTATTTAGCCAGTATCAAGTTATATCTGTATCATTATCTAAAACTAATACTTAATACAGCTGTAAAAGTAACAAGAAATTGTGTATCCGTATGTATTCGTTACTTAAGTCAGTATTCGTTACTTTCGTAACGTTACTCGTTAGTTCTGATACAATTGAGTACGGGCACTTTCGTATCGTATCGAGTCGCACTTTCGTATCGTTACGTTACTTCTGATACAATTGAGTATTGGCATGAAGTATAGTATCGAGTCGCATCGCGTACCGAACTTACGTTTACCTGACTTAACTAATATATAAATGTACAATTGTACATATGTATTGTATAATTTATGAACTATTTTCGTCTTGTTACATTTAGATGTAGTGAATGATATGATTAGCACAGAAACACCATAAAAAATCCTTATTAAACTAATGAAATCCAAAAGTTGAGAATAACAATATATTAAGGAAAGCAATGCCTTGTTCATAATATTACATAAAAATGTGTTAATATCATCACCTAATTGTTCACCCTTGAATAAGGTATCCTTTCATTAAATTTATGAACCCTACTCATGAAAAAAATAATCATTCAAATCGGTCGACAAATGGCGGAGATATCGAGTAACATCGCCCCAAAAAAAAATACAGGCGAATTGAGAACCCTCCTCCTCAGTCGGATAAAAATATGAACAATACGAAACAACGATGCTTGTCTCTCACTCGGATACATTTTATCGCTGGACAAATAGTTTCAGTTCACGCATCATGCCTTGTATCCATTCGGATAATGAATCTAACTAACATCATACGAAACGTACAAGTAACGAAGTGAGTTTGAAAGTAACGATTCATTACTTCGGGTCTGGCGATGTACCTGTTACTCGGTAACAAATACATACGGTTTGCTACAGTTCTAATTTTATTCATTAATCATTGGTTATATAAATAAGCCTACTTAAACGTTTATGAATAAGAAATAGTTATGCACTATTTAAGATTTTAAGCAGTAGTTTGCTATTCACCGAATTAAGCAGTGATTAGCTGTTTTTATGAATAAGACTGCTAATACTTAACCTCGAAACTAACACTCGGAAAACGAAACGAACCAACCATTAAATAATTAACCAGTAAATACTTTGTTTCGTTGAAACATACGAGAAACGAATTAAATTTGTAAGTAACGATTCGTTACTTCGAATCTGGCACTCGTTACCCGTTAACTAGTTACTCGATAACGAATACGCGGAACTGTTACTGCTCTATTCGTTGGCCCTAATGATAATACAATAAATAAAATAATTTTAATACCTATAATTATGTAATAAGAAGTAAAACGAACGTTAACATCAGCCTCTCAACTCTGAAACACTAGAATTTGTCAATTGGGCCCCATAGCTAGCAAAGTGGTTCGTTTACAAGGGCCGAAAAATTGGAACTATGTGTATTTCCAATGAAAAAATGTGATATTTTGAGTCGCAGACCTACATTTCAACATTTCCATTATGTAAATAAATAAAAATAGGTAAGTGTTGGCTCTCATACATTTTTATTTACGAAATGAATTCTGGTGCAAATATAAAGTTTACTTATTTTATAGGAAAGGAAAGGCGTTCATCGAGGATTTCCAAGGAGCAATGGAATAAATAAATGTTGCTCGAGTTTCTTGAGCAAAACTCCAGCCTTGGTCGGCGTTATAACAACTGCTCTGCACCTACAGGGATGGAAAGAGTCTGCATTTCTTTCTAGGAGATGGCTGGATTGCTTAATTCCACAGTATCTAGTATGACCAAAATACAAAAAAAGAACATTCTGTTATAAGTACTTTGTAGTATCAATGGTTGACAGTTTGGCAAGTTTTACTTAAAATTCAGTAGTAGGCACATAATAAAAAAAGAATAAGTTAACTCCATAGAAACGGCCCGATTTCACTATACATACCTAAGTGGTATAACATGCATGTTCCACGCAATAGCTTATAGTTGAAAGCCAATAATGATCCAATTGTTAACATTAATCAAATTTGAATTTCTGCAAAAGATGCAATAAAATTCATTCCAATACTAAAAATGTCATTGGTAGGTGAGCCATCAAGTTTGTTTATATTTTTGGCCAACTAATAAAAACTCCATACACTAATATCTGAAATACTGCTTCTTCCTAGACCTCCATAATTTTAGTACCACTACCTCCACAACTTAGTACAATTTAATTCCTAACAACATCTGAGAAATATGACTAATGCCAACAAAACAAGTCTTGATTGAGATGATAAAATAGTTAAGATAATAATTATCTAGGTATTTAATTATCTTCCATTTGAATCATTATCATTTACTAGTCATACTACTAATTTACTAGGTGGTAGGACTAACTCTCCCGCGAGTGACCATCCTGGGTTGGTACCACCGCTTTGCTCATGAAGTCTGCCACCAAGCATTAATGTGTTCCGGTTTGATGATCAGAGTAACCAGTGAAATTACTGGGCTTTTGGAACTCGGTACCTAATGTCGCAGAGTAATGAGCGCACTGCAGTGCTGCGAAGCCATTAGGTTTCAAAGCTCTGTGTAGCACTGCAATTATTATGGGCTGGCGTTATGCTTACCATCAGGCAAATAACCAGCTTGTTTCATTATCAAATAGAATAAAAGAAAGTAGTAATTGTAATAATTTAATACAAACATTTTTTTTAGGGGGTTTTACTTCCTGGTAGATTTTGTTATAAGGAGTAACTTAGGCTACTTTTAATGTGGGCAAAGCCAGGGGGGCATAGCTAGTTCCTAATAAAATTAATATAGAGTACACATGCATCACCTTTAATATAATATTACATACAAAATATTTACACAATTAACTAATAAATTAAAGCTATGTGAGATCAGCTTTGGTCAGCAAGTCAATGATCTATCATAGCCTTTAGGGCTTGCTGCTTCTTCAACAGCTTAACTGTCATTGCTTCTTCTGAATATCCTCATGTGTATCAAATCGTAGGTATCATAATACTGAACCTAAAAACCATATTGCTTCATTTTCAGGCTGGTGTTCAAGGGAGTGCCCGGAATTATGGTTGTCTCCACAGCATCACTTGCTCAAAATATTGATGTCTATGTTGCATATGTCTATACAGAAATTCTACTGTAAATTTGCTAGTATTATTTTGTTTTAATTATTGTAAAAAATAGTGCATAGTTATTATAATTTTAGTAATAGCATAACATGTTTTTTATTTTTCTTTGTTTTATTACTGTCTGCAATTTCTCAGGTATTACACTGGGTAGCTGCGCCAGCAACCTCCCTTGTTTGAGTATTTTTGGTCCCGGTGACATTATTAAGTGGTCATTATTTAGAGCTTGCATCATGGCCCTCATAAAGTCAGTTGGATACACTTGGTGCATCTTGTTAAGTGCAATGACTCCAATTTATCTCTGGTACGAACCTGAGGCATAAAAGCCCAGTGTACTTAATACCTAAAACGAAAATATATGTTATTTTAATTATAAATATAATATCTAGGTAGTTAATTTATTAGTTTTGTTATTGAGAGGAACAGTGAAGATAGATGGAACTTAGAACAATAATTGTAACCACTGGGAATCGAATTCGATTGGAGAATATACATTAATAAATGCGTATGTTTGTTGGTTTGTTCTTCTTTCACGGATCGATGTGATTTTTCATATAGATATAGTTTGTAGACCCGGAGAGTAACATATGCCTTTTCATCACAAAAAATGCACGGTTCCTGTGGGAACGCGTGTGAAACAGCGGGCAGAAGCTAGTATAGATAATATGTCTTATTATTCACTCACCATGGATATAAAACCGATTCCACTTTGACGACGAGTGGTTAAATAAAGCTCTAGCTTTAGTATACCATATTTACAAGCACTTTGTTGAGTCTGTATAACCCATCAAAATCAGAGTTGGACATTTCGAAAGCTAATTCCATTTTTCGAAGCGCTACGCTTTGTTGGCGATATAAAACGCTTTGTGTAACACACACGTAAATTCATTTTCAAAAAAAAATTCATAGTCTTATATGTAACTGCCATGATTTATTATTTGTTTCAACAACATGGACGAAATGAATTGAAAAAAGTTCCTCTCGAGTAACTTCTTACGATTCTCCTATTTGACGTTTATCGACGCCTATTTTGCGAGCTATTTCATAGAAAACTGTCAAATATAGCAATTCTTAGTATAATTCGGCATGTGAATCACATTATGAATTGCCTTACTACGATTTATGAAAAATGAATCATAATATTTTTCACCCTGGCTAATAATTTCTTATGATTCTGCTATTTGACGTTTAATCAATTCATATTTCGTGAGCCATTTTACGAATTTTCATAGAAAACTGTCAAATAGATGAATTCTTGCAATGATTCGGCAAGTGAATCACTTTATGAATTGCATTTAGGTGACAACTTTTAGCAATTCACGAAATGAATCATAATATGATTCGGCCAAAGTGGCCTTTTTAGCCCCGCTGGAAAGAGAGAGAGCGAAATTAATATTAGGTTTAGGTATGAAACAACAGAATCGACACCAATGTTCAACCCTATCATAAACTATGCTTAGCTGTTGCTAGTATTGCTTGTGGTATCATATGCATTGCACTTTAATATTCTAGTACCTTTCTCTTGTTACAATCTAGTGCCATTTTTGAAAAATATTTTGCACTTTGTAGCGGAGTTACGATCGTTCATTTTCATCTTCAAGTCTGGAATTACTCGAATTTATTTGTATTAGGACCATTCTGAAATGCAAACGCGAAACACGTAGTTTCTCTTTTTACACTAGCTCACATATTCTGAAATGTTTAATGTTGCTTTTTACAGTAGCTACGTAGTACGAGTGTCTCATATCTAATGTAAATGCAATGCAAAGCTTTGCAACTGATTAGAGACAAAGTATATTTTTTTTACAAGTGTAGCTTTATATTCTCGTTGGTGTCATCAACTGCCTTATTCTTTAATCGTGAACTTTCAATATAAATAAAATATGTACTGATATTGTAACAAATATCGCAATTACATTTTTTTATTATCGGATAACGAGACGAGCTGGAGTTACTTTAGCTTCCACTCATTTGCAGATGCTTATGTAATTTGAAATTCTGCATATGTTTCAACTGCTGGCAGCGGTAGGTACAATTATGACCATGATCAAGTAAATGATTAATAAACAAAAAAAATGTTGATTTTTACAAACTATATCATGAGACATTAAGACGGTGTGGGAGTCAATGAGATTCATCATTATGTCCTCTTTTCGCGCACTGTCGGTTTGCGTTGCTGGAAAAGAGAAGGACAACTGCGCAGGCCACTAAATTTGAGTAGAAATTAAAAAAGCGTAATTACTTCGAAATTAGATGCCTAATCGAAAATGTACTACAACCAAGTTTTTTGTTATAATATAGGTAATACGTAAGTCTTGTTAATTCTATCAACATACATTTATGAATAACAGAGATATTTCATTTCAAATTTAGTTTTAGAAGTAACTTTAACACTTTTTCTTATCGAGTAAATATGGTAAAATCGTGTTTTGACCACAATAAGATTATTAGTAATATGATGAATAATTACATATACTTGTGACAGTGCCAGACGCACATCTGATTTTGCTAAAAAAACTTTTATGTGAAACTATTTAGCTGCTATATCCGCCTTAAGAGGAAGTTCAGATGATGTGAAACGTCACGTCTGCCAATAACGATTGTGAACTGATAATGAGTTAGTGGTAGGTTGCTGCGGTTGTTGCAGTAGTGGCCGCGTCATAGATCATAAATTTGAAACCTAAGAACAAAAGATTTCGCTGTACATAAAAAAATATTATGCAACTATAGCATGGTGTTAGAAAATTTTAGTGCTCATTTAAAAGCTATCGATATGTTCCAGCAGTAACATTAAATTTGAGAGCAAGCAACGCTCCATGTCTAATCTAAAATGTAGCTAAAAGTATCAGCAGTTTAAAAAAAAAAGTTTATCGCACCTTTGAAACCGATTTAGGTATGTTTGAGTAGGGACAAAAGGCAATGCCAAACAAAGTTTATATCGAACTAGCTGCTGCCCCGCGGTTTCACCCGCGTGTAGATTTTGGATTACATGGTTTTTATTTTTTTGCGCGGAACCCTAATTATTTTTCTAAATTTAAAGTAGCCTAAGTTACTCCTTGTAACATCAGCTATCTGCCAGTGAAAGTCCCGTCAAAATCGGTCCAGCCGTTTCGGAGATTACCCGGAACAAACAGACAGACAGACAAAAAATTTAAAAATTGGTTGTTTTGTTATAGGTACCGTATATACTTTCATATGCATTTGGTAAAAAGCTGTTATTTTGATATTACAAACAGACACTTCAATTTTATTTATCTGTATGGATGTATGGATGATACGTTACGTATTTTAAAACTAAATTACCAATCTTCACAAGCAGATATTAATTTTAAAAAATGTATAATTGTACACAGATAATCATCCACTATTTATCCACTCAAACTCGTCCTTTTGTCTGTGACCTCTGACATCGGTTGCAGAATGGCTCGTAATTGGCTATTTAAATTTAATTGCACACTGCGGCTTACCTACTTCGACGCCGAATGCTTGGGCAATTATGGTGGCTAGCATCAAACACATCTGATTGCGTATGTATGAATCATAAGACAATATTATTTGGTAGTGATTGCATTGGAGTCATCGCATTTTTTTCCTATTATATAAAAATAATATATGTCCGGTGATTATAGTCATGCACGCATCCGCAGAGTTGCCAAAAGTTAGCCGACTGTTTGTTTATATATGAAAATGTAAGTACATTTTTTAAAAGATTATACTCAAACGATATTGGAATTCATAACCATTGAAATACCGTTCCAGTTGGTAAAGCCAACTGAACTATTGACGTCCCACTTCAAGTAACGTATCTCTCCCCGCGCTTTACGCGGATGATAATTAGTCACTAAAATAAGTAAAAATTTTTACAACCATCTACATGATTATATAGTGTAAATAGTGCAGTGCAGGACATCATGCAAAATGCACAGTAATGCAGACCTTAGACGCTTATGCAAACGTGCGTTTGGTTGTCAGAATAACAACGATTTTGCATCAAGCGCGGATTTCGAGTATCTCGTAATCGACGCTTGATGCAAAAACGTTGTTATTCTGACAAGCAAACGCACCTGTGCATAAGCGTCTACGGTCTGCATTAGACTTTTTACAAGCTTTCATTAACCTTGCAATTGTTTAGGTCAAATTGTGAAATCGTTTAGTCAAATATAGTGACAATGAATAACAATACATAGGTCATACACATTTCATCTCGCTATATAAGCAATAGAAAGAAAACCCTTGTTAAGTTTATTCATTGACAAGCGATAGGCTTTGTCTTCCATATCTTAAGTCAACAAGAGGAATAAAATTTCAATTTCAACAAAAAAAACACTCCGAACAATCGTCTAATGGTATTATTTCTCTCGAAACCTCTGTTTCATGTTAATTTCAACTCCGATTGGCACACCCGCCTCGTGAATTTGAAAACGTAATTAACTTTCAATCTGAAGTATTAAGCCCGAGTATGTTCGTGTACCTACCTAAAGTTTATGTACGTACTTGTTCATATAGGACCATGTTTATTACCTATATATTTGTTCGTTGTACAGTCAGCTGTCAATAATAAGTACCCATACACTTTCAGATTTTCAAATGTTAATAAACTTTCAATCTGAAGTATTAAGCCCTAGTATGTTCGTGTACCTAATGTTTATTTATAATTATACTTGTTCATGTAGGACCATGTTTATTAATGTATTCGTTGTACAGTCAGCTGTCAATAATAAGTACCCATACACTTTCAGATTTTCAAATGTATGCTGTAACGAAATGATTATGCGAAAATAAGTGTAACGAGTTGCGTTTTCATTTTACGGAATACCTACGTACCTAATTAATTGTAAAACGTAGCACGCAGTATATACTTAGTTTTGCAAAATCTTTTAGTAAGGAGCACCTTAGACGCTCGAGCAAACGTACGTTTGCTTGAGCGTATAAGGTGCCCGGTATATTCAATTGAAAATCTCGACTCGGCCCCGTACCAATGGCTTATATAAAGTTAAGTGCGGATTTATCACTCTAAAACGGTGAAGGAAAACATCTGTGATCGGTGAGAAAACTTCTATGTTCAAGACGAGTGGCATCCACCAAGCGGCACTGGGCTCCCGTGGTGAGTTATGGCCTATACTTAGTATCTCTGTCTGAGAGAAAGGTGGTATCCCGTGGGAGTGTAATAAGGCTGATGATGATTTGCAAACCTGAAAGTTTGTATATACATATCATTGCAGCTGACTGTATCCAAAGTCTGTATGAGTTTAATTGGGGTACATTTTGTACGTCACTGGCTGTTTTCTGTTTGATTTTGAATGCGATCGAGGAAAGATAATTAGAAAACAACAAGCGAATGCTGAACGAGGCCGGTGGGTTGTTTGTTTTGACGTTTCAATATGAACACGTCTCAACTATGAATTGATCGCGAATGGAATTTGAAATTCTGTTCCTGTATTAATTAGATTTTTCATTCAATTTCCAACAAATTATCTTAATTTAAGGGAAAGAAAACTTCTTTGTCTTACCCGAATGAAGTGATGATGTGATGGAAAATAATAAATGCATTAAACCATAATGCGACCACCAAACCACCAAACGTGGCCACTAACGCGACCACAAGCTGCGAGCAACATCTTTCCTACATTTTGTATGGCATCGGCGCAAACTGAGCTTTCGACCACGCCACAAACTGAGGCAGTGTCCGCGTCAGTACCCTGAATCTGCCCCCTACCAGTAGTGGCCGCGACTGGAGTCTGCACCCAGCCACTAGTGGCCGCGACTGGAGTCTGTACCCTGCCACTAGTGACTGCGACTGGCGTCTGCACCATGTCACTAGTGGCCACGACTGGCGGCCGCTCCCAGCCACTAGTGTCCGCAACTGGAGTCTGCACCCAGGAACTAGTGGCTGCGACTGGAATCTGCGCCCTGCCACTAGTGGCCACGACTGGAGGCTGCACCCTGCCACTTGCGTCCGCGTCTACTGGCTGCGTCTAGTGGCCGCGATCGGTGACGGAAGTGTGGCAACACTTAATAGTATATCAGATTACTAAAACTTTCTGACATGAGGAAGCCTCATCAGTGTGAGCCCAAGCATCTAACTGACTTAAAAAAGGTCTCTTAGCCTACTTATGTTTTTAGTAGGTATAAAATTGACAACATGTCCTACAGTAACAGGGTGTTATGAATTATAATACACATTGTAGAATATTTTAAGGGTTTCTTTCCACGGGTATGCGTGCTTGTGTTCAAAATACAAATTTTATTATCACACAATACAGATTGAGCGTTGTTTATTTTCCGATAATTATTTAAAATAATTTGTAATTCAGATTTCGAGACGTTCGAGACTTTTTCATCTGATCTTGAGTGACGAAGTAATTGTTGGTGGAAAACACGTTATAACAGTATTATGCCTATCGCATCCAAAGGGACACCGCAGTTTTGACCGTCAGGTCAGTGATTATGCTACGATAGTTTTTAAGTCAAACATAATTGCTCTATTTGACTGTTATCCTCCTTGGTTATCAGCGTCTTATAATCAATTGCATAGCAAAATAGAAACATTCACATTATATCCCAATTTTCTATTCAAACGATCCTTTTGCATAGTTTATACAATCCGTTAGTTGTTACACCCATCTCACAGGTTTCTGCCACAACTTGGTCTTCAAACAGTTTAAAACCGGAGAAAATAAGGCAGAACTTGCTATAATACCACACATTTCAGTAATCGACCGTACATAATTCAAAGTAGTTGAACACTTTACCTTGGACTAAAACGCTCGACATCCATAAAATTCACCCCTTTCGTGTCATGTTAATAATAAAAACACGTTCCAATTCATGAAAAATTCTTTCATGACGATAGTAACGAAGTAAGATCTTTTTACTGCTAAAGTATACGCTTTTAACTTTTCATTAAAGATTATTTCTTTTTCAGGGTTGATGTAGCAAAATCAAAACTTTCCTGAAGGTTATTGGAAGCTTGGAAGTGTGACAGACCAACCAGAGTGAGTACGCAGGCTTAAATCGACCAACTCACTCATATGTCTTCTGTGTCATGCTTAGCGTGGGAAATAAAATAATGGCTCAGTTTGCAGGTGGATCAAATTCGAGCGAGGTGTTCCGGCTCGGAATCTTTATTATCGAAATGACTCACAGGATAACCAATTTAAAATGATAGTGGATGGGCACTGCAAAGTAACTATATTTATGACCCATTTAAAATACTATTAGATACGGCTATAAATTCACGTTACGGTAGAATTGGCGGCCGGAGTTTATGCTGATTTCTTGAGGACAATTAATATAAATTCATTCGAAAAATATCCAAACAGGACCAGCCGCCTAAGCACCTGCCAGAAGTAGACCTTCTTCAGGAAACAGTGATCCATAGCGTAAGATATTAATTTCAAACTGACACCTTAAAACCAATTACTTTTACTTTACCAAGCCGGCGGACTGAGAAACCTCAGAGTACGTTCTTTCAGTATTCTGAGACAGAAGCCTTTGGGTGGCTTCAAAATTCTGACACACACTGACTATCCAAATTCGTATTTAATAACGAAAAGGTAGCACACAGTAAAACAACATAGTTATGTAAAAATAATACTTGCCTAATATGTACGGAATCCTAGAAAAACATGACGCGGGGTAAACATTGTTTGAGTACAACCGTTCGTGCATCGTGCCTAAAAGCATTGTTCTTTCATATTTGATGACGGGTAGTTTTATCGCCCTGCGAGGTACGTTCTCAACTTTCAATATTAATTTATTAATTTGTATAACAGCAACAACAGGCGCGCTTTATTTACGGCGCCGAATAAATTTCAATATCACTGAAATAACCAAGCTTCGTAGCGATACATAATTTATTATTTCATCTCTCGTCGTGTTTACAAAAATAGAAATATTACGTGGCTTCAAGTAATGGCTATGATAGGTATTTTGTGCCAGTTACTAGTTGAAAATCATAAGTAGTAAACATAAAAATTCAATAAAAAGATCTTAAATTCCTGATGTCATGTGAATCTTAGATGAAAGTCATGGTATAAGTATGGGTTCATTGAGAGTTATTTTTTTTTAATTTTGAAGAATTCTTCAGCTGCAAGCTTCAGTGACGAGATTCTCTCTTCTTTTATTTTTCGTTGTTTTAAGTAGTCAGTGAAATTACTGGGCTTATGAGAGTTAATAGCTAATGTCTCAGGGTAACCAGCCCAGTGCAGTGCCACGCACGTCTTTGTAGTTCAAAGACCGGCGTTATGCTTACCATCAGGCAAACGACACACACGTATCGTTCGCGTTGTCCCAATAGTATAAAAAAATGACAATAATCGAAAGAATTCTGACATATAATTTTTTTTTTTAATGTTATTTGGTAACGAGACGAGCTGGTCGTTTGCCTGATGGTAAGCATAACACCGGCCCATAACAATTGCAGTGCCACCCAGAACTTTGAAACACAAAGGCCTGCGCGGCACTGCAGTGCGCTCGTTACCATGAGACATTAGGTATTAAGTCTCATAAGCCCAGTAATTTCACTGGATACTCTGCTCATCAAACCGGAACACAGTAATGCTTGCACACTACTGCTTGGCGGCAGACTTCACGAGCAAAGCGGTGGTAACAACCCAGACGGACACTCGCAGAAGAGTTAGTCCCCCCCACTAAATGCTTTAAAAAAGCGACGAACCGACTTCAGTGACAAACTACTAAACCGATTTTGATGAAATTTCTATGGGACCAATCTGAAAGTATATCCTTTTAAATAAAAAAATAATTTTCTAAATCGGTATATAAATTACAGAGATATGAGATAACATACATAAAAAAATAAATAAAAAATACCCACCGAATGGATAACCTTCTCCTTTTTGGAAGTCGGTTATAAAGCATGAGAGCTTTGACGCGTCTCTAAACCTTAGCCTTAGAGTTAACAAGAACAGCACAAATCCCCACTAACTCTAAGCAATGGCCGAGAAAACGATAGTCATTTGCGGTTAAAACTTCCAAGTATCAAATACCAGAACAATATTTAACAAAATGAATTTCTTATTTAATAAGAACGAAACTCCCAAACGGCAAGATTCTATTAATTGAAGCGTGTAATTACAAAATTGTAATCACATGCTCAAACATGTAACAGAATGCCGCAACACGAAGATGATTGGATAAATAGAGTTACGGGAACAGCGCGTGTCAACTTACTTTGAGGTTTGTTTACACGCGTAACGCGATCCGGGTGTGGGAGACGTTAATACCAACCTGAAACAAAAGGAAACAATTAGGAGTTAATAGTATAAACATAGGTTCATTATATAGGCCGTGGGCTATGATGAAACATTACTGAGAACGAAAGAAAGTGTAACTTTGAAGCGATGAAGCCTCTAGCCAGGTCACCCGCCATCTCCAGGTCAAGGGGCTTATAACCTTCAAGTTTTGTTGAAGAGAAATACGTTATGCAGCAATTAAAACATAGTGGTAAGTAACTTCCTAAAATAAAAAAACACTACTCATGGTAAATCCTAATCCTCACGGTAAATATCTATCGCAAAGTACCTATAGATAGGTCTTTTATTGTGTTCTAACAGTCAGTTTCCATTTTAATTTAGCTATAGATACAGTCGAGGTCATAGATATGTTTACATTTATATAAGTTGACGTACAATGTAATAAACACTTGTTGATAAAGCACATGACAATTTCATCTTTTCACTCAATGAATGCTCCATATTATACGACTTTTCTCTCATAGAATAATCGTCAAAAATTGTTACAATTTTTTTATCACAGGTTACACGATAATATTTCCTGTCAATGTCCCATACATACACATGTACTTACCTACCTATATGTTAAAACGTCATTTCAATGTTCACGTTTAAAGATACATTTTTATATTTACACCTTTCGCTACAAAGAAATCTTTACATTGCAAATAATATAAAATCACGGTCCAGAACTGGGACGCATTTAAAGAAAGAAATACTTATCCATAATTTATTACAACACGAGCACGAACTTTAGAAGCTCTACCGTGGGTTCGGACTATTGTGAGAAATTAGCAAAATTGCATGAACCCTAAAAATATTACACTCCTTATTATGGAGTCGTGTAAAAAGCGACTAACGGACTTCAGTCAAAAACTACTGAACCAATTTTGATGAAATTTCTACAGGTCCGATCTGAAAATACCTACATAGATAAAATGAAAAAAAAATCCAAACTGGTTTATAAATGACGGAGGCATGAGATAACAAACATAGAAAAAAGACAAGCGAATTGAGAACTTCCTTTTTCGGAAGTCGGTTAATTAGTGCGTTTAATAAGGCGACGACGGCTAGAAGACGTGGTAGCAGCTAAAAGGCAGCTGTTCAAAATATTAAAGTTTATAAGGTATGTATTTTTATGTTATGTTCAAGTAAAACAAGCAAGATACAAAACAATTAAAAATTAAGCTAAAAGTGAAACTGGGTCACCCAAGCCCTTCTTTAGAGCAAATTTTAATGGTTGTAATATTAATTTCATATAAAAGTACCTAACTTTCTGAAATACGGGGTGAATACTTAATTTGAAGCGTTCCGTTCGTGATGCAAAGCGTTTTAGATGTAATCATAATAAGCGTGACGGTAATTGTTAAAGCTTTAACAGTTAATTATTAAATTAATTTTGTCAGTATTATATTTTGTGTCTACGGCAAAAATAGTGTTTCAAGATAAAATGTCGTCGGTTAAAACCGTTACTTCCGTAAAATTGTAAAAACAAATTTTAAAAACCATAAATTAGTAAATCGTGTGAGATTATTATACTTTTTTGCAACAAGTTGCTCGTTTACCTAATGGTAAGAATAACGCCATAACAATTGCAGTGCCACTCAGATCTTTGAAACACCAAGGCCTATGCGGCACAACAGTTGAAACATTAGGTATTAAGTCTCATAAGCCCAATAATTTCACTGGATATGGGAATTCAATTGTTATTAGTTTTTTCCACGAAAAACAATCGAATTAAAAAAAGATAGAAATCTCAACA
Source organism: Crocallis elinguaria (assembly GCA_907269065.1). Taxonomy (NCBI): domain Eukaryota; kingdom Metazoa; phylum Arthropoda; class Insecta; order Lepidoptera; family Geometridae; genus Crocallis; species Crocallis elinguaria. The sequence continues at coordinate 4,501,913 of OU026070.1, read as the reverse complement.
CGAAGTCACGTACCATTTCATTACCGTCGATGACTAAACATTAACCTCGGTGCACACTAACGGTAAACCGCATGAGTCGCCAGATCCGATCGATCGGGGAGAAGATCCCACGTCTACTGCCAAAGGTCGAAGGCTACGGTGAAAGTACTGGGGCTTTCACTATAGGCCGGTCGTCGAGTTATTGTGTCCTAGGCTTAATGTCACGGAAAGTGTCAGGGGACAAATGCGGAGGATACAATGCTGATAAAGTATTTCGGGCTTTGAAATACTTTACTATACTTTTAGTTAGTTTGAGCTTTTCGTAAGATAAAGAGAGCTAGGCCTTATGGCACAGAATATTTAATAGTAGATATTTTGAATATTTAATAACGAGACGAGCCGGTTACTTGCCTGATGGTAAGCATAACGCCGGCCCAAAACAACTGCAGTGTCACTCAGAACTTTGGAATACAAAGGCTTGCGCGGCACTGTGGTGCGCTCGTTACCAGACATTAGGGATTAAGTCTCTTATGCCCAGTAATTTCACTGGCTACTACTTTACTAGTCAAACAGGAAGACAGTAATGCTTGCACATTACTGCATAGCGGAAGACTTCACGAGCAAAGCGGTGGTACTAACCCATAGGGAAACTCGCAGAAGAGTTAGTCCTCTAACACCTAAATAATACAAGCATACAAGCATATACCTAATCATGATGGTGCTCGTGATTTTGATAATGCTCGCTTGGATGTCACCGTCAAATCGAACTTCTGTCACCTTTCGCTATGTTCCAACCAATTTCATGAAAAGCAGTTCCTAGGAAAGCAGTTCCTATTACGTAGCTTTTTTATATATTATAGGCTTACGTTTGACCACTATCTCACCTCGTGGTAAGTGACGATGCAGCACGCTTACCTAGAAGATACCTGTTCACTCGGGACTTGAAGAAACCCAGGTTATAACAATCAGGAAACACAGAATCGGGCAAATAAATGTATAGAAAGCTGCATGGACAATTACAACCACTGAAATCTATTCTACAAATCTCTTCTCCACAACCACTGATCCATCATGCATTAGCCTCTAACGTGCCCTTTAAAGGACAGGCTTTTTTCATAACTCAAAGATGAATCACTGGGTATGCTCTAGCAACTCTTAAACCAGTTTCATACGTACAAAGCCTTTCGCATCTAACCGGAAAGCGGCCACCGTAACCTTTCCGCGTTCGGTCGCTGATGTCAGTGCACGATCACCCAGTTTGATTCATGCTAGTGCTGTTCTAGGCTTATTACGTTTATCTACGACCTAATTATAACCTAAGATTGGGTGAGATACTGTAGATTGCATGTAACGTAGATGAAAATGTTGAGATGGATGTGGAGTAACGAGAATTGATAAAATAAGAAATGAGTATATTAGAAGGAGTCTAAAAGCAGCACCAGTATCAGAGACGTTGAAAGGGAATCGTTTGACTATACGCACATGTTATGTGAGGAGGGATGAAACGCATATTGCTAAGAGTGTGATGAATATTAATGTTGAGGAATGGAAGGATAGGGGAAGACCGAAGAAAAAGAAAAAGATGGATGGATTGTGTAAAGATGCATAATTATGTAATGCTATTTTTATGCTATTTTATGCAATAAAAAACAGGTACAGAACGCACTACTAATGCAGATTCTAATTTAAGTTTTGTAATTACCATGTTTGTAATCAAGGAAATGATTGATAGATTACTTAATTATAATATATAAATTGTTTAAGATCATAAAAATGTGGCATAAAAGTCATCTTGTACACACCTCTCCGCCAAAGAATTTAATGATAACCATAGGTACATTGTATTTCGCTATTAATATCTTTTTGGTGTTATGTGGATCTTTTGTAGCATTAATAGTAGTTTTTTTCGGAAGTGATCCAATTTCATTCGAAACATTTCGTTTTTAACAGCTGTCATTACTCATAGTATTAAACTTTCAACTATAACTACAGATTGATAATCAAATAGCTCAATGGTACATACGTTTACATAATTGATCCAATTAAAGCTGCTTCTGTTTCTTTTAATTAATGATTACCGACTGCAAAGTACGTCTGACTCTTGCCTGTACAAGTCCTGTAAAAGATCTTCTACCTAATCAATCATCATACTAGTGATCCCAAATTACTCTGCAAAAGTTTTGAACACTTTGTAAACCAAAATCTAAACTACGAAAGGCATTCCTTTCGTCTTAAGACGTCCAATCAATCATTGTCAATCATGAACTAACGGTCTAAGCATTCGGATGCCTAGCCGCGTTAAAATAGAAACAATTAGTGGAGCCGCACATTGGGCCACCGATCGTGGCCATTAACGCGATCACAAGCTGCAGACAAGATTTTTCATACACTGTATATATGGTATGGTGCAAACTGTGCGGTCTAGTGGCCGCGCGACCGACCTATTTAAAGCTGAGGCGGCGGCGCCTACCGCGCACACTCGACCACAAACGGCGGCTTCTCCCCACCTGCACAAAATATAGAAGGTGCGCTTGGGCGCGTAAGGATGGCCGCGGCCGGAAGCGCCCGAGCGGTCCTTCTGTGCTCTCTGTTTTGTGGCTAAAGTGACTGCAAATAGAGGTTGCACCGACTAATAACTACGTTCGGTGATCAATAGTGCGACTGCACTTAATCCACATAAGTATACAAAATTAAATCAAACTAACCTAGTGGTTAACCGACAAAGAATTTAAATAAGGTGAAATATAAATAGACCCAGCTGTATGTATAACGGTATTAAAACGCTCCTTAAATGGTCGCAAATGTTGATCTTCTAATTCATTTTCTCGGTGTCTCATAGGGCAATATTAAATTTCTTAAACAGAGTTCCGATAACTTCCTACCTAATACCAACCTATACAAAAAGTTATCAACTGATGAGTAATTTTGTGGATCTATCAATTTTATCAAATTTAAGAATTAAAATAAAAACATGAAGTGTAAGTTGCATATTACAAATTAATAGAAAGCTGAAACCGGCTATAAGCGATTCGAAGGGCAAGTTCAATAGGTCATGGCACAAGCAATTTACCGACTACTACATACATATCTTTTCACTCAGACATTTTCTATTTTCAATATTTATAGTTACTATCTGCACACATAATAAATCACACAACAAAACACGCTTACTAAATACTTCTTGCATTAGCTTTTTCTATGTAACTATTAAAATAATTTTAAAATGGATGACACAGTTCCCATCGTTACTATACCAATTTAATATTTCAAAAGCACAATAATGAAGTTCCTCTTTGTTAAAATTCAAAACGAAACTACAAATAAACTATATAATGTTAGCATTGCATCAACAGAATCGTCAAAAACCAACAATAAGGCGCCAATTTTTCAGGAATCGGCAGCCACTATCTGCCCCAATAAAAATAACAATGGAATTATTACGCAACATAATAATTTTGCCGAACAAAAGGTTGAATGTAATAAGTGCACGCACCACAATGATGCATTCATCATAATTTAACTTCAATGAAAACATTACCGGTACACCGTGGCGAATACTCAATTGAATGGCAATGGCGTTGGGAAACCAGATAATGTAATCAGGTACTTTGATGTTAATACAAATGTTACAAATGATGCAGTCCAATCACGTATCACATAAGCTAATTGATGACTAACAAGAAGACAAAAAAAACGGATTTTATATTCTATTCATTTTGTTAGTGGTAGGACTAACTCTTCTGCGATTGTCCGTCTGGGTTGTTACCACCGCTTTGCTCGTGAAGTCTGCCGCCATGCAGTAATGTGCAGGTATTACTGTGTTCCGGTTTGATGAGCAAAGGAGCCAGTGAAATTACTGGGCTTATGAGACTTAATACCTAGTGTCTCAGGGTAACGAGCGCACTGTAGTGCCACGCAGGCCTTTGTGTTTCAAAGTTCTGGGTGGCACTGCAATTGTTTGGGCCGGCATTATGCTTACCATCAGGCAAACGACCAGCTCAACTCGTTACCAAATAGCATAAAAAAATTAACTTGAACAACAAAGATACTGCCAATCAAATTTGAAACTATAACAATCAATGTAAGGATAATAATAACATAACAATAAGGATAAAAAGAATACTAAAAACAAGACCAAGCAGTCAGTCAATAAACTTAGCAAATAAAATGCGCTAGCAACTTCCGACTATAAAAAATAAAAGAATTGGAAAATCTTTTTCCAACAATAGTATCATTTATAACGTAATAATCATAAACAATAGAATGAACAATTTTGCAAATTTTATACAAATTCAAACGGCAAACTTGATTTTCAACGAGAAATAAACTATAAAGTTCATCTCACCGCTACGCCAATTAAATATATTGCCAAAGAAATACGTTTAAAATATAAAAAAGTAACAATGAAAAAAAATCTTAGATTCGTAGACCTAGCGGAACTATAATCTCGTTTAGAAGTCAAAACAAGTCAATGGCCGAGGATTTTAATCCAATCAAGTTTAGCAGAGGTGGGTGTAACAGCTAATTTTAGCGAAACTGTACCGTAGTAAAAAACGTATTTTTTACGATTCATTTCGTAAGTTAATTGACATCAAACTATGCTTTTAAGCTGAATGCATCATGAAAATGCAAAACGTTGTTTTTCACAGAAACTAATAATGTTTTGATAAGAATAAATTCCATACATAAATGAGAAAGTGTGTTGTATGTTTGTTGATTTGTCCCTCTTTAACTGAGCGACGGATCGACGTGTTTTTTGGTATAGATATATAGTTTATGGACCGGAGATTAACATAGGCTGCTTTTTATCCCGGAAACATACACGGTTCCCTGCAAGAACGCGGGCAGAAGTTAGTTTTCGTATAATAATGTCATTAAAAACTATACAAATGATTATTTTCCGAACTATAACTAACTACACAATCCATTATTTATTTATATTTTTACAACAATTTTATCATAATAATGAAACGGTCAAAAAATAAAATTAAGATGACAAAACAAGAAGAAAAAAACCTATCTCGTAATTCGGGTTTATCACTAACAATTACTGGTAGTTCTAAAATCCCCGTAATAGGTTTGCCATGGTTAGCATAACGGTACACGTGTTTAACAGGTTCCCTAATACGGTAGTCATACATAGAAAGAAACTGGTCAATTCATTAGGCGGGTATTGAAGATGGTATTGAATAGTCTAACACATCGAAAACACAATCCACTAGAGGTGAAATGAGTAGATCCGAAAAAAGAAATATCTAAACTGAAATAGGTTGTTCTATTTTATCCAATTAATTTGATTATAATGACGCATCTGAGGCAGATCAATAAAATTCTTTTGTTAATTGATTAGTATGTGATGATAAATTATTTTTGTACAATGCCTGAGGAGGCTAGTACCAAATCGATGCGCACGGATATACAAGAAAAGCGAAATAACGGTGAGTCGATAGTGACGTAATACTTATACTAACAGATATTTCACAGATGTTGCAGGCTAACATTACGTCTCTACTGCGCCCTCGAAGAATGAATGCTATAATCAGTGTTGGATCATGACACGTGTACGCTGAGCAAATGGAAATTTCTAAAGATGGTGTGATTATAGGTAGTGAAACGTCAGGTTTATTCACTGTCAATTGCTTTATTCACGCACGAGCTTGCGTAGGAGCAATGTTATTCCTAAACGGTTGGAGAAAAAACATTGTTTTTGACCTTGACAAACGTAAAATACATTATGTTCGATTTAAAGCATGTGTTACCAACTTAACATACAATAATCACACAACGTCATGTAGTGTATGGTATTCGTAGATAGATAAGAGTATTATTAAAAACTATAGAGCCTTTAAAACTTATATTAACACCTCCTTTTACCAGGTGTTAAGACAAACTCTTCTGCGAGTGTTTATCTGAGCGTTACAACAGTGTTCCGGTTCAACGGGCAAAGTAGTTAGTAAAATTACTGGGGATATCAGCTATGGTTCCTATACACCCAGATATTAGGTTTCTAATACCTGATGTCTCAGAGTAACGAGTGCTCTGCAGTTACAATTGTTACGGGCAAATATTATGCTTACTATCAATCAGACGTCTTCTTTCTCTTTTACTAATCTATACAAATAAATAAAATTGAAGTGTCTGTTTGTAATGTCAAAATAACAGCTTTTTACCAAATGCATATGTAAGTATATACGGAAGATACCTAAACCAAAACAACCATTTTTAAAATTTTTGTCTGTCTGTTTGTTCCGGGTAATCTCCGAAACGGCTGGACCGATTTTGACGACATTTTCACGGGCAGATAGCTGATGTTATAAGGAGTAACTTAGGCTATTTTAATTTTAGAAAAAGAATTAGGGTTCCGCGCAAAAAAATAAAAACCATGAATTCCAATAACTCCGCGCGGGTGAAACCGCGGACAGCAGCTAGTAGTTTATAAAAAAACAAGTAAAAACATACCTATACTAAAATCCTTAGAAGACTAGTTAGATTAGACGGACATTTCAATTTCCTATAAATCAGGCTGCAACTGTGCAGCTCAGAATAACGTGTTATCTGATTCCATTAACAACTCTTGCTTCAAAGACGATAAAATTAAAAAGTACTAATTTGACATTCATAGAAACGTCTGCAACGGCTTCGGCATACCTCAAAGATGTCGTTTGGAACCAGCGCTTAATGGATAAAGATCATATCTTTGTAATAAAATAAATATACTTGGGGAATGAAAACAATAAAACAGTTGTAAAAATGTAACAGATGTCCAATAAACAAAGTCTCACAAGTATCTGTGTGCTTTTCAACCTTCCGGTCTCTATTTTATTTTAAATAATAGGTGCTCACTATAACTATCATACGAAACATCAAATTTGCTTTAAAACTCGTAAAAAAAATCTTAAACCTTTTTATGAAATTGCAAAGCGAAACGCTATAGTAATTTTTTTTTTCAATTCTTCAAAGCCATAGCCATATCTTTAACTCACCCAAACCGCAGAATATATAATAGTACAAGTACCTGAACTAGTTTAGTGCTATATTCATTACTAGCTGCTGCCCCGCGGTTTCACCCACGTGGAGATTTTGGATTATATGGTTTTTATTTTTTTGCGCGGAACCCTAAATATTTTTCTAAAATTAAAGTAGCCTCCTTGTAAGATCAGCTATCTGCCAGTGAAAGTCCCATCAAAATCGGACCAGCCGTTTCGTAGATTACCCGGAACAAACAGACAGACAGACAGACAAACATTTTAAAAATGGTTATTTTGTTATAGGTACCGTATATACTTTCATATGCATTTAGTAAAAAGCTGTTATTTTGATATTACAAACAGACACTTCAGTTTTATTTATCTGTATGGATTAGTTTTTATACTATACAATGTAACAATACGAGCAAGATCGTTTGTCTAATTCAGAATGCAAATGTCCACGCGGCATTGCAGTGTAGGTACTCGTTCCCACAAAAAGCCCAGTCCTTTTGTTTCATCAATCATCAATTACAAGACATTCCAGCACTCAAATGACCGGTTCATACCATTTCAAGCATAGATATTTGTATCGGCATTTTAATAAAACTCGTCCGCTCATGCGCTGACCTCAGACAACTTGCGAATGTTGTGATTTTACGGCTATTTGGGCAAATTGGACAAGTAGTCATTACTCGCGCTGAGTTTTTGTTCACCTCTATAATATATCTCTATGATGTCAAACAATTAATGTAAAATCTCTATTAATGAGATCTGTTCCAGTGGTCATTGTCAACGGCCTTGGCCGTCTCTTTAGGGCTACTTTGTTACGAATTACTATAGCTAAGCTACGTAATTATGTCATTCCGCTCGCGGCAGAAAGGCATTCAATATCCGGGCGGCGGCTACCATCAGTACTTAAGGAAATAGTATTGGTTTAGATTCATCATTTTAATGCTGTGGGCTCTATAACATTGGGTTAGCATTCTATTATGTTTGTTATTATGTCAAATTATGGACTTTAAAATAAATACTGCTACAGACAATTTAAAGAATGCAAGAAAGCAGGGTAACGAAATAGGAATCAATAAAACCTTATCAGAAATAGGTTTTCTATACGTCCTCACGTTTTTCTACTCTCTGAATATTCTATCACCCTTTTCATAATTAATGCTTACACATTAGTTTCGAGCTAAACAACCTGGTTAACATTCTAATGCAACAAATGGTTATGCCCGACGGTGCATTGAAATGAGTGCAGCTAGTTGATTTATCAAGACTTGTTAAATTATACGGGCTTCGTTTTGTGTTCTTTTCTTCTTTGATAAATTTACTTAATGTTGAAGTAAGTAAGACTGTATGTCGTAGTTGTCGTCGATGTGTGTCGTCGTAGTGATGTGTCTGGTTCCCTTGGGAGAGGCGATGAAACTCAAAATGTGGACTTAGTTGCAATTCACTAACGCGTCGCCCGATTTCATTTTTTTTTGTTAGGAAGGAGCTACCTTAAACTTTGTCTCGTTAATTTTTCAAGGTCATCGGTGTTGTAGTTGTGAAATTGCGCGTGTGTGTGTGTGTGTGTGTGTGTGTGTGTGTGTGTGTGTGTGTGTGTGTGTGTGTGTGTGTGTGTTTGAGTAGGTTATGGAATAAACAAATAGGTTATGAAGATATATACCACGTGAACGAAGTCACGGGCAGAAGCTAGTATAATATATTTGAAATATAATAGTATAATATATTTAATTAATATATTTGAAATGAAATTACCAGTAAATAATTTAGAGTATTCACATACTAAATCTTTATTTTGCGAAATAACTTTACCTAAACAAATAAGGCTTAATAAATTTAAAACAAAATACAATGGAATTAAAGTTGCAGAGAAAATTGTAAAAGGGAAATCCTAAAATAACAGCATCCATGTAAATGAAGGAAAATGGAGAGAAAGCCTCGAAAAGGGTGAGTAATTAATTCCAAATCGAGATTAAATGTACGAAAGTTACTGTAGTCTTTATTCACACACCAATACGCCATATTTTATGATAATTAAAATAATATATTGAAAATACATGAATCTAATGTAAGTGAGAGAGATAGTTCAGAGGCGATACTAATCACTGTGTGTTTCACTAATAAGATTTCCTTTTTTACTTTCAATTTTGCAGCGTTTAACATTTTAACACGTGCCGTATCAGTTTTTGAGGTGACTGACTAATAGGTGGTAACTCCAAAATTTAAGGCGCGGTTAAACCAAAATGTTCAAAAAAGTCCTGTTTTTCGTCGCAAAGACTTTATCTTTATCTTTAAAATATTATATAGAAATGGCCCAGAATCTTGTAAAAGAATCGCAAAAAGACTCCGAAAATTTATTTTATCTCAAATGCCAATATTTTGGGCGACAACTATCATACATTTTATAACAAAAAAAAATGGAAATTAGACATCTAAAGACATAATATCTAAAAATATTTAAACTTCATGTTGTCTCTTTTTCTTCATTTAAAACTACGAAATAACCTTCAACTAAAACGCATCGCCATTTTCAACCTTATTTCTATACAAAAGAATTATACTAAAGGAGGATTTAAATGGGGCCTACTATTTCTCAAGTGTGGCTACCAGAATATGCTAATTAAAGCTACTTGACAACTCTTTTAAAAATGCGGAACCTACACAGTGGTATACGAGTAATTCACATTTCGATTTTATTTATTTTAAATCTTTTACCTTGTCAGAACAATGTTTTTGGTAAGAAAATACAACTATCCACTGCTGTTACACTAACTAATAATATTTACTAAAGCCCTAGTAGAATCATCTTGTATATTTATGAATGAGGTATTCGTTATTTATGCTAAATTGTTTATACCTACGCTATTTCAACTTTGTTATTTACACTACAATATATTACACATTTTAGCTCTGGAAATATTGTGTTCAATAGAATTAACTTTAGTAAGATATTTCGGCCGAAATATCGAGTGCTCAAAACAAATAAAATACATGGTAAATATTCCGTTACTAAAGTTAATCCTTGTGTTAGTGACCATGAAAGTATAAAAACTTATACTTTATATATTATTATATATTTTGTTGCTAGGTACTTGTATGGAATCCCATTTACTTTAGGTATATAGTAATTATTAATACAAAATAAACTACATACGTTATCAAACAAAACACACACCAAAAAACAGATGTTATTTTGGCATGTCTGAATGTATGAATTAATTTTGTTTGGGTACAGAATAACAGATGTTGGTCAAATAATGAATAAGTAAACGAAAAATATTGAGGTTAGAGAACTCCTTACCCAAATACGCGAGGACGCCAATTTCCATTCATGGCACACGACACAAGAATACAATTTGAGAACAATACAATATGGATGGTCAAGAGCACTAACGGTAACCGGTGTTCCTCGGTCAAAGCTGAGTACGAAGTTACTGTTGCCTCAACTGTGACCGAGACTCTACATACACGAGGCCATAACGGTACACTTCTTTTTGTTATTCGTATTATACATACTCGTACAAAGCCGATCGCTTTACGATGTCGGAATCAAACAATAATTATAAATCCATTTCATTTTAAAAGGATGCTCAGATCGTCATCTCCATAATTTATTCTCAGAACGAACACCATTACGAGATAACAAAAGGAAGATAGTAGTTCTAACGGAAATAAGGATTAACATTTACGATAGCGTGTGATAAGCGTCTAAATTATTATTTAACTTGCGTTTTACGACGTAATCTCAGCTTACGAACATTGTGACATAACAAACAAAGTAAAGTATTCAATAGAATCTAACACTGTCCTACATATATTTGCCTCAATTTAGTAAACATAAACAATTTTAATAACCAATCATTTCAAAAGGTATCATACGCCGAGAAGAACTTTTGATAATGGAAAAAAATTGAAAGGGACAAGTAAACACCATTACCATTGAACTGGCACTTGACGCTTACAAAGAGCGGGTAAATCTCATCGACTCAATCAGGAGCGGGGAACGTGAAACCACAGAATACATAATAGTGTGTAACGAACACTTCAAGCTCATTTATCAATTGTAGGCGTCGGACAGACACAATAAGATGTATCTAATACGTATAGACATTGTGTCTCAAAGAATGACCCACGTTTTGGTGCGTGCTGTCAAATAGAATGTGATAAAGGATATGAATGAACAACTGAAAGAACCATCAACTACAATTTATGAGAACATTGTGGTAAATGAGGTCGCATTACTGTTGAGATGATGTAATTGATTGGAGACATAAACCCAAACCTCCCTACCATTTTTCAAATTATTGAACGACAGATTTCAAATACTGGTTGGTAACTCTTCTGCGAGTGTCCGCCTGAGTTAGTACCACCGCTTTGCTCGTGAAGTCTACCACCAAGCAGTAATGTGCAAGCGTTACTGTGTTCCAGTTTGACGAGCAGAGTAGCCAGTAAAATTACTGTGCTTATGAGACTTAATATCGAATGTCATGGTAACGAGCGCACTGCAGTGCCGCGCAGGCCTCAGTGCTTTTAAAGTTCTGAGTGGCACTGCAATTGTTATAGGCTGGCGATATGCAAACGACCAGGGGCCCAAGCTCACTAAAGTACAATGTTCAAAATAGTAATGGTTTGTGATCATTGTGACGACACTTTTGGTAACCTACTAGCCACAATGGTGTCCGGCCATCACCATAACGCTAATTTGGCAGTTTGGTAAATCATTATGATATCAATTTCCCTCCGGCAATAACAACATAGTTGACAGACATGACATTACCGACTTTTGGCACTATGGGGAAGAAAACTGTCAAATAGTTCCAGCTAGAGGGCGCCAAATGTTTGTTCCAAAAGAATTGTCAATTTTCATATAAATTTTATTTATTTTTGTTGTTTTCATGTATTACGTAAAATATGGGTCGTTGTGTAGCATTTGGATGTGAAGAAATAGGTGTACACAAATTCCCAAGTGATTTAGCATTAAAGAAAAAGTGGGAAAAGGCACTGAGAAGAGTAAATTTTAAATCAAGCAATTTTTCGAGGTTATGTGGAAAACATTTCAAAGAAAATGATTATGAGACCACTTCTAAAACAACAGGTATCTATTATGAAACATTACTCTGTCAGGTAAACTTGTTATTTGCCAAGCTTCAGCATTACTAAACATTCTACATTGTTTTAGGTTTTCCACTTCAGCGCAAACTTATCAAGAAGTCTGCTGTACCATCCATATTTATTTGGAACGCAACTTCACAGGCTGGCACCTCAGCTCGGACTGAGAGATACACTCACAAAGTTGAAATTTCTATCGTAAGCTTCCAATCTGTAAAGAAAAAAACGTTTTACTTCAAATCTTTTGTACATATCCTCAAATTTTGTTTACCTATATTATCCCCTAAGCAGTTAACATTTGATGAGTCAACTTTATTAAGGAATAAATATAATCTAATTTAACTTTAATATTGTCCTAAAAACAGCTAAAACATTAGTGAAATGATAAATAAAATGTACCTTTCGACTAGGTCGGCTTTCTTTCCTTGCAGCGTTGCACCTCTTTTTTTCAATTCCTCCTTCAACTGGGTGATACGCCAAGTACAATACATCACAAAATCTATAAAAACACTCCACAAAAACCAATTAAACACTTAGAGAATCAAAAAGACGATGAAAAGTTACTATCAAGGTATTTTGACAGGTAACAAACACACAGCGCCCTCTGCCTAAAAAGTTTTTGGCAATCTTCCCCATTGCCAGTCGTGATAGATAATGGCGCCACTGTCATCGCAATTTCAGTTGTTCAGAGTGCTTGGCCCTCTGCTCGTCTCGTTATCAAATAGTATAAATAAAAAGTTAAATTACTTTACATTAGCTAGATTAGATGCTTCTAATTACATGATACATACCTATTATATTAAATTATAATCCACCCTAATATTATACATCTAACAATAACTCTTCATGGCTACTACTGAACCGATCCAATTTAAATTTAGCCATAGAGATGTTATAGCTTAAATACAGTAATTTTTAAGTTCTCTCATATGGAATTAAAGTGATCTCACATGTAAAATATATTTGCCGACGAGACATCTCGCAATGAATTGAATGAAGTGAGTCATTATTTCCAAACACAATCTTTGACAACACGTAAGGAAACAATGGCGATAGCTCGAAGAGACAACACAAAACAATGAATAATGACGACATAGTTCCTGCCAGAAGCGAAAGGAGTCGCGACATAACCTTTGAACTTCCGTGTGAACCGATCACGAAAATATTTGAAAGTGCGCACGTTAGATGAAAGTTATGAAGATAACTTTTAACGAAATCTAATCATAACCTGCATTGAAATCGCAGAGAATGCCAACGATGATTTCAAAGCCAACGTCGTAAATAATCTTGAAACTGTTGATAATAACGTTTTCGAAATTGATTAAGTTGCGTGTAGGAAGGTCAAAACTTTTAAAAACTTAAAAATGGTGTTTCGGAATCCTAGTAATTTGCGAAAAACCTATCTTTAAAATCTTATTTGGAAATGGTTACATCGATTTTGAAAATACTTGTAACTGGTTATGACATGGGAAAATAAATATTTGATAATGTGTAGACTTGTAGAGTCGAATGCCTATTTGCATAAATCTGTTGAAATTGGAGAAACTTTCATTTGTGAACACAAAAAGGGCCATTTAAGAATATTACACGTGTGTAAGAATGATATAAGAATTTGTAACCGTAATTTTAATAGTTTCATTAAGTATTTTTGCTTGAATGAGTTCACCGTAGCAAAACGATTTTGTTTCACACACAAACACACATATCACATACATTTGTATTTAGTACAGTAATACAAAGTAGCTGTTTCCAATAGCATTCAATCTCAATGTTTTTAAATAAATAAATAATAAATAAATAAACGCTTACACTCATACCCCCGCACTAGGATTCCCTGTGTCGCAGGTGGCATGGACACACACAGATACACATCACAAACATCCATGACCCGAGAACAAACTTTATGCTTACACAAAATCTGTCCCGGCCGGGAATCGAACCCGTGACCCCTAGCTTTGCAGGCAGGGTTACTACCAACTTAGCTACGGAGCCGTTTGCTATAATACTATCCATTATTAGTAACTTTCCACCTACAAAGCTTCATCTCGTGCCTTAATCGTTCAATTTCGACTTATCAACACTAGCTATACGACACTAATGGGATTTTAGGGTCAATATTTCAACAAAGTCGAGGGACTGTGGTCGTATCCTAACGTGACGTAAACGCGTTCCGTAATTGGTCCCGAAATCCCGTCACACAGACTCCCGGGTAACATTGGGACCGAAGAGCGTTTGTTACCAAGTTATATTGTCAACTTCTGCTAAGTACAGTTTGGTATTAGTGCGCACGTCTTATAACGGACCATTGAGTCTCATTTGAATGTCTAAGCCGAGCTTAATTATGGATATTTCTAACTTAGTTTGGGTGAGTAATATTCTAAAGACGTATTTTACATTAACCGTGATTATTATGAGTTTCTTGAGTTTGTTTCTATTGAGATGCAAATTGCTTTAATGTCTCTATTTATAATTTTTAGTAATATCTGAGTTTACTTTAGCGATTGATAAAACAGATATCTTTAAAAACTCTACAATGTAACGAAAGTCAAAACTGGTTAGGTAATGATATAACAATTAAGATATTAAATAATAACGAAAACAAAAACGTTCAAGCCTATCTAGCGGCATGTTACTCAACAGTTATAGTTCCCAGACTAGTTCAACTGAAAACTTTAGGCATTAAGTAACACATCTTCACTCACGCAACTCGGCTGATATTAACGTTGTTTATACCTGAAACAAAAATATTAAATAAGGAACATTACATTACATTAAGGAACAAATACATTTTATAAATAACAGCAAGTTCTGAGTATGTAGCTCAGAACATTGAACTTGAAATGAGTGTTGAAAGGATCGCATTTATAACCTAATGTACCTGCTATAAGTGCTGTATTTTATGATTAGGAAGATAAAATTATGTTTGTTTTTAAAACATACGCAAAAAAAGTAGTGTAACAACATTGCAGACTTCTCGCTGTAGCACAAAGACGATATCAAAATGTCTTTATTTTGTTTCTATGGCTAGTTTTGTCGAATGGTTCCCATTATATCTACGTTATTTTATGTCAAATAAATGCTATCAGTGAATGCACAATGCTTGCACATTAAGGTGCCAATGACGCTTTTATAAGTGTATGTTAGAATGCGCTCTTCACGTCTTTGTGTGAAAACATGCAATACGTTTTTGTGAACAATGGAATTTTTAAAATAACTATTCGTAAAGAAAAAGGAACGTTCACGCTACATACATTATCTAAAACAATTAAAACTTAAATGTTCATCTACTAAATATTCCAATTTAACCTAGCCTAAGTCTTACACCACAACATAGAATCATTAAACCAAAAGCCGGTACAATGTTTAAGTTTTTAGTTCTATGTTTGCAAAACACCGCACTGTTATATGGCCTGACAATAAATTCACTTCCCACAAACATTCACAAAGTGGGCCTATTGTTCTAGTGGATATGAAATTTTGGCTTACCAACAATAGATTAAGTGATTGTTTAGGAATATGGGATATTATTGAGCTTACTTCGGGTGTCATATAATTGGGAGTTATGATTAGTCACAGCTGGAAAAACTATTCATTGCAGTTTACACAGCGTCTACACTTCACTTTAGCTTAATACGAGTTCCCGAGAACCTTTTATCCAAAAAGTATTTGGTGAATGCGTAATTAACAACAAACAATTGTTTAAGAGACTGTTAAAATTAACAAACAAAGCCTAATAAAAGTTTTACAATCTGATGACACCCAAAATGTCACCCTGGCTCAAAATAATTTAGCGTTTAATAATTGGAATAAAATGGGCATATCATTTTTCGAAATTACCTAAATGCTGAACTGTTTCCACAATTATTATTGTTGTGATGAGCGAGGTCAACAGTAGTAAAAACTCATTGGACATCTTGTAAATATTTTCATTTACTGCCTATCTTGCATGAAAATGTTACAATTACGACAATTGGAATTACTTTTGTTAAACGTACACCTTATTTTCGAATTTTTGAACGAATTTAAATGACACCACTCTGAAATTGTTGTTTGAGCTGATCTATTAAAATCCAGCTATAGTCAGATGACTACGTACGAGTCTAGATTAGTAACAGCTCAGTTGTTAGAACGCGATAAAGTCAGAAGAACTAAAGCATCTTATTATTGCAAATAATTTATTATGGAATACATTTTAATGAAAACAGTGTTAGGAGCAGAATAATCGAGAGGCGTATTTTGATGATCTTGATAATAATACGTATTCTAATTGGTAATTCTGCCAAAATTCGCCTCCTGGCTCCATCATGATAAAGATAAGCTCTGATACCAAATTGTATTGTCATCCAAACTACATATACCAAAATTTCATTTCGATACGACAATTAGAGGTAGGTGAAAACTGACTTCCAAGATTCCATTACATAGTTAGTTAGTTACAATTAAAGCTGATAAAAGTGTGTTAAAGCAATAATAAACCTAATCTAATGAAAGGAAATTCGTATTCTTTGTTGACTACATTCAAAATTCAAATTCAAAATAATGTATTGCAAAGAATGTAGGTAGAAAAAAAAAGATGGGTAATACATAATGTGTTCCATACAATCTACCTCATTTGGAGGTGTACAATATTCGTGTTAACGATTGATTACATTTATACGAAAACTATTTCATTACAATAATTAATTAATTAAAATTAGTATCAATCATGTCAAAAATTTCCCAATTAGCTGTAATTTATAATTTGAAACAAACAACATTCCTCAATTACATTACATTAATTATGTTGAGACTTACAAATAAATGATTATGTTCTATTACAATATTTCAATCTAAATTGTGTACATATTCATAAAAGTTCAAATTACTTGCGGGCAGCGGCTAGTGAAACATAAATTGTGCTTCGTTTGGAGTGTTGATATAAATATCTGAATTGACACTTATAATGAGTTAATACAAACGAAGTTAAATGATAAATAATTCTAAGTTAATCGAGTCACATATTATTTGTAGACCAATAAGGAAAACGATCGAATTGCAGTTCAATGAGTCATTAAAACTATACGTAGTTGACTCACACAATTTAATTCAGGCATTTGGGGAACTCCACACACAATTATTTGAATTCATTTATGCCTTTTTTTATTTATTGAAAATGGGCTTGCGTTTGACCGCTGTCTCACCTGATGTTAAGCGACGATGCGGTCGACGATGTAGCATGCTTGCCCAGAAGATACCTGTATAGCTATACCTAATCAATCCGTTACCTCTCTAACGAAACATATTATTATGGTTCACATTAATTACATTAAAATGGAGGGGGGGATTTACTAAATAAAGCATCTGAAAGGGAAAATAATACTAGAGTGATTATATTTTCAATCCTATACAGAAAAGAATGTTGTTGTAATTTTTTTTTATCATCGTCATCTGCCTGAATTGGTCCACTGCTGAACATCGGCGTCCCCTCCACAATGTGGGATTTTGCCACAGTACACCAAGTTTAGCAAGCGTCGTGGTCATCACAGTAGATATCATATTGCCCGAGGAGAATTTAGCTGCTCATTCCCTGGATGCCTTCCCCGAATGTAACAACATTACCCGGCTCTTAAGGCACCCACTGGAAGAAATGTGGTACTATTCTTAGCCGGAATTATTCCGTGTACTATTATGTGTGATTTAGATTAGTTAATTGAATTTCAAACACAATGTATATTGTTAATAAATAAATAAATACAAATATTGCTATGCTGAACATAACAATACTCAGGTAATAATCATGAAACAGCTAAAGTTACGGTTACACATAATGGCATAACGATCATTCATGGCAAATTGATTATCGAGAGCATTACCGATTTGATTTATGTAATCGTATGAATTAATCGCCAAATTAAGCGGTGTTATTGTAATTCTATTGTTTATTGTCGACAATTGAGCTTTAAGAGAGAATATAGCAGAATGGTATAATAGCATTTAGTTTTTTAAAATTATTTACTAAACTGTCATCTTCCTGGTTTTGTTTTAAATTCGTTTTCTTTTCCAACAGGTTTACGAAACTAAATACCTACGGTGATGTATTGAAGCCGTTTTTACTGGTTCTGCTTACTGTTACTGTACAGTGTGTACAGTTACTGATTACTGGTGGCTTTGCGTCATAACATTTTGAAAAATAACTTTAACCATATATAGTAACAAAGAACTTTAAATTTTTTTACGTTTGACTACCCATTTGCATGATGGTAAGTTGTGGCCAAAAAACCCAAGTTATAATTCACAGGAAACAAGGAAGACGGCAAAGAATTCCACTCCACTACAGTTAATGTCAATGTTTTATTTGGTACTTTGGTACTGAACTTAATCAGATGTCGACACATTCTGTTTTACGATGTTTTTATCTCAGTTAGAATAATCCCACCGTAACTATCACTGCGCTTAAATGCTTATTCTTTTTTTAACCGACTTCCAAAAAAGGAGGAGGTTATCAATTCGGTGGGTATTTTTTTGAAATATTTGTTACCTCATATCTCTGTCATTTATAAACCGATTTGGAAAATTCTTTTTTATTTAAAAGGATATATTTTCAGATTAGTCCCATAGAAATTTCATCAAAATCCGTTGAATAGTTTGTCACTGAAGTCGGTTCGTCGCTTTTTTAAAGCAATTTTAAATTAGTATATCTAACTGGAAAGACACTTAGAAGGAATTAGAAACACATTTTCCTCTGTTGTTCAAATACCTGCTAACAACATAACGTAATCTACAACGACAATACTATAGAAGAGAAAACTATTAATACGAATTTTTTTTTAACACGAGTAGGTAAATCTAACAATTTCGCAGGTACATTGTTGTATAAAGCGAAACAAGATTGATTTTCATCGAATACACCAAAATAATGCTTATAAATTTCGAGGTGTTATAATATAACTAAATACCTTCGTTACATTGATCACATAAATTCTGACGTGTTATACGTCAGAATTTATGTGATCCAAACAACACCAACCAATTTGGAGAAGCAGCTATAAAAATTACTACTGCGTAGGGTTCCGTCGATAAAATCCGAACTATAATAGTAAAAATTCAATGGAATTTCCGAACATCGAATAAAACTCGCACTGGGACCACGGTTAAAGTTGTTCAGTTTGATAAGAACTGTATTATTGTTGTTGCACACGTATTGATTGGACGATAACGTATAGTACATGCTCGTTTTAGGTTTACCGGTATTGGTATGGGAAATAATTGGATTATGTTTTACGAAATAACAGATTTATGTAAGGTGGAAAGCAATAAAAATTGTGATAATGTTAAGCTAATCTATACAGGTTTTTATGCTGTACAACAAACTCAAAACTGCTAATGGATGTGGAAAATCTTATATTTAGCTGAGAAATACGGTACCATTTTCAACCAACCCAGCCCTCTACCACTTTATCCAGTGAAATTACTGGGCTTATGAGACTTAATACCTAATTTCTCAGGGTATCGAGCGCACTGCAGTGCCGCGCAGGCCTTTGTGTTTCATAGTTCTGGGTGGCACTGCAATTGTTATGGGCCGGCGTTATGCTTACCATCAGGCAAACGACCAGCTCGTCTCGTTACCAAATAACATAAAAAAAAACAGTAGATATAGATTGTAAAACTGTGCCTCTACACCAGACATGGTGTTCGTATCATACGCCCATCACTTGACGGGCAGTGCTTTAATATTATTAAATGAGTAAAGGTTATTATACTTTGTAGTTATTTATTTATAAGGTATAAGATATTAATTAGTATTAATATATTATGTATGTTTGGATCTAAATCCGGTAAACAAACTATTTAATATCATTACTATTTCATTTCGTCAAAAGCGTAAAATGCATATACAGGAAACAACCAAAACTTCTTTTAGCAATATTTCGTAGCAAGAGATGAGGGCACTGATAAATGCCTTACCGCAATGCCAAGAGTGAATTAGGAGGTTTTTCTTCACAAGAAACTCAAGCGTTAATATATAATAGTAGCTCAATATTATGCGTGATTACTGAACTAGGAATACACCACGCAAATCTTTTTAACCTCTATGAACGTAAGCCCGAATAAGAAGACGGGCATAGCACAGTTGATTGGTGGTATTTCACGTACAGATTTGTGTACGAACCAAGTATGAAAGTAGCACTATTCAATTATTTGTTCGACTAATCGAGAAGCAAGCGTGCGAAGCAGTGTGAACTGGTGGTGCCTTTCCGACTCCGGTTCCACATCTTTTTGAAACCTACAATACGCATAATCGCGCTTACGTCCGATGGCTCAGAGATTTGCGCAACCTACCCCCAACAAACAATTAAACGTGTTTTCGTATTTTTTTTTTTATGTTATTTTGTAACGAGACGAGCTCGTCGTTTGCCTGATGGTAAGCATAACGCCGGCCCATAACAATTGCAGTGCCACCCAGAACTTTGAAACACAAAGGCCTGCGTGGCACTGCAATGCGCTCGTTACCCTGAGACATGAGGTATTAAGTCTCATAAGCCCAGTAATTTCACTGGATACTCTGCTCATCAAACCGGAACACAGTAATGCTTGCACAGTACTGCTTGGCGGCAGACTTCATTTAGAGGTATTAAAGCCCACCCAAGCATTTTAAGCCGAGGAGCCCTCGTATCTTTCAAAGTAATAATGAATGATGCGTGTTATGACTCCTCAATTGTCTCGCGTAACAACAATGATATCATACGATACAATGACCGAGGTCTGAGCGCTAAACAGCTGTGAAATCCACATTAACTGAATCTAAATAATTGGTTCGCCTTGAAAATTTTGAAGATGTGCAGTCAGCATTTTGCTGCGACAACTCTATCGAACAATTCGTGACAAGTGGTAACGAGTTGGTTTTAACAGGATAATTAATTTGCTTTTATTCATATAGGTATACCGTGAAGTAATGAAACGGGCGGGTCGTTTGCCTTATGCTAACCAGCCATTATAATTAGTCCAGTACCAGCCCGAAATTTGAAACACAAAGATATGCGCGTTCGTTACTCTGGCAGATGAGGTATCTTCCTATGTCCCATATGTCCAGCTGCAGTACTCGATCGCACATCAGGTAATTTATTCAAGTCTCGTATAAGTTTGGCTGATACCTAAACTATGATGATGATAATTCCTAGCCATTGGCTGTTGGTTACTGCGAGTTTTCCTGTTATATATATATAGATTACTCGTTCACACATCATTGCTAACATAGCCAATTTTAAGCAGTAAACATATGAGTATGAGACACGTGCTACAGTGAAATACCCGTTTGTGAGGTTGAACACGATGTCCGGTTTGCTTTTCAGGAAGTCTCTTTTGGCAACCATTTCTCGCCTTCGTTGGTTTTCAAATAAATATACATGTAAATATACAATGTATTATATATATGTATATATTTATTTATTATGTGTATAGTAGGTATTTTTATGTTAATTTACATTCAAATATATTTACTTCATGTTCGTAACACCAATATAACTATAACTGAAAACCACCATCCCAAACTTTTAGTTGTATACTTTAGCTTTTGGGTTGACTGGAAGAGATCGCTATGAGCGATAAGTCCGCCCATTGTGACACTTAGTTATTAAGATTTTAGTTTTTAAATTTTCTTTGTACTGTGGTGTTTCAATAAAGAGTTTATCTATCTATCTATCTATCTATCTATATAAAGTGATTATCTCCATTCTACTCGTTTTTAAACTAACTACCTAAATCATACTACTATTATCTAGTTAGTTCTTTACTGTACACCATCATTAAACAAAAAGTGAATTTGTTCAAGTATGTTTAATTCAATGGAGGGTCCAATCGCTAAAAAGCGATCTCTTCCAGAAAAAACTTTGGTTGATTACCCACCCAGTCGGACAGTAACAAAAGAGTTAGTCGTACCACCTGGTAAAATTATATTACTAATTAGCTGCTGCCCCGCGGTTTCATCCGCGTGGAGATTTTGGATTACATGGTTTTTATTTTTTGCGCGAAACCCTAATTATTTTTCTAAAATTAAAGTAGCCAATGTTACTCCTTGTAACATCAGCTATCTGCCAGTGAAAGTCCCGTCAAAATCGGACCAGCCGTTTCGGAGATTCAAATTCAAATTCAAATTCAAAAGTCTTTATTCAAATAGGCCCCAAAGGAGCACTTATGAAAGTTAAAATGACTCTAACAGCCGGCCTCTGCAACATTCATCTACCCGAATCACAGACTAAAACTAATGCTGTCTTTATCAGAACATAATAAATGACAAAGACACCAACAGACCCAATCCGTGCTCAAAGTCAACGAATCTTCCAGAAACCCACCGTGCCCGTTCCAAATTGGTATAGGCCGAGCAAGAAGAAGGGCAAGAAACTCGTCACGGCATTCTTTTTAAAAAAAGTAGTTTTTTACAATGATTCTAATGCTAACAACTAACAATTTAAAGTTTAGTAGTCGCCAGGAGGCTCCTGAGCTGTTTGCCTCCATGCATCCTTGTCATCTACATAATCCTTAATTTTATAATACGCTTTTTTAATTAATACACTCTTGACTATACGTTTAAACTTTCCTTGTGGTAATTCAGTTAATACTTTAGGAATTTTGTTGTAGAATCTGACACCATTTGCCAGGAACGATTTGTTAGTTTTACTTAATCTGAACCCGGGTACAACAATTTTATGTTTACTTCTAGTATTTAACTCATGTACATCACTTTTTAAGTTAAATTTAGTAATATTCTTCCGTACATACATTATATTTTCCAAAATGTATAGCGAAGGCAGGGTTAGAATACCTATTTCTTTAAAAAAGTCTCTTAGAGATTCGCGTGGACCCATGTCATAGATGGCGCGTACTGCTCTCTTTTGTAATATGAAAATGGTATCTATATCGGCAGCAGATCCCCAAAGTAGGACGCCATAAGACATCAAACTATGAAAATATGCAAAATATACCAACCTTGCCGTCGCCACATCAGTCAGCTGCCTAATTTTACGTACTGCAAATGCAGCGGAACTCAAACGACCCGATAGGGCATTGATGTGAGGACCCCACTGCATTTTGGAGTCAATAGTTAATCCTAAGAATACAGTGTTATTCACCAGGTCAAGTTTGCTGCCTTCCAATTCCACTTTAGATTCCACGTGTGGTACGTTGGGAAGTGAAAATTTAATACATTTAGTTTTACTAGCGTTAAGTAGTAGATTATTAGCAGCAAACCATTCTGAGATTTTGTCAAGGTTATCATTTAATTCCTTTAGTTCACTGTCTTTCCTATCAGTTTTAAAAATGAGTGAAGTATCATCAGCAAACAAAACTATGTCCAATGCTATATGGTCTGTCATAAAGGGTAAGTCATTTATATATACTAGAAAGAGAAAGGGGCCCAGTATTGATCCCTGCGGCACGCCTATCTTCACTGAAGAACCACAAGATGTTACTCTATCGATGCCAACCTTCTGCTGTCTACCCGTCAAGTAAGAATTTACAAGATCAAGAGCTGTCCCACGCACGCCGTAATGATGCATTTTTTTAATAAGCGTTCTGTGTTCCACACAATCAAATGCTTTGGAGAGGTCACAGAATACTCCAATAGCATCCTGTGAACTCTCCCAAGCTTCAAAGATGTGGGACATCAGTTTAGCTCCGGCATCGACTGTTGATCTGCCTTTCGTGAAACCAAACTGGTGACCGTGCAATATTCTATACTCGTTGAAATGTGAAAGTAACTGTTCTAATATAATTTTTTCAAAGATTTTGCTAAGAGCTGGAAGTACAGAAACTGGTCTATAGTTAGAGGGGGTGTCCTTACAACCAGATTTAAAAATAGGGGTGACTTTACTGTGTTTCATTAGATCAGGAAAGACACCCTGATCTATAGAAAGATTAAAAATAATAACTAGATAGGGCGCAATTGTATCAATTAAGGATCCTATTACTTTTACCGATATACCCCACAAGTCTTCGGTGTTTTTCACATTGATAGATTTAAACGCTTTTTTGATACTAGTGGTTGTTATGTAACGAAAACTAAAATCCGGAATTAATTTAGAAAAGCTGTTTTGCAAAAGCATTTCTGCTTTTGCTGGAGAAGAGTCTAGTGATTTAGTAGCCTCCAATGGTATGTTTGTAAAAAACTTATTAAACTCATTGGCTATATCGAGTTGATCAGTAACTACTTTATCGTTAATTTTTAGTTTAAATTCACAATCTCTGTTTTTATTTTTACCAGTTTCTGTGTTAATAATTTTCCAAACAGTTTTGATTTTATTATTAGATTTTGTTACTTTATCCCTAATGTAGTTGGATTTAGCTTGCATACATACGCGTTTAAAAATCTTTGAATATTGACTGACATATTCGTGAAATTTTTTGTTATTAGTGAGTGATTTTTTATAGTATAATTCGTACATAACATCTCTACTTTTTCTAATACCCTTAGTGGCCCAGTCACTAAATTGAAATCTGTTCTTTACTGTTACTGTTTTCTTGGGGCACACTTTGCCAAATTCATTACAAATAATTGTAGACAACATTGCATAGATATCATTTGGGTCTTCAAGTGGAAAATGCGCGAGGGCTAGTCTTGAATCTATGTTTTCATTTAGTATTTCTAATTTATTATCTGTAAGGGCTCGTATTTCAATCTTAGCGTCTATAGATTTAGTTTTATTTTCTAAGCCTATTTTCTGTCCCATGTGGTCGGATCTAACACCAGTTAATAGACTTTTTTGTTTAACACTAAAATTAACAACGATGTTGTCAATGCAGGTAGCAGAGGAATGACATACCCTAGTAGGTTCTGTAAACAGAAATTTCAAATCAAATGACTCAAATAGGGACACAAATTTTTGTTTATCTGATGACTGTCCTAATAAATCTATGTTGAAATCACCACAAACACATATACTTTTTTTACATTTAAATATTTTTCTTAAAATCTCTTCCATAATCAGTAAAAAGTGGGAAAAACAAGATGCAGGAGGTCTATACACACATAAAATTATATATCCAGCTAGTTCAACGCAGGCAACCTCACAGACTCGTTCCACAGAGCAAGCCACTACGTCACTTCGTTCTTTAAATTTCAAATTATTTCTCAATAGTATTATTGAGCCCCCGCCTTCGGCAGACACCCTGTTGAACGTACTGGCGACTACATAGTTGTTTACATGGAATTGCATTGTATTTGGCTTCAGCCATGTTTCAGAGAAGCATAAAATGTCTAGATTGTACTTATCGGTCAATAACTCGATATCTAGAATTTTGCCTGAGAAGCGATTAATATTTTGGTGATATAAAATTAATTCATTACTTTGCATTTGATGCTTCTCTGTCGTCGGTAAATCACTACAAATAACGGGATCTACCTTTTTGCTGGAAATGCTTTTATTGACTTGTACTACATGTGGGGTATTGAGCTTTTCCATTGTCGGACTAGTCAGTTTAAATTATTGTAACCTGACGCTTGATCTAAATAGCTCTCATTAGTAACACTACTAACAATGAGATTGTCATTTGTCTGCGTTATACTACATATAACGGAGTTCTCAATATTAAATGCTAACAACTTAGCAATAATTATTTTATTAAATTTTGACAGGTACAATGTATCCTGAGTCAAAGTAAATTCACTAATAAATAAATTAGTGTCAAAATACAATATGTCGCTATGACGATATGTCAAATTATACAATGTCATATTTAAATTAAAAATGTCATTATTCTGTTTGTCCGTCAATTTAGATGAGTATGGGAAAGCACATAGTATTATCTTCCTCATACCCGACTCTAACTTAACAGTTAACATGTCAATTAGCTTAATTAAATCTCTCTTATGTATACTTAAACTATTTCCTAATTGTACAATGAGTGAGGTATCCCTGTCAAAATGGTCATGTTCAATCATCTGGATAATCTGTCCGATAGGGGCATTTGGTAAGCAGTTATTTGTAACATTTTGCTCAAGATAGTTGCTCAGAATCATGCCCATACCAGTGCCAATCATGTCTGAATAAAGTACTGACCTAGGTCTGTACCCAGCTTGCTGGCAAGTATCAGACTGATTATCCAAAGACACAGACAGTGTAGGTGTTCCTACTTCAAGCGGTTGCATCAGGCCAGAGCCATTATTGCTGGGTAGCATAATGGGCTCCGACACTGGAATATTGAGGGATGTGTCTCCACACTTAGCACACATATCTTTTGATTGACATGTTGTGTTCAATTGTAGTATGTTAGTCATGGAGGCAACATACTGGCTATATTGCTGTTGTGATTGCTCATATTTGCATGTGAGGTCATTGAGTGATCTCATGAGATGATCCTTTCTTGCCGTTAGGTAATCTAGTTCTCTTGAGTTCCGGCCTAGTAAATTATAACATGATTGTAACTCAATATTTAAATCAATTTTATCTTTCCTTAATTGTAATGTTTTATGAAACTTTCTGTAAGAATGAAGTGTTTTTTGAGCCTTTTTTATGAATCTATTTAGTTTTAGATATTTCTTGATTTTATTTGATCCACTTGTATGCAAGATTTTGAATTTTGAGTCTGGAGTAGTGAGATCAATGAGTGGTATGTTAGCCCCACAGGTTACCAACTCATTGTACAAAGCTGAAGTACTTAAAGAGGAATTGTCTTTAATTAAACTATCTAATTCTTCAATCTTTTTTCTTGCTAAAAACAGCTCCTGGTTTTGAGTTTTTATATGCAACAAAGCTGACTCATAGCACTCATGGTCTTGGCTGGTGGAATCTAGAGAACTTTGAAGCCGGTCCCGTTGGTCTGTCATGTCCTCCAACAATGTATCCAGCTCGGTGAGCTGATTCTTGAGTTGGGTATTTTTGTTGTTGATTCTCACTATCTCAGCCTCGCTATCTTCACGTTCTTGTAATAGTTGGTCACGAAGCTTGTTGCTATCTTTCAATTCCAGGAGTGCTGCCTTAAGTTTGGACTCCATGTCCTTCGCGGTGGCTTTTCTAGTCATCATGGTCATTTTAAGTTGCACCGCGTGGTCAGCCACTGGAAAACAATTAAAAGTGCTTAGATAACACAGTAACTTAAGGTTTTACTGTAATATGTGATATTAACTCAAGTTTAGTGCCAAATCCTAGACATAAAACAAGTTAGGGATGAGAATAAGTGCCTTCTGCACAGTACAACAGATAAAAGTGGGAAATTGAAACAGAAAAATTTAAAGAACAAAAGAGATATAAAACAATTTTTAAGTTAGAAACAAAGCAATGACAGAGAATAGACAGACAAAAGTTCGAAACTTTTACCTGTGTATAACTGTACAATGTATTATTTTATTTAGATCTTTGTTTATAAAAATAAATCCAAAATATTACTGGAAACTGGTAATTTATTCAAAGGTCTAACAACACATTACAAAGTTTGACACCAAACCTGTTTATCAGGGTAAGTAGGGCACAGTACCTAAGTGTAAAATTGCAGTTTAAACATGTATGTGACCAGTGTTATTTTCTTCAAGCCTACTCCCACAATTTGTCGAGTAGGTCGAGATGTAACGCGGCCGAAGTGTGATTATGGACGAAGCTCACAAAAGTGAGGCCAGTGTATGAATGTGAGTGGTATCGAGAAGAGAAGAAGTCAGGAATGTTAAATAACACAATACTTCCCAGGATTTATAAGTTTCCAATGCAACCAATTGACGTCACACGTCAGTTTGAATTCGCCCGTTTGGTCCGGCGTTTGATTTTACCAAATAACTTCACTGATCGTTCTATCACATGAATTTAAACTCACTAGCATTCGTAAGGTTAATTGTACACATTTATAAACAACACAGAACAGCAAAACTACATTTAAATCTAATAAAAACTTAAAATTATTACACAGCAAAATATTTAACAGCTGATCTTCAGTGTTGCCACAGGGCAAAAAAATCCCTTACCCGGAACAAACAGACAGACAGACAGACAGACAGGCAAAAATTTTAAAAATGGTTGTTTTGTTATATGTACCGTATATACTTTCATATGCATTTAGTAAAAAGCTGTAATTTTGATATTACAAACAGACACTTCAATTTTATTTATCTGTATGGACATACAAAAGTAGGTAGGTATCATATAACGCTTTGGGTAAATTTCTCTTAAGAACCCGAAGTATAACTCGCCCAACTCCGTGATGGGCCTAGCGCCGAGCGGTAAATATTGTTCCTGTTTCACCACGAGCAAGACGGGGCGCGGAAAAGAGCAAGACAGCACGTCTAGTCAAAGATCAAGAAGTTGGTGAAGCGCAGATGCGAATTTGATAGACAGGCCATAGAGTAATAAATAACCTACGCCTATGACGATGACGACATTATTATAATTTGAAATAATGGTTACCTACTGAAATAATGGTTAGTCATATATTGTAGGTATATTAATACTCTACTTATTGGATTCTACCTATCCGTTGTCCACCATGGAGATACAATGACACATTGCTTTTAATAAAATTTTAAAATTAGTAAGTATATAGATTTTTGAAAAAATCATGTTCATGTCCGTGACCTGGGAACTACAGTTGCTGGAAACAGGACTCGAAAGCTGAAGCCCCAGCTCAGTGGCGTGATCTTGAATAATTTGCCTTCGTTCAGCAATCGACAAGAATATAAGTTGATGGTACTATACCTATAATTCATGCAACTACATTCGAAAAAGTTGAATCATGACCCACCTATTCGATTTTTTTCATATATCAATTATCGAAGTATAGGAATTATAGGATAGGCTTCGGATTGCTTCTGACCGATTTTGACCTTCATTATGGACGTGTTAGATTAACAAATTGGCTGTAAGATCATTCAAAACTTTTCCGATGAGGGAAACTGAAAGATAAAGTCCAACTTGTCAATTATTATTACGCTATAAAGAAAATAAAATAAAACCTTTTTAAAGAAATAACGTTGACTTTTTTGATCGTGAATATTTGTTGTTTTCTTCACCTGACTGACTTGACACTTATCACATCTATATCAATACTAGCTTCTGCCCGCGGTTTTCACCCGCGTTCCCACAGGAACCGTGCATTTTTTCGGGATAAAAAGTAGCCTATGTTACTCTCCTGTCCATAAACTATATCTATTAGGTTGGGGAAAAAGTCTTTTCGCATTATAGTATGTATGAACTTGTAATAAAATCTCTTTGGCTATAGTATTTGTATCTGGCTGGTTTTGGTATCATATGAAAGTTTAAATTTTAAAGAACATAATTCCAAATTCAAATTAGGAAAATGTGTGATTTTCATTTGTTTTTCGTACTGTCAAAATGAGTGAATCTAATGAAGAAATTCGATACATTTTAAAATTTTACTACAAAAAAGGTAAAAATGCAACGCAAGCCGCGAAAAAAATTTGCGATGTTTATGGACCTAGTGCAGTGTCTCTGAGAGTAGCACAAATTTGGTTTAAGCGTTTTCAATCCGGAAATTTTGATTTCAAAGATGCACGTCGCTCTGGTCGCCCTATTACGGATAAAATGGATGCCATTTTTGAAAAAGTGGAACAAGATCGGCAGATCAGTAGTTACGACGTAGCTGAAGAACTGGGAATTGACCACAAAACAGTTTTGGCGCATTTGAAAAAAACTGGGTACACAAAAAAGCTCGATATTTGGGTACCTCACGAGCTCACTGAAAGAAACCTAATGAATTGCTAATGAACCGTGTACTCATTTGTGATTCTTTACTACGACATAATGAAACCGAACCATTTTTGATGAAGCTGATAACTGGTGATGAAAAGTGAATCACGTACGACAAGAACGTGCGAAAAAGGTCGTGGTCAAAGACCGGTCAGGCTTCACAGACTGTGGCGAAACCCGGGTTAACTCGCAACAAGGCGATGCTGTGTGTGTGGTGGGATTGGAAGGGCATTATTCATTATGAGCTGTTACCACCAGGCAGGACCATTGATTCTGAACTCTACTGCGAACAACTGATGAGATTAAAGCAAAAAGTTGAGAGAAAGCGGCCGGAATTAATCAACAGAAGGGATGTGGTTTTTCATCATGATAACGCTAGACCTCACACATCTTTAGCCACTCAGAAAAAATTAAGAGAGTTTGGCTGGGAGGTGATAATGCATCCGCCGTATAGTCCTGACCTTGCACCTTCAGATTTCCACCTGTTTCGGTCTCTTCAGAATTCTTTAGGCAGTGTCAGGTTAACATCACGAGAGGACTGCCAAAACCACTTGTCGCGGTATTTTGATCAGAAGTCCCAAAATTTATATAGCAATGGGATCATGTCCCTACCTACAAGATGGCAAAAAGTTATCGAACAAAATGGTACCTACATACTTTAGTTAAATGTAAATAAACTATATTAAAAAATGTTTTGAATTTTCTTAAAAAATGCGAACGAACTTTTTCCCCGACCTATTATACCGAAAATCACGTCGATCCGTTCTTCTGTTACTGCGTGAAAGAAGGACAAACCAACAAACACACTTTCGCATTTATAATATTACTAGGATATATAGTAGGATTACTAGGATAAAGAGATAAAATTTGTTTGTTTGTGAAAGAAATTCCACCTGGCTACCATTCCAGATGCACTCCGTAGTTTAGGTATAAAGCTACAAGTACGCGGCGCGCGGGCTCGTACTGTCGGGACGAATTCAGCGTGTTGCCGTGCGGCCGGGTCGCACGTTAGCAGTACCTACGTAATCACTCACGCGGAGCAAAAGCATATTGCTTCGCATTCAGCTGCGAGGATCCAAACCGCAAGTTTTTGCAGTTTTAGAATTTTTATCGACTTACAATGTTTTTATGTACAATGTACATATAAACAACACAATATTTGTGTAATATAAAAAAATAAACTATTTTATCATCAGTCTTATTTAATAAAGTTAAATTAATCACTTCAAATAAGCTATTCTTGCATAATTATACTTTAGGGGATAATGTGAAATGAAGACGCGGCGGTGGCCTAAGGCAGCCCTTACACCTAATTCATGATTGATAGATAAGCATCAATCGCGGATCACGAGAACACCATGAAAAAACCACGATCCCCGTTTGACGCATATCGTATCGTCTATTGTGGTTGTGGTTGGGGCTTGATGGAATGATCTATTCCGAGCACGGTACCCGCTTCTACCTATGCACCTAAGCTTCTACGACCTCTATTAAAAAAAAAATGGTTTCACAACTACTGCTTGCTCAGTGCAGACGCCGCGGTAAATAAGCGGTAGTGCGCTTGATATGTATGTAGCGTAAAGCGGAGCAGTCGTTGCTTTCATCCCAGGCAGAGCTTCGAGACAGACGTTCTTGTTAGACGTTCGCTGTTAGAGTCATTTTAACTTTCATAAGTGCTCCTTTGGGGCCTATTTGAATAAAGACTTTTGAATTTTGAATATTGAAGTTCTTGTCTATTTAGTGGTTTTTTGATGGTTTTACATCCAGTCGCGCTTGCTCGTGTATTATCTCGTAATCTGCGCTGGATGCAAAAGCATGGTTATTTTGATACCAAAACGCATACTTGCATAAGTGTCAACGGTCTGCATTATGATAGCGCGGACTAGTCAGCTGCAGCACCCGTGCTGTGCTTGCGTTATGTTTGGTACGCTCAGCATAATAAACGGAATAATGAAATTTTGTTATCTAAATACGAGTAGAATAGATGTAGTAGTTTTATCCTGATTTCACATGAGTAAAGCCGCGGGGAAAAAGCTAGTATATAACGCATTAAAAATATTGAAGCTAAATTCATTCTAATCCAACCAATCCTACTTCCTTATAAATACGAAAGTGTGTTTGTCTGTTTTTTGGTTTGTCCTTCAGCAACGAAGCAACGTATTGATTTTTGGACGATTTTTGGCATATATATAGTTTATGGACCGGAGAGTAACTTAGGCTAATTTTTATCCCGGATAATGCACGGTTGCAGTGGGAACGCGGGTGAAATCCGCGGGCAGAAGCTAGTATTATAAATACGAAAGTGTTTGTTGATTTCTTGGTTTGTCCTTCTTTCACATAGTAAAAGTGCAACGGATTTACGTGATTTTTGGCGTAGAAATAGTTTATGGACCGGAGAGTAATATAGGCTACTTTTAATCCCGGAAAATGAACGGTGCCTGTGGGAACGCGGGTGAAACCGCGGGCAGAAGCTAGTTGATATTGTACAGCCTTTGATTATCTAGTTTATCACATAAAATAGCTATGCAAAAATAGCTATTTATCTGGGTCAGGATTCAAATTTGTTACTGCTCCCTGTAATGTCTCACACATTATACACTTATCAATCGTATATTATAGCGTACCCATACACGAGCACACTGTTTGTAATATCAAAATAACTGGTTTTTCACTAAATGCATATGAAAGCATATAGGGTACCTATATCAAATCAACCATTCTTTAAATTTTTGTCTGTCTGTCTTTCTGTCTGCCTGTCTGTTTGTTTGTTCCGGGTAATCTCCGAAACGGCTGGACCGATTTTGACGGGACTTTCACAGGCAGATAGCTGATGTTACAAGGAGTAACATAGGCTACTTTAATTTTAGAAAAAGAATTAGGGTTCCGCGCAAAAAAATAAAAACCATGAAATCCAAAATCTCCACGAGGGTGAAACCGCGGGGCAGCAGCTAGTCTATGGAATAAATCTGAAAGTGTATCCTTTCAGACAAAAAAAAATGAATTTTACATATCAGTTTATAAATAGCGGAATATACATTAAAAAATACAACCGAATTGAGATCCTCTTTTGTTTTGAAGTTGGTTCAAAATAAAATAATTTATTTTTTCCATAACATCGCAGTGGAAACGAACCGTAGCTCACAGTCTCTCGTGAGCAGTTATCGCTTGCCTCATATTATTATTTGTGTTCTGTTTTAACCGAATTAAAAAAGGAGGAGGTTCACAATTCGTCTGTTTTTATATTAGGGTTTATATCATGGGTGGTTTAATAAATTTTATGAAAAAATACTCCTTAGAATGGAATTTAATCATCACGATATTTTTAGACAGTGTCTAAAGATAAACATCTAAAATGATTAGAAATGTCACAACAGAATTAAGTTAGACAATGGTTAGATACTACATAAATCAGGATTTGTGGTTGCTCATATTTAAACACGTGACTAAGGCATGTTTAGGAGTTAAACGCTGTTTATCACAGGTTTAATGTAATAACAATATTTTTTTGTGGTAAGACCGTAGCGTAGGTAGGTTTCTACTCTCCAACTAGTCATAGATACTTTCGCGTTGAATCATCCATTTTTCATACCTCCGAAGTCCGAGAAAGTACCTAAAGGTTGAAAAATATGTAACTTACTGATACGAATCAATAGGTTCCTAAATACCTACCAAATCAACTGTCAAATACGTCTCTATAACGTTATAAATATTACCTAATCTGTGTCTCAGTTACAGAATACGAGTTGATAACTTCATCAATAGATACACTCTACGAAATTCGAAAGAATAAACGAACATGCCGCGTACAATTTGAGTTGTGAATTATTGTGTTCGAAGCGTAGACAGAGAAATAGTCCGTCGACGGTTCGAAGACTGTCAGGGCTAGATCGGCAATTGTCGGGACTCGGGAGTTTCCGTAGCCTCACTGCGTCTCCCCGTTACCTCACCCCGCGTGTGACGAAGCGGTTGCAAAATGTCGACAATATTTTACATTTTTTTGATAACTTTTCGAAGTTCCTTTTTCATTTTGAATGTACATAATCTATTTCAATTATTATGTATTATTTTCAAAGTTGACTATATTACCGAGGGGTAAGGTGCAACAGTTTTTTGATTAAACGAGTTTATTATATGAAAATAATCAGTTCAAAACGAGTCGTTTTAGTGGTGGAAATATTGAAAATTCACTTCGCTCTAATTTGATTTTAGTTGTGTTTGAACCAAAACGAAAGCGTTTCGCCCCTAGATACTGCTTATCCGCTTATACATGCAAAATTTCATTTAAATCTGACCTGTAATTTTCAAATGAACAGGGAAGTTCGTTTGTATGGGACATTCGGTTTACGTACCTCTGTTAATACGTCTCAAGTTTGTTATACTTCTATAACCTACCATCAAATCCCAATCCGAAACTAATTAGGGAAGTTGCCCGTCACACACATAAATCACACTTCAATCTGAACGATCTGGCGTAGTTCCGACCAAACAACGTATCATTACCTTTCACACGGTAATGCGAAGAGACCATCTTGGATCATAATCTTCGAGTCAACGGTTAATCATCACTTCAGAAAGTTGTTTTTTTTTTAATTCTCGATAGCTTAAGGTTTGACCACTATCTCAGACGCTACCCCGAGCCAATGACATTCATCATTCTGTCCTCTTTGCACTAATTGTGGGTTTGTGTTGATGTAAAAGAAAAAGAAGACCGCGCGGGCCACTAAAATTGAGTAAAAATCCTTCTTCTTCTTTCATTATGTAAAAATCCTAAAAACGCGTATAAATTACTTCAAAATTAGATATTTATTCGAAAATCTTTTACAACCAAGTTTTTTATCATTATATAATACCTAAATTTGGACAATATTATTAATATACACTTATAAACAACAGAGATATTTCATTGCAAACATATTTTTAGAGGTAACTTTATAATTTTTTTTGATCGAGTTAATTTGTAAAATACTTTTTTATCACATCAATTTTATCAGTAGTATGATTAATAATGACATATATTTTTTCCAATGCCAAAAGCTCATCTGATTTTGCTAAAAAAACCTTTTAAGTGAAGCTATTTAGCTGCTATATACGGCTTAAGGCTGTTAATAATCATAACATCAAGCAACACCTCATACCTGTATGTATTAATATGAAGGTGGCTAAGCAGTGGCAATAGTCAACAACCTTACGCGGTCAAGTTACATACACTTGACCGGGGCCTCGGGTGACACCGTCCATATAATTTCGCCCCGCTACCAAGACGGTAATCGATAAAGTGATAGAAATCGATCGATACAATTTGCTTTTTAGTGTTCCGTTCTTAGAATTGGAAAACGGAGCTCTTATTCACTTTATTATCTTCGGTAGGTATATGTGTCGGTGTTGATTGCTAAGTGAAGTTATTACGTATTCTGAAGTTCTACCTTCAGCCCTCGTTGAAAGAAACTCGCTTTAGACGTGGGCGTGAGTTCAATTTATACAAGTCATAATAGTATTCAACATGACCATAAGCAAGGTATTACGAACTTTATCACTAGAAATGGGATATTTACCATGTAAATTATTTCATTTGAGTTTCGGATATTTTGGCACTGTTGCAAACGCCGTGATCTTGGAAGAATAGTTCTTCAGTCAAAATGTTGATGACCATGACATTT
This sequence comes from Crocallis elinguaria, assembly GCA_907269065.1. NCBI lineage: Eukaryota > Metazoa > Arthropoda > Insecta > Lepidoptera > Geometridae > Crocallis > Crocallis elinguaria. The sequence continues at coordinate 4,466,534 of OU026070.1, read as the reverse complement.
TAAAAACCTATAAGGTAGTTTTTAAGGTATCATTCACGACAAAAGCAACTATATGATTACTCGTAAATTTGTATGAAATCAATTCGCACTACAATATTTATGGACAGGCGTGATGCTGACCATAAAATAAAAATCACAAGAGAGAGGAAAGAAACTATACTCGACCAACTCTTATATTATTATACAAAAAAGGTTGATCAAAATAAATAATTCTGTTCCACAGCACATAATTGTGATGAAGTGGTTTGAAACCATTGCCGATCATAAATACTATGTAGCTATGGAAAAGTCTCCATGCCTAGACGTCGCATGGTAACGGTCAGAAACCAGTTCGTGCTCTTGGCAAAGTACTCATTTCTCGAGAGCAATGCCTCGATGTCCACGAGCTTGAAAACAACGTGCAACCTTTTCCCTGCGAAATTACTTCGAGATAGGTCCATGTTAATGCTATCAGATAGATAAGCGTGTGGTAGGTAATAATCTTATTTCATTATGCTCCTGAACACAAAACTAAGAGGACTACATGATGATTATAGCATTTAGTCAAATCCATACAAATAAATAAAATTGAAGTGTCTGTTTGTAACATCAAAATAACAGCTTTTAACAAAATGTATATGAAAGTACTTATATATGGTACCTATAACAAAACAACCGTTTTTTTAATTTTTGTATCTGTCTGTCTGTCTGTTTGTTCCGGGTAATCTCCGAAACGGCTGGGCCGATTTTGACGGGACTTTCACTGGCAGATAGCTGATGTTAGAAGAAGTAATTTAGGCTACATTTATTTTAGAAAAAAAATTAGGGTTCCGCGCAAAAAAATAAAAACCATGAAATCCCATATGTCCGTGCGGGTGAAACCGCGGGCAGCAGCTAGTATGAAATAAATAAACTCATGAAAATTCATTTTTGCACTGCACAAAAAAGGAATTTAATGTTTTAGAGTTCAGGTATGTATGTTTGAATGTATTTGAGTTTATAGGTACCACCATAACTTTTCAACGCCTAAACAGATTTTAATGTATGGGGTATCTTTAGAATTCTTACATCATCCCGTGTGACACTGGCTAGGTCAGTCGTATTATTTATTTATGTAATTTTTGTTGCATCGAAATTTATGCATATTTTATACTGTTATCTTTGTTTACAACATCTATAATATAGGGCCGCGTTGGCTTAACGGGCATTCCAAAGCGCGGAAACACTCAATTATTATATAATAACATCAGAGGCCACGCATCTTAAATTAAGTATTGACCGGTTCTATCATTGCTTATAATATCCGACCTAGCCAAAGCGTTTTGGTACTGCATTAGTTATACGCAACGCTGAGGAATGGAACTCCTTGAGAATATATGTATTTCCCGACTGATATCGGATCGCGATCGGTGTGTTCAAGTCCGCGAGTGAGTAAATATCTTCTAAACATAAACCAGTATTCTGTAAAACTTAAAACTGAAAGAATCTGTTAACGAATTCGGCTTTGCGTGTTTTTATTTGCATTTTACTGTACTCGTAATTTGAATGAAGCACTTTATTAATAATAATACAATCTTTTTTTTTTCTGCTGTCATAAAAACCTTTTAAACAAATTGTACAATCTATGACTTATTAGGCCTTTGTATATAGTAAATAACTATTCAAGCAATATCTAAGAATGTTCAATCACGAAAAATATATAACATGAAAACTTTGATAATATGTTCGACAGTAACAAACGCTGTAAATGCGAAATCTTACAATATTATAAGGAAAATAACTTCGGTTTATTCCTTAAGTAAATTATGAGAAAGATTGAAACATTCCATGAAAATACTCAAGCTTAAAAAATACGTATAATAAACCAATTCTTCATGTACCTAGTTAAAGGAACGATTTTTAAAAGGGACGATGTCTGAATAATTATGGCTCACCGATCAACATTTGATGAATACAAGACAAATGACTACATAAATACAGGATGATTGAGATGGGTCAATGTAATATAGTTTGAAACTAGTATTCTAGGTGTACTATTTTAAATATTAACCGTGTTACCACAAAAAAAACACATTTAGAGGCCTGTTTAGCTAGACAGTGTCTAAAGATAAACGTCTAAAATGATTAGAAATGTCACAACAGAATTGTGTTAGACATCGGTTAGACACTACTTAAATCAGAATTTGCGGTTGCTCATATTTAAACACGCGACTAAAACATGTTTAGGAGTTAAACAGTGTTTTTTCAGCTTCTTTTTGGCTAAAAAAAATTGACAGAACAGATGACAAAATAGCTTATTATTTGTCAAAACTATCAAAAATGACGTGACGATGACGTCATACTTTTATAATGTTGCTGCTTTTTGGATATTTTTAGGAACACAGTGTTACTGTTAATTAATTTTGCATTTACTACGCTTTTTTTAAAACTAGTTTAATAAAATGCAGGCCTCAAAATGTTTTTATTGTTCTTCTACGTACTTTATTTCAGGCACATATCTAGAAAAAATTAGAGGCTAGTGCATTTTTTCTAATAAGCACCAAGCTCCATACAAATTTGGTACAAGTCCTTTCTCCATCTCTAATAGTTACAGATTTTTTTTATACCAACCCATCTCAATGGATCATCCTGTACACAAGCAGGCTACATACATTTTACGTTTATTGGAACTAGTCTCACGCTTTTTCTTCATGTATGTCGTATAATTACACCGGCCGTTTTCATTGCTACGTAAACTAATTACATAGTAGATGTCAGCCGTCCGTAATTTTAATGATTAGGTATTATGTCTTGTTTTTAGAATAAACGTTTACCTTTTGAGTTAAGTCTAAACAATAGCTATAGATGAATTAAAGCCAAAAAAAATTTTATATATAAATTTTGGATTAAAATTGCGAAAAGTTTTGAAATTAGCGTTGAAAGTAGGTACATTCGCAACACATGTCTATTGTCAGTTACTTCTTAATTTAGTACATAATTACCTGTTAGTACCTCTTAAAATTCTCTCTGAAACGGCTGGACCGATTTTCACAAGACTTTCATTGGAAGATAGCTGATGTTAATAGGAGTAACTTAGCCTACGTGAGCAAAGCCGCGGGGCACAGATAGTATTACAATAAAAAAAACTGTAGCCGTCTTATAAGTGTTTTGTTTTAAAACACCTAGACAAAACAAGATAACAACGATTTTATCGGTAAGTAAGGATTAAGTAAAGGAATGTTCGATGTTTTAAAACATCGTAAACATTGACGTTTTACAAATGCTTTTTAAAGAACACATGAGGTATTTAAAATATGTGAGAGTTGGAAATAGATAATAATTTTTGTATTTTTGTCATCATAAGCGCAAAGAATTTTGCAGCAACTACATATATATGAGTCATGGTAAAAAAAACCAGTTTAAAAGAATAAAAGTATAAAATCCATTTCAATTAATATTTAATTTAGTTAACAACTACAAACGCCATGGAACTTTGAAACCCAATACAGGTATTCTCATTCTAACAAAAATAAATACCATTTATTTATCCTATGACTTCGTCACGGTTTAATCATCCAAAAACCGACATAAAGTACACTAATATTTTGGAATCAATAAAATTTTAGGTTAAACGAATATCAAAGAGTGGTTCTAAAGTTCTACTGACTACGTTTTTTTATGCATACTTATGTTTGAAAAATTGTACCCAAAGTATAAAATTATTATTCCACTTATTTTTCGGCTTGAATAATAAAAAATGTAATGCAAAAAAACAGACAAACATACGTTGACATTAATGATTTGGTCGTCTACTAATCAAAATACTCTCAATTAAATTTTTATCTTCGAATTATGAAAATTAATTCATATGGCACAAAAATCATATAACAGTTTAACATTAATTTGCATACCTGTTTGCTGAGAACTTTCACCATCACATCACAAAACTCACACAAACATCAAAAGCCGTTGATAATTTCAAACGAAAAATACACTTACATACAGTGACGTCATACCATGTCTAACGGAACTAGTATTACCATAGAATATACACAATACTGAGTGACAACCGCGTGAGTAAATTTTCTTTTCAGTGCGCAATAAAGGCAATACCTCGATAATTCTCCAATATTGATTTTAGCAAAGTATGGAGCTCAGTGAAACCATAACAACACGATGTGGGTAATGTAAATTTCCTAATGTATTTTACCTATCTTGTACCCTTCACTATATTCTATGGAAACGTAAATACGTTCAAAGCTATTGCATTCGGACTGACTGTAATAAGTAGGATTTACTTCACTTTTAGATCTACTTTTTAATTTAAAAAAGCTGCTTTAGCTTTCAACATTTAACCAGCAAATCATAAATATCTACACCAAATATGCATCTCCGAGGTGAGAGAAGAAGTATTTGGTATAGCACCACAAAGCAGTTAAGTAAAAATAATTGCGCTCAGCACGATATGTCTTTTGATATTTATTGAGACTACTGGAATCGGGTAATTTGAAACAGTGGAAGAGGCGATGTTAAATTGGACAATTTTTTTCCCATAAAAATTAATAAAATCTTTTGTCCAAACGTTTGTTTTTCGTTCAAATAATTGATCAGCCGGCGTTTGGGAAATGATATAATCAATTTAGGGCGCAATGAGTTGAAAGTATACTTTCTTACTGTTTTCTGTAATTTTTAAAATTAATTGATGGTAATCTTCTAAGCCACTCCCCAAAATTCATTAGAGGTTTCCGCTTTTTAATAGGATTTTTTTAAAATTAAATACAATCAAAATTCCTAGCTATAGTTTTTGAAAAGCAAATCCACAAACAGCTTTTATTATTTAATCACTTAAATCCGCGATTGAGCTCGAGAAGCGAGAATTAGAATAATAAGTAGCATAAAAACCTGGAACAAAACAACAACTTGCGCCTATAACTAGCTAGTCGAGTATCGATGCGAACCCACCGCAGAATTAGCGAAACTAAAACCGCAGCAATGAGAAAACTAGAGAGACAATTTCTAAAGAACCTGTCTATATTCCGAGTTTCCGAGTGACCGCAAACGTAGAACTCGATTGTGTTGATTGGAATCACGTCATATGATGTTTTCCGTGTCCATTGGAATAGAAAACAATAACAACATAGAGTATGTAGTGAAAACTTTGTTGTCTACTTAAAGTATAAGGCTAGTGCAGTTGATAGCATTAATTCAAATGATCTTATAACTAAGTGTTTGGACTTCAAAATTAATTTGAATTATGGAGACTGTTGCCGAACACAAAATTATCTACATTATCAGACGCTCTTTAAAGTTTTTTTAAGAGTTCAACGTCCTTCGTAGTTTTTAATTTTATAGATGCCCATTGCTTTGCATTGAAATTGTTAAAGATATATATTAAGTGACGTTGCTTGTACTTATTTTGTACGATTACATTTTTTTCTAAATTGTAATCATGATTATTTTCTGTTATTTAATAACTTACTTTCAAAGTCATTTTCAACACAATAGTTCCAAAATGATCCTTTGCGTACTTAAATATTTATCTCATAAGATTACTTCTGTTAACGCACCTTAAACTTTGCTATAAACTGATGTTTGCTATTGAATATTTCCCCTTCGTCATTATCGGATATCCATAATTGCAAACTGGCTAATGACTAGTTAAAGATTCAATATTCTCTTGTTTAAACTTCCACCTTAAGCCTTGTGTATTTAGGTGCAAATTTGGTAGGTGGTTCTAAATTGTCTCCGATAGGTATACCTATAGATTCCCACGGGGCTGATTCTCGTTCCGCATCGAGGGGCGGAAGCCGAGTTAGGTGTAATTACTCATCTCAACCGACGTCTCGTCGCGAGAAAAGTCTTTGCGTCACTTGCTTGATTTAAGTCAATTTTGCGTTACTTTAATTCATTCGAAAAAAGCTACAGGTGATGACAATGCAAGTTTGCTATTAACTTTATCAAGGCCAGCTTTGTTTTACTCAGTTTTTATTTATCGTTTACAGTAGTGCCAAAAGTTTTACGAACAGTCATTGATTCACATCCAAACAAAGCAAATTATAAGGTTCCAAAAGTTTGAACATTCGTCTTGTCCGCGCCTCCTCCTTACTTTACAAGCACACGGGCAAGTCTTTATATAAATTAAACACCTCGACGTCTCGCGTGGAATTTATGACTATTGTTTAAAGCAGTTCCGCAGCTGGATGTCGAGGCTGCTGAAATTGCGGTAGTACTTGAATAGGGAGGGGAAAACTCGTTACCTAAACCGAGACGACGTCACACGAGTATAGAAGCAACCGTGCATAATTTTGATTGGCTCTAAAACAAAGCGTTTTAGTATAAAGCCGCACACTGTGCCCCTGTACAGCTTGGTGCTCAGCAATATGGAGCTAAGCTCGGTTTTACTCCGGGGAGCTATAAAAGCTTAGTCGATAGCCGAGCAATAATAGACTCAGCGGTTGTCGTTTAAACATTATATTTGTAACGTTGTGAAAGATCGAGATTTTTAATTTTGGAACCTTCGAAAGATATTCCGTTAAACATAATAATATCTTTATTTTTAACGTATCTGCTAGCAATTTCTCTGAAATCACCAGTAGTTTCAAAATTCTCGTTTTCTACAGATCGACTCGACCTAATCGATTTGGATCAAACAACCCCATATACACCCAAAACTGTAGACAGTTTTGGGTATCTATGTTACGTCCAATTGAGGCCGTTGACCATGTTCTTGCATATTGGTATCCACGAAACTGGCATCCGAACTGGTAAAACCAGTATATAAATTAAACAAAATCCGGATGGTAAGCATACCAGGTCAAAGCCTCAGGTACCTGCAAATTTTTAGATACTATCCTCAACCACATTTCACGCATTTTATTACAACTTTATTGACGTTTTTACGATAAATTGCAAACTCATTATAACTAAAAATTTTATGTTTAAAGTGTAATTTGCAATTTTAGTAAAATAAAACAAACAAATTGTGAAATCATATTAAAGAACTTTGGTTGAAGGAGCTGGTGAAATATATGGATAATCTAGAGAGAACGACGCAAAATTACGTATACCAGGTAAACACATTATCAAAACGGGTGACAATAGCAAAATGAGGCCATGTAGTTGGTATAAACGAAATCCTAGCAAGGTAGTAGGACATTTCGTATTGCTTAAAGTAAAGTAAAGTAAAAAGTAAAAAGTAAAAATCATTTATTGACATAACTTTTTGCACTCATTATCAATGAACCCATAGGCTGCCGAACTAGTAAATGCCTAGCTTGCCTAGCTCATTACCATGCTCAAGTTGAAAATATATCGCCAAGCACCTATCATGCGTCGGTGTGTTCCATCAACTGCACTTGAGATCCAATCTTAATCTAGGTGTACCGTATTTGCCATCTTCCACCACACCGTCATTTAAGACCAAGTGAAAATAGCTCGTAATGAAGAGTGTACCTAAGTATCATAAATTCACTTACACAATAAACTTATACATATATATTATCTATATTAAATTCACAAAATGTCTAAGGATGCGAAAGCGCGTTTTGTTAAAACTACGAAAGATGCATTTTCAGTATTATACTTAAGGGCGATTTTTCAATTGCACTTTAACGAAGTGATTGCTATCCAATCAATTAATTTTCGTGTTTTTAGTGTGTTTTTCGAGTCTTTCATTTCAAAATCAATGGACCGTTAGCTAACTAAATTTTATTTCTTTAGAATGCCATAAAATTTATTTACGTCTGTCTTCACCACAGACTTAGATGAATCAGGGAATTATCTAACAGGACGCTATCTGGCTATTGAAAAATCGGCCCTTAGAGAACAGTATTTAGATTTTCGTTAAGGATAAACAAAAATGGAATCCGCTCTAAGATTTTCTCTGAAACTAATAATAGAGAATTGACTTTTACTACCAACCACACCGTATACTCGTAAATTAGTAGCTGAACCGTAAATTACTTCCGTAATTTTACGGCGTCCGGAGTTGGAAGGAAAACTCATTGACACGAATCTGAACGCCTTTGGTCGCCTAGCTCACCTTACTAATTAGCTTCGAGATATTTCGGTGGCTTCAGCAACTTTACTGAACTATTCGTCAACCAAATTTGCCCGTTAATTTGGAATGTCTACCTGTGAAATGGGTAAAAGTGGAGTAGGTATTTTAATTTGTCCAAGACATCCACCTATGTAGACATTCATTAATTAAGTTATTGGGCTAGTTAATATGTTTTTCATTTGTCAAAATGTGACACAATTATTGTATAATAAAGTAGCCTCATCTTTATACAAAAGTTTCTTTTTAAGATGTTTAAGTATTAAAGCAGATTATTTTTGGTGAAACATCATGTTATATTCTTTGTTCTTTATGAGTCTACCGTTACCTGGGAAATCGTTACCTTTGCCTTCTCAAGTAAAAATGATTCGATTACTCAGGAGCGATGCATTTTCATATTCTTACAGTCCAGTGGGTAACTTTTTATATGACAGGTGCTATTCCATTTTAATATTTTTTAATATAATTACTGCACTGACAAAGTTCTTACCAGTAAATCTTATTATAATATATGTATTTTTAATAATATTCCTATAGTGTTTAACTGTCAGAAATCTTTACAATACGGCTCATATTTGTACAAAATATTTTATTTAAAATATTAAATAGACGCAAACGAAGGAAATGCTCGTTGGCATAAATTAATCCCTTTGTCAACATTCACAATTATTTTTGGCTTATCGTTTTCTTCTTGTCTCTTTTGCGCTTAAGCATCCGTAGGTATTTCAATACAATTATAACTTTTATAGAAGGCATATACATACGTTAATGTTGAGACTTTAATAATATGTTCATCGGTCTGTCAATTTGATTACCTTCTTATCAAAATCTAACCTAAACAATATAATAAAAAATAATTAACTAATGAAAATTAATATCAGATTGTTAACATTATAATGTAACTCAGAAACCTTCAAGTTTCCATGACTTGAGTTATCTAGCCTCGGAAGTAACTCGTTGTCCTATGACACCAAGCATGTAGTAATACCCGTGCAATACCTATCTACAAAACGAACAACTCTGTTTACATAAATTATTATTATATTCAACAAGATAACTATAATAATAGCTCCACTAAGTGAAAAGTGGGATCAATAGAGTTATTTTATATTCAGCTACTAACATTATAATGACATGATAAGATTGATAAGGCATAATTAGGTTAGGCAAATCAAATGTTAAAAGCTACCACGACGTGCAATCAATTTGTTATATAAGAAATAAGGATACATCAAAAGCATCATGCGATTTATGAATTGTTCGTAAACAGTAAAGCAATAACTAAAATATATATACGATAACAACAGTTATAGAAATGCAAATTCACCAAAATGAGCAGGATAATCTGTATTTTAACTAAATCATAAGGAATATAAGGAAATACGTATACCTAAACCGTTTTAAAATAGTTTTTTTTTTCCTACTATAAAACTAAACATCCTAAATCGCTGGTGAGCTAATTTGGAGTAGAACACCGATAGGAATGACGAGTTAATAATAAAATAGAAAACTAAAACAGATTACATAGCTTTGGATCATCTATTTTATATACATGGCTTCAATTTATTCGTTCACTTATTCATGCTATGCAGTGCAATTAGCTGGAGGAAAAAGTAAACTAAATTAGCTTCTATATGAACCAGATATTGCTACTAAATATTAAGTTATTCTAGAAATTATTCCATGAACAAAATATATTGTTCAAGGATATAATTATATCGACATTAAACCCAGATATTGAATTAAATACTCATTAATACACTACGTTGGTTATCAGATAAAATAACGACTTATCTTTAGTTTAACAATCGTAATGTAATCAAAGCAGATAAAACCATTTTTTATAAAAACCGATGTTCGTTGATTGACATAGAAGATTTTAATCAAGGTGGTAATCAAATAAATAACATTGATTCAGTAATTAATTAAAATTCAACAATCGTAGTAACGAATAGTCAATAAATTGGACCAGATTCTGATACTGAAACAAATGGAAATAATCATAAAGTTTTCGATTTATCTTCACATAATCAACAAAACAATACTATGGTCTCACGAACTAACTGCTTCCTTGCTACGCACACCGGTCCGACATAACAAAAAAACAATTACAAAAACAAGCAGGCATCTAAACGTCAACGAACTTTAATACACCACATAAAAAAAACCTTCACTTGAACGGACCTTTAATGCTAATAAATACTGGACATGCGACATTCCGAATGCATCCAATCTCATTATTATTCGCAAGGCATACAGTACATACTGACCTTGGAGTTTATCCGATGTGTTTTCCGGCAATAAAGACGATGGTATTAATCCGGCAGAAATCCACAGTATCAAAAAATTCAGAGACACTTATCACTGACAATCCACAGGTAAATCGAAAGCTCGCGAGTCAGGATATTTCGCAACAGTGGCGTACGTCCATCCGTGGCGGCGCGCGGAGTAAGACTGAGGGAGAAACGAAGAGGTCTGCCGGCCGAAGGTCGGAGGCGATTGGAGGACAGCGTGAAACGGGATGCGGCATAGATGCGCGCATCGTCCGACTTCCGCTCGTGGAGATAGATAAAAAAACGCAAAGAAAAACTTGAGAACCACTTGATTTTTCGACTGTTTGTTATCTCAATTCGTCATCTTTAGTGCAGTGATTGCGGCTGCTGTTTCTGACTGTACTTATTTAAGTGCTTCTGCTATTTTATTGCGTGATGTTTCTCTTGTTGCATTATATTTAATTTACTTGCAGTTTTTTGGTCATGGTCGTTTTTTAACATTTGTGATATTTCCAACCTAAGTTCAAACCTAAACAAATTATAGGTATTACCTTACACACATAAAATATCATCGTCATTGTTTTACTATTAAACAACAACGCACGCAGTAAAAAGAGCCTCTACTATATTATTAAACCTAGTCTTTTGCTCTTATTATTTAGATACTAGCTGTGCACCGCGACTTCGCCCATGTAGGCTAAGTTACTCCTTGTAACATCAGCTATCTGCCAGTGAAATCCCGTCAAAATCGATTCAACCGTTTCGAAAATTAGCCAGAACAATCATACAGACAGACGAACAGACACCATTAAGAATTGTTTTTTGTTATTGTTATCGTATATACTTCCATGCCTTTAGCAAAAAGCTGTTGTTTTGACATTACAAAGAGACACTTCAATTTTATTTATTTGTATAGATTAATATGGATATAAACTATTATATTATATACTTCTTTACAAAAAATAATTAATATGATAAACAAATATGTCCATTGTGCAGTGCGAAAACTTGTTTTCCGAGGCTACCATACGTAACTTTAGCCTTTGACCACATAGTCACTTAAAAACATAATATCGCACCCTTAGTAAAACATCGACCGAACTCAAAATTTGACCAAAATGAGTTATAGTGAAATAGCGACCTAAAAAAGCAAGTCCGATAACCTAGTCTAATAAAAAACAACCCTAATTTGCTTGTAAGGTATTTTATTTTATTATTATTAGGATATTTAGTTTTAATTCTACAGCAATTTAAAAAAAAGCTAGTTACACTTCAATTGCCAAAAGTTAGTGATTTTGAATTAGGTCAGTATTTTATTAAGAGTGCGATATGTAGGACTGTAGGTATAGTGGTCAAACCGTAAGCCATCAAAAATTAAAAAAAAAAAACATAGAAATTACTGTGTTTATGCATGTCGGCACTATCTAATCATTATATAATTATCTTGAGCCCTAGCCGAATGTGCGACCACTTTAAGAGAGCGCTGCATATAGGTAGGCTTTTCAATAGATGCTAAGATATATGGTCATTAATTTTTTTTGCCCCATTCTCTTCCTTACTGTTATCTCACCTGCTGGTAAGTGACACTGATATTACGGTCATATATATGGTAGGATTGTAAGCTCTCGTAGTTTCCGATTCCTAACAGAGAATCCTTGTTAGGTTTATGTGTATCATCGTGGGGCGAGCTTCATTAATTAACTAAATAAAAGAAAATAGAGATCATCAGTTTTTTGGACAAAACCGTGAATAAAAAATTAGATATTTTTTCTTCGTTTGAGCTTACGTTGTCTCTACTCGACATCTTTACATTATTCATTAGTGAATCACCTGCAAATGTCACCACTTAATTGCCACTCCAGCTTGGTTAGTTTATTTGTTTTGTCATGCGGTGATATCGAGTAGGAGGCATCTCCCTAAAAAGTGGTATTTTTTTATAGGCGCTTGGGTACATTTCCGATCTAGTCCGACCTAGGAAATCTAGTTTCCTTTGTTGATTTCAAGTCAAAAGTACCTCGTTTTTGTATAGTTTTTAATTGTTAAAACGTAAATAGCAGGAAAGAACTGCAATATAACACGTTTTATACCTAACGTGAAACACGTTATATTATCAGAATTACTTTAGATACTAGTTACTTGAGTCATTACAAGTCAAGAAGAAATTATTGACTTTGTCACCATGTTCTTATTTACTTATGCCTATTCATATTACATTAACTTGTACTAATTTATCTATGATTGCTCAGTGGTTGTGACGTCACCCTAAGATCAGGTATAGTGAGAAGATAATAGATAAGGATCTAACTAACCTACTGTCAGAAAAAAATATATAAAACTTTCACATTGAAATAATAGTAAAAAATGAAAACATTTGTTTAAAACTTGATGTCTACAATGTCTACAATGTCAGCAAACAAATCAAAATTAATTTCAAAACCAATGATAATAGTTACAATGGTTTAATAACATCTTATCAGCTCAAATATCAAATGACAGAAATTAAGCGAACGCGATACAAAATTATCAGTCCATGCAAATGTATACCTTATCAACATACATATACATAATTATAACGTTTGTATCCATTTGACTGTTCTACACAATGACATCATTATAAAACAACTGATTGCACCCTGTGGTTCCCTCTCTAGTTTACCCAATTTTTATTTCACAATAGGTTCGCTTTTGATCACCGTCTCACCTGCATGACGAGTGGGAATCATTTACGCGGCCTATCGCGATTATCGAACAAACGCGTCCATCATCGTACGCGTGATGATGGTTCATGAACGCGCCACTAGGGGCATTGTACATTTCTTCGTACAAAATCCGCGTAAACGCGGTCACTGTAGAATGTCAGAAGAAACTGATCTTAGCTGATGATGTAATCGATGGTGGTGAACACGCTACGCTCATGTTGGAATTAGATCTCAAGTGATGAGCAAGTGCTTTAGACTTTTGTGTTGCCTGTTATGTATTTGGCTATCTATAAACGTTCCATTTACTGACATCTTTAGATATACAACTGTGTAGATATACAGGGTGAGTTTGAATTGGTAAGTTATCCCGGAAGGGGGTAGTACTAACAACATTATATATTTAATCTTGAAAAATGTTTAAAAGTGTAGTCTTACTATTTTTAAATTGTCCTTACTAAATCAACATGGGACCGTCCTGTGAGCTGTAAACTTTCATAAATTAATTCGGATAAATAAATATGTATAAAAAGTAAAAATATATCTGAGCATAACCTATTATCTATTCTGTGACATAACTGGAACAAAATTATATTATCACTGCATTTGCATTTAAATCAATGGAAAAAGGGTGAATGTTATCTTGTGTAACTTAAAGGCCTGCGCGGCACTGCATTGCTCTCGCTACCCTGAGACATTTGGTATTAAGTAAGTCTCATAAGCCCAGTAATTTCCGCGACAGCGTTGCTCCTCAAATCGGAACACAGTAATGCTTGCATATTACTGCTTGGCAGACTACGGTAAGAAAAGCGGCGGTACCCACCCAGACGGACATACGCAGAATAGTTTGATCTACCACCTGGTAAAGTGACAATTTGATCGATGTTGATGAGAATATGCAGCTGCTATTATAGATGTTTGGGGACCGTTCTATTTAGGGGATGTAGCTAATAGGGGATATGGCGAGTACGAAAACGCCCTACTGCATACATAATGATTTGGTTTGAACACGACATTTTCCTTAACCCCGGCTAGTCACCCATTTATGGTTGACATACCATCTATCCGCACCAAACGTTTCGCTTCAACGTTCATTATGCGGACAGCGAAAGAATGGAACTCATTGCCAGCATCTATATTTACTGATTACTACAATTTGCGAGTCTTCAAATCAAGAGTGAACAGGTATCTTCTAGGCAAGCGTGCCACATCGTCGACCGCATCGTCGCTTACCATCAGGTGAGATTGCGGTCAAACGCGAGCCATTCTTGTATAAAAAAAAAAAAAAATAGTCGGCAGGAAGGATGTGTAACCGTAAGGAAAAAAAAATGTCACTAGGACACCATCGGTCCTCGTGAATGTATGGCTGGCGCTCCACGGGTTAACCAAAAGCTCAAATTGTAGTATTCGAACCCTTGACTAACGTATCGGCGAGCGAGCTGATTACTACTAAGCCATCACCGTTGGAAATCGCTCTGTGTTTTGTATATTATGTTATAATAATAAAATGGACACAACTAGGTATGAACTTCCATTCATTCAGTGCTAATAGGTTTGAGTTTCAAAGTAACAGTTGCTCGATCAATTTAAAATCATCCTTATGTATTTATGTTAAGGATTAAAATCGAAATGACGTTGTAAGCCTAATGTTGGTGCATTGTGCTCGTTATCAGCACTTCCCTTATCAAGTAGCAGTCGGAATCTCACTTCGCTGTGATGTTACAAAATATGCTTTGGTATTTTTGTTGTGCTTATAAGGGTTCATGACGATTTGTACAGTAAAAGTTAAGAATTAAGGATAATAATAAAATAAGCGAGTGTGGTCGAGCGGGAACTTGTGCGACTTTCAATCCGACGCACCATAGTTCGAATCTCGACTCGGCCCGCATCAATGACTTAGGTCTTAAGTATATCAATTTATGTGCGGATTATTTGCACTCGCTCTAAAACGGTGAAGGAAAACATCCTGAGGCAACCCGCATGTTCAAGAACCACAAAATTCGAGGACATGTGACATCCACCAAGCCTATGGGCCCGCGTGGTGGATATGGCCTATACCTCTCTCTGAGAGCAGGTCGTTATCCCAGCAGTGGGAGCGTCAGAGGCTGATAATGAAAATGTAATAAAATAAGCCGTATTAGCTTTATAATTACATAGGTATACGTGTAATGAAAACTAAAATTGATCTCGCGAACTATAAACTCCTATAATACGTTCATTATTATTGTATTAGTTTGTTCGCGGTTTTATTGAAGTTGTTTTTAGTAAGAAATATAATAATAACGGTGTGGTGATATAGTAATAAATAATAATAGTGATACCAGTATAACTAACTATATGTAGTTATGTGAAAGATAATTATGTATTTTGTGTACGCTTACAAACTTTTGAAAATATGGACGAGGGATTGCGAAATAATTTACATCGCGTCATTTAAAATTGAGAATAGATTAGTAGATAAATCTTTATTAGATTGCTTTTAATTGTTTACCAATTGTATATACGAATTTAAGTTTCGTTTTTGTTACATAATCAACATCATCATCATCAGCCGGCAGACGTCCACTGCTGAACATAGGCCTCCCCATAGAACACCACTTGGATCGACTACTCGCCTCTTGCGTCTAACGGTTCCCCGCAGGCCACCGCTCGCAGAACCGATAACCGATGGGGAAGAAAGGTTCTCGAGTGGCGACCACGAACCGGAAGACGTAGTATAGGACAGCCCCCTACTAGGTGGACTGATGACCTTGTTACATAATAAATTTGTATTAATATGTTTTAACTAATAAGTGTCGCTTAATAACTTCATTGCAATAACGAGCTCTCTTTCAATGCCATTAAGCTTGTGGTCTGCACCTATTTCAATTATACTATTAAATGTTATGTGCTTGTGATGGCCTAGTTAACAACTAATAGATTATTACTAACTAAGCGATGCAGTCTGGTTTATGCAGTGTGGTTGTGTATCAGTAGTCAAGACTGTATTCTGAGAACACTGCATTATGCGGTCAATTTCAAATGAGCCCCAGGAGAGCTCTCATGAAAGTTAAATGACTATAACAAATAAAAAATTTCTTTAAAAAAGCGATGAACTGACTTCAGTGAAAAACTACTGTACCGATTTTGATGAACATATTACAAAAAACAACTCCTCCTGTTTTGAAAGTCGGTTAATAAGTGCAACGCTGTGTATCAGGTAATGGTGTATGACAACCAGTAGCCGCATATAAAAACAATCAAAATTGCGGAATACGAAAGTATTATAATCAATGTAACTGCAAGATAGTACATTTAGAGCTTATCTGTTTTAAAATGTCCGAATAAAGCTCCGTGTTACTATCCGAAATTTAAAACCACCAGTTAAAATGTTGCCAACATAGGAAAAACAAATTGGAGATTCATAATATTAAAAATGTGAATTTTCATAGATTATTTAATTTTGTACAAGTCTTAATTGGATTTAGAGTGCCTATATTTTGTCCTTTGTACTTTTTTTTAATCTAAAACGTTATTTAAAGCTTTCAAACACACAAAATTATCCAAACATGTATATGGACATTCTTTAAATTATAAAACTACCACTTAGTCAATTTGCTACATGTATAGCATTATGAGACGGAGAGATGAAACGTAAACGCAATGTTTATCCAACGGTTTAGCAATCAATAGTTTTATCCTGAATGTTACTGCATTATGCTGAAACAGGCCCTAGTTTGTTAGCTTTCATCATTTCGGTCAAGTGTTAGATAGTGCCCGCAGAATGAGAATCGGTCGTTCGCTCCGTCGCTTTAGATTGCATCGCCTGACCGCATCGTTTGGATACGCTATCAGCTAGTAACAAGTTCATTACCATCACGTGATGTATAAATAGAACTTGACCGATTTATAGGTTTTCTTTGACGATTAAAAATTTATCACCGTTAGCTTGCGTGGTGCTCATATATTATTGAAGAATGTCAGTTTTGTTTTTAGATTTAGTCGATACAATATGTTAGCAGTGGCCTGCGTTTTCACCCGCGTGCAGATGTCATCAAACATTTCTTTTTAAATATGCATTTTTTCTCTCCGGTACATAAAATAGCACCTTACGCAAAATCACGACGTGCGTGACAGAAGGACAAACAAACAAACACACTTATATGACTTACGAATTATTTTATTAGTAGGGACGAACTGAATCCTTACCGCCATTTTTATGGAGGTGAATATACAGGTGATAAACGAAATGAATCAATAAAAAAATAACTTTTGCCTTTGGTATCATCGAAATATCCTTAATTATTATAAAGCAGAGTCACAACGTCTCTTCACTAAAATCTGCTTACTCTGCCCCCGCCTTTATTGCCGCGCTCGCTTGGTATTATTACTTATTCACGTATGCTCCCCCGCGCTCGCTATCCCCACCCACGGGGTACACAAGTGCAATCTGGATGTGTATACCCCACGAGCGCTTGCGTTTCTGTTTACAACTTGCCAGCCGGCCGGAGTTGCCGGCGGCCGCCGCGGGCGCGAGCAGCGCAGGGCGCACAGCTGGACACTGGCTATGTCGTGTCATTGACCGACGACCGTTAGGGTGTCCATATTTTCTCGTAATTATACAATTTAGTTAAATTCGCAACTCTAAGTTTAGTTTTATCCTAAATTAAATGAAAAATAAAAATTAGTTTTGGTCAAAGCTTAACCTATCGAGAGGAGAAAAAATAATAGCGCTGTATTTGTAAGTGCAATCAAAAGGTTACCTGGAGAAGATTACGGTTCAACGGTAAGGTCGCCCTTACTACCTTTTTTAAGGTACTAGCGTCTGTCCGCTGCCTCGCAACAACACAGGTAGCTTCCTATTTAGTGAAATAATTTTTAGAATCGGACCCACGCAACGGTTCCAAAGATCATCGGTAACAAACACAAAAAACCTCTCAAACTTTACTGCTTTATAATACACTAGCTGCTGCCCGCGGTTTCACAAGCGCGGAGATATTGAATTTCATGGTTTTTAATTTTTTGCTCGGAACCCTAATTATTTTTATAAAATAAAAGTAGCCTAAGTTACTCCTTGAAACCTCAGTTATCTGCCAGTGAAAGTCCCGCCAAAGTCGGCCCAGACGTTTCGGAGATTGCCCGGAACAGACAGACATACTATCATATGCATTTGCTAAAAAGCTGTTATTTTGATATTACAAACAGACTCTTCAATTTTATTTATTTGTATAGATTATTAAGTTTGTTTATCGTTATTTGTACAATAAAACAACAACAAACAAACAGTAACAAAAAAAATGAAAACTAAAACCGTAGTAAAATATGCAAGTATTTTTTTCTCTCTAATATTGTTTCATTTTTCATTTTCGCAGAGTTTCGACAGTATCTGCATAAAAGCAAATATTTACGATCCTGTATTTTCAATACAAAAACCGATAAAAAATCTCTATCACCTTCAAATCCGCGCAAGTTTATCGCTCGGAAAATAGCATAAGTTTTTTACCATAAATAAAGGTGGATTTCGCGTGCGTGTGTGAATCACGATCTAAAAAAATTACGTAAACACTATGGCATAAGAAAAATGTGAGAATTTCCTTTTGAAAAAAAAACATATATAACTCGATTATAATTATGTTCTCTGAGACGAAGTGATGATAGAAAGTTATTAAACCCGTATATGAACAAATTACGGAAAGGAAAATCTAATGTACGAAGGAGCGTAATATAACAAAGTAACTGCCACTTGCAATTTGATCCACTTAGCGATTCCCACAGGAACAATGCATACGCCTATTAAGACTTCTTAGATCCACAATATTTGAAATAGAGTTCTATGACTATAATTATAGATAAATTTGTGTCAGTTGTATTAGATTCTTCCAGACAAAAAGGGTTACGAAGATCCAAATTGGCTTGTCGAGACTTGAAATTGTATTTTAATTAAAGGTTAATATTTGAAGTTTTAAACAAGAAACAGTTGGCTTTGCAAGACTCTATTATATTCTGGTTCCAAATACAAATATACAGACGGTGTTGAACAAGTTGTTATCTCAGAATTATTGTACAAATATTACCTCTAGGAGCACCTTGGTAGTTGATGTCAGTTTTAGTTGTGTACTAGCCGCTGCCCCGCGGTTTCACCCGCGCGGAGATATTGGATTTCATGGTTTTTATTTTACTGCGCGGAACCTGTCTGTTTGTAATATCGTTGTATACGGCACCTATAACAAAACAACCATGTTTAAAAATTTTGTCTGTCCGTCTGTCTGTCTGTTTGTTCCGGGTAATCTCCGAAACAGCTGGACCAAAGTTGACGGGAAATTCACTGGTAGATAGCTGATGTTACAAGGAATAACTTAGCCTACTTTTATTTTAGAAAAATAATTAGGGTTCCGCGCAAAATAATAAAACCCATTAAATCCAAAATCTCCACGCGGGTGAAACCGCAGGCAGCAGCTAGTATTAAATAATAATTAATACAAAAGTGTATTTTGTGGTTTGATCTTATTCCACGCAACAACGGATCAACATCATTTTTTTAACATGCACAGAAATAATTTATCGACCGGAAGTTACATAGGCTACCGTTTTATTAAACGACTGCTGCCCAAAATGGAGTGTATTAACTTTCAGGGCTCAGGTATATATATTATATTGTATACATATACTTTAGGTCCTGGGCCCTATTTAAGACCCTACTAGGCGCCAATGGCCTTGCTCGAATGGGTGGAGTCAATCCCACTTCACCCGCGCGGTCCACACTTCGTCTTTCAAGAACATCGCAAAACCTAACGTCATAGAATACGCGGATGAACGAACGCGCGTGCGAGTAGCGCGCACGGCATCTTCTTTGCCTATAATTCTTTGAATTCATTTAGTGGAAAGTTCTTCATTGAAAGTGAAGTTTGATCATCATTATCCATACTATCCATACTTCCATACTAAATATATCCTATATCCTACTCTATTATAAATGCGAAAGTTTGTTTGTTGGTTTGTTAATTTGTTGGTTTGTCCTTCTTTCACGCAGTAACGGAGCGACGGATCGACGTGATTTTTGGCATAGTAATAGTTTATGGACCGGAGAGTAACATAGGGTTCTTTGTATCCGGAAAATGCATGTTTCCTGTGGGAACGCGGGTGAAAACCGCGGGCAGAAGCTAGTTATATTATTAATGCGAAAGTGTGTTTGTTGATTTGTTGGTTTGTCCTTCTTTCACGCAGTAACGAATCAACGGATCGACGTGGTTTTTGGCATAGATATAGTTTATGGACCGGAGAATAACATAAGCTACTTTTTGTCCCGGAACAATGCACGGTTCCTATGGGAACGTGGGTGAAAACCGCGGGCAGAAGCTAGTTCGTAAATAAACGGGACGGACGCACATGAGATCATACAACGTTGAGATTTATCTCAAAACATCGCTGTGGACTATAATAAAAGTACAGACAGCCAATTTGCTCCGTAACGTTGAAATTTGTTACACCTTTTGACCCAAAAAACGAACGTGTACGTAAATAAATGATTTTCGGGTTATTTTTTATTTTTTACTTTTGTAGTCATGTTTTTTATATTGATGTCATTTACGAGGTATCGAGTCATCTGCGAGTGTCCGTCTGGGTTTCCGTTTTGTTCATGAAGTCTGCCGGCAAACAGTAATGTGCAAGCATTATTGTGTTCCGGTTTGTTGAGCAAAGTAGCCAGCGAAATTACTAAGATATGAGACTTAGTTATGAGCACACTGCGGTGCCGCGCAGGCTTTTGTGTTTCAAAGTTCTGAATGGCACTGCAATTTTTATGGGCCGGCATTATGACTCCTATCAGGCAAACGTCCAGCTCGTCTCGTTAACCAATACAATAGAAAAAATAGACAAGTGTGGGTTGGACTCGCGCGCCGAGGATTCCGAAAAGACTTGTAAGCATGTAAATAGTTCGTTCAAGACTGGAATCGTTAGGTCCTTTTACAGCTACATTCAACAAAATAATTAACCCTAAAAAATTGTACACAATACACTCATTGATAATGTGCGTGTGTGTGAGTGCGTGCGTGCGTGCATGCGTGCTTGCTTGCGTGCGTGCTTGCTTGTGTGCGTGCTTGCTTGTGTGCGTACGTGCGTGCGCGCGTGCTTGCTTGCGTACGTGCGTGCGTTTGCGCGTGTGCACGTGTGCGCGTGTGCGAGCGTGTGCGTGAGCATGTGTGTGGATGCGTGCGTGCGTGCGCTTGCGCGAGCGTGTGCATGCGCGTGCGCGTGTGTGTGTTATACATAATTAGTTTTCGGATTTTTCGCTTTACTTGTGGTATAAGACAATACTTCTTGCCAAATTTAATGATTCTAGTCTCTTGGTCTATTGCTCTAGGTCTCCGTGAACCACCCTATAGGTCTTGAATGGATTTTAAATCGTTATCATTTTCGATATCAGCACCCCGAGAAACCTAGAAAATGGCACCCATATTATCGATTTCCTAAAAAAATTTCCGCCATCTTGGATTTAAAAATGGTTGTCATTTCCGTAATCAGCACCCCTAGAAATCTCGAAAATGACACCCATACCATTTAATTGAAAAAAAAAAACGTGTCCGCCATCTTGGATTTTAAAATCGTTGTCATTTTCATTATCATTACCCTGAGAAACCTCGAAAAAGACACCCATATCCTTTTACTAAAAAAATTTGTCCGCCATCTTGGATTTTAAAATAGTAGTCATTTTCAAAATCAGCACCCTGAGAAACCTCCAACACGACACCCATATCATTTTACAAAAGAATTGTCCACCATCTTGGATTATAAAAGAATTTTTCATTTTTGTACAAAGTACCCCGAGAAATCTCGAAACTTACACCCATAGCATTTTATTGAAAAAAAAATATTGTCCGCTATGTAGGATTTTAAATCGTTGTCATTTTCGATATCAGCACCCCGAGAAACCTAGAAAATGGCACCCATATTATCGATTTCCTAAAAAAATGTCATCTTGAATTTAAAAATGGTTGTCATTTCTGTAATCAGCACCCCGAGAAATCTCGAAAATGATACCCATACCATTTTATTGAAAAATAAAAATGTCCGATATCTTGGATTTTAAAATTGTTATCATTTTCGATATCATTTTTACTGTAGATGGCCCTGATCGTTTGGTGGTCGTTTGCCTGATGATAAAGATAACGCCGGCCCATAACAATTGCAGTGCCAATAAATACTTTGAAACAAAAAGATGCAGTATCGCATTGTGCTCGTTAACCTGAGTAATTTTACTTTTCAATTTCATTTCCAGTCTTTCTTAAACAGTTCTAAACCTCCCGATATTCCTGTAGCTGCCGCTAATAATTTGTTTACCAATACATATATTTTCCACTCGTAAAAATGATGTAAGTACGTAAACAAGAAATTGTAATCAAAAATGTAACCCATTCAATATGTATACGAGGAGCGTCCACGCGCAAATCACGGAATGAATCACATTTCACCGCTCTAGACGCTACTCTTTGAGCAAGCTTCAAACCCACACGAAAACAAATACTTGTATTGTATATCATTCACGCACACAAATATGTAACGTCGGCGGACAGCGTTTGCAGAGCAACGAGCGACACAACCTCCCCGTCTGAATGCCAGTGCATGACTGCCGCGCGCGCCCGCGCAGAGCACCTCTGAGACTTGTACATTTGGAATTCAGTTTTTTTATCATTTCTTTGCGAAATATTGCTCTATGCACAAATGAAACGGCCAGTTTATAGAAAATTTTCTTCCTTATTTTTTGGTGTAAAATTAATCCCAAACGTCTAAGTCATTTAGAAGTTTTAGGGAAAATAGTTTTAAAACAGCATGCTGTTAAATATTTTTTCAAGCCATAAGTAATGGTAACACAAAAAAATCAATCAGTGAAATTAATGCCCTTGAATTGATCATTCAGGTAGTATTTTTTTCAAGTCGTTAAACCAAGCCGTGTGGGAGTTTTAGGAGGAGAAAGTAGTCGTTTTGGCGATCCTAGCCCCTTAATAAAGCTGACAATCCGACAAGTCCGACATATGTCATAAAATGACAATTCGACAATTTTTCTGTTTAATAAAACTTACAGGCGACAAAATTGTCATGGTGGAAAATTATTTACAAATATGTCAAAAATCGATATATTTGTTACGACAATATTCTTATTGTCAGATTAAATTTGACTGTGGTTTTTTAACATATGTCGAGTTTTATTAAACACGTTTTTAGATGACAAATATGTCAAGATTTCACCGGTCGATTTTTGACATATTTGTCACTTTTATTAAACAGCCTAAGCGCGACAATTCTACAATTATGTCATTTTTTGACATATATCGACGGTTAACCACCAAGACCTCCTAACTCAATTTTACTAAAGTTTACAGGAGGCACAAAAAACCTTCTACAGTTAATGTGGGTGTGAATAAGAATAAAACAAAAATATAGTTGGTTTTAAATATTATTCTTTACACTACTAAGAGAATTAATTTCATTTATTTTATTTAAATAAATAGATAGGTAAGATAGAAGTATTTTCTATTTATTAAAAAGGCTGAAAATGTAGATAGGAGCTTTTGTCATTTCATATAGAAGCAATTATTTGCAAAATTGTTGTGGAATATACAAAAACATACGAAATGAAAGTTATTGCAATTATGAGAAAATAACGTTTTTACTAAATTATTTACCAAATTTAGAAAAAATTGTAACACAAACATCAACATCTATCTACGATATTACTAAAATAACAAAAGTTATATAAAAAACATGACTGCCCTAGGCAGTGTCATCGGGACATGTAAGGATTCTAGTACACCATAAATACAAATTTGTTCAGGAATTTACAAGTTATGGTGGAATAAAGAAACCCACATACAAACATACACACATACATGAACCCTAAATACATAAAATACACTCCTTTTTGACACTTATTTTATATGCACTCGTGTAAATAATCAATCTAGTACTATCAATAAAAAATTGAGATATTAAGTTTGTACTTAAGTACTTCTTTTCAAATCAACTTAGTAAATAATTTGGCTTCAAAGTTTTACATACTTAATTTAAATATGAGGTAAAGAATCATAGAAAAGCTGACAATCTTCAGGCAGTCAGCATTTCAATTCCTAAAGATGTCTATATTTAGAATCTAGAATTGGTTACTAATTTGTATATAATGATTCATAATGTTCTATGACAGGAAATTCTTTTAGTCTCTGAGGAAGCTCCATCCATGCAGAGTTATAATCAAGTTTTACTCGTATCAGTCATCTGGTAAGTAAGCAATAGCTTTTATATTGGTCACTTGAGTTTTTTTATTATTTAATTGAGTCACCGGCTTTTATATCTGGTCTTATCGAGGAGTATCGCCAGCACATTCCTGAATTGGCATAGTTAGAAAAATATTGCAGCATCACTGTCTTGTAGGGAAATGGTTTGATTCTTGCCTCTTTGGTAGATTTTACATAATCACTTAGTAAGTTTATTATTCTAACAATGTCTGTACATAAGGAGATTATATAATCTCCTTCCATGAGGGTGTGCCCCACTTCCAAAAACTTTTGGTAAACAGGTACATTATGGCGTATAGATAAATTTAGCAACGCGTTAGCTAGAATATTATACAGGTCTGTTTTATTGCGCTCTTGAACTTTTGGAGCCTCATGGCCCAAATAAGGCTCAGTTAGTTTCTATCAGAAGTCTCTTTTTGAGGTTCTTTTTCTATTGCCCAAAGGCAGCGTATTTTTCCTTCTCTCATCAGAAATATCGCCATAAAATGGTTCTGTATCTTCTGTGTTATGATAACTTTGTACCTCTTGTACTGTATTTTCTACATAACTTATGAAGTGCCAGAAGCTGTAGTATCCGTTTTATCAGGAGCATAGTCATTATCTTAATTGGTTGATGTATCAACATTATCTTCAGCTCTTGTTGACTGTTAAGACTCATTGGTAAATCCTAGAACTAAAGACTGAATCAGTGTCGAATCATCAGGTAAAGGCACCTCAGTTTCTAAGCTGTCTAACTGTCTTATTGTTTTAGGGGAGATAAATGTTTGATCTACAACTTGACAGAGCTGAGTGCATTTAATTCGGCAGCACAATGGTCTACTGTTAATTCTAATGTTTCTTGAAAGTCTGCTTGAATTAGTGTAGGAACGGTTAAATAATTATTGTCTTGACTGAATTTTCTAAGTTCGAGATCTGTATTGAATCGATAGTAATAGTAGATTGTTCAATAAACTCTACGTTGATCAAAATTGGGGAATCGATGAATGGTGATGTGGTGGAATCATGTATAAGCTATAATTTGAATTTAGGTCTGCATCTTCGTTTTTAGTCGTCAAACAGATCTGGATCATGTTTTTTGATCGATGACTCATTCTGAAATGTTAAATCAAAACTTAGTTATAAGATTTTCACCTACAATATTTAAGAGTTAAACTAAACTACCCTCTTTAAATTTGAGTATAATAACTCCTAAATGCTCCGTAGACCGTATTAGTTTTGTAAACAATCCCGAAAATCATGTACAACTAATAACTACTATCTACACATTGCTTGTTTACAACTAATTTACTCAAAATATATATAATTTTTTACACTAAAAACGTTAGAACTATACAAAGACATAATATATGTTTATATATGATCTAAAAAATATTGTTATAATACAACAAAATACAAAAATCTTACCTTTAAAGCAGTGAGCGCGCGAAAAATGTGACCGGTTCATATAAGTTGGGTCGCGCACGCTGAATTTAGCAGCAATTGCCACCAAATTTCACTCTCGCTTATTTAGCTGTTATTACCACGATCGTAAAAGTATAAGAAATATTATGAATTCTATAAAGGACATATTTCTATCGTGTGAGATAGACGGTTTTTGTGCTGAATAACTAAAAAAAGCAGTTTGCCAAAAAATGTCAGTTAGGAGGTATTGGTGGTTAACCGTCGATATGTCGAATTGTCAGCTTTATTAAATAGGGCCCTGGAATAACACATAGGCTATAAAGATACATAGGTACTGCGAGGGCGAAGCCGCGCGTGGAAGCTTGTATTATAATAATTATTTATTTATTACAAATGGAAATTTAAACGTAGATGAAATCGCTGGCACCTGCTAGTACAAAATAATTGGGCACAAAAACCGTGATACAGAATCATAATTATCACGTTTTAATGCTGCCTCTTTCATCTTATCTTTGATACCTTCACTTACTCTGTGTCTATTTTTAGATATAATTATAATTGCATTTATTATTTGTATTTCCATTAGATAAGCAATCATATAAACTATTATTTATCTTCTTGCAACTATAACGGGAAACCCCTTTCAGAGATACCTATTTAGTGCGTTTGCTAAGGGGAAGATGATAATTGATAACATTTTTGTAGTAGTTTTAAAAACACGCACTAGTAAAAATATGCCTAGTTTATATAGTTTTTTTTAATTAAAATCAGGTGACGTCGTAAAACTATGGCCAACTATAATGAAAACAAAACACAAGAAACCTGTTATGTTTTCATCAAACGAAACAATTCTTCGAAATCATATCAACAGCCGCGCCTCGTACGAAAAGGTATCTGCAAAAATAATGCTGGCGCCAATTTTCCAAACAGAAAAAAATAACAATCTGATATCAATCCAATAAAGGGCAGGAAGGAAGCAGCCGCTGAGTAAGCAATAACAAGTGCAAACGAGACAAAAAACGGTGACACGGACAAAGTAAAACGAGTGAAAAGGACAGAGAACAATAGCGCCCGAGTTTTCAAAGAGCGTTGTAAACAATAAAACTTTTTGAAGAAGTTCGCACTTGTTCCAAAAGGGTTGCCATTGCAAAAGCTATGAATAACACAAATAAATTATTCAGAAAGCAATCGCGTTATATTCGATCTGGTAATGAAATTTTATTGAGGTGTCTGTGGAAAAAGTGGAGTAACATTCGAGCAATTTGCACGCTTTTGTTTTGGTGAAGTGCCCATCAAAAACTCGGCGTAGACCTTTTCGGGCCCTAAGTTGATTAAATTTGTTCTCTGAGTTATTCCAATTAAATGCCTTTTGTTCTTGATTTGTTAATATTTCATTTCAAGATCTATTTTTGTTCCGTGAATGAACGTAAGTATCCTTAGCGTAAAATCACTTTTTGTTCTCTAATAAGTTTGGCATCTGCCCACTTTTTTGATACTAAATGACGAAGTAGTCAAACACTAACATTAAACTATAAATTGAACTTAGAATAGAGATTTGTTCTTAACAATGGACACCGAACAATACCAATGAGCTTACATATACTTAATAGGTACATGTTTCCAAAAACATTACGAGGTAATTGGTTAACCGTCCAAGTGCTAAGTTAATGATACTTAAGGCGTATATAATAGCTAAATAGATTCAATTAAAAGGTGTTTTAGCAAAATCAGATGAACTACTGGCACTGGAAAAAATATATGTCATTATTAAGAATTGATGTCCCTTGCGATCAAATATGGCAGTTTTCATGCTACATAACTTCAGTTTTACTGTCAATATTAAATACTACGTCAAAACTGTCAGTGATAATAAAACCGTTTCAAGCCATAAATAAACAGTAAATGAACTGCTGAGCCTTGTTATAGTTCCTTTTAGTTGTTAACTTATAGAATACATCATTGTTGCATCAAATAAACTGGACACAATTCGACCCAATTCTTAAATGTCATCTAAATTTTCCACCAAACTACACCTAGGGTTCGTCCATTATTGTTTCCTGCAGGTTATCGAGAGCGACCCTCTAAATCAAGGGCTCAATTGTCTCATTGGCACCGTAGTCATTTACGGGGGTACGTCTCTTTCCAAAGGCTACGACACAATTTACAATTATAGGCAGTTGTCCAGCTGTGCCGTTTTGAAGTGATAGCTTTCTTAGAGGAACTGAGCAAACACAGTCAAACTCTTCAGGGTTCTCAACGTTATATGTGGTACATCGCTCCTTTTGACGAGCCAGCAAATTCATTCATAGTACAACATCCTGTTACGATAGACCATAACTCAATATCGTGAAGAGTTTTCATACAAAAATAACAGAACCAGAATAAGCAAAACTGAAATATTCAATATGGCCAGTTAGGATTGTGTAAAGTAAATAAAATAGAATTGATAAATAAAATTGTGTCATAAATTACGCCTTCTAGTGTTGTGAAACAGCAACACTTTTAGAAACCTTTAATAATTTGAAGATGAATAACTGTCTTTTTACAAACAGAGTCATTTGTAGAGGTGTGTGTATCACTCCAAGGGCTACGATCTTTACGTCTCCAACCTTCGAACAAAGGGATATTAGGGGCGATAATGTACGATTAGGGAATAGGCATTTTCGAACGTATTTTTATGGAGGTTTTCGGGTGTAAATTTGGTAAAAATTTGAATAGGAATTTCATAACCCTCCTTTGTTTTAGTTTTATGGCGATTGCTTTTAGTTTTATAGAATGTTTGCAGTTGTACTAGCATATCGCAATTATGCTAACAATTTTTAATTTTTCTAAACTGAATTCTCCATTTTCTTGTGCTCGTCTAGTTAATCAACATCCTCAAGTACAAAATTTCTCAAAAGTACCTGTACTTTTAAGAAATTTTGTAGGTCTGTCAGTGTGTTTCGGTAGCCACACTTGAGTATAAGTATTTATTCTAAGGGTTCATAATAAACACTTGTTTATGTTAAGATGAGATAGTTTTGCTCATGTCAATCTATATAAAAAAAAATGTTTAAAAATAAATTAAACTTTACAATATTTTAAAATATTTATCCTGTCAAAATGTTGAGCTCCTTAGTGCAATGTGCATGAAAAATATAGAAAATCAGATAATCCGCAAATCCAAAAAGAGAGAAGTTAACCTAGTTAAGAATCTTACAAATTAAACTTTACTAAAATATTTGTCCGTCCTGTAAAAAATCCTTAGCTCTTTAGTGAAATGTGCATAAAAAGATGATAGAAAAGCTGGTAATCCGCGAATCCACACAGAGAGAGGTTGACCTAGTTACGAATCGGCTATAATACATAAATTATGTTGGGGTTCGTATATCTGTGGTGTTACTTTGAAACAGTGATATAACTTTCATTATGCTGATAGAGGGACACGTTTGTTTTGATCGCTCTCCTAATGAAATATTAAGTAAGACACAGTCCATGACTGTATCTGAATTCGAGCTTCATATATCAACGTAGTCATCCTATATACTATCCTAATCTATACAAATAAATAAAATTGAAGTGTCTGTTTGGAATATCAAAATAACAGGTTTTTACTAAATGCTTATTCATATTCATATATTTATTGATAATATTCATTACACGTATTTATTTATTTATTTATGGTTCACCAACAGTTATTACATTATAACATGTGTTTCACAAACATTTACTTAGGTATTGTGCCTAATGCATAACCACTTACAGGTAAACACCTCATGCATAATAATTATACTGATACTTAGTAAGTACTAATAATATAAGTACTAAAAAATATGTACATTGTTAGAAAGGTCTGCAAAACTATAACATGTAATCAGGCAGAAGACGAGCTTCTGCTCTTATTATTAAAACAATCTGTTAATTTCCTGCGAAACATGACCAGTGAATCCGAAAAAACATCAACATAATCACAATACTTGTTTAGAAGCTTGCTAAGTCTTGGCACTACAGAGTTAGTTCCTAAAACGGTTCGCCGAAATGGTGGTACATAGTGATGATAGTATATACGGTACATATAACAAATCAACCATTTTATTTAAATTTTTGTCTGTCTGTCTGTTTGTTTCGGGTGATCTCCGAAACGGCTGAACTAATTTTGACGGGACTGTCACTGGCAGATAGCTGATGTTACAAGGAGTAACTTAGGCTACTTTTATTTTAGAAAAATAATTCGGTGTATTAGATAACCCAAAATTAAATCGTATGTATCTTTGCTACTGTAACAGCGTATATCTGTTATCATCGAAACACGCTTTGGCAGGTTTAAAATATGAGGGCCGTACATTCGTTACTCTTTATCAGAATACACTACGATTTCACTAAACTGATGCGGGCAAAACAAAAAATACTAAAGGAGAATATCATATTAAGAATTTTGCAATCAACATCGATTGCTCCCATAGCCTAGTTGGTTAAGGCGTCTGGTCTAGATAACCAGAAGACGCAGGTTCGAATTCTGTTGGAAGCGAAATTTTTGTGACGTATATATTTGTGTAAATATCGGTTAACACTATAAAATATATCTCATATTAATGGTTGTCGTTAAATTGCTTTCAGCAAGGCAGCCGTTTGTACCTACTACCTAACTTAATTGTTTATTATACATTGTTAGTTATACTTCGTGTTATTGTTGAAGAAATTGTGATAATAGGTACAGAACATACGTAAAATATTAAAAGTCTCCACTAGGCCAAGATTACGTATCATATTGCTTTTCACTGGAAGGTCATTTTATGTTTGCCGCAATCTCATCTTTGGAATTGAATATAACCTGATGTGTATTAGAAACCAATTTCAATACTAAATAAGTAGATACCTGCATCATGCATTCAAAACAATAGCGCGTAAAGTTTTTTAACACATCATATCTTCACTTAAACTCGATTTTTAACTTTATTTTTAAGTGATGCTATTATCTATACACATAAATAAAATTGAAGTGTCTGTTTGTAATGTCTAAATAATAGCTTTTCACCAAATGCATATGAAAGTATATACGGTACATATAACAAAACAACCATTTTTAAATTTATTGTCTGTCTGTCGGTCTGTCTGTCTGTCTGTCTGTTTGTTCCGGGTAATATCCGAAACAGCAGG
Organism: Crocallis elinguaria; assembly: GCA_907269065.1. Lineage (NCBI taxonomy): Eukaryota > Metazoa > Arthropoda > Insecta > Lepidoptera > Geometridae > Crocallis > Crocallis elinguaria. The sequence continues at coordinate 4,435,750 of OU026070.1, read as the reverse complement.
GCCAATTTTGACGGGACTTTAACTGGAATACTCGTATAGCTGATGTTATAAGGAGTAACTTAGGCTACTTTTGTTTTAGAAAAAGAATTAGGGTTCCGCGCAAAAAAATAAAAAACCCTGAATTCCAATAACTCCGCGCGGGTGAAACTGCGGGCAGCAGCTAGTTTGCAATAAACTGCAAGACATTACACAATTCCCTTTGACCTGTTAAAAACTTTATAAATTGAATTTAGCTAACGTAGGTACCACTTAAGGTTTAAATATGCCATTAGAAAACAACTAAGGCTATTCGTTATTTCGTTAACCTTTTGCCCGAACGGCCTTTAACAAAATAACCCATCTGTTATAGGGTACAGTGTAAAAACTTGCGTAGTAGGTAACTGCAATGAGCTTTACTAATACAATAACCGTCTTTGTAGACAAGAATTTCACTTTTATAATTCTCGTCTAGCTGAATTTTTCAAATGGGTTTATAAATGACGAAGACATGAGGTTACTTACATAAAAAAAATACACACCGAATTGAGAACCTTCTCCTTTTTTGGAAGTCAGTTAAAATGCTATTATTGAATCACGATGTTTACATCTACCAACTGTTAAGAAGATAAACGGTTCACAAACGAGGGCGGTACAGCACTAGTTCGACACACGACCCCTCCCTAGTTCGAAGAAGTCGTAGTATCACTGTTCGCGCGAATTGGACGTCCCAGTCTAAAAGTGGCAATAAATTACTGTTCGCTGATTAAAACGTGTAATTCTTTCTAATACTACATACTTATATTATACAGTATCTATATATATATATATACTAGTACTGTATATATATATGATAGTAAACGTCACATCTTATCATACCGTTCTCCACATACGCTTTGACATTATCCTTCTCGCCCATCAAATATTCATACCGAATGCTTTGCAAAGGTTAAATGGATCAACATAAACTGCGATAATATGTTAATTGCTAACAATACTGCATAAATTGCCAACATTTCATAAAAAAATCATACGTTATATTCATTTTGCCAAAGAGACATATAGTTAACTATAAGCCTAGCCAACGAAGGTGGTCAAAAGAAAAGAAATCTACCGAGTGTAAAAAGACCAATAAATGATCTAGTTTAAAAAGATATCTTGCACCAAAATTTCTATAAAATTTTGTTAATACTTTATATTATTCCAAGACTTTACAGGGTTTCCTTCTTATTAAGTCTTAAAGAACTACGAAGAATACTCGTAAAGACAATCAATATTTGTATTCATCATCAGATTTAATACGCTCCCACTACTGGGATGAGAACTCTCTCCCATTTCCAAATCCGCGATATTCATCAAAATTAGGTCCTTAAAAATAGATCTATCAATATACATAATCGAAACAATAGTCATTACATTAATAATTATAGTCCTTGCTTGCTTGTTTGAAAATAGCTTTGCAATACAAAGCAAATAAAATTCTTCACAAGATTATTTCTATACTACTTAAGTAGTTATCAATAATAGGAAGGATAAAAGGGTGGTGATGCAGTAGCAGTAAATATTTGCAGGTCAGACCAAAAGCGCCTGAACGAAACAATATACCTACACGACATTGGATAAAATGTTTTCGTCATAAAATTGTGTTGGTACGCACTTTCCCGGGAATCTAGGATTAAATGGCTCAGTTTAATGCGAGGCATTTTTCACGTACCTACACCTTGCGACGGCCTTGGGTGGCGACATTGAGCCGCCAGTGTTTTATTATCCAACTAGCTGAAACTCTCAGCTTTGGCTGTATTGAAGTCCGTAGACGCTTATGCAAACGTGCGTTTGCTTGTCAGAATAACAACGCTTTTTCATCAAGCGCGGATTTCGAGTATCTCGTAATCGAAATAAATAAACGCGCAAGTTTAAAATAGGTTCTAATACTTACTCATTGTTCGGTTGAAGTTTTATTCCTATCACAGTTACTTTATTCAATTCATGTATTCTTATAAATAGTTCCTAAATATATAAAGTCAGTCTTTGTGTTTATATTTTTGCTATGTTTCATGACAACACGTAGGTACCTGCCCGTATAATACTTTCGCTTCATCAACACTCGTCAATATTTCTTGTAAATGGGCTTCAGCACGCTCCCCTCGCCTGCTTTACTTTACTGGTAGGTATAATATAACCACTCAAATTATTACGTAAAAGTTTTCATCTGGGAATAGTTGTAGCATAAATCTACTTTAGTATTCGCTAAAACGCTCAAACAGTGGTATAAGGATTTTTGATAATTTACTTCTTGTAAACTTACAACTACTGGATAAATATTTGGAGTCATTTTTGGTCTACCGAGGTCTCTGTTCCACCGAGTTTGGGCTCGTATGATTTGTCTTTACAATCCTAAAGGATGTCCAGTATCCTGATTATGGAGATGGAAGGTGGCCACAGAAATTCTGTAAGGAAACGACGTAATCCCGTCGAGATTGGGCTCGTTTGATTTGAAGTAAGTACTCTAAACCTTTTTTTTGTTTTCGGGGTAGAAATCTTCTTACCTTTTCTTTTCGGGGAGATCTCCGCATCTATGTCAACCCGTATCACAACGAGCTGCCGTTCTTCCAGGGCTTGCGATCGATGGGTGGTTAGACCCCCATCTCCGACCACCCACAAGCCCAAAATGTCCCCTATTAGTCACCTTTTACAACAGGCGCAGAGAATACCGAAGCCCTATGATTTTGAACCCGGGACGGGGGTTGAAGTACTCTGATCCTAGATGATGTCCAAGATCCTGATGATGGAGCCGGAAGATGGCCACGAGATTACAGTGCCAATTACATATTTTACAAAAGCTTGTTTAAAAATATATTTTCCACAAAAAACTTGTTTAAACTCCAGTTCATCACCACAGCTACCGAACTCACACCACTCCATTACTGGACACACTAATAAATGGCGTCGCCCAACTTTACGACAGGATATGTTAAAATAATTAATTAAGACGAACTGAATGGCCGTCGTCGGTATGAAGTTACTAAATGGAAACATACAATGTTTACGACTCAATTCATTACAACTTGTGCCGTAGTCTGGAGCTCATTTACATTAGTCTAGCTGCTAGACCCTTGTAGCTAGCTAGCCAGTTTCGGAGAAGTTGGGGCTACTGAATTAAATTTTAATCAGACGAGCTACATGAGAATTTATGCTCGTAATTTTTAAACACCTCAGAGTGTAAGCAGGAACTTGAAAAAAAAACGCTTGGGTACATCCATACTAACCATACTAATTATTATATCTAATAACTTTAAATGATCTATTCTTGCATCATTCCTACTTCCTATCCTGTCCTATTATTAATCTATACAAATAAATACAATTATAAGTGTCTGTTTGTATAATGTCAAAATAACCGCTTTTTACTAAATGCATTATGAAAGCATATACTTATAACATAAACACATCAAACGTTAAATGGACGTAAAATATTAAAAATTTGTGAAATAACTGGAAAGGTCTAAACGGATCGAGAGGGGACCTGGTTTTGCGAGCATACTCTACACAGAACAAAGCGAGAATTACAGAGTTTCGGCGATGGCAAACTTCTTAAGCTCACGCTTAACAAAACAGGTTTAGATTAACAATTTAAAAAAAGTATTTTACATTACATAACATTACGCACAAAGTCACAATAATATACACTGTAAGAATAAAGACTTTGACCTCAAACTCTATGAAGGCTTCAAAACTCTGACTGCACGGCTGGCCACATTCATTGAGAAGGATGGATGAAAGGTACGCAGGTAGTGGGATAGAAATACGTTGAAAAAAGTACTAAGCTAAAGATAATAAAGTAAATTAGCTAAAGAACTGCGTTCACCATTGTGTAATTACCGTGACCACGTTGAAGCTTTCTGTTTTATCCAATTAACTTAATGGTAAAACTTAAGTACTTATTATTCAAAAACGATCGCTCTGAATTTAGAGATCTCACATGCTTGTATTTTATTTTTTCTCAATGTATGAGGCTTTGTATTTTGGTCCTCGATTTATTTAACATTTAGGTAAATTTATGGGTTATTAAAAAAAATTTATGGAAGCACGTGAAAACTCAGCTCATTACAAAAGCTTTTCAATAAAATTTAGCTACAATTTAAGCTAAACAAAATGACATAAAAATAAACCAACGATACCCTTCATAAACCAACTTACTACGTAAGTAACTATTAGGTAACCAGATATTTTTACCAATGTGTTTATGTATAAGTAACTACATAGTAACAAACTTTAAGGTAGGAAACACTTTTAAGCTGAATTTTGGTCCTCGGTTTTATACTATTTGATAACGAGACGAGCTGGTGGTCCTTTGCCTGATGGGAAGCAAAACGCCAGCCCATAACAATTTCAGTACCATCCAGAACTTTGAAATGCAAAGGCCTGCGAGGCACTGCAATGCGCTCGTTACCCTGAGACATTAGGTATTAAGTCTCATAAGCCCAGTAATTTCACCGACTACTTTGTTCATCAAACCGGAACACAGTAATGCGTGCACATTACTGCTTGGCGGCAGACTACACGAGCAAAGCGGTGGTATCCAATCAGACGAACACTCGCAGAATAGTTAGTTACAACCTGATAGAAGCTTTTCGAATATCCCAGCTAAAATTATCCCAGCTTTTCGAATACCGTTGCAAGTACATAGTTTTAACGATGTTTATTTACTTCACTACTCGGGTAGTCCAACTGAAACTCACTTTACGTGCAAGTTGAAGAGATTCCCGCGTGAATGGTTGTTGCACAACCGCGCGACAAGACCAACTCCATTCGGCTGGATGCGACTCCGCCCAACTGAACAAGTACAGTTAGTTTCCTGAGCGTTGTTCTGTTTTGTGAAGGTTTGTGAAAAATGTTCTTAAAACTTTTTCAAACTTTTTCTAGTTTCGCGAATTCAATACGTAGTAGGAAATAAGACAAAAACGGGTCTTTTGTGCGTTAATAGACCCGTTTTATGTTCTTAAAACAAAATAACATTTTAAAACAATCTCTCGACATGTACACATCTGCGGACGATTTGACTACTACTGACTTTCATGAATATAATAGGTACAATATTTGTTGTTTATTTTGCTTGTATACAGGTAGGTTGTGAACAAGCTCTCGTTATAGAATAATTAAAACATTCAAAAGTTCATGCATATTAAGTTCAAGCCAAGACTAGATAAAGCCGCCAAGCAGTAATGTGCAAGCGTTACTGTGTTCCGGTTTGATGAGCAAAGTAGTTCGTGAAATTACTGGGCTCATGAGATTAGATTGAGATATTGAGAGATTGAGATATTATCTGTGTTACGCTTACCATCATTCAGTTCATCTCGTTATAAATAGTATAAAAAAATACAAAAAATTACCCGAATTCAAAGAAGGGACGAGGTTGTTAATTCGTCTTTTTGTATGTGTTTTCCATATTAAATTATCTGTGGTGTTTTCTATGTTCTGTTTTTTTCACGAGTTAGGTTTTTCTCAAGAATAGTCCATTCATAAATTTAATTAAAGAATGGGGGATGAAAATTGATATTTCGTGACATTTTCGCCGAAGTCGGTTCGCGCTTTTTTAGAAGCATTTTATTACTAAATATATTATGTACCTATTAAATGTGAAAGCAAAAAGCGCTCAAACAAATCGGTTTTAATTTCTGAAAACCCTCTGTAGAAATTATTTTAAAAATGCATCAGCAGACTGCGATGAACTCAAGATACAACTAATAAGAAAAATTTTACCATAATAAAATTAAAATAAAATCCTTAGAAAAGAGGAGAATGGGTAATAATGCTCTGCAAGGGGTGAAAGAAGAATATATTAATTCTCACATGTTGGCGATTAATTTATTAATACAACTATAACAAAAAAAGAACATGATTAAACGAATTCAACTTGCAGCCTGCAAGATAAAATGTCAGAGTAAGCTATCTATTTTTCTGTTCCTTGAATAGTTCTAGAGCAAAATCCCGTGCTCAAATTTATTCTATTTAAGTTTTCTATAGAACTATGAACGGATTTATTAGTAAGTTTTAGACTAAAAATGAGAACCAAAGATCGAAATACCGCTTTTCCGCTTCCGCCAATCCAATATCTATGCCAAACTTTTAACTTCAACCAGATAGACTAAAATTTGTTCGCGAACTTCCGCATGGAGAACGGTAGGTATGTTAGAGATAGGAACAAGTGAATCGGAGAATTACGTATCCACGTGAAATGTCCGATGTGAACTTCAGTAGACTTTTACTGTTTTAAATTTCGCTGCTTGGTCTTTTGCTGCCATCACTCTGCTGCTGTAGTTCTAGTGCTCACTCAAGGACTAGAACTTGGCGACAGACTTTTTTTGAAAATACCCTTCCGTCACTCTTTGGTTGCATCACGATGTCTCCCGTCAGCAAAAACACAAGCTCATGGTATAACTTCAAACCATCAACCAACAGCTGCCTTCACTACCACTGAGTTATCATAGCTTGGCCCAAGAAAGGATAATTACAAAGTAATAGCTACTTACATTTAAATAAGGATTATTAGGGTTTCGTAGAAGTCCTGTAACTTATATTATTGTGTCGACTGTAAGGTTATTTAATTAGACAGCTAGAGAAACGGCTAGAGAATACTGAACATCTATCAATTATTTTTAGAATGGAGACATATTTACTCGTGACCATAGAATATAGAGAGGCTTGGAGCGGCAATAGTGTTGTGAGTAACGTAGTGAGGAGACATCATGCGTGAACACAGATGTGCAAGGCAACCTCACATGTCAGAAACGAAAAAAAAGGCCAGTTCATATTTATAAAACTCAAAACTTCTCATCAATTTAAATAAGTACAACCACGAAACACGAAGCATAAATTTAACGGCACATAAACACCAAAGATTTACAAGTTTACAGCAATCGAAAAAATATTAAACAAGCGTTTTTTATGCTTTAAGGGGCGGCCTTATCACTGAGTTATCTAATGCTCGTTAAGGTAAGTATTTTACGAGCCTTAAACAAGAACTAGGGGACTGCGTTTTTTAACCGAGGTCTGCCGTAAAAATGTAAGATACGACTGCTATCATTAGAAAAACAGGGAAAGTATTTAGATGTAGAATAGTAGGTAAGCTTAAGAGTCCATTATACTTCACATGGCTTAGCAGGATCCTCTTTTGTATCAATATTATTACTGCAACATTCACTTTGAAATAAATATAATAATATGGTGAAGTTCAGATAGAAAAAAATCACAAAGTTTCCTTCAACTTGTACCTAAAATATACCGCTAGTATTCCATAAATACTTTATATTAGATCTAAAAACTTCGCATTTTAAATTAACTATGTATAAAATAGAGACTATCCCCCTTATTCATAAACGTTCCGTAACTTAGTTATAATTACTAGAAAGTGTTTTGTCTCGTTTTCGCGCGTACTATCTTCCGTCAACGATAAGTTGACAAAGTAGTTTAATGCGTAGATTATCTAATTGAGCATTTATGAATAAGGGCGATAGGGCTAAATTTAAAAAATAACCATTATAATCACATTAAAAGGAAATTCCCTGAATTATCACGCGTTAGAACCATTTGCACTGAGATTTTTTTCTGCCACTCGGCTTCTGACCTGGTGACAGAGGTGGCATGTATAGTCGAGGAGGTGGGAGCAAAACTCGGATTCGAGCTGACGTTGTATCGACTCTTAAGAGCCTACTAGTCCATGGAGCGAACTCATCGGTGGGCGCGGCTAAAATGCATGCTATTTCATCTAACATTCGTGGGACAAGGTAAAACTCTGCAGCGATGAGTAGTATGAGGCTAATGCTCGCACATACACAATTACACACTCTCGTAAAGTCGCGACGAAAACCGAAAAGTCGAAAACCGGCGCGCAAATATGTACGAATTGGCTTCTGGTGCTTGAGGTTTTACGACAAAACTACTGAATGTATTTAGTCAGACCAAAGTTATTTGAAATGTAAATAAACTAAAGCTTGTTAGTATTTACATTATTTTGGAGTTTTCGTAATCCTTTTGTAATTTATTTACGTCCAAACTTGCGTTAAAATACGTGCTAAAATACAGATGTTTGAAGGCTCATTACTTTTAAGCCACTTATATTTTTTCTCTATAATTAGCAGGCTGACCTAGATAACGAAGAGATAAATCGATATTATTCTTAATATTGGACTTAAAACGTCAACTAGTGGAGTAATCACCCAAGTACGGTTGTATGGAGAAATGAACGACTAGTTCGTCCTTAAGCAGCGTGTTTGACAACCCTGAACTTCAAAGCGCCTGATGGTTTACTAAAGTAGCAGTCGCGTTCAGTGCTCTTGTCAAAATGTAGATAAATAAAAAATGCTCAACGAACACAGTTACACATCTAACTAATATCCAGACTAACGATACTAAGATCCAGGGCCTATAGGCACCATATTCCTACCATACCCAAATCTATACAATTAAATAAAATTGAAGTGTCTGTTTGTAATATAAAAATAACAGCTTTTTACTAAATGCATATGAAACTATATACGGTACCTATAACACAACAACCATTTTTAAAAAAATTGTCTGTCTGTCTGTCTGTTTCTATGTTCCGGGTAATCTCCGAAACGGCTGGACAGAGTTTGACGACTTTCACTGGCAGATTGCTGATGTTATAAGGAGTAACTTAGGCTACTTTTATTTTGGAAAAATAATTAGGGTTCGGCGCCAAAAGATAAAACCCATGAACTCCAATAACTCCGCGCGGGTGAAACCGTGGGCAGCAGCTAGTATGAAATAAATTCTTGCACTTTTCATTAATATTCTGTCGCGGGAACCAACTAACCGTGCAACCAGAAATACACTCACTATTTGTAACATAATTTATTTTCTCCTTTTAAAGCTGACTAATGCATGATTTTCAACTCGCCCATTGGCCATTCTCCTTTTTTTTCATATTAAACAAAGATAACAAAGTCATCATCCCAGTAACTAAGTGATAAAACATTTTCATAAACTTGCAAAACACAAATCCGTTAGGGACTTAATCTGATGAGAAGAGAAAAAAAAGCGCTTGCCAAGCTTAATAAATGAGGCGGGCGGCTATTCCCGTAACATAATGGAATCTTTTTAGATACTTTAAGGCAGCACTTTGGCTTAATGAAGGACCATAATTCATTTTGACGCCAGCGCTAACTAGAGCTGCGATGTGCGCCGCGCCCTCTGTTGGGTAATTAGATCAGTGACGTAGTCTCGTACACTCGTAGACGATAATTAGATGCATTAATATTTCGATAAAGAACAGTAAGTCAACTTAGGGGCAGCTTAGACGCTCAAGCAAACGTACGTTTCCTTGTCAGAATAACAACGCTTTGCGTCAAGCGCGCATTTCGAGTATCACGAAATCCGCGCTTGACGCAAAAGCGTTGTTATTCTGACAAGCAAACGTACGTTTGCTTGAGCGTCTAGGCTGCCCCTTATACTACACACATTTATTATTATTATTACTCTCCAAATATGATTACCTATATACAGTTAGTAACAAAAATAGCTAAACATTTGGGTACATAAAATAAAAATTAGTAACGTACTTGAAGCTGCACAAACACTGTTTTTATTATAACTTTCCACTAAGTTTGGCGTCTTTTTATTAATATTCAAATTAGTTAATTTTTTTACTAGATCTAGAGGCTCACCAACTTTTGTCAGTGACTGTACCTAGTAATTCTATAATTTTCCGAATGTGTTTGTATGTATAGTGACTTGTGGAAAAAACAAAACAACCCACGTGAAGATGAAAAACAGAGACTGGCATTATCCCGGGATAAAAATAGCCTGTCACGCATCCGGCCTATTTCAGCTCTCGATGATATTGTAAAGGTTGATAGACCATTCACGTTCTTGAAAAAAAACTTCAGCTCATATACAATTATCTATGCAAAAAACAACGTCGATCTGTTGCGTGAAAGAAACACAAACAAATGAACACACTTTCGCGTTTGTGAAAAAGAAAAGTAAAGATATGTATTTTCGTGAGAAGTTGTTCGTGAGAACTTACTGCCAAGCTGTAACCAATCAAAATATCTCATCAACTTCAAAAAACCTATTTCAAATTTCGAACTTTCAAAGAAAACTACGCAGACCAAAACCGCTCAAGGAAAAGTGTCCTCAATACCCCGTGATTTAGGGCTAGAGTAGAGAGCCATCCCGGGTTGTTTCGTTTCGGGAACGTAATGAAATTACCTTTTCCGTTTTCAAGTCTAGTGTAATTAAAAGAAAATACTCCCTCTTTGAAAGCAGGTACTGCTGCGACTAATTAATGGTGGGGCTTTGCTTTTTTTTTGAGGGTGTATCATGTTCATCAGCTGGTTAAATGATTCAATTGAACTTGAGGTTTTGGTGAAGGAAAACGTCATGATGCAACCATAGCATAGCGGCAGGACACTTTCTATGCCCTGTTCCATAATCTTAGATATTTTTTGTAAACAAAGAAATGTCACGAAAAGTCACTGTCAAAGTGACATGCCAGTTGCCCAAAACATTTTTCAATTGTGAAACGTTTCTATTTCCCCCGGCTTTGCTCTCGCGCGGCACAATTATAACTTAACAAAGAAACAGATAACAAGAACCAACAACAAAAACTTAAACTAAACCACTACAAAGTAACAAGATCATTAACAACAACACATACGCAGCAAAATACACACTCGAGTTCGGAGAGGATCAACAGACAGAAAAAGAAAATGGCGGCGATTGCACAAAATGTTTCATATCTCTACTGTGTTCCCAGTCTAAGAAAAACAATTGCACGAAAATAGTTTTGTTTAAAATCCTCGAATCTTGCAAAAACGATCCATTCACGGTATTTTCAATAATTCAAGTTTATCATGTAATAATTTAAATCAATTAATAATAATGTCTATCATCAAATTATGGATTACACAGTTTTCTATGAATTTTTTTGTTCTGTCAACACCGTTGTTTACATAAAATATCTAAGATTTTGGAACACGGTATAGTACTCGCCAAGCACCTATAGGATGTTCCGGTAGCTGCACTAGAGAGCCAGTTCACAAACCGTCGGCACCTGCCACCGCTAAATTCAATACGTAGAGATTAATATAGGTTTTTAAACTGTCATGGTCATGTATAATACGAGTATACATGGTAAATATCCCGTTAATTCTGACTTTGTTCGTACGTAATGAATTAAACTGACAGCAAAGAAGCTTAGAATAGATTTCATTTAAATAAAAAATCACATTTCTCTTTGAACAGCAAAATGGCAGAGTTTAATTTTTAATTATGTTATTTTAAACCGACGTGAAAGAGCGAAAAGGCAGGATAGTATGCTACATTTAGGGCTGCCCCATAGGCACTATAAAAAAAGGTAAGAACTATATATTTTTTTAGTTCTATATTTAAGCTAGGACTACGTTACAAAATACGTTTGCTATCGTAACTTTTAAATTAGTCTTTCTTCTAATTTATGATATCCAGAATAAAAAGCCACAAGTCTCAAAGCATATGAGAGCTCAAATGAAATTCTGAAATGAACGGTTGACAAGCTTATTAGATACTTAGTGAAAAACGATAATGTTTACTATGTTTGACGATGCACGGCATGGCTGATTTTAAGAGACGATGTTAGTGGAAGATGGTGAAAACGCTAAAACGCTGGCTCTTAAGCGCAGCTACCGGAATACACAGATTGGTGCTTGCATGGCGACAATTTTTTTCTGCTTGAGGGTTGTAGTTTTTTTTTTTGCTGTTTGGTAACGAGACGAGCTGGTCGTTTGCGTGATGGTAAGCATAACGCCGGCCCATAACAATTCCAGTGCCACTCAGAACTTTGAAACACAAAGGCCTGCGCGGCACTGCATTGCGCTCGTTACTCTGAGACATTAGGTATTAAGTCTCATAAGCCCAGTAATTTCACTGGCTACTCTGCTCATCAAACCGGAACATAGTAATGCTTGCACATTACTGCTTGGCGGCAGACTTCACGAGCAAAGCGGTGGTAACAACCCAGACGGACACTCGCAGAAGAGTTAGTCCTACCACTAACAAATGGCACAATATGTCAAATGCTATGGTTGCAACGCAATATTTTCCTTCACCTAAGCCTCAAGCTCATTATAGGATTCAAACCCCCGACATACAGATCGGCGGATGACGTCACTATAACTGAACCATCAATGCTCCGAAAATATAATGCAATTGACTGAGGTGACAACCCTTACTGCATTTAAATGAGCTGCCATTTTGGTTAGAGATAATTCGGGACATTGTGTCGAACCAAATGGTAGACCGCAGCGAACGATTGCCACTAAACGGGAGTGGACATACGATAACTATGTTATTATTTAGAAATTTGGCATATTATGTAACTGATTTAAAGTGAAATAAGGTATTTATCTGGCCAGCAGCGCAAGTACCGACCTTTTCGTTAAATAAAATTGACAGTGAAATATTACTGGGCGTGTTCTAATGTCTCAGGGTAACGAGCGCACTGCAGTGCTGCGCAGGCCTGTGTGTTTCAAAGTTCTGGGTGGCACTGCAATTGTTATGTGCCGGCGTTGTGCTTACCATCAGGAAAACGAACAGCTCGTCGTTACCAAATAACATAAAAAAAAAATTGACAGTTCGAATTTGGTTGAAAATTTAAATTAGAGATAGGTAGTTCTTGATTATTCAATTGCTATATATATATATATTATATATATATATTATAGATATTATATATATATATTATAGATTAATCAATTGCTAACCTATCAACTGCAACTATTACACGCTACAGGTGTTTAAAAACTTTTCTGATAATAATACCAAGTTTCTTGCCCTTCTTGTCGATCAGTCTATACCTACTTAGGTATAGACTGATCGACTGGGCAAGAAACTTAGAGGTTCCAAGTGGAACCCCCACTTCTTATTTAAACTTTCATGCCTGCTCTTCTATGAATAATAAATTTTGAATTTGAATTCTTCCTTATCATCTCGTCTCAGAAAAGGCTTTGATGTCATCACAAGAAACAAATACGAGTCTTACAACTAAATTAACAGCCACAGACATTCAATATCAGCGGCTTACTAGCAGCTCAAACTGTCATTATCGCTGCATTGAACGGACCGCCAACTGAGGATTACTGCTCCCCAGCGCAGTAATCCGGTCTAAAGTATGGAAATAAAGTAAAAAATGAGTACCTTTACGAAAAAGAGATGGGATACATACATTTCTGTTATGCGTATAACTGACGAATTGATCTTGTGTGTTGTGGTCTTTTAAAAATCTCGAGGATCCGCTGGCAGGCTTATCACCTTTACGTTCTACATCTATACTTACTAATTATAATATATTATTATAAATTTTCTTCGTTCATTATCCTTTGTAGGGTTATATTAACCACAACGTTATATTTATTATTTAGGTACTCAAGTTTTCATAAAGTTAATTTACTTAATTTTTTTTAATACTTTGTGGTAACGAGACGAACAAGTCATTCACCTAATGGTAAATTTACATCTTCAGCTCTCATACTATCTCATCTCTAGCGTCTATCAACGAATATGATAGCTAAATAATTATTATCTCTGGTGACTTGACGAGTGACGATAATATCCTATTCTTTAATTATTTACAGATTTTATCTATTGATGATCCAAAAATTAAATATTATGATTACATACACACACATACATTATAATTTTCCATTTATCTGTGAAACCCATGTTATAGTTTATTTCTTAAATACTGTCATGAAATTACTATGCTTGAAGTAGCTACTGCTCTAATAAGGCAGAACCTGGGTCCTTACTCCGTAAATCGAACGTCGAAGCTTCGGTTGACGGATCGCAATTTTCCTACTATGAAAGTGTTTCTGATCCAACGTTCAATTCGATGTTCGCTCTTGTCATTTTGTCTTTCATAGTAGGAAAATGCCGATCCGTCAGCCGAAGCTTCGACGTTCGTTTTACGGACTGAGGCCCCTGCTCACGAGTAGATGCAACAACCACCACCTTCATCAATAAACCATTTCTAAAGGAATATGGTTCATCTAATCTATAGTGATGACGTAATCGCCAATGGTAACATACTAAACTAGATGGGAACTGGGTTTTTACTGGAACAAACTAATATGTCCTTTGTAACAGATTTTTAACTTGAGAATGTAGCTATACCCAATAAAGAATGCCATATTTACCACCATGCTGGCTTATCACATAAATACAATTTCATAAAAGAGTCAGTTCTGTTCTACTTCTCACATCATCTTTAGATGAGGAGAAATAATCCAAAATCAATTCAATATACTATTGAACATTTAAAAAATAAGCCAATTCAATAAAAAAAATCACTTGTGAAGTCAATATTATATAGCTATTATTATTTAAAAAATTTAATTGCCTTTTTCCAGTGAACTTAATTTCAATTTAAATTCATATTGGTTCTCTCGGACGAAGCGATTTCGAAATGACGCGTCCGCCCGCCCCAAAAAATGTACGAACATTTTACCGACTCAGTGATCGAGTGCTGTTTATTACAATTGTATATTATGTACAGTTTACACTACTCAATTAAAAAAATATATAACATAAACATAAACGCTTACACACTCATACCCCCGCACTAGGATTCCCTGTGTCGCAGGTGGCATGGACTTACACAGATACACATCACAAACATCCAAGACCCGAGAACAAACTTTATGCTTACACAAAATCTGCCCCGGCCGGGAATCGAACCCGGGACCCCTCGCCTTGCAGGCAGGGTTACTACCAACTTAGCTACGGAGCCGTCAATAAATATATAAATAGGAAGTTTATTTTAAGGTACATACAAGTAAGATAAATCAAATTAAGGCCAGGGTACTCCGCGCCCGCTTTCTCGCTCGCGCTTCTCAACGTTTTTGAAGATAATCAATATTTTAATATGAAAAATCTCATTCGGTGAATTTGCTGGCAATAACATTACAAAGGTAGGGCAAAAGTGTCATTTTTCGGATCCAGGAAAGTGTCGGAAGTGTCGGATTCAGGGAACGGGCAGACGCATTTTTCTCTATTGCGATCATCAAGATGCCTGCCAAGTATGGTTTTTATAAAGAAAAAAATAAGTGCTTGTTTGGCACGTCACAAAAGTAAAAGTGCCCAAAATAAAAAAAAGGTAACAAACTTACCTAGATATGGCTAAAATTTAAACGTTCTTATCTATACAAATAAATAAAATTGAAGTGTCAGTTTGTAATATCAAAATAACAGCTTTTTACCAAATGCATATAAAAGTATATGTTTATGGTACCTAATAACAAAAAACCATTTTTAAAATTTTTGTCTGTCTGTCTGTTTGTTCCGGGTAATCTCCGAGATAGCTGATGTTACACAGAGTAACTTAGGCTACTTTTATTTTAGAAAAAGAATTAGGGTTCCGCACAAGAAAATAAAAACCATGAAATCCAATATCTCCACGCGGGGGAAATCGCGGGCAGCAGCTAGTATCTAATACAATATAAAATATTTTGCCAAAAAGCATTTATCTCAGCATTAAGCCGAGCAGAACACTCGGCACTGATTTTTTTAGATTAACCCTGCGGGTGCTATTAAGGTTACGGAAATACATAAAATACATATAAGCAAATAAAGTTTAACACAGTTTATGTTTAGGTACTATGGCAAAATCGTCCTTTCGTGGGAAAGGCTGATATTGAGCTGTGGACGTCTTTCGTCTGATGATGAGACTCTCAAGTCTTTAACATCATTGTTTAGTGAAAGAAATCTACTATTACACTTAAAAACAGCTCTTCGAAAATTTACAAAACAAACCGAACGCAAAAATACAAGAGCTAAAGAATTACAACGCCTCAAAAGCGCTCTTAATCCCGTGGTTTGCGAAACCAACTTGTAAAATTAATACCTCAACAGCTCAAACAAAACTTATTATAAATGCATCAGGATTGTGTACAGTCGACCACTTAAATTCGTGGCGAGTTGGGAACTCGACGCTATGATTGCATTAAAGCTCTTAAAAACTTTATCCATTTCGTTTGTTGACACTACTGCTGGACTGTACGTACTTTCACGCGTACAGTACATAAAGTTACACATTTTTCCAAAACGAATATTGTCGTTTTACTAACCAAACTGCAGCGCAAGTATGGATCTTTTCGATCGATTTATTTCGATAAAATTGACAGTTCAAATCGATAAATTCGGTTTTATCGATTTTAATATAATTTATCGAGCTTTGATACAATCGACAAAAGTTATCGAATGGCTAGGTCGAATCCAAAGAGAATATAGAGCTACTACAATAATTTACGATCAGTCTTAGGTACTCGCAACATTCGATAAATTTATCAGTTTTTTCGGTTCGACAAATTTATCGAACCGCCTTCCGTACTTGCGCCGCTGGTCACTATAAAATCGTGTAATAATCTAATACTGTGTATAATTTTCTGTGGACAGGGGCTATGCTAGCATAATATAAAGGTGAAAGTATCCACATTAAACGACAAAATATCAGTTAAAACTAACAAACAGAAGTCATATTTTAATAGCTATTGTTAAAAATAATTAAGTAGAACTTCCTCATCAATGTGGTGATACATTGAGATAATGGTAAAATATCATAATTATATTATACTAGCTTCTGCCCGCGGTTTTAACCCGCTTTCCCACAGGAACCGTGCATTTTTCCAGGATAAAAAGTAGCCTATGTTACTCTCCGGTCCATAAACTATATCTGTGCCAAAAATCACGTCGATCCATTGCTCCGTTACTGCGTGAAAGAAGGACAAACTAACAAACACACTTTCGCATTTATAATATTAGTATGGATTATAATTATTTTAAAATCGATCGGCCAGGCCAGCCCATCAAGAATTGGCCCGGTTTGATAAATAGTCATGTTGATACTTTCTCTAGGTATTATTACAGACCTGAAAATAATATCGTATAAAAGCGCGTCATTATGTAATTAAACCGAACTTCACCATTAGTTATGACTGTAACAAGATTATGTACTGGTTTACACGACAATATTTAACGTCAGTTACGGGAAAATTTAGTTTTCTACTCAAAACTATACGCTTTACAACACGGTATAATATTGTCCGGGCTCCTTCAATTTACGTTTGCAAATCAAATGTGGAATATGAAAAAGCGCTTGTCTTCCTTAAGCTTAATTTTACGCCTTTCAATAAAAAAGTGAAGCATTGGAAACCTGTGCTTATTATTAAACGTAATATTATTAAACTAGGACTAACTAAATTTACACAATTCTAAATCAGGTTGGTATTCAAGTTTCATAATTGTATTTCAAATAACTTAGTCTGAGATTTCACAAAAGTTGATTAGGCTACGCTCATAAATAAACACCATTACTCCCTAGTATTGATTTTTAGAAATATCCTAATTTGACTTTGACCATATTCTTTAAACAAACGAACGTGTACATTTATTTCTGGTTCCTTGAGTTCATTCATCAGGTAATAACTCACAATTTTTATACTGTGTATATTGGATTATTGGCAAACAAAATCACTGTCTTCACTATAGTATGCACTCCATGTCCACTTTAGCATAAATTTAAGCTTGACAGACTTTTAGTGTAAACTTTAAGCTATCTATTATTAGTTTTAGGAATAAACAACTAAAAGACAAAATCGCTAATTACACTTAAAATTTCAGATCCTTCTTCAGTTTAATCACAAAATTATGCCCAACAAGTGGTTTGATTAAAGAATGGTAAAAATGACTTACGAACGCAATTGCAAGTAAATTTGCGCAATTTACGAATCTGAAGTATTAAGCATAACCTCAACTTTTTTCTTATAAAACATTAGCATACTAACAAATCATACAACTTCCCTCAAGTCTATATAAATTAGAACTATCTACTCCAAACTATAGCTTCGATCTCTCGCTCTATATTTTATCTTCGGCTTTACTAACCCTTCACATATCAGATTCCAGACAATATTGTATGGAATAGCTAAATATCCCTTACGCTACCCTAAATAGAACTAAAGTGCTGAGACACAAATTTAGTTACACACTATCACCCGACATAATGCGTAAATCAGTTTATGAGGATGGTATACGTTAGAAATTTTACGAGTTTAGATACGTCGATGGGGTACGAGTAATTGACATGTCAATACGCTGTTATAGTATGGTTTGCTATGCGCCCTGAGACGAACGACGCCCTTTTGCTGTTCGCATTGTTGGAGTGCATTCAATTTGATTGCAAGCTGGCAGGACAGAACTTTAGGTATAGTGGACGTCCTCAGTGGAATTACTGGGCTTATGACATTTAATAACGCGAATGTCTCAGGGTAATGAGCGCAATGCAGTGCGCAAAGCCTTTGTGTTTCAAAGTTTTGAGTGGCATCGCAATTGCTATGGGCTAGCGTTATTCTTACCATCAGGCAGACGACCCGGTCCTCTCTTTATCGATTAGGATAGCCAGTTGGCAAATCTGAGGACATCAAAGACAATTGTATGAGGTTGTGAGGTCATCGTACACTAGTGAGGTGCAATAAAGCGGAACCACAAAGTTGGCCTTCAGCTGATATAATGACTGAAAAAGCCGAAGATTGAGTTAAGTGAGAAACAATTGTAGAGATACCCAACAGTGGGCTTATGAGGGCTTATGACGATTAAAGTCTCTTAAATAAAAATGTAAATAGATCATTATGAACATGCACTTTTTGATTATAAGGCTGTCCATTACACAATACTTATTAAGTTGTGGTTTTTTTCTTTATTTCATGATAATTTTGTAGAGTATAAAGTTCTCTTTAAAAAAGTTCATGTTAAGAAGATACGGCTTTTATCGGCAAGGCCGATTATACAATAACTTTTAAGTTATATTCTTTATTATTTCGGAATATGTACAGTACAATAGGTATAGACTTTAAATATACCTGACTCTTCACAAATGCGTCACGCAAAATAAGCCTTCTAAGCTTACATAGATACGAAAAAATCAGAATCAATCAGAGTGCATACACGAACATTATCCGCACACGATTACCGTATTTTGTGCAAATCGGCATTGGCGTATCGTGAATACCCGATATTATTTATTCAGCCAGGGGACGGACGTATCATTACGGCAGACTGAATCGTTGAATGTATATTAGCCTTAATAATTCATACGGCGGATTGAGTAATGGCTCGGCGCTGTTTCAATTCAATTGTGTGGATGGATTTTGGTTTGGGTTTGTGATCTTAGGCTTATTATATAGTTGATGAATAAATAATAGATTCTTCCTATTCGGTGATGTAAAATTCAGAACCCATGGTATCAGAAATTATTTAGATCAAGGCTTCTAACATGGCTTTACGAGCATAGCAACCGGAATTGACGTTTACACTTTTGAACTTAACGTGCCTTCCAAAGCACAGAACCACTCTGCTGACCAGCTCGAAGCGTGTTTCAGTGATTTGTTATTGTGAGAATAGCTTACGTACACAGGGAACAAAATTGTATTGCGAGTGAGTTTAAAAGTATAAAAAAAATCATTCACGTTTTTTACACTATTTAATAACAAGACGAGCGGGTCGTTAGCCTGATGGTAAGAATAACACCAGCTAGTAACAATTACAGTGCCACTCAGAACTTTGAAACACAAAAGCCTGCGCGGCACTGCAGTGCGCTCGTTACCCTGAGTAGCCTAAGATTCAGAGACGAGTCTAAGCCTAAGATTCAGAGACGATTCTAAGCGTAGACTTTGGCTTTCATATGTCAAAACTGTATAGAATTTTGACGTATGGAAGCGTGAGTCCACGCTTAGATTCGTCTCTGAATCTCAGCCTAAGCGCATTCATACTTCCATAAGTCAAAACGCTATAGAGTTTTGACATAATATGGAAGCGAAAGTCGACGCTTAGGTTCGTCTCTGAATCTTAGCCTAAGTGTATTAAAGGTATAAGTCAGAGACGGGCTACAGACCGTAAAATGCAAGCGACACTACTGTACTGTATGAATTTCAGGCACGCCGCGTCCGCACGCAAATGCTGTGTTGCTCTTTACCGATACAGAATGAATGTAAGGCAAGAAAAGGACAAAAGCTTCCAACGTCTTTTACGATTGATCACGATAAACATTGTAGAATTTGATCACATCACGTAACTTTCTTGCAACGGTGTATAAAATGGTGTAGATGCTAGTGTAGAGTATAAAAATAAAATTTATTCACGAACACCGCATTCTGCCAGCTTTTCAACTGGCTCTTTGATTAGGATAAATAAAAACATCAACTACAGTAGCGTCCCCGAGGGTAAACAAGATACAAAATAATAATAAAATGTTGATGCACAAAGAATAATAATACCACAAAAACTTTATAATAACATCCAACAAACCATCCCCCACCCGATAATAATATAATAACAAACGTACCAAAAAGGTCAGCAATTCACGCAAATTGCTCTCCATAACACGTCCAAAGTTTATTATACCGTTTCACTTATTCATCAGGTATGCAAATGAAAAGCAAATAAAGAGAGAAACGACCATCCCCGCATAACGTACGCATATGTAATGCTATATCAGGGAAACGATCAGACGTTACGGTGCCACAGAGAAATGACGCGATCAGTAACACATTTCGTCGGAATTTGGAGTAGGTATTATAAGCTCAACCTTGCATCGGTCGGACACCACCGCTGTCCAACAAAGCGATATTGTGAGTGCAGATCAACGCAGAACCAAGACAATCGAAAAGCTGCCGATGAATATAAACAACAATACAAAAAAAGCGTTAAAAGTATTGTGTACACATTAAAACACTAAATAATATAATTATTGTAACGGTGACGTAGTAAAGTCTTTATATGTATTTAACCGGATTCACTTACGTGGTACAGCCGAGCTTCGCGACGATTGCTCGACCGGTTTCGAGGTATTCAGTACCTCTTCATCACGGAGCTACACGCGACTGCTCCACGCGGCTGCTCCACGCGGCTGTACCACGTAAGTGAATCCGGTTAAATACATATAAAGATGAGTAATACTTACGAAAGTTTTAATCAAGAAGTTGTAAAGTCTGTATTTTTAGACAGTCTTGGAAACACAATGCACATTTTTAATTCATTCAGCAACAGTGACTTTTGAATTGTAGCTGTAAAACAAACACATTTCTGGAAACAAGGCAAATCATTGAACTTAAATAGATAAAACGGTAAAAATTAAAATTTTAGTGCTCAGGTCACCTATTCGTTAGTCGCTTAAAATACACTACGTGATACACTTTTAGTACTGAGCGTGACTTTTTCAAGCAATAATTTTGAATTCCTTCATTTCGGTACAAAAATCTTATTACATACCTAGTACACTCAATAAAACAAATAGCTCTAAACAACCCAGCAGAAGCTACACGTCTACCGTCAAGAAATTTTAGACACGCGAGCTTTAATATTTATAGGATGCTTTTATAAATATTAGATACTGTCATACACTGTGGCTGTGCTATTTTGCGAGATGCGGTATAAATAGCGCTGGATGTACATCCTATTTGGAATAATAGGACGCCGGATAATGTTCAATGTGGTAATGGATATGAGTTACGGCAAATAGCAGAAAATCGCTGTTTAGATTACTTGACGCAAGTAGTTTTAGTTTTAATAACGCCTTTCGTAATTATACGTACAGTTTCTGTTTCTTAACACAGATAATAGATGCAAGTATTCTTAGCTAGAATTCCTTTTATCTGAGGAAACAGGGATAACTGGGACTATAGTCCTACAACACATGCCTTTGTGATATAATTTTATTGTGAGTAGTTCTTGACAGAACGGAGGCTGACTATCAAAGTTGTCACAAATTATTTAATGTTGTTTTGAGCTCCACAACTAATCTAGAGGTACAGTGCCTTTTTCCATACTATAGACAAGAAAAGAAAAACCTTTCTTCAGGACTTAGAATTAAACATACAACTAGATAGGCAAAAATTTATATCAGATATCTTTTAATCTATTTTAAAACGTACAATTATCAGTTACCCAAGTATAAGTATTAAATAAAAAAGTAAGTATTAAAAAATTAAACAGCGGCTGTGGTTCAGCAATAAGCTGGATTTAAATTAAATAATTATAATCCCTTGACATTATGTACTTAAAATAATATAATATTATGTTACTCAAACATTATTAAATACATACTTATGTATTAATTTGCATTCATTTTAATTTTTTATAATTTTATAATTTTGTATACATATTATATCACACATAGTTAAATTATTTTTTTACTTTTGTTAAGGTTTTCTTTCAGTCCATCAATTGTTATTTTATTTTTTATTGTATTCCGTTCGATTTATTTTTGTTTATTTTTTGATAATTTCTCAACACACTAAAAGTCTTCACTATGTAACGACTTTGTTTATGAAAGTGTTATGATACGTTTACTTTTCATTTTTTTTTTCATTACTTATACTGCTAAATTGTGCATGTAGTCTACACCTTTAATTATAATAGCATTAGAATAGAGCTCTTGCATGTTCTGTGTGATTGTTATAATGTATATTATGTTGGTGTTCTTTTTAATAAATAAATAAATAAAGTTTTACATTCTTAGAAAACGAATTTTATAAGGATTATGAAATCATTCTATACCAAGCTACAATTGGCATTCTAATTTATATTAGGTATTATCATTATTACCTAAATTTAAATAACGACTATTATTAGGGTTAGGTACTAATTAGTCATTGCCACAACAATGGTTGCTCTTTCGAATAGGTACCTATTCATTATGAAACATATCCAAGCAAAATTGAACGGTATTAGCTCATCATATCGAGCACTAATGGTTTATCCATGTTACCCGCAAATCCTAATGCTACATTTCAGTAGTTTAACTATAACCTAAGCTACGTATGGCATACGAGTACAATTATTATTGAATAGAGATGTAGTATTAAACTATCCGGTAAATACTATTATTTACTATGTATACTATGCGTATAGGTTATACATACGGACAGGATGGACGAGCTATGGGTAGGGCTATGCTCGGGGTTTCCCTGCGTGATAAAATCCGAAACGATGAGATCCGCAGGAGAACGAAAGTTACCGACATAGCTATGTCGGTAACTTTTTTCGGAGAGCTCTCAATGTTAGCAAGTTGAAATGGCAATGGGCAGGCCACATCGCTCGCAGAACCGATAACCGATGGTGAAGAAAGGTTCTCGAGTGGCGATCACGAACCGGAAGACATAGTGTAGGACGGCCCCCACTAGGTGGACGGATGACCTTGTCAAAACCGCGGGGAACCGTTGGATGCAAGAGGCGAGCAGCCAATCCAAGTGGCATTCTATGGGTGAGGCCTATATTCAGCAGTGGACGTCTTCCGGCTGATGATGATAGGTTATAAAGATAAATATAACGCGGGCGAAGCCGCGGGTGAAATAAATCATTGAAGCTTTTGCATATTATTAAACGAGTGGCAATTTTTTCAGTTGTTGTTCCAACCGCTTTTGCAGTAATTGTAATATCAGCCACAATCAGTCTAGGCCTAACGGCCATCCCTTTTGATGATATTACAAAAGCTAAATTTAATTTAATTCGTTTAATATAAAGCTCAACCGGTATTTACCTCTTAACTCATCACACTCTGAAAATGGGAGAGAATCAGTGCAAAAAAACATAAAAGGTTTAACACGAAACCCGTAGGCTTTTCATAGCAGAAATCCCTGTGAGATATAGCCTTATACGGGGGCATAACAATAATTTTAGATCCATTATACACGGGAGCCAAGCAGAGGCGTGTTTTTGCCAAGTTTTTTTCCACTGCCAGAAATAATGCCCTTCGCATAGTCGATACATGCAAATACCGACTATCGGCGACTTAAGCTGCTTTTAGTAGCAAATATACAAAGAGTAACAATCGATTACTGTCACGAATAATAATGAAGCGAAAGAAGGGTGTTGGGGTAAAGTAAACTTTATTTTTTATTTCATTTAGTGTGTACAAGTACTCAAAAGCATTCACGGTATCACTATTGCGTCACAAATGTATGTTTTTGTGACTTTTCATCGCAGAGTTGTTTTTTTAGAAAAGAGAATTTCTAGTAAGAAATTTCCTACTATGTAACTAGACGGATAGGTCGTTTGCCTAATAATAAGCACAACACCTGCTCTTAACAATTGCAGTAGTAGCATCTACAACTTTGAATCACAAATACTTGCGTGTTAGCCTTATTACACACTTTCGTGAACAAACCTCATGCCAATAATTAACAAAATCTAATGATTTTTTATTGTGAACACACTAATATAATGTAATATAATAACGCTATGCAGTCGCTAAAATTAACGATAATCAATGGCATATTTTTTTTTTTTGCACTGCTCTTTGTAACTCCTTAACAGCTGCGGATGAAAAACGATGATGCGGTTTTACTTTGGAACTTTTTTTTTATGTTATTTGATAACCACACGAGCTGGTCGTTTGCCTGATGGTAAGCATAACGCCGGCCCATAAGAATTGCAGTGCCACCCCGAACTTTGAAAATCAAAGGCCTGCACGGCACTGCAGTGCGCTCGTTACCCTAAGACATAAGGTATTAAGTCTCATAAGCCCAGTAATTTCACTGGCTACTCTGCTCATCAAACCGGAACACAGTAATGCTTGCACACTACTGGTTGGCGGCAGACTTCACGAGCAAAGCGGTGGTAACAACCCAGAGGACACTCGCAGAAGAGTTAGTCCTCCCACTAACTATATTATTTCCAACTCCAACATACCAACTATAAAGCATGCTTGCCTACAAAATATCTTATATGTATTGTGGTTGCTGCTGAAAGTTTATAGTGTGCGGAGATCGTAAACCCATAGGTGGCTATAGGATTTTACAGAGTATTTACCCTGGAAGCACTGATGTGAGCTAAAGGCGTAGCCAGGGCATGTTCCTGGGGCGTTAAGATTTACTGAAAAATGAAAACAGCTATCTTGGGTTCTTCATAACAACGATTTGATACCAGAGGGTGTCCAAATTTATGTTTTTTAAAGGCGCGGTCAATTATAGGGGGGTCTAACCCCTAGGACCCCTCTAGCTACGCCCACACTGTGAGCTGAATTCATGATGTGTAATTAATGAGAGCTTGCGTGCCTACACGGTCGTCCTGCATGCAAAAACATCTCTGGAGGAGCCGCACGACTATTTATTGTGGCAAGGAATTTTAGACGTAAACAAGATTTTGGGGGTTGAACGAACGCATTTTCAACGCTCCTAATGGGGAGTTTAGCGTTCGCACGGGTTTTTATGTTTACTTTTGGTAATGTAATGTAGGTTATTCAGGATATTTCACGTTATTAAGGGATTAAGATTAGGTAGCAATCATTTGTTTGCATTGCCTAGTAAATAACTGTTTCGGGTTCTATTTGATACCTACGCAAATATTAGAATAATTTAGGAATCGTATGATGGATCAAATACTCGGATGTTATGTTGGTAATGACAAACTTAGTAAACTGAAATAATTCTATATGAAAACTAGGTAGCTTTAAGTTTACGAAATAGAAAATTTGTTAGTGGGAGGACTAACTCTTCTGCGAGTGTCCGTCTGGGTTGTTACCACCGCTTTGCTCGTGTAGTCTGCCGCCAAGCAGTAGTGTGCAAGCATTACTGTGTTCCGGTTTGATGAGCAGAGTATCCAGTGAAATTTCTGGGCTTATGAGACTTAATACCTAATGTCTCAGGGTAACGAACGATCTGCAGTGCCGCGCAGGCCTTTGTGTTTCAAAGTTCTGGGTGGCACTGCAATTGTTATGGGCTGGCGTTATGCTTACCATCAGGCAAACGACCAGCCCGTCTCATTACCAAATAAAAAAAAAGATTGAATATAATGAGGATGCCTAATATACTTATAGGTACAGGTGTACCTTATACATAATGGCATTTTATTCTCATGTCTGACCATATGGTTATATAAGCATGTGAATAATTTAGTAATTATTATATTCATAGTTGACATAAGGTTACCTCTGAGGTTTTAGGATATTAAAGAAGAGTCAAGCGTGGGCTTTTGCATCCTGTTTAGAATTTTGACATGATTAGATTCATCCATGAATCCTAGTCTAAGAGGAACTATAAAGTCTTATTAAGTTTACCCACTAAGACATAATATTATGTATAATCAATATTCCATACATATAAATAATTAAAATTGAAGTGTCTGTTTGTAATATCAAAATAACAGCTTTTTACTAAATGCATATGAAAGTATATACGGTACCTATAACAAAACAACCATTTTTTAAGTTTTTGTCTATGTCTGTCTGTTTGTTCCAGGTAATCTCCGAAACGGCTGGATCTATTTTAACGGGACTTTCACTGGCAGATATCTGATATTACAATGAGTAACTTAGGCTACGTGGTCGAAGCCGCGGGGCACAGCTAGTTAATTAATAATTGTTAACCAAATAGCATAGGACGTAACACTTCATTGCTAAAGTTACTTATACTGACGAATGTATAGGAGTAAATAGCATGCCATGGGGTTACCAATGGAAGCTGCAAGTCCCCAATTCACCCAAAAAAATTAAAGTCTCAAATGTCTTCTTAAAGCTTATATAATGCTAACCCACCGCACCCGCAGCTAGGCACTTTAATTAAACAGGCCGGTCTTACACCGCGGCGTTACCGCAGAGGAATACCTATGGCCTAGTTGGTTACCGAACATTCGTATCACGCATAGTTTAAGCGGTTTGGTGCAAATTAACGCTTGTAATTGGAAAATAATTGAATCAGATTTCACTACAAAGTTTAACATACTTGAAATAAAGTTTGAACTTTATCGACGCGTGGCCCATCTTGCTGTTCTGTTATAGACATATCAGGTTACGTGGGTGCAGAATCAAGTTGTTCGCAGGCGTTACGAACTACTGTTATCATTCTTAAAAGTTGTGATAATGTTTTTTTCATATTATTGGATAACGAGACGAGCTGGTCGTTTGTCTGATGTTAAGCACAACGCTATCCCATAATACTTGCAGTGCCATTCAGAGCATTAAAACACAAAGGCCTGCGTGGCACTACATAAGCCCAGTAATTTCACTGACTACTTTCCTCATCAAATCGGAAAACAGTAATGATTGCACATTACTGCTTGGCGGCTGACTACACGGACAAAGCTGCGGTACCCATGCAGACGGACACTGGAAAGAAGAGTAGAGCCGTACCTCATGATGGTTTACATACTTGATGAAAGTTTGAACTCTTATCGACACGTGGGCGTGGCTCATCTGGCCTTTCTGTTTTAACAATATCACATTACGCGGGGGCAGAATCAAATTATTCCCAGGCGTTACGAACAACGGTTAACATTCTTAAAAGCGTGGTAAAGGATAAATGTAGGTAGCTTAATCTCATATAACATTTCCTTTTAAGAGTTATTGATACCAATATAATCCATGTCAGGTTAGCACTCGATCTGAGGATATAGGCATATTGACATACACCGGCCCTGGGACTAATGAGTAGGTACTGATGTACTCTGTGCTCGCTCTGTCCTGATATAGGGCCAGGGCTGGCGCTGCATATTGGCGAACAGCATGACTAAATTATTTTGACTTCAAAAACAAGCGGAACTGACTCAGTTGGCCCTCTGAATGCCATATTGTAGGAATTAGACGCTGTTTAACTTATCCTATTTTACCAAGTTTTTTATTAAATTTTACATTCATGCGTATATCGGATGACAATGCAATATAATGATGTCGCAGAGCTGGTCTGATGACGAAGCTGAAAGGTAGACATATGAACTCTGTAGGTAACGAAACGACGTAACACCATCAGGTTTGGACTTGTTTGATTTATCTTTACAAGTAGTTACTCTGATCGTAGATGATGTCCAGGCTTCTGGTGATGGAGCCAGAAGGTGGCCACAAGATTACAGCACCAATGACTTATTCTATAAAAGCTTGTCTAGAAAAATATATTTTTCACCAATAAATGAAAGCCAGAGAACATTAGTCAAATAATACCTCAAAGACTCCAGTACGACACACGTAAAAATAATATGTTCAGCGTTATTTCTCGTGGCTTATAAGCAGGGAAACCTAATTAGGGCTCGGACTGATATAGGTAGTTGGGATTTAGGCGTATTGGTGACTTTTTCCATTCTTTTCTAACATGTGATTTCCAATAACATATATTGTGTTTTGTTTCAAAATAAAATCTTCATTCGACTCGCAATCTTCCAGCTAGAATTGGTTCGGACGTACCTATCTATAAAAGCGATACAGAGCTTTCACACCGATAGCATTTTATAGCTGACAAGACCTAAACCTAAATGATTATTAAAATTACAGTCTACCTCTTGCAGTGTAATAAAATAAGCGATGTAAAGCGCCTGTCTGATCTTAATTTATGTGAAAAGATGGAGAAAATGAAAGAGAAACTTATTATAAGAACGCCCGTCAGATAGGTCGATTTTTATCAGGTAAATAGTTAAACGTTTCATTGGTTAAGTTGATTAGCCTATTATGCAAGTACTGCACTTGCATTATGGACGAGGAAATTGTGAAATATCTTGGGTGGTTTTGTATTGAATAATTTGACATTTTTGACCCTTGTTACATGAACACTATTGAACACGTTAAAATAATGATGCGTTCACGCTACTGCGACCTGCAGAAAATAACCATTTTATTGCTTTCTTGGCAATTATAAATGATTACAACATTTTTATTCTCTCTCCTTAATCTTTCAACCATTATTCACCCACAGCTTAATATAAACAACAACACTTACACACTCATAACTCACTCATGACTCCCTGTGTCGCAGGTGGTATGGATACACAGAGGTCACAGACACACAGACAAACATACAAGATTAAAGAAAAAAAAATTAAGCTCACCAGACAAAATTACTTTGCAGGCAGAGTTACTATACCAGCTTAGCTACCGAGTCGTTTTAATAAGGAATCTTCTTTTGGACGCTATTCCTTTATAGATCCTGAATTAAACCCATTCACTGCTGCCTCGTCAATTTCACGACGTCTTCTGTCCAGTGGGTTGTTGGTCGCTCTGAAAATCACCTATCATCTTGCGGTCATCACTCCGAGGTCCTGCTTGGACCGTGGTCCGTCGTTATGTCTGGCCAAGTACCCTTCCCATCTCCATTTCAGCTTGGTCCTATACAGCTTTATAATAGCATACGCAGATAGAAGATACAAAATTTAACAAGACTCGTTTATAGAATGCCTGCATTGTACAAATGCCCTTGATAAAGAATAATCTCTTAAACTCACGAAATTTTGCTACGAAAATAGTTAGTATACTTTAATTATCTAATCTAGGTCTTATTACTTGGCAGACCTCATTTTGCTAACATAGGATTTAATTTGCTGACTAGCTTTGAGACATTCAAGTACTCTACTAGCTCAGATGAAACATTGAGGTCTTGAAAGAGATTATTACATATCACGGTGTTTTTAACCGACTTCCAAAAAAGGAGGAGGTTATCAATTCTATTTTTTTTTCAATAGGAGGTTTTCAATAGTTACTGATTGGCGGCAAACTACACAAGAAAAGCGGTGGTACGAATTCAGACGGATAATCGCAGAACAGTTACCACATGGTAATTCATTGTTTAATAACTGAACCTGCGTATGAAACATTGAAATTTAACTTGGTTAACTGATACATATCTGCAGCTTGTACACAAAACTAAAACGGAAACCGTAAAGCATTCAGGTATACAATCTTTAAAGGCTCCACTTATTCATTATTTCTCACCATTTCAATAAGCCTTAAAAGCTGATACCATAAAGCTCAATTTAGCCAATCACTGCAGTTATGACCTTTTTTACTATGTAGAGTTGGTATTCCATTGAGAATGAATTAAGAGTATTCACACATACCTTGCTAGCTCGAGTGACGCACTTTCTTCACCTCTTCACGAGTGCTGGTAGCCTGGTACACGCCTCAGAAGATATAACACAAATTGAAAGAAAATGCAAAGATATAATATTAAACTTCAAAACACACTGCACCAAAAGTTTTGAATTATTTACTATAGAATTCGTAAACACAAGATAAAAACTAACCTCAAAACAAATTAAACTGATCTACAGAATTTACACTAAAATAGAATAAAATATTAGGTCGCTAGTGAGAAATATCACGTAATAGATCGAAAGAAAAATGTTTTTTCGAGAAAATAAAGGAAAACATTCCTTCCCGTAGCGTTTGTTGTCACAACTGTCATTTGTTCGACGCCATGGTTATCACGCATGCGTTCTAGTGATTTCCTCAAAGCGCATGAATCCAGGAGGCTATGGCTATACGAAACTCTTTGTCGCGCTAAGAAAACGTTTCTTAGTTTTTTTTTTCATTTTGGCCAGTGTGGAAGTTGTTAAGAAAAACTTAAAGCAATACGGACATAGACGCGTCTTATAATCTGCGCGTTGCTTTAAGTTTGAAGATTAGAATTAGGGCAAAACAAAATCATCATGATTAATATCTATTATAAATACAATACTATCATCATACTGCAACAAAAATTTTTAAGTGTTTTTTATCGACAGAAAAATATGTGTCTAGAATTCTGAGAGAGAAAAAAACAAACTAAGATGAAAAGAACCAAGTACCAGAAAGACGTTGAAAATTGAAAATAAGATACTACCTTCATAGTACATATTTTAGGTATTTTTTTACTGCAGTATAAAATTAAACGTACTATATTCTCGTAGTAGCATATTTTATACACTTTTTTTTAATTATCAAATTTCTTTCAGTCTGAAAAGGGAAGCATATATTTCGCATGTATTATTATAACAAAGTGACTTAAAGCAAAAGTTTCTTTATAAAAAACGGCCTCACTGAACCGGGTGAAACGTCCGAAGTTTAATTAAATAGGTAAAAAACGCCGCCTCGTTGATGGACCCTCGTGATAACATCACTTTGAATTAAAGAATTGCCAATAAAATTAAGTCTTTTAATACTTAGCAAGCTGAGAAACTTTACATTCAGACAGTTATAGTGTTATCTACACTTTTAATATTTTTCTGTAATTAAAATTTTAATGTTTTGCTAGGAGGTAGGACTAACTCATCTGCTAATCTTTTTTTTATTTATTTTTTTATATTGTTTGATAACGAGACGAGCTGGTCGTTTGCCTGATGGTAAGCATAACGCCGGTCCATAACATTTGCAGTGCCACCCAGAACTTTGAAACACAAAGGCCTGCGCGGCACTGCAGTGCGCTCGTTACCCTGAGACATTAGGTATTAAGTCTCATAAACCCAGTAATTTCACTGCATACTCTGCTCATCAAACCGGAACACAGTAATGCTTGCACACTACTGCTTGGCGGCAGACTTCACGAGCAAAGCGGTGGTAACAACCCTGGCCAAGCAGTAATCTGCAAGCATTACTGTGTTCCAGTTTTCTGAGCAAAGGCAGTGAAATTACTAGGCTGAGACCTGATAACCTGATGTCTAATGGTACTCGCAATGCAGTGTCACGCCTTTGTGGTGCGTAGTTCTAGATGACACTGCAGTTATTATGGACAGGTCCAATCCACCACGCGGGTCCACTGCAGCTTGGTGGCTGTCACATGTCCTCGAATTTTGTGGCATGTTCAAGAGAACATGCGAGTTTCTTTACGATGTTTTTCTACGCCGTTTTAGAGGGAGTGTGATAAATCCGCAAATAACTTAATATGTCATTGGTGCTGGGCCGAATTAAGATTCGAACTATGGTGCGTCGGATTGAAAGTCGAACAAGTTCCCGCTCGGCCAAACTCACTCTTGCTATTGTATGCTATCTTGCTTGATATTATAGCTAGTTACGACTGTACTACTGGTGTTATGGTGTAAGATGACATATAAGCTATTTTATTTTAAAAAAATTAGCCCATTTCTATTTAGAAATTGATTGGCTAACAAGTTATTAAATAGACAAATCACAATCGTCCCACAGCATCAAATCAAGAGATATCGTCCAAAGATTACCTCTGTTGTCGTAAAATACCGCAATTTTAATTGTGCCCGTTCCCTAATTCTTCCACGGAATTAACTTGTAAACCACGCTCAGGTAAAATACATTTTCGTTATTCAAATAAGGTAAAATGAAGAAAAATGTCCCAGCACGAAATATTTCTATGCCGGAATTGTCCCTGTGTAAAGATTCGTACATACCTGAGCGGAAAACACGACTTCAAAGTTGTAATAAGATGGCAGAAGAATAAGAAGAGAGTTGGTCACGCAATTTGCAGAAATTAAAGTTTTTCTACCTTTACTACCATTTTTTTTCCTGTACCTTTGCAACGGAAAATAATTCCAACTTTTCTCTTGGATACAATTTAACGTAGAATAATAAAATTGTAAGAATTGTAAACGACTGCGAACTTTAACCACCTGCTAAACTACAACCATCTGGCTTGGTAGAAACAAAATGTCAATGTTGGACCTACATAATGGGAAACATTTTAAGGGGAAATTGCACCTAATTGCAGTGAAATTATTGGGCTTATGAGCAGGGGCGTATTTACCCTAGGGCCAAAAGGGCCATGGCCCGGGGCGGCAGGCTGCGAGGGGCGGCACAAGCAGAAGAAATTTAAAAAAGCCTACCTAACTAAGGCTCTTATTAATAAACAGTAGTAAACGGTTGAATAGTCAGTTAGTTAGTAATAGGTAGTCAGTTTAAAACTGTCAAAGAACAACAAATATAAAACATAGATTAAATAAACCACCGTTTAACACTGTTAATTGATAAGAGCCTAAATCTAGTAAGGTGCTCTCGGGTGTATGTTTGATACACATCAAGACGTGGAGCTTTCGTATACCTATAGGTACGAACCGGCAGGGCGGCGGGGCCTACAGGCCCGGGGCGCTGAATCCTAAAATACGCCACTGCTTATGAGACTTAATACTGAATGTCGCAGGCCTTTGTGTTTCAAAGTACTGAGTGGCGCACAAACCGGAACACAGTAATGCTTGCACTCCTTGGCAGCAACTACACGAGCTAGACCACCCACCCGCAGACACTCGCAGAAGAGTTAGTCCTACCTAGTAAATAAAGGTAGCCTATCACTGTCTCTATCATAGTCGTGGAAAAGTATCGGACTCACAAACATCGAGATTCAAAGCCACAACTTACAAGTGTTGTATATACCTTATTGTATGTGAGTAACATTTTCCACTTTGTAGTCGCACTAGTAGAGCAGATGTGTCCAGAACTTTGCTAAGCACCCTGTATAATTAGAATCACTAAGCCCTTTACATTATTTCTGTTAGCTTTTTTAGGGGAATACGTAATTATAGTGTAAGGAATAAATTTTAAGGAAGAATCCCTTTTTTAAAATTGGTTTTTTTCTAGACGTATTTTTGTTTTCAAGGCATCTATCATATACCAAAGCGGAGTCACAGACTATATTACAAATCTGTGAGCGGAGTGGTTGGAGAAATGTAAAGCACTGGGTAAGTAATGCAGTTAATAATAGCGCGCAGTAACAATTTGCCGTTATTATAGCCAACTATTACTTGTTTAAAATAATTCATGCTTAAATTGATTTACCTTATCTTCTTTCGTGTAGATGCATCTGCTTGAAAACATTTTCACTGATAGTATATAAGAATAATATTTAAAACCTAGTGATTGTATCAAATTTGTATATTTATAATTTATTAACCTATAGTAACTGTATTAGTCTAGTTTCTGCTAATGTTATATTAATCATATTGTATACACATTGCATATTTAGGAATATGGTCTGGTTCATAACTGTAAATTATAATATCTAGGTACATATGCTGGCTGTATTCTGTTTTGTGTATCAATCAACAAATAAATGTTTTGTTCTCTTCTTTAGCCTTCTCAGCTCCGCTCTACGAGTTTTATATTAGGCCCGGGGCTAATATAAAAACCTGGTGGGATGGCCTCCTAAGTCTTTAGCGTATATCACATGACATACGCAGTAACGCGTCCAGCGCCATCTAGTAGATATTCCTGCATTGTTAAAATTTATTTTGCTATTCTAAGATAATCACGAAATTTTAGTTTATACAAAGCTTGATAGTGAGAGGACTAACTCTTCTGCGAGTGTCCGTCTGGGCTGTTACCACCGCTTTACTCGTGAAGTCTGCCGCCAAGCAGTAATGTGCAAGCATTACTGTGTTCCGGTTTGATGAGCAGAGTAGTCAGTGAAATTACTGATGGGCTTATGAAACTTAATACCTAATGTCTCAGAGTAACGATCGCACTGCAGTGCCGTGGAGGCCTTTGTTTTTCAAAGTTCTGGGTGGCACTGCAATTGTTATGGGCCGGCGTTATGCTTATCATCAGGCAAACGACCAGCTCGTCTCGATACCAAATAACATAAAAAAAAATGATGAGACAGCGCTCAAACAGAAGTCAAACTTTTCAAAATTTAAACTACTTACATATTTATTATACATATGATTATTTAGTGATATTCCCAGCGAAGGTACAGCACTGAAGCTCTGATCCCTAGTCGCAAAGTACACATTATCACACCAAGTCACTCGTTCTTAAGGCTTACTATATCCAGTATACACCGTGTCTAAATAAAGTGAATTTAATTCATTTATTGAAACCTTTGCAAGACCACTTTGCAATAGTTAGGGCCAAGCGTGATACTTAACAGTCTTGTCACTTAAAAACCTATAGCAGGTATACTTGAACTATAAATAGTTTCACAAGCCGTAATGATTGGTCACAATCCACTTAGCTAGAAGCTGTTTTCCATTTCCCGATAAACAGTTTAGAATATGTAAATTTCTCCAACGTTACTCTGCATAACACTAAATTGCATTGTGGCCTTACTATAAGATTTTAAGATTTTATAAGGTTAAATAATAAATAACCACTGAATAAAACATTTCTAGAGCGGTATTTCCACCTCCAGCCATTATTTAAAATCAGGGTAAGGTAATGGTTAAACGCTCACCTAGTAAGAAATAAGAGGTATATTTTTTTTCTACAGTGATCGAAATGATGAAATCGTTTCTCAATAGTAAAAATGTTTTAAAAAAGCGACGTACCGACTTCAGTGACAAACTACTGAACCGCTGTTGATGAAATTTCTACAGGACCAATCTGAAAGTATATCCTTTCAAATAAAAAAATAATTTTCCAAATCGGTTTATAAATAAGGGAGATGTGAGGTAACAAATATACAAAAAATAATATATAATACCAACCGAATTGATAACCTCCTCCTTTTTTGGAAGTCGGTTAATAACACAGCGAGTTTCAAACGAAAGAGATTATGTATGTGTTTGTACTAGGTATCTGTCAGGTAAGTTAACTTAACTGTAAACTGTAAAAATACCCAGTTATGCGTATGCAAAGTATAATTTACAGAACGTAAATACATTATAGCTACTTTTTTTCAATAACAGTCGAAACGTGTTAATATTAGTTTTCCAGTAGTACGGCACTAACAGCAATAGTGTCATTCGAGTTAGAGATCTTATCTGTGTTCGTTCCCAGGTGTATCCTGTAATAGAGGTAGGGGATGTGAGACGACCACTGCGAAATTACCCAATCGTGATATATGCAACCGCAACTAAATGTTGGGCAAGGGTGCATCGTGATTTGTGATTGCAAGTGTGGCTGAAGCTTTGTCTCTTGAGAAATAGTGGTTTTGTTAGGAATATTTATTATTTAATAAATTAAAAAAAAAGATTGATTGATAAAAAATATTTGTATCATACTTCGCTTACCACCGCCACGCTCATCTCTACAAATATCTGCAAGTGTCTTTGACTCGACCCAAATTTTACATCTAAAATACATTCCTATTTTCTCATCTGATTAAGGCAACTCCTTCCGCATACCATATGAATATGACCCTATTCGAGCCGCGTCAACACCTCACAACACAATTTCTTAGCACACGCCTCTGAAACTGAGGAAATGGATGGGCGGATGCGAATAAATTCTCATTTACATACGTTTACCAGTTTCGGCAATGCACAGAGAAAGCAACGTCCCGTAATAAAATGAAATTACTTTTTTGATCGCGAAAATAACGTTGCCATCTCAAATATGAGGATCAACTGTTTACGGATTCACGTGACGGTTCAAAGATATGAATACAGGTGTAATGAAAATATATTTAAGATATTTGTAAATAGTACATTACGATATTAGTGCGTAAAGATGGTTATAACATGCGAGGCGGAATTTCAGCCCGAGCCGAAGGCGAGGGCGTAATTGAGCCTCGCATGTTATAACCAATACGCACGTATATCGTACGACGTTTTTTAACACACTTGCGAGTAAACAGGAAAAAAAAACATTTAAATAAACTCAATCTGTGAATGCACACTGTTGCTTTCCCGCCATTTTACCAGCGCGCTTGAATAGCAACAGCGCGTTGCTCACTAGCTGGAGTGGTGCGGCGGCGATCAGTTCCATATTTGAAATGGCAAATAATACTGTTATGGAATTTGTATGGACTATAACTTAACTATTTGCTTTGATAACACACGCGTTTTTTATGACCCGCTTTACATATTTAAAACCGGTTGAATTATATCAGCTTTACGAGAGAGGGTGTTAAAAAGATATTTATTTTGCTAAGCACATATTATATTATATTATTTGGATATGTTAGGGCTTTAGGCTATGTTACTTCGGGAGATCTGGACACGACACCATGTTTGGTCTTATAAAAAAATTAGCAGTTGCCCGAAAATTGCCACAGGACCGTCCATTCTTCCACTAGCCCATGTTACTCTCCGGCTCACAAACCGTAGGTGTGTGAAAGAACCAACAGACATACTTTCGCATTATCGGACGGACAGACATATGGATTGATAAAAAAAAGCAAGAAATGTATGGCTTTTTATTTGTTTTCTTTTTATAGTACCTATTTACTTTAATTATTTTTTTCACTACAAAATATAGGCTAAACAGCTAAACTGTAGGTCTCGGGTTCTTAGTAATTTAACGCCAGGCTACGTGTAAGCCTAGAAAATGATACCTAATTCCCCTGAATATCAGTTTACCTGACGTGTGATTGGTTCGGTAGATATTTCCAATCAGGTAAAATATGAGCTTGGGAAAATATTCTCATACTTGACTTGCAAAAACACTAAATATTTTCTAAATTACGTTTACTTTAATTTGAAGTTTCGCTAATAGCATGATGTAAAATAATAATTGTTATAATAATTGTTATTCTGGATAATACCAGTTTCACTGTTGCAGTGGGTTTGCGTCTGGGCATCTCCACGACTACGCCACATCACTGCCACTGTGGAGGCGAGGTAGACAATTTGGGCTACCACGGTCTATCTTGCCGTCGCAGTGCAGGGCGTCTCTCGCGTCACGCCGCTTTGAATGATGTCATACGTCGGGCCCTTACCACCGTTAACGTGCCGGCTACTTTAGAGCCGAACGGTATTTCACGTGACGATGGTAAGAGGCCTGATGGTATGACATTAATTCCTTGGAGTCGTGGGAGGCCACTCGTGTGGGACGCAACTTGTGTCGACACGCTAGCGCCTTCTCACGTCCAATTGTCATCTAGGGCGGCGGGTTCGGCAGCAGAAGCAGCGGAAATCCTTAAACGGAGGAAATATGCATCCTTGGTGACGGATACATATTTTTTCCTTTTGGGGTCGAGACAATGGGCCCCTGGGGACCAGACGCTGGCTTTTTTTCAAGGAGTTGTCCCGACGCTTAGTAGAAGTGACAGGTGACCAACGAGCTGGCGCTTACCTCGGTCAACGTATTAGTTTGGCTATTCAGCGAGGTAATGTCGCCAGTTTTTTGGGCACCCTACCTGCAGAAGGCGACCTTAATGCTGTTTTTTATTTATAAGGTTTTGTTTAATTTTGTTTTTAATTGATAAATTCTTAGTTTTTTAATTATCTTCTTCTGTATGTATGTATATGTTAATTCCAGTTTTAATAATTGTTTAAAAATACCCTATATAGGAAGGCCACCTTCTTAGCTTAAGGCGCAAATATTAGCAAAATGGCCGCTTCTGGGAATAGAAAAATAAAAAATGCTTTTAAAAAGCAAGAACCGACTTTGACGAAAATTTCACGAATAATTTAAAATCAAAACATGTGTGATATTCATTATTACATTTTATAAAAGGCCTAACATAGAGACATATTTGACTAATGAAAAAAAAAAAACATTTTTAAATCGGTTGAGAATTGATCGAGCCACAAAAAAAATAGAGACGATTTGATTAACTTCTCCTTTTTTGGAAGTCGATTAAAAAATATAAATCATTATTCATCATAAGCCGTTAGTAGGCCTTTATCTGAAAATCCAAATGATCTAGTTCATCATCAGTTGCCAACGTATTACCGGTACATCACAGCTGGACTTATAATTAGCTTTTACGTCAACGTACCAATAATCACACAGGCCAAAAGGAGTACGTTATACTCAGCACGACAGTGACAATGTTCAAGAACCACAAAATTCGAAGACATGTGACAGCCCCCATGCCGCACTGGGCCCGCTTGGTGTATTATACCTCTCTCTCTCTCTGAGAGGAGACCGGTATCCCAGCAGTGAGAGCGTAAGACGCTGATAATGATGAGTGGCAATGCCACGTCGAATTGCAAAAAGTATATATAATTCCGATAAAAAAACAAACCTCATTTCATTTTATAAACACACTTGTACCATTCATTAACACCTACGCTCGATGAAATTTCATTTCGTACGTATTTGGCACAAATGCCAAATTCGATAAGTCGGTCGCTTTGAGTGGGACTCGAAATGCAGTTAATGGAATTACGCGACTCGCTGGCACTTTTGCATTCGGCAATGAGTTTGCATACATTCGGTAAAGAGTGAGTTGTGAAGGGCGAGTTAGGAAAGCTTCCCGTGGAGTTCCAACTTGGACCACTTCAATGGTGTGAGAAAGAGCCATTCTGAGCCATTTGACATGTGCGTAGAAGGGCGCAACCTTATCGGCTCATGTTAGAAAATTTTCATATACATTTGTGAAAAAAATGTGGTTGAAAGTCATAATCAGGCTAAAACTAAGGTGGAGATTGGCTCTCAAGTGCAGCTGACATAATGCGCCGATAGGAGGGCCATACCTACTCTGAAAATCGAAAGTCAAAGCTTCGGCTGACGGATCGGCATTTTCCTACCATGAAAGACAGAATGTCAAGTACGAACATCGAATCGAACGTTGCATCCGAAACACTTTCATGGTAGGAAAACTGTGATCCGTCAGCCGAAGCTTCGACGTTCGATTTACGGAGTAAGGCTCCTGGAGCCTTACTCCGTAAATCGAACGTTTTAACTTAGGATAGTTGCTAGCTAGGCAAATAATGACCTGTCACTATGATACAGTGGGACAAGGATTATATTGAACATGGCAGATGATGGACGAACGCCGTTGTCATGCCAACGTCACTATTTTCCGCGTTCTATTGGTTCAAAATATTTCTCTTTACTACAGTGGCGCCCTCAAACAAATATTTTTATTTTTTTTTATTTTTTATCTGAAATAGGCTTACGTTTGACCACGATCTCACCTGATGTTAAACGACGATCATCCACTTTCATCAATATCTTTGTCGGACTGTATATAATGATATTTTTTTTCACCGAAAGCTCAAGCGACGAGTAAAATTTTACTCGTTGAGTATTTCAAATTAGGTGATTCAGAAAGGAATTTCTTTTCCTAATTTTATATTAATCTTTTTGGTTATTTGTGCTAATGAATAAATCTAAGTAAGAAAACAATATTTGAACTGTACAAACGTAAATTTTTATTCCTTTTTACGACTAGAGAGTAAAATTATAGGCAGTGTCAGCTTGATGTTTCGTAGTTTAAATCTTCTTAATGTAACGTTTTAAATTCTTAGTTTTAGTACTTCTGGCCAGGCTCAGGCTTGGGAGGGTGGGTCCTGATGTATTCGATGGCCCTAAGAATGTACTCAGGGATTTCCTGAGGAGGAGGGGGAGTGGGGAGGTGAGCACCCTGAAACAGAAAAAATTAAATTAATTAAATAAATTAAATAATTAAATTAATTAAATTAATTAAATTAATTAAAATAATTAAATTAATTAATTAATTAAAATTAATAAATTGAAGTTATCTTGTAGTATACAAAAAAGTAGGTTTGGCTAGTGACTAGTCACTACTTCGAATGTTGTGGTGGAAAATGAAACAGCACATGCTCATCTGGAGTCATCAAGCAATTTTTACAAGCTTTTATTTAACTTGCAATGTTTGTATTTATGTATGTACTAGCTGCTGCCCCGCGGTTTCACACGCGCGGAGATATTGGATTTCATAGTTTTATTTTTTTGCGCGGAACCCTAATTCTTTTCCATAATAATAGTAGCCTATGTTACTCCTTGTAACATCAGCTATCTGCCAGTGAAAGTCCGGTCAAAATCGGCCCACCCGTTTCGGAGATTACCCGGAACAAACAGACAGACAGATGTAGTCTACATACAAAAATTTAAAAAATGGCTGTTTTGGTTTAGGTCCCGTATATACTTTCATATTATATGCATTTAGTAAAAAGCTGTTATTTTGATAATACAAACAGACACTTCAATTTTATTTATCTGGACTATATCTGGACTATAGTTATAGTATGTAGTATTTATGTAAAGGGGTTGAAATAGCTCGAGTGATGTACAATACACTCCAAGCGGGATGAGAGTGCAGGACTCATCACCCCCAATGAATAAGTTACAAATCAGAAATCACATACACGATTATCATTATAGGAACATCAAATACAAGGTAAAATGAACACATTTTGTATTAAAATGGTACCAACCAGGGGATGGTATCCTTCCGCATCGGCGGAGTAGGTCAGTTGAATCGGTATGCCTTCGGGGCTGGTATATGAGCTACTTCCCTGGACGGAAATGCTGGCGTCCTCCTGTTGAGAGAAAGAATTGTCTTTTTAATAATACGTTGGCTTAAAAAGTATCTGCCCAAAAAATATATAACATATTAAAGCGCATACAAGGGCACTATCGAATTTTGAGTCATTTTTTTTTCTCGAGAAAATATAAACAGTCTGTGTACTTGTATACTTTAAAACAACGTTATTAAGCATTTAAAGTCGTAAAATGAGGTCAATATTTTTTAACAAAGTATGTCAATGTTAATGCACTCTTCGCAAAAGTACACTTGAATATCAATGATCGATTGCAGTGAATCAGTACCTACTGGGCTTTGACAACTTACGTGAAAGGTCAAGACTCTTTGTGAA
This sequence comes from Crocallis elinguaria, assembly GCA_907269065.1. Taxonomy (NCBI): domain Eukaryota; kingdom Metazoa; phylum Arthropoda; class Insecta; order Lepidoptera; family Geometridae; genus Crocallis; species Crocallis elinguaria. The sequence continues at coordinate 4,394,581 of OU026070.1, read as the reverse complement.
CAGAGGAGTCATTACGTAAACTCATTAAGGTACTATTGATATGGGTTGATAAAACAAATCTTTTTTATTGAAAAATATTGTTTTTATGTCTTTCTCAAATGTCAATTCCCACGAGGATATCTAATTTATTACATCTCTAACAAGATTCACGTGTTAAACTTTTAGTTTCAATACCACGTCAAAATAAAACCGGTTGGCGCTTCCGTATAGTTTAGAATTGGATTCTTTGAGATCATTTTGACCTTTTGCTGCAAACTGTTAATAAATTTATTTAATTTTTACACGTGACTTAATTAAGTTCCCGGAAGATGTCAGCCGTATTGAATATTATAATAAGAAAAAGCGGCAGATGTCTTCTTCCCTTGCGAAATTAAATATTTGATTCCACCCACGTTTCGGATGTAGGTAATATTAAATGGCAAAAATACCAATTGTCTTTTTGTTCTGAATTAGAATTCAAACCGTGTTGTACATATGAATATTCCTCAAGCAGTATCAATAGTACCAATGAATAGGTACTTTATTTGGTAAAATAGTGCCTATGTCTTATTTTTTATTTAAAACATGAATAGAAATGTTATAAAGTTGAGTAGTCTCACAATAGGCCTATGTCTTAATACAATATTTGAATGTTGACATCATTAAGTCAGAGTAAGGCCAAACGTCATGCAAAGCTATAAAAATATACGGCGATCCAAAAATCGAATATTACGTAAAGTTTTGACCTTACAAGAAATATCAAGGTTTAAAATATAAATAGATTAGCATTAATTAAGTAAGTTGAATCGTGTCAAATGTCATTTAATCGTGACATTGAAATAACTCTAACTATATGTATTGAGATTTTCTTAGTTTTCCAATAAGGTAAACAAAATGGATGGCTCAGCAACCAAAGTCATAAATAGAAAATCAAATTCATGTTATTGGTTAGCGATCGGATCACTATTGCTGTCATTGCTTGTCATCCACAGAGTTTATTAATATTATTAGACAAGTATAGATAATCGGGGTATAGGCAATAATATTTTGCATACTTGATGGCAATAATTTCACCTGGATCTCGTATCGCTAAGTAATCGTAAAGATAAAGGTTGATGTTTGAAGTCCCTCTGCTATAAAACACCGTTACTATCCTGGGTAGATCCCGTGGAATGCAGACCACCAGCGCCAATCTACCAGCGCTCATCGATACGTAACGATGATAAGAAAATAAGCATTATTCCCTTGCAAATAAAGTAACAAATGGCGGCCTACCAACACTGATCAGAGCAGACTTGTCAGCTACGTTCACATAGAGTTTAAAAACTCGGTACGAACGCCTTCGCTGACTAGCTGCGGTTCCGATAAGCACTGGTAGATCGCCGTTGGTAGCCTGGTTTTGTGAATACCTTAGCGACAAAGTTAGTTGAGAAAGACAGCTTGACAGGCAAGCACTAGAAAATGGCTTCATCATAATCATCATCAGCCGGAATATGTCCACTGCTGAACATAGGCTTCTACCATAGAACGACATTTGGATCGGCTACTTGCCTCCTGCGTCCAACGGTCATTAGGTATAATATATTTGCTTTATATATACCTATATATATATATTCTTCCACATATTTTCTTTATATTTAATTATATTTAAAAGTTAACTTACGCGGCCGGGATTGTTGACCACTCCACTCTCCTGACCGGCGATACCATTGCTGGTTTCGTAATTGTATTGATAACTTTCAGGGGCTACATCGGCATCTTGTCTCAGAATTTGCGCATCAGCATCGGGTCCTTTGAGGTGAGACACATCAGCGGCAGCAACAGCCACCAGGGCAAGAATAGCGACGAAAGATTTCTGTAAGAATAATAATATTTTGGGTTAAAACACAAACAATCTCTCAACGTTTCCATACTATTCATCTGAGTTATGTTGACAGTTACTCCTAATATAAAGTTAACTGCCAACAATTAACGAATGGAATTAATTGTAAAGCCCTAAGCGTTTACAATTAATACAATGTTTAATTAGCTACGTAAGTCTTGTAGATACAACTAATCTAAGTACACCTACTCTATAAAAGTAGGCCATCTATTTAATAGACCGTCGTAGATCTGCAAATAACCCAATTATTTTAGGCTACTACAGCAGCGTCCCCATCACGATGGTGGTATTGTATCCTTAGTCATGTTATTGTATCCTTAGTTAGACCCAATTATTCTAGGCTACTACCATTCTGCAGCGTCCCCATCACGTTGGTGGTATTGTATCCTTAGACACGTTATTGTATCCTTAGTTAGTAATCCGTTAAGGCACGTCGCACCAATCAGCAGTCCAATAACTTTTTTTATATACGAGTACAATGAGGCCACCGACTCAGACTCGTCAAATCGTCACTAAACAGCTCAAATAAAATATGTAATCGCTATTTTGATTTTAATATTCTTGAACCGCTTAAGCCACTCTGCTGCAGTAGCCGCGGCGCCAGCCCTAATTTGTATCATAATTAATTAATTTTAAGTTTGGGCACAGAATAATTAGTAATAGTAAAAGTTTGTGTATCAAGCCCCACCCACAATGACACATTTATAGATAAACCATGCTAACTTTTTTAACACTATCAAATACCAAATTAGTGTTTTAATAATGCTGCGACTAATCTTCATTATACAAAAATTCTCATTTTTCAATGCTTGGTCCAAATTATCACGTTCACACAACACGATCGCAAACCCTCGTGGTTTTTGATTTTAATAATAAGTGTCTATTTTAATAATAAGTGTAATCTTGACTCACCATCTTGTGTGTCAAAGTTAAGAGACGATGTACAACTGTGGTCGTATAATAATGGTGGGCCGTTTTATACCCGGCGATCATCGTTCGAATATCGTAGATCATTTGCATTATTTTGCAAGAAAGAAGCTCAGATCTGTATGATTTGCCGGTCTACAAGGCAAACTCGATAAGACGAGTCTGTAGGGGACTGTTGGGTTGACCGCATCCGTGTTGAATCGAACTTTATTTATTATACTAATGTTGGCTTAATTATATATCATATAGTTATTTTACTTTATTTTGATGTATCTTTTCTATACAGTATTGATTAGTAAGGTTGATATAGTGTTACCACCAAAAAAAACAGTTTTTAGTCGCCTGTTTAGCTAGACAGCGACTAAAGATATACGTTAAAAATTATTAGGAATGTCACAACAGAATTGTGTTTGACAACGGTTAGACACTACTTAAATCAGGATTTGTGGTTGCTCATATTTAATCGCGCGACTAAGGCATGTTTACGCGTTAAATAGTGTTTAACACAGGTTTAACGTGTGTTTAGTTTTTTTGTGGTAAGACCCTAAGTGTCTAACTTTAACAAGTGTATTTTAACAAAGTTTTTAAAAATTTCATCTCCGTTACAATTAGAAAATATTTAGATCTTAATATTCACCAGGTGGTAGGCTAGGCCTCTTCTGCGAGTGTCCATCTGGGCGGGAACAATCGCTTTTGCTCCATACTTTTGATCGTGTAGTCAGCCGTCAAGCAGTAATTCCGGTTTCATCAGCAAAGTTGTCTGTGGAATTACTGGGCTTATGAGACTTTTTAACTAATGTATCAGTTGAAGAAACTAAGGTAACTAACGATCAGGAAACACTAAATTTCAGTACAATAATTTTATAACGCATGTATTTATCTGAAAATGAGAAGGTAATTTAAACAATAAAAAAACGTATTCCTATCACATGAACTTTATTGTATAAATACGTAAATAAATAAAAATCTAATTAAGTTTTTTTTTATGTTATTTGGTAACGAGACGAGCTGATCGTTTGCCTGATGGTAAGCATAACGCCGGCCCATAACAATTGCAGTGCCACCTAGAACTTTGAAACACAAAGGCCTGCGCGGCACTGCAATGCGCTCGTTACCCTGAGACATTAGGTATTAAGTCTCATAAGCCCAGTAATTTCACTGGATACTCTGCTCATCAAACCGGAACACAGTAATGCTTGCACACTACTGCTTGGCGGCTGACTTCACTCACAAAGCAGTGGTAACAACCCAGACGGACACTCGCAGAAGAGTTAGTCCTCCCACTAACGAATTATATTATTATAAGCAAAAACTTCAACAGAAACTAACAAATGTAATTGAACAAAATAAAACAAATCACACACACGTTAATAAATAACGTAATAAATATTTTTTTCAAGGTCAAAAGCTCAATGCTTGTAATATCGTTGGTATAGTAGGTACGCTACAAACATATACGCGCACGCGATTAAGTCCACTGTAGTTGCCTAAAACACTTTTTTTATAACTAAAATATAGGGTTGAGCTATCTCGCTCGCACGGTTAGGTAAATCCTACATCAACCGCGGCCCGCAGGTCTCATTTTTTTTATCAAATTTTTTATTAAGCATTTGTATAAAAAACTGATTGGCTAGTGCAATTGTAGTCCTTCCTTTCTTCTATTAAAAAATGGTTAGCTCAATGCAATCCTAACACTCCGAATTAAAAATGACTGTAATTTTTTTAACACAGTAATTCTTGCACTTTACTGTTTGACGTCAAACTAAACGACCACAGCGGTGGTACCCACGCAGACGGGTACTCACAGACCACATACAGTAGTGGCTATTAGGGTAGGTAGTCTCCCTAATAGCCGATAGTCCTCTAATAAGTATGTGCATCTCTGACGTAAATCATCTGGCGTTCATCTTTCTTGCCACGCCACGGTACTGTCATAGAAAAACATCAGATGGTACAGCAGTTAACTTCACTCATGAAGTGGATTGATGATATACTTGGCATATATCGGGTATTAAGATACCCAAAAAGCTACACAGTCACGCGGACGCGATGTTATTTGGTCTTATTAAAAATTTAATGGACTTCTTAAATCAAAAATGCTACTGTAGCTTGACAGAATTTTTTAATGACCCACAACAGTAACTCGCAAAGAATTATCCGCTGCTGTGCTTGTAAAATGGACTGGCCCGGCCGTCACCTATGTTGCTATACCCTATATAACTAGTGTCATATTTAAAAGCACATACCTACTAATCTAAGACCGCCGTGTAATGTACATATGATAAAATAAATGATTGAGTAGGTATTGTTAAGACGATAATCGGTTTACAAACGAGGGCGGTGCAGCACTAGTTCAACACGCGCCCCTCCCTAGTTCGAAGAAGTCTGTGGTAGTGTCACCGTGCGCGCGAGTTGGTCGTCTTAGTCTGAAAGTGGCAATAAGTTACTTTTTGCTGATAGAAGCGTGTGTTTCTTCCTAATAGTATTGAGTGATGAGTCCCATGGAGACAAGCTTATTATAATGCCAAGCTGCCACGCCGGCTTTTGCATGTCAAATATCTGAGTCAAACCATCAGGCAAATGACAAGCTCGTCTCGTTACCTAGTAAAAAAGTGATTTAAAGTTTTGCAAGAAATTACTATAAGATATTCTGTGGTAATAGTATGCAATTGAAGTGAGGCCTTATTTTATTAAGATGGAAGCAAACTATTATGTAATGATAAGGAAAACTTATATTTAAAATGATTAACGAGGCTAAGACAAGTGTTCACTAGTAAAAGCTAATGGTTATATTAGTAAGGTGCTTTGTTGAGGCTTTACAGAAAGAATAGGGATGTTGCATGAAATACAAAATAAATAATTACTATCGTAATATAGGTTTAAGAACATCAAACTAACACAATAAAAATGAAATTCACAAACAAAGTATAATTTCCACAAAGATACTGCATCTAAAACTTTCTCAAATTCAACGACTTTTTATATCATCCCACAGTAATTTAAATGATACTATTAAGTACATTCTTTACATTTCAATGAATAAATAACGAATTGATTGACATTATAAAAAAATGGAGTCACCATTCATTTTGAAGTGAAGTGAAGTTCAAAAACGTTCGGTACCACCAGTTAGGTCGTGGATCTGCCGCCAGGTAGTGAACTTATGTCTCTGTTTCAGATTGATGACCAAAATTAGTTAATACAATTACTGAGCATATGACACTTAATAACTGAGGTCTCAGGGACGAACGCACTGCAGTGCTGCGCAGAACATTATCTTTCAAATTTCTGAGCAGTTACTGCAATTGTTATGGATGGCTTATTAATGTTATGCTTAACTTCAGGAAAACGACCTGATCATCTCGGCACATAGTTGTGTAAAGTTTTTTTTTAACCATCTTAATAATAGTAACAGCTGCCTCTTAGACTATAATTATTTCATAAGCTGTTGATGAACAATAGGCAATGTCAAAGTGGGTGCTAGCTGTAGGCTTTGCTATGCGATAATCATAGCTTAGTGAAATTATAAAACGTTTTTGGCAAAGGTCATGATTCATTCAGCCGTTTGACTTATGAACATGGCATTTGGTTTTGACTATCATTTAATGCTGATTTGCAGTTAGTTTTTGATGTGTCGCAAGGTGACATCATTATCAGCCTCTTACGCTCCTACGGCTGGGATACCGGCCTTCTCTTAGAGAGAGAGGTATGGGCCACAATCCACCACGCGGACCCAGTGCGGCTTTGTAGATGTCACATGTCCTCGAATTCTTGTGGTTCGCTTTGAACGCTAATTTTGCGAATTAAAGGACTTCATTATATTATAACAACATAAATTAAATAATCAAATTCATAAAATAAATTAAACTGACAATACTATCTACCTATAAACAAAATAATAAAAAATCTTCCTATGTACCAAACCTAATCTAACTAACCGCTACCAGTAAGCAACGTTCCCAAAATGCTGGCAGCATTGCCACGTTGAAAGGCAATGCTTATTCTCTGAGCCAAGTAAAGGTCAGCGTTTTGGTCACGTGTCGCTACGACTATCAAATCAAATCAAAATTCTTTATTGTACACCAGTCTTCAGAGAATAACCACAGTAACAGATCTAAAAATTAAAGTACAATGGGCGGACTTATCGCTAAAAGCGATCCCTTCCAGTCAACCTTTGGATGGAAAGAGATTAATGGAGTGTGAGAGGTGACTATAAGCGTTCCAAGAGATCTTTGAAAATTGTATGCACTCCTGTAGGGCTAACATGCGCACCGCAAAATTTGGTCGATGCTTATGTCGTGCATTTGTCTCATGTTCGCGAGAGAAAGAGCGAGACAAAACAGTAGACGAAATTTTGTCGTGGCGCGCATGTTAGCCCTGCTGCCACGGTCCTAGCGTTTCAACGCAACTTTAGCATAAAATATGTCGAAATTTTGAAACTCCATTGTATATATCGTGTATGGAAGTCTAGACATCTCTCTGTACACGAATTAATGACGTAACTTTACCTAGTCTCTATGTTAAAATTCCTTTCACACGAGCTTTGAACTGTTCATTTCTTGCAGCCTACCTTCTACATAATATTTTTGCATCACTCGTCTTCTACTTGCAAGATTAACAAATAATATCCGCCGCGCACTTATTACACTTAGCACTGGAATGATTGTATAACTATAGTTTATACGTTAGCGACTCGCCAGGTATTAGTAAAAGCCGGCAGTTTTGTACGTCAATGTTATATTTCTTGACTAGCTGCTGCTCGCGGTTTCACCCGCGTGGAAATTTTGGATTACATGATTTTTTATTTTTTTGCGCGGAACCCTAATTATTTTTCTAAAATTAAAGTAGCCTATGTTACTCCTTGTAACATCAGTTATCTGCCAGTGAAAGACCCGTCAAAATCGGTCCAGCCGCTTCGGAGATTACCCGGAACAAACAGACAGACAGACGGACAAAAATTTTAAAAATGGTTGTTTTGTTATAGGTACCGTATATACTTTCATATGCATTTAGTAAAAAGCTGTTATTTTGATATTACAAACAGACACTTCAATTTTATTTATCTGTATGTATGTATGGATGATGTATGACGACCGGATTATTAGTCAACAATTATCTTACTCGCCTTCAAAGAACGACATTGCAGGGTACTTGCTGCACATTACGCACCATGGCAGTTATTTACATGTAAAGAACCTTCTCGATATGTTGCACGGCGCATAAAGTTCTCTCTACATGCAAATCACGCAACATACAACATTGTTTGCACGCAATATTTGCTTTTTTGCTCTAAAACTATTGTTAACAGGATAAATTATTTGTGAAATAGAAATAATAAAACGATTTAACTAAAGTTACAACATAAAAAACATGACTGCCCCGGCCAGTTTCACTCGGGGTGATGTAAGGATTATATCTATGATTATATCAAATCGGTTCAGGCATTTAAAAGTTATGGTGGAATAAACAAACTCACATACATACGTACATGTACCCTAAAAAAACATTACACTCCTTTTTTTGTCAGTCGTGAAATAACTTGCAACTCATCCTAAAAAATAACTATTACTTGAAATAAATGCTCGACACAAAATATCAATATAAAAGGTTATAAAAATAGTGGTATTGTACATTCATGGTATTGTGTTAAGAAACTATAAACCAGCATGACTGATGCTCCTTCTCAGGAAGTTAACGCTGATAAATCACGGATGGATGTATTTTTTTTTAAACCCTTACGCTCATACCCCCGCACTAGGATTCCCTGTGTCGCAGGTGGCATGGACACACACAGATACACATCACAAACATCCAAGACCCGAGAACAAATTTTATGTTTACACAAAATCTGCCCCGGCCGGGTATCGAACCCGGGACCCCTCGCTTTGCAGGCAGGGTTACTACCAACGTAGCTACGGAGCCGTCAATTTTATTGATGATTTAAATTTTTTTTCAGGCCTGAAGCAATTGAGTTAATAATCGCTTTCAAAATAGTACCAAACCAAGTGTGCGGAGGAAATTAAGCGTTCATTATTTGAACTCTGCCCTCTTATTACAAACGTGATCTTTTAAAATAACTTGCAATAAATTAGAATATATTTTGATCGGTTGTCATCTACATAAAACGTTGATTTCTATGTCTATTAATTTTATTTAAATGTTTGCCTCGTGTGATAATTATTGCAGCAGTATTTATAGTGGTTCACAAATCTTGCTCGTGAGTGGGTGTTGCTTGTTGAAACTAGTACGCCCAATAGATCTATATAGAATTGTGTTTTTGCTAAACATTTTTCAAGACTGAAAATATTTTAAAATTTAAATTGTTATATGTTATTGTTAAAAAAAAGACCGGAGAAAAAGGAATAAAGAGAAAATGAAATTACTGGGCATGTAAGACTTAATAGCTGCATGACGTCTCAGGATAACCAGTACATGGCAGTGCCGCGCTGCCCTTTAAAGTTCTGGGCAGCACTGCAATTTTTCAGACAGACATGCAAACGACCTGCTTATCACAATACCTTGTAGTTTTAAAAAGATAATCAGTATAAATGAGGAACTGGTCCTTAAAAGAAGGGTATTATAAGTAATTGCATACTTATGTACCTCACTCAATATTTTACGTCGTCCCTTTGTCCCATCCTTAAATTACTTAACTATCCAGTTAAAGTTCAGTATAGTAATTCGTCTTGTAAAAGTTATTATGGGAATAATATTAAAAATAACGTGGAAGTTTACTAAAATACCTTTGTACAAGTTTTTATGTAACTTGCAATGAAAAATAGACTTTAAGATGACGAACCTTTTCTTACTGCGACTGTACTTATGTTAGTTTGTTTAGGTCAAATGTTACAAGCTAAATTTGAACCACTTCCCAGTGTTCGATTAAGCCTAAAGTTAACATAAATATGTAAATCGGATGACATTGCAATATAATGATGTCATAAAGATGGTCTGATGGTGGAACCGGAAGTTGACCACAGGAACTCTGTAACGAAATGACGTAACCTCATTGAGTTTGGGCTCGTTTGTTTTGTCTTTACAAGTACTCTGAACCTAGATGATGTCCAGGAGGGTCCTGATGATGGAGCCGGAAGTTGGTCTACGGTCGGCGCAGCGAGTGCGGATGCGACAGTGCACGGGTGCACCTGCCACCCGCTTTTTTCTATTTCCTCTTCTTCTTCTTTAGATTATGGCTTTTAAACGATGCTTGACGTTTTTCTCTATCATCGCCTTTTATCCAACTGATTTCAGGGGTGCATCCTAAGTTAGTTTGACGAAATCTTTGACTGGACCTAATTCCTTTGTTAAACAATTTTACTTGAAAAAGTTGTATAAATTTGTGACGAAAGCATTTTATTCAACGCAGATTTCAATTGCTAATACTTCAGTAGGTACCTATAGTATAGTGATGTTCCCATCAGTAGATACTCAAACTCAGTAGTAAACAGTCACAATATTGATTGATTGACTTGCACGTTGCCTTGTAAGAAAGACACAGATCAGATCAGAGAAAAGAGCAATTAAATCTTATCGTCCTTTATCTATCCCTACAATGGTTTCTGAAGCAGTAATGGGTCAGTTGAAGGACGGGGCAGCCAGTCGAACCGTTTGTCGATAAAATGCTCGTGAAGTCACGCAGTAATGTGCAAGCATTACTGTGTTCCGGTTTGATGAGCAGAGTAGCCAGTGAAATTACTGGCCTTATGAGACTTAATACCTAATGTCTCAGGGTAATGAGCGCACTGCAGTACCGCGCAGGCCTTTGTGTCTCAAAGTTCTGAGTGGCACTGCAATTGTTATGGGCCGGCGTTATGCTTGATGTTATGTATTGCTCTGATGGTAAGCCATCAGATAAATGACCAGCTCGTCTCGTTACCAAAAAGCTTAAGAAAAATAGTAGCTTGCTTGAACTTCAATGAAAGCAAATATCTAAATACAAACATAGTGTAATTGCATTTCTATAGTGTTCGTCTGGTTGCACTCAACCAAATATAGCGAGATAGTGAAACAACGATGACTTTTTGAGATTAGAAAAATATATACAGGGTGTAATTTTAGTCGGGGTTGCTAGCTTTGTAGCTAGCTTATAAGAAAGCGGATCGATTGCATCAAAAAAAGTTTTCGTGTAAAACATCCATTTTCTTGATGACTGTTCATTTTGTGCAATATATGTGAATGCAGATCCAAATGTCTTCAATAAGTAGAGTCGACCTCCTTAGTACATTTTCCTGTAGTTGCAACGGTTGTAACTTCCCCGTTTGAGTCACCTACCCTTACTTCCCCGTCTAAAAATACAACCTGTATCTAACCTGTACCGACATTATTATTTATAGGTATTGTAGATGCTGGAATTCTTATTTAAAGTTCAGAATATTGTAAGTGGATGTGATATTTAGGCATTATGTATAATTATGAACAAGAATTTGGTTTTAATTTACAATATATTTTATTCACAACTCGGCAGTAAGATCAGGTGGCAGTATGATAGTTAGTATTTTAACCCTGGTAGGCAGACTTGACGGGACCAGCCGGTGCAGGGGGGTGTGCAGCGATGTATGCCAGACTCCTGAGGATCGGCTCTGGGATCGGGGGGCCGACAGGGATGTGGCTACCCTGTAAGTATAGAGAAAAAGTATGAGAATACATTCAAATATGATGATTTCTACCTATTGATAAAGCTAACTATTCGGCGAGTGTCCATCTGGGTGGGCACCACCACTTTGCTAGTAAAGTCGACTATGCAATTACTCTGTATTACTATATATATATTTTTTCAAATGTTATTTGGTAACGTGACGAGCTGGTCGTTTGCCTGATGGTAAGCATAACGCCGGCCCATAACATTTGAAGTGCCACCCAGAACTTTGAAACACAAAGGCCTGCGCGGCACTGCAGTGCGCTCGTTACCCTGAGACATTAGGTATTAAGTCTCATAAGCCCAGTAATTTCACTGGATACTCTGCTCATCAAACCGGAACACAGTAATGCTTGCACACTACTGCTTGGCGGCAGACTCCACGAGCAAAGCGGTGGTAACAACCCAGACGGACACTCGCAGAAGAGTTAGTCCTTCCACTAACACTATGTTTCGGTTTGAAGAACAAAGTAGTCTCCATGCTCTAATAGGTCTTAAATTTGAGAAGATATCATTGCAAGGTGTAACTTGAAGCGGGAAATTGAGCACTACGTACACATCAAAGTTGGTGGCGTAGGTATTACCAAATGAATTGTCTATTATGCTAGCATGTAAAGGTAATTCCTTTGTTTATCATCATCATCATCATCATCAGCCTTATTATCATCGCTCCCACTGAGATACCAGCCTTCTCTCTGAGAGAGGAAGCATGAGCCATAATTCACCACGCGGGCCCAGTGCGGCTTCGTGAATGTCACATGTCCTCGAACTTTGTAATTCTTGAACATGCCGGTTTCCTCACGATGTTTTCACCGTTTTAGAGCGAGTGTGATTAATCCGCACATAAGTTGTTAGAAGCCGTTGGTGCGGGGATATGTTATAGTAATTCCTTGTTTTTTTATTTTGCGTGTTGAGGTATTTTCTAATTCTCACCTTACCAACTACTACCTAATAGTTGCAAATTTGTCACCTTGCGCATATCACTATTGGATATCGTCATAATAATCCCTAATCAAGGCTGTGTGAGTCACCAACTCACCACCCTCTACCACATTGTCGTAACAATTCATGTCAGCATCTGGTATTAAGAGGTTTTCTAGCGAACATGTAGCTACTACCCTTACGTCAAAAGTCTTTCACCAAGCTCCTATCAGTGTGTTCTGGTATAGGTATCTTCTAGGTAAGCGTGCTCGATGGTCAACTGCATCGTCCCTTATCAATACAGGTGAGCTAGTGGTCATACTTAAGCCTATTGTGTATAAAAAAAGCACTTGAGAGCCAGTTCTCATCTAGATTTAGCGTATTCGCTATCTTCGACCACATTCGTCGCTTAAGATAAGGCGAGATAGTTGTTAAACGCTGACCTGACAACTTGCCACAAAAAAAGTTAAACACAACCTAAACACTTGTTAAACAGTGTCTTACCCCTAAACATGCTTTAGATGCGTGTTTAAACATTAATAACCAAAATCTTTATTTAATTAGTGTCTAGTATAGTTACTGATACCATTCTGTTGTGACATTTGTAACCATTTCAAACGTTTGTCTTTAGACACTGTCTAGCTAAACATGCGTCTAAAAATTGATTTTTGTGGTAGCACGGTTATGGTTAAACGCTCCCGTTACAATTAAACAAAACTAAGATGTAACTTACTACGGCCTTGTATCCTTCAGCGTCGGCGACGTACTCAACTGAGACGGGAGTACCGTCAGGGCTGGTGTATTTGTAGCCGCCCTTCACGACCTGGGTGGGGTATTCCTAGAAACAATAGTTTTTTATTTAGTAGGTACAGTAACAGGAATTAGGTTACGCTAATATTAGTATTACAGGACTAATAATGCATCAATATAAACCTAAATAACAATGGCAACCTAGAAGGGAATGGGACATATCTTCCCCACCGTCTACCCAGTCGTTGCCTCACTGCTAGGCAGATGCCTACTGTGTTACTGCGAAGCATCTGCCTAGCAGTGAGACAGTAGGTTAATATAATGTATAGGTATATTTTTAGTACTTAATTCATTTCTAGAAAATGTCTCGCCTCACTTTACTGAACCACGTGGACCGTACGTGTCAAAAACATACTTAACATATAAAACACGACAAGGTCTCAAAGCTTTTATTTGATGATCATATAATAATATCAAGTCTCCATTAGCATAGATATTTACATGTAGTTAACATATTTCTATACTGAGACCTTGACACTTGGTTTTATCTGAGGCATCGTGTCTAGACGAGCATTCGCACTTGTCAATTGTTGGGACCCTTCACCTTGCAAGGCTATGTGCTCTAATTTGATCTTAATGGTTTATGTCTAATCGCTAATTGGTATGACAAAAAGAAATGTTAAGCTTCGTTTTCGTTTCGCGTCCACAAATATATTTTTTTGCTCATGTGATAGGATTTCTTTTAAGTAGGTAGATTCGTATTTTTTCATAACCAGTGCCTCGGTAACTTAAATGACTGGTCAAGTAGTCATGCATCACAACGATTTTAATAAGAGTACAACCACGAATTCTATACTTTGGGCATGTTTGATCCATAGCATAGTGGTCAAATTTAGACACAGTTAGGTCAGGTTGAACGTGAGCAGATGCTTAGTAAAATAATAATTATATAACACTAAATAAACACGTTTCCTCCTCATCAGATCCTCGTCAAGTCCAATATATGGGAGTCAACAAAAATAATCTTATAACTCGAGGGGTTCATTTGTTGTCACTAAAGAGTTCTATCCACTTCCTGGTTCCATCATCAGATCAGCTCTTATATCAAATTATTGTATTATCATCCAAACTATATATACCTACAAATACTTTTCAGATAATAATTAGAGGCCGGTTAAAATTGGCTTCCAAGATTTGATTACATCGTTACAAGTGAAGCTAATACAGTTAAATAGATATAAAAAACAGATTTGGTGGTCAGACTCCGTACAAATATTTTGAAATTATTACACTTACAGCGTTGGCGTTCTCAATAAGACCTGAAGCCTGGGCGAAGATGCCATTACCGGTTTCGTAAGCGTACTGGAAAGCGCCCTCTGGTGTAATGTCATAGGAAGACTTGACGATGGGTGCTGTGGCGTCTAAGTGGGAGACGTCGGCGGCAACACACGCCAGGGCGACTGAGAGGACTACCAAGAATTTCTGGAAAAACAAAACATGGATGTGGAATTAAACACAAAATGCTTAATCACTGTCGTTATACAGATATAAGAACTACACATGAAGACGATAAAAATGAAATTGACAGAAAATATATATTTTACACAAAGATACTGCATAAGTTTCCCCAATTCTACGATTTTTTATTCTTAAGTAGTAATTTAAATGATACTAACAGATTATTTGCATTTTAATGAGTAAAAATATGTATGACAATTTCTTTTTCACGGTCAATGCAACAATATGCATGTTTTAGTACAGCTTTAAGACCCGTGTAGAACATGTGACGTCACTTGTTCTGTCCGATGTTATGGGGCGTTCTAAGACTCGGTATATACGCCCAACTTTGACTCTCATTTTTGACGTTTCTAGTGTCCGATTTCCAGTTTTTTGATTATATAAAAATTTGATTTAAATGAGAACACTAATTGTTTGACATAATAAAAAAAATCGAGTCAACATCTCTATCAAAATGTCCAAATAACTGCTTTAAGCATGTACTAAGCATTTGTGGTTTAATAATAATTGTCAGTGTGATAAAAATATCAGAAGTACAATACCGTTCTAAGCTTTGTAGTGTAAAACCCACCTAGAACTCATAATATCAATTGCAGAGTAACCAATTCTACAAATGATATTAGCAATCGTGAAGTTTAGAACCGTTCAAGCGACCAGAGATCCCAATTCTTCTAACGAACCGTTACAAAAGGTAGATAGACGCAATTTTAGTTGTAAATAAATGCAATTCTAGCGGGGAAAAAATGGTTAAAAGAAAATGATCGAAGATTAAGACCAATGATTGGTAGTGCTGAGATGCTGATATGTGATAATGATGATTATAAAAAAATCATTTATAAAATTATTTTTGAAAAATAAATTTATTAGATAATTAGCGCAGGCACAATGAAATCGGAATGACTATTCGAAAAGTTACTTTTTATCAATTATTCATTTTATCAAAGAAATATAGAGCTCTTTAATCGCAAAATCTATAGTAAAATTAGGATGAATTAACATAATAATCATCTTCTACTACACACTCTTTGATTTTAAAACTCAATAATACACAAATGTTAAAAAGAACTACCATTTTTGTTGAGTACTGCTAAGAGACAACTTGAATGAAACCATTCAAAGTCGCCTTTATATACTTCGTCAACTGCATCAAAATGAGATATATTTAAATTGGATTGATATTTGTAAATATTATTCATGATGCATTCGTCAAAAGCTATTAAGTATATATATCGTAATACTAGCTTCTGCCCGCGGTTTTCACCCGCTTTCCCACAGATACCGTGCATTTTTCCGGGATAAAATGTAGCCTATGTTACTCTCCGGTCCATAAACTATATCTATGCCAAAAATCACGTCGATCCGTTTCTCTGTTACTGCGTGAAAGAAGGACAAACCAACAAATCAACAAACACACTTTTGCATTTATAATATTAGTAGGATGTACACTTTACGAAGAAAGCAATAAATTAAAAAAAATGATTTTGAAAATTAATTTAATAAATCCTGATATACAAGAGTCATGTGACTATACACTTATACAATATACACCTAATTTCGAAGATAAGTATTATGCCTTATGATAATTTAAAAAAAACAGCTTCTAACTCAGAAACTAAATTATGTTTCCTCAAAGTTTATATATTCCATTTTGTGTCGACCGTGAACTTTTTAAAGATGTCACGTGCTCTCAAAATCTATACCAATGTGATTTCGGCTGCATTATTTAAATCTAACTATGCCTTTTGATACGACTGCACAAAAAAGGAGTGTAATGGTTTTAGGGTTCATGTACGTATTTATGTTTGTATGTATGTATGTGAGTTTGTTTATTCCAACCATAACTTTTAAATGCCAGAACAGATTTCGATGTATGGGGTATAATTAGAATCCTTACCTCATCCCGAATGAAACTGGGATGAGGGAAGGATTGGGACTGAAACTAGGGCTGTCGTGTTTTTTTATGTAATTTTCGTTTCTTATCGCTTTAGTATACATGCTATGTACCTGTGATTTAGCGGTAGAGAAGTTGCCAGTTGTTACTATTTGCTGATATTACTTTTTCATCAGATGGAATAATCGTCAGACACGTACCAAGAATATAAAAGTTAGTTTGAATTAAGCAATTATTATATGTACTTAATACTTATATATACGAGTATATTCATGCATACTTCTGCCCGCAGTTTCATCCACGTGACGATTCCCACAGGAACAGTGCATTTCCGGGATATAAGTAGCCAATGTTACTACACAAAAAACCATGTCGATCCGTGGCACCGTTGCTACGTGAAAGATGGACAAACCTACAAACACACTTTCGCATTGCATCTTGCAAGATTCGTAGCAGTTAGAAAAAACTAGGATGACGCTGTGAAGTAGGTGAATCCGTTTACTACTTAGTGGGAGGACTAACTCTTCTGCGAGTGTCCGTCTGGGTTGTTACCACCGCTTTGCTCGTGAAGTCTACCGCCAAGCAGTAGTGTGCAAGCATTACTGTGTTCCGGTTTGATGAGCA
Source organism: Crocallis elinguaria (assembly GCA_907269065.1). Lineage (NCBI taxonomy): Eukaryota > Metazoa > Arthropoda > Insecta > Lepidoptera > Geometridae > Crocallis > Crocallis elinguaria. The sequence goes on along the minus strand of OU026070.1, from coordinate 4,377,454 downwards.
GAGTATCCAGTGAAATTACTGGGCTTATGAGACTTAATACCTAATGTCTCAGGGTAACGAGCGCACTGCAGTGCCGCGCAGGCCTTTGTGTTTCAAAGTTCTGGGTGGTACTGCAAATGTTATGGGCCGACGTTGTGCTTACCATCAGGCAAACGACCAGCTCGTCTCGTTACCAAATAACATAAAAAAAAATACTAGTCATTGCAGAAAAACAAATTTGTAAAGAATGACGGAACGGTCCCTTCCATTATAAATTCATTGACCACAGTAAGCTTATATTATTAACCTACCTATCTGATATTTACTATATGATATTTACTTAAATTTATGCTAGGCGAGTAGGTGAATGTGAAACCCGGGACCTGTTTAAGATTCCAAGGTCATACGACTTCTAGAGAATTAGTAGGTATTTTTTCACTGTTACCATGTGTATTAAATCATGTGTAGTTCAAGATCTCTATTGGTTTTTCTGGTTTTTGCGTCACAATTATTCGGGTTACAGAGAAGAAAAGAAAACATGTTTCAGCTATATACTCGTAGTAGGTACCGCCTACTAGTCGTTTTCTTTTTTTTTCAAGCCTCGCTATTTATCACGTCAAATTATTCAAACAATTAGAATAAATTAAAACATTATAGGATGTACAATTTAAAATGATCTCTCAAGATCTACACTATTATATTTGCGGTATGATAATATATCTCAAATTATCTAGCAAACCAGACAGACAACATTAACATAAAATCTATCAATAAACTTAATTAAATATTAAGTAGACATTGGAGCTGATCAACGGATCCTGATACTGCGGCAGATTATACTTGATTTTTAGACTGATAAGTAGTGCCAACCGTCGCAGTAAACGACAAAGTCGAGATCATCGGGGTTTTGGAAAATGTAATGTATGTACGGAAAAATATTAGTAAATTTAACTTAAAATGTGATGTAGGTACATACACGATTTAAATACTAGAAATAAACATAAAATTGTAGTACCCGGGTTTAGATTAAGTAAAACTATTAAATCCTTGGCTAATGGTGTCAGATTCTACACTTATATTCCTAAAACAATAACCGAATTACCACAAGGAAAGTTTAAACGTATAGTTAAGAATGTATTAATTAAAAAAGCGTATTATAAAGTTAAGGATTATGTAGATGACAAAGATGTATGGAGGCAAACAGCTTAGGAGCTTCCTGGCGACTACTCTAATACCTAGACTTGAATTTTGAACATGATTGTTAGAATTGGAAACATTGTAAAAACTGTTTTAAAATATCGGCGTCAAGTTTCTTTCCCTTCTTGATCGGACTATACCAATGTGGAACGGGCACTTAGAGTCATTTATTTTGACTTTGAGTCTATGAGTCCATTAGACTATGAATGCGCCCTTGGGACACATGTGAATAAAGAATTTTGAATTAGAATATGAAAGTTGCCACTTTTTTCTAATCCGTTCTAGTACTGGGACAGCGGCACTATATAGGGCCGATGGGACCAGGAACTTGCTATGTACAATTAATTAAAAAAAATCTTAAACGGCAAAATTTGATACTAAATGTAACTCTCTTTTTTAGTGCTATAATCTCGAAAATAAGATTAGCCATTCATACTTTTTCAATATAACATTTAATGATGACACCAATAAGTGGAAAATTTATTTTGATGTCATCGCATATCGTCTTTGACTACACTTCGTGATTATTGGTTGGTATTCTTATTTAATGTCTTTCAAATTAGTCGAGATTTCAAGTGACCTTTTAAAACTAATACCTAGTTGCAGGATTAAAATAAATTGTTAATAAAACTATTTCAGACATTACATAATCTTTATGTTTACGCATATATGTGATTATAATTTAAGGAAATTTAAGGCTTGATCGGTAAAATCATTGTTGTAGCTTCGAAGTAATTTTTTAAGTATTAAGTACGTAGCGAGATTAAAAATAATCACTAAGATATGAAGACTTGGAACTGCCAGCCTGTACTGTAGCCTGACTATATTGTGAGTCGCCTCTGTAGTTTCGTCTCGTGTCATTACATTATCACCTATGGTTTAATACGGCAAAATTCCACTTTCATGGGAAGGCCGTTCATCAGCAGTGGACGTTTTCCAGTTATTGATGACGATGACGATCAATACGGTCGTTTATGTGTATTGGTGCGTAGATGAAGCAGCAATTGGGTAAAAACCCTGTCAAGATTCATCAGCATTTGTAAACATGCAAAAGCCTTGACGTTAGCGACGTTATTCCAAGACAAAACTGGCTTTTGCGTCACTGCTGTAGTGGCCACTGGTTGACTGAAGAGATATCTTTAGATTTTTCTGACATGAGATAATTAAAATCTTGTCAACACTTTCCAATCCAATTCACACAGCGATTTCAGCAAAGCAACCTACGTTTCTCTCCTATCAAAACTGAATTGAACTCTGCAAACGAAATCGGGAAATTCGAGTTCGGGCAAAAAGTTTGCCAGCCAGAGCTGCCAAAGTTTACCGAATAGAGAATGACTTCATTCGCAGAGAACGTACTAAAAGTCTAATTACGCTGTTTGAAGCCAATCGGCCGTGTAGTCTCGAGACGTGAGGTGAGTACCTAACGATAAGGTACACGCTCAGAGCAACAAATACTCAAGAGAGGCTATTGAGGTTGGTTCCAGGTACAGATTTTGTGTCGCGTTCGAGCGCACTTATTCGTTGTAATGGTGTGCTGGAATATTTGTACTTACCAGTTTGATGAGCAAGGTAGTCAGGCAAATTACAGGGCATAATAACATGTTACATGATACCTGACGTCTCAGGATAGCGAGCGTATTGTAGTGCCGAGGCTTTTGTGTTTCTAAGCTCTGGGTGGTGAGTAATTATAATGAATAGAGGTGTTATGCTTACGGAGTTATCACGCATTAGGTACTTTCATTAGTATCATGTATATTACATATTAGTACAAATAAATAAAATTGAAGTGTCTGTTGGTAATATCAAACTAACAGCATTTTACTAAATGCATATTATGAAAGTACCTATAATTCATATCGTTCATATGGCAATAGATTTCTATTATATTAGACGCATAAATATATTCCCTATGACTTTATACGAATTAAAATTAGACATAAAAATAGTCTAAATGATAGAATACATTATGCTAAAAAATAGGTACTAGTAATATTATGCCATTAAAAGTTATGCGTAACTCATAATATGCATATATCAAAGGGATCCCTTTCCGACTTTTGTGGTTACGGGTGCAGGTGTGGATTCTATACAAATGCAGTTGGTCCGCAATCCTTTTTTCTTCAGGGCGCGGCGTCCAGAGACGGAGCGCCTGTCGATGCAGCTTCACATGCGGATGTATAGCGGCCCGTACAAGCAATATATGATTGATGGAGATGCATCAATCACGGAGCTCACGAAAACCATGGAAAAGCTACGATCACCGCTTGACGCATTACGTCTACGGTAAAGCTCGGTAGAAATCAAGTCCGAGCGCTAATCGTACCACGGCTAGAGGTAGTGAAAGAGATGCACCGCAGCCACTTCTACAATATCTACTCAAAAAAATAGTTTCACAACCACTGCGTGTTCAGTGCAGTAGCCGCGATAATTACATGGTGGTGCGCAAATCATGTATGTAGCGTAAAGCAGAGCAGTCATGACTTTGAGCCCAGGCAGGGAGTGAAAGAGACAGTACTATCTGGCTATATTGCTGATTTGCTGCTCTTAATGGATTCGATGGTTCGTGGACTTTTGATGGTGTTTACTTCAAGCCACGCTTGTGCGTGTATTACCCCGTAATCATTGCTTGTTGCAAAACCACGGTAATTTTGACAGCAAAACGCTTAGACAGAAAACGTCTGAAGAATAGGCGCTGGGTACGACAAGTGAATTCTTAATGACCATAAAATATAAAACATTCAATGTAAATGTTAAGCCAGTTCTAGACGAAGCAATAAATTAAAAAAAAACGAGATTTTTGATTCACTTGCTGAGCTATAAAATTGGGCATTGACTAACACGTGTAAACTTATCTAATAATTTGTGAATGCCCAATTTAATAACCGTGTAAGCAAACACGCTTGTAGTGGACAAGAAAGTTTTCTGTCGCGACCTATGGATATCTGCAGGGTGGTTTTAATTCACTCGGAATGATTCCGTGTGGGAAGCGACTCATGTTTCTGATCGTTTATATCTCGGAATCACATCCCGACAGAGAAATATTGTCAGGATTATACCTATCCGTGTTAATGCAACTGAGTTGTCAAATCTAAAGAGGAAATTTCTCTGATGGGATGCAATTGAAATATAAACGAGAAAGACAGTCGCTTCCGACACGAATATCATTCCGAGTGAATTAAAATGACGCTACTGGTAGACCATAAGGCTACTTAGCATTAAATTATTCCCTGTTCCTACACTATTTTGGCTAAATTCGTACTAAGTAGGTATAATAAATGCGAAAGTTTGTTTGTTGATTTGCCGGGATGTTGGCTTGTCCTTCTTTTGGCAACAACGGATCGAAGTGATTTATAGAGACAGTTTCTAGTCGGAGATGATAGGTTTTTTATTCGGGATAATGCACAACGCAATGCAAATGATTTCCGTGGTGTGAGGTTCGGAACGCAACTGTCTCTGGATAGAAGCTTGCTTGCTCTCTCTAGTCGTTGATGGCGTGCGCTAATAAAAGTGAACTTACAACAAACTGCATTTGTTAATAAATCAAAGGTGTTATTATTGAAGATATCACACGTGGGAATGTCCAATTGAAACCGCGGGCAGCAGTTATTTATTAAATAAATAAATAATATTACAATGATGCTATACTCATCTGTTTGATCATGCTTGGTGGTAGGGCATTTCATGGTGCTCACAATCCGTAATCAGAATCCGGATTCAGAGTAGATATTTTATAATTGATGCTTTGTCTTTTGATATTTGAACTTCAGACCGCCTGCAAATAACGTCTCTTCGCAACCTTGATTTATAAATTTGACCTTTCCGCGATTTAACATTTGCCTGGGTATTATTAGGTAAGTGGTTATTAGACTTTATAACAATATTGCTGGGGGGTCTTCTCAAATTAAATGGTTTAGATGAACAACATCCGTAGGGCTAAATAAATTATGATAATGTTACTTGCAAATAAGCTGAAATTATACCCATCTACCTACTATTTAATACGACTTTTAAAAATGGAGGAGGTTCTCAATTAATCTGTACTTTTTGTGTGTTCTTTAAGTGATTTTGCTGAAATTTTTTTTTATATTATTTGATAACGAGACGAGCTGGTCGTTTGCCTGATGTTAAGCATAACGCCGGCCCATAACAATTGCAGTGCACTCCTTACCCCGAGAATTAGATATTCAGTATGATAAGCCCAGTAATTTCACTGGCTACTCTGCTCATTAAACCGGAACTCAATAAAGCTTGCACAATACTGCTCGGTGGCAGACTTCGGCTTTTAGCCGATATTTTATTTATTTATTCTTTATTAGCACACAGATTCAATATTTATTTAGCATCAAGCCCTTTCGGCTTAATGCTAAATAGCTTTTTCTACCCGTCATCCTGGACGTGCAAGAAAAATGGTTTATACTAGGTATCCGTAATAGTATCATCAAGGTGATCCCAGATAGTTTTTGTCAAGATCAGAAGATGCCGAATCTAGATGACGGAAGTCGGTTTCACCTTTTTATCCTTTGTAAACAATGTTTAGCCCAGATAATGCGACAGAACATATAAAAGGCGAAGATGGATCAGTTGCAGTGTCACATGCCAAAGTCATCATCATCAGCCGAATAACGTCCACTGCTGAACATAGGCCTCCCCCATAGAACGCCATTTGGATCGCCTACTCGCCTCTTACCTACATCCAACGGTTCCCCGCGGTTTTGACAAGGTCACCGGCCCACCTTATAGTGCGGGGCCGGCCTACACGACGTCTTTCAGTTCGTGGTCGCCACTCGAGAATCTTTCTTCCCCATCGTTTATCGGTTCTACGAGCGATGTTGGCTGCCTATTGCCACTTAAACTTTGAGAGCTTTGTCGGTGACTTTCGTTCTCCTGCCTCTCAAGATCTTCGTTTACCTACGCCAATCTAATGGTTGAAGATTCATAACGAGAATTACTTTTTAAAACATCGCGACGCCACTTTAGCATAATAGTAAAGGAAGTGAAGTGATGAGGAAATTTTGGGATCTAACCTTTCAGATTCGACTTCTCATGGGATATAATGCGGTAGCCACAGCGAAGCTAATCTTCGTCTCAATTATTTTTGGTTAGGGTTGTTTAAATTTAACCCAGAAACTACTTCAAAGTACAATTGGCGAATCATTCAGTTGGAGACTATTCGTACTAAAAAAAAGTAGGTAGGCAGGACAACAATAACAAGTCATTTCTAAAGCTCTTATTTTATTTACTAAATAAAATTACTTACATAGTCCCCTGGGTGTAAATATATGTGTTGATACACTTGTTTGCACCTATTGCCTGCCTGCAAGTGTTATTTCTTCAAGAGTATAACTATACACAGTGTTTTTCACAAAGTCACTATTGCACTTTGCACTTCTAAAAATGGACGCCATCCAGGAAAGTCTAAGCCAAATGAAAACCATGTTTGCACAGCGGATGGATGCTTTCGAGGGACGTCAGGCTTCTAAGACCTCTTCTTCCAACGATGAAAACCTAGCAGCGGAGTTTGAGTCGTTTAAATCATTTGTCCTGTCTTCATTTCGCGCTCTTCAATGTCAGATCGACATCATTGCACAACAAGTGGAACAGCAAGAAATGCGAGTAAGGCGCAAAATCCTCTTGATACATGGCCTCCGTGAGGATGCAAAGGAAAACACACCTGCTGCGGTTGTGAAGACAATTTTGGAGCATTTGAAGTTGACAGGCTTTTCAGAAAAAAACATCAGCCAATGTCACAGGATTGGTCATGCTGTGAGTACCGATAGGCCGCGTCCAGTCTTGTTCAAACTCCGTGATGAGGCACTCCGAGTTAAAATCTGGGCGTCCAAAACGGCTCTTAAAGGTTCGGGTATCACTTTGTCCGAATTTCTCACTAAGTCTCGCCACGACGTCTTTATGGCCGCACGGCAGCAGTTTGGAGTGAAGCAGTGCTGGACGAGGGATGGTTCTGTTTTTGTGATTGGGCCTGATGGGTCCAGGCACCGTGTGAGCTGCATGGAAGATCTCGCCAAATACGCGCCGACTGTGGCTTCGAAATCGCCGCCACCGACCAAGGAGGCGGCACCGTCAGCGAAAGCAGTTCCGGCGAGGGCCAAACGTGCTGCCGCAGTTAAAAAGTGATTGATGCAACTTTAGGCTTCGCTAATTTATTTTTTCGATTGGATTATTATTATAGAAGGTAGGCTGAACCCGTTGTACGTGACTACCCTATTTATTATTTATTTTCCCGAACTTACCTTCACTTTTAGCTATTTGGGTAATTTATGTTTTTAAATTTGTTGTTTGAAGGTTGTATGGTATTTTAATTTTAACAAATTAAAAATCCAATTACCTTCAATTTTCCTTGTTTAAACAACACTACTTTTGTCAATGCCTATAATGTGATAAAGAAAGATAAAGTTACGAGTTATGGCATTATCAGCATGACAACGCATTATTGTGATTTTTTGTATTTTTATCTTTCCATAAATCATACATATCTCATCATTACATAAATCTTTCCAGCCCAATCGAATGGAACGAAAATTAAACGTAAAATATGTATAATTGCGTTAGTTCATTGTTGTTTTTATTTAATTCCGTCTAAAAATTATGTGTACAGTTTTGCTCATGTTTTATACTCCTACTACTTTTACATAACACTGGGGCAGGTAATCTACTCAGACTAGTAAACAGTTTTACGAATTAAGAAAATAATTATTGTTTATTTCATACTAAATTTTGTTTGTGTATTTTTTAAATATAATATTTTATTACGTATATAATTATATATATTTTATATAAGTTATTTTTATTATATAGTATATTATTTTATTACATAGTTTATTATATAATTTAAAATACGATTATTATGATTGGAGAAAAGCGTTTGAAGGTTGGTTTTCTTAACGCAGGGTCATTGGGTACGAACCATGATGACTTTGTTGCAGGTGTGATTAGGCATGGTGTAGACATTATGGCTATCAATGAGACCTGGCTGCGGGACGGGGAAGAGGGTCGCGCCCCGCGCGTGCCTGGCTACCGTTTGCGTCACACCCCTCGGCCGGCAAATATACGTGCCGGTCGTGGTGGTGGTGTGGGTTTTTTCATCAAGTGTGGAGTGCGAACGCAATCGCACCCTCACCCGGTTGACCCGCAGCACAGTTCCGTTGAACAGATGTGGCTCACTCTCTCTGCTAATGGGAAGAGAATAGCTGTTGGCACGGCCTACCGCCCTCCCTGGTTAGGCGTTGACATATTTTTAGATGCCCTAACTGATTCTGTCAACTCTGTTTCAAGCTGCGATAATATAATCGTTTTAGGAGACTTCAATATAAATATGTTAAATATTGATGATGGCAAGACGAAACGTCTCGCTACTACTTTACATTGTTTGAATCTGTCACAAATAGTTACCTTACCTACGCATTTCACTGATACTAGCCAAACGCTTATCGATGTAGTATGTACAGATTTGACTGCCAGGCAAGTATTAGTCGAGCCATTGGGGTCGCTGTATGGGCATTCATTTGTTTTTTGTGAATTTAATATAAAGCGAGATAAGTCTGTTCCCCATACAATTACCTACAGGCCTTTAAAAGATATCTGCCTGGAATCATTTAATAATGATTTAGAGTTACTCCGTTGGGATCATATCACCTCTCACAGTGACGTAAATGAAATGATTCTTATGTTTAACTGCTTCGTCCTAACTTTGTTCGATATCCATGCTCCCGTAAAGGCAGCGATAATTAGAGAGCGCAACTACCCATGGATAACCGAAAATGTAAAGTTTATGATGCATTTACGCAATGAGGCATTGACGTCCTACCGATGTACTAAGCTAGATGCGAAAAAATTGTACTATAAGAGTCTTAAGTCTTTGGTAAATCAGTCAATTTTTTTCGAAAAAGCAGCGTATCTCAATCATCACATCAACAACAACATAAAGGATCCTAAAACACTATGGAAAAATTTAAAATTGACCCTATTGCCATTAAAAAAGGACTTGGAGCTTCCGCCGCATTTCAAAGATGCAGACGCTATTAACGATCACTTTTTAAATGTCCCCGGTAAGACACAGGTAACTTTGTCTCAACTGACCTTCTATGAATTTAATAGCCCAAAAAATGACGCCGTTTTCAAAATAGAGCCTTCTAGTGGGAACGCGATTTATAAAATTATTAAAGACCTTAAGTCTAATGCGGAGGGTTTTGATCGCATTTCGCTAAACATGTTCCTTATGACCCTGCCGCATTCTTTAGAGGCGCTGACCGCAATAGTAAACGCTTCAATTGACACTTCTTCTTTTCCTGATATATGGAAGGTGGCAATTGTTCGTCCTTTGCCTAAAAAAAATAACCCCACCCAAATCAAAGACCTCCGACCTATTAGTATATTGCCTTGTCTATCCAAAATCATGGAGAAGGTGGTATGTCAACAACTTACAAAATTTATTGAAACCAATAATATCCTTCCTGAGGTCCAGTCTGGTTTTAGAAAGGGTAGAAGTACTGCGACCGCTCTACTAGATGTCACCGATAATATTCTTATGGCTCAAGATGAGGGCAATTGCTCGTTGTTGGTGCTATTGGATTTTTCCCGCGCATTTGACGCCATTAACATAAATCTGTTACTTTCTAAATTAAGTCATTATGGTTTTGATTCTTCTGCGCTAAAATGGTTCGATAGTTACCTAAGTAACCGTTATCAGTACGTTGAACTTCGACATGCCTCCAGCACCCCTATTTCTTCAACGCTGTCAGCAGTTAAAAGGGGTGTTCCCCAAGGGTCTATTTTGGGCCCAATTTTATTTATTTTATATAGTGCTGATATTGTTAATTGTTTAAGAAAATGTAAATACCACATTTATGCTGATGACATACAAATATACATACATTTTCAGCCGGGACGTATGGACAGTGCTTTGGCGGATCTAAATGAAGACCTAGAACGGATAGTAAGTTGGTCTATAAATAACTGTCTATTACTTAACCCAAATAAGACAAAGTTCATGATTATTGGCAGCAAACATCAGCTCAGTTTAATTCCAACGACCGTAAACATATCGCTTATGGGTGAGAAAATAGAAAGGGTTTACGAGGCGCGGAACCTAGGGTTAAATGTTGACGCTGATTTAAGATTCGAAAAGCACGTAGCAGAATCCGTACAAAATTGTTTTTACAGACTTAAGACCTTGTATAGGCTGAGACCTTATCTGTGTGAAGAACTCCGCGTACAACTGGTAGAATCTCTTGTTTTGTCAAAACTAAATTACGCAGACACGGTTTATGGCCCTCGACTGCTGTCGCGAACGGCGCGGCTTATACAGCGGGTGCAAAATGCTTGTGCGAGGTTTTGTTTCACAATACCGCCTAGAAGCCACGTTACGCCATTTCTGAACAAGCACTATTCCTTGAAAATGAAGTCTCGTCGCAAGATTCACCTGGCGTGTCTGCTTTTTGGTGTCATTAATTATAAAGATCCGTCTTACTTGTACGATAAAATCAAATGGGTCACCGATAACAGGCAATGCTCCAGCAGGCACGGCTCCCAGCAGCTGTCTATTCCCAGACACCGCACGACGGCTTTTAAGGGTTGTTTTCGTTATGCAGCCACCAAGTGTTGGAACAATTTACCCCCGCCGATCAGAAATCTGAAAAATTTGTGTGCGTTTAAGCTTAAACTCAAAAAATTCATGATCGGTGAGCAGAATTTTTATGCCGACGTCAATAAAGACATGTCTTTTCTCTAAAATAATTAATTAATTTAATTGTCTGTCTATCATAGCTAGCGTGTAGTAATTAATTTAAATAATTTCCATTTCTCCACTTACCATTTTCACAAGATTATTATCACGTTTGTTATGTTGTTAATAAGTAGGTAATAACTACTGTTCTGCTCCATTTTCCGACATGTGTTACACTTCACTTGGTGCGATGCAAAATAACCTATTATCTGAATGGCTGGATCTGCCCATGCCTAAAATTAAATGCGTTTGGTGGGTAGGATTGAGTGAACCAATTTTTAAGTGTTTCTTCGTTCGATAATCGTCATGATCTGTCTCTATCTTATTATTTTTGTTGACAATATCGTAATTATTTATATATTTAATCTTTATTTGTGTATTCGTTATTATATTTTTGAGTTATGTATGTAGTTTATAATAGTATTATTTATTTATTTTATTAGCATGTATATATATATATGTATATTTATTTATGTTTGTATATTATTCTTATTTATTTTAAATAACTAGCTAAGTATTTTATGTATATTGTATTCTGCCTCCTATTTTTTAGGCCTTGGCTGAAAATCAGCGCTGAAAGTCATTAGACTATCAGCTTATTGCTGAGCCACGGCCTTTTCAGCACTTCTTTGTTTTTTGTTTGTATGTGTATTGTCTTAAATTGTATGTGTATATTCTTCTCATGTATGCTTTTCTCTGTTTACTTTGTATGTGCTGAATAAATGTTTTTCTATTCTATTCTATTCTATTCTATACTAAAATTACTTGAATGCGTACTAGTTTACATGCTGGAATACTTCCTGAAATGTTTGATTCTTTAGCTGCATACAGCTGTCTTGAATGTATTGTGTCAGGACCAAAAAAAACCATGCTTCGCAAAACATTTATGACGATCTTATCGCTCATAGCGATTTCTTCCAGACAACGCAGAAAGTAAAATAAAATACGAAAAGTATGGGATGAGGGCTTTCAGTCACAGGTATAGGATATCTATAAGTAGTTGAGCATGAAGTAACATATATACAGACAAAAACATATATACTAATGTATACCTACATGATATATAAATACTAGGGTGTCCCTTATATGACAAAAAAATTTTTTTTTTCGAATTTTGAAACGCATACCCTCTATATTTTTTATAAATGTAAAAACATACTTAAATGTGAAATTTTATCTCTCTACGATGATTGCAACCCGTGCCGACCGAGCCGCAAAGTTTATCAAAAATCATGTTTTGCCCTAATATTTGGTAGATCCTACAAAATTACTAAAAATACAATAAATGAAGTGAATAAAGGACCAAATGAAATTGGAGAGATTAACTTTATTTAAATAACAACAATAAATAACTTAATTTTAATAAAATAACAACAATAACTTCTTTTGGAGGTATGATTCGGATACAAATTTCTAGACGCAGCGCAATAGGAATTGTTTTTGCTCTTCTACAACCGTGATGAGTCCATGAAAATCGTAGAATAATTTGACATCCCTTTCGGTAGTGTCATTTACACCTTCAAGAGTTATTCTTCTTTTAGCTCCCAGAAAAAAACATTTATTCGTCTTTTAGCTCCCAGAAAAGCAACATTATCTTCGCATGAAGACACGTCTTCCTGAAGAAAAGTGTCATTGATCTGCTGTCGAGAATTGTTTGCTCTTCTCAGATACAAAATCAGTCAGTGCATCCGCACCGCACTGTGATTACATCAGGTAAATTGTTCTGAAAGTCAGGTTTTATTGCTTCTGTCCTGGATTTTCTTGTCTGAGTACGAATGCGCTGAATCGAGGATTTGTTAATAGGGAAATCATCGCTGCTCAGACCGCGCGCTTAAGTGACCGCATGGAGAATGTAAACAAAGTCTCTTATGGTTAGCTGGATTCGATCTGCCATTGATCGAGCTGGCATCGATCTCAAAGCTGCGACAAGTTTAGGTGTTATCAAATTCTTTGTACCTCTTTACAAACTTGTTTCAGGACAGGAATTCTGGCAAACTGACTTCAGAATCTGTTTTTGGTCTGAATTTTGTGGATGTTCCAAGTTACGTAGTACGTAGTTAGTTCCGAGTAGAAGTCGATGCAACAGACAATAACTCTCATTGTCTTAGTTTTCTTTCCTCTTAGTTTACCTCTTTCTTTGTCTGCCAACTTTTTGTCTACACCAGCTAAGAATCCCGTTTGACCTATCTCTCTCTGTCTAAGTTTATTTATAAATTCTTTGTCTTCCTCTATTTTTGTTACTGCAGGGGCATCAGCATGTGCTACATTAAATAAGTTATCAAGGTATCTTTCAACATTAATTTTACGGTTACTATAATTGACTTAACAAATTTTTCTGCAGTTCTCTCCTAACATGATATAAATCAACAAGTTTCTTCACGCAGTTACGAAATGCCTTTATGGCAATTCTTATTTTTAGTTTCAAAATATTATTCACTCCCTAATCACAAGATTAGCACTTTCACTGACAGTCAGTTTGATTTCGCGAATATTACAGTAAAATTACTGGGCTTATACCTAACGGCTCCGGTTACCGACCAACAAGCGCACCTATGGACTTATGCACTTTTGCGCAGGCCTTTGTGTTTAAAAGTTCTAGGTGGCATTGCAATTGTTATGAGCTGGCGTTATGCTTACTATCAGGCAAACGACCAGCTCGTCAAGATACTCAATGGTATAATAAAAAAAATTGTAAAATAAGTCTGCGAAAACTTGTCGAATTTGTCGAATAGATGGTATTTTAGCAAAATTGGCCTATTTCATGGTTAGGCTGCCTAACCTATAAAAGGAAATTTACCACCTTTAGAAAGAAAATATTTTGGTTATCACTCCGTAATTCAGCCGACATCTTTGCAATAAAAACAGCGTACTAATAATTAAAAAAAATCACGTATTAAAAAACAAATGAAACACGTAGTTACAGGCCGCAGTGCAGTACCGGCGCTATTTGTATGAAAACTTAAAATCGCAAGTCGGCACGGGTTACCGTTCTTAAAATGAGCTAATATTTTTTTCTAACCTATTTTGGGTTATTTCGAAACATTTTAGAGGGTATGCGTAAAAAAAAATCGACCTTGAAATATAAGGGACACCCTAATAAATACATTATACATAATTGCGTATACAACTACGTACCTACTGCAGTACTTATATAAAATTTACCAATGTAAAACTCTTCTGCGAGTATCTGTCTGGGTGGGTCCAACGCTTTATTTGTGAAGTCTGCCGCCAAGTGGTAATGTGCAAGCATTACTATATGAAATGTATTTTATAGTGTTAACCGACACTAGCGGATGTTCACACAAATATATACATCACAAAAATTTCGCTTCCAACAGAATTCGAACCTGCGTCTTCTGGCAAGCCGGGCCAGACGCCTTAACCAACTAGACTATAATCGATGTTGACTGCGAAATTCTTGATATGATGTATTTCTTTTCGGCTTACAAGCCGTAGCTCCATCTAGCAGACCCGCTTTGTAGCGACTGCCTACTCAATTGTGAGACGTAACAGTACCAATCAAATGGCGAGAGATTTTGCATTATTTAAACTTTATGAAATATATTTTATAGTGTTAACCGACACTAGCGGATGTTCACACAAATATACTTATACATAATACATCACAAAAATTTCGCTTCTAATATGATTCGAACCTGCGTCTTCTGGCAAGCCGGGCCAGACGCCTTAACCAACTAGACTATAGGAGCAATCGATGTTGACTGCGAAATTCTTGATATTATGATGTATTTCTTTCCGGCTTACAAGCCGTAGCTCCATCTAGCAGACTCGCTTTGAAGCGATGCCTACTCCATTGTGATACGTTACAGTACCAATCAAATGGCGAGAGATTTTGCATTATTTAAACTTTATGAAATATATTTTATAGTGTTAACTGACACTAGCGGATGTTCACACAAATATATACATCACAAAAATTTCGCTTCCAACAGGATTCGAACCTGCGTCTTCTGGCAAGCCGGGCCAGACGCCTTAACCAACTAACTATAGGAGCAATCGATGTTGACTGCGAAATTCTTGATATGATGTAGTTCTTTCCGGCTTACAAGCCGTAGCTCCATCTAGCAGACCCGCTTTGTAGCGACTGCCTACTCAATTGTGAGACGTAACAGTACCAATCAAATGGCGAGATATTTTGCATTATTTAAACTTTATGAAATATATTTTATAGTGTTAACCGACACTAGCGGATGTTCACACAAATATATACATCACAAAAATTTCGCTTCCAACAGGATTCGAACCTGCGTCTTCTGGCAAGCCGGGCCAGACGCCTTAACCAACTAACTATAGGAGCAATCGATGTTGACTGCGAAATTCTTGATATGATGTAGTTCTTTCCGGCTTACAAGCCGTAGCTCCACCTAGCAGACCCGCTTTGTAGCGATTGCCTAAGTACTCCCACCATACGGGCCCGGTGCGGATAAAAGTAACTATAAATATAATTTATTACTAAAATCGATAATAAAACAACTATGTCATTACACGTCTTTATATTATTTAGTGGCCTAAATCATAAAACAAAAAATAAATCAACAAAAATACTTAAAGCCATAATATGCTGCTTGGTTTCCGATTTGGTTTAGCTTTAGTTAGTCTTTTTAGACCTTCTTCTCGACGTAGGGGTGAGCTGCGATATATTCCAGGGAGCGAAGGATGTAGTCGGGGATGGGCTGGGGTGGAGGGGTGGTGGGAAGGTGGTCTCCCTGTAAAGTAAAAGTAATATGTTAGGTAAAATAAAACATACAATTTTTGAGAATTTATCGACTAAGAAGACACTTGGAACTAAAATTCTGGCCTTTACTTGGTAGGTACAGAAACTAAGTACTGCTATTGAACGGACGCTGTCAGTTTTTTTATGTTTAATAAGCTAATGGTAACGAGACGAGCTGGTCGTTTGGTAAGCATAACGCCGGCCCATAACAATTGCAGTACCACCCAGAACTCGTTATGCTGAGACATTAGGTATTAAGTCTCATAAGCCCAGTAATTTCACTGTCTACTCTGCTCATCAAACCGGAACACAATAATGCTTGCACACAGTAGTGTGCAGTGCTTGGCGGCAGACTTCACGAGCAAAGCGGTGGTAACAACCCAGACGGACACTCGCAGAAGAGTTAGTCCTCCCACTAACAAAATAATAAATATATATAATTTTATATATCTAGTAATTCAAGGATGTTTTTCACCCCTCCCTCGTGTAGTCTGCCGCTAGGCAGTAATGTGTAAGCATTACCGTGTTCTGGTTACATAAGCAAAGTAGTCAGTGAAATTACTGGGCTAATGTTTCAAAGTTCAGAGCGGCACTGCAATTCTTGTGTACTAGCTTTATGGCACCATCAGGCAAATGAACCGCTCGTCTCGTTACTCAATAGTTTTAAAAGAAAAGATGGAAACCTACCGTTAAGTACATATCAATAGTTTGCAATTGCAATTGAGAGCCAGGTAACAAAAAAAATGTTGCAACCAGTAACAGTGTGACTTGATGGGAAAAAATCCAACGAGTCACAGTGTAACTCGTTTGGTGTGACTGATTGGGAACCCCCGATATTCTAATATTCCCTTACAGAAAGCTCAATATCATTATCGGATTTTGACCCTAGGCCTACAATTCAAAGTCCGATCTCAGTACGCTATCCACCACTAAAATCTTTTTCCTCCTTTGTTACAACCATTTTACTATGTTACCACTTATAACTGTAGTAGAAGGAGTAACAATACTTACTACTGCACGGTAACCGTTGGCATCAGCGGTGAAAGTCAAAGAAAACACTTGACCTTCAGGGCTTGTGAATTTGTTTTGACCTTGTACTTCAAGAGCGGATTCATCCTGAAACAAAAATGCAAAAATTTACAATACAATATGAAGCAGTAGGTACACTATTGAACACCAAAAAATAGTATAAAAAAAGAACGATTGTAGGCTGGGTGGTTTAATTGTTTAAAGCTATCTCAACCAGACAAACTTTGGAAAGAATATGAAAAATAATGCGGTTGGTAAATTTTAATTATTTTTATGGTCCGATGATTCTAATGCAGATTTTTTTTATCAATGTTTATTACTATTCCGTATTGACAGTATAACTGCAGGGTTATTCGGCAGGACGAGTTGGGGCTCGTCGATTGAATGGCCGAAAGTTAATATTTAAGTTATTAGGGTCTTACCACAGAAAAATTAAACACACGCTAAACCTGTGTTAAACACTGTTTAACGCCTGAACATGCCTTAGTCGCGCGATTAAATATGAGCAACCACAAATCCTGATTTAAGTAGTGTCTAACCGTTGTCTAACACAATTATGTTTTGACATTGCTAATCATTTTTGACGTTTATCTTTAGACGCTGTCTAGCTAAATAGGCGACTAAAAATGTTTTTTTTGTGGCAACACTATTAGTGTTTAAGATATTTGAAATTTGCCTATTTTTTTTAATACCCAATTTTGTGCATTTTAGAGCAATTTTTTTATCGTGGTCATTTGAATATCATTAATTTACTATTTTTTGTAGTGACGGACCGTAGTAAAATAATATCTAAAAACGTTTTTAGTAATTTTTTTTATGAATGAAACAATAATGATTCAACTAAATCGCATCCTCTATATTATTTAATATCATCGACGTAATAAAAAACATCATATACAAATGAATTTATTTGAATAATAGTCTTCTCGAACGGACCAAGGCTGACATAGTCTAACTGACATTTTATCTCATTAATCCAACTCTAAGGGGCAGTGTAGACGGTTATGCAAACGTACGTTTGCTTGTCAGAATAACAACGCTTTTGCGTCAAGCGTTGATTTCGTGATACTCGAAATGCGCAAATACAAATAAATAAAATTGAAGTGTCTGTTTGTAAAATCAAAATAACAGCTTTTTACCAAATGCATATGAAAGTATACGAGTATACGGCACCAATAACAAAACAACCATTTATAAAAATTTGACTGTATGTCTGTCTGTTTGTGCCGGTTAATCTCCGAAACGGCTGGGCCGATTTTGACGGGGCTTTCACTGGCAGATAGCTGATGTTATAAGCAGTAACTTGGGCTACTTTTATTTTAGAAAAATAATTAGGTTTCCGCGCAATAAAATAAAAACCATGAAACCCAATATCTCCGCGCGGGTGAAACCACGGGCAGCAGCTAGTCATAATAATAAAGTCGAACCGACCGCCACAAACGCGTTAAAATAATCGTGGTCTGCTTTTCGATAGTGGTCGCTTTGACGGCTTCGTTTTTATTTGTTCGTTCGCTTCGTTTATTCTGACTTTGCAGCTCAAAGCTACTTTGCCAACCAAGCTCATTTTGCTTATTATAAACTTAGTTTACAAACTTACCTTGTTATATTGCTTCAATTGTGCAACAGCTTCGCCAGAGATGCCGTTGGAAGTTTCGAAGGAATACTGGTAGTTTCCTTCAGGGGTCAGGTTGTAATCATTGCGGACAACCGTCGCATCCAGGTCTACAGAAGCAGCTGCTGCGCAAGCGACGCAAAGAGCGACGATGAAGAATTTCTAAAATAAATTTAAAAATACATATTACATTCAAAATCCATACTAATATTATAAATGCGAAAGTGTGTTTGTTAGTTTGTTGGTTTGTTTGTTGGTTTGTCCTTCTTTTACGCAGTCCGGTAACGAAGCAACGGATCGACGTGATTTTTGGCATAGATATAGTTTATGGACCGGAGAGTAACATAGGCTACTTTTTATCCTGGAAAAATGCACGGTTCTTGTGGGACCGCGGGTGAAAAGCGCGGGCAGAAGTTAGGTTAAGTTAGTGTGACATAAAATTGACATTGACAGACGACAATAATTTGACAGGTGACAATAAAGTTTTTGTTGACAAGTTGATTTAATTTGACAGATTGGTTTGACGGTTCCTGTGGGAACGCGGGTGAAAACCCGGGCAGAAGCTAGTCAACAATAAATCATCTCTGTACATTAAATAAATAATAATATTAAAAATAATAAAAAGTTGGCATTAAAAAGATACGCTAATTAATACTTAATTGATTAGCTAAAAATACAAATTGCCCTCATTTATCACGAAACCTTAAACAATAAACCTATACTTTTATAATTTAATTTTGATATATATGATATAAATCTGTGGTCACTGCGTAAATGAATTGAGGTTTTTTACAATGTATATATTTTATTAAGAAAATCTCATCAAATGATCTCTTTGAAGGTAAAAGTAGGATATGTTCGACTATGTAGGATATAATTAATTGATTTAATTAATTCTAGGCAGTCAATAATATAATTGATAAAGTGATAATAATACGTCATCTGTGTATGTCAGATTCAGAGCAAAGAGAATATAAATGTAATACTATTTACCAGTCATGTATGTATCTGCATAAAATTACATACAAAACTAGCTGATCTGTTTTAAAGTCTAAACAAGATCTTTAGTAAACAGAAAAGTAAAAATCTGCAAATAGGTCACTTCGATATTAATTGTAAAAATTAGACATTTCAAAAAACATCTTAATTGGATCATATAAAAACTGTACGAATAAATTAACACAAATAAATCGACAAACCGCAGAACTTTTTACTAACATATAATAGTAGGTATTATGCTTGCTATTATGAGAACTTATTCACAAGCACAACAAACAAATTGTTTTAAAGTTTAAATAAATATTGAAATAAAGTTTTGAAATAAGAATAATTATTCTCCAGGGACCCTAATACCCAAAAACTCTTTGATTAAACACATACTTCACTTATTTAAATAAATAAAGATTAAATAATAAATGCTAAATAAATAAAGAGAAAGATTTCTAATTCAAATGCTATCCGAAATGTCGTTTGCAAAAAATTACACACGTAATTATTTAAACTATAGTATAAAATTTCACCATCACTATAATTATTATAAAACAAAGTGTTATTCACAAGCCTTGAATCACTATCACACACTATTTAGCATTCATTTATGCCACTAAAATATGTTTTAAGTTGTAATTTGGTGAATTCTCCATCACTTACCATATTGTGTTCTTTATTCGAACTTCAAGTTCAATCTAATGAAGAACTATGGCCTCTCGTCTCTTATATAGACATACCTAGGAGTACAAAATTTAATAATACCTATCTTCATTAGAAAAGGTCAACTTTTGTATTTTTTTCTAACGGCTACGCGCATGACATTTAAATTTTAAAATCTTTAACGATATTCTATTGTTATTAATTAATATTCAAACGATATGTGATAATTTCTCGCAATTATTGACGTTCCTATTCAAGGTTAATATGTAATGTGATGTTTGCCTAGGAATATGGTGGCTTTAGTAAATTCAAATTGTACGCTGAAAAGCTTTTTTTTTACTAATGTAGGATTAAAAGTCGTTCAATTGATTGTTTTAACACTTCTATTTTAACAAATTGACTAACTTTTTGAGTTCTGCGTTTAGAGTTCCAGCCGTGCCGGAGGTGGTTCACATATTCCAACCAAGGGTTTTTAACTAACTAAAAATACTAATTGCTGGTTTTAAAGTACATCGTTGCGAGCTCAAGAAAGTTTTTTATTTTTATAACAAACTGACCCAGGTTTCGTAGTCCAGCGTCGCGCGTTACTTTTGGTTAAATGCAGTATAGATCGAAATTAGGCCATTAGACATTCTTTATCGCGGAATTAAAACTATAAATTTCCCACATTATATAATCTTACTTCTATTTTATTTTTATAGAATACGTTCGACATATATTTTATAGATATAAGTAATATAGTATTTATATTATAGTATAGTATAATAGTATAAGTATGAATTAACCGCTTAGTTCAGCAAATCATAATCGCATACTTCACATTCCATAACAATCGTTAAAATCTATACTATCCATATTAATATTGATGGAATCTTTAACGGGACGACGTTTTCCACATTGAGCATGTTACATAACTAGGTAAGTACCTACTAATTTAGCGGCTTTATTTTAGTGGTAGTCAGATGGTCTGCCAATCAATAAGTCAAGAGATTCTTTTCCGTTCGATTAGTATAGAATAATCATTTATTTTGAAACTACCTCGTGACCTGCAGCGTGATTTTAATTCTCTCGGAATTATATCCGTGTCGAAAGCGACTTTCTTGATCGTTTATATCTCGGAAACGCATCCCGACATGGAAATATTGTAGGGATTACAGCCGTGTTTACGCAGCTGAGTTGTCGAATCTAAACGAGAAATTACTCTGACGGGATGCGATTCCGAAATATAAACGATCAAGACTGTCGCTTCCGACACGGATATCATTTCGAGTGAATTAAATAACCCTGCTGAACTCTGCAAAGGATTCGAAACGTTGGGACAGAAAATAATGTAAATACTAAAGATACGCGATAAATCTTTTCAATGCGTAACTTACTAAGTAAACTTAACTAATATATATATATTGGTAATTCACAAGTTACTTTCGAACAGTTAGTATAGGTACTCGTATTATTAACACCTTCGACCACTGTGATTTTATTATACTGGTTATCGTCATGGATAAATAGTCATGTAACATTAGGTGGAACAGTTTCCAACACTATCCTTTTGTGAATGTAAATAAAAACATAAAACGTTTTCAAGTTCATATTCGTTGTTCGTTATTTTATTGTAACTATTCAATAAAGATCAATTTTATTGCAAGTAGTAAATAAACATAATTTTTTATAACACGTTCTTGTAAAGATAAAAAAGCTAAGACCTGCACACACGATCGGATTTCTATATACCTAACTAATAAGACCGGCCGGATGGTAAGAATCAAATACGAATCTATACAAATAAATAAAATTGAAGTGTCTGTTTGTAATATCAAAATAACAGCTTTTTTACCAAATGCATATGAAAGTTTATACATTACCTATAACAATACAACCATTTTTTTCATTTTTGTATCTCTGTTTGTTCCGGGTAATGTCTGAAACGGTTGGACCGATTTTGACGGACTTTCACTGGCAGATAGCTGATGTTACAAGGAGTAACATAGGCTACTATAATTTTAGAAAAAGAATCAGGGTTCCGCGCAACAAAATAAAAACCATGAAATCCAATATCTCCTCGCGGGTGAAACCGCGGGCAGTAGCTAGTATATAAATATGAAATACACATAAGTATGGGACAGTGCGTTCCTCTGTAGCAAATCGCAGTATATCAACAAGGAAGTTCATGGAATGACAAAGTTCAAGGAAGGACAAAGATGCATGGAGGCAAACAGCTTAGGAGCCTCCTGGCGACTACTAAACTTTAAATTGTTAGTTGTTCGCGTTAGAATCATTGTAAAAACTATTTTTTTTAATAGAATGCCGAGACGAGTTTCTTGCTCTTCTTCTTGCTCGGCCTATACCAATTTGGAACGGGTACGGTGGGTTTATGGAAGGTTCGTTGACTTTGAGCACGGATGGGGTCTGTTGGTGTCTTTGTCATTTCTTATGTTCTGATAAAGACAGCATTAGTTTTAGTCTGTGATTCGGGTAGACGAATGTTACAGAGGCCCGCTGTTAGAGTCATTTATTTTAACTTTCATATGTGCTCCTTTGGGGCCTATTTTAATAAAGCATTTTGCATTTGAATTTGAATGGGCACGTGCGGAAGGCGATTACAAATTACAATATGAACAAGTTCAAGCGGCTCTCGAACCCGACTCTTCCTTGTGCTATCCGGCACAAAAGCTGGATAGATGATCAGTTCAGGCACTCAAATAAACACTCCTCGGCAAATTCGAATGTAACTTTTGTCGAATCCCCACAAAGCAGTAAAAGAAGAGCTATGATAAATTTCGAGCTGGATAAAACCCAATTCAAAAGTGTCGTACGTGTGTAACAAGCTTAACGTTTTCATATTTGTTAGTTTTTAAAAGGATAATTAAATGAAAGAAAAAGAACAGAATTTTTTAAACAAGTATATTGTTACGAAGACGGGTTAAAGGAGAACTCACAGAAACATTTTTTTAATTTTCCGTCACTTACAGGTGTTTTCAGCAGGCTGAAACATGTTTTCGGGTCGTTTCAGAGGAAGGCCTAACACATATCAGTTAATCAAAAATTACTCCTACTTAACGCCGTTTTCAGCAGACTGAAACATGTTTTCAGTCCGTTTCAGGACACAAGCAATTACATGGCACCATTTCCTGAAAACCCATTTTCAGGCCGTTTCAGGCCAAGTTACACCCCTCCGGTCCGCGGAACATTCTCGAAGGTGTGTGAGAGGGACAGCCTATCGTGTGAAAGAGAGACGATTAGCCTCGATCATGTCTCTCAAAACTTCCAGAAGAAAGTGTGAGCAGGATGGCTATATGCGCAAAAGAGAAGAACAATTGTACCTATTACCTAACCGAATGTTCCAGAATAATGCAAGAGAGAGATAACTACACGCATGATAGAACGAGATGGACATAGTCTACTACCATCTGGAAAGTCCTCGATGTGTGTACAAGGGACGGATGTATGCGTAAAAGAGAGACGTCCATAGTTGACCTTGAACTAGATCATTCGGGAAGTTGGTAGCACAATTTGCGGCGCATATATAAGCGGATCGGGACGCGGCCAGAGACAGTTTCGACTGAGATACCAAGCGATACACATCGGAGTCAGTTTCGACTGAGATACCAAGCGATACACATCGGAGTCAGTTTCGATTGAGATACCAAGCGATAAACATCGGAGTGAGTTCAAAGCGACTAGTAGTGATTGTGATATCTGTGAATCAGTGAAATACTAGTGATTGTGATATCTGTGACAAAGTGAAATACTAGTGATTTTTATAGTGAATAGTGTTGAAAGTGATTCCTTTTGAGTTCAATAAAATAACTGTTACTTTTACGGCTTCTTTCTATCAAACGTTACCCTATAGCTCGTAACATTTTGGTGTCAGAAGTGGGATAGAAAGATGCCTATAACACCGAGGGACGATCAAGAGGAGTCTGGAGGAGAAACACCAGGGATACAGACGCGTGCACAAGCAGCTCGTGACGCCGCTCGTCGTCAAAGTTTTGATGCCAACCGCACCATGAGCGAAAATCAGGATTCTTCTAACTTATTACTGACTCTGCAACGCATGATGGAGGAGCAAGCCCGCCGCCAAGAGGAGCAGGCTCGCCGCCAAGAGGAACAGGCTCGCCGCCAAGAGGAACAGACTCGTAGTTTGTTGGAGGAACAAGCTCGCCGTCAAGAGGAGCAGGCTCGCCGTCAAGAGGAACAGACACGTGGTCTATTGGAGGAACAGGCTCGCCGTCAAGAGGAGCAGGCTCGCCGTCAAAAGGAACAGACACGTGGTTTGTTGGACGAACAAGCTCACCGCATTGACGAACGCTTGGAGGTGATAGGCGTTCAATTCAAGGAAAAAGTAGAGAAATTGAAATTAGAAGTGGAGAACCTCGATGACAGAGTTTTTAAGCACGAAAAGCAAATACTGGGAATAGAAAAGGAGGTAAAATCTTTAAAAATTAATGGAGTAGTGACATCTGGCGCTCCAGCTGGTAAACTAAAAGCGCCTCCATTCGACGGAACTTCTTCCTGGGGGGCTTATAAACTTCAATTTGAGACAGTATCAAAGGCGAACGGTTGGACCGATGAACAAGCAGTAACTGCCCTTATGTTAGGGCTACGCGATCAAGCCTTGACCGTATTAGACACCATGTCGGGAGAGGTGACACTAGAGCGACTTAAGGATGCCCTAGAATCGCGTTATGGTGATTCACACCTGGAACATGTCTACAGGGCGCAATTAAAGGACAGAGTGCAGCTAGCTAGTGAGAGCCTGCAACAATGGTGCCTAGAAATTGAAAAACTGGTTAGAAAGGCTTACCTATCATCACCATCTCTGGTTGACAGCATGTTAGTGCAAGCATTTATAGATGGGATTAGAGATCGGGAAGTCAAGACAACTGTAAGTCTTGGTCATCACAAGATCCTAAAGGATGCTCTAGCCCACGCGTTGGAAGTAGAGGCAGTTCGCAGAGATCCTCAGTCTTACCGCGTCAGAGCGGTTACAGACAAAGTAAAATCTAGAGGCGGACCCACATGTTACGCGTGTGGTGAAATAGGGCATATGAGATTTTCATGCCCTAAGCGAGATTCAAGGAATAATGTGGAGATTCGGCGCCGAGAATCGGAAGCAACAGATGTATTAACGGGCGCTACCGCAGAACAGCGTCAAGGAAAGGATTACGCCAGGACTGCCGGGCGGATGCTGTCCGATAGTGTGAAGAAGGTGCCAAAAGTGATGATCTCTCAGACTCAAGACGGGAATACGTTAGTCATTGACGGGGAAGTCAACGGGACTAAATGTGAGTTAAACTTGGACACTGGAGCTTCGCGCACGGTAATCAGCGACCAGCTTCTGGAGGATTTTTCTGGGAGATATTCACCTTCGCGTGGCAATATTCAGCTCCTGACAGCTAATGGCCAGCACATAACCGTCCGAGGAGAAGGTGTCGTTACTTTCAAAGTTGGTGAAAGCTTCTACCGGCATAAAGTTGTTATTGCAGATATAGTAAATGACTGCATCATTGGTTTGGACTTCATGAAGAACCATAACTGCAAAATTGATTTTGAAAGTGGCGTCTTCATATGTGGCGTAGAGAAAGTTTATCTTAAGGGTAGTTTGCCCAGAGGTGTTTACGATTTCCACAGAACAGTTGTTTCAGGAAGCTTACAGACACATGACAGCGGCAAACATGAAGTAGTAGAAAAGGTAGACAACTCCGAACCTTGGATAGTAGCCCAAGAAGGGCTCGAAGGATCTAAAGAGACCTTATCAACGAAAGAGTTGTCAAAAGCAAAGGAACTATTACGGCAACTTTCCGAAATGTTCGCAACAAATGATGAAGACCTAGGAAGGCCTGGTATGTTTAAACACAAAATTAAGCCTGGAACAGAAATGCGGATACATCAGCGGCCAAGCAGAGTTCCTGTGGCGTACGTAAATAAAATGAGTGAAAAAACGAAAACTCGATATGACAGGAAGATGCATCATGTAGACTTTGAAGAAGGCTCACTAGTCTGGCTTCATAATCCAGTAAGACGTAAAGGAAAATCTCCGAAACTTCAAGCTGATTGGGATGGTCCTTACACAGTGATTACGAAGATTAATGACGTAACATATCGCATAAAGAAGATGGGTAGTGCCAGGAACCAGCCTAAGATTGTGCATGTGAATCGATTGGCACGTTACAATGGATCTAATGATGCTCGGGACGAGCATGTCTAAGGAGGGGGCAGTGTTACGAAGACGGGTTAAAGGAGAACTCACAGAAACATTTTTTTAATTTTCCGTCACTTACAGGTGTTTTCAGCAGGCTGAAACATGTTTTCGGGTCGTTTCAGAGGAAGGCCTAACACATATCAGTTAATCAAAAATTACTCCTACTTAACGCCGTTTTCAGCAGACTGAAACATGTTTTCAGTCCGTTTCAGGACACAAGCAATTACATGGCACCATTTCCTGAAAACCCATTTTCAGGCCGTTTCAGGCCAAGTTACACCCCTCCGGTCCGCGGAACATTCTCGAAGGTGTGTGAGAGGGACAGCCTATCGTGTGAAAGAGAGACGATTAGCCTCGATCATGTCTCTCAAAACTTCCAGAAGAAAGTGTGAGCAGGATGGCTATATGCGCAAAAGAGAAGAACAATTGTACCTATTACCTAACCGAATGTTCCAGAATAATGCAAGAGAGAGATAACTACACGCATGATAGAACGAGATGGACATAGTCTACTACCATCTGGAAAGTCCTCGATGTGTGTACAAGGGACGGATGTATGCGTAAAAGAGAGACGTCCATAGTTGACCTTGAACTAGATCATTCGGGAAGTTGGTAGCACAATTTGCGGCGCATATATAAGCGGATCGGGACGCGGCCAGAGACAGTTTCGACTGAGATACCAAGCGATACACATCGGAGTCAGTTTCGACTGAGATACCAAGCGATACACATCGGAGTCAGTTTCGATTGAGATACCAAGCGATAAACATCGGAGTGAGTTCAAAGCGACTAGTAGTGATTGTGATATCTGTGAATCAGTGAAATACTAGTGATTGTGATATCTGTGACAAAGTGAAATACTAGTGATTTTTATAGTGAATAGTGTTGAAAGTGATTCCTTTTGAGTTCAATAAAATAACTGTTACTTTTACGGCTTCTTTCTATCAAACGTTACCCTATAGCTCGTAACAATATGTTCGTAAATTAGTTGAGTTTATATAATTATTATACTCAAACTTGCTATACGCGACGTATTTCATTATGCCATAGTTTTTTATGTCGTTGTTTTGCATGTTTTTTTATGTGATGATAGTTTCGTTTTAGATTAGTGATTGTTATATTATATCTCGCTTTTAGGGTTCCATACCTCAAAAGGAAAAAGGAACCTTTATAGTCGCACTTTGTTGTCCGTCTCTCTGTCTGTTTGTCTAGTAATCAAAAATGTGACCTAGATTGACCTAGAATCATGAAAATTGACAAGCAGTAATGTTTTATAGCACAAGTAAAGGGATAACTCGCAGAACCGTATAAATATAAAAAGTGTTTTTAAGCAATTTATTGTGTACAAGACCTAACGATTTCCGTGATGTACGAACTATTTACATAATACCCTACAAGTTTGTACGGAACACTCGATGCGTGGGTGCAACTCGCACTGGGCCGTTTTTTTAATACTATTTGATAACGAGACTAGTGGGTCGTTTGCCTAATAGTAAACATAACTCCGGCTCATAATAATTGCAGTGCCACTCAGAACTTCGAAACACAAAGGCTTGCGTGGCACTGCAGTGCGCTCGTTACCATAAGATAATGGGTTGACGTTTTGCTTTAGATTGCAGCGCCTTAAGTCTCATCAGACCGGAACGCAGTAAAGCTTGCACTACTAGGCGGTAGATTACACGAGCAAAGCGGTGGTACCACCCAGACGGGCACTCGCTGAAGATATAGCCGATTAAAAATAATAAGAAAACTTCAATAAAATCACATAAAAACAGTTTAAAATTTGTTTGCAATTTGGATTAGCAAACACTGCACGCCAAATTGCAAATTGAGAGCGATCTTTCTTTTAACAATTCGGTCAACAATAATTGAACAAATGAACATGATAATTAAGACATAAACAGTGACCTTTCCACCTGTAAGTGGGGCAGCGTAACCACTCCACGTGTAAGCAAAGCTTTATATTGCGAAAAGCAAGATGGCATAATCCTTAGGTATACCTATTGAAGCAATATTTTAAAAAGGCTCTTCCACAATTTTTTTGTCACAGGTAGAAGTTTTTAATGAACTTCGATTAATAATTTAGCCCAGAAATTATAGATTTTTGCTATCTGATTTTCTACTTGTAGTATATTGTAAGAATAATGTGTTCGAGGGTAGGCTGAATAAATCAGTTGTGTCGTTGACTCGGTCTTTCATTTGTGCTGGCGCTCTTAAATATTCCTAATATTTAACTGGCGACGAGTAAAACCGCGATAAATAAGTAATTTTTGTGCTTAAAGTGTTAATGTTCAATAATGCCTATCGGAAAAATAGAACAGTTTGATCTTTCTAGTAAAAAATGGTCGGCATACATTCGACGCGTGGAACAGTTCATGACATTGAACGAAATTAAAGCCGAACTACAAGTTGCGACTTTAGTTACGTTAGTTGGAGAGGCCACATATGATTTAATGTGTGATTTGTGCGCACCAGAAAATCCTGAAGACAAAACATTTAAGGATTTAACGAAGATAGTCGGCGACCATCTCGAACCGAAACGTTCCGAAATTGCAGAACGGCATGTCTTTCGACTTAGACGGCAAAACGGTGGCGAAACAATGAGTGATTATTTACAAGCTCTAAAACATTTGGCCAGTACATGCAATTTCCGAAGTAGCCTGGAAGAGAATCTTCGCGACCAATTTGTTTCGGGACTAGCGAACGACGAAATGCGGTCGCGACTTTTTGCGGAACCAATGTTGACGTACAAACGGGCGGTTGAAGTAGCGTTTGCATTGGAAGCAGCGGAGCGCCATGCGCAGGCGAGCGGGTCGGGCAGCACGGCCGCCACCGCCGCCGAGCCGCTGCACCGGGTGGCCGGCGCGCAGCAGCCGCGGGAGCGAGCGCGCGCCGCCGACCGCGCCGACAGCGGGCCGGCCGCGGCCGCGGCGCCGGCGCAGCCCTGCTGGCGGTGCGGCCGGGGTCATCGACCCAATGTGTGTCGCTTTAAGAACTATTGTTGTGACGTGTGCGGGCAAAAAGGGCATATTAAGGTGATGTGCAAAAAGAGTGCGAATCAAGGGGGCGATCGATCGCATACAGGTCAGTTCCGGGGTCAAAATTATATCGAAAGTGATAGTGATTCCGAGCGCGATATGTTCAATCTGAAGGTGGACATTAGCAACGATAAGCCGTATCACGTCCGGGCGGACGTGAATGGACAGGTGATCACTTTCGAGTTGGACACTGGCAGTAAGTTATCAGTTATTAATATGGACTTATACGAACGGTTGTTTAACAGGGTACCTATTGTAGAAAATAGTGTTTGTTTACATTCGTATACGGGCACGGTTATCGAGGCGGTCGGTTATATAATAGTAAATGTAACGATGGGGACGTACACAGCGCGGAATTTGAAGCTATTTATCATTAAAAACGGAGGCCCGCCCCTAATGGGTAGGTCTTGGCTACGGCATTTAAACATTAAAAATATAAAAATAAATGGAATGTTATTTAATTTGTCTACTGATTTTAATTTAATTGAAGAGTTAAAACGCGAATTTCACACTGTGTTTGCCCCGGGCTTGGGCACTTGCACTGAGAAGCTGTCGCTGCGCCTCAGCGACCCGACCCCGGTATTTGTAAAAGCCCGACCGATCCCGTTAGCATTACGTAAGCCTGTGGAGTTAGAATTAGAGCGGCTCGAGGCAGAGGGCACTATTCAGAAGGTAGATTACTCGGATTACGGAACGCCGATAGTACCGGTGATTAAAAAGTCAGGCGATATAAGGATATGCGGTGACTATAAGGTTACGATTAATCCTAAGTTGATTCGCGAACCGTACCCTATGCCTCGAATCGAAGAATTGTTCGCTGCATTAAGCGGAGGCGAAAAATTTTCAAAAATTGACCTCACGCATGCTTACGCTCAGTTAATGCTGCAGGAGAACTCACAGGCATGTACAGCCATTACCACGCACGTTGGTACCTTCGTATACAAGCGTACGCCGTATGGATTGTCATGCGTGCCCGAAAAGTTCCAAAAATTTATGGAGGAAACCCTCAGGGGCCTCCCTGTAGTCGTGTATCTGGACGATCTGGCCGTAACTGGAAAATCTCGTTCTCAGCACATCGCTAATTTAAAGGCGGTTTTCAGGCGTTTACGTGAGGTCGGTTTAAGAGTTAAATTAGAAAAATGCTCCTTTATGCAAGATAGCATCACTTATGTTGGTTTTATTATTGACAAACACGGGCTTCACCCGGACCCTGGCAAGGTGAACGCGATAGTTGAAGCGCCGGCGCCCAGTGACGTCACGCAGTTGCGATCGTTTCTTGGACTAATTAATTATTACGCGAAGTTCATACCTTGTCTCAGTACGAT
Organism: Crocallis elinguaria; assembly: GCA_907269065.1. Taxonomy (NCBI): domain Eukaryota; kingdom Metazoa; phylum Arthropoda; class Insecta; order Lepidoptera; family Geometridae; genus Crocallis; species Crocallis elinguaria. The sequence continues at coordinate 4,346,948 of OU026070.1, read as the reverse complement.
TCTACATCCGTTGCATCAACTATTGCGCAAGAATGTTCCTTGGGTCTGGTCGGCTGAATGCATAAAGGCTTTCAATGATGTAAAAGAAGCGATATTGAGTAGTAAAGTGTTGGTACACTACAACCCTGACCTACCATTGGTGTTGGCTGTGGACAGTAGCTCGTACGGCATCGGCAGCGTGTTATCACATAGATTTGAGAACGGTGACGAGCGGCCCATATGTTTCGCGTCGCGAGCACTAACGTCGGCCGAGCGAGCGTACAGTCAGCTCGATAAGGAAGCGCTCGCAATTATAGCCGGGGTAATGAAGCACCATCAGTACCTTTACGGGCGTCATTTCATCATTAAAACGGATCACAAACCGCTGACGTTTATTTTTGGTCCAAAATTTGGGTTACCACAGACGGCTGCTAGTAGGCTACAAAGATATGCTACCAGGTTGGCGGCTTATGACTTTGAGATTGAATTTGTCAAATCAAAGGACAATGGGAACGTAGACGCGCTGTCTCGCCTGCCGCTGCCGTACGAGAAACGTCATGAGCGGGAGTCGGTGTCGTACGTACACTACGTCGAAGAGTCTTTTCCGGTTAGTGCTAAAGAGGTAGCTTCGGGGACGCAGAAGGACTGTGTCCTGAACAAAATATTTAGTTACATTAACGGCGGCTGGCCAGCTAGCGTTACTGATGAGGCGCTGAAGCCGTATTTTTATCGAAAAGATAATTTAAATATAGATCAGGGATGCATTTTATATAACCATCGGGTCGTGATCCCCGAGTCGCTCAGAAAGCAGATTTTAAAGGAAATACACGAGGGCCATTTAGGGATAGTCAAAATGAAAAGCACCGCCAGGAGTTACGTTTATTGGCCTAATTTAGACTCAGAAATCGAACGCCTAGGTAGGGAGTGTCCCGCGTGCCAACAGCAGCGTGACGCGCCGCCGCGCTCGCTGCTGCACCCGTGGCCGTTCCCTGGGCGCCCCTGGCAACGCGTTCATATAGATTTTGCGGAATTTCAGGGTAAGCACTACCTAGTTTCTGTGGACGCTTACAGCAAATGGATCGAGGTTCAAAAGATGGCGAAAACGACCGCAAGCAGCACGATACTCAAGCTACGAGAGTTGTTTGCGCGGTTCGGTTTGCCATCACAAGTAGTTAGCGACGGCGGACCTCCGTTCGGTTCCAACGAGTTCGCCACGTTTATGTCAAAAAATTTCATCACTCACACGATCACGAGTCCGTACAGGCCAGCCGGAAACGGGGCGGCTGAAAACGCGGTTAAGTCCGTCAAACGCGCTATGAAAAAAGCTGCGCACGACGGTAGCGACGTTGATACGGCCGTATTAAATTTTTTACTTCATTACCGCAACTGCGAGCACGCCACCACGGGCGTAGCTCCAGCCGTGGCTATGTTAGGAAGGAGGCTCCGCACGCGGTTGGACGTGGTGCGGCCCGAGCGCGAGCGTGAGCGGCGCGCCGAGGCGGCGGGCGAGCGCGCGGCGCGCCTGCGTCCCGGCGCCGAGCGCAGCGTCGCGCCCGGCGACCGCGTGCTGGCGCGCGATTACCGCGCGAGCGCCGACAAATGGGCGCCGGCTATAGTCACCGCGCGAGACGCCCCGCTCACTTACCGAGTCAGGTGTTCGGATGGCAGCGAGTGGAAAAGGCACATAGATCAGCTGTTGCCAGTCCGAAAGTCGTTAAGATCGTGGCGTCACTCCGGTGACTGCATCGGAAACGAAAATCTTATTGATGGACGTTCAAATGAAGAAGAGGTGTTCGATGATGCCTTAGATAAGGACCCCACTAGTCCTATATCAGTGTCGTCTGCGTCCACGGAGGAACCTTCTGACTTTAGTTTCCGTCCAGATGAGGGAGATGAATCGACACCCACTCCAACTCCTAAGCCAATGGTAAGGCCTAAACGTACATGTGTCCTCAATAAACGCAAATAAATTGTACACGATTATGTTAGGACGAATAATTTAGTAACTAGTTACCTAACTCTTACCATCGTAAAACCTTTTTTGTTGTTTTTTTTTTCTCACATTTTTTTTATTCTAGTTTTTTTTCTCAAGTAGGTACTTATATAACTATGCATAATATACACTTGTGTTTCAATCAATATTATAATTATTATACTTATGTACAGGCTACTGCCACCTACTGCTATACAAAAGTTGTCTTGACTATCTAGCCAACCGCGATTAATTACGTTACCTATTTATTTAGACAATTTATGAATAAATTGCACAAGAAGTATGTATAACAATTAACAAGTTTTTAATTTTATGGTCACTTAAGACATTGTCCTCACATAACATTGAGAAATTTACAGTAGTTTTAGGTGGTAGGTGCCTACTTATTAGTATTGTTTTTTTTTTTTTTGTTTTCCTTCATGGTTTTATAAACTTAATGTTAATATTTTTTTTAAGGGGGGACGTGTAGTATATTGTAAGAATAATGTGTTCGAGGGTAGGCTGAATAAATCAGTTGTGTCGTTGACTCGGTCTTTCATTTGTGCTGGCGCTCTTAAATATTCCTAATATTTAACTCTACTAACAAATAAAATATAAAACTAAACGCAAAATAGAGGACATTAAACGAATATTTTTTGTGACAAATTGGAGCCTAAAAATACCGACGAGCTTCTTGCTTTTCTCAAGCTGTTTCATTGGAATATGTGCCCACAGATAGAGGCATTTAACTTTCAAAAGCACTCTTTCGTCACCTTATGGGAATAAATTGATTTGATAATGTTCAGTATACATTTTTGTTTTAACAATAATGGCCTTTATTATCTAGCTAATACGTAAATAAACATTACATCTAAACTAGCTGCAAAAACAGTTGGATAATCTACAAGCCAAAGTAGGCCAAAGCCAAATTAGTAGTATAGATAATCAAAAAGTTCTAGCACACTACCAGTTGGAAGCAGTATAATAATTATTTATTTAGGTTTTCCAATAGACTTAACAACATAACCTAACTTATGCAATAGAACTTAATCCTTTTTTTATTCTATTAGATAACGAAACGAGCCGTTTTTTGCGTGATGGTAAACATAACGCCGGCCCATTACAATTGCAGTGCCACTCAAAACTTTGAAACACAAATGCTTGCGCGGCACTGCAGTCGTTACCCTGAGACATTAGGTATAAAGTCTAATAGGCACAGTAATTTCACTGGTTCCTCTTCTCGTCAAACCGTAACACAGTCATGCTTGCACATTACAGCTTGGCGGCAGACTTCACGAGCAAAGCGGTGGTACAACCCAGACGGACACTCGCAGAGGATTTGTAGTCCTACCACCTAATTATAGTAGTCCTTATCCAATTATGTACACATAAATGTTTTCAGGAAAGCAAGTGGTCAAAAGCTGACCTATCAATTAGGAAAAAAAAACCAATTTTTTTAATGTATTATTTGGTAACGAGACGAGCTTGTCATTAGCCTGATGATAAGCCAGCTCATCAAACCGGAACACAGTCATGCTTGCACATTACTGCTTGGCGGCAGATTTCACGAGCGAAGCGGTGGTAACAACTCAGACGGACACTCGCAGAAGAGTTAGTCCTACCACTAACAAAATCATACAAATAATCAATCAAACTTGAACGATACAAACAGGTTTTTCAACTTCAATGTTTCGATCAAGCTGAATTAATTGACCGTGGTCAAGAGAAGACTTAAATGTTTTCGAATCGCAAAAGTTTAAAAGTTTCTAAATAATAATCAAATATTGTATTGTCATCAGTATTATGTAAGGGTCCATCGAACTATTTGGTCAGGTAGAAGTGGGTTAAAATCGTTTTGCAAGACCTAAGCAATCTAAAAACAAACACAAATTACGAGCTCGAAATTATTTTCGCAAATGCTTAAAGTTCAACTTCAAAAGTTGAAATGGAATGGAATTACTTAGTGTGTGTAAAGGTAAAGCTGCGTGATTGGAGTTACAGTGGATATATACCAGGTATATGTATAGTAGTACAAACAGACAATAATTTCTTAAACCCATGAAATCGATTGCAATCCTTTTACATCCAAAAGTTGGATGAAAAAGCTTTTTGTTTAGCAATAACACTGCGCATCATTACTAAATTATTTCTTAATTATTTTTACACCTTGAAGTGCAGGATTTATTTGCAATTAACTGTTCGGTACTGACCAAAACCGCAGAAAGAGGCTGTTGTCTATGACAAAATGTTTGACCTCCGACCGTGCGAAACGAGTCTAGCTGTTAGATACGACCTATGACGGCCGGTCACCTTGACGCAACCTCTTCACTTTCATCGGGACGTTATACGAAACAGAACATAATTATTATAAAACAAGTTAGGCCCCGCGGCTTCACCCACGTAAAAAAATAGCCTAAGTTACTCCTTACAACATCAGCCAATTTATGTTTTAACCTCAGATCCATTTATAAACCGACTCGCTTCTGTCCGCGGTTTTCACCCGCGTTCCCACAGGAACCGTGCATTTTTCCAGGATAAAAAGTAGCCTATGTTACTCTCCGGTTCCTAAACTATATCTATGCCAAAAATCACATCGATCCGTTGTTCCGTTGCTGCGTGAAAGAAGGACAAATCAACAAACACACTTTCGCATTTATAATATTAGCAGAATTAGTAGGATAGGATTTAAAAAAATCTTTTTTATTTGTATACCTTTCTTATTGGTCCCATAGAAATTTCATCAAAATCGGTTCAGTAGTTTGTCACTGAAGTTTTTTATACTAGCCAGCCAGCCCATAACAATTGCAGTGCCACTCAGTACTTTGAAACATAAAGGCCTGCGCGGCATTACAGTGATCTCGCTAACCTGTGACATTAGGTATTAAGTTTCATATAAGCCCAGTAATTTCACTGACTACTTTGCTCATCAAACCGAAACACAGCAATACTTGCAAATTACTGCTTGGTGGCAGACTTTACGAAGAATATGCAAATAAGAGGACATGCAAATTGTGGAACGAGCTCCCACCTGCGGCCTTTCCGACATGCTTCAACATGGGGCTCTTCAAAAGAAGGGTAAACAGAGTCTTCAAATGTCGGCAACGTATCTGTAATACCCCGAGTGTTGCAGATATCCATAGGCGACGGTAACTGCTTACCATCAGGCGGGTCGTCTGGTTGTTTGCCACATGTGGCATAAAAAAAAAAATAACAACCGAACTAATGCTACTAAAGGGAATGTTATTATAATGGTCGTGGCCATAAGGCGATATAGTGTCGTGGAGTACCTCGTGTTTGTATTTTTTCTTTTTACAAATTGTAACTTAGAACCCTTATGTCTAACAAAAATATAGGCGACTGAAGGACTTTGTATCCAGGTCATGAAATAAATTAAAAAATAAAAAAAATATAGGTATAGAAAAAACCGATCTCATTTGCAAAATTAGCAACGTGGTTGTCGTTAACTATAAAAAATGTGAATATTGTTACTACCAGGATACGTTCCAAACATTTTACATTCTTAAAATATTCAAGTAACATGTTGGTAAGTTACCATACATTTATTAGATAAAATGGTTTTTATTTGCATCTGAATTAATAGCGACACGTTTTACAAAAGGTAGGTTAAGCAAAAAAAACCGCCATGTGTTTAATGTTGTTTTTTTTTCGTAAGTCGAAAAGTTTTTATCACTGGCCAGATACTCGTTTTTTTTTTCATTGTCTAGGTTTCATATAGTAAAATAAACTATTACGTAATCTAGCCACAAGTTTTATTTTTACTATCTAATATTGTGCTCATCGACACTTTTCTTATTGTTACTGCCCCTATGTTCATGTATTCTTTGTGGTAGGTGTGGTAATGCTACACTAACATAAAATTAATATAAGATTAATAGTTAATTATATTAAAAATGTTTACTAAGATTTTACTACAGCCTTTGACAAAAAAAAAATTAAAATTACATGGACTACGTATTGCGATGGCTCGCTCTAATATTATGTCGCCGGAAAATTGGGTTACTTTATTTTAGCGGGCTTTAATTTATCTATGGAATCCAAGTAGGAAAAAACGTGAAACGTTATTTAATTATCTCTTAACACATCTTTTATTTATCGTATCTAGTAGCCGCATTAGGTGGTCCAATGTGCGGCAGCACTAACTAAAATAACGACATCATTAGACGCCTTTATCGCTTTTTGTGTGTAACTAGTTTATATCCCAACTAGCTTCTAACCGCGGTTTTCATCCGCGTTCCCACGGGAACCGTGCATTCGTGCTTGCCAAAAATCACGTCGATCCGTTGCTCCGTTACTGCGTGAAAGAAGGACAAACCAGCAAGCCAACAAACACACCTTCGCATTTATAATATTAGTAGGGATAACTAATGTTATGCTAATAATAAATTGTTCTTTATAGTTAAGTTAATGCTATTGAATAAACACATAGGTACTCAGAAAAATAGAAATTAATATTACCAAAAAATTAATATGCGGAATTAGGATCAAAATAGTTTTTGAATAATCTGTTCTGTTAAAGGAGCTGGTCGATGGGCCCAACATAATTGGGGAGACCAAAGCCTAAAGACTGCGTCTTGTAGGAGAATCGCAGCGTCAAAAAGGCTTATCTTGGAGTCCCCAGTGTGCGGCCGTCCTGTCGGTCGGCCCAGATATCGCTGGATTGACGCTGTCGAGGCAGACTTGCGCGAGCTGGGCATCGCCGACTGGCGAGGGACAGCGCAGGACCGGAACAAGTGGCGCTCTCTTGTGTTTGAGGCAAGATACATTTTGGGTCACTGCGCAAGTAAGTAAGTATATTTTTGTATGTGGGAATGAACTGCAGGCAGCAAGCAAAAGCTCGCCCTTGAATGAAGTAAAGCTTAAACGATAGAAATTATTTTGAGTACAAAGCTGAAACTTCATAATCACCTCTAAAGATTAATTCCCTCGTTTCCCCATTACAAACGTCTATAAATAACCGAAATCATAAAACTGGTGAAAAACATTTTGATACACAAAGCCGTATTGTGTCTAAACGGTGGCTTGACTTCTATACCAATTGAGACAGTATCTAAACTCCCGCTATATCTAAGGGTAGATTTAAAGCTATCTCTGGCTAAAGGATAAGAGGTCGTGCTATTAAAAATACTGCTTTTTATATTTTTGGATAACGAGACGAGCGGGTCGTTTTACGTTTTACTTAATATAATTGTCATTTATTATGTTCTGATAAAGACAGCATAAGTATTAGTTTGTGATTCGGGTAGACGAACGTTACAGAGGTCCACTGTTCGAGTCATTTTTTAATTTTAATTAAATCATATTCTGTCTAGCCTATTCCTTTTGATATTTATTGCAACGAGACATGATATGAGTTTATTGTACTTCGATTATAATTTAATTAATTTTGTTATTGCATTCAATTAAAATTCAAATATTATTATTATATCCATTTTTATATGCTGCAAAGCAAACTTAGTTGTACGTCCGTTGTTGGACAAACTGTCATGAACAAATTTTGATTTATGAATAAGATCTTTTTATGTACACGGTTTTAACAACAATAAATATTTCATTTCATTTCATTTCAAAGCATTTTGAATGGGGAAAATATATTTTTCCACAAAAAAACTTATTTAATACTAGCTGCTGCCCCCGGTTTCACCCACGTGGAGATATTGGATTTCATGGGTTTTATTTTTTTGCGCGGAACCCTAATTCTTTTTCTGAAATTAAAGTAGCCTAAGTTACTCCTTGTAACATCAGCTATCTGCCAGTGAATATTCCGTCAAAATCGGTCCAACCGTTTCGGAGAATACCCGGAACAAACAGACAGACAGACAGACAAAACTTAAAAAAATGGTTATATGTACCGTATATACTTTCATAATATGTTGCTGTTAAAAGCTGTTATTTTGATATTACGAACAAAAATTTCAATTTTATTTATTTGTACACCTAGATTCTATCTTAAGTAAAATTTTGATCGTTAGATTTTTTGCCGTTTGCGAGATGCTTATAACTCTTTTACACTGTGATGCTGCCAGGCTTGGCTATGACATTCTGAGAAAACAATGGGTTTTTAGGAAAAGCCACCGCTTTTGTGCGCCTTGATTTATAATACTTCCGCTGAATGCGAGCTTCTTTAGATGTTTGGGCGTGCCGCAGTTTATTGTTATGAGTTTTCTTCAAAATATTGAGAGGGGTTAACACTCGCGCTGAAGCATTTTGAAAAAAAAAGAGTCATTTATGAAAGAAACCTGTTTTATATGGAAAAATTATATTACGTGTAAAGCGAAAGAGCCAATATTGAAAGGTAAAAGGGAGGGAGACTGAAACCGTGCCATATGTCGCTCGGATGGTCATGATGTCAAGCGCACTGTACGATCTTTTAGATCTTTTGAGTATTCCCGTGAACATGATGCTTGCAACAGCATCGAAATATCGGGTACTCATCGTTCAATAATAATCACGGTAAATATCCCGTTACAATGTATAGATCTTTTAGATGGTACAAACTTTATTGGTACATATTTTTAGTAGTCCACACGTCTTTAGTAATAATTAAGTTGTCCCATACTTGGCGCCAGTGTCCCACGTTCGCATTATCCCGGCTGCATGAGTGGTATAGATGATAGAGGCTCCATGTGACACGAAGATGGAAATAAATAACCCAGTGTAGATTTTTTATGATGAATATAATTCTTGACATACAGTTTCGTTGGTGTTACTCGCTCGCTGGTATTTAGCCCGTTCACTTAGTTATATTGTACGGCCAAAATAATCACTTTGATTATATCATTTATAGATAATCAAGCACTTCCAAATAAGTTGGGTAGGTCTAATAGAAATTATAAAAATACACCGGGCCGTGTTACCACAAAAAACCACTCTTCTACGTTTAGCTAGACATTGTGTAAAGATAAACGTCTAAAATTATTAGAAATGTGACAACAGAACTGAGTTAGACAACAGTTGGACACTACTTAAATCAAGATTTGTGATTGCTCATATTTAAACACGCGACGTTGTACTTGCTTAAAGTGTGTTTAATTTTTTTGTGGTAAGACCGACAATTTCCAGTAATAGGTAGGTAGCTAGGTCCTTGTCTGAAAGTCAGGGTCACACTAGTCAGTTTTGCTACACACGTTTTATACCTTATAATTTAATTACTTATTATTAAATTAAAAGCTAAAATCTCACTTTCTTATTTGCATATTTTAGCAATCATTTTCAATATTTCGATCACAAACGTTAAATCAATGCTCACCTTCACATCCACTTGACCTCTTCACCTCGAAATTTGACCCCACAGTGAAGCTCGGAATGCAGTTTACAAATTTAAGACCATGACATTAACTTGTTTAATTATCACATCCTTAATTTAATATAGGAACATACTTAATAGTCATAATGCATGTTTTGCTAAAAAAAATATTCCATAAGTATGCATAATAACAATGATAACAAAATGATTAATTTTATAAACTGCTTATCCTAATGATACTGACTTAAACTAATTAAAATTGCACGTGTAATAATAAAAATTAAAAGTATATATCATACCTATAATACCTATAATATACAAACCTAATCTAACAAACCATTGCAAATAGGCAGCGTTCATTGATGTAAACCAAATTTTGTAACAAGTTTTAATTCAAGAAATCAGCGTTTTTTTTCCTATGTCAGTAGTTCTTTAGAACCTGATTTCTTTATTAATTTCTTTAAAAATATTTTAAACGTTAAATATGTAGGAAAAATGTTGGAGATTGACGTATATTTAATTTTTTTAACGTCTCTGAAATAACACGATTGTAACGTCTAAAACGGTTTTGCGATGGGTTTACTAGAGGATTTACCTTAATTAATCATTAAATGACTCAGGAAATCTACACTAAGGACTAGCTTAAGTAGGTAACCATTAAACGAATCTCAGTGCGGTAGTTAGATACATATTACATTTTGGTTCAAGTATCATACAAAAATTCTGTGTCGTTTAGAAGTTTATCCATTTTTTTCTGTCGAAAACAGCTTCACTTTGGGTTTTTTTTAAGATAGTAGTTCTATAGTTAGAAAAATTCGGTCTTTCCATTTTATGTAGAAAATATCAATTAATAACATATATTTTTTTCATTTAATTATCTTGTAAAACCAATGAGTAGATAGCTTTTAAAGTTGACCAATTGGCTGTATTATTCACCTTAAGCGCAGGTATTCGCGAATTTTTTTTTCTTTACATAGAGGTGGCTTGCTTGGTAGGTAATTTACCTTTAGGTTAGCGATAATGCAATTGACAACATATGCTTCCCTAAAATATACCTATTCGCGACTGAATCAGCCCTGGATATAGCAATCAGGAAACAGACTTCTTTTATATGGAGTTCTCGGTATGCCAAATAATGCTTCGTAAATTAGTAATGGTTTGAATATCCGTAATGGTTTGACTATCCGCTATGTAAGTATCTACTGAGAAAACGTGCTACATCTTTGACCGCATCATCACTTCCCATCAGATGAGTTACTTACTGGTCAAACGTTGGTCTAAAACAATAAAATAATGACACTAAACTCAGTTTTGTTAGTAAAATCTAAAACACTTAAGGCGCATCCCTGAGCAAATGACCTTCACCATCTGATTCCCGTTTGAGAGACAGCTGCCTTTTGGCGCCTGACCTAACTGATAAATACCAACTTGAGGCCTTGGAAACTATTGAAAGACGAGCCATAAGACTTAATGGCAACGATACGCTTGTTGACGCCAGGCTCCAGAGCCTAGAGCATCGACGCAGGGGTTTCTATCGGTCTTCTACAGGATACATTTTGGAAAGTGTGCTATGGTATTACACGATTAAATTCCACCATCACCCATTTATGATTGACATACCTGCTATCCGCACCAAGCGTTTTGCTTCAAATTACACCATGCAAACAGCGAAAGAATGGAATTCTTTGCCAGACTCTGTATTTCCTGAATACTACAACTTGGGAGTCTTCAAGTCAAGAGAGAACAGGTATCTTCTAGGCAAGCGTGCTACATCGTCGACTGCATCGTTGCTTACCATCAAAGCCTATTCAGTAAAAAAGCCTCTGCGCAAGCCCCTCAAAATTCACATCGATTTTAAACGTATTAATTTTAATCAACTTTTAACGCTGAATCCATTTGTGTAAAACAAATTTTATAACAAGTTTTAATTCGTATGGAGATGCAAGGAATCAGTGGTTTTTTTTTCAATGTCAGTAGTGCTTGAAAAGCTGATTTATTAGGTAATAATTATTATAAAAAATATTATATCTGTGATGTATATAATTATTTGCACTATAAAAAATATTTCAAACTTGCAAAATACGTAGGGAATTTAATGATAATGAATGATTTTTTTTTAATGTCCCTGAAGTAATGCGTAGATAGCTTCTAAACATCAGGGTTGAATCGGTTTTGCGATGCATTTGATAGAAGATTCACATTATTTAAAAAACTGATGACGAGTTCCATCACAAAACTGGAAATTGCACTAAAAACGAACCTGTAAAATATATTATGTTCACTAGTTAACCCGCGTTCCCACAGGAACCGTGCATTTATCCGGTATAAAAAGTAGCCTATGTTACTCTCCGGTCCATAAACTATATCTATGTCAAAATTAACCTCGATCCGTTGCTTCGTTACTGCGTGAAAGAAGGACTAACCAACAAACTAACAAACACACTTTCGCATTTATAATATTAGTATGGATTAATAACATAAGTAGAATAAATAGGATATAAGTATGTTCATTTTACAATTTTCTACGGTAATTTAAATTATACTTTACTATGTCAAGGATTCCACAAAAGCCTACTCCATATTTATAAAGAAAAAAAATCATATGCGCCGCGTGAGACAATTTATGTGCAGTCATCGCCGAGCATGGTTATTATGGGAATAATTCATGAAGACTGTATTAGGAAGATATTTCATGAGTATACGAGGACTACCTGGTGATATTAAATTTTTGAAAAACAGTTCTTAGTATGAAGTAGTAAAATGGGAAATGCAGAAAATTATCACAGCATTGGGAGTGATTGACATTTTAGTGAAGGTTTCTTTATAACTGCTAGCCTCTATAGCCACCTAGAAGCTGAATATTTATTGTCGAATAATGGTTTGCCATCCCTGATTTATGGCTTTGTTCCAGTAGCTGCACTAGAGAGCCTTTCCTATGTTTTGTTAAGCGTGTTCATCACATTCGACTACACTAATACACAGATGGTCCAGTAAATAACTTCCTACCAGGAGGCCTACCGCCTTCTCTTAGAGCAGTATAAATTCGTATTTCAATGTAAGGTTAAAGTAATACTGCTCTAAGAGATGGTGGTAGGCCTCCTGGTAGGAAGTTATTTACTGGACAATCTGTGTATTAGTGTAGTAGGACTGACATAGCTGCACAATTATTGTGGGGTAATCATATTCTTACTTTAATGTGTTCACCACTTTCGTCCACATTGGTCATTTACCAATAGGTGGTAGGACAAACTCTTCTGCGTCTGTCTGGGTGGCACCGCTTCACTCGTGTAGTCTGCCGTCAAGCAGTAACATTTTTCACTATTTGATAACGAGACGAGCTGGTCGTTTGCCTGATGGTAAGCATAAGTCCCTTCATATAGGACAAGACATACTCCTTTGTTTTATGTTCCTCACACGAGTACAAATTATGCCAAAAATTCAGTACTTTGTCGTGCAGTAAGAACATTTAATAAACATTATTCAGACCTTGATATATTTCATCTATCAAAACATGCTTTTAAACAAAATATAAAGAAGATAAATAACCAAAATTCTACTTAATTGATTTTAAACAAACGCACATAATACATACTCACACACATACAAAGGGTCACACACGCACACACACACAATCACACACACACACACACACACATATACACCCTTACACATGCACACTATGAGCCACACAACTCAATTCAGTTCATTTCATTTAATAATTCTATATAAATCTTATATTTATAAGAAAACTACTTATACTTACTTTGTAATACTTTTCTTTGGTTATGACTATTTTATTTCTTATTTGTGGTTTTTTATTGTAACTATTATCTATAAGTAAGTAATGTATTACTAAACTATTGGTTTTGCTGTTATATTCTTGTGCTACTTAATATGCATTCACAGTTCGTAAATGTACATGTATTCTAGTTGTGTAATCCTTTCTTGGCCTTATTGTTGTCTATGTTGTTAAAATATAAATAAATTGTAATTAACGCTGTTGGATTATCGAAATAAATAAAATAAAATAAATAAAATAACGCCGGCCCATAATAATTGCAGTGCCACTCAGAACTCTAAAACAAAAAGCCTGCGCGGCATTGCAGTACGCACTGTAGTGCGCTCTATACCCTGAGACATTAGGTATTATCATGAGCCCAGTAATTTCACTGATTACTTGACTACGTGCAAGCATTACTGTGTTCCTATTTGATGGATTAAGTAGTCAGTGTAAATTACTGGGCTTATGAGACTTATTACCTAATGTCTTATCTAAGGGTAACGAACGCTCTGCAGCGCAACGCAAGCTTTTATGTTTCAAAGTTACGAGCGCGGCACTGCAGTTGATATGGGCTGGCGTTATGCTTACCAATTACAGGGGCGTATTTACTCTAGGGCCAAAAGGGCCATGGCCTGGGGCGGCAGGCTGCTGGGGGCGGTGCAAGCAGAAGAAATTTAAATACTAAGGCTCTTGTTAAACTGTGTTTTGTCTCTTTCGATTCAGTTTAATATTGTCAAAAAATAAGGGCGGCGGAGCCTGCAGGTCCAGGGCGCTAAATCCTAAAATACGCCACTGCTTACCATCAAGCAAACGGCAAACTTTGACACAGTTTATAGTACCTATTTCAATCAATTATCGACAGTACAAAATGAAAATGATAAATCCTTAGCTCGAGTCTGAGAGACATCGACGGCACCCAAGTCACGTACCAACAATTACATCTGACTATACGCTTATAAATTGGGAAGAAGCTGTTCCTGCTGTTACCCGCCAGTTCCACCGCCAGTAACAACGTAGTAACGGCTTTACTGTTCCATTTGGGCATAATAGAATAGCTTCAGATCAGGACTGCAACATAATGAATATCTTAACTGATGAAAAAGAATGTAAGGGAATCAGATTGGTAGTTTTTAAGAACTGAACAGACCGACAGATAAGGCAGGTGTTCCGCTAATACTCTCCTCATTAGAAATTCAGCATCATGCCTCGATTGAGTACGTGAGGCTCTGTTGTAGATTAGGGAATTAACTGATTCTTGGTAACGCAATACGTCTTTATTAGTTCGTGTGAAAATAGAACGTGGCTAATTAAAATTCTAAGCATGATGTTGAAGCTCAGCTTGAAAGCTTATTTCTAAAAGGCAGCTGAAAGCTCAATAATCCTGACATTGCTACTGTTAAATGGTGGATTATAGAATTATGAATACTGGAAGGAATACTGGAACCAGTGAAATTACGGGGCTTATGAGACTTAATACCTAATGTCTCAGGGTAACGAGCGCACTGCAGTGCCGCGCAGGCCTTTGTGTTTCAAAGTTCTGGGTGGCACTGCAAATGTTATGGGCCGGCGTTATGCTTACCATCAGGCAAACGACCAGCTCGTCTCGTTACCAAATAACATAAAAAAAGTGTTCCTTTTGCTGTATTATGTTTGGGTCTGTTTAAAACATCGAGAAGATAGTCCTAATCAATGGTTTAAAATGAATAAATAAAATGATTACACATCCCTGCTCTAACGTCTTTTACTATGTGGTAGGATACTTTTCTGCGAGTGTCCGTCTGGATTGGTACCACCACTTTGATCGTGACATCTGCCGCCAAGCAGTAATGTGCAAACATTTCTGTGATCCGATTTGATGTACAAAGTAGCCAGTGAAATTACTGGGCTTAATTTCTCAGAGGGCACTGCAGTGCCGCGCAGGCATTTGTGTTTCAAAGTTCTGAGTGGCACTGCAATTGTTATGGGCCAGCTTTATTCTTAGCATCAGGGAAACAACCAGCTCGTTTCGATATGAAATAGTATTAAAAAAAAGATTTGCCTTTTCGCAGCTGGTATATACAGACACACAAATACACAACACAAATATCCAAAACTGAATGAAAAAAAATTTAGGCACACCACATCACAAAGTTTGCCCAGACCGGGGATCGAAACTTGGGCTCCTCGCTTTGCTCTGTAAGTTAGTAGTTACCAATTTAGTCACAAAGCTGACAACAGGTAAGCGTTTCTATATAATTTATGTTTATAAGTAAGGCAAGTAACATAATATCGTAAGAAGGTTAGGTTTTTATGGTTGACGAAGAGTAAAACTAAACAAAACTAACAAAAAAACTTATCCTGTTCCAAATCTCCAAACTGTCATTGCCGCCTCAAGCCACAAAGAGAAAATAAAGCGCCTACAAATTTCAATTAGCAATCAACTTTACGAAAAGACTTCGGTCGCATTTCTAAAGAGGCTAAAATACCTGCAGCAATCGAATTCTGAGTGTTCCACGGAATTTGTATAAATTCAATAACATTTGCAAACGGCGTCCGTTGAAGATTCAATAAAACTGAAATTGAGATCCGACGGAGTAATATTGTAAAGTAATATCAGGATCCAATTGGGGCTCATTAAGAACGCGTTCAAATTCAGATGGGGAAAGAAAACCCGTAGAGTTCCAGCTCTAAACATATACGGCAGTCACAAAACTGTTACTGAGCAATGTCTGTACAAATATATTTTTCAAACATTGCGATAAGAAGGGAAATTCCAGACAGTATCACAATACGTCGAATCAAAGTTTAGAAAGTCTATCTGTTAGTTTGTTCTGTATACATAATAATAATGCTGAAAACTAAACAAGATCTCTTCAGCGTCGAGTGGTTCTGCTCTTGGCTTAATGCTGAAGTATCCTTTTTGGTGCAACACTTAAATGGGTTATAATAATATATTTCTTTTACGTCTTATTTTCCTTCTACATTGTTTTGTAAAAATTAACACTTTTTTATATTTCTTTCTTAGTGTTGGCTACGGTTCTAATAAAGTACTATATCAAAAGCCCGCGGCTATATAGAAGAACAAAACAATAAAATAATAATTGATAAAGACTTCACTCACTTAGGTAGATAGATAAATTCTGACCACTAAATGACTCCCTATATTTAAACAATCGGATATCAAGGACTATGGACCCATAGCACCCAGATACGAAACAAATACTCGCACTTTATTAAGGCCTCACTTTATTTTGTGAAGAAAATTGAAACCGTAACACTTACACGCTGCAGAAGTTAACCTTATAGACCTTTAAAACACTACAGGAACGACACTAAAGGGATAGTCAACCGCCTTAGATATTCGTGTAAATGTGCCCAAGTTTAGTATGTAAGATAAGAAAACCATTGAGGCTTTTTTTAACCGACTTCCAAAAAAGGAGGATGTTCTCAATTCATCTCTATTTTTTTTAGTAAATAGTTTGGCCAGTTTTGGGTTCAGATCCCCAAAAGGACAAATTTTAGGTTATTAAAAAACCGAATTATGTTTTCGTTTCAAGATATAGGACCATTGTTATTAGCTACAGGTAATTTTTTTTGTTACCCAGGGAGGAACTCCTTTGCGAGCACTCCGGGCTTAGCGACAGAGAGAGAGTGTGGGGTAAAAGTCTACATACGTGACAGTTGGATGTAATTTTCGAACGCGTACGAAGCCGGGTGAGTAACACTAGTCGCATAAGTATCTTCGTGTAGCCATCGAAATTGGCCATTCAGTGATTCGCTGAAGGATACGGAAATTAGAGAGTATTGAGAGTTGAGGCTATTGAAGACATTTTTATAGAACCCGCCGAAACTTTGCTTCGATAAATACGTTTATAAATATTCATATTAGAACTGTAAAGAGCACTTTGTGCTTATCCTATTTACCTAATATTTTCTCTTTTCAACGCTACGCATTCTGCGAAATAGAATGTAGCTAAGTGTTTTAGAAATTGGTAAATCAACGAGCTTCTTTGTTTGTCCTTCTTTCTTTTTGTCAATAAGTCAATAATTGACAGTGGTCAACGTGGTCTGTAAAAATTAAGAGCCCACTAGTCCATGGAGCGAACTCATCGGTGGGCGCGGCTAAAATGCATGCTATTTCATCTAACATTCGTGGGACAAAGTAAGACTCTGCAGCGATGAGTAGTATGAGGCTAATGCTCGCACATACACAATTACACACTCTCGTAAAGTCGCGACGAAAAGCGAAAAGTCGAAAACCGGCGCGCAAAAATGTACGAATTGGCTTCTGGTGCTTGGGGTTTTACGACAAAACTACTAAATGTATTTAGTCAGACCAAAGTTATTTGAAATGTCAATAAACTAAAGCTTGTTAGTATGTACCTTATTTTGGAGTTTTCGTAATCCTTTTGTAATTTATTTACGTCCAAACTTGCGTTAAAATACGTGCTAAAATACAGATGTTTGAAGGCTCATTACTTTTAAGCCACTTATTTTTTTTTCTGTATAATTAGCAGGCTGACCTAGATAACGAAGAGATAAATCGATATTATTCTTAATTTTGGACTTAAAACGTCAAGTAGTGGAGTAATCACCCAAGTACGGTTGTATGGAGAAATGAACGACTAGTTCGTCCTTAAGGTCCTGAAATGACGATCTGACTGAAAGTGGTACGAACTCATGCCTTAACTTTTACCTTACCTGATAAAACAAGTAGATACTTTAGGCTAACCTAAAAAAAATAAGGTTACTTTTGTAATTTCTAATTTAATATTTATTTTAATTAGTGGCCTCTCACACAGGCGTACTGTACGCAAGAATTGCCATTATTGTATTTTACGCTTTTACCTACTAGTATCGCAAGAAAGTCATTAAAAAAACCGACAAATCTCGTATGATTCGTGTTTCTACATGGATGTAGTGTAACGTAATAGGTTTTCGCATTAGAGCGGCAGGTGCAAACGTTTAGGGATGGTGAGGCGCCAAGCTTTTTAATCTGAAAATGGCATCCACCCACTCTACGACATCTCACGTGACTCAGTACAGTGAATGTAAACACAAACATTTTATATGAAAAGACATTTGACTCTGTTTTCGCTTGAAAAAAAAACAAAAACAATAAGAAATAAATAGCATCTGCATGGATAGATAGTTAGGGCACGGATTCTAATTTTATTTAATAAATAATAATAATAATAAATATTTATTCGCCATAAACATAAAGCATTATCATTACACTATGCATGAAAAGAGAAACAACATGTTTGCATAAGATTATTACAATACCACTTCGAAAGATTGACAGTGGGCCCCAAACTAGGCTAGGCCTGTATCTTGAAGGCCCTTAAGTACTTAGCGGATGACAAATTGCAAGTGTAACTTTCAGTGGATCATAATTTTCTTCATAAATAGTTAGTATGTATTAATAGTTAGTCTACGGTATTATTAAGAAAGATGTATTTCAAGACTCGCGTCTGCCCGCGGTTTTCACCCGCGTTCCCATAGGAACCGTCCATTTTTCCGGGATAATATTAGCCTATGTTACTCTCCGGTCCATAAACTATATCTATGCCAAAAATCACGTCGATCCGTTGCTCCGTTACTACGTGAAAGAAGGACACTTACTGTACTTTTTATTCCCTCTATTTTCCATCTACTATCTATCTACAAGCGTACGAGTTGCACGACTTATTGTCATATAAAATCTACTTACTAAGGACTATTTATAGCAGCAATGTACTACGTTTAACATTTAACTTCTAAAAGCACAGTTTTGTAGTATAAATACTAACATTGCTGACGCGAATTTAATCCACTTTTTGTATAAATCCTTTTAAGCCATAACTAAATCATGAAATAAAGCTACGTGAAGCAGAATACCAGCACTTGCATATTTTAATGTGCACCCGAATGCGACGAAGCGAGAAATGGAAATCTTTCTGGATTGCATCTGCCTTAACTGTAGGTATATATAGCGATATTGGAATGCTGTTTTGCAAAAAAAAATGCTATCTAGATTATTCTGGAAACGGTTTGCTCACGTTTTACGATTTTAGATGTTTGCCGATATTTTCATTTTGTTTTGCAGGTTCCATTGCTATTTGCTCGGTGAAACGGAAGAAAAGCTTACCGATGTAGGAACAGTTTTAGATGTTTAAAAAAGTAAATATAAGGCAGAGATAAATTTGAGTCTACGCGTAGAGGACTTGTACTATTATGTATTCTGTGATAGAGGTAGTAATTATTAGTAGTACCTATATACAACACTAGTTTCTGCCCGTGGTTCACCCGCGTTAAGATTCCTAAAGGGACTGTGTACTTTTCTGGGATAAAAGCCAGCCTATCTTACCTACTCTCCGGTCCATATATCTATGCCAAAAATGGCGTCGATCCGTAACTCCGTAACAAACTGACCAACCAACAAACACTTTTGCATTTAGTATTAATAGCAAGGATGTGCATGTGCACGTCTGCTTGTAAAACATAAAAATGGCAAAACATGATGCCTAAGTATAGTAAAAAGTAAAGTAAAGTATATATAAAGTTGTTGCTACATACTTTTTCCATATTTTAGCGAAGTAACCGTTTTTAATGAACTAAACACTATTACATGTTAGGTAATAGCTGCCAATTCCAACAATCTCCATTGCATAGACCTACAACTTGCCTACAAGTCTACAGTCTTTAGTTGCAAGGTAATAAAAGTATTATTTTTCAATACTATTTTATTCATAAGGTAATGGAGTCCTTTATTATACGACTGCCCAAAAAAGGAGTGTATATGCGTTTAGGGCTCATGTATGTATGTGAGTTTCTTAAATCCACCATAACTTGTAAATTCCTAAACAGGTTTGGATATATTGGGTATCGTTAGAATCCTTACGTCATCCCGAGTAACACTGGCTAGGGCGTCGTGTTTTTTATGTAACATTTCTTACAATGACTTGTTATAACTAAAACCCCAAAATTCTAAAACGATCAGGTCGCCTAGTATCCAAATTTGAACCTTATTTTCTACCACAAAATTGTGACTCAAAACTAATTTTATATATCAAGACTGGGTTAGATATTTCCACCACTTTACAATTAAAGCACGAAGCAACAGCGCAGATGGCTAGAAAATGCAATACAAATAGTACGGACAATTTGTGAATAGATAAACAGCGTGCGCTGCAACATCTGCTTCCTTGAGAACGGTTGATATAATTCGAACACTAATAAATTGTTACATACACATAACTTAGTCGCGTGTTTAAATATTAACAAACACAAATCTTGATTTAAGTATTGTCTAACCGTTGTCTAACTTGTACCTAAAGGTATACCTAATTCTTTTGTATTGAAATAAGGTTGAAAAGGGCAATGCTTTTAGTACTTTTACAATGTTATTGCCAGCAACTTCACCGAATGCGAGTTTTCATATGATTGTATATCTTCAAAAATGTTGAGATGAGAGAGCGAGATAGCTGCGTGCCATTTTCGCGACCTACAGGACGGGATCTCAACACTACTGGGTCATTTAGATGACCCAGTGTTATTGTGATCCTGAGCTTCAACTTCAAATAACCGATTTTATTTATTAGACATTGGCTGAAAACAATAACCGTCCGCCGCTAAAAAACAATAGAATTGTTTAGCTGTAACATACTAATAACTTCCAAATATATTCCAAGCTCTTCATTTTCATTACTCTTTTTAATTATATTATTTATTTATTATATCATGTCTAAATATTTTATCTAAATGTAGGTATGTATATGACGCAATATCAATAAAATTACGGCGATAAAAGATATCATTTATTGAAAATGTTATCTCAAGCGAGGGTGCAACCACTTGTGATAACATGAAATGCAACATACGGAAAAGCTTACTGTCTGCTTAGATGTTCTAAATTCAAATTACATACTCATAAAAAACCAACAAGTTATAGTCTTACAAATAATAATATCTCATCTCATAAAAGATACTAAGTGAAGCTACTACTAAGTAATAAACATTCTTTTAACGATTACGATTATTTTCAAAGAAAAAGCGGAATACAGCAATACCTCGAGAAGCCATAAATAACGCGTATTAGAATCATCGCATTACTACTGACAGTTTCCACTTTTCTACCGAGGTGGAGCCCTTGTGCCACCACCGGCAACACAAACAAGTTCGACCCTGACGACCCAGCCCGGTCCGCACATGCGCAGAAGGGCCCATTTCCACACACAGCGAGACACTCCACCGCAGTCAACCGTGGACCACAAAATACTAAATCAATGCGTTTTTCTTCAAAGTAATGCTATAAATCAGTTACGGGCTTAAGGAATCGTTAAAACAATATCGTTCGGTACGGGAATAGCAACGCACGCACGCGCGGTCTCGTGTCAAAACAAACCAGTGCTTTTGCGATGTAAACATGAGCGAACGTAAGATCCTGCTTTTTATATTCTTCGTCACAATTTACGGCTTGTACAATGTTCAGATGTGGTTCTCGAAACGAACTGAACAGACGACCGTACCAGATACAACAGAAAATAATCGAATACCGGAAATACCACAAATCATCGTTAAGAGCATTAGAGCGCCGCGGGAGGTAAATAAAATCGTCATTCCAGAAAAAGACACATGTGCTGTGGTTGAAATTCTCACAAAGAAATTGCCTAAGAAAAATCGAACTCCAGCCATGAGTGCTGACAGCAACGCAGTTTCAGTCATAGGAATCACAGTCTTCCTAATCATTCTCGTCTTGAATGCTGTGTTGGATGTGCTCAAAGTAAAAGAAGAAGAACGAGCCAGGTTGAAGCTCAACCCAGATGGAGAACGGCGGCAATCGTTAGCAGAATTTGCTAATAAAAAGACGTTGAGACGAGAATCAAGCAAGTTTGGACTTCAGTTGTTTCAGATCGCTGAATCAATGGTCAGCTCGGAGGAGACTAAGGTCGACAGACGTCAAACCAGACTAGTCACAAGGGGAGATTCAACTAATTCATATTTGAGTGAGAAGAAGGTTCAAGGCGAATCGGCACCAGCATCGGTAGGTGACGCGGGAGAAGCAAAACTTGTGAAGCGGCAATCAGTGGCTAAACTTTTCGGTATGTATATTTTATATTGTAAATTATAACATGTGAGTAATATATCTGCAAGTCTGTTTTTGATCGGAACACCGTAGAATTGGGATGAATAAATAATTAACACTTTTAAATGAATTATTATAAGACGAAGTCTGTAATGATCTCTATCACAAATTACTAAATTTAACCAGGTAATTTACGTATCTACCCCATTCTACGGCAAATTTGATGTTTATGAATCTGAATGTTATTATAATTATGTTTTTTTAATTATTCTGTCTCTTCTATCAATGTTTTCTATTCTGTTTCATAACAAGGTCTGTCTGACGACTGAAAATGACTTTCAGGTAATTAATATTTTTCTTATAGATATTTGTGTAACCTATAAAAGCACTATTGTGCATGAATGTGTTTCTTGTTGCACCTCTTTCTTCACATTATCTTTTAACCTTTAACAACCTATAACAAGTAGTATAAACGATTCGATATTCTGCATTTCGCTGTGCATGCATTTGCTTTTTGCATTCATAATTAACCCTTTTTTTGTACAATTACTTCTGTAGCATGTCTTATAAGTTTTAATTTTGATTAATAATACTAAAACCTATAGAGGTGTTTCTAGAATTAGTTTATGTAAGATCATTCTTTACTCCCAGGTATTCTTAGATTTAACACCACTACTTAAAATTTGTAAACAGATCTTTATTTTCCCATAGAATAGTAATCATCCACTCTGCAATACAGCTTCAGTTCTAATATAAAAATCAAATTTAAAAAAATCCCATTTATTTTATTTTATGTAAAACAAAAATGGTCTCGTAATTAAAGCTAACAATTGGCATATAATTATGGCATCAAAATTGTTAAAGTTTTTCCACATTACGTATAATGTATTATTATTGTTAGGAAATGCTCAAATACTTACCTAACTTTTAATTTAAAAATTAAAAAAAATCCCATTTGTTTTATTTTATGTAAAACAAAAATGGTCTCGTAATTAAAGCTAACAATTGGCATATAATTATGGCATAAAAATTGTTAAAGTTTTTCCACATTACGTATGATGTATTATTATTGATAGGAAATGCTCAAATACTTACCTCTAGCTAACTACTCAAGTTGAAAATCATTTACCAAGCACCTGTCAGTATGTTCCAACAGATCCTACTACTGATCCTAGTTAATGTACAATAAAAACACAATTGAGATTCTGATCCCATGATCACCTATTAAAAATAACCACGCTATTGATTGGCTGATTCTGCTAAAATCGATGATTGAGCATTTATGTCTGTACATTCATGAAAATTTCCTATACAAATATTGTGCTCATTGGAAATATTGTATCTATCTGTTCGATTCCATATTCAAACCCCAAATAGTGTAATAATAACATATTACACAAAACCACAGTTAATATTCATAGCCTTGAGTAATTCCAAAACATCGATACCCCAATACCCATTTAATTGTACATAATCGGATTACTAACTCACAAACAAATGCCTTTGTACTGAAATCTGTAATCAATTGAAGTTACAGTTAAATGAACCCGATTATTGTTCGAATGGATGATCAAAGTACCATAATGCTGGCACAATGTTATATCAGAATTGGCCATTTGCGGATTTATTTGTGGATCGCACTGAAATCATTGTCTATTAATGAGCAACACAGCTATGTGTAATACCCTTGTTCATAACCTTTGTGGTGTGTCCCTATAACACTTAGTTCGAATAGAAAAACCAACCTAAGTATGTTCATCCAAAAAAATCCAGATTTTATTATTAATAGCTTTTTAATCGGACTTTTCAACCAGACTTTACTTTTTTTTTCTTTTTTGAGATTTGTATCTTATTTTTATTAGTGTAGATTCTAGTACATAACACTTAGTCTTCTACTTTTTAAACTACCCAAGGCAACACATAAAAAAATATTTTGCTGTGTCGATTTAATTCCATCAACGTTTCAGGTAACATTTTCTATTTCTGTCTCAGGAGCGCGCCCCTGCCCCATGGTACGTCGCTCATCATTTCCTGTACTCCCTCTGAACCCTGATGTTCAAGCCCTCATGCTGGGCCACAAGCAATCATCCTTCGATAGCGACGATGAAGGCGACGGCAAGGGACGACGCGTTAGGCTCATTCGCAGATTTTAAAATATTATAGGAATTCGTCGGAGCATGGTGTTGTTCGGAAATTAAATTTCAGCATAACGCGCAGTAGATGGCGTTCTGTGTAAATTTATTTTTGGCATCGTGGCATTCTTACTTTATTAATGATGCTGGGATTCATCGAGAGATGGCGTTTTTTGGGAACCGATTTTCAACAAACGCTTGGTAGTTTGCAAGTCTTTTTTTAAGTATTTTTAATTCAGTAATTGATGTAATCAACTATCATTAAAAGATATTTTAGTCAACTTATAAAATTACCATAATAAATTATATCTAGTTAGGCTCAGCATTTAAATACAATAAAAACGTTGGAACTATGTACGTACATTTATATTTTCAAAAAGTTGAATGGCCTCTAATCAAAACATTAGTATTTTAATTATTAATTCAAATTAAATTTTAAAGGATTTATATTCTATTAGATTAATGCATGTTTTAATATTATATCTGTAACTTATATCAACAGTAATGTAAAGGACTATTTCCAAGATTTCTATCAACCTATTTCCAAAGTCTGAATCGGTATTTAAATCTATATCTAGTTAAAAACTTATTAGGTAGGAACGTGATATATTTATGAATTTATCATGTGTGATCAATATATACTTGTACCTTCCTATTTAGAGCACCTTTTGCATAATTATGTGTATTGCAATTTTATCGTAGATATGTACTCGTCTAATAAATCAAATATACCCTTAATGTACTCTATTGTTTTGTTTTATTTGAACCGCAGTTATCTATTTGTCTATGCAATTATATTAGAAAAGAGATAGTAATTATATAGTAAAAATATATGAGACAAAGAGGAAATAGGTACCTAATTATCCAAGAATACAGGGAAGTGGCGTTGAGTTACCTCTCTCTCTTTTTATGCTCCAATGGAAATACCGCCTGATAATATAATATAAATAAATTTATTATCAAAGCAATGGAAGTCCTCGACCCGACATAGCTCATACTGTGAGTATTGGCTATGTGCCCAACACTGAAAACAATATTGAAGGTTTCATACATTTTAATAGATTTAAAAGTACGTACCTACTTAGCAGAAAATACGCGGCCCAAATTATTCTTGTTTGTTTTTTGCTATAGGTACACCTTAGAAAAAAGTTGTGTATATTATGTCAAAGAAAATTAAGTTTTTATTTACTTTATTTTAACAAGTGAGAGATAAATAAATATCTACACACCATAATATAACCTCAAAAAAATCAAAAGTAAATAATTTAGACATACATAACAAAATAAAAAGCAAGTACTTATCGATAAACATGGCCTGCTTCATAATACATCAATGCTTCATAATATAAATTTAGGTCTACTTGAAAGAAGATATTTTTATTATCATCGTTGCAGTCATAAACCTCACCTACTCCGTTTTATTATTATGAAAAGCTTTTATCTAATGCACGATGGGAGTGATTTCAACGAAAGAAATTATAGCTAACCTTGTTATAGTTTTAAAAATATCTCCGATCGGGACGCTAACGTAACATGCAGTCTTCGCTAAACAGGAATAAAGAGTGCTCGTACGAACGGACAAACAAATGTAAAGAGTTCGCGTAGACTAAGCAATGTGCTAGTGATAACTAATAATTTACTTTGTATAATGTAACATTAATATAAAGTGATAAATAAACAAGAAAAATCCCGTCGTGCCTTGATAATGAAATAAATAACGAGCCAAGATGAATCACCATGATATTTTACCAAGTTCTGTCATCCATTGGAACTACAGAGGCTTAACAGAATTCCCCATCCAACAGTTGCAAGGCGAAGAATCAGAAATAACAGATCTTTATCTAAAAGAGAATTTAATAGCAAAAGTGCCAAATGACATTGGATCGCTAGTACATCTTGAAAGCTTGTATATTAGTGGAAATGATATAACTGAGCTGCCCAAAGAAATATCGAATCTGAAATGTCTGAAATGTTTGGACGTAAGCGGGAACAGGCTGAAGAGAATTCCGAATGAGATAGGTGAAGTGAGAAATCTGAAATTCTTGATTTTGGATGAGAACGAACTCACGGAATTACCATTGAGATTGGCGGAGCTGAGGTTTCTACGGTATCTATCGGTTTGTGGTAATTTTGTTTATTAATATCTATACCTAACGCAATGTGTATAGGTTTCCGTTCAACCACATTCTCATCTGAACTTAAGATGACGTGGTTGAAGGTAGTGAATCGCTTAACTTTAAATAGGGTCTCAAGCAGATATAGCAACCGAAATTTCTATGAACATTAATTTTGCATGAAGCTCTTTGCAAATATTTGTAGGTGTTACAAAGCTTTCACAAAACTGTTTTCATGGTCGCCAACACTCAAATTAGAAATAACCTTGTCCTCATTTCTAAACACAGACCGTGTTACCACAAAAAAGCAATTTTTAGACGCCTGTATATAGCTAAACAATGTGTAAACGTCTAAAATTATTAGAAATGTCACAAAAGAAAGCAGTAAGACAACGGTTAGACACTACTTAAATCAAGATTTGTGGTTATAGAATTGGTTTTATATTTAAACAGATTGAGGCATATGTGACAGTTAGATGGTGTTTAAAACATGTTTTTAGGGTTGTGTCTAATTTTTTTGGTAATACCGAGATTGTTCTAAAATACCTACTCTCACTGCGCAGAAATGAACAATAGGTTAATGTAGGTTAATAGTTAAAGAGAAAATTTATAGACATCTTGTTTTTCTGTTTACTTTCTCATTAGAAATATCGTGAAGATTAACATATATTTTTTTCGCTGCCATAACATCTATAAATTTGGCGTAAAGCATGTTTGAATAGACCCAATTTGGGTCCTAACTGCCCCTTAACTGTTTCGATCTTCTTTGTAAATAAATTCTTCTTGAAGAATCTCTAGAGATCCATATCGGTACTAACTTAAATCTTTAGGTAAGTATCGTGTAGCTTTTCGAAACTAAATAATTAAATATCTACTTCAAAATTAATCTCCTTTGATGATATGCTATTAAAATATTTATCAGCGTATTACTTAGTGTTGTTTACAAAGAAGCTAAGTGCGCCAAATGGGATTCGTTTCGTTGTTTAGACAATCCTTTGTATTTGTTTAGCGATTCAGACGAAAGAGTTTTGTTGTAGGTACCTACCTAGAATTTTAATTTTTGTTTTAACTTAGGTAATGCGAATGGATGTTAAATGAAATATAGGTAGGGATACGATTCCCTATATCCCTACTTCCCTACTATCTCTACTAATAAGGTAAGTTTGCCTAATAAGGCCCACGTAATTGCAAATCATTGTAAATTGATTGTTAAAAGAGAATTTGTAATAAGAAACACTGGAATCGTATAGTTGTTTTATTATAATGTCAAAGCATATAAAAAAATAATACTTTACGACCGTACTTTGACGAAAAAAACAGTTTTTAAAAAACATGGCAATGGGCCTTCTTAAGTACCCATGTTTTAAACAAGGCCCATAACCGAATCGTATGTTCATTATGGAGCATGTTATTAAATCAGCTTTATTTTGCCGAAGGTGATGTTCAAGTACTTATATAATCGTCATTCTTGACTTTTGGGGCAGAAATTCAATCAAATTCGAGGTAAAGGGCCATATTAGGACTATAGAAACTAATATGTATAAAAAAACACGTGTTTTCTAGTTATCAATGAAACAAATTAAAGTTTCGTTTAGTTATTAATTTACTTGAAACTAAGTCAGTCTTAGAGTAATGAAAATCAGTCACTTTTTCAGTCGATGCCATGGGCCTTATAAGGATTATTAAAATCATATCCGAGGCAGTGGGCCTCATTAGGTCTATCACAAAATTAAACTTTGGTAAACTCGACTAATACACAGTAAAATAAACTTTTAACAAAGAACAAAAGAGATTATTAATCGTACGCCATCAGGCAAACGCCTAGCTGGTCTCGTTATCAAATAATATAGTAAAAATAAAAAAAAACATAGGTAATGTAGACACATTACCAAGTGCATAATTATAGGTCTATATATTTATAGTTTCTAAAAATACTTATTTGTAACTACTGCTGTTAATAAGTATTTATTATTATCATTAATTAAAGTATATGTACCATTACTATAAATAATATCGAAATTATATACTTTGGAAGGCCCGGGCCATATTAGGTGATCATAGGGTGGGCCTTATCAGGCACATCACTATGTCAGAAGATAAATAATCAAAACGAAACATAAAATGCAGAGATTTCAGGAACTGCCCCTTATAAACCACTTGTTATCGTATGTTTCACGTTCCAGCAGCGCAATTGTTGCAAAAATATTGATATTTCATATTAAATCACCTAAATCAAACCTATACATTTTACAAATTGAGTGTCATTGACATCACTCACGGACGAAAGCAGAGCTACTGCCAAAATGGCGATGCAAACGCAACGTGGCACCATCGCGCTTCCTTGATTGGTCAATAGGCTCTGTGCTCACGTAATATGACTTTATTTTGCCATGCGCAAATGTTAATTTTAAAAGATGGGCCTTATTAGGAACCGGGCCTTGTTAGGCGAACCTACCTTATTATAAATGCGAAAGTGTGTTTGTTGGTTTGTCCTTCTTTCACGCAGTAACGGAGCAACGGATCGACGTGATTTTTGGCATAAATATAGTTTCTGTACCTACCAGAGAGTAACATAGGCTACTTTTTATCCCGGAAAAATGCATGGTTCCTGTGGGAACGCGGGTGAAAACCACAGGCAGAAGCTAGTTAAAAATATAGGGAATCCTAGTTATTCCTTATTTCCTAAATACAACAGGGTTCCACAACGCTCCGATAGAGAACAAATAGGTAGCTAACTTAGCTTTTTACTTAGCGTTAGTCGTCATCCGTTCCATCCTCTACGGAACGGACGGGGCTGCGGGGAATGCTCAAGCGAAGATACTGGATAACACACATCTGACCCCACAGCCTCCCTCCGTGTGGGACCCGCAAGAAGCCACCACTCGGCTCGTGAAGTCTGCCGCCAAGCAGTAGTGTGCAAGCATTACTGTGTTCCGGTTTGATGAGCAGAGTAGCCAGTGAAATTACTGGGCTTATGAGACTTAATACCTAATGTCTCAGGGTAACGAGCGCACTGAAGTGCCGCGCAGGTCTTTGTGTTTCGAAGTTCTGGGTGGCACTGCTATTGTTATGGGCCGGCGTTATGCTTACCATCAGGCAAACTACCTGCTCGTCTCGTTACCAATAACATAAAAAAAATCTACTGCAAGACAAAATTGGCTGAAAACTGGTAGGTACTTTCTACGATAATAGCCCAGTCTGTATTATATTGTATGTTGGCGTGATGAAGGCTATGGGTGTTCCATGGACCCCTAAAAATCAAAGTCTGCAATCTAAAATAA
This sequence comes from Crocallis elinguaria, assembly GCA_907269065.1. Taxonomy (NCBI): domain Eukaryota; kingdom Metazoa; phylum Arthropoda; class Insecta; order Lepidoptera; family Geometridae; genus Crocallis; species Crocallis elinguaria. Next base: position 4,317,379 of record OU026070.1, on the reverse strand, counting down.
ACCATATGGTAAAGTCATAAGGATAGCATTAGGTTATTATTAGCATTAGGGTAAGGTGAGCGTTTTTTGACTGTACATAACAGAATTACAGCAGTTGTAAAGGCTTTTAGTGCTACTTATCAAGTTATGGTCGATAAAACAAGAAAGTGGTTTTGTAATAATCTGGAGACAAAACGCGGAAAATACTACATCAACAAAAAATAAAAATGTTATAGATTTTTTTTCTTGTTATGACTTTCTGCTCCATGAAAACTTTAGCTTAGGGATTTCATAATATGTACTATAAATTTAGTCTGATTATTCCACTAGTTTTCCAGTTTCTGATCCAGTTAATAGTTCCAACTTCACCAGGGTGGAGTTGGCTGCTCCATTAGATTTGTTTAAGACTGTGTCTATTATAGCGTATAGTGAAAACAAGACACAGAATCACTAACATTAAAGTGTAAGCGAGATAGAAAATCCTACCCTGGGTTAGGTTAGGATTTTCTTCTTCTGCGTAAAGTGTTGTCCCAAAAACTTGTGTTGCTACTACGACGACTTTGCAGGTGTATTAAAATTTGGAGAATCTTATCTTATCTTACAAATAAATAAAATTGATGTGTCTGTTTGTAACATCAAAATAACATTTAGTCGAGTTTTTTATGTAACTTTTGCTACAATGACTTGTTAAACCATTTGTTTAGTAAGATTGGGGCCTACGTTTATGTATTTGAACGATTTTTGTGGGTTTTTTTTTCGTTAATAACGCAAGAATCACTTCAGTGACATATTATAAGAGACATTGTCCATCAGTTTGTTTCTTCCAGCAAACAGCAAGCCCACCAGATGCCTAAAGCGCGTAAAATCAATCCATCTAATTATAGATTAGCAGTTGCCGTAATCCGAATTGGGTCAGAGCGATCAATGAGGAAGCGATGTTGATTTATATCCACTAGTTTGTTATCAGACGAACTAAGGCTGCTTTCGTATGAAGCGACCGTAAGCGATATCGTACATGTAGGTACCTATACCTATGGTCAAAGATAAACCGACTGGCAAGTCAATGTGTATATAAAGCCCTAATTTAATTATAAGCAATTTTAAAGAATTTGCTTAGTAAAAAACCTTTTCTAGGTTTTCAAGTTCTCTAAATTTTTACTAAATAAATAAACACTTACACTCATACCCCCGCACTAGGATTCACTGTGTCGCAGGTACACATACACATCACAAACATCCAAGACCCGAGAACAAACATTATGCTTACCAAAAATCTGCCCCGGCCGGGAATCGAACCCGGGACGCCTCGCTTTGCAGGCAGGGTTACTACCAACATAGCTACGGAGCCGTCAATTTTAAGACATCATTGCCTTAATATACCTAATGTAAGTTCTTACTTCCTATCGGATTTTTTAAGAGGTTTGTATATAGATGGATATTTGTTACTCTTTCATGAATTACTGAACGGATTTTGATGAAACTATACAGTAATATAGCTTATACATCGGACTAACACATTGATTAAAATTTAAAAAGATATATACCGCACGTGGGCGAAGCAGCGGGCGGAAGCTAGTAATTAATAAATTGCATCTTATGGTAAATTTTTTTTATTAAAAAAGCATTCTTTATTCCTTATGGAAGCAGATTTGAGTATCATAATATTTAGATAACAGGGATTAGGTAAGTATCTTAGATTAAATTACTTATAATAGTTTTCATAAGTAAGTATCTTCTAGGTATATATATTGATCTATGGTATCTCTCAATTGCAAGCAGGTTATTGTCATGCGATAGCTAAGGTTTTACTTAGACTTTACGATTTGAAACATTTCGTATCAAATCTATACAAATAAATAAAATTGAATGTCTGTTTGTAATATCAAAATAACAGCTTTTTACCCAATACATATGAAAGTATATACGATACCTATAACAAAACAAACATTTATTAAATTTTTGTCTGTCTGTCTGTTTGTTTCGGGTAATCTCCAAAACGGCTGGGCCGATTTTGACGAGACTTTCACTGGCAGTTAGCTGATGTTATAAGGAGTAACTTAGGCTACTTTTATTTTAGAAAAAGAATTAGGGTTCCGCGCAAAAAAATAAAAACCATGAAATCCTATATCTCCGCGCAGGTAAAACCGCGTGCAGCAGTTACCAATATGAGATGAATAAATAAATATTGTTTCTACTCTTATAGTGTTGTATGAATACCGCATTATAAACAATATTACCTAATCTGTGTCTTTAACTTTACGATCGCTAACCGGGGCGTATATTAGTAAACCGCTGGAGTTGTTGCTCTAACCGCTAGTTAAACGCTCTGAAAGTTTCTGGGCTCGCAATTTTGGGATACATATACTTATACTTAACTCTTTAATTATTTGGTGAGTCCATGTTCAACCAAATGATAGCCGTACCATTTCTTTTTTTTATGTTATTTGGTAACGAGACGAGCTGGTCGTTTGCCTGATGGTAAGCATAACGCTGGCCCATAAAAATTGCAGTGCCACTCAGAACTTTGAAACACAAATGCCTGCGCGGCACTGCAGTGCCCTCGTTACCCTGAGACCTTAGGTATTAAGTCTCATAAGCCCAGTAATTTCACTGGATACTCTGCTCATCAAACCGGAACACAGTAAAGCTTGCACATTACTGCTTGGCGGCAGACTTCACGAGCAAAGCGGTGGTAACAATCCATACGGACACTCGGAGAAGAGTTAGTCCTACCACTAACAAAACTTTTGAGTACATCGTCATATAGCAGGTAAGATTAACGTATTTGACGTTAAGGTCCAGCCCTGCATGTAGGGAACTTTGCGATTCATAAAATTGACAGTTCGAATAGTTAAAATTAGAAGTAGGTAGGTCGTTGTTCATTTTGTCGATAACGGAACACAGCCTTTTTCCCGAAAACGATAACTAGTTTTGCGACGACGACGTCGACAAGTTTTACTATTAATCTGTTATCGATTGCATTTGCTACACAATGAAGTTAAATTTTATTACATTGACCGAGTAGGTAACTAATTTCGCGAAGGAACGTATGAAAACCGTTAATGACGATAAAATCATTTTTTTTAGTTGAGAGATGAGAATATTCACTTTATATTGAAGAAAATAGATTCGGCATCGTTTCGTTTTCTTAAAAATCAAGACCGACCTACGTCAAATTTAAATTTTTCGAACTGTAAATTTTATTTATCTAAAAATTCGGTACTTTCACTGCAGTTTAAATAAATAAAATAACGCCCGCATCTGAGTTTCCCTGTAGCTGAAGAATCGAGGATGTCACGCTAGTTCTTATTTATTGTTTATTCTAGGTTGTGAGTTTTTGCCCACTACCTTACCTGTACCTACGTGACGATGAAATCAAATATGATGACGCCTTGAATAGAATTAGCCCTCAAGACGTAGTATTAATATATTATGTTCTGTGCCTCAACTGCTGATATAATAATTATTTTAGTTTGCATTCCTTACTACAAGAAATCAAAATCAAAATCAAAATCAAAATCAAATCAAATCATTTATTTAGACACAAAAATTTTACACATAGATATGTTGAATCCATAGCCTCCCGAACTAGTATTCACTGTGTTTCAGGAGTCAGTGGCTTCTCTTATTAACCTGCTAGTCTTATGTCATACATAAATAAATGAAAGAATTACAATTTTGTATACTATAATTGTATGTATCTTAAATCTTTTCTAAACTTCCAGACAACAAGTTAAAATGGCTACCACAGCGGCCTGTCTACAACTACCACCATTGCGAGCTAAGATTCTGGAGGAATCCTCAGTTGAAGAGCCTGCCTTACTCCCTGTGGTACCATATGTTCAGGAACCAGCAAACTAGAAGTCTCAATATTGCGTAAGTTATAACGATACTTAACAGAATAATGAAACTGCGAGGCAGTTACGCAGTTTAATACAAACAGGGGTTATGGAAAACTGCCGCATTCGTGTCATATTAGGTGCCTTTTCTAGTTGAAGTTTTCCTTTGTTTGCCATAAAAAACCTATATACTATGACTATGATAGCTCTTTCGAATTTATAACGCCGAAAGCACGGCCAAATTGAACAATGTGCTACGTTATAACAGTATGACTCACCTTAACAGTATAATACGCCTTAATAACTCAGAAATGTTTCCCTTTTCATAAAGGATTATATTTTTTAACTAGCAGCCGCCAGCGGTTTAACCCGCCTGGAAATTCCCACGGGAAATGTAGACTTTTCTGGGGGAAAAGTAGCCTATGCCACTCTCCGCGGGTCCATTATCTCAATGCAAAAAATCACGTCGATCCGTTATTCCGTTGTTGCGGGAAAGAAGGATAAACCAACCACACTTGCGCAGTTATAATAAACTAACTTCTGCCCGCGGTTCACCCGTGTGGTGATTCCCACAGGAACAGTGCATTTTTACAGGCTAAAAAGTATTGATAATATCCGGTCCATAAATTCTATCAGTCCAAAAAAATCACGTCGTTTCGTAAGGCCGTTTGTTGCGTTCAAGAATGACAAGCCAATCAAACACACCTTTGCATTTACTATAGGACGGACGGATGGTACCTAATAATGGATTTACGGATGCTGCTTTATACAACGACTCTGCCAAACGACCCATCGAATACACAATAAAGTTTAGTTCCGAAAATATTTAGTCATTTGGGAAACAAGTCCTAAACAGAACATATTATGTACTAGCTTCTGCCCGCGGTTTTCACCCGCGTTCCCACAAGAACCGTCGTGCATAATATTTCCGTGATAAAAAGTAGCCTATATTACTCTCGGCCTATATTACTATTACTTTAAACTATATTTATGCCAAAAATCACGTCGATCCGTTGCTCCGTTACTGCGTGAAAGAAGGACAAACCAATAAACACACTTTCGCATTTATAAAATTTGTATGGATTTTTACTACTACGCAGGTTACGTGTAGTATGTGTTACCAGTGATAGGTATTTCCTCGTGATACGTTTTTTAACCGACTATAAAAAAGGGGGAGATTCTCAATTCATTTTTTTTTTGTTGCGACTGATGATGTTATATTAGGTACCTATACTCGTTTTCTCCGCCAGTAGTCAACCGATTTGACGAAACTTTTTTTTGCGAGTAGGGCGTAAATCACAAGGGTGGTCCTTCATATATTTTATGAAAACATACTACCTCTGAGGGGAGAAAAATGGGGGATGAAATTTCATATACCTATCGTGATATTTTGTCGAAGTCGGTTCCTGCTTTTTTCGAAGCAATTTTTGTGTGAAGTTAAATAACTGTTAAGCAATTCCATTACGCTTACACAGTTTCACAAACTACTTGCGAATAACTAAAGTAATAAGCAGTGCCTACCGCCTAGGTAACTACAGATTTAGGTAAATTGGGATTCCCCAAGTTGGGGAGCGTATGGCAAAGTTTAACGCGAGTTATTTCGATACTTATCAGGAATTTAGAGAAGTTTGGTGGCTGCGAGAAATTGATACTTTTTGATATAGGCAGCGTGCTTGTGCCTAGTAGTAGTTTTGCTTTTGGAAAGAACGAGGTCTGAATGAATTACGCGTTACCTACAAATCGTGTTTAATTGATATGGTAAAGGCTCGGCGTATTACCTGGTAGGTACCTGCGTCGTTTTTGAAAATTCGGCACAAGAAGAGAAAGTACGCATAGGTACCTACCAAATTGGAAAAGCGATAGGACGTTTTTCCCAATCTCGCTTTCAAATTTCGATTGATGTTTGTATAAATTATTTAGCTTTCAAAATTATTTTAGAATAAAAGCCACACGAACTCAACTATTTATAAAAAGTCCTAGATGCCACTACATTACAGTAGCTCTTCTTGTGACTGTTGGTAATTAAATCAACTATCTATATGCCTAATAAACAACTAACATATAACTATTTCATGTTTTGTTTTCAGCTGCCTGAATTTATCGAACGCTCAAACTGCAAGTGGTCAAAGGTGCCGATTAAAACTCAATCAAGACTCAAAAGAATGGGAATTCGATGTTGACTGTCCCCCTCAGTACACCAACATACATGAACATGGAAGTAATAGTCCACCCAGTCTATTCGAGCTCAGTAAAAGAACATTATACAAAAGGTTAAGCGACGCAGCATGCAAATTATCTGTAGAAAACTATAGCATCTACTCGGATGCTAGACAATATTGTACTGAAAATAACAACGTCAGCAACTTGCAAAATGATTTTAATGGTTTCAACATCCAAACTGGTGATAATGAAAACTGTAGTAAATTAAAGAATAAAGATTACTATGTGCCAGGAGATATTGTCGAAGAACATTTCCAATTCTTGCCAAGTTTCGTAAAAGAAGATCTAGTCAAGGGGCCAGTTTCGAGATGTGAGAATTCCGGATGTAAAAATGCTGTGTTTGATTATGTTCACTACGAATTTACAGTTGGGTGAGTTTTGGGAAGTCTTTATCACATGCTTACAATAATACTAAGTTAATCTATCACTTATAATACTGCCTAAGTTTGAATTGGTATGGTATGTTTGTTTTACGAGTTTTTGAAATTCGTAATTTTTCATTGAAGAAATGACATTTAAAGATCATGTCCAACTTATATTATAGACTTTCCGGTTAGCTGATTCACTTGTATTATATTAAACTTTGTCAAATGATGATGTTGATTAGAAGAAACTTAGAAACAATTCCAGAAAATGCCGCGCACTTCACCTTTAATGTGAATTTATTTTTTGTATGGAAATTTGGAATGGCCTATTTCCAAGGAACGTTCTCACAACTTATGGACAAACGTGGTCCCAATAACTCCCATTCCGGGATATTACATACTAATTCAAACTCATCATTTACCTATTGTACTTTTTTTATTGGAAATAGGTATCAAAACTGTTGCGTATACCTATCCATCAGGTATTGCAGGTACATACTGTACCTACCTGGTACAGTATGTACCTGGAATACCTAATACCATACTAATAAGAATACTAATAAAAGGTAAATAATTAATATTACATACCCTAACACATTTTTTTTTCTTTTTTAGGAAACTACTCCTCATAGACAGTGTCCAGGAAGTGATACTAAGTGCAGTGTTTTGTTCGAAGAACTGTGCTGATACCTGGAAAGCAAGGAGCATGACAACAATATCATGGACTATCGTGCATTGATATAATCCATCACAGCAACTAACATAGGATTTCTATTCGCAGTATGTTACAACCTGGTATTAGTTTAGAAACAAAGAAATAGCTCTAAATCAAGGTTATTGACATACTTCTAGTTAGGTAAATTATTTATTTAAAATTAATTAATTCAAATATATTTTCAATTAAATTATTTTTAACAGGTTCGACTTTTCATATTATCCTATAGTAGAATTAGAACTTTTTATAAATTAATGTTACAAATAGATGTCAGGAACTTTTTATCATTATATAGATAAACACTTCATTTATATTAATATCTTTGTAATTTGTATTTTGTAATAGCAATAGGTATTTTGTATATAATCCAAAGAGTATATAAAAAACCAAAGATAATTTAATAACGGTACGCTAGAAGAAAAATATTGAACTTTAAGTGAAGTTTGGCTAAATACTCTTTGGCCAGACTTATTCTTATTTTAATCAGCTATGTGGACTTGGCTCCATTGGTGTCTCACTTGGGGGAGACAGGTAGATTCTGGTAGTGGTCTGGGGAAGCCAACTTCCCCAGGCGAGAGAGACAAAATTACATACATTTAACACATTTTCGCATGTACCAGTCCTACTGTAAAAAAAACTATAGTACTACCCATAGAATAGTACGTACATACAGGGTGAGTTTGAATTGGTATGTTGTACCACGAAAGGGAGTGATTAGGACCATGGTTGTCGACACGTTGTGAGAACATTTTTTTGAAGTCATTATAAATTTCCAAAAAAAAAACTTGAAACGTGAAGTGCACGGCATTATCTGGATTTTTTCTAATTCTCTTCTTATCAACATTATAATTTAACAAAGTTCAACATAGTTCAAGTGAATCAGTTGATCTAGGGCTGACCGAAAGTTCTGTAGTAGAATTTTGACGGAAACTTTAAATGCCTTTTCTTCAATGAAAAATTCTGAATTTCAAAAACTCGTAAACCCAACTGTGTTGACTTCCAGGAGTAGATTGACCCCCTTTTGGGATAACATACCAATTTAAACTCAGGTTGTAGGTATAGGGGAATAGGTATACCGTACACAATAGGTACAACCAAAACCGTACCTACTCTATGGTGTACCGTAAAAAAAGAACACGCGTAGCGTTATATTCTCTTTGGGAACACGTTATATTCAAAGAGTTCCCGGTAGTTATATTGGATTATATTCTCTTTGGTTATATTCTCCAAAATTCCAAAGAGAATATAACGCCAATTCTTCTTATACTCTTTCTTATTCTCCACAGATTACTATATATGTAGCTAGATTCTCTCAAGATTCTCTTCAAAGATTCTCTTTGGATTCTCTTCTTGGATTCTCTTTGGCAGAGAATTTTATAAAATTTTGGCAAAATACTTTATTTATTGTTAAGAAACGTAGAATTATGAAAAGTGATACGGAAAAAACAAATTCAACGGGCCCGTCCTGCAAGCTTAAAGATGTGTTTTTCAAAAAACAGATGACCTCGGATGGCGAAGCTCCTCGTCACCAATATTTTAATGCGCACCAATGTAAACTACCCCCTGAAAAGATACATGTTTACCAAATACAATGTAGTCGCTTGAGGATGTGCTTTCTTAATTTAACAGCTGTTAATATGGAAGATATTCGTGCTAAGAACCTGTTTAGGTAAGTCAGAATAGTGCTGAAGTATAGGTAAATTACATTCTGAAGGATGATCAATTGCAAAGAATCCAAAGATTATTCCGTTGGCTTTGACAAGCGTAAGGCTAGGCGGTTTTTTCTGTTTTTGAGCTATTTTCACATAAGTAGTACCTACTAAACCTTTCAGGTTTATTGGATAGGCTATATGAAGATAAACTGTCTCCGTCAGTTGTCGAGCTCCGGCGTTATGCCTATACCATCATGCAAACGACCCTGGCTCGTCTCGTTATCCAATAGTATATAAAAATACTAAGATGTAGATTTTGTATCTGTTTGTAGATCATACACAGCATTGTGCGCAGAGAAATACCGTCAGTACAAATATTACCCGGTGTCCATACATCCCTTCAGCAAACTGAGAATATGGTTCGAAGCGTTCCTTCTTATTGGAATGGTGGTGTCGAATATCGCATTAGCGGTCCATTTCAGCGCTACACACCCGCAGAGACGTGTAATTAAAAAGTTTCAATTATTAATCATTAAAGGAATAAAAACTTATACAACATATTGTCTTCCGATCTCAATGAAATGATTATTTAATTCAAATGTTACGAAACATACGCAATCTACGGTGTATAATCCTATAAACCGTACTAATATTATAAATGCGAAAGTGCGTTTGTTGGTTTGTCCTTCTTTCACGCAGCAACGGAGCAACGGATCGACGTGATTTTTGGCATATTTATAGTTTATGGATTGGAGAGTAACATAGGCTACTTTTTATCCTGGAAAAATGCACGGTTCTTGTGGGAACGCGGGTGAAAATCGCGGGCAGAAGCTAGTAGATATGTCTGAAAATATATAGGTACTATGTACTTTATACCTATACGACCATAGCTCGAATTATTCGTTAAGCAACCACCTGTCGAAGCTACTAGTTAAGTTCACTATAATCCCATTTAAGTAACTAAAAATTTAGATTGGAATTTATTTATCAGCTCCTCAATTAAATTCTTATATCTACAGAATACCTAGGTAGGTACTTACTTATCTAGTCAATCTATCTAGCGTAGCTGCTGCCCGCGGTTTTACCCACGCGGAGATATTGGAAATCACGGGTTTTATTTTTTTGCGCGGAACCCTAATCCTATTTCTAAAATTAAAGTAGCCTAAGTTACTCCTTATAATACCAGCTATCTGCCAGTGAAAGTCCCGTCAAAATCGGTCCAGCCGTTTCGCAGATTACCCGGAACAAACAGACAGACAGACAACAATTTTAAAAATTATGGTTTTGTAATAGTTAGGTACCGTATATACTTTCATATGCATTTAGTAAAAAGCTGTTATTTTGATATTACAAACAGACAAGTTTCTGAAAGTAAGTCATTTTGGGTCATTGCTTTTTACACTTCCAGCACAAACAGTACCTAGTAATGTACTTATTCGACTGCATTTATCTGATGAACATGGTGCTGAACTTCTTCACGGGTTACGCTGAAGGAAACACGTGTCAATATATAGTCTTAGACTGGAAGAAGATTGCAATCAAATACGCGAGAACTTGGTTATTACTGGATTTGATATCCACTACCTGTTCTATCACAGGATTCATTTATATGGAAAGTGTTCATCCACAATTGATACTGGTATCTATGAAGCTATTAAGGCTACCCATAATGGTAGTTTGCCTTGACAATGTGTTGACTATATTGAAAGTGGGGGTGAGTAACGTTTTCTATAGTAGGCACCTACGTATTTTTTCTCACTGCAATACTAACTGTAAAACCCGTGATGTACAAATGTAGGTATTAACAGTATACCTACTCCATACAAGATCGGACTTGGGCTTCCGGCTACAAATTAGGTAGGTAGCTGTTATGCGTCTCGTTAATCAAATACATTATTATTTCCCAATTCCCAACAGATATTCAAAAAGACTTTCGCTGAAATATTCATTTGGATCTTGTTTTACCTTACTTGGAATGTTTTCTTCCAATTCGCCGTGGAGTACATGAAGGAAGACTCGTTTAATCCTGTAAACCCAAGCAATTGCTCCTGGATTTCTATCGCAAAGATATGGGACGAGCAATCATATATTAGATTTACTTTTGCGTTGGATAGAGCAAGTAAGTAAATAAAATGCTTTGCGATTATCAGTTTTTACTTATAGGTATATAGGTACAGTTTAAGCCAAGTCAAACCTATTATTCAGTTAAAATTGACAATGAAAAGTGATCGCACGTATTTAGCCGCTATCTATTAAAAGCTATGTCTGTCCCGGACAAAAAACAACTTTTAGACGCCTGTTTAGCTAGACAGTGTCTAAAGATAAACGGCTAAACAGGCGTCTAAGGTACCCCTAAAAGTTGTTTTTCGAGGTAATTGTTTATCTGTTACAGTCGGAATGTTGAGGCAAAACTCGAACATCAATCTCGTTGAACACAAGGGTTGTTTTGAAAACTTCTTCATCACGGCGTGGATTATCTCAACGGTTAGTATGATCTGTTTTCATTTATACCAACTAATCCGTCTTTTTGGTTAGTAAAATTGTCCAACGAACTTCAATTTGCAATTAATTTTTAAACCGTACTATGAGCAATTAGTCTGCCGAGGCTTTAAGTAGGTCTATGTTCAATAAATAATGGTTACCTATATATTGAATTGAGGCTAGTCACTTTTGTGGAGTGTCAATCGAGCTGTCGATAAACAAAAACAGATTGGCAATAGCTCAGAACAACGAGTATAGGTATGACTTGACTTCTCCTTTCATCTTCATCAAGACGTTGAGCAACATTTGCTGTCGAAGGAATACCTACGTGAGTTTAAAGCTATTTGATTTCAATTTTCAGGTTCTCGTGTATCACGGTGCGTTCAAATACATCGTTTTCCTATTCGGAAGGGAATCTGCAAAAGCTAAATACTTCATCATGACGACACAAGTGGAGAATTTGATGAACCAGAGGAAGTTCCCACCGCGAATCAGGGAGAAGATTCTCAAATTTTACGCCATTCGATTCCAGTTGAATTTTTTCGCGGTAGGTATATTTAGAATGTCCAGTCACAGTAATTTAAAGTTTTAAGTTTGGTCCGATCAGGTTTAGGACATTGTTTGATGCTCGATGTTGTTTAAATCTTTAAACCCGAGATCTCTCAGCTTATAATAATTGCTCGCACCACTTCGTTCGCGAAGTCTGCCGCAAAGGAATAATTGTGCAAGCATTGCTTTGTTCCGCTTTGATGAGCAATGTATTCAGTGAAATTACTGGGCTAATGAGACGAGACATTTGGCATTAACGTAGGTAACGAGCGCACTGTACTTATGCCGCGCAGGCCTTATTGTGTTTCAAAGTTCTGAGTGGCACTGCAATTGTTATGGGCCGGCGTTATGCTTATCAAGCAAAGGACCAGGTAGTCTCGTCAAACAGTCACTATATAAAAAAAAAAATAACGAACTGTTTTATAGAGCAATCTGTCTGATTTTCAGAATATACGGGTACGTATATTCTGAAAATCGTTATCGATCGGTATCGTAAAACGTTAGGTAAACGAAAGATTTTAAATACCGAAAACACCTTTTACTCACCATTACAGTGGCTCGTAGACCAGGAGACCATTTGAGAAAAATAAACATGAGGTGAAAAAACAAAACATAGAAAACCAGCAGTTTCTATTTTTTTGCCAGCTTCAGTGATTTCCAATAGCTATCATCTGGGAGTTTTCAAGACGAAAGTAAATGTGTTTCTTCTAGGCAAACGTACTACATCATCGTCCTCATCATCGCTTAACATCAGGTGAGATCGCGGTCAAACGTAAGCCAAGTTAAAAAAAAACATCTGAGAATCGGCTCTTTCTACCGTAGTATTCTGATTATTCAGGAGTCAAAGATGCTGGCCTGTGTAACGGGGCAGCTTCGTGAAGACATCCTAATGCACACAGGCCGACAGCTGGTAAGGGAATTGGAGTTCCTAAAGCAGCTACCTCGGGCCTTACTGCTGCAGATAGGAATGAAGCTGAAGATAGTCATATTTATAGCTGGAGATATAATATTCAAGATTAATACTGTAGGTAAGGTTTCTTTCTGTTGACACTGATAATCCTTTAGTTAAACAAACTAAAGGATTATCGGTGGGTTATGAAACTTAGGAATAGACACGAGGATAGGTCATACGATTCATTCAGTAACCACGACTCGAACCCTCATCTTTCTGCTCGCCGGGCCAGATGTTCTTTTAAAGGTAAGGGAGGGTAGGACAATAGTTATTTGTCATACAAGATTGCAGTCATTTGGCGCAAGTACTTGTATTGAAACCAGAGGAAGCGAAGGATGATAAGATCCTGAGCGTAGCAAGGGTTTCAAATGTACATGGGTAACTGTACGCAAAATAACTTAGATCCCGAGCGAAATACAGAATTTGTGATGTGAAAAAAATATACGATTACTGTTCTGGTTGTCTGACCCTTGTTCCCTTGTGTTAGATCTACCTACTATAGTTGGGAATATCTACTTAGTCTAGCTATGTATGGCACGTGACCAAGTTAAAAAGATTTGACTATGTACGTATAGAATCCCTCTTAGATTAGTATCTACCAATTCTACTATTCATGATAATATTCCATATCTTCCAGGAGATTGCCTCTACTTCATAGATAAAGGATCAGTTGCAATCTACTCTGAATCCGGTAACGAGATTTGCCACCTCGAAGACGGAGACTACTTCGGGGAAATAGCTCTAGTCATGAAACACTGCTTCAGAACTGCATCAGCTGTTGCCGTCACCAACTGCGAACTGTTCCGCCTTGATAAAGAGGATTTTGACAGCTCTATAGCTTGCTACCCAACAGTCTATGAAGATATCAAGAAGGTAGCCATAAGCAGGTATGAGAGAGCCTGTGTGCTGGATGAGCATCACAAGGCAGAGCTGAAGATGGAGGAAGAGTATAATAGGAAGAGCGCTAGATAATAACTTTTCGGGTTCTAGTGCAATTGATATTGCTTTTATGTATTGCTAGTTAAATTCTTTATTTACTCATAGGTTACTGTTAGCTTTATGACCAATATTTAACCCAATCTTAAGTACCTAATTGTGTATGCAAAGTTCTGATTGAACTAGCTAAGTTTTAAAAACTCTTTACTAAGTTTAATTCTAAAACGTTCACTGGAGCAAATATTTTTAAGTTTGACGTTGATGAAGCCAAATAAAACAATTGGTTTAAAATATTTATTTTTATTTTGAACCAGCCACCAGTCTAAGCAGTATAATTTAGAGATCAAACATGTATTGGTTTTGACCTGAAATGCGTGTCTTCACTTTAGATATATGAAGCAATCCCTTATCCATATCAATGAGAATTTGCCACTTATTTAGCTACACTTTTACATCTAAAGTGATTCATTTCATTGCTTTTGAGATTCACTATCAATATGGACATGGGAACTTCATTAAACAGTTTTAAGTCTCTTTATTTTTCCATAGTTTTATAACAAAATATAAATTATATCTTTCGCAATGAAAGATTTATAACAAGCAGTCTGTTGCTCTATAAATCGCACTTGAGTAAACCAAAGTCACGACCAGAAGTATCCTATTAAACCATTTGAATATCGTAAGCCAGCAGTAACACAAATGCAGCAAGAACATCAGAAATAATTTTTCATCAAGAAATACATACTATTCTAATATAAAAACAAACTTTTAAGGCTAGGATACTCCGCGAAGTAAGTCATCTCAAACGAACAGTATCTAGAAAACTTTGAAGAAAATATTTTATTTTATGAAGTTCTGCATTACGTTGAGTCATCAACGTCGTTTGAACTGTGACGACAAAATATTTGACACTTGGTTTCTCTATATAAACAAAATTGATTTATTCAACCACTGGTTGTGATTTCGGTCTACCAGCACGTAAACACCCGCGCCTATACACGGTGACATTTTTTTTTTTTCTAAAACAGTTCATGATTTTGTAACAAATGGAGTTTTTATACTCTGTATCATAGAGATTGTAACAATTTGTATCGCCTTGTCGTTTCTTATAGAATTACCAACGACCGGTCATAATTATTTAATCCCTACTAGTCCCTACTAATATTATAAATGCGAAAGTGTGTTTGTTGGTTTGTCCTTCTTTCACGCAGTAACGAAGCAACGGATCGACGTGATTTTTGGTATAGATATAGTTTATGGACCGGAGAGTAACATAGGCTACTTTTTATCCCGGAAAAATGCACGGTTCCTGTGGGAACGCTGGTGAAAACCGCGGGCACAAGCTAGTACATAATAATTATTAATAAATAGACTAAATGCGGCTGGAAGTTAAATTCAGTAAAGCAAAGTATTCGGTAAAGCTTTCCTAGTGCCGGTTATTCGCACGAATACGCGTATCGAAGTCCGTAATTCGGAAAGGAATATGCTATTGTTTAGATTGTATTCGCTATATCAAAACAAAAACGTTTGTACAATGTACGAAGGTTTTCACGCATGTGTAACCGGGTTGACCGAGTAACGCAATGCCAACCTACCTCTAAGAATTGGTAACTCATCCTCTCCTAACTTTATGACTTTATGAGTAAAGTTAATTCGGTACGAAATACACCACCATCAAATATAAGCAATTGGACTAATCACACGGTACTCAACAAATCAATCAACGCATATCTCGTTTACTAACTCTACGTCAACGGTATAATATCGTTTTCACACCAACTGCTCGACGACGATTCGCACCAAGTGTCAAAACTACTTCACGACGCTCGTCGCTTCAAATCCGCACAAGATAAGACTGTCATGTCTGGCGTAGCATGTCCAGCGCAGTTATGGTATAATTTTAATGACATGTATCCTACGTGCGAATTGATTCGACTCAATGTATGGCTACAAACTTAGACCTATAATTCAACAACTTTGTAAAAATACAAAATTTATTTATTTATTTTTATTTATTTAATTATAGACGAGCAGCACATGTGCTGATATGTCTATATTACACAGTGTTGAAAGTAACGATTGTTCACTTTTGTAGTAAGGACGTATTGTTTGTTCGTAACCAGTTGTCAAGTTTATTCTTAAAGCAGTTTATTGAGGATGCAGACACAACATCCTCTGGTAGTCGGTTCCAGTTGTGGACCACTCTGGAAGCAAGGAAGTGGTGTGCAGTGTTGGTTTTTGATGGGGCACGTATTATTTTCGTCTGATTTCCTCTAGAGGATTTTATGGTTTCCTTCAATATATATAAATTTGGCAAATCTGGTAGATTGTAAAATCCATTTAGAATCTTGAAAGTCTCAATAAGGTCACCACGAAGGCGTCTTTCTTCGAGAGTAGTGAGGCGTAATGCGCGGAGTCTGTTTTCATAGGATTTACGTCGTAGTACCTGTGGTACCTTAGTAGCTTTTCGTTGTACACTTTCTAGTAGGTTGATATCCTTGTGGAAGTTTAAGACTATTATTGGTTATATTGTACGCTAGTATATGACTTTAAAAAATTACAGCATTCCAAACCCGGAAACTATTTTGCCGTACTTATTTTAGTTATGTTACACTAATCATTTATTGAATCTCGCAGCTTTTGTTTTCCACTGGGTACAGTGCATATTTCCGCGATAAAAATGATGGCTTAATCTAAGCTATTACTTGTCTGTATACCAAATCTGAGAAAATCCGTTCAGTAGTTCCATCGTGATAGAGTAAAAAACAAATAACGAAACTTTCGTACAGTAGAATAAAAGTAACGTTAAAAACAATATCACAAGCGATACAAACCGTTACATTCTCCACGATTCTTAATAAAAACAGTATCAGTTCTAAAACTCGGTGATTCGAAGACGTTATCACAACCAAAATATAAATAAATCTTCTTAAAACTATTACAATAGAAAAATATTTTGCGTTTATTTCACTATAAATATTTCGGTTAAAATTGATGCTCTTGAAAAGGCAACATATTTCTATTATTGCTTTGCATTTGTCACATTATAAGAGGAGTTAAGATTATGTAGAAGCGACCCGACGCAAACCTTTCAAGCCTATAATCCAATCAACAATTGGAAACCTTCCGAAGATCTATAATATTTTGTCTCGTCATCTTGTGATCACGAGAAAATCGGTGACAGATTCTATAACAATAGGGATGTTGATTCCATTTTTTTATGATTGATGTCAATCAATTTGTTTCCTCATGATAATCAAATGTCTAAATCGAAAAAAACTGGAAATCGAACGTTAGAAACGTCAACAATGAGAATCAAAGTCGAGCGCATCTAATGAGCGCTAAAACGCCCCATACAAATTGGACAGAACATCTGACGTCACTTGTTCTACGCGCGCCGTAAAGCTATACTAAAAACATGCTTTTTATTGATTTGGCCGTGAAAAACTGCGTTTAAGTACATAGTTCTCGTACATTTTTTTATTCATAAAAGTAAAGAATCTGATAGTGTCATTGAAATTACTAATGTATGATAAAAAAATTATTGAATTTGGGAAACTTAGATGCAGTATCTTTGTTTGGAAATTATATATTTTTTGTGAATTTAATTTTTATTGTGTTAATGTGATCTTCTTAAAACTGTATAACGAGAGAAATTATGTATTTTGTGTTTCATGCAACATCCAATTATCTTAAGCTACACGTATGTTACAATCTATCTACCACGTACCCTAAATATAGCCTTCCATCCTAGGTCGTCATGCAGACCTAGACTTTTGACACAACAACAAAAGTAGAAACAAAGTTGAATGTAAAGATTCCTGAAGATAGCAAATAGAAATAAGATAATTAATTATCATAGAACTAATATTATTTTTATTTTGTTGAATAAATAAAATAAAAAATAAAAATAATATTAGTTCTATGATAATTGACGCCTTAGGGTAAAATTTCTGCTAATGACGTGATAGATATTTTTGTATACTCTATTATTTTTTAAGTTGCGTTTTCCCTTCATTTTGTGACTATGTTTGCCCTTCATTTTGTGACTATGTTTTCCCTGTTTCTTTTTATCACCTTCAACAGATACTCCGTACGGGTCGTTTCTACATACCGCTCCTGGTATAATTATAATTAATAATTTATGTTATGCATCGGTATCGGTTTAGGCACAAGGCTTATAAGGAATGTTTTCCGCACCTAATTTAATTATTAATAGTATTCAATAATTCTGATTTAATATTTACAAATTAATTTAATAAATCTAGTTTTGTCATTCAGTTCATTGGCGAGTTTTCGTTTACGTGTGATATAAATTAATGAATGAGTTAACAGTTCGATCTATTTTAAAATACTTTTTACATTTCTCGATAACAATATAATAGTAGTGCAACGGTATAACTAATGACTGTATATTAAACTAGAATTAAGAAATGATTGATTTACCTGCACAGTGCATTAGTGCATAAGGTTCTGGCTAAAAATGTATACGATACCACAGCGAGATTATAATTTTTTGGGTTAATTCGTAGCTGTTCCATTGATTTTAGAAATCACAGAACTGAATAACCGTTCCATTGGTGGAACATGTTCCATGGATGGATACTGAGAATTTTTCACTCTAGTCCAAAAACTCGCAGTAATTCCATCAATGGAAAAGCAATTCAGTTCTGTGATTTCTAGAACCAATGGACTCAATAGAATCAAGCATGAAAATAAAATTAGCATTGTGAATAGGTACCAGGCGATCATAATCTGGAGGGGTAAAAATAGGGACAGATAAACGAGAGATAAACGACCAACGAGTAAAAATATTTTTTTTTCAATTGTTCTTAATATTAATAATGAAACTGCCATGGAAAAACTGCGATTATTACCATAATTTGTGAGCAACAAAACTAGACAAGATTAGCAAAACATACAGTGAAACCACTGCGAATCAATCACATGTCCAGACATTAAAAAATATTTAGAACTCGTTTAAAAAATATTTGCAAGAGTCCACCACATACTTCTACTTTATATTTTAGTATGTACATACTAACTTCCCGCACCTACGTTCGCATTATATTTGGCACCACTCAAATCCGTTACGTACCTACCAAACTGATTGTGGTAAATTGATTAGTCGGAGTAAACCTACATATTATCTCGATACCACGCATGCGAAGCCGCGAACAATAGCTAGTATTTGTATATTTATATATGGAAACTTAATATTATATAAAACGCGGATATCATAATTATACATTTTCAGTTACTACTGTAACTTGTACAACTTGGGCCAAACGCGTCATTAACAGTTATTGACCTGTTTGGCTCAAGTTGTACGAAACAATTATTTGTAGTTATTTACTCATACCGTTGCATTACTAATAACATGTTTCTAATAGAGTTCCACCTTCGACTTAAAGTTAAAATACTTCGATTAAAGTAATACTTAAAGCGAAGACGAACGTTGTTAGGCGGAAGAGAAGAAATGCCGCAAGCCTCACCACGCCACGAAAAATTTCGTTAAGTAGAGTGCAGACAACAAGATTTTAGCACACAAGAAAATGATATTAGCGATGATTTGACCGCTTTTTTGGGTATTTGTAGGTATAAAGAAACAAAAAATAAAGTTATTGTCTATAAACAATATTGTATAGGAAAAGGCCTCTGTGGAAGTGTATCAGCTATCCCGCTCCAGCATCAAATTCAAACTACATTTAAATGGTGTTTGATTCAGTGAAGAGATCACTGAATTAAACTTTTTCTTTTTTGCTGTCGATTTTGTCATCTCATAACTAAACGTAATTTTGATTTCAATCACTTTTTCTAAATCAGAACATGAGAAAGAGATGGAATACATTTTAGACCCGTCAAATTAATTCACTTCTTGTGACTAGTTGTAGATTTAACGCCAATGAATTTCGTATCGTCTATAATTTATCAAGGATGCTTAGATATTTAACAGCTGTAAAACTAAATAGAGATCTGTCATTCTCATCTCTTTCTCATGTTAGGTATTGGAAAAAGAGAGAGCGAAACTAAGATTAGGTTTAGGTATGAAACGACAGAAATGACACCTTTATCTCGTTTATTTACATTATTTTCATTCCCGATCTCGACACTGGTTTAGTTGTTAGTTGGCTGGTTTAGTGGCTAAAACTTATTACTGTTCTGTTTACTTTATTTTTATTTATTTATACACAAAACAGAATATAGCCAATAAGAGCATACAAATATATACATCACAAAAATTTCGCTTCCAACAGGATTCGAACATCCGCTAGCGTCGGTTAAGGGGCAGAATCCGGCGCGCCGCTATCTCCCTCGCGCGTCTCAACATTTTTGAAGATAAACAATCACTTAATATAATTATGAAAAAACGCATTCGGTGAAATTGCTGACAATGACATTACAAAGGTTACACAAAAATTTCATTTTGTTCCATTCAGGTTTTCAAACCTAAAAATGGGATTTTATGTTTTGCCCATTTTCATGTATGAAAACTTGATCGGATCAAAATGATACTTTTGCCGTACCTTTGTAATGTTAATGCCAGCCATTTCACCGAGTGCGATTTTTCATAATTATATTAAGTGATTATTTATCTTCAAAAATGCTAAGATGCGCGAGCGAGATAGCGGCGCGCCGGATTCTGCCCCTTAACACTATAAAATATATTTCATAAAATAAGAGCGTCTTTTCCTAAAAGAGTTTACAGCCCATGATGATGAGACATGAACCAGACCATATTTTTAAGCATTTTATTTTGTTATTAGTCAAATGTTTGTTCTTCCCATCAGACATAATTATCAATTTGTGGCGTGGCGAAAGCTTCACATCTACCCTCATCACAAAACCATGGACGTATTATTTCACACAATCACAATCGCACTCGATTTAGACCGCCAATGCGGAAGCATTATGCGTTCTAATCGACCAATCAGGATTTATCGTACACAGACATTGACCAATGAGCAGCCTCTGTCAAATAGGATCCTGATTACTTTCCGTTGAGTATTACGAAATCAGTCACAAAGTTGTCACTTGTCACCGTATTGATGAACCAAGCAAGCCTTTTTAGATGAACTTCAACTTTTTAAAGCAATATTTGTTTTGTTTGACTTTTCTCTAAAAATATTCTGTTCCATTATTTTCTCATAATTTCGCGATTATTCCATGTTTAGTCGAATCTCGACGACAGTACAATGTTGTGGTGACTTCATTTCAACATAATATTGTATAATGTATTGTCATCGGTGCTACACGATCTGAACTGAACTGAATCCGAAGCCAATCTGAAGATGGAGAGAAAAGGTCAATTTTGACACATACCATTCTGAATAATTCCTGATTGAACGATTAATTTTGTCTCCCGCTTCCGCATCCGGCGGCCTCACAAAATATTTTGCCTTCTAATCCTATCGCATCATTCAACATTTCAACAATACGTTTTTGTGCCTTAAAAAATGGAACTTTTCAGCCTAAAATTAAAGGGAATTAGGAGAAGTAACTGTACTGTACCTCGGGAGTTAAGGGATAGTACACGCCTGCCGGCTCGTATGGGCCCGAAGCGCTGCAAAAAAAATCAACGTTTACAAAGATTTCAATGTTTTCGTTCAGTCAAAAAATGTGCCACGTGAAGAGAAACATACTATACAAAAACAATATTTATCACTGAAAATTTGTACAAAAAAAATATTTTATTTTTATTTTATTTTATTCAGGGGCTTACATCTGACATTACAATTTACATAGGTAAAAAAACATGGATAGCCATTTACAAGCATTCACAGTTAACAATAATCCAGTGAATTACAACAAACTAAAGAATATAAACTAGAAAAACTTTACTACACACGCATAGCCACTTTTGATTCAGTTTTTATTTATGCTATTTGGTAACGAGACGAGCAGGTCGTTTGCCTGATAGCATAACGCCAGCACAATTGCAGTGCCACTCAGAACTTAGAAACACAAAGGCCTGCGCTGCACTGCAGTGCGCTCGTTACCATGAGACATTAGGTATCAAGTCTCACAAGCCCAGTAATTTCACTGGCTACTCTGCTCATCAAACCGGAACACAGTAATGCTTGCACGTTACTATTTGGCGGCAGACTTCACTCACGGCGCGGTGGTACTAACCCAGACGGACACTCGCAGAAGAGTTAGTCCTACCACTAACAAAATGTAATAATTTATTGTTCACACTCACAGTCCGGGCCCATACAAGAGCGTCGGCTATGAGGCGTGCGAGGGCCGCCGCGGCCGCGCCGCCGAGTAGAACAACACGCACGGAGTCTTCCACCACGCGCTGAACTGCACCACCTCGTCTACTTTCACTGGGACTATGCTGAAAGCGGAATACGATACCGTAGTATGATAATATTCAGGCACAAATTGGCACAATAGGTATGTTTTAAATAGGTATGTTTTTGACGTTTAAAAACATGAAATTCACGAAAACATATATAATTTCCGCAAAGATACTGGATCTAAGAGCGAGAGTGGCCGAGTGGAAACTAGTGCGACTTACAATCCGACGCACCATAGTTCGAATCTCGACTCGGCCCGCACCAATGACTTATATCAAGTTATGTGCGGCGTATTCACACTCGCTCTAAAACGGTGACGGAAAACATCGTGAGGAAACCGGCATGTTCAAGAACCACAAAATTTGAGGACATGTGACATCCACAAAGCCGCACTGGGCCTGCGTGCTGGATTATGGCCCATACCTCTCTCTCTGAGAGAAGGCCGGTATCCCAGCAGTGGGAGCGTAAGACGCTGATAATAATTATATATAGAGTCGAGGTAGGCTGGAGTTTGCGTTATAGAATACGGAGGTTAGTTAGTGTGTGAGAATTTGTTTGTTATCTTTGTCAAAATGTACCCACTTACCACAGATCATTGAACAAGTGCCAATGCGGCTCGGATTCTTTCTCCGCCGTCTGTACATACGCCACCAAGTGTTTGGTGCTGTCTTCGACGCAAACTACTGCGGCTGAGAGCGTGTACTCTTCTTCCGCCTGTGTTGTGACATGCTTCTTTTTGTGCTTCAGATCTGGCCTATGGTTTGGCGATAGAGGATCGGGAGGTGACTGGTCGAGCTGAAAACATAATTGGGATGTTGACTGTATTCAAATAAAATATAATTTTGCCGCGAAACGGTAATTTTTTGTTAAACACAATATTTTTGTTTATTTTTAAGGATTTTTTTTAATATACTAATCAAAATGTAATCACATCACTCCGAAGTCACGTGACATAAAACGCGCGTGATGTCACTTTCTCAATCGGAATGAGTATATTGCTCTTTCTGCCTAGTATTTTAGAGTGATTTCTGTGAATATAGTTATCTGTGCCATGAATTGTATTAAGCGCGTGACGTCACATCAACCACGTGACCAGTATTGGCGTTTTGGAGCGAAACTTGAAATGGCATTTAAAATACATGAAAATTAAAGTATTAGCTGTATTAAAAAGTAATTTTAAATATTTTGGGTTATATTAGGCACATTCGCTTCGTTTTAAACACTTTCCCAAAATCAGTCAATATCCCAATTAAAGTATGTAGATAAATTATTGCTGAATATTGCGTCTTTGCGACGATCTTGCGTTGTCGCAAAGACGATGTTCTAGCTCCATCTCAGAACAAGATTAGGAAGAGAAGACACCTGATCAGTCGAACCTGCAGCGCAAGTACGGATCTTTTCGATTGATAGCATTCGATAAAATTGACAGTTCAAATGGATAAAGTGAGTTTTATCGTCTTTTTATGTAATTTATCGAGCCTCGATACAATCGACAAAAGTTATCGAATAGCTAGGTCGAATCCAAAGAGAATATAGAGCTACTACAATACTTTACGATCAGACTTCGGTACCCGCAACATACGATAAATTTACCAGATTTTTTCGATTCGACATATTTATCGAACCTACTTCCGTACTTGCGCCGCTGTTCGGTTTCATTTTTTTTAATCCTCCTTTTGTAGTCATTCCAAACCTTCCCCAGCCTCTCCCCAGCAGATCTTGTGCTACTGAAATTACTGTGCACATGAGTACATAATTGTAATTCTCACCTTATCATTAACAAGAACATCTCCGTCCGACTGTAGCCTTATAACAAGTTGTAATGGAAGCATGCAGTTTGATTCTTGTGAAGGAGTTTTTGTAGAATTCCCTGGTAACGAGTTTGCCCTGGAAAAAATACAGACTATATTTTTTAGCGTTAGTTAGAAATGCTGGGTTTTATTATGAGTTTTTTTAACTGTGGCGAGTCGAGGCAAGCCGCTGTTTTGTAAAAGAGGTAGAGTATGTCCAACGGTTCTAAATCGATATGAAGTTAGCGACAAATGGCTTTTGTCTCGGCCACTCATCAAAATGCTCTCAACAAATCACTCATCTGCAAAGGTATCGGATAATGACGTCGATTCTGTCATCTCGTACCTATATCTAATTATAGTTTCAACCTCTCTTTCTAAATGAAAACATGAGAAAGAGATATTAATATTTTTCAGACCTGTCAAATTAATCCACTTGCTCGTGTTAGTGTACATTTAATGGCAATGAATTTAGTCGCGTCTAATTAATCAAGGCTGGAATATTTCACAGATCTAAAACTAAATTTTGATCTGTCAGACATCTTCCATCACTTTCTTATGTTATTTATTGGAAAGACAGCGAAACTAAAATTAAGTTTGAGTATGAAACTACAGAATCGACACCAATACCGTAGAAGGTCGGCTGTAGTACAAAAAAGGTTTCGATGTGGTATACTTAAAATTTGTTCCGTGAAACACGTGCTCGTAAAATTGTATCAAATAAATTGGTTTTTTTTTGTGACTGGGTATTGTAGGTACTCCCATGTTCGTCGTAATTTTTGATTCCCTTAGTTCAGCTGGGCTAACATGCGCACCACGACAAAATTTTGTCTACTGTTTTGTCTCGCTCTTTCTCTCGCAAACATGAGACAAATGCACGACATAAGCATCGAGAAAATTTTGTCACGGTGCGCATGTTAGCCCTACAGGTCGTTCTAGTTAGGGCTCAAGATCTATGTATGTGATTATTGGGTGCTATTTATTTATGAAAATTAATTGATAGTTTGAGAATTGGCAGGAGTGGCGCAAGACAGACCGAAGTGGAGTTTACCGGAGGCCAACCCTCGTTTTGGGTCACTGCACCCTCCTACGTAGTTTCTTTTTTATAAAAAAAATCTTACCTATCTGGGTGCTTAAAATGACAGCCAGGCCGAGCGCAATGCAAACCATATCTGCAGGGCTTGTTACTCGCCCCTCTCTTCGCTTCCGGCTGAAATCATTATCTCAAAATCGGCACCATGTAAAATATGAAAACCACAGAATTTTTCTATTCGATAACAACGAACGTTTGGCTGATGGTAAGCATTCGCCAGCCCATAACAATTGAAGTGCCACTCAGAAGTTTCAAACGCAAAGACCTGCAAGGCCATTGCCAATGCTTGCACATCATTGCTTGGCGGCAACTACAGAAGCAAGGCGGTGGTACCCAAACGGACCCTCGAAAAAGAGTTGATCCTACCACTTCATAAAGCTCTTATACGAATCTTAAAGTACGCTAGATTTGGGTCACTTATGTCACTTAAGGGCAGGATACTCCGCGCCGCTTTCTCGCTCGCGCATCTCAGCATTTTTGAAGATAAACAATCACTTAATATAATTATGACAAATCGCATTCGGTGAATTTGCTAACAATAATATTACAAAAGTTTCAAAAAAATTTTCATTCAAACCTAAAAATGGGATTTTATGTAAGAAAACCTGATCGGATCAAAATTATACTTTTGCCCTACCTTTTTAATGTTATTGCCAGCCAAATGCGATTTTTCATAATTATATTAAGTGATTGTTTATCGTCAAAAATTTTGAGATGCGCTAGCGAGAAAGCCGCGCGGAGTATACTGTCCTTAATGATAAGTGAGAATAATACAATCTAACATATTATCAATGCTAAGCCTTACAATAAGTACTGTGTTTGAAGTGAGAATAAAATAGGCGCTAAGAATGTAGGTCCGGTGAAATTACCAACATGTGGTTTCTATCTCCCTCACTCAACGGCATGCTGGCGTTTGCTTTCTGTCAACACTCGGAAAGCCTGTGTTTAGTTCGGCCCAGACCCCTGGCCCGGCCAGTCCAGAGCACTACAAAATACCCAACCATGTGATATTTACCATGTCTTTCTGTGCTCCTTTAGCCCAGTACGCTTTCTCTCTGACTGTCACTCCGCCACAATTAATAGCTAAAATCGGAGGTAATCTGCGAACGTAATTAGACTACAATACAGTTTAATATTGGTGTGTGAAAATCATAGAACTTATTTAAATATAAGCAATAATAGTAATTCGCAAGTGGCATGTAAATATCTTGAAAAGGAAAAACTCTAAAATCGAATCTGTTAACTTTGGCTTCTGCGAGGTAATTGTTCAGCTATCGGATTGATTACACATACGAGGCGTACTATCCGTTTTGAAAGACGAGGCGTAGAACACAGGTTCCAACCCAGCCATCAATGGGATTTTTCCTCTCCAAAACCTTTGTTTTATTTTCGCATAGCAAGTTTTAATGCTGATAAACAAACAAAATACAGCAGCAACAGGTTTATTAAAATGTTACAACAAAAGTATAAATATGTACCGATGAAGGATATTTTGCTTTAATTTACCCTCGATGGGATGGTCACTTGACCACTGTGTCGCCTGATATTACGCAACGTTGTTGTCGAAGCTTTTGAACGTGCTAATTAATAGTACTATACCCCGTTTCAAAATCTTAGATATTTTATGTAAACAAAGGGGTTGACAGAACGAAAACATTGATAGAAAACTGTGCAATCCATAATTTGATGAAAGACATTATTAATAATTGATTTTAAACTATAACATATAATAAACTTGAATTATTGAAACATTTTGAATGGATCGTTTTTGCAAGATTGTTATTTTAAACAAAACTATAATGAAACGAAGTTTTTTTTCGTGCAGTGTTTTTCTTAGACTGAGAACACAGCAGAGATTTGAAACATTTTGTGCAATTGCCGCCATTTTCTATTTGTCTATTGGTCTGTTCCAATCTCCGAACTCGAGTGTGTATCTTGTGTTGTTGTTAAAGATCTTGTTATTTTGTAGTGGTTTTGTTTAAGTTTTTGTTTTTGGTTTTTGTTAGGTATATTTTGTTTCTTGTTAAGTTATAATTGTGCCGCGCGAGATCAAAGCCGGGGAAATAGAAACGAAAATATTTTTCACAAGTGAAAAATGTTTTGGGCAAATGGCATGTCACTTTGACAGTGACATTTCGTGACATTTCTTTGTTTACATAAAATATCTAAGATTATGGAACAGGGTATAAATTGTGTCCAGATAGTATTGTCTTAATTCAGAGATGCTAAAGCGATGTAGAAAGTTTAAAGCTATTAAACCTCTATTTTCTCACAGTTAAAGTTCAATCTCACCTGACAAGCCTGCCTCGTTGCGTCGTCGGAGTAAACTTCCCACAGTGTTCACACCAAGCGGGGGTACTTCTTCTTGAAGACAGTGAAGCCCTAATGAGCTCTATGAAACTCGTTCGATTGTCGTTGTTATCGCGAGGGGGGGTCGAGGGATATTGGAGAGCGCAGGCTAGCACTACTGATTCGCGGCCTTCCTGATAACATAAAACTGTATATAACATTATGAAATTCTGATGTGATTGCTATCTTTTTAGTTTCCGTCTTCATCTTTCCTTTGATAAATTGCTAGCTACAAAAAAGAATTGAAATTGGGGTTATGATTTAAGGGCAGAATACTCCGGGCCGCTTTCTCGCTCGCGCATCTCAACAGTTTTGAGGATAAACAATCACTTAATATAATTATGAAAAATCGCATTCGGTGAATTTACTAGCGATAATATTACAAAGGAACGGTAAAAGTATTATTTTGATCCGATCAGGTTTTCATACACGAAAATGGGCAAAACATAAAACCCCATTTTTAGGTTTGTAAGCTTAAGTAAATCAAAATAAAATTTTTGTTAAACTTTTGTAATGTTATTGTCAGGAAATTCATCGAATGCGATTTTTTATAATAATATTAAGTGATTGTTTATCTTCAAAAATATTGAGACGCGCGAGCAAGAAAGCAGCGCAGAGGATCCTGCCCTTAATACCACAGATACAATCAAACCATCTAATAAAAAAATAAACGAGAATTTAGATGGAGCAGTCTTCAGAACTTTCCCATCCAGGTAGACGACATTACGATTTCTCTGTGCAGCTTTAGTGGGTTTTTTCTTATGGGGCAAAATTTACTTTAGAGGAAAAATGTAATATTACGCAAAACAATATAGCGTATGTAACATCATTCGCTAAATGTCACATTGATTCGACTGAACTTTTGTCATATTAAATTGTTTAATTATGATAACGATAGTTTTGTAGCATGTTACAGCAGGATTCACATTTACACATACATATTGTTTCATAAGCGGAAACTATTTAGGCTTTTAAGTATCCATTACCTTGTTACTATTGTATTTATTGACAGCTGTTTGTTTTCCATGTAGAATAAAATAAAATAAAAATAAAATAAATTTGATATACTGTAAACTAGATCAGATTTTCGTTCATGTGAAAGTAATATACCTACAAAGGTGTAGGTAGTTGTTTTTATATTACTAGTTAATTGTCTGTTAGTTCTGATTATGACTCACCTGTCACCTGCGTATCCGTAAGCATAGCTAAAAACCTAAGATGGTGAATACGAACCTAGAATAGGACCGGCTGCGAAGTATAGGTACGAGAGATTTTCCACTTGATGGTAGCTGCAAGGCAAGCACTAGAAAGTACCCAGTGCAAAGCTATGCTTCATTACCAGCCTCTTACGCTCCCACTGCTGGGATACCGGCCTTCTCTCAGAGAGAGGTATGGCCCATAATCCACCACGCGGGCCCAGTGCGGCTTGGTGGATGTCACATGTCCTCGAATTTTTTGGTTCTTGAACATGCCGGTTTCCTCACGATGTTTTCCTTCGCCTTTTTAGAGCGAGTGTGAATAATCCGCACATAACTTGATATAAGTCATTGGTGCGGGCCGAATCGAGATTCGAACTATGGTGCGTCGGATTGAAAGTCGCACAAGTTCCCGCTCGGCCATACTCGCTCTCGCTATGCTTGCATTTCTGTATTTACGAGATTCTTTTTTTTAATAGAGAAATGGAAATGTAAAACATGTTCCTTTCTGGATCAAAGATAGTTTTTGGCTAAAACATTTTATGTAAATTCGAATGAAAACAACAACCCATCCTTACCTCCTTATTACATTTTAGACATCTATTTAATTGATGTCTGCCGATCGCGAACAGCTGTGATATCTCCGACTCTTCCCTCTCGGTGTGTTTATGATTTAATTCATGATTCTCGTGATTGTGATGATTTTGGTGATTCTGTAGAGGCTCACTTTCGTTCGTAACTGAAACATTGGTTGTGTTAGAAGTATACTTTGATTTAGATCCTCTATTGACATTGTTTGCGAATTGAAAAGGGACGCACTTATACAAACTTCATAGCTGCATCCTTTTTTTAACAATGATTGGCCAAGTGATGTATCGACTATGCAAATTATTAATTAGCTTTTTAGAGCATGCCCGATAAACGCTTTCGATTTTTACGCAACCAAGTATCATACCTGGGGTTGCCAGGTCAGAAAAATCTAACAAAAGCCTAAATACCGTTAGTGGGAGGACTTACTCTTCTGCGAGTGTCCGTATGGGTTGTTACCACCGCTTTGCTCGTGAAGTCTGCCGCTAAGCAGTAGTGTGCAAGCATCACTGTGTTCCGGTTTGATGAGCAGAGTAGCCAGTGAAATTACGGGGCTTATGAGACTTAATACCTAATGTCTCAGGGTAACGAGCGCCCTGCAGTGCCGCGCAGGCCTTTGTGTTTCAAAGTTCTGGGTGGCACTGCAATTGTTATGGGCCGGCGTTATGCTTACCATCAGGCAAACGACCAGCTCGTGTCGTTACCAAATAATATAAAAAAATATATTAATTGGGAAATGCACAGTTAAATAATTTAGCAGCAGCTAGTCGTTCATAAAATTTGCCAATAATTTATCACCTTAAAACTGTTTCAAGAACAGTCTTGTAGGATTGTACTGAACGCCTTATACGTTAAACGTGATCTCTGATTGTCTATATTTTAAAACAAACCTTCGTTCCGACTGATCCAACCATCTTCTTTCAAGTCCTCTTGCCCGTCAAGCTCCGTAGGTCCCAGAAACTCAATCTCTGTATACTCTTCACTACAAGTCCCATTCATGTGAGGCGTGGGAACATTACCCCTTACTTTATTCACGTTGCCGACCCGAGAGAGGAGCGTGTTCTTTGGTGGACTGTTCGCTTGGACCTGTAGCTCTTTCTCTTTCTTACTTGTGTCAAGTATTTCGTAGTGCATCTGGTGTAGAATGAAACGGTTCCAGCTCTGAAACAAATACATTTCCGTTTTTATGGTAATTTGTTAGGTGCTGAGATTACGGATGGCAGTCAAAGTTAAGATAGCATTGTGATACCTATTCAAACTGAAGAGAAATAATATTAACTTTACTGGGTTACCAGTGAAATTACTGGGGTTATGAGACTTAATACCTAATGTCTCAGGGTAGCGAGCGCCCTGCAGTGCCGCGCAGGACTTTTCGTTTTAAAGTTTTGAGTGGCACTGCAATTGTTCTGGGCCGGCGTTATGCTTACCATCAGGTAAACGACCAGCTCGTCTCTCTATCGAAAAAAACAAAATAGGAGTGGCAAATTGGCAATGTTAGAATACATTTTTTTTAAGTATGTGATATTTGCTTAGACCAATATTATAGGTATCCTAGATCGCATGAACAATCTTAGTTAATAACATAAAAAATAGAATCGCAATCAGTAGCAGATCCTAATAGTAAGACACCGTAGAATAAGACAATACGTAAAGTATACCTTGCCGTCGAATTATTAGTCATCAAATAACAAAAAAACATATTTATAATTAAACTTATGACCTTAAAAACTAAACATATAGGATCTTACCACAAAAAATTAAACACACGTTAAACCTATGTTGAACACTGTTTAACGCCTAAACATGCCTTAGTCGCACGATTAAATATGAGCAACCTCAAATCCTGACTTAAGTACTGTCTAACCGTTGTCTAACACAATTCTGTTGTGACATTTCTAATCATTTTTGACGTTTATCTTTAGACGCTGTCTAGCGAAACAGGCGTCTAAAAATTGTTTTTTGTGGTAACACTGATAATATACATAGGTACCTGTATAAGTGCAATCAAATCAACTCTCGGGTCGGCCGTTCTGTCTGGCAATATAAGTCCCAAAGCAGCCGCTTCAGGCACCGTTCGAAACGCTCTCAAGAAATTCGTAGCATTACAAGGCGTACCCTCGGACGAATCAAGCATTCTAAATAGAAAGCCTGAAAATTTAAAGATTTCAATTAGGTAATCAGAACTGGATGTTGAAAAGCTCTAAGCTAGCTTTAAAATCATTTGAAAGCCAATATGGCCGCCAATAGCATGTTTGGCTCAGTTGAGACGAAACGGAAAATGATTGTGTACTTTCTGGATGGCACTGAATAATGGACTATATCTGTATTGCTTTTAAGTACAAATCCGCCCGCTTTTGCATGCTCAAGCAAGGAAGGAATCGCTTTATGACTGCATCGGATTTTATGCGTAAAGGTAATAGAGATAAAGTTGTTTGTTCACTGACATCAAAACAGTGCGAGAGCATTTTTTCGTTTGGTTCGAACTGATCCTTTATTAGTATTGCTAGTAATCACTGATATACGATTGAGTTAATTTATTAATTTTATAAATAAAGACCGTATTATAATTATCATACAACAACATCATCTGAACCACTTGCCCTTTGAACGTGTGGCAATTTTTTTACAGCTTTTAAGCGTACTTTGATGAAGGTTTTGGGGACAGCCTTACATTGTATCATCAGTTTTGTATGTAGCGGTTATATATTTTTTGTCAAACTAATTATTATCAGCCTCTTACGCTCCCACTGCTGGGATACCGGCCTTCCCTCAGAGAGAGAGGTATAGGCCATAATCCACCACGCGGGCCCAGTGCGGCTTGGTAGATGTCACATGTCCTCGAATTTTGTGGTTGTGAGCATGCCTGTTTCCTCTCGATATTTTCCTTCACCGTTTTAGAACGAGTGTGAATAATCCGCACATAACTTGATATAAGTAATTGGTGCGGGCCGAGTCGAGATTCGAACTATGGTGCGTTGGATTGAAAGTCGCAAAATATCCCGCTCGGCCACACTCGCTCACTCAAACTAACTAAAACTAATATTATTAGTAAAATGTATATATTTAGATAATCCTGCTAGTGGGTTTGAACGTGTTTTCTCCGTAATTACTAAACCGATTTCGATGAAATTCGGAATGTAGATAGTTTAGGTTCTGGAATAACACATAGTCTATAAATATATATACCACGCCAGCAAGCCGCGGTAACAGAATCTAGTAATATAATAAATTTAAGGCTTTGAACTTGCTTACTAGCATGTACATTAATTACTTTTTATTTCAAGTAATAATACGGTCTCCATTTATAAATTACGGGGAACTAGAACGCTATATCGTTACAAAACACACACAAACGATAATACCAACACCGCGACACCTACAGTGAAAATGACTGTATGTTATACATTGAATGAAAGCGTGATAATATGCACAATAGTTATAGGTATGACCAAACTTTTTGGCCAGCGTGAGTATTAGTGCGAGACCTGCGCAATACTTAGCTAATTTGGCCATGTCCCTTATGTCATGAAAACCAATACGGAACAGTGCAATGTCCCATATTTTAATTAACCAGCATTGATATGTGTGATGTCTAAACATTTTTAAAAGCTGCTCTAAATAAACAGACCAACTCAAAATACGTCAATTTAGTTAAATAATTAAGGGCCGATTTTTCAATAGTCAGATAGCGTCCTGTTAGATAATTCCCTGAATCATCTAAGTCTGTGGTGAAGACAAACGTAAATAAATTCTATGGCATTCTAAACAAATAAACCTTAGTTAGCTAGCGGTCCATTAATTTTGAAATGAAAGTCCTGAAAAACACACTAAAAATACGAAAATTAATCGATTGGATAGCAACCAGTTCGTTAAAGTGCAATTGAAAAATCGGCACTAAATTTGATTAACTTACAATTTTTTTTTATTAAAATGGTGTGTCCGTTGTTTTCATGCTAGTCTATTTGGTCACACTAAGCGGGCGTGTACAAGAGTGAGAGGGACGGAGCGTGCACATACTCAGACCGGCCACAAAGTTTGGTGCGAGTAATACGTACCGAGTTCGCAGCTCAGACAGAATTCTTTGGCGCACGTATGTATCAATAGTGTGGCTTTTACAGGAGCCGTGTAATAAAGGACCTGTAAAAAGTTTTTGCCAGACTTCATAGTGAAAGACGACGCTCGTTCTGCTCGCCAACAGGACAACACTTAGTGTAAGAAGAATGTTGAAGGCATAGGAATTAAATTGGACAGCATGTATGCCAATAGTTTGCTTTAAAAGCATAATTTTTTTTGCATTCATGCTAAGAGATGCAGGATTCGAACCTGTGGATATAGGATACAACTCCGTCGCTGTAAACTTACTAGATAGTCATCGGAACATAGATTAAATATTATTACATGACTATCAGTTCGGAAGTTTTTGTACTATCGCTTAAAGTGAACTTTTTGAGATAGATGCGACGCGAAAGAGGTATACAGGACGGTCCATTAGGTCAGTGGGAGAAACTCTAAAACTATACGAGAAAGATAAGAACAATGTCGTCGATTTTACAATTATAAAAACTGCATTCAATTATTTTGATTTCTTACTCTGAAAATCGAACGTGGAAGCTTCGGCTGACGGATCGCAGTTTTCCTACTATGAAAGTTTCGTATCCAATGTTCGATTCGATGTTAGTACTGACCGTTTGTCTTTCATGTTAGAAAAATACCAATCCGTCAGCCGAAGCATCGACGTTCGATTTTAAGAGTAAGAGGCCCGTGCTCTTTTTCGAAACAAGATCTTTGTGTGTTTTATCTGATGGATCACCCTGTATTTGTAGTAAACCCAAATCACTTCTCTCGCGTTACACATCCAAATAATCTTGGCTTCAGGAACAGCTTAGGTCCTTGCAAAATATTTTCTTCCGTTCTATACCGTCAGAAGCAAGATGAAGCAAGTCGTCAGGTCGAATACCTGACGATTTTTTATTATTAAATTATTAGTTTCCCCCCTTGATGTGTGTCTTGGTCTGTAAGCTACTTTTCACGCTGTAAAATCGGGTGTTGCTTTCAAATTTGTATATATTAGTATGGACCAAGTGAAACAATTATATTAGCTGCTTCTAATGGCTGTAGCAGATGAAATGATTTAAATACGGAAATGGAAGAAAAAAATTAAAATTTTCAATAAGTAATTTTAATTCCTGTCGGATTTAAATACTATGCCTCCATGTTCTCCCGTTGATGTATAAAATAGCGGTAGAACGTACCTGTAGCATAACGTTGCAGTAAGAATTGGGTAAACTAGCTTCGATGCCCGGCAAGCCAGTTTTGTTGAGGGCATCCAGTTCTTCGTTTGGACCGTGTTTCGTGTAGCGAATGTCTCTCTGTAAAGAACACAAAACTGGTACCTGTATAATAATCCTACTAATATTATAAATGCAAAAGTGTGTTTGTCTGTTTGTTGATTTGCCCTTCTTTCGCGCAGCAACGGAGCAACGGATCGACGTGATTTTTGGTATAGTTATAGTTTATGGACCGGAGAGTAACATAGGCTACTTTTATCCTGCAAAAATGCCCGGTTCCTTTGGGAACGCGGGTGAAAACCGAGGTCAGAAGCTAATATGTTATAATTGTTGTTTGTTGTATTGATATGGGATGTTTCCAAATTGTTTTAGTTGTTTTGAGCTCTGTTGATATAATAACAACAGTTCAACACTTTTGTGGGCAAATAAAAAAACAATGCGCGCTCCTGCAGAAACTTACGATTATATAGATAATTATAATGTATACATATCTTGTAATGAATAAATTTACAGTAAACATTTATAATTTTTCTTTAAAATAACAAGAGGAAACGACCAATTTCGGAGTGCAATCTTGACCCAATTTTTCATATAATATCAATAGATATTTTGTTTAAAATTATCCATAACTGCTGAAACAAATAAAATCAAAAGAAACTGAACTGTAAGCCAGCTCCTATGGGAATTAAGTAAAATATTTTTATATTTTTGCATACTTTAACTTACTCTGAGATAGTACTTCGGTATTGGCTGGACGATTTGTTTGTGCTCCTGACACTTCGCTTGCAAATCATCCAGGTTTTCTTCTAAGTATGGCATCTGAAACGTTATAAATAAAAATGCATTAATAAAAATGTACTTACTACCCATATTTATCGACCACAGACCATTAAACATAACTCCAACTTAAAACTCCACTTAGCCAGCCACCCCTGCTCGTCAAAGTTATGCATTATCACTGCTTATCGGCTGTTGGATCGTAATTTTTCTACCATGAAAGTGTTTTGTGTTTAATACCTTGATTTTTTGCCTTTCAACACTTTACGGGCCTAGACAAAAACTACTTTCCGTATGCATTCTCGCCTGGGGAAAAGACTAATTTTTTTTTATGCTCTTTGACAACGAGACGATCTGGTCGTTTGCCTGATGTTAAGAATAAAGCCAGCCCATAACAATTGCAGTGCCATCCAGAACTTAGTAACAAAAAGGCCTGTGTGGCACTGCAGTGCGCTCGTTACCCTGAGACATTAGGTATTAAGTCTCATAAGCCCAGTAATTTCACTGGCTACTCTGCTCATCAAACCGGAACACAGTAATGTTCTCACATTACTGCTTGGCGGCAGACTTCACGAGCAAAGCGGTGGTAGCAACCCAGACGGACACTCGCAGAGTTAGTCCCAGATATTTGTTAGTCCTACCACTTAAAAATATATGGGAATGACTTTAGCTTGAGATCTCACGTGACAGTTTTAAAATTGGTGGACGGTAATTGGTTGAGTTGGCTTTTTACTCTATGGTTTTGGCGTTAGCGTTAGCGGAAAAACCATGTGGCTTTTGTCTAGAGGCCCTGGGAAACTGCGATCCGTCAGCCGAAGCTTCTAAGTTTGATTTTCGGTGTAAAGCCCCAGCGTGAAAGAAGAACAAACCAAGACGCATACATTCGCATTTAAAATTAGTAGGTATTAAATGAATTACTAAAGTATGAATCCAATACCTGATTCCGCCGGCACGTTTTTGGATTGGGAGCATATCCAATAGGACCTTGCATTTTCATCGTTCTCAGTACTTCGGGATTAATGGGCTTCATCCTCCTGAAATATTATACAAGGTGTATTAAACGCCATCAATTTTAAGGAGGTGAATATACAAGTGATATACGACACGAATCAATAGAAAAAAGTTTTTTTTTTTACCTCTCATAAAAATATCCTTAATTATTATAAAGCAGAGTCACCAAGTCTGCCGCAGGATTGAGGCGCGGGCGCGAACTGCACGTGAGGTAAAGACAGCTGGATTGCGTGTCATTGACAGTATAGAAATATATATAGAAAGTACCTAATTGTTAGTGGGAGGACTAACTTTTCTGCGAGTGTCCGTCTGGGTTGTTACCACCGCTTTGCTCGCCAAGTCTGCCGCCAAGCAGTAGTGTGCAAA
Source organism: Crocallis elinguaria (assembly GCA_907269065.1). Classification (NCBI taxonomy): domain Eukaryota; kingdom Metazoa; phylum Arthropoda; class Insecta; order Lepidoptera; family Geometridae; genus Crocallis; species Crocallis elinguaria. Next base: position 4,280,930 of record OU026070.1, on the reverse strand, counting down.
CATTACTGTGTTCCGGTTTGATGAGCAGAGTATCCAGTGAAATTACTGGGCTTATGAGTCTTAATACCTAATGTCTCAGGGTAACGAGCGCACTGCAGTGCCGCGCAGGCCTTTGTGTTTCAAAGTTCTGGGTGGCACTGCAATTATTATGGGCCGGCGTTATGCTTAACATCAGGCAAACGAGCAGCTCATCTCGTTACCAAATAACATTTAAAAAAAACCTGTTCATTCTTGTCTAGACTCCCCACAATATAGTTTTCAGAAAATACAGAAGCTGGCAAATAAACTAAAGTTCCAGTTTATCCTAAGCGTTTTTGGTAGTTACGCGATTTCCGCTCATAGCTCATATATTATTGTATTTAGGTAATATTTAAATCTACCTATAACCAGTCCAGTAGAAAGATTGGGGCAGTTCGTTGAACCAGTGGGTGCCCGTCGTTAGCGGGGGTAGGGGGATGGAAGAGAACCGGAACGATTTGTCGTAAAAGCTTACGCTCGGGAGATTCAACGGTCGTGCGAATACTGTGGCCCTGAAACGGAAATTAATTTAATTAGTATAATATTTTACGTGTTAGGTTTCTTTCGCAATTTAAGCACGTTGTTGTTTGCCTGCGGATTTGAGTGTGATTTTTCCTGGTCGCTGTAATGATCTCTGCGATGTCCTTTTTCTTACAAACTTTACAACACTTGTCGATTAGCTTAGGAATAATATAAGTGGTATAGGGATCCCTTTCAGGTGTACCATGCAGTAGAGTACCGAAGTTCTGATGTCGACGGAATACTGAGGTCAGGAGAGAAGCGACAAAAAAGTACTAAACAAATATACTACTTTTTTAATTATTATTTATCTATTCTTTTTTTTTCTCGTTAGGCAATAGTATAAGTAATATATTTTTTCTACTGGATAGGATAGTGTTTGACGATTATTTTACCAGATCTTAGGCAATGATGTGATCTAGCAAATACGATTAAGCTATATTAGGATACTATTTATAACTAAATTGTATGTAGCTATATACGTTATAGAAATACAAATTCTAATCAAGCAATTGATTAGCGATCGGAGGCCCTAGTGTGAGTTTTGAAACCAGTCAACGCGTTCGACAGTGACCGCGTTTACGAAGATTTTGTATAAAAAAATGTACAGCGCCCCTAGCGCCGCATTTATGAACTATCATCGCGCATTTTTTTTGTATAATGTTTACACGACAAACGCGGTCGTTCGCGTAAATGGATTTTAACTGCGAAACTCACACTCAGCTCTCACTATTGGGTTCATTGGTTGGCATCCACCGAGCTTGTTTACAATAGGACAAGTACTTATAGATAACCAGACAATATACAGGATGAGTTTGAATTGGTATATTATCTCGGAAGGAGATGCTTAGGACCATAGTTGACAACAAGTTGAGAAGAAGTCATTCCAAATTTCCGTACAAAAAAATTAACACAAATTCAAATGTGAAGTGCGCGGAATTTTCTGGAATTTTTCTTAATCCGTTCTAATTAACATCATCATTTAAGTTCAACATAGTTCAAGTCCAGTAGACGGCTCCGTAGCTAAGTTGGTTGCTGGATGTTTGTGATGTGTATCTGTGTATATCCATGCCACCTGCGACACAGGGAATCCTAGTGCGGGGGGTATGAGTGTGTAAGCGTTTATGTTATGTTATGTTTATGTTAAATAACTAAACTAACTAAACATAGTTCAAGTGAATCAGCTGATCTAGAGCTGCCCGGAAATTCTCTAGTAGAATATTGACGTAAATTTGTAATGCACTTTCTTCAATGAAAAATTCCGAATTTCTGAAAGTCTTAAAACAAATGTTGTTGACATCCAGGAGTAGATTGCTCCGTTTCGGGATAACATACCAATTCAAACTCAGCCTGTATATGTATGATACTTACTTATTTTCTTCCTCAAAATGGGGACAAAAATTACCTTGAAAAGCTATTAAACGCCGGCTCGTGGTTGTGCTGCGGCGAGAACAGATTCAGATGGCCGGATTGGTCGCCGAACACTAGAGCCTGACTAGACGAAGATACGTCCATTACTGTGCACAGAGAGTTTTGAGTGTCTACCTGGAAAAATAATTACGAAGTTTTTTTAAAAAAAATCTCCTTAAGGGCAAGATACGGCGCGCCGCTTTCTCGCTCGCGCATCTCAACAGTTTTCAACATAATCAATATTTTGATATAATTATGAAAAATCGCATTCAGGTGAAGTCGCTGGCAACTACATTACAAAGGTACGACAAAAGTATCATTTTGATCCAATCAGGTTTTCATACATGAAAATGGGCAAAACATAAAATCCCATTTTTAGGTTTGAAAACTTAAGTGGATCAAAATGAAATTATTGTTAAACTTTTGTAATGTTATTGTCAGCAACATTGTGACAAAAGTTTTTATAAAATAGGGGACTTTTTTAATTCTAAATTTATAAAATGATGTGTAATTCATTTTTATTGTAATTGTAACTATGTTATCGACTGAATTGTATTCTATTTTATTGTAATGTTTATCGTCGTAGATTATTAGACTCAAATTTTTTTATGATGATATTTTCACGCAAATAAGCGCTCATTTCATTTAACACCTACAGTTACACTCACTTGGAACACCGACTGCTCTTCTTGCGCTTCATTGACGTGTAACAACGCTACGTGTCCGTCACCAGCAGATGCAACCGCTCGCCCTGAGAAAGCTGGTAAAAAATGCAGCAATAAGGGCGGCGAGGCGATGGGCACGGACCACGCTCCGTTGCTGCCGTTAGTGGTTGCCTTCTTGCCTCGAAGGTAGCGGACGTCCCATACTATAACGTAGGATTCTGCTACTGCGCCGCTGACGCTGTGGTGAAGAAAGTTTATACAGGGTGTTTTTGAATCGGCACGTTATCCTGGAAAGTGGTTGTCGACAAGTTCTGAAAACTATTGGAAAAAAAATCAAAAAAAAATTCCAAAAAAAAAAACTTCAAACGTGTTTTCTTCTAATCAACATTATCATTTAACAAAGTTCAACATAGTTCAAATGAATCAGCTATTCTAGGGCTGCCCGGAAGTTTTGTAGTAGAATTTTGACGTAAACTTTAAATGCCTTTTTTTCGAATTTCAAACACTCGTAAAACAAATGTTGTTGAGCTCCATGAGCAGATTGACCTTTCGGTATAACGTACCAATTTAAACTTAGGTTGTAAAAAATATTATCATCAGCCTTATTATACACTCCCATTGCTGGGATACCGGCCTTCTCGGAGTAATCCAATTAAATCCAAAACAAGTAATCCAAAATCAAACCGGCAATAATCCAATAAACGGGCCCAGTGTGGCTTGGTGGATGCCTCGTATCCTCGAATTTTGTGATTCATGTGAACTTATGGGGTCCAGATAGCATGTCGTTATTTTCCTTCATACTCAGTGTAGGATTTTAATCATCGACCTATATAGATCGGCGGTCAACCTCACTCCGCCATCATTGCTTCTAATTCTGTATCATCTACGGTTTCTCTAACCAATTAGCAGTACCAATGATGATACTCACGATTCTGTAAATCCGCATGTAATCAACAAGTCCCCCTGCATATCCAAGTCTGATAGACAAGCCGAGTGTGCCCTGAACGTGTGTTCAGGTGAGTTGGTCCTCACGTCTCGAAGCGTTACGTTTCCGCTGGCACTCCCGCAGGCCACGATTGAACCCCCACCGCTCCTTAACACCGCGCAGCCCTCTTCTTGTATCGGCTGAAAGTGGGAAAAAAAAAGCAAAACTTCTTTATGTTATAGTGAACTTAATAAATTAAACAATCCAACGATTATGTATAAAGCCTTATTCTCAAGTCACATGTTTATGGAGAAGCTGGCTACCTAACTACTAAAGCTGTGCGGAGAGCAGCAAGGAAAATATACCTGATATAATTACGCTTTGTTTTTATTGTGTATATGGAAGTATTTACTTCCATACTATTCATTTATGTTAATTACTTCCATATTATTCATTACATATTGATGATTATTGTACAGTAATATGTATCTAGTTCTACATATCAATATAAAATATGAACTGATTGGACAAACAAACCAATTTATCCATCAAGCCAATGTAGACTGTGTCTGTCTCAATTGAAGGAAGCAATCACTTACTATACATATGGACCTAAGCTAGGAGTAGTTGCTCATCTCAATGCAAGCTGTATTTAAAATAATATTTTCAAAAACATACATTATTATTTATCCACTTAAAATGGTTATATTCAGCTGATAGCTGACTAATAGTTCACAGACTACATTCTCACCTGGGCCCTAATTCAACTAAAACAATGGGTTAAAAATGACAATGGTTTTGTCGCTAAATGATCACTTTGATCAAGAGGATACAAAAATTAACAATGGTTTATTGATGACCGCCATTGTCATTAGGCAACCATAGAAAAACGTTTGTGCTATAAAATACCGAAAGTGTCTAAATTGATCATTCTACAATGAGACCATTGTCTTTTTAATCGGTGCTCTGCTGGTGGGATTGTAGTCAAACTCTAGCTTATCAAGCGTAAAAAAATTAACTTACAATAACAGTCTCCACCATTTTGGTAATATCAAGTTCCAGTAGCTTGTCTTGGTGACCTGCCATGAGCAGTTTTGTCGGGCTCTCTTGGAAGAGACATTGCATATCTATCATGTTCGGAGATCTGAAACCATTAAAGTTCTTTACAGATAATGATGACAAAAATTGCTTTAAAAAAGCGACGAACCGACTTCAGTGACAAACCACTGAACCGATTTTGATGAAATTTCTATGGGACCAATCTGAAAGTATACCCTTTCAAATAAAAAAAGAATTTTCTAAATCGGTCGGAGATCTGAGGTAAAAAACATTTAAAAAAAATACCCGACGAATTGATAACCTCCTCCTTTTTTGGAAGTCGGTTAAATTTTTTTAAGAAACAATTTAAAAAATGTATATAATTTCTAATAATTCAAATTCAATATAATTCCACATTCAATTCAAGTTTCAAATTCTATACAATCTGTAATAAATAAATAAAATTGAAGTGTCTGTTTGCAATATCAAAATAACAGCTTTTTACTTAAAACATATATATATGAAAGTACATAAGGTACCTATAACAAAACAACCATTTATAAATTTTTTGTCAGTCTGTCGGTCTGTTTGTTAAGCGTAATCTCCGAAACGGCTGGACCGAATTTGACGGGACTTTCACTGGCAGATAGCTGATGTTAGAAGGAGTAACTTAGGCTACATGTGTGCGAAGCCGCGGGGTACAGCTTGTATAACATAAATGCTTAACACTCATACACCTGCACTAGGATTCCCTGTATCGCAGGTGCCTGGGACAGACACATATGTACACAACACAAACATCCAAGACACAAGAACAAACTTTATGCTCACCACACAAAATCTGACCTGACCCAGAAATCGAACCCAGGGCCCCTCACTTTGCAGGCAAGCTTGCAGCATATAGTCAAAACAAGTGCTGATACCATACTAAAACTAACATTACAGATATCAAACCATTTATGTAATATGTTTTACACCAGGGCTAAGAGGGTCACGTCATAATTAAACTTCCACCTGCTTTAGTCCTGGATACTAATTAGAACAAATAAAAATGAATTGTTTCTAGCAGTGTCTTAAAAGTTTTCTGTGATAACTAAGCCTGTGTTTGGCGATTTTATTTTTTTGTAATTGCACTACTCTGAAATTGTTTCATCTATTATGTATATTCCATTTGTTTTCTATAGGAACTGAAAGTCAAAATTGTAGTTTACTTGTATGTGTGCTTCGGTAATCCTCTTCGTATTTGTTTCCGGAGCATTGATTTTGTTAATATAAAAAGTGCCTCCTCGTGAGTAACAATATCTCTAATTTCTTCAGATTCATGGACTTGAAAAGATGTGTATTTCTGCATCCTTGGGCCATAGTATGAAGTTACGTGACCCTGAAATATGGATTATTTTTACATAGGCTGTAATATTTTTCTAAGCACACCTAATCTACCGAGATTTGTTTGTTCTTTGAACTGAACTAAACTAGAAGTGTAAGTTATATAGTTTTATAGTTTTATTTCTAGACCTAAAACTTATTTCAAGTACACCTAGAAGAATCACTTATGCAGAAAAAAGTGAGTGATGGTTAATTTACTACCTATTTTAGCTGAGATATTTACTGGCAAGGAAAATTTATTAGGGTTATCACACTATTTCTGATCTGCACCACTTGTAATTATTAATAGTAAAAAATACATTATGCACTGCATCATTAAAAATTGAATTATTATAGTATACACACAGTGTACACATACAAATAAAAATAAAAATTGAATAAATCTTTAGAGATAAATTGTAGCAGATCAAACTAGGATTGTGTACATACAAACTACTTTTTTAATAACTTTGACAACTCCTTACATGAATCTGCTAAAAACCCTACCCTATTATTGTATGTGACACTGGTACTATTAGTTAGCCGCTAATCTCAAAAATATTATTACTCTGCTGTCTGTTTTCTTACAAAATAATCTTGTTTACACTTAATTTCTACATCAATGACATTTATCCTTATAACTATTATTACTTACCACGATGAGATGGGTGGGAGATAGTTTCTTTTCTTTAAGGTTTAAAAAAATATTTTCTTACTTACTCCCTGATTCCCCATCCATATAAGTTCCTCATACTTGTCAAACACCACAGTTGAGACTCCAAATCTATCTCCTTGATCAACTAGAACAGTACTCCTGGCCTCATAATCGGCTGCACGGCTTGGTATCAAATATTGTGGGGTGAATTCTTGTGTATATTGAGCTGAAATGACTTAATATTGTTCAAAAATATAATTTAACTAAATACCTACAAGTACTTATTACAGTACACAAAATAGTTTGAAAACCCATTGCCCTTTACATACTTAGTATTTTCTTTCTTGCATGAATCAAACTATTATTATTTATTTTATTTTCACATGGTACAGGTGCTGTTTTAAAATGCTCTCATAAAACTTAATACTTCAAAATGTCCCACCTAGTAAAGTATTCCTGTTCTAGATCTTTTAGTTCGTTAGAATAATGTAGTAAAAAAATATTTGATCTCAATTACATACTAATTACTGACTTGCTATTGTAATAAAATTTATTTACTAAAAATGAAAGTTCAGCAGAAGTTAGATGCTTTTGATGCTGAGTATTTTAGTTTGTTACAAGGCTGGACTTAGGAGTACTGTCTTTAGGAATTGAGTGGATTATAACGAAGAAGAAAGCAGAAAGAAAAGGATCAAGCAACAAGTTAAAAGTTTGAGTATCGATTCCGAAAAATTATACCCACCCGACATCATAGGATCATTCGGCAAACAAAGATCCGAATAATGATATTCCATAACTAAAAATAACACGATCAATATATTTTAAGACATTTAACACTATCGCTACATTTAATTCATTAAATAAACAACTAATATTATTGATTTCAAACAATAAACGAAACAGATAAAATCCTACGCTACGACGACAAATCATGAACTATTTCGAAAATTTGACACGGAGTTTAACTGAAAACACTGTGCTATTTTTACACAATTCTAGTTCTTATTACAACCAGATATAGCTGATTACAAAACTGAGTGTTGTTGTTGGAAAGCGATCCACTACTTGCGGTACTTGCATCTTGTCATCAAACAGACAGGTACGTTCCGTTACGCTCATCAAAGAAGTATATGTAGTTCCATGAATATATATATAAAAGCTTGATGTAATTTTTTTAGACTTGAATCCTTAAGTCTTGATAAATCGCATCTAAAAGTTTCCCAAGTTCAATGATTTTTTTATCATGCAATAGTAATTTAAATGATACCACCAGATTCCTTACATTTCAATGAATATAAAATGTATGAAAACTATGTACCTACTTAAACCACAGATTTGTAATAGAGCAGTTTTTCACGGCCAAACTACAGCTTTACTGTCACATTCAACAAGTGACGTCAGATGTTCTATCTTGTATGGGGCGTCGTAGCGGTCAGTAGATACGCCCGACACGTTTCCTTTTTTTTTCGATAAAGACCAAGTGTGTTGTCATGAGAAAACGGATTGATTGACTTAATATCTCTATTCATATGTACTCAATTTCATAACGTATTAATAGTTAAATAAATAAAAATAATAAATTAGACAAGTAAAATTATATACTTGTAGTCTGGGCGAGGCGTAGACGGACTATTCTCTATCTACGGGGCGAGGCGTCTGGTCAAACTCCTGTTTTTTTAACAGGCGTTTCATGTATTTAGGTATCTACACATGAGTAAACCTACTGCAGGGAACATAGGCAGGCCTATGTTCAGAGGGGGACCTCTTACGACTGCTGTTGATTATACTTGTAATACTTTAATTTTAACAATTTCTTATAGTTTAGGAGTTTTCCACACACCTAAATCTTAAAAATTCTCCTAGCCAACCTAGGATATGTGGCTAGAAGTATCCTCCTATCAACATCTACATTTATTTGAGAATTAATGACTGGTATTGTATAAGTACATAATTATATACATACTTAAAATGTGGAATACAATATTTTAAAGTTAGGTACAGAAAAACAAAATGTAATGTGAGGGATAACTTATATTAACTGCAAAAGCATAGTGTATATTAATAAAGCATTTTAAATACATTTTTACATACATTTTAACTTAATACTTAGATCAATTAACATTAGCTGTGGGTAGGAAATGTTGGTAGTAGCTCTTGGTGAACTCTGTCATCAGGTCAGGCATAGCTTCGGGTAATGAGGTGATGAGACGTGCAGGGCTGCCAGAGTACCTTGCAAAGGAAGGGACCACTGTCTCCGCAGGAAGAACAGAGTTATCTTCAATCATGCAGCAGTCTTTTAATACACATCTCCGACCCTGTAATAATGAAATCAAAACTTAATCAAGTATTTAATAATAATTAATAATAATAAGTAATAATCAAGTAAATAAAATGCTTATGAGACTTGAGAGTTACTTTTAGAATCATCTTTTTATCTCATAAAACTCTAGTCACCCAATATTAATAAAATAGTGCAGGAGATGGGCATAAAATGTACTGTAATTTAAACAGGAACCACAGATTATACTTACTATGACAACATTCTTTCCAATGTACACATAGGAGCCAACAACAGCAGCATTTACAACTGTATTCTCACCAACAAATACATGGTCACCCATTTGAAGAGGGAAGAATGCAACTCTGAAACATAAATAAAAGAGATGTAATGGGTACTGTAGTGCATACCTACTGAGCTAAAAGCACATATTATTATACTAAAAAAAGTGGGTAAAAGTATAGAGTACATAGTCATGATAATTATAGACATTGATGTTGATTCTGGTGTTTCATACCTAAACCTAATTTTAGTTTCACTCTCTCACTTTCTAAATATGAATATGAGAAAGGGATGGAATATATTTTAAACCTGTCAGATTAATTATTTTGCTTGTATCTTTATTAGAAAGACAGAGAAACTAAAATTAAGTTTACGAATGAGATACAAAAATTGACATCAATACAAACACTCACCCTTTACTAAACTTTTTGAAAGGAGGTCGTATAACAGATCCTTTACTAATGATACAAAATCTTCCTGTTTTGACATTGGCCAAGTCTCCCCGAATGATAGCATCACTTTGAACTATCACTTTACCATGAAGTACAATGTTTTGGGATCCACAAAGCACTGTTTGTCGGCTAACTTTGTTACCTGAAGCCTGAAAAATAAACGGTAAATAAGTTCAATTAGTTGTGAGATAGGTACATGACTTGTTTTTTTTTTTGGAAATTGATTACGAATCCATGAAACTTACTGTTTCCACGTATTCTGACTTATTGTAATAAGTATCTTGGAGTTCCATTTTGAAAATGTGCGAACGATTGTTTTAAAGGAAATTCTAATCGCAAACTTTATAGAGATACTACGTACGTATTTTCTAATATATTTTGTTTACAAAATACCTAATCAAAATTTATAAAAATTATTCGTTCTCGTCGACAATGACATTGACATTGTCATTCATAATGTCATTGAAATCCAAATAGCAATGTTGCCAACTTCCAAAAATATTTCCCCCTAAGCTAGGGTCAAAACCATAATAACTATAATCATCACAATTTCGTAGAAAACCCCCTAAAATCACCAAAATTTAATAGAAAACTACAAATTAAATAAATAAATGCAACTTAGTCTTTGTTCATACTTTATTCATAAATTAGTTTTAACTCTAAGAGAATTAAAGCTTTTAGCTGTTGCTTTTTAGCTTAGAAACAGCATTATTTAGTGTCACTACGACGATGCCTACTCAAATTATCATTATCAAATTTATTAATTATCAAAATTCGTTCAAAAATTACGAATTTCAGTGGTACTAAACATAACGCAAGCTTAGCAGCTGCGGGCGGAAGCAAGTATCGCAATAAAACATAGCCCATATCGCTCAGGGATGGTTCAGTAAAAAAATGACAGAATCGGTTTAGTGGTGTGACTACTTTCTGAGATTTCCGCCTCCGTTGGGCAGACTCAGAATAATGATAACTTACTATTATTATTGATGTTACTAAAACAATCCTGTATATTATTATGATAAACGCTCAGTCAAGATGTACCTATGATGTTTTATTTGAATAAAAGGTGAAAATATACTCATATGCCCACATATTTCGTCATCTTTTTGTCATTTTATGTTTCATTTGGTATGCAATAAAGAGTTTTTGTATTGTGTTGTATATTTTACCATTTTATTTTACTAGATATATGATCAGAAACAAGTAGTAAGCCATAAAGAAGTCTGGATCCTAAAAAACAAAACGCCCTAATAATACCCCTAAAAATCTCAATCCACTTATTTTCCACCATTTACGGCGGAAACCCCTAAGTTGGAAACCCTGGCAAAAAGAATAAATATCAAAGTCAGCTGTATTTTTTTTTATTCCCCAGATGAGAAAAATCATTGCATGATGCCGTGGGGTCGGGTGTTGTAACATTTACAGTTTTATATGATATTTTATAGGATAATCGACACGACGCTCTACTGTACAATGCAATGTCCGAATTATTAGGTGTTCGGAAAACCAATTTATTCGGATAATCGAACTTGGATACTTTCATATAAAAACTGTTTTTAATAATAATTATAAATCTCTGTACATAATTTGTCTGTTACGTAAAAATTAAGTGCATATAAAAAAACATAAAAATACAGTCTATGGATAATAATATTTGTCTTATTTTTGGTCTGTTGAACCAAAGCCACAAACTACTAAGGGATACTACGTACCAAAGCGACCCGCGTACGAGCAGCTAAGTTGCTCAATGCTCACTTTATTCAGTACCTATAGACGCATATTTACGCAGAGTACCTAAACTTTTTTTCTTCAATGGGCTAATAGCCTACAATAATATAACCTGTGACAATAATCTACAAGCAAATGTTAGCAATTATAGGCATATAGATGATCAAAAATATGTTCTAGCCCACTACCAGGGCAAAGATAATACAAATATTACTATCTACCTGTTAGTACCTATTTGTATTCTCTTGGACTGAACTAGGTCTTTAAAATTAAAAATGATTTAGAACGAAAAAAATAGCACAAAAGGCGGGAAACTTATAGCGGGATAATAGACAACAATTAATTTTTAACTTAACGCTCTTTCTAAGTTTCTATTTCGAGTTTATTGAAAACCTTAAAAAGTTAAATAAAAAGACAAAGAATGGACAGATTTATTGTTAGAGAGCCGAGAATTGGTTCGTAGAAGTAAATAAAAATGAGACAGACCATTTTATTCGCATTATATCGTTTATTCACAAGCTAAATATTATTTTTTCAGACTATCCGCAGGGAAATCAAATGATAGCATTTTCTGCCAACGCTGGTGGAAGTAACATGATGTAAGTGTAATAAAATATTTATAATTATCCACAACCTGCTTAAGTATAACTTAATAAATATCTGCTATAATGTAGGCTGACAATGTTACTAAATTATTTACCTACGTATAGGTAAATTTGGTAGTAGGTAAAAAGTTACTGATAAATTTTCATTTTTTAACGTTTTACGTCAACTAGGGGGTAAGATTAATTCTTCTGCAAGTGTCCGTCTATGGGTTGGTACCACCGCTTTGCTCGTGAAAGTGCCAAGCAGTAATGTGCAAGTATTACATTGTTACGGTTTGATGAGAATGTCGCAGTGAAATTACTGGGCTTAATGTCTCAGGGTAATGAGAGCAGTGCAGTGCCGCGCAGGCCTTTGTGTTTCAATGTTCTGGGTGCCACTGCTAGCTACGCGTATAGCTATAGCTTACAGCTATGGCACACGAACCGCTGGTCTCGTTATCAAATAGTACCTACTATAAAAGCGCAGTTTTTTCTTATCGCTATCCTACTAATATTATAAATACGAAAGTGCGTTTGGTGGCTTATTGGTTTGTCCTTCTTTTACGCAGCAACGGAACAACGGATCGACGTGATTTTTGGCATAGATATAGTTTATAGACCGGTGAGTACATAGGCTACTTTTTATCCCGCAAAAATGCACGGTTCCTGTGGGAACGCGGGTGAAAACCGTGGGCAGAAGCTAGTCTCTTTCTAATTAGATATAATCACTACAATATACCGATGACCAAGTCGTAGGTACTAAATCTTTACCTACGTTATAGTATACAATAAATTAGGTACCTATCCACTTTTTATATATTGAACTTCCTCAAACTTTCAGACCACCCGAAACAATTTACTTCGGCGGAACTTTCGCGTCCGAGTTCCCAAGCGTCCAGCGAGTCAACCCGGCCAATGTTAATGGACCGCATGCTATGACCCACCAGCATAACATGACCGCTCAGCATAATATTAACGCTCAGCATAACATGACCGCTCAGCATAATATTAACGATCAGCGTAACATGACCGCTCAGCATAATATTAACGCTCAGCGTAACATGACCGCTCAGCATAACATGACCGCTCAGCATAACATGACCGCTCAGCATAACATTAACGCTCAGCATAATACGAATGCTCAGCATATAATTGCCGCTCAGCATAACATGAATCCACAAATGGTGCAGGCGCAGGGATTTGGTTCTAATAATGTAAGTTTTTTTTGTAATTACATAATGAAGGTAGCTGCAGTTAAACATTGATGTATCTGCTGCTCTACATATTATTATAGCTGCAAACGGACTCATTGATTATCAAATTGGACTTCATTTTAATTTGATTTATTAATAAATACTGTCTGCTGAGGAATTTTCGAAACTGTTTTTATCGGAATTAGGCTCTCTCGATACAGGCTTGCCTAGTGAGAGAACCGATGGGTATTTATAAGTATTTTTACAATAATCTGTCTCCAAAAATATATACGATCCAATTGTTTTTAGATATTAATGTTAGAGTAAGTCGTCTGTATTTATTTTTGTTGTAATAAAAAGTATTTTCATTTTTTTTTTTCATTTTTTTCAATATAATATACTAATATAATCCTTACATCATCCCGAGTTACACTAGCTAGGGCAGTAGTGTTGTTTTATATAACATTTGTTACAATGACTTGTTTGAAAATTCCATTAATCATGGTCATGAGAATAGCCAAGATTATATTTTGGCTATTCTAGTGACCATGATTAATGTATTCAGTAAGTATATTAAATCTAAATGATTTCGAATTATAAATATGTGGATTGTGGGTGTTAGATAACATGATTATTTTTGTATCTAAGTTATTTTAAAATAGCGTTTTAAGAGCCTACTAGTCCATGGAGCGAAAAAATCGGTGGACGCGGCTAAAATGCATGCTATTTCGTCTAACATTCGTGGGACAAGGTAAGACTCTGCAGCGATGAGTAGTATGAGGCTAATGCTCGCACATACACAATTACAAACTCTCGTAAAGTCGCGATGAAAACCGAAAAGTCGAAAACCGGCGCGCAAAATTGTACGAATTGGCTTCTGGTGCTTGGGGTTTTACGACAAAACTACTGAATGTTTTTAGTCAGACCAAAGTTATTTCAAATGTCAATAAACTAAAGCTTGTCAGTATGTACATTATTTTGGAGTTTTCGTAATCCTTTTGTAATTTATTTACGTCCAAACTTGCGTTAAAATACGTGCTAAAATACAAATGTTTGAAGGCTCATTACTTTTAAGCCACTTATTTATTTTCTGTATAAATAGCAGGCTGACCTAGATAATGAAGAGATAAATCGATATTATTCTTAATTTTGGACTTAAAACGTCAAGTAGTGGAGTAATCACCGAAGTACGGTTGTATGGAGAAATGAACGACTAGTTCGTCCTTAAGTAATGGGTCCAAATAGGTACATACGTAAATGGGTTACGTAAGAAGATACGATACTATATTTTTTATTTAAAAATGAGCTTTTTGGCACTAGTTTTAGGTGCTAATTTACTTACTTATCAATTTTTTTCCACTCTTGTATTTGTATGAAGTTGCCTATCTGTTTCTACTGTGCTCTCAAAGCAATTTCGTGTTTATGTATCGAAAAGGACATAATTTTTGTTACGCCTTCAGATGACCGGGCAAGGTCACGTGTCTGGGATCGATCCAAGGTATTTAGCCGAGTACAGTGATAACAGCGCGCAGTTCATCGTTTCTGGTGAGTTTTTAAGATTTCAGTGTCATCACCATTTTTCTCATAGAAAAGCATGGTATTTTAATGACAAACAGAAGATAATTTAAATGATTTCTACGGCAAGTATGCAAAGGCAAATCAAGGTTTTTTTTTAACTTTTAAACTAATTCAAAGTCTAACACTAAAGTCTTTTTTAAACTTCTAAACTAGCTTTAACTTTTTTTAAGATTTCTAAAAAGGGGGAGTTTCTCAATTCGTCTGTTTTTTTGCTATGTTACTCGATTTTTCTATAAATTCTCGAATCAATTAATTCTTTTTTCAAGTGTTGTGGTAAAATCGGGTATTAAATTTTATATACGTATTGCGTTGTTTTCGTCGAAATCAAATTGGGTAGCCAGACGGCCACTAGAAAATATTCAACTGTCTGTGCTGTGTTTGAATCACAATGTTTTCTATCACTGAAAGCGCAAGCTCATCGTACGATTCGTAACACGAAGATAACGTACTTCTCTATTTCTACTATGGCAAGCTCGCTTAGTAAATAAACTACCAGGTAACTTATATAAGTAAGGTACTTATCAGTAGAATATCACTTTCTAGATTTAAATATCGTAACAATAAACACTCAAAAACCACTTCTAACATACCTTACCCGACCATACCCACATAAACCTGGACAACATTATCTAGTGTCCATCTAGAAACCAATGGTACTACGTTATAAAGTTTTAAATTACCCAGCAACTTGTCCCATTGCGGTCACTAGCAACACCGCTATCGGACTGTTATTGGTATTTCCAGGTCAACAAATACAAAGGAACGCCACTCCAATTAACTCTAGTTTCGGGAGTGACTATCAGAACCGCAGCTTCAATGGAATGGATAGGAATAAACAAAAGAGTTTCGCATCGCAAGTTACTATTGGTATGTTTTTTGCGATAGACTAACGAGGAGAGCTGCTGGTTTGCTTGAGAAGGTCAAGTCTTCCCGAGACAATTGCAGTGCAACCCAGAGCTTTCAATTTATAGATAAATCCTGCGCGGCACTTCACCACGCTCGTTACTCTAAAATATAACAGAAATGAAAATGACAAAAGAATTCTATACAAATAAATACAATTGATGTGTCTGTTTGTAAAATAAAAATAACAGCTTTTTACTAAATGCATATGAAAATATATACGGTAGTACATAAGTAAACAAAACAACCATTTATAAAAAAATTGTCTGTCTGTCTGTTTGTTCCGGGTAATGTCCGAAACGGCTGAATCGATTTTGACGAGACTTTCACTGGCAGATAGCTGATGTTATAAGGAGTAACTTAGGCTACTTTTATTTTAGAAAAAGAATTAGGATTCCGCGCAAGAAAATAAAACCCCTTAAATCCAATATATCCAATATCTTTTATACGTCTTTATAGTTTTGCATTAGTTTTGTTATATTACTTATATTTCTTTTGCTAGAATCACCAAGAGTTGAAGCAAAGCTAAAGCCACAATTTAATCAAATGGTTTGTCAAGATAATAAAAACGTCCAGAATCCAAAGCAATTAAGTTCCAGTAAGTATCTATTATTTTAAAATGGTTTGAGTACCTATATGACACTTGACATTGTACTCAAACAAAAGTATTCGAAAATTACTAGAATAAGTTGAAAGTCAAACTATCTAACTTTCTTAAAAACTTTCATCATGTTCCACTAAAACTGCTGAAAAACTTCTATTCGCTCAAGAAAGAAGACATTTTCATCTAACTTTAGTACATTCACTCAACTTCTTCAATATTCAACTTCTACATACGTACATAATATAGATTTGAACAGCCAAAAGAAACGCCAAAAAACTCAGACAAATAAATTTACTGATGATCAAATAAAACTATATATATTTCTAATACAGACCGTAGACGCTTATGCAAACGTGCGTTTGCTTGTCAGAATAACAACGCTTTTGCTTCAAGCGCGGATTTCGAGTATGTCGTAATCGACGCTTCATGGAAAAGCGTTGTTATAGCTCAGCTCAGTTTTTTATGGCTGATTTAATTTGATTGATTTTCTATTTTTACAAAGATAAGGTGTTAATTACCTTATTAACTTCGTAAGCATTAAAAAATTTCTCATAACTTTTCTATTAAGTAAATGCAAAGAAATCTTCCAATTTTTCGTTCTGTCAAATGCAAAAGCATTTCTACCGAGCGGCGTCGTGCAAGGAAAAGGCCCTTTGCTCGCTCTAACAAGCTCATTACCCTGTATTTTCGAGGAAACTAAGCTTCAGAGGAGAACTTTGTGATACTTGCGTGGATTCAAGTAGCCCCCAAATGAGTTATGAGTTCAAAAGTAGGGCTATCATTGTGAAGACGTGATACAAACTTGTTAAGGTAATTGAGTTATCTCTCGTGGAGGTTAGGAAAAAAGTTGAGTGGAGTCTTTTTAGGTAAAGATGCGTGTGTTTTCGTTGACCACATTGCTGCTTCAACTATAATAGTATATAACGCATTTCTTGATTACTCATTCATTTATAACCTTTGTTTACACTTGAATAAAAGGGGTTGAAAACTTTAGGAAAAGTATAGATCCGTCAGATTTTTGTTCAAAATCGCATCGCACTATGAAACTTGTAGTTTCATTTGGAGCTTGAGCCAAGACTAGTACGACGAATAGAACCAAAAATGTTCAAAAACATAATGTTCTAGTGTCCCTGACAGTTGAAACTTTAGAACAAATGGACATGGAGATTTTAAAATGATTGCAAATTATTTAGCTTTTACAAAATACAAATGATCTTAAGATCCCCCGATCTATCTACGCGACTTTGGGTAAATTGAGGCAACCCTGCAGAAGCCATTTAAAGAAGAAGTTGAAGTTGATCTTAAGATCTTTAGGTCTATTGATCACTTAAGATACATTCAATATTTATCTACTACTAACAAAGCGATGCCTTCTCGTTTCATTGATCTTACTTATTATTTCTTTAACGATCTTAATTTAATGAAGCAAATAGATTTCACCAAATTAACTACCCATTAGTACATAGGTACTCTGGAATCATTTGTCTGAATTCGCGCTAATTATTTAGAGGTTCGAAGGACGTCCAAATTGAAGAATAAATTCACTTTGTTATAGTGCCTCTGGTAAAAAAACCAAATGAATTGGATTTGCTGAGGAACGATATCCAGAATCAAATTGTGTCCCGTGCTGATAAATTGAAGGTAACATTTTATCTTTTACTCTGTTTTAAGTTCTCTTGAATAATACATTGCTGGTGTTTTTTTTTTATGTTATTTGGTAACGAGACGAGCTGGTCGTTTGCCTGATGGTAAGCATAACGCCGGCCCATAACAATTGCAGTGCCACCCAGAACTTTGAAACACAAAGGCCTGCGCGGCACTGCAGTGCGCTCGTTACCCTGAGACATTAGGTATTAAGTCTCATAAGCCCAGTAATTTCACTGGATACTCTGCTCATCAAACCGGAACACAGTAATGCTTGCACACTACTGCTTGGCGGCAGACTTCACGAGCAAAGCGGTGGTAACAACCCAGACGGACACTCGCAGAAGAGTTAGTCCTCCCACTAACAAAATACAAAGCTCAAACGAAATTTAATATAACCTCTCTGCAAGTTCATAATAGGAATTATATTTTATCCCCAAGACGAGTCCTAGCTCATTCATTCAGCAAAACTCATTCTTATCAGATCATAACCGGACCGAATCACTATAAATCATGTAGAAACGGCTCTCATCTCGAGAGCTCATTCCTTTCTTATTAAAACACGATCTTTATTGGGCAGTTTCAAAGGTAATCCAAGTTTTATGAACATCACCTCGTAGTTTTACGATTCTGTAGAGCAAAATATTCCTGAATTGAGATGGTGAAAACTTTTGCATAATTAAATGAAATAATATAAACATGAAAATGGAAAATTCTGGTAGCATTTGTAAGCTTTTAGACTAAATGAAAAAGTGCATAGTCATCTGACATATCTTTTATCTATCTAAGAGACAGGGAGTAAGGGCGAGGCCACAGTGCTCCGGTGAGAAGACGCATCGCAAAAATTATGAACGCACCGCATTGCGTTGACTCAACGCAAAAATTTCATTGCATAGGGTGAAATCTCTGACCATTCGGTTGATTCGGTGCGGCACCGCATTGAAGACTTGGTATATCCAACGCACAAATTAAAACAGGCAAAAAGTCAAACACGCATAAAGTCACACACGCATAAAGTCATACACGCATAAAGTCATACACGCATAAAGTCATACACGCAATAAAGTAAAAAACGCATTAAGTCAAACACGCACAAAGTCATACACGCATAAAGTAAAAACCGCATAAAGTCAAACACGCATAAAGTCAAACACGCACAAAGATAAACACGGAAAAAATCAATCTCGCATAAAGTCAAATCGAGTAAATGTGTAGACAACAGACGATCGACTCCATATTTTTTGTCGATACCACTAAGGATGGTTTTTTGTCTTTCACTATTTGTGTTGTGTGACGTCGTAGATTTTTACGGTGCGTTGTCGCACCGCAGTGTTGTGGTCTCCGTCTTTTGGCTGAATTTTGTTCGGGAAACATCAAGTCGTAAAGTTATTCTTGAAAATCATACGTTTTTCGTTCAAGGGTTCACTTTAAGATTGTATCTTACACATCAGATCTGATTTTTTCTACATCTCATGCTCAGTGTAGAAATAAGCTTAGAATATTTCAACTGCTGTGAATGCAAAAGTACCCTTTTATTTTTCTACACGGGTTACCGTAAACAACTCGTGTCATTACCAATGGCAAGGGCTCTAAAGTGCGCAGTTTACGATTCAATAAACTAGGTACATGCATACACTCTTATGTATGAGCCACTGCTCTTGTAGGCCATAAATCAACTTTAGGCTTCCAAATGGGCTCAACTGCAAAAACAATGATAAAACGTAATTGATGTACACGCACATGAATCAACGTTATTGTCTTTTGATGTGTTATGACCAGTTTATTTTATACTTTCATTCAAATATAATTATTTGGACAGAGCATTCATTTTTTTTGTATTTTGTGGGTACCTACTTATTTTAGAGAATCAGTAGGTAAGTACACACACCCTTGTGTATATTTAAGTACTATTTTTAGAGATCCGTAATGAAACAAGGTGTCATAGTCATATAGCTCTCTCTGTCTGTGGTTTTAGCTAGTCAGTTGAAAAAATAATAATATGAGAATATTTTCAAATGTGATTCCGTTTAAATTATAACAAATGCAGAAGTGTGTTTGTTCGTTTTTTGGTTTATTGGGTTGTCCTTATTTCACGCAGCATCGGAGCAACGTATCGACGTGATTTTTGACATAGATATAGTTTATGGACCGGAATGTAACATAGGCTACTTTTTATCCTGAAGAAATGCGCAGTTCCTGTGGGAACTCGGGTGAAACCACGGGCAGAAGCCAGTACATCCAAAAAAGGATATAAGGAAAGCGGGAGAAAAGGGGCAAAGTCTGAAAAGGCGGGCTCGAATACTTACTACTAATCATCAATAATAACTTAAAAAAAGTATAGTGTTCAATAATAATTGTAGGTAATCATACGAGCACCAATTCAATAATAAGTGCACTGCAAAAGTGCGTTTCTCGTGTAACAAAAACTTTTCAATCGAGGGAATACATACAAACACTCCTTTTTTGTGCAATCGTGTAAAAATAAAAATAAGACTCAGATATTCTTTTACAAGTACAGCGAATGAAAAGCTAATCGGCTCAAAAAAGAGAAGAGAGAGAAAAGAAATATTCGATCTTAAATTTTTCTCCAAGACAAAGACTGCGGATATTGCATCGAGCGGCGCCGTCAGGACTTCCCGCACTGAGCGTTTAATTGTGAAAACGAATTTTCAGCTTTATGAGAGGCCGCTAAGTATCTTTCATAGGAAGATAGTGGTGTGGATTCTGTCGTTTCTTACCTAAACCTAATTTTAGTTTCCCTCTCTTTCCAATACATAACATGAGAAAGAGATGGAAGATGTTTGACAGATCTAAATGTAGTTTTAGAGCTGTCAAATATCTTCTATCCTTGATAAATTAGATGTCACTCAATTTATTGCCGTTAAATTTACACTAGACACAGCAAAGAGAATTTGACTGATCTAAAATATATTCCATCTCTTTCTCATGTTCCCATTTAGAAAGAGAGATTGTAAATAAAACTAGGATTAGGTATGTAATGACAGAATCGACACCATTATTATATTTTTTATTATTACTACAATGACTTACTTAGTGCATGGTCGGCAATCAAGGCATTTCGTGTGATTTTATTCTCTCTATAGCGAGAATAAAATGCGACGCCCTTCTATCAAACTGAAAATATGTACTTATTCTAAGCGCATACCATCATGTTGTAAACAGTAAAAAAGTACTGGTTGTAGGTACTTATGACTAACTCTTCTGCGAGTGTCCGTCTGGATGGATATACTTAGCCGTAATGTACAAGCATTACTGTGTTCCGGTTTGATGAGCAAATTAGTCATTGAAATTACTGGGCTTATGTCTCAGGGTAACTAGCGCAATACTGTGGCCGGCCTTTGCATTTTTAAAGTTCTGGGTAGCACTGTAGTTGCAGCCGGCGTCATGCTTTCCATCAGGCAAATGACCAGCTCATCTCGTTATACGATAATATAAAAAAAGTCTTTCAATTTCATTTCGACCGAAACAGAGTTAGATACCCGTGAGTCTATTTACAGCAACACTCTTAAGCGTTTTATGATCTCAACACAAAGATTGACTCGACAATAGGCTATAAAGCGCTTGAAGTTATTTAGCTTTTCAGCAGCTTTATGCTTTAAAGCAATTTTACTGCTGTTGCCTTGATAACGCCAGCTGTTTAGGCGCTAGACTTTACTATGGCAGTGTTGCCACTAAAGTGCACTTCAGGTGATTTTGTTTATGATGAAGCAACAGGCTTGCTGTTAGCAGTCATTTTGTTTTACACTAGAGAGTCTTCTACTGCTTTTTGTGTGAACTTTCTTTTTACATAGAATAACTTGTGTTTGACCATTTCTCTCAGCTGTTAGTACCTAAGCCACATTGCGGTCTACAATGATGCTCATTTACTTAGAAGTCACCTATGATTCACTCTCGATTTGGATCAGGCCAGGTTATAGTTATCGGGAAACATACAGACAGGCAAGGAGTTCCACATACCTAGTGGTTGCTATGAGACTTACAAATAAAAATCCATTATATACATCTAGTTCCTGTAAGGTTCCTGTTTATAACTTTAACTAAGGCCTGCTTTAACGTAATAAAAGAATTTATGGTGTGCGTTATATGTCGTATGGTTTGTTAATACAAACCATGCATTATACAAACTCAAGAAGACGACTAAAGTGACCAATATAGGCAATATCCTTCCAAACCTTCCATTCCTTATAAACCACACAAAATGGATTAAACCGGTTTCGAGCTATTTTAATAAATAGCTCGAAACAGGTTTAATCCATTTTTATTATTTATAAAAAGCAAAATATTTTTTTTAGACTGCTTTGTTTATAAATTGTCAAGTAACGAGGAAAGATAATAGTGATGCGGGTTGCAGCACCGCTTGGAGATTGAAAAACCTGGCCGATACACATCTGGGTATCTAATAATCCCCCTAGACCGTGTGGTTTTCGCAGGACGAAAAGGGGGATGGTGTGGCGGCGCGTCACTAGTTGTGACGTGCATCACTATAGTCTTTCCACGATACTTGTCAATTTTTTTAAACAACTTTGTTTACAAATTTACAAGTATCGGGGAAAGATAATAGTGATGCGCGTCGCAACTAGTGACGCGCCGCCACAAATATATGACTGTAAAATTAAATATTTTTGGTACATTATTGTTTTCTCGTTCAGGCACTACACAAAAGCGGGCCGAGAGCATTTTCCGGACCGGTCGAGAAAGTTCTGAAATGGCATAAGTCTCTACAAGACATTGGCACATTGATTTTTTATGAAATTGTTGGTAAGTTTTATATTAATGATAATTTGTTTACGTCGTATTAAAGATTTGTCCATTGTACCATTTGCGATATACTGGGATTTGAATATCCTTGTATCCCATGTAGGTACTTATAGTTAAGTGATAATGTCATACTTAAGTGATTCTTTACTTTGTATATTTGGAGGTTTCACATATTTTTACACGGACTACTTAAAACGTAAAAGTGACAAATTTATGTTCACTTTATTAGACCATTTAAAACAGATTTCTACTTATATTTCCTAGAATTAACTTACTCATCCTGTAGCACCTTGTAACTTTTTGCAGCTTTAAACTTTAAAACTTAAAAATGATTAAACTTAAAATTAATTAACCTCCCTAACTTAGCTGTCATTTCACACAATCATATTCAAATACTTGCATAACTTGCAACTTTGACTATTGAAACACTAATATTATATTTAACTTATAAGCGAAGTTCAAGTAGCCTTAAAACGACTATTTTTAAACATTCATTTCAACATAATATTTAACTTCTAAGATCCCAGTGGGAGTTAATATCTTTTGTTCGGCACAGTTACTTATGTTATAAAAGATATAATGTATAAAAATATTAAAGGCTGACAATAAGCATTTTTTTAGTCAGTAAATTTTTACAAGCCTTTTTTACAACTTGCAATGTTCGTATGTTTGTTTAGATAAAATCTTGCAAGCTAAATTTGACCCGTGTCCAGGTGTTTCGATCGAACCGAACATACTGTTAGGTCCAGAGATGAGAAAACTCGGTTTGAATAATCGACACACGTGTATTTTCACTCGTAGTTCACTGAGGACTGCTGTCCTTCCCTTGCGTAGCGCTGGGATGACTACGGCGTAGCACTGACTCACGGCGTAGCTGCTGACGTAAAAGCGTAGCACCACACCATGTTCTACCTTTATTCTTACAATACATATAAATGTAAATCGGAGCTAGTCTGATGATGGAGCTGGAAAGCGGCCACATTAACTCTGTAAAGGAACGACGTAATCCTGCACCTGGGGGCTCGTTTGATTTGTCTCTACAAGTACTTTGACCCCCGATAGTTTCCGGGGTTTTGATAATGGAACCGGAAGGTGGCCACAGAAAGAATTAGTACTAAAACTAAATAACGTCTAGTATGGTCTTATCGCTGAATAGCGATCTCTTCCAGGCAACTTCTGGATGGAGACAAATTAAGAAACAGTAATAGACGCTTGTGGTATTTTATTTCATTGAAACATTATTTCCAGCTAAATGTGTGAGTGTTAGACCCGGAGAATCGTGTTGCAAGAACTTGGTTGTGAGGGACGACGGCGGGCCGGCGATACAGGTCGTCTACTATGAAATCGATTTCTTGTTGCCAGAACTCAAGCCACCTTGTACTATCAGGTAACGCTGACTATTACTGCTATTATTAAAAATCTATTTATACATTGAAGCATAGAAATAAAATAAATACATAGTGGACAGGTCAAATTAACAAACTTACATATAAGTACTGTTGAAACTAAATACTGTTTTCCAAAAAAATCTCAACAGCCTTTGCGTCGCGTGTCGTTCACGAGTTCATTTATTATGTCCATAACGCTGTAATGTTATTAAACGCAGTTTTTCACAGCCAAATCAACAAAATGTATGCTTTTAGTACTACAGCTTTACGGCCCGTGTAGAACAAGTGACGTCAGATGTTCTGTCCAATTTGTATGGAGCGTTTTAGCACGCAGTAGATACACCCAACTTTGAATCATATTTTTGACGTTTCTAGTGTTCAATTTTCAATTTTTTCAATACAATTTATACATCCAATCCAATTTTTACATTTGATTGTCATGAGAAAACGAATTGATTGAAAAAAAAAATTGAGTCAACATCCCCATTGTGAAACTTACATCATCAGCCGGAAGACATCCACTGCTGAACATAGGCCTCCCCCATAGAACGCCACTTGGATCGACTACTCGCCTCATGCATCCAACGGTTCCCCGCGGTTGTGACAAGGTCATCAGTCCACCTAGTGAACTTTGTGAAACTTTTAATTGTCCCATTTTGTAGGGTTGTGGGACGAATGATGGCGGGCACATGCAGACTGCAAGCTTTTAACGTGCGTCCTGCGACAGGCGACGACGTTGCGACATTACCACGTCGCGCCGCTGTCGCTGCGCACCATGTTGCAAAACTCTGCAAGGAATACGGACCTAATGCTCAACTTGCTTAAATTGTTGTGAGAGACGTAGAACCTCCATACACGAGCGCTCCAATCCACAACATTCCAATCTAACACTCCAAAAACCGCCCGTGTAAATCTCAGAACGTTTGGAACGTTCGCTCTATGACTACACGTAATCCATGTGTAGTCATAGAGCGAACGTTCCAAATCCAACGTTCCAATTCATCATTAGTGGCCGATACGACAATCCATTTCACGCTCAGTTGGCATTCCTCGAGACGTAGAATGACCGAAAAATGGAGTGACGGCGCGCTAGGAATGGAGTGACCGGCTGTGCTAGAAATTGGGCTATAGTTCCAATCCACGTCGCGTGGAGCGATGGATTTGGAATGCTCGTGTATGGGGGCTCATACGTTTCAAATTATTATTTTGGTTTTCAATATAATTTTTTTTGTAAGGTTAGTTAGTTATTCTTACGATAATATTTCTTTTGTGTTGTGGAAGGATATTGCCTATATCGTTCACTTTAGTCGTCTTGCTTTTGTATAACGTAGCTTGTCGCAGTACGATTCTAAAATAATGACTATTCATTATTCTAGAATCTATATGACCGATTGTGCGGTCGCCAACTTCATTCGAAACACTTGTTATTTGTATACCATAATATATACTTCTAACTTTTAAGAGCTAAATGAAGACTGTGTTTTCTTAGTTTATTTGAATAAATATTTAATTAAAAGTCTGAACTTAATTATTTTATTCCAATCTAGATTTTTAAGATATTAATCTATTATTTGCATAAGCCAATAAGTATAGTACCTAGATAAATATGTATGGTTAAACTGGAAATTGAGGAACTTGAACTTATTTAAGACTATTAATATTCCCAATCTAAAATCAAAACTGAATAAAGTAAAAAAATATTGTAACTATATAACATTAAAATCGTTAAGAGCTGAATAGTGAATATGTAAATAATCCAGTTTATGCTTCTAATTTGATTATATTTTATTAAAGCTAATTCACGATGTAGGTAAGTACTAAATCTTAAGAAGCGAAACATCTAAATACGTACTTTTAGGACTAACAAGAGTGCTCTAGTTTGCTCACGACTTTCTTTTAGAATCAGCCTTTAAAAATGCCACTATAAAGACTTATAAAAGTAGCGCTGTGAAAAGCAAAGTATCAGAAAATCATAAAAAAGTTTTCCACAACGTTTTCATACAGCCTCTTCAAGGCTCCCTTGAGAGTTGCACCTGCGAGCACAACTTTATTGCCTCCAGACATTGTGCTCGTAAAACATATTTGAATTTGAAGTTAATCCTACAAACACTTTATGGTCTAATCAGGCATTGCAGTTTTATTATAACGGTAGCTACTGGCCGCGGTTTTACCCGCGCGGAGATATTGGATTTTATGGGTTTTATTTTTCTGCGCGGAACCCTAACTCTTTTTCTAAAATAAAAGTAGCCTAAGATACTCCTTATACTGGTTAATATTGTTAGGTATTAAGTCTCAGAAGCCCAGTAATTTCACTGACTACTTTGCTCATCAAACCGGAACATATTACCTAATGCTTGCATATTACTACTTGGTGGCAGACTACACAAGAGTGGTGGCGCCCATACGGACGGATACGGATACTCTTATAGAAGAGTTAGACCTACTATCTGGTATAATGTATAAGAAAACTATGGACTGATTAGTACCCTATGTACAGCTACTGTAGTTCCGCAACGCACCAAAGTTCAAACGATTTGTATTTAAATTTCTCTTGATAAATGAACTTCAACTAATATAGGAGCCCGTTCCCGTCACAAATGTTTTTAGACTCCATATTAATTTTAAAATTCAAAACACCAAGACCGTGATCAAATTTAATCTAGCAACTTGGTAAAGTTCAAACCAATTTTGCAGAGAAGCTGGCGATTATTTTGATGTGCCCTCATTTAGTTGAAACAAAACAAATTAAACAAGTTATGCAAAGAGTTCATGACTAAATATCTGAGATAATTGGTTCCGATCTTGGCAAATTGTTGCAAAAATTATATGAGCACTATCAGAAAGGAATTCTGGTAAATATATCTTAGTAACCGTAAATCACTGCAGTTCAGGCTACTAAAATAATAAAGTACCAATCTTATTACTGATGAGTCCAACTGATGGATTCAAGTCTGACAACTGCGAACGATGTCGTCTGAGTGTTGCAACATGAAGATAGTGCGATATCACAATTACGTACATCATTTTTAATAAACTCTCATTATTTGATTTAGTTTACTTCATATAATTAACGCTCGATTACTTTGTAGGACTTATTTTTAGTTACCTACATTTCACTATTAGCACAGAATAGAAACTCCTGCGAGAGTCCTCCTGAATGGCTTTTCACGGCTTTGCAAGAAACTTGGTGTTTTGGCTTGAGTGTCATACCCAAATTTATCAAACGTATAAGAAGAGAGAAAGAGAGATAGAGTTAGAGAGAGCAGATGTCTCAGGGTCATGAGTACAGTGTAATGTAGAACGAAAACTCTGTGTGGCACTGCAGTTGTTATGGACAGACATAATGCAGAATATCCAGTAGAAATCACCTCTCGTGATCTATACGTTTAATAACAGCATTGTTTTTTTCATACACTAAAACAACTTGTATCGATGATATCAGTAAGTAAGTAAACACATTTAAGACTTAATCAAACATAGGAGCTAAAAAAAAATATTTTTGCGATTACCTATCCATTCAAAGCCAAATCTCATACCTGGCGCGTTCCAGTAACAAGCGGAATCCGATTGGCACCTGAGACTTCTCGTTCAGTTTCCTTCCAATATTTGATATTAAAATTAGATGTTGCCACGGGAACGTAGCGAGATGCTTGCAGATTGCACACTGGGAAAAAGTTTTTTTTATCAGGTCAGGGCTTGGAAGAGAAAATGTAAAGGGGAAAACTAATAGTGTTTGGTTCATGGAATCAGCGTTACAATAATTCAGTAAGGTAAAGCCACTACTTCTGGTAATGACTACATATTCGGGCTACCTATACTCATAGATATTTATTGACTGTTCTAATAATGCTGGCCTGAAAATAACATATAACAAAAAATGCAGGCTAGACGCATCACTTATCCACATGGACTATGGGGATAGTTATTATGTCTTGTGCTCTCACTGCTGTTTTAATTTCCAGTGAATTCTTTACTAGTAGTATGAATTCTATTGTAGTTACCACAAGTCCACGTAAAGTATAGTCTGCAGTTACAAAATTAAATGACGTTCCTTGCATACTGATTTTTACCTTATTCTAAACTTTTTATTCAACCACGTATTACGAGTATAAGCTTTCGGCTTTTACTAACTAGTAGTTAATACATAAATAAACACTACACCTAACCTTGCCACAAAAACAGTTGGATAATCTACAAACCAATGTATATATTATGTTGTAAGATGTTGCAAAATATGTTCTAGCCCAGTTGGAAGCGTACCCAACAAGCTGGAGACATGCTGATCCGTTGAGCCAGATAAGTATCAGCATTTTTTGGTTACGCGTCGTCAATCAAACGTTCTGCCAAAATTTTGAAAATAAAATGAGACCCTGGCCCCCGCTGGCCCAATATTTGAACACCACACGGCTCAAATATGTAACCGCTCCCGAGGTTAGCATATTTTCACCGCTTGAGTCGCTCAGCCGAAGAAGCCACGACACCAGCCCTAATATGTGTCTCAGAAATATGAGACGGTGTCAAAGTGCCGACACTAGTAGTGCCCCACACTATATAGCTTTCCTACTGCACCGCACTTAACCGTACCCATCAAATAAATGAACTTGGACTATTGTCTAAGGTATCTTCGCCGGCCACTTGCAAAGTTCTAACCTAGATCCTTGTTTAGATAACTATCGAATGCAACGTTTGCTTATGCACCGACCACTTTGAAGACCATTCATTTAAACAAACACACCTATTCCTTGACGGTGATTATTCTACATCGTTTGGCGTTTGCCCAGCGCACGATACCGAAGTTTACGGTGCTTAAGGGGCAGAATCCGGCGCGCCGCTATCTCGCTCGCGCATCTTAGCATTTTTGAAGATAAATAATCACTTAATATAATTATGAAAAATCGCACTCGGTGAAATTGCTGGCATTAACATTACAAAGGTACGGCAAAAGTATCATTTTGATCCGATCAAGTTTTCATACATGAAAATGGGCAAAACATAAAATCCCATTTTTAGGTTTGAAAACCTGAATGGAACAAAATGAAATTTTTGTGTAACCTTTGTAATGTTATTGTCAGCAATTTCACCGAATGCGATTTTTCATAATTATATTAAGTGATTGTTTATCTTCAAAAATGTTGAGATGCGCGAGGGAGATAGCGGCGCGCCGGATTCTGCCCCTTAAAGCTAATAAAGTAGGGGAGGAAGAAAAATAGCAGGTTACGAGGCAGATGTTGCTTGAAAGCCTGCCAAGACGTAGACGGCTAACATGATTGTAGGATAAAAAGCCAATTTGAATATAACAAAGTAACTGATTTTCCGATTTGGCCACGAGTTCAGCTACGATCTCGTCAATAAAATCGCGAATTTCCGACGCAATTGACGTTCAAAAAGTGGTTATTTGGTAAGCGCATTGTTCATAAATTGATGTCTTGCTCGCCTCGCTTTCTGTACGGTTTACTTTGGAATATGATGGAAATTGTTTTCGTCAATATGATGATATATCTACGAGCAAGGTTAACTGACCTCTATGTGCATAATTAGATCAATACCTCTTTATCTACGGTTTTCTTAATACTTGTTGTACTACATACTTTTTGTTCATTTCAGTTAAAAATCTTGTGAAGATAGAATATATACTTAGTACCTATCTAATAGATCCGTTACTATCCTCGATCATAATTATTGTCACAAACCACTGGCCGTCAGGTCACCAGGGCAGCATGTGACGAAGTACCATAAGATTATATCCTAGTTTTATTCCATACCCAGATTCCATAAAGTTTCATTATTTTGTGTCTCTAATAGCAAAGTACGTAGTTATAAAATATATAGGTAGGTATATATGTAGGTAGTTATAAAAAGTAAACATACAATATTCATGGGTATTCTTTGCAATTTTGCTCATTTCCTGTTATATTTGTCCTGCAAGATCACATTAATATAAGCCTCTCTATTTTAAAAAGCTCTTACTAAATCTAATAATTCCTGATTAAAACAATAAGGGCCGGCAAAATCCCTATATTTTCGACTTAATTTCAAGGTTGAAAGACCAGGGCACTGAATAGATGACAACAAATTCTCTTGGATTAATTTCAAAGTTGAAAAACTCTTAGAAGAAGCCAATCTAAGTTAAAAAGTTCGCGAAATATAATATTATAGCGGCTTCAAGTTAGCACCAACTTTGGTTTTACACTTTTTATGTTACACTTTAGATATTAAATCTCACAGTTTTCAGGGAAACTATAAAACAGTTTCCAAATCAATACAACTTTTGAACAGATTTCTTTATTGTTATGAGTAACTCTACTTAGGTACCTAATAATAAAATTATAATTCGTAATCAATTTAAACTGTATACCTAGGTACATTACATTATCAGCCTCTTACGCCCCCACTGCTGGGATTTTACAAAGGAACATTTTACAAAGCTTCTCAAGAAAGTAAATACTAACCTTCTTCAGAACGTAAAATAAGACTAATTGTTACCGCGGATGATGTAACATTATAAAAAATGTTAAGAGTAACTAAAATTTCAGCAACTTTGTTCAAATTTATACCTACATTGTAGCAACTATTTCATCAAAACTTTATCGGGACCATTTTGAGCACGTACAAAATATCTCTAACAACCTAAGAAAGTCCATCTTGACGAAAATTAAGATGTTACGCCGAATAGTCGATTAACATGCAAATTGCATATTAATTCTTGCAAAATGGACGGCCATTAAAAGTTAATATAAAGGATCAAAGGAACGTTTCTTGCTATAACAGGTACCTTATACAGATGACTAATAAGGGTTGAAGATACTCTAATAACTGTTGCAAATTAAACTGATGTTTTAGAAAATGGAATTGCCGTCCGAAATTTCTATTTAGTCGTGATTTAATCGGATGAGGCTGAATTAAAACAGAGTGTAGAGAAGTGATTGAGATTGAATCGTAAGTACCTTTGGTTAATAACATTTTTTCAGTCAGTAAATTATTTTACACAGTACAATTCTTGTTTCCTTTGGGTTTTTGACGAGACGAGCTGGTCGTTTGCCTGATGGTAAGCATAATCCTGGCCCATAACAATTGCAGTGCCACACAGAACTTTGAAACACAAAGGCCTGCCCGGTACTGCAGTGCGCTCATTACCCTGAGACATTAGGTATTAACTCTCATAAGCCCTGTAATTTCACTGGCTACTTTGCCCATCAAACCGGAACACAGTAATGCACATTACTGCTAGGTGGCAACAAATACCGGTGGCAATAGTTGATTTGGGGCTTACAAATAAATAAAATGGAAGTGTCTGTTTGTAATGTCAAATAAGAGCTTTTTACTAGATGCATATGAAAATATATACGGTACCTCTAAAAAAACAATTTTTAAATTTTTCTCTATATCTGTCTGTTTGTTCCGACTTATCTCCGAAACGGCTGGATTTATATTGACGGTACTTTCACTGCCAGATAGACGATGTTATGAGTAACTTATGCTACGTGGGTGAAGCCGTGGGGCACAGCTATAGTTCCTAGTAAAAAGTGGCTTACATTGAAAGCTTTTCTAGCAGATTTCAAGCACGCCGTCTATGTAGGTAGTTCTACTAGTCTATGTCTACACTTCCCAACGTGGCAGCTAAAATACGAGCGGTTGCTATGAGTTTAGAGAAAATATTTGTACGTTTCAAAGCATAAAGACTGACAAATATGCTCAACATTTGGTTTCGAGGTTTGGATCTTATGTGTGCGACCGCGTTTTGCATAGCGATGTTTTCAAAGATAGCAAAGAATTCCTTTACGATGCTTTTGAGACACGAGCTACGGCAAAATATTGCTGTTGATAAAAATTATAAAACAAATACAATTTTCGCAAATATGACTTTTATGACGGCTAAATTAGTTACTACTTGTCTGCTAAGCAAGAGGCCCTGGGTTCGATTCCCCATGTCATGATAAAATATTTTGTTTAGCTTGAAATGCATCGTGAAATAACTCCTGAAAGACTTTTACGATGTAATGCACGAAGCTGTCACAATACCAGTTAATGGCGTTGGTTGCAAATAGGCCATTTGAGTGTATGGTGTGGCTAAGTGAATGTGTTTTTTATGTTATTGGTAACGAAACGAGCTGGTCGTTTGCCTGATGGTAAGCATAACGCCGGCCCATAACAATTGCAGTGCCACTCAGAACTTTGGAACACAAAGGCCTGTGCGGCACTGCAGTGCGCTCGTTACCCTGAGACATTAGGTATTAAGTCTCGTAAGCCCAGTAATTTCACTGGCTACTCTGCTCATCAAAACCGGAACACAGTAATGCTTGCACACTACTGCTTGGCGGCAGACTTCACGGGCAAAGCGGTGGTAACAACCCAGACGGACACTCGCAGAAGAGTTAGTCCAACCACTAACAAAAAAATGTAAAATGTAAATGTAAAATGATACGTTGTTGATTCGATTACAGATTATTTATTATACTTGTCATCCTTCCAACTCAAGCTCTAACCAAACAAACTTCTTTATTTCAGTGCTTACTTCCCCCACTGTCAATAAACGTTGGTTCTTTAAAGTAAACACAGATGGCCCATTAAAGTGTACGACGTAACATGGGAACGGTGGTTGTTGTTTACTGTGTTCACTAGCGGTTCGAGTAAACATGGTGTCACCGCAATTGTTCCATCCGAGCATTGCTAGTAATACTGATGCGTTTGTCACTTTTGTTCGGAACTAATAAACAATGTTTTGGACTTTGTTGGATTGAGAAACCAAATTATTGCTCTTTCACTTTACAAGCTCAGAAAAGGTTTCCTTCGAATGATAGAAAGGTTTCCTTCGAGATTGTCTGGAAGAGATCGCTGTTTAGCGATAAGACCGCCCATTGTACTCTGAATTTTTTAAGTTTGATATGTTACATTTATATATCCTTTTGGTGTGCAATAAAGAGTTATTGTATTGTATTGTATTGTATTGTATAGGTAAAACGTTTCCTTGCAGTAGTGAGGTGAAAATTTGTGTGTTCGCTCATTATTTTGCCTCACGTACTTTTGAAACCTTCGCTACCCTCAGTATCCTGTTTTTGAATCCTAGAATCTGTCGCTACTAATACCTATACAGTTACTATTTATGTAGTAAGAATTGATTGTAGAATAAAGTTTCTATAATTATAAAAAACCCGGCCAGGTGCGAGTAGGATTCGCGCACTGACGGTTCCGTACAAACTTCTAGGTAAAAATAGTTCGTCAATCACGGGAATCGTTAGATAATTGTACAGCTACGTTTGCCAAAATAATTTTAAAAGAATGTAGTTTAATGATATAATTTATGGGTAGTCAGTTATAGTTACAAGTGTAGCTAATATTTTTTTTTTGTGAACGAACTAAATTTTTGAATTTTTTGGATTTGAGGTACAGAACCCTAAAAAATTACATTAAATGAATGTATAAAACTAAATTAATTAAAACAATTCATCAAACTCTATTTTCAAGACACCTACATCGCAATTCTACAAAATTATCTTACATTATACTGGCCAACATAACACTTAACTTAATTAAGTTCCACTAAGTCAATTTATACAGTCTTTAAACCCCGTATCTACGAACAGAGGTAGAATACACGAGCCTCTACGGGAATACCCAAGTTGAGCGCAATTAAGGCGAACTGACCAAGTTCGACCACCGACCTCGCGGGGACCTTCGCACCGCAAGGATAATCAGCGTGACTTGAAGGACGCAGTAACTATGTCCATGCCATAACCTGAACTTGTCTAACAGTGTAGTTTAAGACTAATTATACTTATCTACTAGAACGACCGAACGACACTGAAATTTCGAAATTCTCGAGTGTAGGTGGAGGGAGTTTTGTCAATATACGAGTCCGGACCGTCTCTTGGGTAAGTTATAATAATAGCTTGAGCATCAAGGTTTTAAAGTGCCCTGTATAAATGTAAATGATGTGGAACTGATTGATCTATTATTTTAATCTTATATATATCTAAGATCTGAAAATGTAGCTGAAAACAAAATAATTACATAGAAACGTCGAGAATTATGAAACGTTGTTCAATGTCAAGGTCTACTTTTTAGGGTTTCGCATCTCGAAACAGAGAACTTAACACTTATAGAACCACCTTGTAGTCCGTTTGTCTGTCAATGGCAAAGAGTTGTGAGATAAAGGGTTATCACAAAAACAGTTGTATATATCCTATCTATAAGGTTGAAATTAATATTGGATCTGCAGCTTCATTCATAGTGCTGTACAAAATTCAAGTTTCTGTTCCAACCGAACAAGCTACGGCTTTATAAAGCCTATTTCCATATAATATCCTACTAATATTAATTATGTACCTATTCTAAACGCAATACTTTTTTTTAAGTTATAGTTCATAGTAAAAGTACCTATGTATGCTTGGAAGCCTCGGACCGGACAGATTTCGCAACTGACGAATTTTTTATTCCGTGGGTGAAATAATTGCCAAACCAAAACATTACCAAACATTTTAAGCTAGCTAGCTCTCTACCAATATCTTGGTTATTTCCTAATATAGAAAATACGTAGTTGATAATTGTCTACTATCTTATCTTTACTTATCTATGAGTTATTTATTCACCAGTTATCGGCAGGGATGCATGATGCATCATTCATAATTCGATTGCCATTGCAACCTTCACATATATGGAAGTTATTACAGCTAAATCCGTGCAAATGTTTGAGGATTGTAATTAGTTTCGTGACCAGGGATTTGGAATTCGATGCCCAAATTAATTTGTCCCAATTCGTAACGGTTGAATTTACAAACGATAATTTATAACTGGAAACTAGTTAGTAGGGTTTATAGCAATGATTCGGAAATTATATTACAGGTCTACATAATATAAATATAATAGAACAGCGAACACAGTCATTTTTCAATGTACCATCTACCTATGTGAGTAAATGGTACACGTTATCTACCTACCATTGGACTTATAATTGAAGACACAAAGTTTTGTTCGTTTTGTTTAAAATTTGTGCAAAAATATCAAAGAAGTGCCTGGTGACCAACGACTAACTGTTCTGCGAGTCTCTCTGGGTTGGTTCCACCGCTTTGCTCGTGAAGTCTGCCACCAAGCAGTAATGTGCAAGCATTACTGTGCTCCGTTTTGATTACCAAAGTAGTCAGTGAAATACCTAAGGTAATGAGCGCTGCAGTGCCGCAGTGCCACAGGTCTTTGTGTTTCAAAGTTCTGAGTGTCACTGCAATTGTTATGGGCGAGCGTTATGCTTATCATCAGGCAGACGTCTCATCATCAAATAGCATAAAAATCTTTGTCAACGGATTAGTTTAGCTATTCAGCGAGGTAAAGTCGCCAACTTTTTAGCATGCAGAGATTAATTTATCGCAAATAAATTATTTTTCTGTGTTTGTTTCTCGTATTGAGATTAAGTATAGGTAATTTTGAATGTATCCAAAGAATAACAAAACAATACTTGATGTAGTAATAACAAAACAATACTAGTATGTAATCATTTTCTAAAAATATTTAAATATCATGTCTAACTTAAACTATGTTTACTTCATCTAACTAATCCAAGGAGGAATCTCGTCAGTGATCTAATGTACCTAATAACTTTAAACGAACAATTCTTGTATACTTATACTTAAATTTATTTCGGCTATCTTGGAAACGGCTCTTTCTATTTGGATAAGATGTTGTATTTAGATAAGGCTTTGCTTTTTAAGTTTACCTATATATTATGTAGTACATTTCTTGTAAAATATTATTTATGTATTATAAATATTATTATATATTAACTTATTTTACATAAAAAAAGATTCAAAGTTGCAAACGGTTGATACAAAAGTTTTCTAACACAAATCTTTGCAATAATAATAATAATAATAAACGCTTACACACTCATACCCCCGCACTAGGATTCCCTGTGTCGCAGGTGGCATGGACACACACGGATACACATCACAAACATACAAGACCCGAGAACAAACTTTATGCTTACACAAAATCTGCCCCGGCCGGGAATCGAACCCGGGACCCCTCGCTTTGCAGGCAGGGGGGTTACTACCAACTTAGCTACGGAGCCGTCAAAATATAATATTATTTTGATGAGTTTCCGCACGAGTTTCAATGTAAGCGTTTGCAAGATTTGTTATTCATTCGATCCATCTAACGTTCATCCGTCTATAAGAGATTGCTTATGTATTAATAATTATTCAAGTTGTTTGCCTTTATTGTATAAATTACGATGATTTATGGTTTTTTTTTGGCCAAGTAGTTGTGTTCAGGTTTAATAAGCAGAGTAGTCAGTGTAATTACTAAGGTATTATGAGACTTATGCCCGTTTTCAACAATGACGATTTATGCGATGTCTAAGTTACCTACTCCTAATGTAAGCAAAGTCCCAAATTTTAACCATGTCTTTGCAACGTTTTTGTTGCCCTAGGCAACTCCTAAATATTTAGGCATCCGATTTAGGTGTCTCCTAGGGTTGGTGAAAACTGACATTAGTACCTAATGCCTCAGGGCAACGAGGGCACTGCAGTGCCACGCAGGCACTGCAGTGCCTTTGTGTTTTAAAGTTCTGAGTGGCACCGCAATTGTTATTGGCCGGCGTTATGCTTAACATCAGGTTTACTAACCCAGGTTTCGTTGTCCAGCGTCGCGCGTTACGTTTGGTTAAATTCAGTATAGATCAAAATTAGGCCATTAGACATTCTTTATCGCGGAATTAAAACTATAAATTACCCACATTATATAATCTTATTTAAATAACATAAAAAAAATTGTTATCTACCGTTTTCCACAGATTTATGATTAGGTAAAAACCAACCAATATTAAAGTAACAATAAAGGTAGCAGGATAAATAACCAGCGTGATACAGTGGGCACCGGTTAGGATACCGTCTGGGATCGGACGGCGGACAACGGTCGGGACGAGCTGATTTATCGCTGCACATATTCGAACATCGTACTATGTTCACGTCGGCCTGGCTTATTCTAATGCGAGCGTTGAAAGACCGTGGGATACTCGGAGAAAGGTCGACGCTTTTTGTTAGGTTGTTAAGCAATATTTCTAGTTGTCAGCATCGCCCGGTCAACCTAAACATGCCGAAGGTTGGAAGACATTTTTACAAAAAAATACTTGTTTTTGTATGTCTTCATGTCAATCTTGCTTTTATTCTAAACTAGCTGCTGCCCCGCGGTTTCACCCGCGTGGAGATTTTGGATTACATGGTTTTTTTTTTGCGCGGAACCCTAATTATTTTTCTAAAATTAATGTATCCTAAGTTACTCCCTGTAACATCAGCTATCTGCCAGTGAAAGTCCCGTCAAAATCGGTCCAGCTGTTTCGGAGATTACCCGGAACAAACAGACAGACAGACAAAAACTTTAAAAATGGTTGTTTTGTTATAGTTACCGTATATACTTTCATATGCATTTACTGAAAAGCTGTTATTTTGATATTACAAACAGACACATCAATTTTATTTATTTGTATACCTAATAATGTATAATGTATATAGATGCGAGCGTTGACAGACTCTCATAGGCAGTTGCCAAAAATTACCTACCACTATCTCAAGTGATCTTATTTGATGATATAGTATGTATACATAATAAGCCTAGAAAATAGGTCAGGCTCCCAAGTAAAACTGCCTTTCACATCCACAAGAAAGAAAGAAAAAACATTTATACGACACTGTCACAACAAAGTAAACAAAACATTAAGAGAACATAACAAAATAAAATACAGTTCATAAAAGGAAACAACGGAATACAGAATTGACAAAACACAAAAGTTTAAACAAAATCTACCACGATGTGGCATCGAAAAGGATTCACCTCATCATAAATGCCGTGTGCGCAAAAACATTTGACGCTGGTTTTCACAGGTAAACCCTGCGGGTGATGATAGATGGACAAGGGTAAGTGCAGTGGCGTATTTTAGGATTCAGCGCCCTGGGCCTGCAGGTCCCGCCGCCCTTTTTTTGACAATTTTAAACTGAATCGAAAGAGACAAAACACAGTTTAACACTGTTCATTAGTTAGATAGCCTTAGTTAGATAGTCTTTTTTAAATTTCTTCTGCTTGCACCGCCCCTCGCAGCCTGCCGCCCCGGGCCATGGCCCTTTTGGCCCTAGGGTAAATACGCCCCTGGGTAAGTGCTCTGTGACAAATCTTCAACTTGGGTAGGTACTTACCACGCGATATCTAGAAATATCCTACAACCTACCTATGGTTTTCCTTCACCGAAAGATTAACCGCTCAAGGGATTCCAGACAATAGTAAATCTATTGTGTTTTGCATAGAACTATTCTTAGGCGGCAGGTTGAAATGGTTTTTCAAACCAGTATAAGTTAATTGTCGGAAAACTATGGAGTTGCACTCGTCAACCTGATTCTTGCTGCGTGATAGGCATTTCAAATATTTAAACAAAGTTGAACAGGTGAATAGTTAATCTCATTCAAAACTTTTACGACCTCACTAAGCACTCATCACTTTGAAATGGTTCATATATTTAATTTCCGCATTAGGTACTGCGTCTTCAAATTTTTATTTGGTTAATATACATTTCTTATTACATTTTAAACAGGTTTAAAAAGCTTTTACGCTACTAGTCTTTTCCCTCGTAGCTAATAAGCTGAATTGCCTCCAAAAGGATCCTCACAACCTCAGTTCAAATTAAACTAGGGGTCACCCCCGACCCCACTTATTGCGGTCTCACTTCATTACTGTTGTGGTAAATTCAGCATCAACATTACTTTTATGTCTGCGGCGCTTATTCGAATGAGGTCGATGTCAATTATACTTGTCCTGTTTATATTTTTCCTAGCGTTGAGTTAAAAAGGTTTTATTTAATTTGCCTAGGCATGTATTATAAGTACTATTTAGTAGGTATAACTCACCTTTAAGTATACCTAATATATATTTCATATACTAAAGTATGAATGCCTAAGACGTAGTTTAGAGTTGTGAAAGCATTGAAGTTGTTATGAGCCTGTTTTATATACGAACTAGCTTCTGCCCGCGGTTTTTACCCGCGTCCTCACAGGAACTGTGCATTTTTCCGGAATAAAAAGTAGCCTATGTTATTCTCCGGTCTATAAACTATATCTATGCCAAAAATCACGTCGATCCGTCGCTCCGTTATTGCGTGAAAGAAGGACAAACCAACAAACACACTTTTGCATTTATAATATTAATAATATGGATATTATAAGGAGTGCGCCTCGATCGACAACTAGCTTAGCATACTTGGCATGAAACTCACTCTAATTAAGTAGGTTTATCAGATTTTATGCTTAAAAACTTGTTAGTACGAAAAGAACAATATTTAACATAATCTTAGTAAAGAATAATATGAAGCAGCGATCGTATTGTCAACGACCGCACACTGCACAGTGCACAGTGCAGTAAATTTAGAGTCACGGAGAATATACCTAGCTTTTGATTCTCAAAGGTAACACCCACACTGAAATCTTTTCATAGCTCACAAAAGTACTTATTCTGTGTAGATTTATAATGTAATACTTATAGTATGTAGGTTTATGGTAGCTTTCTATTTAATGTATCTAATGTAATTTTTGCGGTGCACTACCTTCCTTCAACATTCATTCTATCCCTCTCTCCATTTGGTTGTCTGGAAGAAATCGCTTTAAGCGATAAGACCGCCCTTTGTACTACTAGACAGTTAAAATATGTTTAATTTTATTATTTTTTGTATTTCTCATTGTAGTGTGCAAATAAAGAGTTTATCTATCTATCTATCTAAAAGAAGAACTCTAGCTATGTCTATTATTCTAACTCATATTACACAAACCGTTTACGCAGGTTCCCCTACTCGGCAGATCTCAACAAATCTCAAGTAAATCGCACCCAATCAGCCGTGAGTGATCGCGCTATTACATACATAGCGCATCCATTCACGGCGTAATACGTTCTCGGGTAATACGAACCCGAGGTATGTTAACTAAAGACTGCCTGAGATTGGAATTTACACTATTAATAGTAAAATGAGGGCACCGGAAATACTGATAGTTTACAGAAATTGAAGGCTGACAATAAACATTATAATCGATTTGAGAGTTGAAAATATATTCATAAGGACATCGGTCCTCGGTGAAGAGAGGATTAGTAAAAAAAACACGAAATTTCGTTCCAAACATATTATTTTAAAACTGATGTATTGACGAAATTACTTTTTGCTGGTTGTCGCGTTCTGTGGCAGCCCAATCTGAGTAGTACCTTTGTAGAACTTTTAGGCGTGTTTTTTAATATACTGATAAAGATTCTTAAAAAGATGTAGTTAGGGCTTACGTCTTTCAGAGATAGAGACAGTTCATCGCGCAGTAGAGACACTGCAATCCAAGTTATTATTTTCTGTGAGATAATAGTTATATTTAGTTTAAAAAAACTAAAATACACACGCGTCAGCAAGTGCAATCTATTGAATTCAAAACGAATGGTACATATGAGCCCAAAATCAAGACGTTTATTTGGGGCCACATAAGAATTCCCCGATTAGTAGTAAGTTACAAATGACATCCAAGATTTAATTACATTTTGAAGCTAATTAAAGCGTGCTAAAATACCTGATGGAAAAAACACAGTTTCAAAAAATAATACAAGGTACTGCGACTTATCCTAAAAAGTAAAAACAGTCTGCAGTTGCTTCTATCAAACTCTACCCGAAATTTATACAGTTATAAAACGAGTAATAATATACCTTTGCAAGCATGATAAAGTGTAATTTCAGGTAATACAAATTCCCAATATAAACCTAAACGATACAATGCTCGATTGATTGGACAAATTCCTGTAGAGTGAAAAGTCTATAAATTGCGATCAATTTATTTTACGTCTATTGAAGTCTGAAAGCCATTGTAGCATGAACAATGATCGTCTTTTTTGCGCTGACGTAAACGGATAAAAGTATTTTTCGCTAGTGAGTTAAACTGTAGCAATTTACGATAATTTTATGGCATTACGCAGTCAAGGACATATACATTGCGTAGCTACTTTGTGATATTTTTTTATTCTATAAAGTAACGAAACGAACAGGTCGCTTATCTGATAGTACGCGTAACGTCAGTCCATGATGATTGTAATGCCACCATGAACATTGAAATACAAACGTCTGACCATCGTTACAACCCGATCGTCACCCTGGTCCCCCCATATTCAGGTTTAAAGCTCATAATATGCCCAGTAGTTTTACTAGGTGGTAGGACTCTTTTGCGAGTGTCCGTCTGGATTGGCACCACCGCTTTGCTCGTGAATTCTGCCGCCAAGCAGTAATGTGCAAGTAGTACTAAGTTCCTGTTTGATGGGCAGAGTAGCCAGTGAAATTACTGGGCTTATGAGACTTAACACCTAATGTCTCAGGGTAACAGGCGCACTGCAGTGCCGTGCAGGCCTTTGTGTTTCAAATTCCTGAGTGCAGGCACTGCGATTGTTATGGGCCGACGTTATGCTTACCATCAGGCACACGACCAGCTCATCTCTTTACCAAATATAATTAAAAAATACCACTTTTTTGCTTACAGTGGGGACTGGCTCTATAGGTGCAACTGACGGAACCCATCGATAGCTGTTTCATAAGTACCAACATGGTGGCATTACGAAGTTTTTCTGTGCCAAAAGCACTCAATTTAGGATTTGAGCCCTTGACCTGATCAACTGTCCACTTTACTACAACGAAACCTTTATTACTTCAAAAGTTTTTATAGTGTACAATCACTATAAAAATAGTTGTATCATTCAGAATGAAAATTAGTTGATCTGTTTCAGTTGGTCAGTTGTATCTAGACAGTGGTTCGGTTGGTCAGAGTGGAATGACTGAAAAAGTTGTTGCTATATCATAAAAAATCGAATAGCAAGAAATAGTTCCGCAATAAATATAAATAAAATAAAACTAAGATTTCTTTATTGCAGGCAATAAACCCATACACAAATTACAAATAATGTTATGCAAAAATGCAAAGCACAGATCAAATAGAAATAAAGAAAAGAATAATAATAATAATATTACCATTATTTAGTAGTGGTATAAGTAGTGGGTAACCTTATATTACTACTGGCAGGTAGCTTAGTAAAATATTAGAACAGTAATACAAGTGCTCAATAGATTAGATCCAATAACCTGAGTGAGAGTAGACTATTTCCCCCATTCTCATCGCACGGACAAATAGATGCCCGTTTCATTACACGATGCGAAATTGCAAATACAGGGAAATATCAAACTGTTCTGTTAATATCTTGGAATGAGAGAATAATTATTTTATCAACGAACCTAAACAATAATTTACTGTTTTGTTTACGAATTTTGCAATGCTGAATTATGGGTCAAATTAGTAGCAGAGATATAATTAGTAAGACAAGCTGTGCCCCGTGGCTTTGACAACGTCATGTTATGTTCGCCTTTGTTACTCCTTATAACATCAGCGGTTTGTCAGTGAAAGTTCCGTCAAAATCGGTCCAGCCGTTTCCGAGATTAGCCGGAACAAGCAGACATACAGACTGAAATTATAAAATTGAAATTATAAAAATTGTTTTATTGTTATATGTACCGTATACATATACTCATATGCATTTAGTATATATCTGTTTTTTTAGATTACAGACAGACACTTCAATTACATTTATTTCTATAGATTAGGAACTGCTAGATGTTACGATATATTTATTTTTTACGACAGAGAATTATAGTTATATTTTATGATGATAGTTTATTTCTATCTCACGCGAATCTTCAGTTTAAAACTGTATCTACAAACATAGTAATTACGTGGTTTAATGAGAGTTATAGGTATAAAAGACAACCGCTTAGAAACGTAATCATAATCATTATAAAAACTACGATACAATGGAAGTCTGGAAAAACAAAGTTGCAATCGTAACTGGGGCTGGTCAAGGTATTGGAGCACAAATTGCTAACGATTTAGTAAAGATAGGTATGAGAGTAATCGGATTTGAACCTTCAGAAGAAAAAGTAAACCAGATGCTCGAGAACGCTAGAAGTTGGGGCAAGCTCCAAGGACAATTAGTTCCTTGTAAATGTGATATTTCAAATGATGGAGACTTGAAGAATGCTTTTGAAGGTATTGTGGAAGCTTATGGAGGTGTCGATCTTTTGATAAATAACGCTGCCATTGGAAAAGAAGGTCTCATTAGCACAAGTAATTTACAGAATATGAAAGACGTAATAAATGTTAATATTTACGGATTAATTGCTTGTACACGACTAGCAATTGAATCAATGATGAAAAAAGGTGTTACAGGGCATATTATAAACATTAACAGCATTTGTGGCCATTACATGCCGTCATTTGCCGAGCCTAAAATAAATATGTATATTGCATCGAAAAAAGCAATGACTGCATTCAATGAAATTTTACGTAACGAATTCCAATTAGCTAAACTTAAAATCAAGGTAAGCAGCATTTCACCTGGTATAGTTAAAACGGGGCTATTTAATAGTGGTTCCGTAACATTTATCAATGATGATTTTTTCGAGAAAAATCCTTTTCTAACTGTACAAGATGTTTCTAATATAATGTTAATGGTTTTAACAACACCTTGTGGTGTAAATATCAAAGAAATTATATTTCATGCTTTGCATGAAATTTATTAATTGTGTTCAGAAAAATATTTAG
This sequence comes from Crocallis elinguaria, assembly GCA_907269065.1. NCBI lineage: Eukaryota > Metazoa > Arthropoda > Insecta > Lepidoptera > Geometridae > Crocallis > Crocallis elinguaria. The sequence goes on along the minus strand of OU026070.1, from coordinate 4,237,291 downwards.
TGTCGTTAGTACATTTTAAAAGAAAACATTATTTATATTTTTGAGTATTGTGCAATAAATACTTTCACTGTTCGTCATAAAATATTTAGTACAATGAAGATCGTAAAACACCTGCGTAAATGTAAACTTTACAGTCACCACGATTGCATTGACAGTAAAGTTTCACACTTGCAATTTTACAGTGTAAAATTATTGTACAGAGCTAACTGTACGCCCAGTCATCCTGTCCTGTGCCCTTAAAAGCTAAGAAATAATTGCCATGACACTAAGTACAATTCTTATTATGTGTTAGATAACTACCAAACGCACCAAGTAAGGACATTAAAATGTCATCATAATCTCTGTAACAACTGTTCCATAAGAACTATTATGTTTCATGATCTTAATTTCTGATACAACGACGTTATAAAAGACAAAATATTATCAAACACGAACAAACTGAAAGTGCACGTATAGTTAGCTAGTTTACCATTTGTACAGATATGGAATACTGGACCAACAAAGTTGCTGTGATAACAAACTGTGGCAATGAAATTGGAACTAACATTATTGAGAAAATTGGACAAACAGGCATGACTGTCATTGGATTATGTAAAAATAGAGATGAAATGAAATATATCGCAGATGAACTGAATAACTTCAATTCTATGACAGTAAACTTGATCTTGAATAAGATTGATGTAGAAAATAATGGAGAAATAGAAGCTGTGTTTAAAGACATACTTAATAAATATGGAACTATTGATATCCTGATAAATATTTTAAAAAGTGTTTCTGTGTGTACTGTTACTGAAGAGAAATTTGAAGATTTGAAGAAGTTAGTTGATACAAATGTATCAGACATAGTAGCTTATATCAGAATGGCTGCCGCAAGTATGATTCAGAAACAAAATCGTGGACATATTATGACTATATGTGACTCTCAAGGTGTAGGACAACTAAACAAAAACCTTTTTACAATGACTAAAGCTGCAGTATCATCAATTAATGAAATATTAAGACTTGAGTTCAGATATCTTAAAGCAAATATCAAAACAACTTATTTGGAGATTGACAGTTCAGTAAAATTTGATGAATTATCTAAAAATAAACCAATAGCAATGAAAAAAATAGCACAAATGGTTATAACGGTTTTGAATACACCAGAACATTTACATATACATGAATTGTGGCTGGATATCAAGAATGAATAGTTTAATAATTCAGCACGAATTTATTATTCTGTGAAAGCTGAAGTTCTCATTACATTATTATTAAATAGGTGAAGCATTCATTGACCTTATTACGACATGTTGTCTTATGTGTGTTTTGCAAAATAATAATTATGTTTTGTAATCTACGCCATTTCATCGAAGAATTTTAATGTACCTAGTACTAAAAAGAAGTTATATGTTTTGGGCGACAATATTATTTAGTGCAGCTAAGAATATTTCTCAAAAATGTTAAAGTGTTTGTGTTAGCTTTGGAATTATAGAGTACTAATAAATGTTGTTATGATTTTTTGGTATTGTCAAGGGTTTATTTTAAACAATATTTCATTCATGGCCAGGGTCTAGTTTTTTATTACAAAAACGTACTATTTTGAAGAAAATGTTTGAATGTGATGCTTTATTTCGGTGCTGGAATTAAGTCTGTAGTTAGCTTACCTATAATTTATATTTAGAACATTTGTTTCGGAATGTGTTGTAAATCTAATAAAGAGTTTCTTTGAATTAAATGTTTTATTTAATTGTTGTTGTGTGTTTACACAAAACAGATCCTAGTGTTTACTATTGCACACAAATATTAAGATCTATTTTGCCAAAGTATGCATAGGCCTCATTGTAGGTCTAACGTGCTTACCTCCTAGAGATTATAATCATAAGTCGATTAATTATAACCCTTATAAGAAAATCTTTTGCTAAAACTTTTGAGTACTTTAATTAATAGGATGCCTTATAAACATTAACACAACGCGAAATTTTGATTTTTTTAAGCCTATTCGATCAAAACCTCATTCAAACCCTCATCTAAATCAAAACTAGATCAAAACCTCATCTAGATCATAGATTACTATATATGTAGCTATCTATATCAAAACCTCATCTATCGCTAAACACCGATCGGTGCGTTCTCTATATATGAGTCACAGGGATTTATAGTCTTTGATATGAGTTATTAACGTAGATATTAATAAGTAGGTACCAGTAATGTAAATTTTTTAATCTATACTGTAAATAAATGAAAAAAAGTAAAAAAAAAAATGGCTGACAGAAGCATCAAAGAGAATATAACACTACGCTAGATGCGCTAGAAGGAGCCCAAAGATAATATAGCGTTATATTCTTTTTGTTACGCTTATATCCTGTAAATATATCCACGCTGTATCTACGCCAGTACCTAATACATTTATCTATGAATATATCAATGAATAGATTTTTCTTAACAATACACCACCGTTGTATTCTCTTTGCAATACACGTTGAATACCAAAGAGAATATAATACTTGAATACCTAGCAAAGAGCGGTATCTAGTTATCTGTGGTGAAAACGCGTGTTTTATATATCTTTGTTCTAGAGAGTAACTACCTATATTCTTTGATTCTCCGATTTTAAATATTTTTTGTGCTTGTTTTGAACTATGGATGGCCAAGAAAGTGTTAAGGAAAATGATTCCGATGACGAAGACGATATTGATGAAACCCAAATAGAATGGAGCAATCTGATCTTTCTTCCGTTTCATCCAACCTTTAAAATATTTGTTATGTTCAGCGTTATTGTCAAAAGTATTCTGGTAAGCGTACTTTTCTTAGTGCAATAAATTATTAAATAAATAGTAATAAAATATGAACACAGTAATATTATGTATTTTGTGTTTCATACAACTACCCTACTCCAGAAAATGTCGTGCACTTCATGTTTGAAGTGTTTTTTTTTGTATGGAATTTTGGAATGACGTAGGTATTTCTAAGGGAGGTTTTTACTACTTGTGAACAACCCTCTTCCGGGATAACATACAGATTCAAACTCATCTTGTATACATAGGGTTAAGTTGGGAAGCATCTGCCAAATTCAAGTTTATATATTTTTTTTATTCTATTAGATAACGAGACGAGCTGGTCGTTTGCCTGATGGTAAGCATAACGCTGGCCCATAGCAATTGCAGTGCAACTCAGAACTTTGTCTAAAAAGCTCTGCGTGGCTCTCCATTGATCTCGTTACCCTGACATTAGGTATTAAGTCTCATAAGCACAGTAATTTCACTGCCTACGTTGCTTATCAAACCGGAAGACAGTAAATGCTTATTACTACACGAGCAAAGCGCTGGCGGGTCCATCGGGGTGGGTACCCCGATGGACACTTGCAGAAGAGTTATTCCTACCTGGTATAATGAATTATACAGAAAATAGCTAAAATCAAGTGGATAAGTAAATGAATAAGCCGGAAAGAAAAACATCATATCAATAATTTCGCAGTCAACATCGATTGCTCCCATAGCCTAGTTGGTTAAGGCGTCTTGTCTAGATAACCAGAAGACGCAGGTTCGAATCCTGTTGGAAGTGAAATTTTTGTGATGTTTATATTTGCGTGAACATCCGCTAGTATCGGATATTTCATAAAGGATAAGCAAATAGTAGCAGATAACACTTAAAAAATATTTTTTAATTTATTTCCTTGTATTGGTTTCAGGGTCCAATACAATCTATATATCCGGTCGTGTACTGCTGGGACTCGATGGACAATAATAATATACTGCTATTTATAAAGTACTTTTATTGGTATTGCGGTGACACAATATACGGAATCGATACATTCCTACATATCGTTCACAGGTGCGATTTTATGGCACTTGCATCTGACATACCTAGTAAAATTATTGCGCCGATGCAATCTATATAAATAAATAAAATTGAAGTGTCTGTTCATCAAAATAACAGCTTTTTACTAATTGCATATGAAAGTATATACGGTACTTATAATAAAACATTAATTTTTAAAATGTTTGTCTGTCTGTCTGTCTGTTTGTTCCGGGTAATCTCCGAAACAGCTGGACCGATTTTGACGGGACTTTCACTGGTAGATAGCTGATGTTACAAGGAGTAATAAGGAGTATAGGCTACTTTAATTTTAGAAAAAGAATTAGCGTTCCGCGCAAAAAAATAAAAACCATAGAATCCAAAATCTCCGCGCGGGTGAAACCGCGGGGCAGCAGCTAGTACAAAATATATGAAAAATCTTATCCACAGCTAGTGGTCACATTAGTGGCCGCGTTCGATGACGTAATGTGCACTTAAAGTTTGTTTTGTTATTTTATTTTTTTATAGGCAAGTCACGGATAAGGCAATGAGACGCGAACACCTTCCGAAGTCAGCATTCTTGCTGCTTCTCGACTTTGCTGCTTTAATACCCTTTTTTAGGCTGATGACCAATAGTGACTGCCCACCAGACATGTTTTGGCCTAATGTGCTGGCCTTCACAGAGTTTATTGTGTGAGTCACTAAAATTATAACAAGATATATAAGATAACAATGTCATAAACTCTCATTTAGAAAAAAAAAACACTACAAAAACGCATCCTTTTTTTGGAAGGAACAAAACGAGCAGGTTTACTACTCAACATTCTCCATTGACGTTGACTCCATTGACTCCATTGACTCCATTTTTTATGATGTCAATCAATAAAACGGATTGATTGACATCATAAAAAATGGAGAATCAAATGTCTATATCGAAATACTGGAAATCGAATGCTAGACACGTCAACAATGACAGTCAATGTCGGGCGTATCTAGCAGAAGACGAACACTCGCAGAATAGTTAGTCCAACCACCACAGCAATTAAAAAAGAGCGAATTTGCTTCAAAACAAAATATATAGATACGTAGGTACCTGTATTTTTGTATTTTTTATTCCGCTTCAGTACACACTTCTAGTATTATAATAAGCTCTAAGTAATTAAAGTAATTTATGCTTTTCAGGATGTACCGAGTAGTGGACTATTTTTCACTCATAACCACTCATTCGTTTTGGAACTTGATAGCTGGTTTCGTGTTGCTTTTGTTGTGTTTCCTCAACTGTATCACTTGCTTCTGGATTCTGCTAACCAAACAAGGTCTATATGCCCACTTCGAGCATCACGAAACATATGACTGGAGAGGTAACTTCTTGTATAAGGTACGAATAATAACGTTTATAATTTTTTTAACGCGAGCTTTTATCGTAAACTACAAATTAATTTATACACTAGCTTCTGCCCGCGGCTTCACCTGCGTGGTATATTATTATATCGTTATAGCTTAACTATCTATGCCAAAAATCATGTCGATCCATTGCTCCGTTACTGCGTGAAAGAAGAACTAACTAACAAACGTACAAACACACTTCCGCAATAATAACATATCATATTATATATATTATATAATATATGTTTGTATATATTCTTCTCTCTTCACTCTTCGACTATTATGATTTTATAGGTATTTTATTAGGATAAACATCTTTTTTCAGCTCAATGAAACTGAGGTAGCATACACAACATACGTATATGGACAAATTTTCGTAATATCATATGCGTTAAATAAACAACTTGATAATACAACACCATCTACAATAATAGAATACCTAGTTATTTGTGTGTTGGCTGTCATCGGTTATCTACTAACAATATGCTTTCTTCTGCCAAAGATTTTCGGTGAGTTCATATTGCGACTTAGAAGGATATGCACTGGCCACCCTCACGTTCAAAGATTGATAGAAGAAACTAAAAGAAGAAATCCTGAAGCAAAATCTCACGTCAAAGTGGAAAATTTCTATAGCGTGGTATGGAAGAAACGCAGCGGGATCACCAAAATTCCAGAAGTAATATTGGATTTACCACGAGAATTGCGAATTGATATCCAGCAAGATTTAAACTGGGCTTTATTTTATCACAGTCCTATTCTTAGAAAAACAGGAGAATCTTTCAAGAGATGGATCTGCCAACAAATTAAAATGGAATTTAAACTACCTGGGGAAAAGTTTTTTGCTGGACCGCATGCTCGTACAAATCTTTATTATTTGAAATCCGGAGTTGTGCAGATCCTTTCAGGGGATGACGGAATAACACCTATTCTATCTGTAACAAGCGGAACAATTTTTGGAGATACCAGTTTCTTTGTACCTCCTTTAAAAAGAAAGGTTACTGTTAAGTGTCTTACGTATTGCGAAGTAACTTATGTGTCAAGACAAATCTATATAAAAGCATTGCATAAGTTTCCAGAAGATCGACATCTAGTTCTTAAAATGGCAAAAGATAGATTGAAACACGCAAAAACTCTGTATTCTTGTAAAGAAAACGTGAGAGGTCTCGACAGAGTTGAAGACGAAGGAATCCATTGGGTTAAAAGACGTTGGTGGGAAATCTCAGACTCAGTAGCACGTTGGAAAAATAGAAGCACAAAAGACCACTCAATGTTTGAATTGCCGCCAGAAGAAACTATCTACCACTGTGCCAAATATATTGGACAACTAGTTCTTTGCACAGATGCCCAGTTACTAACAAAATCACTTTTTGCTAGGGTTAAATTTCCCTGGATTTTCATACCCCATTCTTCTTTTACTGCGGTGTGGCACAGAATTGTCGTGGTAACCGTTTTCTGCGTATTGATATTTTATCCTCCAAATATTACCAGACCCAAAATTCGCACCTGGTTCAAATTATTCCAAGTCTGGACAGATATAGTATATGCAACTGATATTTGCGTATCTCTTTTGACTGAAATGACACAACAAGAGTCTGCCCCAACAAATTTTTCCTTAGCTATGTTTGCACGTTGTAAAACTTTCCATTTCAGTTTGGATGTGCTTGCAACCATATGGATAGAGTATATAGCAATCATTATTGGAAAACCACAGTTTTTTAACGTAGCTCAGTTTAACAGACTCATTAAAATATATTTGCTCTTTACTGGAGAATATATCCACTGGGGCATCAGAAATAATCCAATGATAAAAGTATGCTACGTTGTGGTTATGGTAAACTTCTGTTTCTTTTACATTCCGAGCTATATTATTTATGCAATATGCAAGAATTACGATGGTGTTACCTGGGGTTATCATCTCGGAGAAAACTACTGTTTCCCAACTGAGACAGGCGAATGCGATCCCGGAACCGCTCACGTCTTAGGCGTCGCTGTATCGTATTTTGTGGAATGTAAGTTCTTCTCTGGAATCTTGCCCAAGACATTGATGGACATTTATATTTCTTCAACGTGGAGCCTAACAGGCTATTTGCTTCTTATGTGCTGCAACACTCTTTTTATATCATCAGTTTACTTGAGTTTTCGAGAAGTATCTAACTTTCAAAATTTTGTCCTTAATTTGAAAAGGTACTATAAATATTATAAAATTCATCATGATTTACTGAAACGTTTGGATAGATATTTGATGTGCCATTGGAAGTATTACCAGGGAGCTGACGTCATGCATCCAAACATACTGAAAAACGAACCTTATGATATATATTGGAAGGTTCAGGGTGAAGTGGCAGAAAAAATAATCGGTGAATCACGAGCGTTCTTAGGGGCCGAATCCACGCTTATCAGAGACCTCGCATACGCTTCAAAATTTCTGATATTACCGAAAAGATCTACATTGTTTCTATTCGGCGTGCAGTGTAAAAATGTCACATGGATAGTTCAAGTAAGCGACTAATGTTTCTACTTTTTAGTACGTGTACCGATCGCACACTGCGATGACTTTGTGCCACGCTATTGTGCGCCACGTTGAATTTTTATTTTTATGTTACCTATTTGGTAACAAGACGAGGTAGTCGTTTGCCTGATGGTAAGTATAACGCCGGCCCATAAAAATTGCAGTGCCACCCAGCACCTTGAAACACAAAGGCTTGCGCCGCACTTCAGTGCGCTCTTTACACTGAGACATTATGTATTAAGTCTCATAAGCCCGGTAATTTCACTGGCTACTCTGCTCATCAAACCGGAACACAGTAATGCTTGCACAGTACTGCTTGGCGGCAGACTTCACGAGCAAAGCGGTGGTATCAACTCAGACGGACACTCGCAGAAGAGTTAATCCTACCACTAACAAAACAACACTTAATAGGGTTGTCAACACTTAATTCCAGGGACACGTTCAATGCGAATACCACAACGATGAAGGTGAACTGGTGAAAGTGAATTTTGAACCTGGATTTATGATGTCAGTAAGCTCTGTGTTTCTGGGCAAAGCATCTCTTAGGACTTATACTGCTTGCACCGATTGTGAAGTTGGTATACATTTCATAAATTTAAAAAATAGTCTTTTGTCACATTGTTTTGATTAATTGAAAATGAATGCTTTTGAACGGTAGCTCTGTCGAAGCGACGTCACTATTTGATTTCTAGGTCGACGGTTCGAGGGTTGCTTTACCTTTAGCTTTTAACTTTTTTGTGTGAAAAAATATTGATGAAACCTTAGCTTCGTGGTTCATTGAGTGTTATTCGGAATAAAAATACATTACTTACAGCCTTACTAATAAACACCGTATAGCGGTTGAATAGTTGCACAATGTTTTGTCTCTTTCGATTCAGTTTAAAATTGTAAAAGAACAACAAAGACAAAACACAACAATGTGTAAGTTCTATGTTTTGTGGATTAGGTGCTTATATATCTTAAAGCTTAATTTACAGATTCTCTATATAAGTATAAATGATTTCTACAAAATAATTAAGACATACCCGAACGAATGGTCGCACTTGGAGAGGTGTATCTCAGAATTTGTACCAATATTCGAAAAAATGTTTTACAGTTACGTGAAGAAACATAGAGAGGTACATATTTAAAACTACGTAAAAGTTGTGAGTGCCGGTGCAAAAAAAAAACAGAAATGAAAACAATTATGCTAGTGAAGGGATGAGCACAAGCAGGTCATTTGTCTGATCATAAGCAACGTTGCCCATAACAAGAATATAAAGTCATGCATGCGTTAAAGTGCACATTTTCCCGGTAATTTCACTGATTATACATTGCTCATCAAACCAAAATACAGTCATACATGCTCACCATTGCTTGATGGAAGACTACGTGCATTGCTTAGGGCCCCCGACATGGTTAATCCGGCCCTGTAGACACTTATGGCGAAATAAATTGATAGTATAATGCTCACTCAAATTATTACAGTATCAGAAAAGGTTGAGAACTCGTATATTTCATGCAAGAAGATCGACTGTTGTTATTAAGAAAGTTTCCATTGAAAACGTAGAAAGTAAACTTGCTTTGCCCATTGAGCAAGATTATTCGTCTGATCCAGAATCTGCGTAAGTATAAACAAAATTGTTTTTTTTTTATGTTATTTGGTAACGAGACGAGCTGGTCGTTTGCCTGATGGTGAGCATAACGCTGGCCCATAACAATTGCAGTGCCACCCAGAACTTTGAAACACAGAGGCCTGCGCGGCACTGCAGTGCGCTCGTTACCCTGAGACATTAGGTATTAAGTCTCACAAGCCCAGTAATTTCACTGGTTACTCTGCTCATCAAACCGGAATACAGTAATGCTTGCACACTACTGCTTGGTGGCAGATTTCACAAGCAAAGCGGTGGTAACAACCCACACGGACACTCGCAGAAGAGTTAGTCCTACCACTAACAAAATTGAATTTCTGTTTACGATCAACTGCTACTATGGTCAAATTATAAATGATTTATAATATTACAGATTTATGCAATACTGGTTGCTGTTTAGAATGATTGTCGTCGTCGTGTCTATAATCAACGCAGCAATACAAGGTATAAAATGTCGCCTATGTCTATAGTTTTCCCTATCCCTACTTTCCTAATATCTATGATATCGCTATCCATTCTAGAACTGTGTTTGTTGGTTTGTCCTTCAACTACAAAAATTCGTCGTAAATGCGACTGTGTTTGTTGGTTTGTCTTCCTGCAGTGTTTGTTGGTTTGTTCCTCAACTACAAAACTTCGTCGTAAATGCGAACTGTGTTTGTTGGTTTGTCCTCCTTTGTTTGTTGATTGTCCTTCAACTACAAAAATTCGTCATAAATGCGAACTGTGTTTGTTGGTTTGTCCTTCAACTACAAAAAATTGTTGTAAATGCGAACTGTGATTGTTCGTTTGTCTTCCTATGTTTGTTGGTTTGTCCTTCAACTACAAACATTCGTCGTAAATGCGAACTGTGTTTGTTGGTTTGTCCTTCAACTACAAAAATTCGTCGTAAATGCTGTGTTTGTTGGTTTGTCCTCCTATGTTTGTTGGTTTGTCCTTCAACTACAAAAATTCGTCGTAAATGCGAACTGTGTTTGTTGGTTTGTCCTTCAACTACAAAAATTCATCGTAAATGCTGTGTTTGTTGGTTTGTCCTCCTGTGTTTGTTGGTTTGTCCTTCAACTACAAAAATTCGTCGTAAAAGCGAACTGTGTTTGTTGGTTTGTCCTTCAACTACAAAAATTCATCGTAAATGCTGTGTTTGTTGGTTTGTCCTCCTGTGTTTGTTGGTTTGTCCTTCAACTACAAAATTTCGTCGTAAATACGAACTGTGTTTGTTGGTTTGTCCTTCAACTACAAAAAATCGGCGTAAATGCGAACTGTGTTTGTTGGTTTGTCCTCCTGTGTTTGTTGCTTTGTCCTTCAACTACAAAAATTCGGCGTAAATGCGAACTGTGTTTGTTGGTTAGTCCTCCTGTGTTTTGTTTATTTGTAGGAGGTAGCGGTGCGGTGTGCAGACGGCAACTCAATATGATTGGCGCGTTTTGCAACTGCGTCGCTTGGATGGATATATTTCTAAAGCTGTTTGTTAGTATGAGTAGAAAAAATCTTAGTGTTCGAAGCCTACAATTTCAGCCTGTCTGAAAAAAAAGGAAAAATACAATGTATTAGAACTTTTAAAACTATTTCAATCTTTCTTCTATCGTGCCCATGTCCCGTTTTTACACGGGATCGGAGCAGTGTGCTGAGTGTGTTTCGCAGTTTAGGCGAACGACCGCGTTTGTCGAGTAAGCACCATTCTTCTTCGTCTTCTTCTTTCTTTATTTCCTGGCTTCAGTGGAATGTTAGCCACAATTTCGTCAATAAGCACCATTAATTGCACAATATTTTGATCGACAACTATCATATTTTTTGTAACCATAAAAAAGGAAATTTAATAATCTAATGACTTATTATGTAAAAATATTTATACTTTATGGTGTCTCTTTTTCTTAATTGAATAAAAAACTATTTCATATTTTTTTACCTTCAACTAAAAGCAAACGCATCGCTATTTTCAACTTTATTTCAATTATTTTATAACACAAAAGAATTATACGTAGGTACAGGAGCGGTGTAAGTCATTGGTGCAGGGCCGACCTGGGATTCGAACCATTATGCATCTGATTGAAAGCCGCAAGTTCCCGTTCGGCCACACTTGCTCTTTTAAAAGTGTACCTATAAGCTTATAAAATTATTTAAATAAGAAAATAATAATTAAATGAAATTTTCGTTTTAAATCTTTTTTTTTTTACTGTAATAATTAATAGTAATTTATTTATAGCTTGCCTACTACGATAAACGTGGAATCTTAATTTATGACAAGCGGTACTGCATTACCCACTACCTTTGTCGAGGTTTCTGTATGGACATTCTCGGTGCTATACCCTGGTACGAAATTCTAAGGTCAGTATTACACACATTATTATTACACATACAGGTATTTCTATAAATTATAGTTTGTATTAAACAGGACTATACAATATACATTGTAATGTACTTAGCCCGTTCAGTTCAGAACCATTTTTGTTTGTAGAGTTACCTATCATGTCATAACTAAACCTCAGTTATGTCAAATTAAGTTTTACACTCAAACGCTAGTCTAATAAATATATCTAAAAATAAACGCGAAACAATATCCTACTAATATTATAAATGCGAAAGTGTGTTTATTGATTTGTTGGTTTGTTGGTTTGTCCTTCTTTCACGCAGTAACGGAGCAACGGATCGACGTAATTTTTGGCATAGATATAGATTATGGACCGGAGAGTAACATAGGCTACTTTTTATCCCAGGAAAATGCAAGGTTTCTGTGGGAACGCGGGTGAAAATCGCGGGCAAAAGCTAGTTTTAATAATTTAATAGACTTTATTTTAAAGAAAAAAGTGATAGAGGTAAGATTTGAAATTTCCCCCTAAAACTCCCGAATTTGTGACATGACTTTAATTACGTTATGAAACACGAAACAGAGGCAGACACCGAAAATCGAACGTCGAAGTTTCAGCGAAGTCAGATCCCAGTGTTCCTGCGATTCTTTATTCGACATTTTGCCTTTATTCACTTTTATGCTTGGAAAACTGCGATCTGTCAATTTAATTTTCCCGACTTTGGATTTCTGCAGGTTTATTTTAATTCACTCGGAATGATATCAGTGTCGGAAGCGACTGTCTTGATCGTTTATATTTTTGAATCGCATCCCGTATCTCATATCCATTTTTTATTTATTCTTCATTCATTGATTCTTCATTCATTCATTATTTATTCTTTATTCATTTTTTTTAATTGTTGACTTCGAGCACGGATTGTGTCTGTTGGTGTTTTTGTCATTTATTATGTTTTGATAAAGACAGCATTAGTTTTAGTCTGTCCCGCTGTTAGAGTCATTTCTTTTAACTTTCATAAGTGCTCCTTTGGGGCCTATTTGAATAAAGTATTTTGATTTGAATTGTGAATTTGAATTTGAATCTTAAAACTGTAATTTCTTTTTCTTTAGAAATCTGATGTCACGTACCATAAACACAGACAATGCCTTGATGATCAACACTTTCTGCAAATTTGCACATCTATATTTAGTAATTGGATATTTCGATTATATAAGCGACAGGCCAACGGTCAATAGTGCTTATATCATCGTTAGTATATGTAAATTTTTATGTTTTGTGTATATAAGTGTAGAGCTCAGTTCAGAGCTATTGGGTCATTCACCAACCTTTAGGATAAAGATTCGAATCACACAGTGAGCTTTTGTGATTCCGGATATAAACAAATTGATGCCTAACAAAGAAGCGCATAAATATGAATTTTGAAATAACAGTGGAAGAGACATGCAAGAGGAAGTGCAATGAATTACCTTCATTCTCCCTATGTCAAGATAGACTTTAGTTTCGATTAAGCAACTAGTTTTAAGATAAATATTTTTATCATGGTTTTTCACACTCGTACCTACCTACTGGAATTATGCATGACCCAATAGTTCCTATGTAGACTGAGGTGACAGCGATTCAGCTGTTGTCAGCGTCTCAGTAAGAAAAAAACGCAGTATTTTGTAGTGACGTGTTGAGTATCTTTACATTTAAATGCATTAATTGATTTATCATAGGTAGCCTTCCAGTTAAAAAAACCCTCACCATATACTCGTAGCATCTAGTTTTTTTATGCTATTTGGTAACGAGACGTGCTGGTCGTTTGCCTGATGGTAAGCATAATATCGGCCCATAACAATTGCAGTGCCACTCAGGACTTTGAAAATCAAAGGCCTGCGTTGTCCTCCTGCAAGCACTGCAGTGCGCTCGTTACCCTGAGACATTAGGTATTAAGTCTCATAAGCCCAGTAATTTCACTGGCTACTCTGTTCATCAAACCGGAACACAGTAATGTTTGCACATTACTGCTTGGCGGCAGACTTCACGAGCAAAGCGGTGGTACCAACCCAGACGGACACTTGCAGAAGAGTTAGTCCTACCACTAACAAAGTATCTATCGCTGTACTCAGCTTACTTGAAATACATTTAAAATGCTGTATTTGTTTTCCCATTAGATAATGAAATTGCAACTAGTGATGGTACTCATAATGTTCGGTGCTAGTCATTATCTGATGAGTTACTGCGTCGCCTTTGATTTTACTCATTTAGGCGATTTGCACAAGATGGAACTACGGAACATATGCTGGATGCCAAAGTTATTTGAACTTCATAAATATCCTAGTGCACAGGAGTTACATCTTGTAAGTTATCTATACAAATAAATACAATTGAAGTGTCTGTTTCTAATATCAAAATAACAGTTTTTTACTAAATGCATATGAAAGTATATACGGTACCAATAACAAAACAACCATTTTTAAAAATTTTGTCTGTCTTTCTGTCTGACTGGCTGTTTGTTCCGAGTAATCCGAAATGGCTGGACCGATTTTGACGGGACTTTCACTGGCAGATAGCTGATGTTACAAGGAGTAACTTAGGGTAATTTTATGATAGAAAAATAATTAGAGTTCCGTACAAAAAAATAAAAACCATGAAATCCAATATCGGGTGAAACCGCGGGCAGCAGCTAGTTTATCCTAAAATGTGTGTTGCAATCTTAAATGTGGTTACATCCTATCCTACTTAATATTATAAATGCGAAAGTTTGTGAGGATAGATGGATGGATGTGTGGATAGATGTTTGTTACGCTTTCACGTGAAAACCATTGAACGGATTTTGATGAAACTTTACAGTATGTGGGTTCCGACTGAAAATCAGTTATTAAGGTCCTTGGACCTTAATTGCATGCTGAGTTGGGACCCTTATCATGGCATCACGCAACATTGGTTTTTTTTTAATTACCTATATACAACGTTGTCTGTTCTTTAAAATTTTTATTTTTTGTATGTGTAAAACTGTAATGTTGTATGATGTCCTGAAATAAATGTATTTTCTTTCTTTCTATATACCTACCTCAGACATATACATACCTTACACATCAGAATAACACATTAAAATTTATAAAGATAAGTAAGACGCGGGCGAAGCCGCAGGCGGAAGCTAGTGTAATTATATGAGGATCAAAATAGAAGCCTGCTACGCTCGTCATATCAGAAATACACGAAAACATATACAAAATTGTTTACTAACATCTACGTTTCAATGCTTGTAACTCTTACCATGACCACATTTTGATCCGTGTAATGTAAAAGCTTTCTCGAAACGTCTTAAAATCATTCCCCTGTTCCCTGTAATCACATTGCTCAAAACCTTTTCAAAACAACCGTAAACTTCCGATTGTATTTCTCACAATCTTCACAAAAATGCCTAATGAAAAGATACATAACAGATAGTGACGGGTCCGTGGAGGATGTATATATTTTTAAATTTCAGATATTCGCCGAGAGCTTACAATTGACACAAGGTGGTTTCTTGGGGACGAATTTTGGAAAGTACGAAATTCATCGTGATAACGTGGGTGTTGCATGTGCTTTGGTTGTATTGCAGATGGTGTTTTGGTAAGTTTTTTAGAGTCAACGGGCTTTTGACGAGATTTTAAGCAGTAAAAATGATGCACAGAAATAATGCGCATAACTAAACAAAAAACAGTTTTGAATTAAAAAATAATAAAAGTTGCGGGATGGGATCATCGAACCTAGTTGCACATCTCACGTTTTTAAACGGGTAGAAAAGTTTTTCTGAAATGTTATATTCTAATATTAATTTATTACATCAATAGGTATGTTATGGCATATTCCCTTACGTTGCTAGTGCTGAACTCGCGTGGAAATACACTATTTCAACATGGAGTCCGTCAACTATATAACTTCCTTGTAGCCGAAAGGGTCGAGAAAAAGTTAATTGACCAAGCAGTTGGTCATTTCTCTTACTGGTGGATGAGGTAAGAACTTTAGAATTTTTATAGAGTTGTTTTATGTTAAGAGCGTTTACGCTTTATCGTTTTTCATAGGTAAGATCCGTAGTTCCAACAATTTGGCTTTGTGAGGTTCACTCGTGAGGTTTTAGCCGGTAGGAGTCTGGCATATCTTCTCATCCGCCTCCGTGTCGGAGGGATATACATGGGTACTCTATATCACACGACGAAAATTATTTTAATGTATCGTATATCATATTTAATATAACATTTCAGAACCAAGGGAATAAATATTCAGCACCTAACGAATGAGCGTATTGGATTTGTTTTTCGACAGGATTTGAGCTATTATTTCTATAAAAGGTATATATATAGTAGACACATAGATTTAAATTTTTCTGTAAAATATTTTGATACTCAATAGGTTAGCGTTTGAACTCTTTACCTTTATTTAATTTATTTTTAAGTGACGTGAGTGGTGCGACGCTTCGTGCGGCCCAAGTAGTCAAAGCTGAAAAATGGTGGCTGAATTTCAAATGCGGCCTCACGACGGGATGCGAAGTTCTTTTTCTCTTCTTCTTTCCCCGACATAGAGATCTCCTTCATAATGCGATTTTCGACAACAATAGTAACAGATTGACAACAGTAAGATAACTGCTTATTTTATTGTTTTCTACAGCACGTTCGCAGTTTTAGACATGTTACTGCAAGGTGGAGAGAATCTCGGACGTCAACTTGCCAGTGCAAGCACATTAATTTATGTGCTACCTAATCATGAGATCATCAGGGAGATGGACTTGACCTCCTCGGTATATGTGGTACATAGAGGAAGGGTTGTACTTTACAAGGATGGAGAGAAAATCGTTAGCCTTGGGAAGGTATGAATATGAAAAGTGGCATTAAAGTTTTCCTGACATAATCATTGGACATGTTAGAAGTTTTAAGACATGTAAGAAAAATATTAGTTTTGGTTGAACATTTCTTCACTTGCAGGGATCTCTTTTTGGACAATTGGACGGGACTATACCTCGTCCAGTTCGAATATCGGCTTCGACTGAAGACTACGCCGATTTACTGCAAATTAATATTAAGCAGTTTCAAGACATTATCAATGACGATGTAAGGAGGAGCTTTTAATTATTGAAATATATTTTATAGTGTTAACCGACACTAGCGGATGTTCACATAAATATATACATCACAAAAATTTCGCTTCCAACAGGATTCGAACCTGCGTCTTCTGGCTTGACGGGCCAGACGCCTTAACCACTAGGCCATGGGAGCGATCACTGTTGACTGCGAAATTCTTGATATGATGTATTTCTTTTTGGCTTTTAATTATTGTACAGAAAATGCCTATATGTTAATCCGCGTCGTACGCGCAGTACTCATTGCGCTGGGGTTGCGCATGAGGTAGAATCTTATGATGCTACCTTCGTTGCAGCATGAAAGAAGGACAAACTATACCAAACACATTTTTGCATTTATTATAGTACTAGCTTCTGCTCGCGGTTTCAACCGCGTTTCCACAGGAACCGTGCATTTTTCCGGGATAAAAAGTAGCATATGTGCAGTTACTCTCCCGTTCATCAACTATATCTATACCAAAAATCATGTCGATCCGTTGCTCCATTGCTGCAAAAGAAGGACCAACTAATTGATCAACAAACCCACAAACACGCTTTCGCATTTTTTTATTATTGTACGAATACACGGATGTAGACAGTATCAGACGTACTACGTAAAAAATTAAGGTATTTAAATTACTCGCAAGTTGTTAAAAATATTTTATAGAGAGATATAGAGTAGTCAATCAGTTGCAAAGCGATGTCTGCTAGATGTAACCACGGCTTGTAAGCCGAAAAGTCATAGCCTAGTTGCTTACAGCGTCTGGTCTAGATAACCAGAAAACGCAAGTTCGAATCCCGTTGGCAGTGAAATTTTTGAGATGTATTTATTGTATATACACTTAAGAGCGTTTACACCCTACGGCTTTTTATACAAACTTGTCTTTAATCTCCGATTTGGCAGATAGTAAAGAGTTTAAAAATAGTTTAGCGATAGGATATTTACTTGTTACATTAAGTTTTGTTACAGGTCAGAGGAAAGATAGCTCGAAATTCTGAATTCAAGGACTACATGGCTACTAAGAAAAGATATGCGGAAGAACCTTATGATACTATTCAGTATATTCTTCGTGGGCGCAAAAGTATAATGCTGCCAGTAAGTAATTTTACCTTTACAATTAATATTAAAACATTAATGCACGGGCACAAAAACAGTAAAACAGGCACAGACTAAGCTAATCTCAGATGGCGGCACCATCGCTGATGCTCGTCATTGATATTTACTTTGACGGTTAATGAATTAAACTAAAACCTGTAAACATACTCGCGTCTTAAAAATCAATAGATTTGAAATGGTCACTATATAACCTAGAATAATATGTGGTCTCTAATAATTTTTGATGAGCAACGCTTTGATCGACAATTTCTGTTTTTTATCGTCAGAAGGGAAACGCGTGTAGGTACCGTAATTTTACACTGAATTGCACTTTACAAAGGCATACTTTATTGCAAAGACGATTTTTTGTTTACTTACTAAAATTTTATAATGAAGTTTCATAGTGAAATGACACCAGCGATAATTCGCCACATGGCGGGATATGTTTTTGTTACTGGGAGGACTAACTCTTCTGCGAGTGTCCGTCTGGGCTGTTACCACCGCTTTGCTCGTGAAGTCTGCCGCCAAGCAGTAGTGTGCAAGCATTACTGTGTTCCGGTTTGATGAGCAGAGTATCCAGTGAAATTACTGGGCTTATGAGACTTAATACCTAATGTCTCAGGGTAACGAGCGCACTGCAGTGCCGCGCAGGCCTTTGTGTTTCAAAGTTCTGGGTGGCACTGCAATCGTTATGGGCCAGCGTTATGCTTACCATCAGGCAAACGACCAGCTCGTCTCGTTACCTAATAACATAAAAAAAGGAAGCAGTGTGGCTCCCCATTGGGAGCATTTTTAAATATTTTTGTTGTTATTTTCCAGTGGATGTACACACCACTGGAAGCCCGTGTGAACAACTGGTACAGCCGATGGCTCTATGTTGCCTTGTTGGCGGAACCTTTCTTCTCCGCTTGCACAGTCCTACTATTAAAAGCCTTGAAATATTATATCATTATTAAACTCTACTGGTTCTTGGCACTATTGGATATTTTTCATTTGATAAATTTTGTGTTCGAGTTTTATACCGTAAGCATTTTTTTTCTACCTATTTTATAAGAACTAGGTATCCTTTTGGGTTGCGTTTTCGACCGCTCAGATTGTAGGAATTGAATTAAATTGTCAGTTCTTAAAAAATCATCATTCATTATCAGCCCCTTACTGCTGGTATACCGGCCTTCTCACAGAAAGAGTGAGTATGGGCCCATACTCACTGTTTCTGTGAGAAGGCCGATAATCCAGCACGCGGGCCCGGGCTTGGTGGATGTCACATGTCCTCGAATTTTGGGGTTCTTGAACATGCCGGTTTCTTTATGATGTTTTCCTTTACCGTTTTTAGAGCGAGTGTGAATAATCTGCACATAGCTTGATATAAGTCATTGGTGCGGGCCGAGTCGAGATTTGAACTATGGTGCGTTGGATTAAAAGTCGTACAAGTTCCCGCTCGGCCACAGTCGCACTTAAAAATATAATGCTTAAAACAAAATGTAATGCTTAAAACATCTGTTCTACACATCTACATGGTACAAAATAGAACTTTACAGGACATTGCGCACATATATTTTTATACGAAGTTTTTCTTAGATTTTTAAGCGTTTGACAACTATTTCGCCTTATAACGTCTTGTGACGATATTATTATATGTTTGGAGTGTTAACTCATCGAGCCCAGATGTACGATACAGAAATTTGTGATTTATTTTCAATGCACTCAAATAGCTTATTCACCTTTCAGGTCGAACTTGTAGTCGTCGACAAGAAATTAGTTTATCGCAGTGTGGGCTACAGGAAGCTGAAACAATTGGGGTTCTACACCGACGCTCTCACCTTGTTCGTACCTCTGATAACGATCTATACGGAACACATCAACTATCAACTGGTTCGATTGCTGAGGCTGAGACTCTTGTTTGAATTTCATAAACATTTCTGTAAAAGTTTCAAGGTAATGCTTTTAAAACTCATCATGACAGATATTCATTATATATTGATGCCTTTTGAAGATTGTGCAGCGGAGAAACCTGAAAAAATACAGTTATTCTCTTATTATATATGTCGAAAAAAAAGTTAAATAAACGTAAACGCAAACGCTTACACTCATACCTTAACACTAGGATTCCTTATGTCGCAGGTGGCATGGCCACACACAGATACACAATACAAACATCCAAGACCCGAGAACAAACATGACACAGAATCTGTTCTGACTCTGTCAATCGTACGCGGGTTAAATGTTCCAGACAATCTTATGATTCATGTGAAACAGTACTAATTTGATTTCGGTTCAAACCTTTAATATTCATCTCTACATTTATATATAAAAATAAAACGGGGGTAACTATAGTTTTTAAATGGTAGACAATGTCTATCTTCTTGTACCTAAGTATTGTATTGGATTTACATATGTTAAAGTAAAATTCCTTTTTATTTTTTCCTTATGTTTTTTCCAGAGTATTGCTAGCCCAATATTGTTAAAGATAATACTATTGTTTCTGTTATTGCATTCGATGACGTGCGGCTGGATTATTGTCGCATGCAGGAGTGAGTATTAAAAGTATTTGAGACATTATTCGAAAGAACAATATTTATTTGTTATGCAAGGCTGCAAACCTGAAGAAGCGAAGGAAACTAAGATTGTCCACCACGAGCGAAATGAGTGGTTACAAAATAGAATCACTAGCACAGGGAGGCTTTCGAAGGTACGGTGGAAGGCCAAATAACTTTGCTGCTGAGTGAAACGCACAGTTTTTCACCTGAATCAAGCAAGGAAAGATTTTGTTAATCATTCGAATTTCTACGCGCAAAAGTGCTTTTTATCCGCTAGCGCGCAGATTTCGATTGATTTAACAAGACCTTTCCGAGCTTACGACGTGAAAAAGATTTTTAACTGCCTTATTATCCATTGACCTAACATAAACATTGTCGATAGAATATTGCTGTTTTGTTATAAGCTTTCAAAGTACCTAACAGTTATTAATTGTAACTATTTTTATGGCAGTGTGCATAACTGGGTGTATAAATTCTCATTCGTTAAGGTGGTACGATTCGTATAACTATTATTTTTATACGAGTATTTTGAGAGGTGCCTTAATGATGATAAATAGCAAGATCACAATTGGATTTTTAGTAGATACATTTTGGTGAATGTGATTTGAAATATACACAATCTAATGTCCCCCACCCCTTTCATTAAGGAGGACCAGACTTAAGCTAAGCGCCATCGATATATGGTGGATACGACCTTACCGCCTATCTCACATACTTCAAGCTTACAAGCTTCAAGCTTATAAGCATGGAGGCAAACAGCTCAGGAGCCTCCTGGCGACTACTAAACCTTAAATTGTTAGTTGTTAGCATTAGAATCATTGTAAAAAACTATTTTTGGAAAAAGAATGCCGTGACGAGTTTCTTGCCCTTCTTCTTGCTCGGCCTATACCAATTTGGAACGGGCACGGTGGATTTCTGGAAGGTTCGTTGACTTTGAGCACGGATTGGGTCTGTTGATGTCTTTGTCATTTATTATGTTCTGATAAAGACAGCATTAGTTTTAGTCTGTGATTCGGGTAGACGTATGTTGCAGAGGCCCGCTGTTAGAGTCATTTATTTTAACTTTCATAAGTGCTCCTTTGGGGCCTATTTGAATAAAGAGTTTTGAATTTGAATTTGAATTTTAAATTACCGCTAAGAACTCCGCTAGGGAGCTCCTCTCCTGAGCCTGTGTTTCCAGCTAGCTTATAGCCTGGGCTACTTATTACTAGCTTATTTTTTTTTTCAGATAATACTTTCTCATTTGATATTCCGAGCGTACCTGATTTTATAAATCGTACAATCGATTATTCTCAGTGGCAACTCGCCAAAGACAGACATTGGGGTAATGAAAAGTTTGATTATCTCCTATTATTTTTTTATTATAATTATGGCTTGATTTGTAATACCTTAAAAAATTCAGGTTTTTTTAGTATTAAGATAGAAACAGGGCTAGTCTGTATAAGTCTACAAACACTCTACCAGCAGGGCTAAGATGCGCTCTAAGATATCATTTTGTCCACTGTTTTGTCTTGCTCTTTCTCATGCGAATATGAGATAAATGCTCGACATAACCAGATATTCCTAAGTTTAAATTTTTTCATCGCGCTCATATTAGACCTGGGCCTTGACGGGGCGTCATACATTTTGGAAACGTCTCATTTGTAGATTTTGTAGCGTAGTAAAATAATATGTTTGTAGGTATACAATGTATCGAGCGAGTCCGTAGTCCGACTCGCAATTGGCCGATTTTAGGGTGGCCGTGACCGTCATACATTTATCAACCTTTGTTGAGGGTTCAATCTGCGCCTGCGTCTGTTATCATATTATTATACACAGGGTTAAAACTTTGTATCTTTCGCGCTAGCTGCTGCTACATGTATTACTATTGTACTAATTATTATAATATGTAAGTAGTTCTATTTGTATTGTTTATTTAGTTATATATGTATGTTTAATGGATTGTTTATGTAATATGTATTATATATATGTATATATTTATTTATTATATGTATAGTAGGTATTTTTATGTTAATTTACATTCAAATATATTTACTTCATGTTCGTAACACCAATATAACTATAACTGAAAACCACCATCCCAAACTTTTAGTTGTATACTTTAGCTTTTGGGTTGACTGGAAGAGATCGCTATGAGCGATAAGTCCGCCCATTGTGACACTTAGTTATTAAGATTTTAGTTTTTAAATTTTCTTTGTACTGTGGTGTTTCAATAAAGAGTTTATCTATCTATCTATCTATCATATAGCGGTCAAAAGACAGCCAGTAAAACAATCAAACACAAATCGAAGGTAGATTACGTAGAAAAAAACTATTTTTCACGTTTTAGGTTGTACTCGAGTATTGGACCCCATCCCAGGGACCACAAAACAAGTGTTCGTGGTCCCAACACACTGGAATGATGACTACATCTTAGCTTTTACTTATATCTTACTTCTTCATACAAATAGTCCAGTTCAGGCTGTAAGTTTTTTACTGACTGAGTGTATTTACATCGATGACTTTATTAAATTTTCTGACGTAATTTATTTAAGAACTAGCTGCTGCCCGCGGTTTCACCCGCGCGGTGATATTGAATTTCATGGTTTTTATTTTTTTGCGCGAAACCCTAATTCTTTTCCTAAAATAAAAGTAACTTAAGTTACTCCTTATAACATCATCTATCTGCCAGTGAAAGTTCCGTCAATTTCGGCTCAGCCGTTTCGGAGATTACCCGGATCAGACAAACAGACAGACATTTTAAAAATGGTTGTTTTGTTATAGGTACTGTATGTACTTTCATATGCATTTGTTAAAAAGGTGTTATTTTGATATTATAAACAGACACTTCAATTTTATTTATTTGTATAGATACATTATTAATATTAAGTATGCTTTTTCCAATGTTGTTCTTCTTCCCAGGTCTTAACGCTAGATATCAAACAGGTCTTATATAATGTTGTCATCACCTTCATTATAATCAATGTAAACATCTGGCTCATGAGCGTGACCGTCAGCTTTGTTTATACAAGATACCGAGAACTGTACCAATTTGACTATAGTGTCAATAACTTGCTCACGCATCTGAGTCACAGTGGATTGGCACCAGGGCTTCTGAAGTCAGTGAAGCAATATACCAGGCAACTGTGGATAAGGCAAAGAGGTAAGTTTTGGATTGAAATAAAAATCTATTATTATTAAAATCTTTATGAATTATTAAAAAAAGAAACAAAAAAATAACAAGTAGGTAAGTACTACAACAATTTTTTTTTTAACATTTTGTAATGTGTGATACTCACGAAATTTTAATAGTAAAATAATCTTTGTGAATTTCGAAAGAATTATGGCAGTAAGTACTTTAAAAAAGTAGTCTTGAAGTAAATTGAAGTGGCGCAGGGCTCTATGTAAGAACACAAATTACTAGATGCACCTATTAGAACCAGACGTACGGAACCAAAAAAACACTTTAGTCACAGTCAAAATTCACTGTAGTAATTAGAGAAGATAAGATTTAATAATAAAAGAGAGACACATTTCACACACACATAATACAATATTATTTTACTTAACAAAATAAACAAACACTTAAATTTAACACAGATTTATCGCTGAGCCCTAAACTAAGCACTAGGCTAACCTCCATATTCAAAGTAACGTTTATAGAAGTGTCTGGGTTGTGGTTTAAGGTCAAAACTGTCAAAAAAAAATATTTGCTTCTAATGCGGATTTCAAAGGCGACGTTTGCTCTTTTATTCTGTTAACTTACCATAAACGAAATTACTTTTTCATCAGTCTTTATTCTTTAGATATGCCCATTCATAAAACTTATTCAATATCGTCAGTGTAAATAACCTTGTGTGGTCTAAGATCGATAGTTATATTCGACCAAAAGCGGCTTTATCCAATTTAGTTGTCCATCTGCCTACCGATACCTCCGCAACTTGGCAAACAACCATTCCAGTTTGGGATTCGGATACAATATTAGTTATTGGTACAATGACCTTACTAACTTTATTTCATTTCAAATACCTAGACGTATAGAAGTATATAATATTAGTTATTGGTACAATGACCTTACTAACTTTATTTCATTTCAAATACCTAGACGTATAGAAGTCCAAAAAAATGTTTTTTACGTACTTTGGATCTGTATCTAACGAATGTCAGCATGTGTATGCTATAAAATAAATATTTTTACCGCGGCCCTCCAGACCCGTAAGCCGGGTGAGGCTTCCGTGCCCTCGCTGGACTCACCAAACGAGTAGGTATGGGACGGATCACCTCGAGAACCAGGTGGGCTTTATCCACGCTTCGTGTGGGCCTCGTGAGGAACCGTCCCCTCCAGTGCGCCAGTGCCCCTCTCCTGCAGGCCAGTCTCAACCCCGCCGTCGTCAGACGAGCAACCATCAATGGTAATTCGAATTGATCGATACTTCAGGAAGTCCCATTATCACATAAACTAGGAGGCAAACCATAGGAAAGAGGCTAGCTAATAAGGCCTTCGAGGAGTCAAGAGAGGAGGCAAGCGCCTCACCATATAGGTACGCCGTGATCCCGGCCGTGGTCAGAATCGACGCCTCGCGGTACGTTCCGCTAAACCTTGTCCTTTTCCTAAAGTTTCGTCAAAATAGTTTGAATATTCAGACGGCTATGATTCTTGATCTTCTCGGCCGTTGCGCGATGGTTGTACATTAAAATCCATTATTTATTTATAATGCATTCAACCTTTGAGAAGTATAGTTTCTAAAAAGGTTATTTCAAGCTCAACTATAATTTTTAGGTAATTGGATGCCAGAGCTAGCTCAGCAAGCTCCTATGTGCCTCCGAGAGGATCTGCTCTGTGCGCTGTACATGCACCACCTGGACACTCCACCGCTGTTTCGCGATTTGCCGCATTACTTCAAGAGACAGGTCGCAGCTAGGCTGAAGAGAAGTGTTTTGTTCCCTGGTAAATATATATTCAATCAATCGCTCAATCGATGCTTTATTTATTAAAAAGGTTACAATATTCTTTATGATAAGAAAGGTGCTTATTCTAATTATAATAAAGAAGCTTACATCATCAATGTCGAGTACAGACTTATTTTCAAGGACCCACAAACCCGCCACGCCACTGCCTTCAGAGACCTCCAACTCCGAACTAAGTCAAAATATTAGTAGTAAAATTAGCATTTCTACACTATTATTATTAAGGGTTTTTGCTTAAATACATATTTTAATTAATTATTGATAGTAGTATACAATATTGTGTTTTCTTCACAGGAAAATGTATTATCAAAGAAGGGGATATTTTCCCTTGTATATACTTCATACACGAAGGTGAAGTGGAAAAATGGTACGTCGACAAAAGGTATGTTATCGCTCTCATACTCGTACTTGCTTCCAACGAAACGCATCTCAATAGTCGCTTATTTTTATCGCAGTTAGACTAAAACAACAGAATTTATGGTTTTTTTTGTACACTCGTCGATAGAAAATCAAAGTAGCTTCGACTAAGAAGAGTGAGAGAGGGATAATTTCCAGACGTATTGCATATTTTCGATCCAGACGAGACGATCTGGCGAACGGGGCTGGTCCGCGAGCGGCAGAGTGTTAGCGACTGACGACTCGCCATATTCCGCTAAGGACGGCGTAGTGCTCTCACTTTAATTTGAACCTCTTGTGCAGCAAACAAGTTCTATATTGTAATGCTGGCTAAGAAAGTGCGCGCCACGTCGCGTGTTTGCAGTTTATTGTTTTATGTATTATAAAAAAATATAATGAATTACCTTAGTTATGAAGAACGTAAGCGATACCTACGTTAAGAAAAACACGGTGCACACCATACGTGCCCATGTAGGTACCATTCCAATGATTTATAGTGCTGCAGCACAAAAACAATTCTATTTTGTGATTATATATAAAAAAAATTTTTTTTTAGCGGAGAAAACAGACTTATGAGCCTTTTAAGTACCAACGGCTACTTTGGACAAATACCTGGAGTGTTCCCCAACTTTGGATTTCAGTTCTCCTATTACACACGAACGGTAAGCTTTTTTATGATATTGGATAACGAGATAAGCGGGTGGTTTGGCTGATGGTAAGCATAACGCCAGCCCATAACAATTGCAGTGCCACCCAGAACTTTGAAACACAAAGGCCTGCGCGGCACTGCAGTGAGCACACTACCCTAATACATTAGGTATTAAATCTCATAAGCCCAGTAATTTCACTGGCTACTTTGCTCATCAAACCGGAACACAGTAATGCTTGCATATTACTACTTGCACATCACTAAAAAATATATATAATGACCATATTTTCTTTATAAAAATATAAACTTATAATTGAAATAAATTTAACATAAAATTTTAATTGGTCATTAACAGGTGGTTGACATGATTTATCTTCTACTTGAGGATTGGCAGGACCTCATGGACGCCTTTCCGACAATAAAAAGAGATTTATACAAAAGTGCTACTCAATTGAAGAAGGATTTCGGAATATAATTTTGTAAATGTATACTTAATAATTATATATTTTTTAATTTTTAGGTGTTGTAGATGAGTTTGTCATTTCTTCTTGTTGCTTTGCTAAAATATTTTTAAAATGATAAATATTGTTTAACTCTTCTTACCTCTGTTTTATTTTAATTGTTTCAGCTATCTAAAGTCGACTCTACCTTATATTATAATATAGGTTTTGAAATGCTAACAGGAAATATGCGTCCATTATTTTTATGTTGTCAATTTCTCACGGGAATCAAATGTCTAATTTATATCGAAGAAACTGGAAATTGATACTAGAAACGTCAAAATGAGAGTCAAAATTGAGCGTACCTCCTGAGCGCTAAAACGACTGTAATTATATTAATTTTAAATTTCTTCTCTCATATGTGTTTACTCCATTTTTATATATTTTATGTAATTTTATTAAGTCTAATAATATTCGTTTATAAACAAATGTTATGTCTTTAAACCTTTTTTTCTATAATTATATTTCAATGTTCCATATTTTGTAAACGGGCAATTATTAATACCGTACACTGGCCTCACTTTGACACTGGCAGAAAAACATCAAGCAACGTTTAAAAGCCATAATCTGAAGAAGAAGAAAAATACTGTAATTATGTTATTTTCACTGAAGTAGAAAAAGCTCGTTTTGTCTTTTGTTCGTCAAGTCAATTAAGCTTTGAGAAAAATTAAACACAGCTATGGTTCAACGAACTTTTAATATTTAATTAAGTAGTTTATTTACTTACAGCATTACTAATAAACAGTGTATAATGGCGATAGTGGTAGGACTAACTCTTCTGCGAGTGTCCGTCTGGGTTGTTAACACCGCTTTGCTCGTGGTGTCTGCCGCCAAGCAGTAGTGTGCAAGCATTACTGTGTTCCGGTTTGATGAGCAGAATATCCAGTGAAATTACTGGGCTTATGAGACTTAATACCTAATGTCTCAGGGTAACGAGCGCACTGCATTGCTGCGCAGGCCTTTGTGTTTCAAAGTTCTGGGTGGCACTGCAATTGTTATGGGCCAGCGTTATGCTTACCATCAGGCAAACGACCGGTTCGTCTCGTTACCAAACAACATAAAAAAAAAAAGTTACACTATCATTTATCTTTTGTACTTTGACAATTTGAAACTGAAGCGAAAGAGATAAAACATTGTGTAAATATTCAACAATACATCCAACCGTTTCTTTACGTACTTAGAGGTAGTTAACACTAGTATTAATGCAATAGCACTAGCAAGCTAATAAAGGTATTTATAAACCCGTTTAAAAAAAACCAACTTTATTAATTTTATTTTTTTATATATATTATTGTTAACGAGACGAGCTGGTCGTTTGCCTGATGGTAAGCACAACGCCGGCCCATAACAATTGCAGTGCCACTCAGAACTTTGAAACACAAAGCCTTGCGCGGCACTGCAGTGCGCTCGTTACCCTGAGACATTAGGTATTAAGTCTCATAAGCCCAGTAATTTCACTGGCTACTTTGCCCATCAAACCGGAACACAGTAATGCTTGCATATTACTGCTTGGCGGCAGACTTCACGAGCAAAGCGCTGGTACTAACCCAGACAGACACTCGCAGAAGAGTTAGTCCTCCCACTAACAAACTACTATTTATTAGTAACTAGCTACTGCCCGCGGTTTCACCCGCGCGGAGTTGTTGGATTTCATGGGTTTTATTTTTTTGCACGGAACCCTAATTCTTTTTCCATAATAAATGTAACCTAACTTACTCCTTATAATATCAGCTATCTGCCAGTGAAAGTCCCGTCAACATCGGTCCAGCCGTTTCAGAGATTACCCGGAACAAACATACAGACAGCCAGACAACAATTTTAAAGTTTATGTTTTTGTTGTAGGTACCGTATATACCGTATACTTTCATATGCATTTAGTAAAAAGCTTTTATTTTGATATTACAAACAGACACTTACCTACATTTTATTTATTTGCGTATAGACTATATTTTTCAGGAATAAAAAGTAACCTATGTTACTCTACCATAAACTATATCTAAGCCAAAAATCACGTCGATCCGTTGCTCCGTTACTGCGTGAAATATGGACAAACCAACAAACACCCTTTCGCATTTACAATATTAGTCTGGATGGATTACTACATTACTTTTTAAAGTTCCCTTAAACAAAATGTTCTGTGCCATACTGATTTTTTTTCCTCGGCATAAAAATTCGTCCATGAAATGGCGTAGTGTGGGTTCCAAGCATGATTCTGCAAAAACACACACAAAACAACTTTTCGTAATGAGCACTAATGCTCCATCCATTTAATTAAGATAATGTGAGCACGCCGGCTCTCACAGAACAAGAATTTCTTTCAGAATTACAGAGACCGCTATGTATGTGTTTCTTTTTAGGGCTGACATGAAAATGTCAAAACCTCAGATGACAACTAACGAATCGTACGTTCAAGTGTTATCTGTGTTTATAAGGATAGTTTTTATAGAAGGGTTAACTTTAACAAGAGGATTATCACGATTTGTTTTAGTGCCATTTTAAATAAGAGGTGGGAGTTTTGGTGGGAATGCGAAAATGTGCTGTTGTTGATTTTGTGTTATTTACTAAATCCTATGTTTTATTGAGTGTTAATGTGTAATAATGGTGGATTATTAACCATTAAGTGTTCGTAAACGTACGTGAGTGAAAGGCAAATAGTACAAAGACGGAAAACGTGTATTTTCGTATTCTATCCAAAACTCCATAGAAGCTTCAGTAAAGTATCCACCGCTTTACTGAAGCGTCACTTCGACTCGACCGCGCCTAGACTAAACTTTAACGTGACTTATGCACCAAAACTAGAGATTTATAATAAATCTGACACTGACACTGGCTAAATACGCAAACAGCGTGGAGGCAAAAACTAAAAAAAAAAGTAAGAGGTGAGTAGCAAAAGAAGAGGAGAAATAAGGAGTTAATTCATAGAGTAGTACTATAGTTAATTGAAACTGATTACGCGCGAGAAGAAACCTAGATCACAGAGTTTATAATAAGGAGTAAGTAGTCTCGATTTTAATAAGATGTTAAGTTTCAACGGGAATACTAAAAGAATTCAAGAAACCAATAATTATTTCCATTTTTACGCAATAAAGTTGACTAGGGCGAGTCCTTAAAAACCGGAAAACAAGGTATTCACTTGATATCCGCAAAAATATTTCCCCCAACACAATTAGTTTCCACCTGAACGGCCAACCGTACTGAATATCGTTAACTTGGAGCCTTTCGAGGGTTTTCGCAATTCTATAGAATTTAATTCTTTGCTTACAAAGTAAAAACAGACAGTTAAATAACTTCTACTTTGTGGCTCATACTGGTGTCACAATTTTCCAGCCACTCGAAAAGGTTTCTGTCATGGCGCTCAGTTGTATAGTCTGGTTGTCCATGCTTATCCTATAATTTAAAAAAACTCGGCAGATGTCAAACAATGATATGATTCGGATTTGAATTTCTATCTTTGTCATTGGTTGGTGAGACGTAAAGTTTGTTTACATTATTGGACAACTTAGAAAATCTTCACCGTAAATATACCACTAGGTCACCCATCAAAGAGTACTTTGCTACTGTCTACTGACAGTGTCTATAACCATTTAGAACCGATTTTCAACTATGACCTAGGTTTAACTCAAGAGCCTATTCTTATAGCTTCAGCTCGGATTGTTTTAAACGAACCTTTTGACATTTGCAGACATATTCTCAATTGAATCGGATATATCCGATTCGGATGTATCCGTAGTTCCTAATCATGCCAATTCGCAAACTATCTGAAACAGATATCGCTTAGTAAACTGCCTTCTTTCCGATTCAAGCCATTTGCATCGAAAATCGTTTTCCGACAGTTTGCGGATTGGCATGATTAGTGATACCTACATCTGAATCGGATACATCCGGTTTATCCGACAGTAAGTAAAACCAAAGTTTAGCTACTGTCTCTAAGTACGTCGTTGTCTCTTCCACCCCGCTTCTGAAACAATTTGAGATAATTCGCCTTTGAATATCTTATCCAAATAATATTGTGCTATTATCGCTTTTTTATCAACGCCCCGGTGAGAAGTCTTCTTTACGGGTCCGTTTACATTGCCAATTTAAGAGGGGCTATATTGAATATTTAGTCAGTTGTGAATTAGATTATAAATGGTTATTAACTGAATTAATGTAAGTAGGAATGTTGATTTACTTTTTGGTTTTCTGAGAATGTTTTATTTTTAGATAAAGTTAGACTTTTGTCGGATAAGTTGCCAGAATCTTCAAGTTGCAACTAAATAAGTTTCTGCGAGCATGCTTTATCATCGATAAAATATGATTTTGCTGTTTTTTTAATCCATCCATATTTTCTTTAGTCTTCCACCCTTCCATCCCTAAACATTTATATTACATCACTTTCTTATGATGTACAGTCATAGTAAGAAAAGGTTCGTCACTTTAAGGTCTATTTTTGTTTGCGCAATAGTTGTTTTAGGTCACGACTCCTTACTAACACCTATTTGTTTAGTCTATGCCAGTGTTGCGTTACCGTGACAAAGTTTCTGTTATAATAAAATGTATGAACAAAGAAAATGTTAATGGGGACTGACTTAGACAATTAAATAAAACAAATTAGATGTATTTGTCCAAATAGCTGGCCATTGAGAAGGTTTTATGTTGATGTAAACTAGAAATTGGTCAAAGGTGAAACAAAGGTTTAACCTTTGTTATCACTGCATTAAATAATAGTATTCTATTCAGTAGTCTGCTAACTTGCTAACAGCCGTAAGATCAAAAGGTACTAAGTTTCCTTACCTTATAAAGGAAAGAATTTGAAATCTGACGAAGGAATTCTTGCTATGACTGTACATAGCTAATATAGGTTTCATCTCTCCTCATATAACATGCACATTAGTCAAACGTTTCTCTTTCAACCTCTCTGTCACTGGACAATGGTTCCTTATCTTATCAAGTCTCATCCCTCCACACATCCATCTCAATATTGTCATGCAATCGAAAAAGATTAAATGAATAATATAATTAAAAAAAATTAAAACATCTAAAAGTACACTCTTTTTTCCCGATGGGAAATCTTCTGTAGATGCCATGAGGAGCAGCTGTGTTATGTGGAATTGTTATCCACTAAAACCCCCCCGGTTCGGTCTGCCTCGGTGCTACAACTGGAGGGGCCCGGGCTCTCCAATGGACCACACCGGTACCCCCAGCACTGTACCCTCCCTGCCGACCCCCATCCACGACAGCCCGTGCCACAACGAACTGCCGTCCTTCCAGGGCTTGCTTGGTTGGGTGGTTAGAGAAAAGATCACCCCTACACAAGGTACCTACGTAAAGTAAGCACTCCAGTATCTCATCTCCAGCTAATCCAACTAATCGAATTTCCGCATAAAATATGTCTGGATAAACGCGATCGTTGGCTGCAATCTTCTTATTAATTCTGTGCTGTGAGGTACAAATTAAACACAATGGTGAAGCGAACCATTTTAGTGTGTGTTATATGTTACGAGATATCGAGATAATTTGTTTGTGGTGTAAATAT
Source organism: Crocallis elinguaria (assembly GCA_907269065.1). Taxonomy (NCBI): domain Eukaryota; kingdom Metazoa; phylum Arthropoda; class Insecta; order Lepidoptera; family Geometridae; genus Crocallis; species Crocallis elinguaria. Next base: position 4,204,968 of record OU026070.1, on the reverse strand, counting down.
ATAACAGCCAAGTGCTTAACTTTAGAAGCTAGCTACACTTTTGTTATTCAATAATTACGTAGTATTTGTATTCTCTTTGTTGAATTATTATATTGTAACTAGCTTCTGCCCGCGGTTTTTACCCGCGTTCTCACAGGAACCGTGCATTTGTCCGGGATAAAAAGTAGCCTATGTCACTCTCCAGTCCATAAACTATAATTATCTATGCCAAAAATCACGTCAATCCGTTGCTCCATTACTGCGTGAAAGAAGGACAAACCAACAAACCAACAAATCACCAAACCAACAAACACACTTTTGCATTTATAATATTAATAATAATAGTACGATTAACTATCGACACAAATAATCTGAGGCCAAGGCTGCGATTATAAGTCGTCTATAAATTTAATTAACAATACATTTTTGAAATCGCTTCTATTTATGCCTTGAGCCGTCTCTAAATATTTCCTTATTTTGTATTGGATATATTCTAGTTAATTAAACTGAGAATTTGTTCCTTTATCAAAGCTTTTACAGAAAATTTGATAAAAGGTAGGTTTGAACCAATTTTATCAACATTTAAGCTGTGTTACAGAATCTATTATCGTACTCCGTCCAACAATTTTTTTTTATGTTATTGGTAACGAGGCGAGCTGGTCGTTTATCTGATGGTAAGCATAACACCGGCCCATAACAATTGCAGTGCCACCCAGAACTTTGAAACACAAAGGCCTGCGCGGCACTGCAGTGCGCTCGTTACTCTGAGATATTAGGTATTAAGTCTCATAAGCCCAGTAATTTCACTGGCTACTCTGCTCATCAAACCGGAACACAGTGATGTTTGAACATTACTGCTTGGCGGCAGACTTCACGAGCAAAGCGGTGGTACTAACCCAGACGGACAGTCGCAGAAGAGTTAGTACTCCCACTAACAAAATTTATTTAACTTTTGACAGCTTGAGTTAGTGGAACCCTAATGCATTACTGATTCGTTTTTTACAATATTCTCACGCAAAAATCCGGCGATTTATTATAATAAAATAAAATTGAAATATTTTAGGTAGTAATTTTTTGCATACAACCTTTTTCAATAACCTTAATTTCTCATCTTATTGATAATTATATACACCTCTCTTCAAAGGCTTAACGGAATTGAAAACTAATCAACAGCTTACAAAAAAAAAATGCAAAAATTAACTTGAATAATTTTGATACAAAATCTGAGGACTCAATAAATATCGATTTCGATTAATTTCGGAGAGGAGCACGTCGCTTCCCTAAAAAAAAAGGCGTAAATAATTTGCATTTTTGTCTATTGTTGTCTGTCAATAATTAGGGTACTTCATAGGCGTACTTATGTGAAAAGTTGAAGAAGGACGGACTGTAAAGATAGCATTAAAACTGTAATATTCTGGTACTTATCTAGCTACATTAATAGTAATCTGTGACTTAAACCGTGATGGTCTCTCGATCGGAGCGCACAACGCTGTGGTATGCGGTATTGCGGTGTCGGCACAGAATAAATAATAGTGTGTCGGACACGTAATCGTATGAAAAAGACTTGAATGGTCTTTAATTCCGTCACAGTATTCATCAGCGGTGAAAGGCAAATGTATCCAACATCACATACCGCAGCGTTGTTCGATCCGATAGACACGGCTTTACTTCGGCTCAAAGAATTAGTATGTTTATGTCAACGGGGCAGTGCTGTCTTCGTAACTCGCTAGTAACGATTAATTAAGTATAAATAAAAATATACCATAGTTAACTTTTGCGGGGACCTTTCACTTTAATTTAATATGTATTTTAGTTTAAGCACAGAATATTAAGGGTGGGTACCACCGCTTTTCTCATGTAGTCTACCGCCAAGCAGTAATGTGAATGCTACTGTGTCACCTGTGTTCCGGTTTGATGAGCAAAGTAGTCAATGAAATTACTCCGCTTATGAGACTTAACATCTAATGTTTCAGGGTAACGAGTGCAATGCAGTGCCGCGCAGTCGTTTGTGTTTCAAAGTTCTGAGTGGCACTGCAATTGTTATGGGCTGGCTCAATGGTATAAAAAACAGTTTGTACAATAAATCAGGCGATAACATTGGAGTTTAATGCAGTATCCTAACAATAATATAACAGTCTCCAGTCTTTGTCAAAACAACAAAAGGTAATTCTTTGCTCATTGCAACCTCCCCTGTAAAGTAAATAATGAAACAGTATCCGTGGCAGTTTAACAAATACGGCGAAAATTCCTGTATTTGTCGTGTAATGTTTCCTTGTCTTACACCGTTGTGTAACATAAGGATATTGCAGGCTACTGATAGTTTGTTTATACATTGCACTCGCTTTAGTATGGCTAGAGTCAGCTGCCTCGAACACAGTTCTGTAAAAAATTACTTCACCTATGTTATGTATGCCTACCTCCACTTTATTATTATTTAAGATATACCCGCCTCTTTCGCTCCAATAAATCAGTCTCGAAAATATGGTGGTTTAATTGCGTGCCCTCTCCTCTGTAATACCCAAATAAAACAACCTATAAATTGGGTTTTAAGCGTTCCAAAATAGGAGAAGGTGTTGGAACAGCACTAGTGGTGCGACCCCATCCCTAATATAATGTAATCTGTGCTAATCGGCTGCGTAAGAAAATGGTTGACGTTCAGTGTGTGAAATATTAAATGTAGGTACTACTTAGAAATAAAACAAGTGATCAGAAATAAAGGTTTTTATTCAAGACTCGATCTGGAAGAGCAGTCCCTCGCAAAATATAGGTAGCGGAGATACGATCCCACGGCTTCACCAACAGAAGGTTCTCTATTCGGTGGGCTTTATTTATGTTTTTTACCTCGGATCTCCATCATTTATAAACCGATTTGGAAAATTATTGTTTTTATTTCAAAGGATATACTTTCAGATTGGTTCCATAGAAATTTAATCAAAAATGGTCTAGTAGGTACTTTGTCAATGAAGTCGGTTCGTCGGTTTTTTTAAAGAAATTTTTCCTTGAAAACGTGCTCCACTTTTTATTGGTATAATATATAAGTGTACCCGTTTTATGCATACGAGGCTTATTATATTTACGAGGAATATTGTATTTACTCGAAGTGAATGTAGTAGAAACTCACCAGAAAAATATGATAGTGTATGGGCATCATACAATAATAAGTATCATTTTGGTAAAGCCTTCGTCTAACACAGCAAAAGTTTCTGTGAGTCACCACAGGTACAGAATAAGTAATAGTACAAATACTAGAACCACGGCCATTGGTTATTGCTTTTTGATGATTGGAAAACACCATTATTTCATTTTCTATACGTAAATTCTATGTGGGCTGACATGAAAACAATATACTATAAAACTATGAGACCTAAACAAATAAAAGAATTAAGATGTAGTTTCTCTTAAATAAAAATTATATGTCAATCCATATGTTTTTCAGCAAAAAAAGTTGGACAGCAACAATTTTTTTTAAACTAACAATAGATACCACAGATTTTATATAGTCCTACCTACCTACGTGACAATACATTTGTGGATAGGACACTAAAATTCAACTGTATTGCAATAATTTTTAGAGAACCTTTGGGGCTGTTTCGCAGACGTTATATTATAGTAGGTACATGTCGGTGTGATACGCGGCCAGCTCGCGTTTTGTCATACTCGAGTCCGTTGCCACACACACTCAACCGAACAAATTGTGTTTGTTCCCGTTTATTCTACGTTTTCAACAGTTATGTTCCATACACAATTCGCTGAGATTCCTAGACGGTTACCGCTGCTATGTTTTGGGTAAACTGTTGTACTTGTGGCTACTACTATTTGTCTAGCATGGTTTTCTATTTACAAATACATTTTGTTAGTGGTAGGACTAACTCTTCTGCGACTTTCCATCTGGGTTTGTTACCACCATTTTGCTAGTGAAGTCTGCCGCCAAGCAGTAGTGTGCAAGCATTACTGTGTTCCGGTTTGATGAGCAGAGTAGCCAGTGAAATTACTGGGCTTATGAGACTTAATACCTAATGTTTCAGGGTAACGAGCGGACTGCAGTGCCGCTCAGGCCTTTGCGTTTTAAAGTTCTGAGTGGTACTGCAATTATAATGCGCTTGCCATCAAGCAAACAACCAGCTTGTCTCGGTATCAAACATAATTTAAAAAAAAATTGTTTTTTAATTTAATTTTTTGTATCGTTCCCCAGTGTTCTTTCCAATACTATTTACATTCTAGTATAACGTCATGCAGCCCATCTTCCCAAAGTAGTGTACATACTTACTTTACCTAAGTGCTTGTTGAATACTATCCTGGCGTATTTTCGCTTCAGTCGGTTTTGCTATTTGCACAGTTGTTGATACTGAGACTTTGAAGATTCAAATTAGATATATTATTACAGTGCTAAACGAAAGTAAATTGAGATTTCTATTGGAATGCATAGAGCTGTAGGTGAAGAGAAAAACTTTGACTACAAAGTAGCATCGCTATATTTTGAAATAGAAGGATGTGTGACAGTTCGTATTTTTACAAGGATTTATGTTTGTACATATAACCTATGTTTGTATATTTTTTTAAGTCAAATCTTGCAAGCTAAATTTGAGTCACTTCCCGGTGTTCGATTGAGCCGAAATTTTACATATACATATTATTTTATTTTTTTATGTTATTAGGTAACGAGACGAGCTGGTCGTTTGCCTGATGGTAAGCATAACGCCGGCCCATAACGATTGCAGTGCCACCCAGAACTTTGAAACACAAAGGCCTGCGCGGCACTGCAGTGCGCTCGTTACCCTAAGACATTAGGTATTAAGTCTCATAAGCCCAGTAATTTCACTGGATACTCTGCTCATCAAACCGGAACACAGTAATGCTTGCACACTACTGCTTGGCGGCAGACTTCACGAGCAAAGCGGTGGTAACAACCCAGACGGACACTCGCAGAAGAGTTAGTCCTCCCACTAACAAATCGGTATTATATATTGTAAATCGGATGACAATGCAATATAACGATTTCACAGAGCGGGGCCTTACCGGCTAACAAAGTCGTGTACGTTTTCGACTCCAACCCGATTAAGACCAGCGGTCGCTAGGCCTTCGGCTGGAAGGAATAGTCTAGAATTTTCGCTGCTTTTCATTTTAGAACGAACGTTTTTACCGTTATTACCAATAATAGAAAAAAAAGGGTGCTGTATATATCTTCTGTCTGATTCAGTAACTGTCTGAAAGCAAAGTGGAAACTCCTGAAAGAAGTCAAGTCACGTTTCAGTACATATTTCATATCGTGTAAAGTTATCTGGTGAATCTTACTCTGAAAGATTTCTTTGTAGGAAAGTCTGGTTTGTTCTTTGTTTTAACGTCAAAAGGTTTGTAGTTTTAAAATGTAGATTGTGGAAATTGAATTTAAATGTTTTGTCTTCTTCTTCTTTCTTTATTTCCTGGCTTCTGTGGAATGTTAACCACAAAAGCTGTTGTTTTGGAGTTGTCGTTTTAAAATGATTTCTTGTCTTGCTTTCAAATACTTATTAAGGACGATTCAAAGAAATTCAAAAATTCTTAATTGGCATTCTTATGTCATAAGAAGTTCTTATGACAAGAGTCGTCAATTATTGTCATGATAAGAGGTAAAAGAGTAACAAAATTTTATCAAGACGGTCTGTGTGGCTTTTTAACAAACTTTTATTAGATTAATTTGCAACTAACAAATAATAAAATCTTAGAAGTAAATTTTAACCTACTTCTAATTGTCGTATCGAAACTTTGTATGTATCAGGTAGATCTTCGCAGTAGATCCCTTGATGCTAGTCTCAGTAGGTATAGGTAGGTACGTACTTATATCAATTGTCTGGACACCGCGTTCCTCTTGAAAACGCAATCCGTTCTCGCAAATTTTTCATCTTCTTACGGTGGTAATAAAAGTCTTGGATACTTTATTATCCTACTTTTACGAGCGATGTGGTTTAATAAAAGAACCCATTTCAATTATCAGCTTTTTTATAGACGGTTATATTTTTTCTCCATATTGTGTATTCATTTTATAGGCATAATAAAATATGCAAAGTGATACATTTTTAACTAAAGCTTCCTGTATTTTTCCCAGTGGAGATATAAACAGAATTTCGGTTTAATATTATATGGTGTGCCCAAACTTGAAGGAATAATGAAATATACGAACCTCATTCTGCGCTAGGAAGAGATTATTTGTAACCTTTGGAGTTAATGTAAAATTAGTACACATTGACGATGTCTAAACAGTTTTGACTAGACATTTACAGAGTTTTATAAAATACTCGTCAAATATAATCACAGATTTGTAATATAGTAGAATATAATATAACTTTCTTTTGTACCCACTAGTAGACAGATACTTACCCGACCAGCCGGCAGGCCACCCTAACACACTAATGCATGAGTTTTGCTGTCAAAGTAACCATCGTTTTGCGCCAAGCGCGGTTTACGATAGGACCATCAACAATCTACGAAACAAGCAAGAACAGCAATAGGTACATAGGTAGTGCTATGTTGTTCACTCCCTGTCTGGTCTCAAAGTGATGACTGCTCCGCTTTACATGTAAACATACATCACTTGCGCACCACCGCATATTAAACCCGTTTTTAGTGGTTACTCGCTCTATAAAAAAAAGCTATAGCTAACACTGTATTATTAGTCTACCGTAACCAGGTGTTCCCATAGATGTTCCACATGAAGTGGATGTAAACTTGCAGACAAAGTTCTGCACGCCGAACTTTGTTGTTAGTCATTTAGCACTAAGAACTTACAACTTTTTCTGTTTCATCTGCTACGCTCTTGAAAACACAGCTTACAGTGTTATTTATTTAACTTTATTAATTAATTCTCAGAATTTAAGTAGCTTGGTTATGCAGGGTGGAAACACGACACCTTCCTTGCGAGGGGTTAGAGTAAAGCATATTTGCAGCTAATTTGGTCATATGATATCATGTCCGCAATTCATCCAGCCACGGCAAATGGAGCTGTCTCTCAGCAACGGACAGCTGGTTTTTCCGTGGTACTACACCTGTCAAAAAGCGAAAAATGGTTGGTTCAGCGTGGCTGCATACGAAATGACTTGGCGACGGTTCCACTACCCACCAGTAGTTTTGACTTCATGCCAATGGAAAATGGAACCGGAGTTTGGTTGCATTCGAGGCGGTTTTAATTTCTTCAATAGCATTTACAAGTATCACAATGTGCTGTATAAAAGCTTTGTAACAAAACAATAACCATCATTTTCTCTTCCTATTTAAATGGGACATATTTCGTAAGTATACCATATAGTGGGAGGACTAACTCTTCTGCGAGTGTCCGTCTGGGTTGTTACCACCGCTTTGCTCGTGAAGTCTGCCACCAAGCAGTAGTGTGCAAGCATTACTGTGTTCCGGTTTGATGAGCAGAGTATCCAGTGAAATTACTGGGCTTGTGAGACTTAAACCTAATGTCTCAGGGTAGCGAGCGCACTGCAGTGCCGCGCAGGCCTTTGTGTTTCAAAGTTCTGGGTGGCACTGCAATTGTTATGGGCCGGCGTTATGCTTACCATCAGGCAAACGACGAGCTCGTCTCGTTACCAAATTAAAAAAAAATTAAAAAAAATCCAATGAAAAAAGGATCATCAGAAAATTAATTCTCTCGTAATGATTCCGTGTAGGCAGCGACTGTTTCTCTTTGTCGGGATTATATCCGTGTTTACGCATCTGAGGTATCGAATCTAAACGGGAAATTACTGTAACGGGATGCGATTCCGAATACCTCAATCAAAATCTGTCGCTTCCTACGCGGAAACATTCCGAGTGAATTAAAATTACAATGCTGCACTTGACTATCTAAGATTAGCATAGGTAATGGCCGACTAAGGTAAAAAGACTAAAAACATAAAACTGGTAGCAACAGACAAGATACTATTATATAAAAGTTCAACAGATCTACAGAATACATTTCTATTTTCTAATGCTACTTTCTCATGCCTCTGGGTGCTTCCAACTCGAACATTATCTTTATGTCGGAAAATTACGTATGACACGGAAAGCTTTTTAAACCTATTATGCCAATGGGACCGGGAAAATAAGGCTTTGGTGCTTTACTTTTACTTATTATTTATTAAAGATCAGTATAGTGAATCGGGTCTGCTTTAGTTCTGTGATGACGAGAAATTTGCTTTCATCTGTATTCATATCATAAAGTGGTTTTACAGCTTTTACATTAACTGAATTACCACAAGGATAGTTTAAAAATATAGTTAAGATCGCTCTAATTAAAAAAGTAGTATCACAGATGTCTTATAAAGTTATCAATTATGTATAGATGATAAAGATGCAATGAGGCAAACAGCTCAGCAGCCTCCTGGCTACTACTGTAATACGTATACTTCTATTTTGAATGTGATCTTTAGCATTAGAATTATTGTAAAAACAATTTTAAACATATCGATGTTACAAAAGTAACATAAAAAACACGACTGCCCTAGCCAGTGTCACTCGGGATACGCCTAGGGGCGTATTTACCATAGGGCCAAAAGGGCCATGGCCCGGGGAGGCAGGCTACGTGGGCGGCGCAATCAGAAAAAAATTAAAAAAGGCTACCTAAGGCTTTTATTAATAAACAGTAGTAAACGGTTGAATAGTCAGTTCAACTGAGTTTTGTCTCTTTCGATTCGGTTTAAAACTGTACACAACATAGTTTAACACTGTTTTAGACTGGTGCTCGTGGGTGTAAGTTTGATACACAGCAAGACGTGGGGCTTTCGTAGGTATATACTGACCGGCAGGGCGGCAGGGCCTGCAGGCCCAGGGCGCTGAATCTTAAAATACGCCACTGGATACGCCCTACATCCAAATCTGTTCAGGAATTTAAAAGTTATGGTGGAATAAAGAAACTCACATATATACATAAATTCACCATAAAAAATTGCACTCCAGTTTTGTGCAGTCGTGTAAAAATAATGCCGTCGAGTTTATGTATGAGATATTTTGGAATGGGCACTTAGAGCCATTTATTTTAACTTTCATGAGTGCTCTCTAAGGGCCCATGTGAATAAAGAATTTGAATTCGAATTTGAACCGCTAATCTATGGTAGGTTAGTACCTACCACCGGCCACCACCTTTTCAATCCGGCCAGTAGTCTGGCCGGATTGAAAAATACTTTCTCTTATAAGAAACTACATTATCTTTGAATGCTATAGACTACTTACTTTTTGCCCTGATTCCGTGCGGAGCCGCGAGTAAAAGCTAGTACTTACGTATATTGATAAAGTTGCAAGCAGTCTAATGTCGCTTGAGTGAATAAATTACGCAAACGAAATGCAGCTGCGGTTTTGTCTGCATACGAATATAAAGTTTACTACCCTTCCAACTTTAATAAGACTTATATCGTAACCATTTCACAAGATTAAATTTACAAAACAATTTGTAGAAATTAATTTTCCGAGGTATAATTAAACGTCCACCAAGTTTACTTAGTTCATCTTCATCGGCCAGAAGACGTCCACAATTGAACATAGAGCTCTCCTATATACTCAATGTAGAATAAAAAACATGCGTTCCTTTTATTGGACTCGTCAAACGGTTTTTTAGTTACTACTGAAAAGTTCAACTACACATTTTCTGCATGGCTGCCAAATTTTTGTATTGTCATCCAAACTCTATACAAGGTGAGTTTGAATTGGTACGTTATCCTGAATGGGGTGATTTGGACCATGGTTGTCCAAAAGTTTTGAGAACCTCCCTTAGAAATACTTTATTCCTAATTTCCATACAAAAAAATAATTTACTTGAAACATGAAGTGCGCTGTATTTTCTAGAATTGTTTCTAATTCTCTTCTAATCAACATCATCATTTAACAAAGTTCAACATAGTTCAACCTACTGATCTAGGGCTGTCCGGAAATTATGTTGTACAATTTTGACGTAAACTTTAAATACCATTTCTTCGATGAAAAATTCCGAATTTCAAAAACTCGTAACACAAATGTTGTTGACCTTCAGGAGTAGATTGACCTCCTTTCGGGATAACAAACGAATTCAAACTTAGGCTGTATATACACAAAGTTCAATTTCGATGCAGTTATTATAGTAGCAGGTAAAAAAGTTTCAATATTTTATTACATAGTTACAAGTGATTCATTGAAGATCACCGGTGACACAAACAGCGCACGTTAGGTAGTTAGAGCTCACTGTCTCGGGAGCTTTGCGGTGCGCACTCAATCTCGGTTCGAGTGCTCTAACTAGCGGTAATAGCCAGGGGCGTATTTACCATAGGGCCAAAAGGGCCATGGCCCGGGGCGGTGCAAGCAGAAGAAATTTAAAAAAGCCCACTTAAATAAGGCTATTATTAATAAACAGTGTTAAACAGTTAAATACTTAGTTAAACTGTGTTTTGTTTCTTTCGATTCAGTTTAAAATTGTAAAAGAGCTTCAAAGAAAAAAACTATGTTTAACTAAACCCCCATTTAACACTGTTTCTTAATATGAGTCTAAATATCGTAAGGTGGTCGTGGGGGCTCGTGGGTGTAAGTTTGATTTATATACTGACCAGCGCGACGGCAGGGCGGCGGGGCCTGCAGGCCCAGGGCGCTGAATCCTAAAATACGCCACTGCTGTCAGCCAGAGTTCGTAAGACGCAGTGTTTGCCGACATAAGTGCAGTTTCACCTAGTCTAGGAACTACTTGTAGTTAAAACCTGAGCTAGTTAGAAAGCCCTTTGTTACAGAGAGATTCTGTTATCACAGTTACTGTCGTTTGGGGGATTTACTCCAAATTATCATTTTGGGTGAAGAGCATTCACGAAAATTATTAATTTTAATGGTTTATTGATGACTGTCATAGTCGACCTTAAATAAAAGAGTAAAAAGTAGCTATAAAATACCAGAAGTGTCTAAAGTGACCTTGCGCCGAAATCATTGTCATTTTTAAACCATCTGTTTAGTAGAATTAGGATGGACCCTATTGGGTTTCCAGTGTGTCCCACTGCCATGGTACATACATGGAAGACATGCAAGTACTTTAAATATTTAAATTACTAGGCTTATGAGAGCAATGCAGTACCGCGCAGTCATCGTTGTTTCAAAGTGGCATTGAAATTGTTAGGCTATAGCATTAAGCTTACTATATATCAAGCAAATGACCCCACTCACTTCGTTATATAAAAAACAAAAGAACAGTGAAAAAGGTACCAGTTAAAAAGTTCTTATGCTTTTATACGCGTAGAATCTGTAAGGAAAACTGATCTGATAGCACAAATAAAAGGGCAATTGCCACGACCATTACGATTACTATTCTACTCGTAAAGCTCACAGCCAATATCTATTCAACACTCGGAGAACTGACCATTCACGGCCTATTCACGCCGATCAAAAGGTCTGTAATTCCCTCTCTCAGTTTATTTTTATTTCTAACTAATATCGAATCTCAATCCTTGTTGATTGCAAGTTGTGAGCTAGTTTGAAACGCTCGCGTATGGACGTAGTACTATTACTGTTGAGTACCTAAGTTCGTACAAATATTTATATTACTTTAGATACGTGTGGTTTGTGCTTATTATGAGCATAACAAATATGCGTGCTATTAAATCACCCTGTATGCAATTTTTTATACGTATGTAGAAAATGCGGTAATGTATAAGTTTTACATCATACACAATTTAAATAACTACGCAATTATTTGATAGAAATGAAACAATGATATTTTATTGCAAATAATACATTTTACCAATAAATTAACAAAATCAATATGCACGTGTTCAGAATTTTCTAAATGTGACAAATGAAAACATTTACCTACAATATTTGTTGTAACCATATTATACAATACGATATGCGTCAAGCGGGGATCGTGGTTTTCTCGTGGTCCCTGATTGATGCTTATCTATCAGTCAATGGATTAAGTGTAAGGGCTGCTACGAGCAAAGCAATGACACAAATTCAGAAGTATTCTCGTAAAAAATTGGAATTACTGTAATATAGGTATCTTCTTACTTACTTAATGTTGGTTTTTGCTATAGATGGATTGCTTCGAAATTGTAGTAACTAATCTACTGTCTCACTCTATACTTAAAGTTTGAAAGCGCTCGCATAGGATGCAGTTGAATAATTTTCCGCTTGGAGATCGAGCGAGTAATTTTGAGCACTTTTTAAATTCGCCACTATTGGCGCGCCTAGTCGCAACTCGTTGAAAATCGAAGTGCAATAACTTTTGTAAAGCCGTGATGAATCGTCAGCAGTCGAAGTAGTAAATGTGTAAGATATGAAGGGTAATACTTGAATAGTAAACGATATTGAGTTACCTATTATATTTTAGATGAGTAATTCTTGTTTGTACTTGTATCTTTTTAACACGCTTTTAATAGCTTCACTTGTAACAAACAAACAATGTAATCAAATCTTAATAGTCAATTTTAACCTACTTCTAAATGTCGTATGGCTACCCTCACACCTAATTCATGATTGATGGATAAGCATCAAGCGCGGACCACGAGAAAACCATGGAATAACCACGATCCCCGCTTGACGCATATCGTATCGTCTATAGTGGTTGCGTCGGATTGAAAGTCGCACAAGTTCCCGCCCGGCCACACTCGCTCACTACTAATCATTCCCTGGATATTAAGGGGCTAGGATCGCCAAAACGACTACTTTCTCCTCCTAAAACTCCCACACGGCTTGGTTTAACGACTTGAAAAAAATACTACCTGAATGATCAATTCAAGGGCATTAATTTCACTGATTGATTTTTTTGTGTTACCATTACTTATGGCTTGAAAAAATATTTAACAGCATGCTGTTTTAAAACTATTTTCCCTAAAACTTCTAAATGACTTAGACGTTTGGGATTAATTTTACACCAAAAAATAAGGAAGAAAATTTTCTATAAACTGGCCGTTTCATTTGTGCATAGAGCAATATTTCGCAAAGAAATGATCAAAAAACTGAATTCCAAATGTACAAGTCTCAGAGGTGCTCTGCGCGGGCGCGCGCGGCAGTCATGCACTGGCATTCAGACGGGGAGGTTGTGTCGCTCGTTGCTCTGCAAACGCTGTCCGCCGACGTTACATATTTGTGTGCGTGAATGATATACAATACAAGTATTTGTTTTCGTGTGGGTTTGAAGCTTGCTCAAAGAGTAGCGTCTAGAGCGGTGAAATGTGATTCATTCCGTGATTTGCGCGTGGACGCTCCTCGTATACATATTGAATGGGTTACATTTTTGATTACAATTTCTTGTTTACGGACTTACATCATTTTTACGAGTGGAAAATATATGTATTGGTAAACAAATTATTAGCGGCAGCTACAGGAATATCGGGAGGTTTAGAACTGTTTAAGAAAGACTGGAAATGAAATTGAAAAGTAAAATTACTCAGGTTAACGAGCACAATGCGGTACTGCATCTTTTTGTTTCAAAGTATTTATTGGCACTGCAATTGTTATGGACCGGCGTTATCTTTATCATCAGGCAAACGACCACCAAACGATCAGGGCCATCTACAGTAAAAATGATATCGAAAATGATAACAATTTTAAAATCCAAGATATCGGACATTTTTATTTTTCAATAAAATGGTATGGGTATCATTTTCGAGATATCTCGGGGTGCTGATTACAGAAATGACAACCATTTTTAAATTCAAGATGACATTTTTTTAGGAAATCGATAATATGGGTGCCATTTTCTAGGTTTCTCGGGGTGCTGATATCGAAAATGACAACGATTTAAAATCCTACATAGCGGACAATATTTTTTTTCAATAAAATGCTATGGGTGTAAGTTTCGAGATTTCTCGGGGTACTGTGTACAAAAATGAAAAATTCTTTTATAATCCAAGATGGTGGACAATTCTTTTGTAAAATGATATGGGTGTCGTGTTGGAGGTTTCTCAGGGTGCTGATTTTGAAAATGACTACTATTTTAAAATCCAAGATGGCGGACAAATTTTTTTAGTAAAAGGATATGGGTGTCTTTTTCGAGGTTTCTCAGGGTACTGATAATGAAAATGACAACGATTTTAAAATCCAAGATGGCGGACACGTTTTTTTTTTCAATTAAATGGTATGGGTGTCATTTTCGAGATTTCTAGGGGTGCTGATTACGGAAATGACAACCATTTTTAAATCCAAGATGGCGGAATTTTTTTTAGGAAATCGATAATATGGGTGCCATTTTCTAGGTTTCTCGGGGTGCTGATATCGAAAATGATAACGATTTAAAATCCATTCAAGACCTATAGGGTGGTTCACGGAGACCTAGAGCAATAGACCAAGAGACTAGAATCATTAAATTTGGCAAGAAGTATTGTCTTATACCACAAGTAAAGCGAAAAATCCGAAAACTAATTATGTATAACACACACACGCGCACGCGCATGCACACGCTCGGGCAAGCGCACGCACGCACGCATGCACACACATGCTCACGCACACGCTCGCACACGCGCACACGTGCACACGCGCAAACGCACGCACGTACGCAAGCAAGCACGCACGCACGCACGTACGCAAGCAAGCACGCACACAAGCAAGCACGCACACAAGCAAGCACGCACACAAGCAAGCACGCACGCAAGCAAGCACGCATGCACGCACGCACGCACTCACACACACGCACATTATCAATGAGTGTATTGTGTACAATTTTTTAGGGTTAATTATTTTGTTGAATGTAGCTGTAAAAGGACCTAACGATTCCAGTCTTGAACGAACTATTTACATGCTTACAAGTCTTTTCGGAATCCTCGGCGCGCGAGTCCAACCCACACTTGTCTATTTTTTCTATTGTATTGGTTAACGAGACGAGCTGGACGTTTGCCTGATAGGAGTCATAATGCCGGCCCATAAAAATTGCAGTGCCATTCAGAACTTTGAAACACAAAAGCCTGCGCGGCACCGCAGTGTGCTCATAACTAAGTCTCATATCTTAGTAATTTCGCTGGCTACTTTGCTCAACAAACCGGAACACAATAATGCTTGCACATTACTGTTTGCCGGCAGACTTCATGAACAAAACGGAAACCCAGACGGACACTCGCAGATGACTCGATACCTCGTAAATGACATCAATATAAAAAACATGACTACAAAAGTAAAAAATAAAAAATAACCCGAAAATCATTTATTTACGTACACGTTCGTTTTTGGGTCAAAAGGTGTAACAAATTTCAACGTTACGGAGCAAATTGGCTGTCTGTACTTTTATTATAGTCCACAGCGATGTTTTGAGATAAATCTCAACGTTGTATGATCTCATGTGCGTCCGTCCCGTTTATTTACGAACTAGCTTCTGCCCGCGGTTTTCACCCACGTTCCCATAGGAACCGTGCATTGTTCCGGGACAAAAAGTAGCTTATGTTATTCTCCGGTCCATAAACTATATCTATGCCAAAAACCACGTCGATCCGTTGATTCTTTACTGCGTGAAAGAAGGACAAACCAACAAATCAACAAACACACTTTCGCATTAATAATATAACTAGCTTCTGCCCGCGGTTTTCACCCGCGTTCCCACAGGAAACATGCATTTTCCGGATACAAAGAACCCTATGTTACTCTCCGGTCCATAAACTATTACTATGCCAAAAATCACGTCGATCCGTCGCTCCGTTACTGCGTGAAAGAAGGACAAACCAACAAATTAACAAACCAACAAACAAACTTTCGCATTTATAATAGAGTAGGATATAGGATATATTTAGTATGGAAGTATGGATAGTATGGATAATGATGATCAAACTTCACTTTCAATGAAGAACTTTCCACTAAATGAATTCAAGAATTATAGGCAAAGAAGATGCCGTGCGCGCTACTCGCACGCGCGTTCGTTCATCCGCGTATTCTATGACGTTAGGTTTTGCGATGTTCTTGAAAGACGAAGTGTGGACCGCGCGGGTGAAGTGGGATTGACTCCACCCATTCGAGCAAGGCCATTGGCGCCTAGTAGGGTCTTAAATTAGCCTGCACCCGGCAGGAAAGAAACGGCAAAAGATGGGGTGGTACTATTTATAGCAGGGACCAGAAGGTTGTGTTACCTGCAAATCAAGTATAAAAAGAACCCGTCCAAAATTTTGCCCACTACGCATTTTCGAACAAACCAATACATCAGCCGATATAAAATAAAAACAATGCGATCGAGCCTATAACCCTATATACACACGGAAACGGAAGCGAATCCATAAATACACTGCAGCGAGTCCCCGGAGGGTGCCCTAACAGGGAACGCGGTCGAAAAATTTCCGGAACCGCAACGAAACGTGAAATATTGCGTTACCCCGGCGTAAACTCTTCACGGCACTGCTCGTAACAGTATCATGAGGATGCGTAGCCCTGTGGTTTTATTACGATTGTGTAGATTTAAGTAAAGGTGTTGTTTTGTGTCTCACTGCTGGGCGAAGGTTTCCCGATAAAATGATATATACCTATTACCTACTCATACTAATCCGCACTACCGTAGGTACTATGACAAGTCGATGTAAGAAAAGGTACCGTACCGATCCGTAACTTCGCCTGTGCTATATAACTTCGCCTGATTTCTAATAAGTTGAAATTTCATCAATATTTCTAGGACAGGACAATGAAATTTAAAGCAGTGTATGCCTATAATCATGGCCACAGATAAGTTAAATCTTTTTTTGATGAATTATACTCTATAATAATATTAAAATTAAAGGAACTATAATGAAATCTATCAAAATCCAGGCGAAGTTACGGGTCTGTACGGTACACAAAAAAGAAGACTGCCGTAGCCAGTGTCACTCATAATGATGTAAGGATTCTATGGACGCCCTATACATACGAATCTGTTCAGCGGCGCGAGTACGGACCTTTTCGATAAAAAAAAATCGATAAAATTGACAGTTATAATAGATAAAACCCACTTTATCGATTTTAACTGTCAATTTTATCGAATTTTTTTTATCGAAAAGATCCGTACTCGCGCCGCAGGCATTTAAAAGTTATGGTGGAATAAAGAACCTCACATACATACAAACATGCATACAGGAACCCTAAAAAAATTACACTCGTTTTTGGTGCAGTCGTGTAATAAATGCAGTGTTAATCATTTGTTGGTCAGTTTGTTTGTCCTTCTTTCACTCAGCAACGGAGCAATGGATCAACGTGATTTTTAGCTTAGATATGTTTATGGACTGGTAACTAATATAATCTAATTTTCATTCCGGGAAAATGCACTTTTCCCATGGGAATCGCCATGCGGGTGAAACCGATGGCCACAGCTAATCGTGTTATAATAAATCCGAAAGTGTGTTTCTATTTAGATTTGTTGGTTTATCCTTCTTTCAGGCAGCAACGACGCAACGGATCGACGTGTTTCTTTGCATAAACATAGTTTATGAACCAGATATTAACAAAGGCTACTTTTTATTCGACGGTTATTATATATTTTCCGACGGTTCCTTGGCTCAGTTGGTAGTAACCCTGCCTGTAAAGCGAGGAGCCCCGGGTTCGATTCCCGGCCGGGGCAGATTTTAAGCATAAAGTTTATTCTATGGTCTTGGATGTTTGTGTAGAGTCTCTGTGTGTGTCCATGCCACCTGTGACACAGGCAATCCTAGTGCGGGGTATGAGTGTGGAAGCGTTTATTTATTTATTTATCCTGGAAAAATGCATTCTATCTGCACTCTTCCTGTGGGAATCAGCACGCGGCCCGGGTGAAACCGTGGCCAGAAACCAGTACCTATATTATATGCGAAGCGTATTTAGAGCTTCCATTTCATTTCAGATCGTGGCTTTCAAGTGTTGTGGGTACAATGATAAATGCTTACTCATATGGAAACGTAAAAACCTGACCTAAAACAGGTAACGAGAGGTATGAGTGCTGCTCGTCATTTATGAGATGTTAACGCCGTCTATATATATTTTCACCTTATAGCCGAATAACCACTCAGTGGTAATTACGAGTTATAATTGTTTTATTTTATTACTAGCTTCTGCCCGCGGTTTTTACCCGCGTTCCCACAGGATCCGTGCATTTTATGTTACTCTTCGGTCCATAAACTATATCTATGCCAAAAATCACGTCGATCCGTTGCTCCGTTACTGCGTGAAAGAAGGACAAACCAACAAATCAACAAACACACTTTCGCATTTATAATATTAGTAGGGATTATTATTTTATCAAAATATGTAGAGCAGGAAAATATTATTATGAGTATTTTCTATTCTACCGAAGTGTGGTTGGTGCTCTTAAAAAGTTTTTGATATTATATTTTTACAATTAAATGTGTATGCCAAGACAAAAATATTGCATACATACAATCAGAACATTATTGTATGTATGCAACATATAATTTCCGGGTACCTAATGTCTGAGTGTAACGAGCGTACTGCAGTGCCGCGCAGATCTTTTTGTTACAAAGTTCTGAATGGCACTGTAATTGCCAGTGGTTGGCGTTATGCTTACCATCAAGTAAACGACCAGCTCGTCTCGTTATCAAATAGTATAAAAAATCTATTAAGATATTGTTATGCTAAACTACGTTTAATAATATTAAGGCTCTGTATATTTAAAAAGTTAAACTATAATAGCTAATAGCAGTAGCTATGGACTCTATTTTTTTCTATTAAGGCGTCTAGACGGTTCAAAATGTAGTTTCATTCTAAAACAAGCTTATTCAAGTAACCCAGACACGTGTAAAACTGTAAATCTTATAAACCAGCCTTCATTTAACTCAATCCAGATCTCAACTGATGCCTGACTCGACTTTATCTAGTACATTTCTGTAATAGATTCAGGACCGATCTTTCAATAGTCAGATAACGACCTGTTAGATAATTCTCAGAATCATCACAGCCATACTGAGTATGTGGTGAAGACAGATGTAAATAAATTGTTGCCATTCTAAAGAAATAAACCTTAGCTAACGGTCCATTAATTTCGAAATGAAAGACTCGAAAAAACACCAATAGATAACGTATCACTTAAATTTATCAATTCAATAGCAATTTTATTTTTATTTATTTATTGATTTAATGATTATTAATTATTTCGTTTACGCTGCAATTGAAAGATCGGCCCTTATAACAGTTTATTTTGTACTCAGTTTATAAAAATTGCTTTGTAATTAAAAATGGTAACCGAGTTCGACCAAAATATCTTGACATATTATGTAATTTCATCCCCCATATATTTTTAAATGTCTTTAGATGATTAAATTTCCTTTCTTTTGTTTACAAATGTATGATAGTTCTCGCGCAAAATATTGAGCATTTCGAAACAAAAGAAATTGTTCAGGGTCACTGACAACGGATATTTGTGCAATGTTCTGCTGCCTTATCAGCTAACAATCTCGTGTTCGTTTTCAATACCAGGCCGATTAAAACCAGCGGTCACTAGTCTTCGTGTGGAAGGAGTTGTCAACAATTTTCGCTTCTTTTCATTTTGTAAGAGCTTATTTCTTTAATAACCAGCGAAAATTCTAGACTATTCCTTCCACACGAAGACTAGTGACCGCTGGTTTTAATCAGTCTGGTATTGAAAACGATAACGAGATTGTTAGCTGATAAGGCAGCTGCTTCAAAGAGCGCCTTAACTATGTAAATATTAACGTATCTTTCTACCATAAAATATACGTTCCTAAACTCACCATGTCAACGCTAAGTCAAAATACGTTTTTCTACTGTATTTACTTCAAAGTTGTTTGTAAATGAAAATGGAATTTCATGCTTGTTACTAGTTTAAATATTCAAAATGAAATTTATTTCATCAAGTTTTATTTTCAACTGTTGGCGGCAGAAAACAAGCTAAAGAACTTAATTCAAAATATTCTTTAAAGATATTTATGAAGTTATTTCATGAAGCTCTAAGAATACTGGCCGTTGCTTTTGTAATTGAATTGGAATGAGCTTTATGGTTGCAGACTGTTTGATAAAGTTTCCTATAAGATAAATATATAAACATACTTTCAGTAGGTACCTAATGAAATTATTCCTGAGAATTATTTCTCCCATTACACTCTCATTAGCCTAATTATAAAAACTAAAGTCACTGTATATTTATTACTGGTCATTGTGAGCCTATGGATTATCCAATTAAAACAGTCTACAAACCCAACATATTGAATTGACGGCTCCGTAGCTAAGTTGGTAGTAACCCTGCCTGCAAAGCGAGGGGTCCCGGGTTCGATTCCCGGCCGGGACAGATTTTGTGTAAGCATAAAGTTTGTTCTCGGGTCTTGGATGTTTGTGATGTGTATCTGTGTGTGTCCATGCCACCTGTGACACAGGGAATACTAGTGCGGGGGTATGCGTGTGTAAGCGTTTATAATAATTCACATGTTTTCATAATCATCTCATCTCAGAAAACATTAATATCTCAGAAATTTCATTGCCAAAAGGATTTGCCTCTTCTGGCATTTTTTATGCTTATATTTTGTCCTAATGTCAGTCAAAAATATACTTGGCTAAAGTAAAGAGTGCCACATACATCGAGATAAGTACTTTATTTACTAATCAATGACCACATGCAATAAAAATTTCTATTTTAACTTCATCGGGTAGTTCTTATAAGTCAATATTATCATTATATCAATTAAATATCTCTATGAAATTGGTCATACAAACTTACAAATATTACAAAATCTAGTGATAGACATACAGATAAACCTGTTGCCAAAACCAAGCACTAAACTAAGACGTCGTCTATAGAGGAGAGTAGATAGTCTTCAATATTTTCTACTTCAACTTCAACTTCAGTGGATTCAATTTAAACTTGTACTAAGCATTACACATTTACAATGGATACTTGGATACTACCAGAGTATACTTCTGTTTTAGTTTGAACGTCGGAGCACCGGCAGTAACTGCTTTTCGAACTTGTAACTTAGAAGGTATTCCTTGCATTAAAGAACAATTAAAGTAAAGTAAAAAATCATTTATTGACATAACTTTTTGCACAAATTATCAATGAACCCATAGGCTGCCGAACTAGTAAAAACTGTGTTTCAGCAACCAGTGGCTTCTCCCATCTATAGACAATATTATAATTATGTCGAATTTTTTTTATATTCCGAAAAACTTATTATTAAGTAACTATAAAGTAACACTACTAAAACTAATTTAAAGTAAAACTATTTTTTTTCCTTCATATAACAGTTACAGTGAAATACGTGTCTGCGTTAGTGTGTGTGTGTGTGTGTTTTTTTGTGTGTTTGTGTGTGTGTGGGGGGGGGGTGTGTGGGTGTGTGTGTGTGTGTGTGTGGGTGTGTGTGTGAGTGTGTGTATGCATATGCGTGTGTGTATGTGCGGGTGTGTGAGTAATTGAGTAATTAAGTATGTACCGTTGCAATTTCACTGATAGTAGCTGAAGAATAGTCAGTCAAAAGTCAGTGAAGTTAATAGGCTTATGAGATTTAATAGGTACCTAATATCTCAGGGTAATGAGCGTAATGCGCTAATAATGAGGTAAGCATAACACCGGCCCATAACAATTTCAGTGCCACTCAGAACTTAAGGCATGCGCGGCACTGCAGTGCGCTCTTTACCCTGAGACATTAGGCAATAAGTCTCATAAGCACAGTAATTTCACTGGCTACTTTGCTCATTAAACCTGAACATAGTAATGCTTGCACATCGCTGCTTGGCGGCAGACTTCACAATAAAAGTGATACCAACCCAGACGGATACTCGCAGAAGAGTTAGTCCTACCACCTATAAAATCAAAGTCAAATAAAAGCTTCTATACGCTTCTAGAATAAGAATAAAAATATGTTATTTGAGACTAACAATATATAACTGTACCCACCGAAACTAGCAGGGCTCAACTGGCATTGGCGTGTAATCCTACTGGACGGGCGACGGGCACGGACGGTTCATTTACACAGGATTAAAACAATTGTAAATTTAATACAAAGCAGGTGTATTTTATTCTTTGTTAATTAAAATTAGTCAGTAGTAAAATCATCACACGCGGTTTATATTACAATGCACTCGAGTAAGGAATGTAATAGGTTAATCCAGGTGACAGAAGGGGTATTAATAAATTAACAAATAATTCGTTTTTAAACGTCTAATCGGGCCACTAGCTTAGGGCACACTACTTATAAAACATTTCGTCTTAATAACTACAGGTTTGTTTATAGTAACTCTATAGCTCTTAGTAACTAACATGTTGTATTCTGTGGAATAGAGCGCTGAACTAACTCTTCTGCGAGTGTCCGTCTGGGGTGTTATCACCGCTTTGCTCGTGTAGTCTGCAGTCAAACAGTAAATTACAAGCATGTTGTAGTCAAATTGCAAGTAATCAGTGAAATTACTGTGTGTGAGAGTAACAAGCACAATGCAGTGCCGCGCAGGCCTTGTGTTTTGAAGTTCTGTGTGGCACTGCAATTGTTATACGTGCTGGCGTTATGCTTACCTACAATTACTTGCTTTATGTAGCGTAAAGTGGATCAGTCATCCCTTTGAGCTCAGGCAGGGTTTCAAGGGAGTGAAAGAGATAGCACTATTTAGCCGTTTTCTTGTTCTAGTCTATTTTCATGGATTTTTGACGTGGATTTACTTCAAGCCGTGCGTGAGCGTATAATGCTTCGTAATCCGCGATTGTTACAAAACCATGTTTATATTGACAGCAATACGCGTTTGCGTTGCTTGCATGTTTATGCATGACATGTAATGGCGACCTAAGATTTTCATACAACATTACAAGCCTCGGTGCGCGAGTTCTTCTACTAACTTGTATTTTTAAACATACGTTTGAAATCGGTTTTACTTTTTTTAAAGTGTTTTATTTCAGCTCGGCAAATAAGCTCGATGTAAAATATCCACGGAAAAGTTAATTCACTCATTCCGGTACATACGCAACTGATGGGTGTTTGCTCTGCAAAACAAATAGGGATTGTGGGAGAGTCGTCAGTGCACGAAAGCCGATTCAATTTGGTGCCCCAGAATTATATTCCTTTTTTTCTGTGCTTACATTCCAGGTAAGCCCTTTACTTTGGTTTTAATGTTTACTGCAATAATTAAACTTAAATTTTATACATAATTATTACAGTATTTGAAACATGGTAAAAACTATTATTAAAAATAATGCCGTCGAATTTCATACAAACGTATTTTTCCGTTTATGGGTGCAAGAGAGTATAATTTTACACTGAAATTATTAATAAAGTAAGCAATTAATAATCAATCGTTCTACAGTCTATGTTTGACGACATTGTCTTTCTCTGACAACATAACATAAACATAAATGCTTACACCCCTCCACTAGAATTCCCTATATTGCAGGTGGCATAGACACACACAGATATACAACACAAACATCCAAGACCCGAGAACAAACTTTATGTTCACCACACAAAATCTTCCCGGCCGGGAGTCGGACCCGGGCCCCTCGCAGGCAGGGTAATACCAACTTAGCCAAAGAGCCGTCAAATATAATGAATCAAACTAATGGATATAGACGGAGAGAAACAGAATTATAAACAGAGTGAGATAACAATATTTTATCGGATCATAATCCAGGTGGCTGGCTTCTATTCTTCTTATTGTCACGAAATCTTATTGTGAACAGACAAAACTATTTCCATTAGTTACATTCAATATTCCATTTGCGTAAAAGCGTGATCCATTTTACGGGTGAAAGTTGATTCTGTTTTGTTTTTTAACTATACACCAATGTTCACTTTTTTTTAAACTGTACTGTTTGTTAGTCTCACAACCTTTATTGGGGTCACCGAAAGGTGAGAGAACCCAGATGGCGCTCAGCTCTAACAAAAGGTATTTGGCGACTAGCTCAAGCGCACCGTATGAACCTCGGCTTGGGCCGTCACCAAGATCCGGGGGTCGGGAGAAAATTACCAGCACACGAATGCATCTGTATGGAGGTGAGCCCTAATCTAGCTAAAGTTACGTCCTCGCGGGCCTGAGGTAGGCGCTCGCGGAAGTTTAAAAACTTTAGTTGCCTCGTTCCTAAGCCTACACCATCAAGAAGAAGGGCAAGAAACTCGACGGTGGAGTGCAAGAAACTCGACGGCGGAGTACATCTGGTTACCTTCAAGTTGAAACTTGTCACTATGCCTTAATATCAAATTATATTTTATAATGTAATATTTACAAAAATGCACATAGTATTTTTAAAAGGTTCACCCAGTTCGAAATCAAAGCAATAAAACTATCATTCGAACTTCTGGGATCTCCGTATCGATTCCACTGTAAACGGCATAAGTTTTTAATTGAAAACGACGATGTTTAATTGGTGTTCGGAATATCATCAGCAGCTCCGCTGACCGCGGCTGCGATCTTACAGCTTCTGTAGGTTTCCATTTCTTGCTTCTAGTTGGGAATAGAGATTCTGAAAACGTCATTCAATTACAATGCCACTCAGAGCTTTGAAACACAAAGACTCTGCATCGCGCTCGTTATCCTGAGACATTAAGTGTTAAGTCTCGTAACCAAAGTAATTTCATTGACAGTAGTCGAACCTCGTCTTGATCATGAAACCGGAACACAGAGTAATGCGTGCACATTACGAGCGAAGCGGTGGCTTTGCTCTAGCAGTTAGCCGCCAACGACCACCGTATCCACATAGACAGATTCATGCGAAAAAGTCAGTGAAGCCAAAAACCAAACCAAAATTAACTCATAAAAATAAACTTATAAAAATGTTAGTATATGTATTTGCTGCTTTGATGTTAGACTCTGGCAGAGTAGGTATAAAACATACACTCATACAGACGAATATGATTCATTAGAATTTTCACGTTTCTTGAATTTAATAGTAGTATCAGAAATATTATCACAGCATAAAGTGCCATCATTTCACTGGTAGTTTATTACAACCGCGTTCCTTACGTTTCAAGGGTTTTCCGTAAAAAACCGCTTTTAGCGATGGAACCTTGTATTGCCACATTCTAGTTTTATGACACAGTTTTCCTTTTTGTTACGATCCAAAAAGTTTCCTCAAATACCAAACCTACTACTATACCTACATGTTGCATGATAGATAATTACTACGTCTGAAGTATTACGTTGCTTTTGCTCTCAACTTCAAATCAATATCATCAAGGCCTTTCAGATACCAGTTTCTACCTTTCTTTAGTATTTCTAGCAAGATTTTATATCTGTCGACAAACTAGAAAGTATTGAATAATAATCGTCGATGCGAGTCCACAGTGGATGCTCGCTTGGCTCACTGGCTCCGCCGATAGTGCTCTCTTTTTTCTGCACGATATTTTAAATCGTCCAGCGATAAATCCTTTGAATTTGAAAAAGTTTTTCTGTTTGATGGCGGCCAAAAGTTGATCATCTGAGATTCTGTTTTTTATCTTGGTACTTTAGTCTATAATTGTTAAATTTTAGTTCTTCATCTGCTGGGAAATTTTGAATGTATTTTGGTCATCTCTCCTTTTCATACGAAGTTTTGAAGTTTTGCTTCGACCTTTTTTCATCCTAATAGAAAAGCAATTAAAAAAACCTAAAGCAATTCTTTTTGGCGTCTAATTTTTCCCGAATGCTAGGTATATTACAAGAGTCTTCATCATCTAATAAATTATTTTATTTAGTAAAAACAATAACATTTCACCAAGTTAATCGGTTTTCTGAATTATAGTAAGAAAATAGTTTCACTTTAATCCTAACTTTAACTCAAAGTACATTAATAAAAATAGTACATTATAACAGCTGTAGCCAAGACATTTTAAACAGTCCTGCTAATCTCTCTGCTCTCATTCATCATTCCTAAAATACCCGTCTTTGTGCCCGTTCTGTACAAGTCCACGCAAAAAAGTTAAACAACTCGGGCGTTTATTCTTATATCGACGTCAAAGAGTGTCGTGTGCGACAATCTTTAGACACGTTAGTCGCACGATTGAACAAACACATGATGGCAGGCCTGTCGATATTGTTGCGATGCGCGATAACGCAAATAGTTGGAAGGGAATAGAACGTGACCAGCCGCGTTTTTATGGGTCCGACACAATAATAATAATAACAACAGGCTCTCGCTAGAGGG
Organism: Crocallis elinguaria; assembly: GCA_907269065.1. Taxonomy (NCBI): domain Eukaryota; kingdom Metazoa; phylum Arthropoda; class Insecta; order Lepidoptera; family Geometridae; genus Crocallis; species Crocallis elinguaria. Next base: position 4,179,044 of record OU026070.1, on the reverse strand, counting down.
TTAGATCAAGGGTCAAATGGAGAAAGTAGTATTCGTTGATAAGGTGAGCATTGTCGTCAGGAGATTCCTCACTCAGCAGCCCTAACCACCGATCGCTTGAGTCCTGCCCGCTACTGGCGGTAGTCTAGGCTATGTTTAGGCTTTTAAACTATTGTGAATAAATAGAAAATATTAATTTATATTTCATCCAATAAGGATCATGAAATGGGTTAGAAAGAGAATTTAAGCTACGTTATTAGTACTTACAAATCACAATGTCATTACAATTAAAATGTCATTTTATAATATTTTTATCATATAAAATGTCGTGTGCTTAAAGCGATAAATAACTTTAAAGATAAGTGACTCTGTGATAGTGTGACAGTCCCTTAATTTCTAATTCGATATTTATAATCCTATAATTATATCTCGATAATGTAAAATATGGTGATAAATCCATAGCGGAGTATTTACTAGTGCCCATCTCACAAGAAATTAGCCTAAAGTCTATAGCACCGGAATCGTATGGTCGTATTGTAGTAATTACAGTAAAAAAAATCATATACATAAATATCGCTTATTACACTCACATCTAAATCTCGTTTATTATTATCTACTTATTTACTGCTTGCTCTATGAGTGACATTTTATAACAAAACTAGCTTTTGCCTGCGGTTTTCACAGGAACCGTGCATTTTTCCGGGATAAAAAGTAGCCTATGTTACTCTCCGGTCCATAAACCATATCTATGCCAAAAATCACGTCGATCCGTTGTTCCGTTGCTGCGTGAAAGAAGGACAAACCAACAAATCAACAAACCAACAAACACACTTTTGCATTTACAATATTAGTAGGATAGTACGATTGATTTATACAAACAAGAGAACATCAATTTCAAGCATTTTTTCCAAGCAGTAGCTATTTCAAAATTGAGTGTGTAACGTATCTAAATAATATAGCGAGCGTCTTTAAAATAATCCCCCTCCAAGCGCGTGTATAGTAAGGTATAGAAAGCTCGCCACAAAGCCTGCATTTTACCACTCGCAACTTTGTTTCGCATTTTCAGTTCGGTTTTTATTCACTATCTTGTGTAATGCATATTGACTCAAATGGTGCTTTCTAGAGAACGCACTATAACTTTTTCGTGCAACTTTTAGATTTTTGAAAAGGGTTTTTAAAGAAAACGTTAGGAATTTCTTTGAGAGCTCTTTGCTGTTGAATTTTTAATTCGTTATAAGAAACAACGTGATGGTGTAGACTCAGTGTTATTTTTAGACTTTACCGTTCTTAAAATAACTTGAATTTATAGTCTGAATTATGTCTGTAAAAGAGTAATTAAATATGAACTGAAGGTATATTGTTTTGGTGTTAATTTTGTGACATCATCATGATTATTAACGGCTGGAAGACGTCCACTGCTGGACATAGGCCTCCTTCCATAGAATTCCACTTAAATCGACTGCTCGTCTTTTGCATTGCGGAAGACCTAGTGTAGTCCGGCGCCCCACAATGTGGACCGACGGCTGGGTCAAAACCGCATGGAACCGGACTAGACTAAGTCTTCTGGATCGTGCGGACCGACGACTAGATCAAAACCGCATGGAACCGGACTAGGTACACTAAGGCTAAAATTCAGAGACGAGTCTAAGCGTGGACTTTTGCTTCCGTATGTCAAATCTCTATAGAATTTTGACATATGAAAGCACGAGTCCACGCTTAGAATTGTCTCTGAATCTTAGCCTAAGTCTTCTGGTTCTTGGTTGCCACTCGAGAACCTTTCAGGCTTGGCAGACCCTTGGTGCTCAAACTGGATAATGATGTTTATCAAGGAGAAAGCTTCTGCCAATTCCCTGGATTTTTCACAATAGGAATATGTTACAACTAGCTGTGCCCCGCATCTTCACCCACGTAGCCTAAGTTAGTCCTTGTATTACCCGGAACAAACAGACAAAAATTTTAAAATTGTTGTTTTATATAGGTACCGTACTTTCATATACATTTAGTAAAAAGCTGTTATTTTGATATTACAAACAGACACTTCAATTTTATTTATTTGTACATAGATAAATAACAAAAACAACGTTGAGTGTGCCTTAATATTTTTGTTCTAGGCACAACTAAAAGCCTATTTACCAACAATAGGCATTTGAAGGCTAAGCTAGGTCAGTGATGTTTAATTATACGCATTTAGCTCATTAACTCAGTAAATACGATAAAAGGCAAGCTCGCCCCGGCATTTCCCGAACCAATTAAAAATAAAAATAAAAGAATGATTCTTTCCCCACTGGGGGCTCATTGAAAAACTAATTGAGCTTCTTTTGTGAGTCACTTCATTATGATGTTCAAACCGCGCCAGGCAAACGGCATTCATTTCATATCGAGTTTTCTTTGAGGTATATTTCGTATTAGAACTTAGCGCGAGGTAATATTGAGTTTGAATGCGGAAACGTCTTGACGGCCTAGAATTGCTTCAAGGTAGGGCATTTTCTAGTGATCGCCTGGCTAGCTACCGTCCTCAAGTTGAAACTCAGTCACCAAGCACCTATCGGTTTAATTGTATTAAGACAAAAACGGGTCTTTTCGCGCACAAATAAAATCAAAATATCATTTTGACTAACCTCCGACTAACCTATCGGTTTGTTCCGACAACTAAATATTTATTCAAGTTTGATTTTGATAAAGGAGATTACATAATATGTATTTTAAAATGTAGTTAATGTTTAGTGATTACACTAATCGTGATTCAAGTAACAATATTTTTTTAGGTCGATTTCTTGAAACTTGTGTTTTGTTGCAACTTGCAACACCCTTTTTGACAATCAAGGTAGCTGTGTCAAATCCTAGCTACATATATAGTAATCTGTGGTCAAATCACAAGTCGAATCAACTTGTTTGTTCATTACATGCTCAAAAATTATTTTTAAATATCTGATTTTTACTATACGCTAAATATGTTTGATCGATAAAGTATTTTGCTATCAGAGTTGCGATTTTTGTTTCAAAATCAAAAAGAGCATGTAAATTATTTTGCCACATCTGTCACTCATATTTGTTCCTAATTTATCTGCAAAATAGAGTACTCAGATATATTTCACTGGCAATGTGTGACATTCTCCACGTGCTGCTTCTCTACCCACACTGCTCTTATACCGCAGTGAGAGTATTTCGAGTAAAGTTTACTTACTGTTTAAACTACGTTTTAAGTTGTTCTTATCAATCTACATAATTAAAGAGCAGCTAAAACTACTACAAAACTATCGCGAAAAACAGAAATAAAACTTTCAAAACACAGCGGTCAGCGACCCTCATTCAACAAACCTTTGTTTATAGAACCTACATGTTGAACCATAATTAAGTTTCTGCCTACAGTAAGCAGAAATCTACCGTCTCGACTGTCGACCAAACTGGAGATTTTATTTTAACTTTCTCTTTTTCCTATCGCAATCTCCCCTTTCTCTACAAACGCTCGACTCTAACGTTTTCTTTTGATGAAAACCGCTAGAGAAATGAATGATTCAATAAACAGAAATAATTTACGTTACAATTTGCACAGTTATTTGCTTAGTTAATTATTAAAACAAAGTATTTATAGAAATAATCTTGTCGAATAGTGAAATAGACGCTGTGATGCTGTGATGCATATGTCTGCGTTAATGTGAGTTTATAACGTAATAATTATCATTACATAAGACGTTATGAACATGGGAAACCATTGACAGTATTGTCACTTAATGTCAATGGTTAGTTGAGGAGAGATGGCGGTCAAACGCCTCAAATATCCAGGATGATGCCACTGCTGTAGGTCCTCCACAAGTTTCTCCTCCCTTATCGAATATAATGTGTAGGAATGTATACACATAATGAATTAAGGTATAAATTTTGTATTTAAAATGAGAACAAAGAATGGGGCCCTTTATAATGTTTTGCCATCGCTTCCATTATCTAGTTTTGAGTAGTAGAAATAAATAGATTACTAAAAGAATTAACAAAACCCGTCACATTTTCACGCGTCTGGAATTTAACATCTCAAACAAAGTATTTTCTCTCAGGATATGGTAGCATTGTGTTTCATCTGTGAGCTATAGAGATCTTGCAAGAGATATGTAGATTAAAATACTGACGGGTTTTTTCTTTGTCCTTTGCTTTCTGTCTGGACTTTTACTCGTTTATTTGAAGAATTCACTGTCTTGGAAGCTTAATCTTTATTTTCAGTACGACGAACTAGGTTGTAATAGTTTTTTTCTGTCGGCTATTATTCCGACATTAAAAGTAGATCTTACTTGAACACTCTTATGTAGGTAAGTATGATGTGTACCTAATTCGCGTGGGAGCGTGTAAACCTCGTAAACTGCGCTTGTTGCAAAATCACAGTTATTTTGACAGCAAAACGCAAACATGCATTATGATGGCAGCTTAACACAAAAAATGCTTCGGTATCGACTGTTATGTTTATTTTACTAATGAAGTGAATAAATGAAATGAATTGAAAAGGCTAGGGAAGGTACCTATAGTAATGATACTTATTAGAAACCCTATAATAATAATTAAGAAAAAGTAAGAAATGTAGACTAAAGAGATTCGTCTTAATTAGCGCTGGGACTTAGTGAAAGCCGATTAATTGCAGATCTTCTGAGGACAGTTACCGACGACTGATCTTTTGTCGTCTCGGACCGACGGACAATGAGACAGCCCTTGTCTTAATAAGGGTCATTTTTATACAAATCTGAAGTTTCGAAAGCCTAAAACTTCTTAGTATTTTTTTGCAAATTAAAAAGTTGTGTAGTTTAGTTTTGTTATACAGGTTAACTACTGACTATTGCTCTAAAAAAAGTGGAAGATTTTTTATTCTATTTGAGACGAGCAGGTCGTATGCCTGATGGTAAGCATAAAATGTTTGTGTTTAGCATAGTTATATATAAGTAGGTATATATACGTGGATTTATATTTGACAACTAGCTGCTGTCCGCGGTTTCACTCGCGCGGAGATATTGGATTTTTTTGTTATTATTTTTTTGCGTGGAACCCTAACTTTTTTTCTAAAATAAAAGTAGCCTAAGTTACTCCTTATAACATCAGCTATCTGCCAGTGAAAGCACCGTCAAAATCGGTCCAGCCGTTTTGGAGGTTGCTCAGAACAAACAGACAGAAAAAAATTGGTTATTTTGTTATAATTACCGTATATTCTTTCATATGAATTTAGTAAAAAATTTGGTAAATAATATATATAATATAACAATCATAATATTTTCAAAATTTTGTCAGGGCGTTTGATTGATGCGACGCGTAACCAAAATACTGGTAACTATTTGGCTCAACGGATCAGCATCGCGGTTCAACGAGGCAATGCCGCCACCATGCTGGGTACGCTTCCAACTGGTTGTGGACTAGAACATTTAGATTATCTATAGGCCTACTAGGGCTTGTAGATTATTCAACTGTTTTTGTAGCTAGCTAGGTTAGATGCAGTGTTTATTTATGTATTAGCTAAATAATAAAGGCATTTAGCCCATTTAAAAAATTTTAGTAAAAAGCTGTTATTTTGATATTACAACACACACTTCAATTTTATTTATTTGTACAATTTATAAATAACCTACTTCTAATGGTATTGATTAATAGTTTCATTGTAAACACGGCTTTCACCGGACAATCTCAAAAGTTACCGGCTTTTGTAATGGAGCAGTAAAATGGAAGAGCTATTTTAGATGTGTTTGATGTTTAATGGATATTTTGACGCTGTAATCCGATAACTTTTAACATTAAATTGTAATTAAGCCATGATGTTATGTGTTTCGAACGGTTCTTTCGTCTTATTTTTATGGCTATTATAAATCATTATTTTTTACTTGGTCTATTTTTACATTAAGCCAATATTAGTTTTTAGAATTTTTTTCGTTGTTATTTTTAACTAGCTGCTGCCACGCGGTTTCACACACGTGGAGATTTTGGATTACATGGTTTTTTATTTTTTAAAAATTAAAGTAGCCTATGTTACTCCTTGTAACATCAGCTATCTGCCACTGAAAGTCCCGTCAAAATCAGTCCAGCCGTTTCGAAGATTACCCGGAACAAACAGACAGACAGACGGACAGACAAAAATTTTAATAATGGTTGTTTTGTTATAGCTGCCGTATATACTTTCATATGCATTTAGCAAAAAAGCTGTTATTTTGATATTACAAACAGACACTTCAATTTTCTTTATCTGTATGGAGTATGGATACTTATACAAGATAATAATACATTGATAATACTTTATACAAGATCTTAAAACTTCGCATAATAACTATTCTACTAATATTATATATGCGAAACTTTGTGTGAATATTTGTTGAACAATCAATTATATTGAATACACTGATCTTTCTTGACATTGTGTACAGGATAAGTAGAATCCAAAACAACTAGCATTAACAATTATTTTCCTTTTGCTAGTTTGATAACAAGCAGTGTAATTTATCCTACTATCTCTGAAATATTCTTGATATATAAATAGAAAAACAATCATAAAACTACTCTTTTTCCCAACCGCAATTACTATGTAAGTCTAAATAACTGTAATAAATAAGTTGAGCCTGCTTTTAGAAGCTCTCCTTTCGTGTCTAGAGCTCAGAGTTGACTGGTAAGCGTAATCATAATGTCATCTTTCTCGCCAAAAATTGTGCGAGCGAAGGCACGAGTAAATAAGCCATAAATAAGTATCTCATAGAGATTCTCCCACTAGGTCGACTTAAACGATAATATTCAATATCTAGTCTTCACTGAAACGTGAACAATATTCATACATTGAGACGGGATATTTACAGTGATTATTATTGAGGAATACTTACTGGTATTCCCATGACGTAAATTTTAAATGATTTTTCATCAATGAAAAATGTCGAATTTCAAAAATTCGTAAAACAAATGTTGTTGAACTGCGAGAAAAGATTGACCGCTTTCAAGACAACATACCAATTCAAATTCAGGCTGTATATTACTTCATTTTTACTTTTGATTTGTGAGTGTCAAAAATTCTTTTGTCTCGTCTGTCTGTCTGCGTGTTCCAGGTAATCTCTGAAAAGGCTGAACGACGGAAATTTGACGGGAATTTCACTGGCATATAGCTGGATGTTACAAGGATAAGTATAGGCTACTTTAATTTTAGAAAAATAATTAGGGTTCCGCGCAAAAAAAAACCATGAAATCAAATATCTCCGCGCGGGTGAAACCGCGGGCAGCAGCTAGTTTGCAATGATTTTATGTAAAGTTGGAGTAAGAAACGAAATTCTGTTGATATTTATCGATTGCTTTTCGGTAGGTAATTGCCAAAAAGTCGACTATGATAGTAACTAATCATCCTATGGTTTCCACAAAAGATGAGAATATATAAAGGATTGAAGGATGAGAAAGTATTTTTGAAGCTACAATCAAAGTAATAAATTTTCTATTACAACCGTCCTGGGATTTACATTCAGAGTCGCTGGTACACAATTTAACACCTTGCAATCTAGCAGTCCTTACTAATTGGACTCGTATTATTTACTTCCATTTTGCAAAACTTACCCTTATGTCGAAAGCGTAAAGGTTTAATTTAGGTTCTGTACGTTTACAGGAAGGTACGTTTTATTGTAACTTTTTAATTAGTATGACGCTTTGTTTCTGGTTCTGAAAAGATTACTTAAGGTAGAGAAAATATTAAATATGACATTGTAATGAAATCTATTGTTTCCAACCTATTGTTTCAATGATATAAATACAACAGTAATATTACGCATCACTCTAATGACGGTACGACCGACAGAGGTTGTTTAATTTATAGTCAATACGTACATACCTCAGCCTCTTTTTTCTTTAGCCGCAATTGTACTAGCAATCGTCCCAATATTTCGTTAAATATAAAGCCTATTTTCAGGAAGAAAGTTACCACTACTTTCAGTAATAGTTATTAAATGGATTTGTAGTTCCAGAGATTACCTTTACCAAACAAACATGCTTTATCTCTTTATTACTTACTAGTTGCTGCCCGCGGTTTCACCCGCGCGGAGGTATTGGATTTTAAGGTTTATATTTTTTGCGCGGAACCCTAATTGTTATTCTAAAATAAAAGTAGCCTAAGTTACTCCTTATAACATCAGATATCTGCCAGTGAAAGTCCCGTCAAAATCGGTCCAGCCGTTTCAGAGATTACCCGGAACAAACAGATAGACAGAGAGACAAAAATTTTAAAAATTGTGGTTTTGTTATAGGTACCCTATATACTTTCGTATGCATTTGGTAAAAAGCTGTTATTTTGATATTACAAACAGACACTTCAATTTTAGTTATTTGTATAGATTATTATTAAATTAGAGCCCATTTTTAATTAACGGTGAATTCGTCCGCCAGGTCGACGTTATGAACTAAAACTTAAATACTATTGTTTTAAAAGTGATTGCCATCTACGCGCTCCCACTTTTTGGTGATCCTGTAAAGGTAACTTTTCCCAAGAGCCCGATTCTTCAATAAAAAGTTAAACTACAAAAGTACAGAAACTGTAACAATTATAAATCAACAACACGTTGCGTACAAAAGAGCTCGGGAGTGCAACCGGCGCGCGGCGCACGCTGCGCTTAGGAAATAGGGATGGGAAATGGTGTAAAATGCTTACAATGACCTACTAAGCTAAACTTAACGACTGATATCGCTGTAAAACAAAATCGGTTCCGTGGCCTAGTTTTTAGTAACCCTACTTGTAAAGCTAACCCTCGCTCCCCGTCTCCGGGATCCGCGTCGGGGAAAAATTGTGTGGTGACTGGTAAGCTTAAAGTTTGTGCTTGGGTATTTGGCATGTGTGTACTGTTTCTGTGTGTGTTCATGCCACCTGCAACACAGGGAATCCTAGTATGAGATGAGTAAATGTTGTGTGTTATGAAAAAAAAATATCTAGTTTAAAAAATCTAAAAAAAAAACTTACGGCCAGATAGTGTTGTCTCGAAGCCCTGCCTGGGCTCGAAGCGACGATTCCTCCACTTTACGCTATACATCACTGTTGCACCACCGCTTATTTACCGTAGCGTCTGCACTGAGCACGCAGTGTTTGTGAAACAATTTGTTGAATAGAGATCGTAGAAGCATATGTAGAAGCGGGTGCCGTGCTCGGACTGGATTTCCGTCAAGCCCCAACCACAACCACAATAGACGTTACGATATGCATCCAGCGGAGATCGTCATTTTTGCATGGTTTTCTCGTTGTCCATGATTAGGTAATGCTTATCCATCAATCATGAATTAGGTGTGAGGGCTGCCTATGCTGCTTGGTGGAAATCTAGTCTGAGCGCTAACCATGGTATTTCGAGAGAGTGAAAGAGACGCACGGCAGCTGCTTCAACGACCTTTTTACAAACAAAGGGACCCAGTTGGCTATCATTAATTAAAAACGACTCTACCCCATCACTGTCTAGAGCCAACTTTAATTATGTTTAAACGTATTGTTATTTCAGACTAACTTCTATACTGCAGTAATGAGATTTTATGCGTTTTATACTTTGTTTATGCATTTAGTAGTTTAAATGATTGCTGTGTTTACTTATAATATAACCACTACGTTATGCGGGTCGGGTCACAGGTTCGGCCTTAGATATCTGATACATCCATAAATTAGTCTTATATAAACTGAAAATAACAAAATAAGTCGCGGCTATACTATTAAAGAAATTTAGTTTACATTTGGTTAGGAATTGTTGAGGTTACCATCATGGTGAGATGGCGGTCAAAAGTGAACTTATATAATATTAAAAAAACACAGACCTTCAGTATTCTAGTAGTAACTTTGCTGATAACATCGTCGTCCAATTGATTCCCTTCAATTAATCTTGCTGCAAAATATTTTTTTACTGCCAACAGCGGGAAAATATAATCTGACGCGAGCTACATCTAATTTCTGATGAAGATAAACGAGCTTAAATATTTTACCCCAAATATTGGGAATTTTTCCTTCTAGTTCAATATAGCGTGAGGACAAAATTTTACTATTAAATAAGCTTTTATTATAAACTTGGTTCAGGGTACAAAAGTTCATTTTAAAAATAGTGATAATCTAGAAAGATATGTAAAGCTTAGATATACTTAATCGTTTGTTTAAAAAAAATATGTTTATAAATTTTCCGAGTTATATTTCTATAAATATATTTAAGACTAGCTGTGCCCCGCGGCTTCAACCACGTAACCTAACTCCTTGTAACAACAGCTATCTGTCAGTGAAAGTACCGCCAAAATCTGTCCAGCCGTTTAGGAGATTACCTGGAACAACCAGACAGACACACAGACAAAAATTTTAAAATGGTTGGGTTATTATTGGTACTGTATATAATTTCATTTGCATTTAGTAAAATAGAGTTATTTTGATATAACAAACAGGCACTTCAATTTTATTTATTGTATACATACAAGTTAAAATTTGAGATTATTTTTTTATTGGTTGTGTCATTTTTATTTCGATAAGTTTTCTGGAAGAAATCCCTGCAACGTTTGTATAAACCGTAGGCCGTAGGCATACGCCCTACGGCTTTTCATACAAATTTCCAAGTCCTTAATATTTGAAATGAATGATCAGATTTTCATGGAACTTTATACAAATAAACACTTGAATCTAAATAATTGTGTAGTTAAAACAGTTTTTAAAATATCTTCTTTAAAAATACTCCCAAGTCCGTATGAATTGTTATGATCTGGCATTATATGTACCATCACTCAAAAGACCCGTCCATCTATTTATCTAGTAGTATATAAAAAAATAACATCTTATTTATCTCTTAGTATAGAAAGAAAATATTTATGTGGCGCCATCTAAACGAATTATGACGTGCCCAAAAAGTAGACTCAAACCAAAAAGCCACCTTTTCAATATAAATAATGTAACCTGTCAGTAGTGTAAACCTGTCTATCACCTATACAGAAGTCAACAAACAACTAGACAAACTCTTGTGGCATGTGGCAACCCTAACACGCAGCCTCCGTGCGTTTGGCAGCCCTGACGTTGATTAAGGTTTAACCAACCGTCTGCACAACATCGTATGAAACTCGAATAACTTAAATGTTTGGAATTTTCCCCATACCTATATAACAGTAATCTAACAGAGTTTGGCGGTCAAATGGTTAGCGGGCTAACCATTAGCTATCTAAATACAAAATTTCATGCAAATCGTTAGAGCCGTTTTTGAGATAGCCGAAATAAATAATTTATATACAAGATGTGCTCGTTTAAAGGTATAAGATGTGCAGATGTCAAACACTTATGGTTAATGCTTTCACGCGTAAATGTAACTAGGTACCTATGTTTTATTATATAGCCATCAATGACAAGTTGGTGCTTGTCATTGATGTATTCTTTAGGGGTTAATTAATTATAAGTACTAACCAGTAAACTTGCTCGCGTCAATAAATCATTATATTTACATAACTTAGAAGAATTTGGTTTCTAATAATTTTGGATGTGCAATGCTGCCCCACCGCTTCCGTTTTTTCTCGTCAGAAGGAAAACATGTGTACCTTTATGTTTACACTGAAATGCACTACACAGAGGCATATTTTATTGCAGAGAAGATTTTTTTCTTTACCTACTTACTTACTAAATTTCTATAATAAAATTTGACAGAGAAACAACACCAGCGATAATGCACCACCTAGCGGGATAAATAAGCAGTGTGTATCCGTGGTGTCTCCAAATTAACTATGTTTTTTGATTTAATTATTCTTTGACAATTTTAAATTGAATTGAAAGAAATGAAACATAGTTAAACTACTTATTAGAAGAGCCTAACTATCGATCTTCTTATAATTTCAAGTATTATCACTTCAGTTATTACCACTCTATGCACTTCAGACTTCGAGTAATTTTTTTTATGTTATTTAGTGACGAGACGAGCTGGTCGTTCGCCTGATGGTAAGCATAACGCCGGCCCATAACAATTGCAGTGCCACCCAGAACTTTGAAACACAAATGCCTGCGCGGCACTGCAGCGCGCTCGTTACCCTGAGACATTAGGTAGCCTCATAAGCCCAGTAATTTCACTGGCTACTCTGCTCATCAAACAGGAACTCAGTAATGCTTGCACATTACTGCTTGGCGTCAGACTTCACGAGCAAAGCGGCGGTAACCCAGACGGACACTCGCAGAAGAGTTAGTCCTACCACTAACCAAAGTTAATTGATAACACTGAAATTAGTTCATTTTAGCCGATTCAAACACTTACTTAGTCTTCTTACTTCAAACACGTATTTAGTTTTACAAGATATAATTTGCGTCCCTACCTATCAAATAACCACTGAACCAAATTAACTCTACGAAACGTTTAACGACAGCCAAGAAGCAGCAGAGGAGCAACACTTTTTGGACTAATTAGTTAATTTAGTCAAATGGTTACATTCTGGGAGGTATTAACGTCTCTTTGCATGTGCAAAGCGGACTTTATTAAGCTAAAGGAGATCGTAATCGTAACATTACATTGTATAAGGGTGCTAAGAACTTGACTCTGTTGAGTGGAAAAGGTACTTAGAAAGTACTTATCTCTGTTTATGTTTTGATTTTTTTTATTTACTGCAGTAACATGACCGCTCCTGTATTCATGTCTCATGTCAGTCTTTTATGTTTTAATTTTTATTTAATGTAGTAACATGACAGGTAGGCACTTTTTGAACGATTATAGAAATAACTAGCTGCTGCCCGCGGTTTCACTCGCGCGTAGATATTGGATTTCATGGTTTTTTTTACGCGAAAGCCTAATTCTTTTTCTAAAATAATAGTAGCCTAAGTTACTCCTTATACCATCAGATATCTGCCAGTGAAAGTTGCGTCTAAATCGGCCCTGCCGTTTCGGAGATTACCCGGAACAAACAAACACAGATTTTTTTAAAAAAATGGTTGTTTTGTTTTAGGTACCTACCGTATATACTTTCATATGCATTTGCTATAAAGTTGTTATTTTGATATTACAAACAGACACTTCAATTTTATTTATTTGTATAGATAATATGTCGCCCCGCTAGTTACCACTCTTCAGTTAAAAATTGGTCACCAAGCATCTATCGGTGTATTCTGGCAGCTGGAATCGAGAGTATTAGCCACCTTAGACCACTTCATCGCTTAGAATCAATTGAAATAGTGGTTAAACGCTGCAAGTACAATCACCATCAAAAATGCATTATAGTATCATTATTCTAAGGTATAACATTAGGTAAAGCTATTAACGAGGTGACGCGCGCGCTACTTGAAAGCGGAGATGGGGATCATACCCCATCATAACGAGGATGGGTCCTCTTGGCGGACCATCGCTGTCATGACTATGGAAGTTGTGCGAGCAACCCACGGCTCAGAGCCCTTACTCCGTAAATCGAACGTAGAAGCTTCGGCTGATGGATCGGCAAAGACAAAAAAATGTCAAGTGCAACAATCGAATCGAACGTTGAATCCGAAACACTTTCATAGTAGGAAAACTGCGATCCGTTAGCGGAAGCTTCGACGTTCGATTTTCGGAGTAAGGCCCCTGGCAGAAAGCTTTTAGAGTTAAAACACCGATTTTTAGTTAGTAGGTCGGTCTCATTATCCGGAGTCCAACACTTCACCATGCTACTATGCCACCATGCTACCCCTGCGACTGAACAAATCAAACGGCCTTATAAATTCAGCCTGATTACCGTAAACATTTTTTTAAACTAGCCGTAACTAGCTATGTGCCGGAACACAGGTGAAACCATGTGCAGAAGCTAGTCTTAGATAAATTTGTAATATGAATATCGGCCTCCTAGATTCCCAGTATATTCCTCCCTGGTTTTAGGAAAGAACTCAAAAAATAATCTAATAATCTACAGCGTGATTTGTTTGTTGTGTCTTCTTCGTGATGTAATCACAATATTTTGTCAGAGTACCTATCAAATAATAATCTCGCCAGACACGTATTTTCTTCTCTTGAATTCAAGTATCAAATGACACATAAAATACAGATACGAACAAAAAAACACAACAGAAATACGAATGTCTAATGACACGACAAAAATCCTTCTTATTATGTTTCGTGTCCCAACAAGTTCTCCGAGCTCAACCCTTCAAGTAATGTTATAAAACATCGATCAAAGGCCTCAATAAAGCCACGTCGACTAGATGAAGTTTCATAAAACGTGTAACAAACTCAATCTTCTCTCGGCCCCGTTGACTATAGATTCTGATTAAAAATTAATTAACGTAGCTAAAAGGCCACATTTGGTGCCTCCAAAGTTTTGAAATGATTTGGGAATTAACAATTTTATAGCCTTTAAGCTGCCCTTAATTAGACTGCATTTGGATTTGGAGTAGAGATTTAGTATGAAGCTTTAGTCGGAAGCATATGGCCGGATACATTTTGGAGAGATCGCAGCACCAGTACTAAAAACAAAAAAGTCACAGTCATAATACGAGATGTGCTGCTGGAAAAATGGTGAGAATTCCGTGGGCTCGTAAAGCTACAATCAAGATTGTGTGATTACAATCAAAATTATAGTAAAGTTCTAGGAGGAATTGTAGTACCTACACATTATGTTTTAAATAAAGTATTTACGAAATTTCGATTGAAAGATATATTACTTTGACACAAGATATTAAGCATTACCATTCGACGTAGCAATTCTGTCAGCGTCTTGAGAACGTAACGTAGTTTATATTTGAGTTTTTGCTTATATTACTTATTTAGTTTATATTGTAATTGTCGTGTTAATCTTAGATAGAAATAAAGCATTACATTTTTTAATAATTGTCAGTAAATTACTTGGTGTTCAGTGAAGAATACAAATCTGAAAAGTCTGACGCCGGAAGATCTCATCGGCAGAGGTTAAAAAGCGTACGTCAATGAATGCGCCGGATATGTGTCACAACTCTAAATTAGTAGAAAATTGTGAGAAGATTCGGAATTTGTGATTAAATTCCAGACGCTGAATTGAATTTCAAGATTGGTGTTTTAGGAAATTAACAAGTAATTGCGATCATTTGTAACAATTTAGCGGATTTAATATAAACGAATACAAGGAATTTTGTGATTTCAACATATTTCTAGCAAATTAGCCGGTTTTAGATGAGCTACTCTAGATTTATACCGAAGATATACCAGTAGTTTATATTTCATCAAAGCATAATAAGTAGGTACTCGTACTTTCCCGGCTATTATTTTTATTTTTCTTAAAAATTATTCATATTTAATTCTTCAGAAGGTCTCTGAGAAGGAAAATTTCCTTCGTAAGGTGAATGCCTGGTCCTGCAACGGCCGGCTTTACACGTAGCGATTCGTCATTCCAGTGGGTCAAGCCGTTTAGGTCAAGAGGGAGGCTTAAGGTAGAGGGCAAACCTATGTTTCCTAAATTGTGTCTCAGCCGACGCGACGACTCTGAATCATACGCAGTCTATTTTCCCGTATTTTTATATATATCCAAATCGTTTTGACTGAGTTCCAAAACGGACAAGGATCTCAATTCGACCATTTTTACTTCAAATTTTATTCGTGTAAAAAGCCAATTCAATTATTTTTCCGAAAGAGACATATTCCTATATCATCAGATCTTAACAAAACTTATGATGATCTCTGATGATGACGATGATGAAAATCTCCTATGATACTATATGATAAAGGTAAGAAGATAAGTACGACGCTATTCTTTACAAAAATATTGAGTAATCAATTTATTTATTTATTTATTTATTTATTTACTTAATCCACAGCTCTTAGTAAAACTTAGAATATCTTATTACATGCTTAACTTACAGCCAAAGAAGGATTAACATTATATAGAATGGAATAACAATAATATTTTTAAGGTAGATCAGCGTGAGTACACAACAATTACACTTAGGCTAGGTTCCTTGTAAACATTAACAAAATGTAGGTATTTAGGTAAGTATAATACTTATAAATTCTAAATTCGTTTAATATACATGTATATGTTATGTAATGTGTGTGTGTGTGTGTGTGTGTGTGTGTGTGTGTGTGTGTGTGTGTGTGTGTGTGTGTGAGTGTGTGAGAGAGTGTGTGTGTGTGTGCGTGCGTGTGTGTGTGTGTGCGTGTGTGTGTGTGTGTGTGTGTTTTTGTGTGGGTGCGTGCATGTGTATATTTGTTAGTGGTCTCTGTCTTGCAATATGTCTATAATTGACCTTCTAAAGACCTGTCTGCTGAAGCAGAAAAGATCCGCGGAGGCAAACTTTTTATTATAACATCTTTGTAGACGACTTATCACCGCATTTTGCGTGTAATTAGTTCGATTTTGAGGCGTTGCAAATAAACTAGTGTGCCTTGTTCGTCTTCTTGGCACATGAAAACGTAAAAGCAAGTCACATAGTTCTATACTATCTATTCGACCGTTGCAGATGCTATGTAGAAACATCATGTCCAGAAGAGTTCTCCTATTTTCCAGAGACATTAAATGGTGATGGTTACACGATTCATAATAATCTCCACTTGCCGTGTATGTCCTATAGTTTAAATGTTTCAAAAACTTTACCTGAATGCTTTCAATTTCTTTTTTATAAGTTATATAGTGTGGATTCCAGATGTTGCAGCAATATTCAAGAATTGAACGAACGTATGAATAATAAAGTATTTTCATACATGAGATATCTGAAAAGGACTTACTTACTCTTAAGATAAATCCCAGGGCTTTGTAAGCCTTATGTACCGTACTCATAATATGTTCTGAAAAATCTAGTTTCGATGCCAGGGTTATGCCCAGATCCCTAACGCAGTTGGTTTTAACTATTAAATTATTATTTATATTGTATGCATATTCAATGGGATTCCTTTTACGAGTAAATGATATATGTAAACATTTACCTACGTTAATATTTATATGATTTTCATTGTAATAATTACTCAACGTGTCTAAATCTTCTTGTAATTTTACGCAATCGTCTAAGTTGTTAATTTTGAGATAAATTTTAGTATCATCAGCATACATGAGGAATTTAGAATAATGGAAACACTTCTTTATATCATACAGATATGCCGCATATAAAAGGGGCCCTAAGATTGATCCTTGCGGGACCCCAGACGTAATACTAGCATAATCAGACCGGTAACCACCTATTACAACGGCTTGGCAACGATTTCGTAGATAGGACGTAAGCCACCGAAGAAGATTACCATGTATTCCAAGTTCTTGTAACTTTCTCAACAAGATGATGTGGTCCACTCGGTCGAAAGCTTTTTCGAAGTCCGTGTAGATCACATCAACTTGCCCACCACCTTCCATATCCCGAAGGACATCATTAGAGAACAAAGCTAAATTGGTACTCGTAGAGCGACCCTTCATGAACCCGTGTTGTTCGTTTGGTATATGCTTTGAAATAGGTGGATACATAAAGTGATGAACAATTTTTTCCATTACTTTGCTTAGCACATTCAGGATGGAAATGGGTCTGTAATTTTCAATCGATGCTTTCAGCCCTTTTTTATGAACAGGTACTATATGTGCTGTCTTCCAAACTTTAGGAAAATAGCCCTCGCTGAAACATCTGTTGAAAATTACAGTCAAGGGTATGCATAACGTTCCAGCGCACCGAGAAAAGAATATGGGCGGAATTCCGTCACTTCCTGCACCTTTTGATGTGCTTAGGCCTTTTAAAAGTTTTTCAACCAATTCCTCATTAACAGTGATATCGTGAAGTACATTATCATCACATGGGTGATACAATACATTACCATTGTGATTTACAATATTTTGAGACTGTGTGTTAAAGTTTTTTACAAAAAAATCATTGAAGGCATTACATATTTCTTGTGGATTATTTACCTTTGTACTGCCATACTTCATATATTTTGGATAATTAGATTTTGCTCCCTTTTTTGATTTCACATATGTCCAAAAGTACTTAGGATTACATTTAATATTCCTTTGTGCAAATTCAATATAATTAAAGTAACATGTCTCTTCTAAACTTTTTACTCTAGATCTAAGCTCAGAAAAGTCCTCATAGTCAACCGGATTACTATAACGCTTCCAGTGTCGATGCTTTATAGCCTTTTCCTTTATCATCTTAATAAGCGATCTACTATACCATACTGGGTAGCTATACGAGCCAGTGATCACAACTTTCGGCACGAATTGAGATATGGCCGTGTTAATCAGCTGATAAAATGAAACTAAAACGGTTTCTATGTCATCTGTCTCGCTGAGAACGCCCCAGTCACAGTCCTGAAAGTATTTGTTTAACAAAGTATAATCGGCTTTATAATATTGAAACTTAGTCCGTGGTGGAGGCGTTAGCTCGTGTGTCATTAAATCCGACGCATTTATTACAAATGAAGGATGGTGACTGTCCTCCTCTACTAATGGTAAGTCAGCTCTAATAATTTCTAAAGAAAAATTACTAAAAACTAAGTCTAATGTTCTATGTAATGCGTTAGTCAAATTATTAAATTGCGTTAGGCCAAATACCGTCATGTTTTGAATCAAATCACTAGCAGCATTTTGAATATCAATCGGTCCCACTCTTGCATATACAGGCTCAAAAGAATCCCAGCTGATACACGGTAGGTTAAAATCACCTACTATTAATACATGGTCGTTAGGGTTTTCACTGATAACTTGGCTACTAACTTGTATTAGTTGTTCTATCCGTGATGGTATGTTTCCGTTCGGGGGGATGTATACAACAGCTATATGCAGGTTATTGACAGAATTAAACGCACACGCCGGCACAGTTAACCATAAACACTCAAGGTCAGACACCTGCCACTCGGGGCGGGCGCGCGCGCCGAGCCTGGATGCGCACAGCGCCATGACACCGCCGCCGAGCGAACCGCGGTCGCGGCGAAACACTTCATGACTTGACGTGCAAAGCTCGGCGTCAAAAATGCTATCACATAACCAGGATTCAGTAACCAGGACAATATCATAACCAGAAACAGTGAGATTATTATAAAAAGTATTGGTTTTTGTTCTCAGACCTCGCACGTTCTGGTAAAAAATACTAAGTTTAATCTTATCCGAATCCATTGTAATACCATAAGAACGTTACCGATATTATACTACTAAAACTAGTTATAAATGCAAAGTGACAGAAACTGTATATAAATGAAATAAGATGTATATAAGAAAATATAAATGACACCATCACGAGTATTAACTGCTCAGCGCTAAATAGATCTTGATAGAAGTAAGTAAATACATGATTAGAAATTGTTATATAAAGCAACGTTATAACTTGTGTAAGTATGTGTGTAGTGTGTTTATAGTATATGTAAGTCTGTAGTGCGTGTATGTGTATAGCGTTGTGTTGTTTTGACATTAATGGTAGCATCAAATGGATTACAGTTTTATTTTTATTACTATTAAGGAGATGATGGATATCAATAAGAACGATAAAATAACAATATACTAGGGCAGGATGTCTCATATAATTTTGGCTATGTCCGCCGACGAGGCAATAAGAATCGGGGGCGAGGTTTCGTTTTTTCTTACATAAATTCGGCAGTTTTTTGACCAGATATATTTATAATTGACTTCCTTGGCTTTCAACTTGCATGAACTTAGTAACATTTTATTTTCTTTTGTCAAATGTTCATTTACGAAGATTTTACTCGCCTCTTCCCCAATTCCCACGTCCTTAGCAGTGACATTCCGGCGTTTACGAGCAGCAGCAAGTACACGATCCTTGATGGCTCGCTGCTTAAGACGCACAATTATGGGGCGAGCACGAGAAGCACTTGCTGCACGCCGCGGCTGCACTCGGTGCGCAAAATCAATATCACATGGCTGGATGCTAACTCCAATGTGCGCCGTTACTTTCAAAATAGTATCTATAGTTATTTCCTCCTTGTCTTCAGGAATGCCAACAAACTCCAAATTTTGCATTCTTACCCATTGCTGCTGCTTCAAATTTTCCTCTTCAAGCAATGTGACTCGAGCTACACAAGCCGAAAGGTTCTGTTTGAGATTTATATTCTCGTCTCTGAGGCACTCGACTTCTGCAGCTTTGGCATACAATACAAATATATAATACAATTAAATTGTACTTCTTGTCATATCCCTTCAATTTTTACTCGCAATTTCCAGAAACTCTCGAGCACTTTATCAAAGAGTGCTTCACTAACCACAGCTTGCAGCCACCAATAAACTCTGATTAAAATCTAATCTAGCGTGTACTCGGCTTACGTAGCGTTTTTGCTAACAAGCTCTTGCGATCTTCTAAACATTGCTGCTAGACGGACGTTGTTTTACTTAGCTTTTGCTTACTTGGGCTCTTATTAATAAACTTTATTAAGGCGCTATCCCAAGTCAATCACATTTATCATTCTGTCCTGTTTAGGTCCTATAGGTCCTAATATCGGTTTGTATTGATGTTAAAAAAGCGCGCGCGCGTTAAAATTGGGAAAAAATGCAATAGAAAACGTGATTACTTCAAAATTAGATGCCTAATCGAAAATTTAAATGTAAACATCTAGAGCACTACTAAGTTTTTTGTCATTATCTGATACGTATTGTTAATACTTAATAAGAGCCTTGATGTTAAGTTATGTTTAGGGAAAATAGTGTACTAGCTAAAGTTTTATACATGAGCCTGAGTGTCGTAAATGGGAACGTGAGAGATCATAAGTACGGAAAAGTGTTAAGGTGCCCCTTCCCGGCCCGCCTAAGTAGAACGCAAAAATGGCCTAAAAGCTTGTTTGTTCATCGAAGAAAAACAGGCACTACGGAAAAAGAGACGCCAGAGCGTAAGGTTGGTATTCTGAAAATTTTGAAATAAATTTCCAAAGAAAGTTTCCGAAGACCATTAGTGCGTGGTAATTTCCTAAAACTAGTTCCAAGAAATACGTGTTTTTGAAAATGCCTTACAAGTTTGTGTTAAAAATGTTTGTTATTTAGAATCTTACTTGTCCAAGGATTCTATGCAATTTTTTTTTTTACTTTTACATTTATGAGAATGTTTTGAACGGCCAAAGTCAATGTACAATGTCAAGACACGCTGGGCTGCGAGCGTGGTTCTCGTTGCGAAGAAAGATGGAGGCATGCACCTGTGTGTGGACAACCGGAATCTTAATGCTGGGATGGACCCGGGTATTCACTCCCCGGTATTCACTCCCCAGGATCGAGGACTTGCTGCATGCTGCTAAGAACACCAGCTACATGACCACTCTCGATTTGCAGTCAAGATATTTTCAGGTCGGAGTGGCGGATGAAGACGGAGACAAGACTTCCTTCGTCACGCCCTTCGGGACATTCCGCTTTAAAAGAATGCTCATGGGCCTCCGGAACTCAGGCGCGACTTTTCAAAGACTCATCGATAGACTGAAGTCGAACTTGTTTGTCAGCAAGGAGTCATTAGGTACAGGTACCAAAAATGAAGGGTGCCCTAACATCCAAAGAGAAAGACCAGTTTTCATCCTAGCATATCTGGATGACTTTACTTATGTAACATAAATGACCGTTTTTATATTTACCAATATGAAAATCTGATTTAGTTTCAAAGCCAAACTAAGATATTAAAAGTTGCTTAATTGTTATACAAGTGAATTACAAAATATTCTCAGTTTGAAATTGTCAAAAAGCAACAAAAAAAAACATAGACTAACTATTTTTATTTATAAAATATTTTTTATTTCCTATTACAAAATATCGTATTAAAAAACATAGTTTATAATGCCTATTAATTAGATATTGGCTTATCTGGTAGCAATGGTACAACAGACATTCTAGCCTAGAGTTTCTACGCCGCACGGCTTCACAAGTTGCTACATAATCTGAACAGGTTGCGTCAGCGTGCGCCTGGCACACACACTGGGCACACCACACGTCGCGAGGCTTGCAGTGTCCCACGTAGGGGCGTATTTACCCTAGGGCCAAAAGGGCCATGGCCCGGGGCGGCAGGCTGCGAGGGGCGGCGCAAGCAGAAAAAATATAAAGAAGCCTACGTACCTAATACCTGGCTCTTATTAATTAGAACAAACAGTGTTAAACGGTTGAATACTTAGTTCAACTGTGTTTTGTCTCTTTCGATTCAGTTTAAAAATATCCAAGAACAACAAATATAAAACATAGTTTAACTATAAACCTACGTTTAACACTGTTAATTAATAAGAGTCTAAACCTCGTAAGGTGGTCGTGGGGGCTCGTGGGTACACATATATGTCGTCTTGATACACATCAACACGTGGGGCTATCGTCTATACTGACAGGCGCGGCGACGGCGGTAGGGAGGCGGGGTCTGCAAGCCCAGGGCGCAGAGTCCTAAAATACGCCACAGGACTCCCACGGCCTACAATCTGTACTTGGTATATATAAGTACGCATTGCTACAGATCTGTATCAGTATTACTTTGACTTTTATATTACAAACAAGTATTGTAAATAAAATAAAATAGCAAACAAGCCATGGCACCCATACAGAAAACCATAGCGAGAGGACCAGTCGACGGTACAGACAACGAGATCAAATCATCGGCCTTAGAACTCATCGGCAGCACTCCGATTGTCGCCCTTGACCGTCTTCACCCTGGACCGGGCAGAATTTTGGCCAAATGTGAGTTTATGAATCCGGGAGCTTCGATCAAATGTCGCTCTTCACTCCAAATGATAAAGCAAGCTTTGGCGTCAGGGGAGTTGAAGCCCGGCGCACCTGTTGTTGAAGTGACCTCAGGGAACCAAGGTTGCGGTCTTGCCGTAGTCTGCGCTGTTTTGGGTCATCCTCTCACCCTGGCCATGTCAAAGGGCAATAGTGTGCAGCGAGCGATTCACATGGAAGCTCTCGGTGCCAAATGCGTGAGAGTACCTCAAGTCGAAGGCACCTATGGAAACGTCACGTTAGACGACATTAAAGCTGTCAAAGTTGAAGGCTTGAAAATCGTCGAAGACACTGGAGCATTTTATGTTAATCAGTTCAATAATATTGGAGATCCTCAATCACACTACGAGACAACGGGTCCTGAAATTTGGAAGCAAACGGGACATCGCGTAGACGCATTTGTGGCTACCGTCGGCACGGCTGGTACCTTCACAGGAACATCAAGGTACTTGAAAGAAGTCAACCCAGATTTAAAGGCGTTTGTGGTGGAGCCCGCGGGATCGGAACCTATTAAAGGTGATCCAATTACAAAGCCTTTGCATTTGCTGCAAGGTTCGGGCTATGGTTGTGTCCCGAACTTGTTCAAGTTCGATTACATGGATGGGACGATACCCGTGACAGATGAAGAGGCGGTGGAATATAAGCAGAAGATTGGACACCAGGAAGGTCTGTACGTAGGATATACGAGCGGGGCCAACGTGGCAGCGGCCGTCAAGTTGTTGAAGTCTGGAAAACTGCCGAGCGACGCGGTTGTGGTCACCACCCTTAACGATACCGGTTTGAAGTACACCCCTGTTGCAGCTGAATTAAAATAAGTTCATATTATTCATTATATTCCATTTTAAGTTTTAGTTTTTGACCACCATCTTAACGTGCTATTTCATAGAGTCTTAGAGAACGTAGTACTACTCTATTAAAATTAAGACTTTTATTTTAAATGCTATTATAATATACGTGATTTTATGAAGAATTTTATACTGAATGACATACATGTATTTAATTATTATTTTTTTCTGTTTGTGTATAATTTCGCATAATGTTTTATGTATAATTAATAATGTTTATGGCGGAATTGAAACTATAAATTACTCTTTATTTAATCTTATGTATAATTTCATTTTTTTCTGAATTTGAAAGTGACTGTCACCTCACAATATTTGTACGCCAGCTGGGCGAAACAGTCATGTTGCAACTACAGATTAGCCTGAATGAGTAGAAATTAAATGAAATGGAACTAAAAGTTTTCAATACAAAATATTACTCAGCTCTGGCAAGTTATACGTGATTTTGAAGAGTTTGCACAGAAAGTAGCGCCGTCATTTTTTTTTTCACTCTTTATGGTCTCTGTATGTTGTAATTCAACGAATATCTACCTACCTACCAGTACGCCACCCACGTTTCACAACACCAACAACATATTATATTAGTAAACTTGGAAGTATTATCGTAGATATAATATAGATAAACAAAACAAAATAAACTAAAATACACAGCAATCTATTTACAATCATAATCTAATAATCCGCTACCAGTAGGCAATGTTCCCAAAATACTGGCAGCATTGCCACGTTGAACGGCAATACTTAATCTTTGACCTAAGTAGAGGCCAGTATTTTGGTCACGTGTGGCTTCGACCAAACGCCCTGAAAGTTCTTTAAAAATTCGATGAGCTCCAGGTCCCCACGGTCAAAGTGTCTCAACCCCAAAAGGCTCAAATATGTAACTGCTATCAAGACTACTATATTTGCGTCTTTTGAGGTTCTCAGCGGATTCATATATAAATATTTATATTCATTTTGGTAGATATTATTGTTATGAAAGCATTTTTATTGATAATAATTATTAGCTATAATTTTGTAACTGATTTTGTAAATAAACGATTTATTATTAATGCAAGCCTGATTTTTTCAATGTTGTTGACATACCTACTTTCTTTCCGCACCAAAAGTTTGCGAAAAGAATGGAATTCTTTGCCAGCATCTGTATTTCTTGAATGCTACAAATAGGGAGTCTTCAAGACAAGAGTTAAAAGGTATCTTCTAGGCAAGCGTGCTACATCGTCGACCGCATCGTCGCTTATCATCAGGTGCATATATATATGTGATAGCAAGACTATTCAGTTAAAAAAAACCTCTTCAAATCATATTTTAATGTTTTTAGGTATGTAAAACAAAATACAGGTACCTAATATTTGATATGGTCACCATTTACGTACTACGTTACCATTCGTATTGGTTCCTACCTATCAATGTATGCTAATCTTGATACGTTAGTGATAGGACTAACTCTTCTGCGAGTGTCCGTCTGGGTTGTTACCACCGCTTTGCTCATGAAGTCAACCGCCAAGCTGTAATGTGCAAGCATTACTGTGTTCCGGTTTGATGAGCAGAGTAGCCAGTGAAATTACTGGGCTTATGAGAATTAATATCTCAGGGTAACGAGCGCACTGCAGTGCCGCGCAGGCCTTTGTGTTTCAAAGTTCTGAGTGGCACTGCAATTGTTATGGGCCGGCGTTATGCTTACCATCAGGAAAACGACCAGCTCGTCTCGTTACCAAATAGCATAAAATAAAACGTAGAATGCTTAATATGTTTGTACATACTAATAATTATTAATTACATAGCTAAATCTGACTGATATGATATGGTAAGTATCTTATTTACACACATAGTTTATTAGATAACCTCATTTAGTTCTTTTTCATGGTAACATGAGCGGTGCATTTTTCTTACAAAGTAAGCTACCTCAATAGTAGCAAATATAGAAACTTTTGCAGTGTGCTAAGGCTACCTAAGAAATGTTCCGATTTGGATGACGCTGACCACCATCGCAAAGCGGACCTTGTGGTCCACTTTGCGTTCTTCCGATGTTGTTGTCAACATCGAAACGTGTTTGGCAATCGGTCCTTCAAAACGATAATCCATATAATCGTCACGATAAGACATCGCTTCGAATAGCGATATACCTATTCGAACTATTAACTAGCCCTACTATAACAAATTTTTCTACGGAAAGTTTTTATTATCTGTCGAACTGATATATATTCTTCTATCGCCGATACGACAGTAATACCGACCAAATTTATGTCACAAATGTCATTGACCCGGGGTACTTGCCTTATTGCCTATGCTATGTCCATACGGCATTATAAATTATCTGACTTAAATTAACTAACTAAATATCAATTAACGATTTATAAATACCTAAGATCACATGTTACCATAGCTGAAGCGAATAAATTACATTTGAATTTGAAAAAAAATAAATTACTAACTAAATAACTATTTGTATTTGCTTTCTAAAAGGAATAAAACTATCCCTTCAAATTGTTTAGATAATCAAGAAAGTATTATGATTGCAAAATTCGTTATTTTTAGCATAATAACTTTGGCTGAAAACCTGTGCTGTTCGTAATTTACCATTTACGTAATCAGCTTATTGCAGAAGTACCTTTTCAGCTCTAACTTGTTTGTAATAGGTAAATTTTTAGTTTTCTAAGTAGGTAATCTGATTTAATTTGTATTTATGTTTTTCTTAGTAGTTTAATATACAACAATATACGTCTATACATAGGATTATTTACATTTCAATAAAACAACTAAGAATTTATCAATTAAAACCAAAATTAAACAAAACCTTATAAATAAAAAACAGCATTAAGGTCGCCTTCTGCAGGTAGGGTGCCCAAAAAGCTGGCGACATTACCTCGCTGAATAGCTAAACTAATACGTTGACCGAGGTAAGCGCCAGCTCGTTGGTCACCTGTCACTTCTACTAAGCGTCGGGACAACTCCTTAAAAAACCTTGTTTTTCTTTAATTATTAAATATTTATATTCCACTTCTAAATTATAGCCAGTGTTTGGGCTTCTATAATATGAATTACTCTCGTCCCGAGATAAGAGTTTATTTATATTTCTAAGGCAAGTCTTTAGCTGTACCAGGTGAGATGGTATTCAAATACTCGCTTTATCAATAGTAAACAAATAGCTTTTGTGACTGTTCAAATTTAAAATAATTTATTTGCTTAAATATGGGTTAGTAGGTTAACAAATTAACATGTACGGTGGAGGCTGTTATCTACCTACCAAGACTGGTATTGCGCCACAACACCACACAAATTTGTAACTCGGCTATGCATCGAAGTTTTTTTTTTTATTTGGTAACGAGTCGAGCTGGTCGTTTGCCTGATGGTAAGCATAACGCGGGCTCATAACAATTGCAGTACCACCCAGAACTTTGAAACACAAAGGCCTGCGCGGCACTGCAGTGCGCTCGTTATCCTGAGAATTACGTATTAAGTCTCAGAAGCCCAGTAATTTCACTGGATACTCTGCTCATCAAACCGGAACACAGTAATGCTTGCACACTACTGCTTGGCGGCTGACATCACGAGCAAAGCGGTGGCAACAACCCAGACGGACACTCGCAGAAGAGTTAGTCCTGCCACTAACAAATCGAAGTTTCGAGCATCGAAGTTTTGTGTGCGTTCGCGCGGCATCTCGTTTTTATTACTGTAGCTATAATGTTATAGGTATATATGGTATACCCGTATAAAGTTAAATATTGTTACACTTTAATAATTGTATAGTAAACAAACTGTTGAGAACCTATTGTCTTTGACAAACCTAACCTAGGTTTTCAAGACATTCTAACCATATGTTACTGATATTTTTATTATTAAAAAAAAATATTCACCATTAGGTGTGCAAATATTTGGTCGTTATTCATTAAATTATCACATTTCAAATTGTCAATTATTGATTAATAAAAGTAATGTCAATATTAATTATTTATACCTAAACAGTTTTTTATTCCACAACGAATATGTATAAAATTGACATGAACATTTCTGCAAAAATTCATCCACAGTATAAAAATTCTCGATCACTAACCACTTCTTAAGCGCTGAGCAAAAGTGTGCTGTGCAGTTTACTTTCAAGTTATGCCAAATAAAACATGTAGGCCATACCACAGAATAAGTAATAGGTCAAGGCCATACTACAAAGACCTACGTATTCGACAACTTTTTCATCCAATCCAATACAAAGTACATCGATTTGGTATCTATCGGCCCAACTCCCAGGCATTCTCAATAAAGCGGCAGGAGCCGGTCTCAGGTCACTTCACATCTAAGCACATAACTAACGATATACCTATCTATATTTGCGATGGCACACGGTGCGCCGCGGCCAGAAAAAACTTAATGGTCTGTGAAGCAGACTAATCGACGATGCGAGAATTCGCAAGTGGTTGGCTAGATAAACAGAAGAATGGGATATGTTTATGGAAACTGAAATAAAAATAGTAGGTGCAGGAAAGTGAAATGACTTGAGACTTAATACCTAATGTCTCAGGGTAACGAGCACACTGCAGTGCCGCGCAGGCTTTTGTGTTTCAAAGTTCTGGGTGGCACTGCAATTGTTATGGGCCGGCGTTATGCTTACCATCAAGCAAACGACCAGCTCGTCTTGTTACTAATTAACATAAAAAAACAGCATGAATCGCATTTACGAGTTATTTTTATACTACTGGACTACGAGACGAGCTGGTCGTTTGTCTGATCGTAAGCATAATGCCAGCCCATAACAATTGCAGTGTCGCTCAGAACTTGAATAACAAATTTGCGGCACTGCAGACATTAAGGTAAGTTTTATGAGCCCAGTAATTTCACTGACTACTTTGCTTACCAAACCGGAACACAGTAATGCTTGCACATTACTGCTTGGCGGCAGACTTCACGAGCAAAGCGTTGGTCCTACCACCTGGTGGGGGAGTGAAGAAGCAGTCAATCTTATACACTTTTCTAAAGGCAGTGAGAATTCAGGGGTTTCAAACCAACTCGTAATTTTAGTTCCACTCTCTCCTTTTGAATTAAAACTGTCAAAAGTAAAATAAATGATTGGACGAAGTTTAGGCGAAGTATAGGAAGTAAGTAATTTTACTTTAGGGGAAAACAAAAGTTAGCTCAACTAACCCATATTAACTGTGGCTTAGGGCTACGGCTTGTAAGCTCCCATAGCCTAGTTGGTTAAGGCGTCTGGTCTAGATCACCAGAAGACACAGGTTCGAATCCTGTTGGAAACGAAATTTTTGTGATGTACATATTTCTATGTTAACTGCATTCTAAGAGAAACTTCGTAATGAATAAATTATCCTAATAACCATTTCCTTGTAAATCAGGTTATTAGCACAGATAGATCACCTTTTATCTTCGAGGAAATAAAAGATAGAAATAATTAATGGCTAAGATTTTTTTCTCATCTCCGAACATGGCATTGTACTTTAACGTCTGGACGCTAAAAATGTATTAAAATGAATTTTACCCAAAACAGAAAAAGAAAGAGATGAGATTCACAAACGCAGTTAAATATTAAGTGCAAAACTGGCACGAGCTATTTAAAAACGAGTTAAAAACCAATGACAGTGGTGTCGATTCTATCATTACATACCTAAACTAATTTTAGTTTCGCTCTCTCTCTTTCCAATGCATAACATGAGAGAGAGACGGAAGATGTCTGACAGATCTAAATTTTGTTTTAGAGCTGTCAAATATCTTTCGATCTTGATAAATTAGATGCCACTGAATTCATTGCCATTAAATTTACACTAGACACAAGCAAGTGGATTAATTTGACAGGTCTAAAATATATTCCATCTCTTTCTCATGTTATGCATTGGAAAGAGAGAGAGCGAAACTAAAATTAGTTTAGGTATGAAATGATAGAATTGACACCATCCAGTATCTGCAGTGCAGCTTACCTATATTTATTTCAGTCACAGTCTGAAGGCGACATAAAAAATGTATCTGGATATTAATATCTACCTAATTGTATTTAAGTGTAAATTAACAGTCAAAAACGTTATGTTGTTATTCTGTTTTATATCGAGACGAGCTGGTTGTTTGCCTGATGGTAAGCATAACGCCGGCCCTGACAGATAGCTGATATTACAAGGAGTAACTTAGGCTACTTTTATTTTAGAAACATAATTAGGGTTCCGCGCAAAAAAATAAAAACCATGAAATCCAATATCTCCGCGCGGGTGAAACCGCGGGCAGCAGCTAGTAAAAAATAAAATAACTAAATATTATTAAATACCTGTACCTGTACCTGTCGAAACTGTAGCTTGCATGCAAGCTACAGTTTCGATATAACTTTTGAGTTGTGTTTCGCTCAAGTCGCCACCTCTACAAATCTGTCCAATTATATATTATTCCGTAGAATAAACAAACTTTCCGAACTTTGCTTTGAACACAAGCGCAGTGCAATCTATTCCGCTCCAACATCAGGTAGGAAGTGGTGACAACTTGCTGTACAGATAACGAACGTCTGTGTAGTCTGCACGTATACAATCGTATACCTGCAGCTGTATGTATGCACCTATAGAATTACAATTGTATACAATCTCTACACAAACTGTTGGTCGAGTTTGAGTTCGCACAGTCGGCACAGTTGCGAGAGTTGCGAGTTTGCATTGAAGGAATGTAAATTGTGATGTACACTGACCGGTTGAAGTGTTGTGTAGTTGTGACTTTGCGTTTGTTTACTTGAAAGTTAAGGCCCCGTAATAAGCCGATCTTTATATAATTATGATATACGCCTTAATAACTAGGTATTAGCTGCTGCCAGCGGTATTGGATTTCATGGTTTTTATTTTTTTGCGCGGAACCCTAATTCTTTTTCTTAAATAAAAGTAGCCTCAGTTACTCCTTATAACATCAGCTATCTGCCAGTGAAAATCCCATCAAAATCGGCCCAGCCGTTTCGGAGATTACCCGGAACAAACAAACAGACAGACAGACAGACAAAAATGTTAATAATGGCCGTTTTGTTATAGGTACCGTATATACTTTCATATGCATTTGGTAAAAAGCTGTTATTTTGATATTACAAACAGACGCTTCAATTTTATTTAGTTGTATAGATCGAGTAAATAATTATAAATATTCTAATATAAGTTAATTTGGATTAGTGATGTTTACCTGTAATTGATTGTGCAATTAGTTTTAATACCTATTTTTGTAAACGTTTATTGTAAGCATTGTTGTTACAATTGTTGGTAAACTTTTTAAATAAATAAATAAAAATAAATAAATAAATAGATGTAGATATGTATAGATATAAATATATAAATAAATAAATAGATGTAGATATGTATAGATATAATGTTTCAGGGTAAGGAGCGCAATGGGGTGCTATGCCGGGGAACCTCCACGTGGTGCACCCTGGGTACCTGTCAGCAACCTCTCCTGGTTGACCTTTCGGTCCCGGAGAGGTTGCTGACAGGTAGCTAATAACCCGGCGAGGTGGGCCCCTCCACGTGCCCCTCTGAAGGGGTCAGCGGAGGGCTCAGTGGATGGGGCGTATGGGCTGAGCGGGGCCCGAAGGCCGCAGAGAGAGACTTGGACGCTGGAGCGCCGTGCGGGTAACACGCGTGCTCCAGAACCATTGGACGTAGACGTAGCCGAGGTGGGGCGCGCTGTCGCCAAGGAACCAGGGGATCCACCGCTGGGGTATGCGTGCCCCCGAACGCTCCCACGGGGAACCCGCTGCTCCCACTGGTTCAGCGCGCCAAAATAAGGACGGAACAAAGGAGGAGAGATGGCAGGCGGAGCACTGGTGGTGTTGCCGGCCCTGCAGGGAGGCCGGGGTCCAGAGGCCCCGGCTGGAGGGGCGACACCTCACCGCCTGCCGTGCAAGCGAGGGAGGGGGGGCTGGCGGCCCGTGGAGGCTGCGGCTGGCGGGGTGGCTCCCCGCCGTTTGCACGTGCGAAGGGACAGGTGGGTTGCCTGCTGTACCCACGGGCAATCCCCTGGTGTCCCCAAGCACGATCCCTGAATCAGGGATACCCCACCCTAAGCGGTGTGTGGGCACCGTGGTGGCTGGGGGTTGGAGGCGACTTGTCCCGTTCTCTTTCCCTCTCGCATGGAGCGTTGGGGTCGGGGATCGGGACAATAACCGGAGGGGACCCCGCACTGCACATTACCCGTGGTGGTGATGCGCATGCGGGGTGGGGTCGGAGAAGGGGTCTCTACTCCTTCTTCGGCTCCTGAGGCCCAGAGGGTGGACACGAGGGAGCCCACCCTCAGCATTTGGGCCTCGAGGTGGCGCGCGCGTGTTCCCGCGCGCCCCTTAGGGAGGTGGATACGGCGATGGCGTACGTGGAGTACGTTGTCGCCGGAGGTGGGGTCCCACAACTGGGACCAGCGCGTCGCCGGGCCGCGGATGGCTATTAACATGGGCCCGCAGCCCGGCATTATGGCGCAGAGGAGGAACACACGTCGGTTTTTTAGTTGGTAGGTCGGCCTCATTAGCCGGAGTCCAACATAACCACCACGCTGCCCTCGCGGCTGGTGGTATCCATGAGGATTTTTAGCGACGTAAAAAAAAAAAAAAAAAAAGGAGCGCAATGCAGTGCCACGCAGGACCTTTTAGGTATTTCTAAGTTCTGACTGGTCCTGTAATTGTTATGGGCTGGCGTTATGGTTACCATCAGCCAAAACACCCGCTCGTCTCGTTATCCAATAGTATACAAAACATTATTGTGATTCATATTTATCCTTATAGAAAATATTATCGGAATTTAGTACAAATACATTCATATAAAATATTACAAACTACCTATAAATGCATATTTCACGGAATGAGCATCATTAACCATCGTCACGTAAAAGTTTTGATTACAATTATTGCATTCAATTAATTTTATTAATAACTTCTATGAAATAAAATCAATCACTGAAACAACTA
The DNA here is from genome assembly GCA_907269065.1 of Crocallis elinguaria. Classification (NCBI taxonomy): domain Eukaryota; kingdom Metazoa; phylum Arthropoda; class Insecta; order Lepidoptera; family Geometridae; genus Crocallis; species Crocallis elinguaria. The sequence continues at coordinate 4,146,782 of OU026070.1, read as the reverse complement.
CCTGCAAACCTCATCGTATTATCCTTGTCGATATATAACTACCTTCTCACTGACCGACAGATTACGATACAGTTAGTACTGTTACTAGGTATCTCGCGGTGTTTGATAAACTGGGTTTGTAGCCGCCAATTTACCAAATAGGACATTCAGAAACCTCGGTTTTCAGCGAAACATTCCCATGCGGCAGCGGGAATGATTTAAATAATTGTACGTGCAGCTTTGACTTATATAATTATACGTTTGTTTTGTGTAAATGTGCGTGTGATGTGTTGAATGTGATGTGATTCTATAAATAGCAACTTCTGAACAAAGATTTAGTTCTGCGCAAGAAAAAAAAGATCACTTATTTTTTAGTTTTAAGTATCTGATTCCTAAATACAAAGCACTTAAACAAGATTTATATGACATTTACAACAGCTGGAAGACGACCACTGCTGAACACAGCCATTATGCAGACCGTAGACGCTTATGCAAACGTGCGTTTGCTTGTCAGAATAACAACGCTTTTGCATCAAGCGTCGATTATGAGATATTCGAAATCTGCATAAAATATAATACATAAAATAAAACCATGGAACAGGAATAAATAGCAATACAGCCAGATAGTGCTATCTATTTCACTTCCTCAAAGCCCAGTCTGGGCTCAAAGCGACACTAAAATAAACTTAGCGACACTAAATACATCACTTGCACACCACCGTGATAGTGGTTTTTCCATTGTTGCCATGATTGATACATTACCATCAATCATACGTTAGCGTCTATGTGCGCTGTAATGTGTCCATAGATAGCTTTCCCATAGAACGCCACTTGGATCAGGTACTCGTATCTTGCATCCAAATTTTTCCCGCAGTTTTGACAAGGTTGTTGTTTATTGTCATACTATAGAGAAATACAGAAAAACAATCAAGCTTGAATTAACCGTACCTAAACACTGGCATAAAATTACACAAGTAATCGATACTTAAAACAAAAACACACTTTACGTTTCCAAAAATACAAATTCGGAGTATCCTTATTCCGACGAAGCTTAGCGGAGGCGATACAATAATCCTTTAATCGATGGGAGGAATGAAAGAAAAACGACTTCGAGTTTAGGGATGGCTGGATTATCGATACCTGAAAAATCAATTTTCTTTTAATAGGTCCGTTTTCCTTATGGAACTAAATAGTACAGTAGCGAATGAATGAATGAAATGAAGATAGGTGTCAAAAGAAATATGTTTTATTATAATGGCGGACAATAGATATTATTTATTTTGGAATTATTATTATCGAACATAATAAAATATAATAAATACAGTGACACTGTTGTGTTATTTTTTATAGCTTTGAATTGGGCTATCGACACTTTGACAATTTTATCTTTAGTATTAAGCTAAAAACTTTATCCAAAACCTGAGTTTTCCATTATTTCTTTAAATTATTGATTTCTTTTTAACACGCTTTTACTCGTATTAGCTCCATTTGTAACTTCATTTGTAGTTTCACTTCTAACGTATGACGACTTAATCAAACATTGGAACTCAATTTTACCCTACTTCTAATTGTCGTATCGAAATGAAATTTTGTATGTCTGTGAACTCTGAATGACATGTCAACAATACAATACAATAATTTGGTATTAAGATGGAACCAGGAGGGGGATAGTGGAACTATAAGTGCCTACAAGTAAACTCCTCGAGCTTGGGCTCTTTTGATTTCATTTCATTTTTTAGTCTTTTCACTACATAATTATAATTTATTTTTAACCCTAAGGATAAAAGGTTTTTTTTTAATGTTATTTGGTAACTAGACGAGCTGGTCGTTTGCCTGATGGTAAGCATAACGCCGGCCCATAACAATAGCAGTGCCACCCAGAACTTTGAAACACAAAGGCCTGCGCGGCACTGCAGTGCGCTCGTTACCCTGAGACATTAGGTATTAAGTCTCATAAGCGAAGGGTATGTTGAGAACTTACCATCCAAAGGAAACCTCGCAGAAGAATTAGTCCTATCATTTACAATTTATTAGGGTCCGGGCATTAAGGCTCCTTTAGACATCATTCTTTTGTATTTGAATAAGGTTGAAAATGGCGATGCATTTGCTGTTTAAGTTGAAGGTTATTTCGTAGTTTTTATTTAATTAAGAAAAAGAGACACAATAAACTTTACATACAAAGACAACATAGTGTCTATAAATGATTAAATTTCCTTTTTTTGGCTACAAAAAATATGATAGTTGTCAAAATAAGCATTTCACGACAAAAGGAATATTTCGGGGACCTTTTTGCGGTTTTTTGACATGATACCGGGCCATTTCTGTAGAATATTTTACAGATAAGTTTTTTCTTTAAGCACTTGGCTATACTACTGTATTCTTTTCTTGCTTGTAATATCTGAAACGGAGACTTGTGCTACGAATAACAGGACTTTTTCGGACGTTTTGCTTTAGCTGCCCCTTAATGGAAAACAGTTTCATCCCTACCTAGAACTAGGTACTTTTATTATCTCCGTTCACAGTGTTCGCCTTCCAAGAGCTCGTTGCAGTGAAACAATTGGAACCGCCAACGTGATATCGCATCGAATGACGTAACAAACGATCTCCCTCAGCTTTCGTACGAACCATTGTTTTTGATGGTTTGATGCAATTTAATTGAAATATCAGTGAATTTCTAAGCACTTAGTCTTGAAACAAAGTGTGGTAGTTGTTAGCAAACTTGTGAATATTTGGAAATGTATTTCGCTATAGTACAGCTTGATAGTGAAACTTGATTTCGATATAAAAATATTGAGTTCGGTTATTAAAGCAATAATAATTCTATAATTAATTGATAATAAATAATTAAATTAAAAACGCACCCCCGCACTAGGATTACCTGTGTTGCAGGTGACATGGACACACACAGATACACATCACAAACATCCACGACCCGAGAACAAACTTTATGCTTACACAAAATCTGCCCCGGCCGGGAATTGAACCCGGGACCCCCTCGCTTTGCAGGCAGGGTTACTACCAACTTAGCTACAGAGTCGTCAATAATAAATCTAAACTTAAGCATGTACTTTCAACTACTTACACTAATGCTATTTGATAACCTCTTCCCAAATTGTGTTTCCTTTAAGCGTTAAATCGACTACAGCTAAGTTTCTATGTTGACGAACAAGTTGTTTTAATTAATAGAAAGCTTTTACTAAAACGTTTAAAAATATACAGAAACAACCCAAAACACCAATCTTAAGCAGCTTATATACAATCGAATTCTGCTGAGGTATCCAATCCTAGACAGGTAGTAGGTATAACGATTGCACCCTTCAATCTGCCGGCAATAATAGGACGTCAATGATTGAGGGTATCCCATTATTTCTACGCTCTACCGACTCCATTATTATACAACATTGACGGCAATGTTTCGAAATGCGATTGGGATAGGCTCGTTGTAATAGATTGCTACCTATCTCTCATAGCGAAGCCGCTGTGAACGTTTTGATAAGTTTGAAAGGCTTACAAAACTCTCTCGTAAAGCTCTCTTTAAAAATATCAGTGAGAGTTTTTATAGAATGTGAAAGACGCAGTTAAAAATATTTATTTGACATACATAGATTCAGATCGTAAATGGAACAAAATACTTTCTTTTTTATTTTGTTTGATAACGAGACGAGCTGGTCGTTTGCCTGATGGTAAGCATAACTCTGGCCCATAACAATTGGAGTGCCACCCAGAACTTTGAAACACAAAGGCCTGCGTGGCACTGCAGTGCGCTCATTACCCTGAGACATTAGCTATTAAGTCTTATAAGCCCAGTAATTTCACTGGATACTCTGCTTATCAAACCGTAACATAGTAATGCTCACACCTACTGCTCGGCGGCAAACTTCACGAACAAAGCGGTGGTAACAACCCAGACGGACACTCGCAGAAGTGTTAGTCCTACCACTAACAAAATAACATGTTACAGCACCGAATGGCACTGATCAACAGATTTTCAATATGAAGGTGGTATCTGTAAGGGCTACAAGCTAGCAGCAATAGCAAATAATTTCCTCTTCTAGTATACCATCTGTGCTAAGTTAAACCACGTTATGTTGATTTTGAAGTGATGCTATAATGTCAGAAACACAATTATCAGAATTATAATTAATTTATCTCCTTTTCAATAACCACCTAGTAAACTCCGTAACATTTAACAATACTGACTAACAAGTCCTTTGATTTAATCGTAACTGGATATAAAGCTTAAAAAACCTTTATTTTTATAAATTCCCTTTCCATTCCGATTGAACAAAAGCTGACCAACCTGCTCTTCAACCCTCGACATACGAGTATAACGATTAACCCTTAAGCACCCTCCATCGCTTCCGTCGGACATGAAAAGACGGGGCCAATCAAAGAGCAGTGGACCGTGCGACCGAGTGCAGACAAATGGAGTAATGCCGGCACAAGAGGATATCCCTGGGTATAAATATATAGCCATACCTATACCTAATATCTATATCTACATAATGTCTACCGCAATGGGGAGCGATACTGCTTACTTATCCCGCTAGGTGGCGCATTATTGCTGGTGTTGTTTCATTACGAAACTTCATTATCAAATTTTAGTAATTAAACAAAAAATCATCTTTGCAATAAAGTATTCCTCTGTAAAGTGCAATTCAGTTTTTCTTCTGACGAGAAAAAACGAATATGGATCAAAGCATTGCTCACCAAACATTATTGGAAACCAATTATTCTTCTAGGTTATATAGTGACCATTTTGAAATCTAATGATTTTGAAGACGCGAGCATGTTTACTGGTTATAGTGTAATTCATTAACCCTCAAAGTAAACATCAATGACAAGCACCAGCGATGGTGGCACCATCGGAAATTAGCTTTGCCTGTACCTCCCCATTCTCTTATCTTAGGGGTTTCTTGTGGAGATATCTGATCCTACTATAGTAGGTAGTTCAAGGCGGTAGGTCATTTTATAGTGCTTAGTGCTCTAGAATAGCTACCACCCTCAACATCGTTAGTGGGAGGACTAACTCTTCTGCGAGTGTCCGTCTGGGTTGTTACCACCGCTTTGCTCGTGAAGTCTGCCGCCAACCAGTAGTGTGCAAGCATTACTGTGTTCCGGTTTGATGAGCAGAGTATCCAGTGAAATTACTGGGCTTATGAGGCTTAATACCTAATGTCTCAGGGTAACGAGCGCACTGCAGTGCCGCGCAGGCCTTTGTGTTTCAAAGTTCTGGGTGGCACTGCAATTGTTATGGGCCGGCGTTGTGCTTACCATCAGGCAAACGACCAGCTCGTCTCGTTACCAAATAACATAACTAAAAAAAAAATGAATATCCTAAAGGTGCATTCCACTATCCGCTCTTTTCAGATCCAGTTATCCCATACGTTTAGAGTATTTACCATCTTGAACAAACTAATGCTTGCTTGTGTTTCAAAAACGTCAAAGTTCTGGGAGCCACTGCAATTGTTATTTGCAGGTGTCATGCTTACCATCAAGCGAATAATCGACCTAGCAGTTTAAACAAAGCCACAGGTCTCTGAATGCAGCAATTACTTCGCCCAAGTCTCCTACGCGCTATAGCGACCCAGCGTCACATATGAACAAAGTTGTACCATACTCCGAAGTAAATTCATAACGAAATTCGCCGACAACAAGCGTCGTCATTGTCGGAAAAAAACTTTGTAACAAGTTACGGGCTCAGACAAGTTCATATCGCGGTTGTTATGTACAAGTTTTATTGGTACGCGGTGTGACTCGACTATGAAATTGTAATGAAAGAGCTTGGAATTAGTCGGGCTTTTATCTTCCTCAGGAAGTTTCTTTGAAGGATTTTTAGAAGCTCCATTTCGAACAATGATAACTACAGGAAAACAAAATAACGAGGTGTTTTGATCAAAATAGCCTACTGCCTAATTCTGATATTAATTATTATACACATCACAACCTAAGTCATAATTTGGCAAAATGAATGTTAATGTGTCCGAAATATCTCCCCTTCTAGATTTGTCTCCAACAAGCTGTGTGCTATCATAGTAATACCTAGCCGCTACTAATACATAGCCTATACCTGTGTCTTATACTAATAAATAGTAGCTTTATTCTCTTTCTATCGACATTATTTTAATATTTATGCGCTAACGGTGAAAGCATCAATAATTTATCATTCGAAGCGAGCCGAGAAATGAGATCCCACCTGCGGCATTATCTTTCAAGCGAGCTACTATGAAACACTTTGTGAGTTTATTTTTTTTGTAATGAACAAACAAAAACGATCCAAGATGCGGTTAGTATTGTATTAAAACCTAAGCTAGTTTGCCTAGACAATGGGTTCTCGTTTATAATGTAGATTCGGAGATGTTTTTTTTTTTTAATTTTTTTTTATGTTATTTGGTAACGAGACGAGCTGGTCGTTTGCCTGATGGTAAGCATAACGCCGGCCCATAACAATTGCAGTGCCACCCAGAACTTTGAAACACAAAGGCCTGCGCGGCACTGCAGTGCGCTCGTTACCCTGAGACATTAGGTATTAAGTCTCATAAGCCCAGTAATTTCACTGGATACTCTGCTCATCAAACCGGAACATAGTAATGCTTGCACACTACTGCTTGGCGGCAGACTTCACGAGCAAAGCGGTGGTAATAACCCAGACGGACACTCGCAGAAGAGTTAGTCCTCCCACTAACTGATGTAACTTTAAAATTATATCTAAAAACTAAAAATATTACAACGGCTTATAACCGATAAGCCATTTTAGGTAATGTGCGGTCGGATATTTTACAATTCCCGTCAGGCTATCTTCCATCCTCCAATAAAAATTCTGTACCAACCGATGTGTCAAGACTCATTCCACACGTAAAAGTGTTATGATAAAAAAATATTTAATTTTAGAAATAAAATTTAAGCACCTGTCTAAGAAATTTAAAAAAAATATGTTATTCTTTCAGAGTAGGTATCTTTAGGTCTAGCGCTTATAAACGAAGGCTTATTATACTTGTAAGGGAAAGGACTATTGTTCAGAGTATTACGACCCCTTCATTGTGAGGCATTTCACTGGGGCTTGGATTTTAGTAAACTTAGCAATCGCAGGATTGAAATGTTGCCATAAATTTGTATTTATGTTCCCAGCTATCTTAGAGCTTAGATCTTATGATGATTTTGAGGGATTATAATAAAAAACTATGTTATAACCTACGACTCTATTCATTGAAATAACTAGCTGTTGCCCGCGGTTTCACCCGCGTGGAGAGATTGGATTTAATAGGTTTTCTTTTTTGCGCGGAATCCAAATTCTTGTTCTAAAATAAAAGTTGGCTAAGTTACTCCTTATAACATCAGCTATCTGCCAGTGAAAGTCCCGTCAAAATTGGTCCAGCCAGTTCGGAGATTATCCGGAACAAACAGACAGACAGACCAAAATTTAAAGAATTGTGTTTTTGTTATAGGTACCGTATATACTTTCATAGGCATTTAGTAAAAAGCTATAATTTTGATATTACAAACAGACACTTCAATTTTATATTTGTGTACGAAACGACATGAGAGCGAGTGGAGATTGTAACGCGCTCAGTTGTGCTTTTACGTTTAACGTTGATGTATCTGTCAGCTACATTTGAGAGATATTTATATTCTACGTTTAGCTTAATTTTCCACCTTTCGAACATATTACACTTATAGCAAGGTACCTACTCACTTAATAGGTGTATCACGTAATGTATCCGATACTGTATCCTACGCACCCTACTACTGTAGCGCGCCAACGTATTCACTATTTTCTTTTTTTTATATTGTTTGGTAACGAGACGAGCTGGTCATTTGCCTGATGGTAATCATAAAGCTGGCCCATAACAATTGCAGTGCCACCCAGAACTTTGAAACACAAAGGCCTGCGCGGCACTGCAGTGCGCTCGTTACCTTGAGACATTAGGTATTAAGTCTCATAAGCCCAGTAATTTCACTGGCTACTCTGCTCATCAAACCGGAACACTGTAATGCTTGCACACTACTGCTTGGCGGCAGACTTCGCGAGCAAAGCGGTTGTAACAAACCAGATGGACACTTGCAGAAGAGTTAGTCCTCCCACTAACAAAAATAGCAACTTGATACAGTATCAGATACATTACGTGTTACACTTCTAAGTGAGTACCCTGCTCGTGATCAGGTAATACATTACTTACCTATCGACAAAAAAGAAATGTATGTGTTAAGACATATGAGAGAAATAGAACTTTTTTCCTAGACTAAAAGTTTATACTAACATATGGTTAAAATAATTCCTGCTACAATTGTTTTACAAAATATTGTTCATGCAAATTATGAAGCCTTTAACTGACAAATCAACACTAAACGTTGGTGTGATCCATTTATAACTCAACTTTGTGAAACTAAACTTGGGAGCCGGACGTCGAACGAAATCATTTAAACTTCGCCCTTTGGCTGATATCCCATTGAAATCGTTTGATTAAATAATTTGTATAGGTAGTATTGAATATTTTGAAAGTAAATTAAAAATTCTTTTTTCATTTCTTTCTAAAAATCGTGAGTTTTGTTTTCTGTTTTGGACTAAAAGAAGTGTGGTTCATGTTTTAATAGTAACACACCTGTTACTTTTCCTGACACAATTAAAAATAAGTGTAAGTGTAAGTAAATAAAAATAAGGGATCATGAACTGATATGACTTGTTAACAGGTTTTTGATTACTTTTGTTAAGATAAAATTACCTACAACTGCTTTTCAATTTCTAAACAATAATTAATTAAACAATATTAATCAAGGATTAGAAGGTATCCTATATATAACATTACTTACCCTAAGATTCAGAGACGAATCTAAGCGTAGAATCATGCTTACATTTGTCAAAAATCTATACAGTTTTGTTCGCGATTACGCGCCTTTGCCTTATTGGGATGGTTTCATATGCACATTTCTTTTCCACGAATGACCACAGCCCGATATCACGTGATATCTGAGACACGAGCCGCTATTGGTTAATATTTTAATTGTTCCTCACCCCTCATCCACGATTTTTGTAGAAATTTGATATACGCCTTGTCAGTGAACGAAAGCACATCTTTTATTGAAATTTAGTTACCCAGTAATTAGGTAGTCACCATAGTCGCATAAAGTACTAGCCACGCTAAGCACTGTACATGTGGACCTTCGACGCCAAATAACAAGAACCCGCTGCATCTAGTGGAATATTGACGACATCGTGGCCGCCATTACCGGGCTAATACGCATTGGACAATTTTAATATTTGGACTGAAGACTACTTGGAGGCTAAGCGCGCATTGGAATTGGAGTTGGATTGGCATTCCATCGATCATCATACGCAATCTGGTGGGACCAACCATCCTTTCTTTTCCTATCTCCTCCCTGTTCTCTTTGTGATCTGTGTCGTAATTGATTTCAGTGCTTATCGCAAAGCAGTGTTACGTGGAAGTGAAATACACTCAAGATCAAAGCTGGTGACGTTGCTATCACTGCTCATGTGTCTTTCCTACGATTCGAGCTTCCAAATCGTAAGTACTCCTGTGTTCACTGACCACCAAAATGTCTACTGACCACGACAAGTCTCCCTTTACATTAAATGTTGATAGTGCTAAACTAAATCAAGATAAACCGCTATCTCGCGATAGATCTCCTTCTAGCTTCAGTAACGATCCTGATTTGACTCGCGAGCTGACTAGAAAACGCGGAATCATAAAGGGCAGATTAACTAAGTTCACTAACTATGTTCAATCATTAAAAAATAACGAGAATATCTCATTCGCTTCCTCCCGCGATCGTATAGATTTAAAATTACGAATTAAAGGAGCTGCTAGCTTATTTAACGATTTCCATGATATTCAATCTAAAATCGAGGAACTTGTTTACGATAGCGAGATACCTAATCAGTTGTCTAGTAGAGAATCGTTCGAGAATTCGTACTATAGTGTCTTAGCTTTGGCGGAGTCTATGCTATGCAGTGATGAGGTTGTTGACTGTTCTGATGAGTCTTGCAGCGGCAAGCCACAATCAGTCAAACTGCCTACTATTTCCATGCCCACCTTTGATGGATCGTATGAGCACTGGCTTGAGTTTAGGGACACATTTTTATCGTTGGTTCATAACTCTAAGCAAATAAGTAATATTCAGAAATTTCATTACCTAAAATCATCGTTAAAAGGTAGTGCTACATTGGTTATAGACTCACTAGAGTTCTCATCAGATAACTATACCGTTGCATGGGAATTATTGCTCAATAGGTACAATAATAGTCGACTTTTGGTACACAATCACGTAAAAGCGTTGTTTACTATCAATGCGTTGTCCAAAGAATCGCCCGCTTGCATTAGAAGGCTTATTGACACAATACTCAAGAATTTACGCGCACTCAAAATTCTAGGCGAAGCTACCGATAGCTGGGATACACTCATAAACTATATTATTGTGTCAAAATTAGATAGGACAACTGAGCGCGAGTGGGAAACCTTTAAATGCACTTTACTGGCTAGTGATCATAGTTCTAAACGCGTCATTAAAATTGATGATTTAATTGGGTTCTTAAAGGACAGGGCCGATATGCTAGAAACATTGCAGCTTTCACACGCTAAAGGACAGTCTTCACCGCCCGAGAATAAAAAACAAGGTTCATATTCACATAACACTTCACACTGCAATGTTTCTACCAATAAGCCGCACGACCGTCAGTCCCGCTTTAGTAGATCTTGCTTGAAATGTAACGAAATGCACCCACTTTATTCTTGTCAAAAATTCCTAGACAGCGATTTAGAATCGAAGCTAAAGTTAATACGCGAGAACAAGCTTTGCCAAAATTGTTTACGTTCGGGACATGCGCCTGAGACCTGTAAGTTTGGGCCGTGCAGGAAATGCAACCAAAAACATAATTCATTGATTCATAGCGATAACACACACAGTACAGTTGCATTTCATTCGAGTGTTCCGGCCGAGATGCCTGCCGTGACTGCGAGTGCAGCACAGGCCTCCTCGGGCCGTCCCTCCTCGTCTGCCGCAGACACGCTCCCAATACACGTAAACAATGCTCACATGCAAAGTCGATGCGCTAAATCTATAGATATGCATACAGTTCTACTGTCAACAGCTGTAGTCGAGGTAGCCGACAATAACGGTGCTTATCATCACGCGCGCGCGCTGCTTGACAGTGGAAGCCAGCGGTGCTTTATCTCGAAATCATTTTGTAATTTAATAAACGCGCCATTGATACAGTCCACTCATGAAGTTAGAGGGGTAGGTGATTCGGTGCTGCAATGTTCGGAAACTTGTAGCATTGAAATTAAGTCGCATGTCGATAATACATTTACGACTCGCATTGACTGTTTTGTATTATCTCAAATAACATCTACGATGCCGACCTTATGTCAAATAAGCGCGCAGTTCTGTATTCCAGACAACATAAGGTTAGCAGATCCGCAGATTCTAGATTCTAGGAATATAGACACATTAATAGGTGCTGATAGGTTCTGGGATCTCTTAAGCGAAGGTAAAATAAGGCTACCTTCGGGCCCATACTTACAGAACACCAAGCTAGGTTGGATTATTTCTGGCCCTATTATTAATCAAACGCGCAATAATATTACACGCATCAATTGTAATTTTAGTAGTACATTAGATACGCAACTACGTATGTTTTGGGAGGTTGAAGAGCTTTCCAGCACTAAGGATACGCAGACCGAGGAGGAACGTGCCTGTGAGGAACATTTCCTTCGCACTACTACACGCGATAGCGAGGGCCGATTCTGTGTACGCATTCCTCTAAAAGAGTCACCTAGTGCATTAGGCGATTCATATTGTCAAGCTGAGCGCCGTTTTATCGCGATAGAAAAACGTCTTCAACGCTTACCTGATTATAAATCATTATACACAAATTTTATGAAAGAATATGAAAGTTTGGGTCATATGAGTCCGGTAAGTTCGTATGAGAGTCCGTGCTATTTTATGCCGCATCACGGTGTTTACCGCGAACATAGCACCACCACCAAGTTGCGCGTCGTTTTCGATGCAAGCGCACCGTCTTCCTCTGGAAAATCGTTTAACGATTTGCAACTGGTTGGCCCTGCGATACAGGGTGATTTAATGTCTATTTTGTTACGGTTTAGACAGCATAAATTCGTGGTATGTGCTGACGTCACTAAAATGTTTCGAAATTGCATGGTAGATAATAGTCAACGTAACTTGCAAATGATTTTATGGCGCGATGACTCATCGAAACCCTTAGGTATTTATAAATTAAATACGGTCACCTACGGTACCGCTTCTACACCGTTTCTTGCCGTGAGATGCTTAAAGCAGTTAGGAGTTGAATCGTCATCCCCTGATGTCCAAAGGGTTGTAAGGGATGATTTTTATGTTGACGACCTGTTGACCGGAAGTAACGATAAATCGAGCTTACTGAAGCTATGTGTGAATATCACAGACGCGCTAAAGTTGGGTTGTTTTCCACTTCAAAAATGGATATACAATTTTCGTTGTGATGATGATGATGATGATGATGATGAAGATTCGTCGAACCAGTCGAAAGAAATTAAATTCAGCGAAAATGTAAGTTCTAAGACGCTCGGTTTAGGTTGGAACAATTCTAGCGATGAATTTTATTTTAACACGCAATTTCAAAATGATGGAAAGCCCATCACTAAAAGGTCTATCTTGTCAAATATATCGCAAATCTTTGACCCTCTTGGCTTGCTAAGCCCTACAATAATTATAGCAAAGGTATTGTTGCAGCAATTATGGCTATTAAAAATAGGCTGGGATGATATAGTTCCATGCACTGTCGCGCGCACATGGAACCGGTTTGTCGTTTCATTACAAAAACTCAACACTATTCGTATTCCTCGCCATGTTATAGGTACCGAGCCTATCTATATAGAACTACATGTTTTTAGCGATGCCTCGCAGACTGCGTATGGCGCCTGCGTTTACGTTCGCACTATAAACCGGGATCAAACGTTATCAGTAAGATTGCTTACTTCCAAGGCCAAGGTCGCACCGTTAAAGCCTATGAGTATCCCTCGACTTGAACTTTGCGGTGCATTGCTTGGAGCTAAGCTACTTGATAAAATACGCAGTTCGTTAACTTGTGAGTGTAATCATGTGGTTTTTTGGACCGACTCGACCATCGTTTTAGGGTGGTTACACATGGCACCAAGTAAATTAAAAACATTCGTCCAAAATAGAACTTCTGAAATTCACGACTTGACAAAGGATGTTTTTTGGCGCCATGTGAGTAGTAAGGAAAATCCCGCTGATCTCGCGTCACGAGGTTTCAGCTTAGAAGAACTTTCTTCTTCTACTTTATGGTGGGAGGGGCCGGAATTTTTACGAAGCCCCAGTTACACACTAAACGATTATGGGGTCGTTGACACATATGAGGATCTTCCTGAGCTTAGGTCAACTAGTATATCTTCCTTTGTGACCCATGATTCATCCGATTTACCACTATTTCCGTTTTGTAGGTTTTCACAATTCAAACGTATGAAGCGCGCAGTAGCTTTTATGTTACGATTCATACATAATATTCGAAATAAAGTAGATAGGCGCACGGGCGCTCTAAGTGTGAACGAGTTGGATGAATCTGGAAAAACCTTAGTCCGGTGGTCTCAAATGGAAAGTTATCCTAGGGAGTACAAATTGTTGGATAATTGTGCTATCATTAAAGGTAAAGGTAATCTAACAAAACTAAATCTTTTCCTAGACAAAGATAAAATCATGCGAGTAGGTGGGCGTTTAGGAAACTCCGATGAGTTTAGCTATAATAAAAGGCATCCTATTTTAGTGTCTGCGAAACATTATTTTACAGTTTTGTTATTTCGTCACGAACACTTGCAGCTTCTCCACGCTGGAGCCCAAGCATTATTATGCAACTTACGCGAAATGTGGTGGCCTTTGGGTGGTAGGAACCTAGCTAAGCGTATCGTTAGAGATTGTGTTATATGTACGCGCATTAAGGGTAAAACACTTACGCCTTACATGGGCAATCTACCCAAAGAAAGGATAACTCCAAGTTTTCCATTTAATCGATGCGAAGTGGATTACTGTGGGCCGGTGCTCGTACTAAACCGCAAAGGTAGGGGCGCTAAAACTTCAAAAGCATATATTTGCTTATTTGTGTGCTTTGTAACGCGTGCTATTCATTTAGAGCTAGTCAGTGACCTCACCACTGATGCATATTTGCTAGCGTTAAAACGATTTATATCTCGCCGTGGTAACTTTGTTGGATTAATGAACGACTTTTCAAACTTTTTACGCCAATGTAGCCCTGATATTATTGAATACGCGACTAGCCAACAAATACAATTTAAGTTTATTCCCCCCTATTCTCCGCATTTTAGTGGTCTGTGGGAGGCAGGAGTAAAGTCATGCAAGCACCACTTGCGACGAGTAGTAGGAAATGCACGCCTTACTTTCGAAGAGTTTGACACAGTCCTATCGCAAATAGAAGCTGTACTTAACTCCCGACCGCTTTCTCCTCTTTCTACAGATCCTAACGACCTTAGTCCTTTGACTCCTGCTCATTTTTTGGTTGGTCGACCGCTGACTGCACCAGCCTGTGACGACCTCAGCGATACCCCGACGCACCGGCTGAACCGCTATCAAAGGGTGGAGCAATTACGTCAACATTTTTGGACCCGCTGGGCCAAAGAATATGTGTCTGAGTTGCAGGTGCGGACTAAATGGACTGATAAGTCGGAGGAATTGAAGGTCAACTCACTCGTGTTGATCAAGGACAATAATCTGCCACCGCTAAAATGGCATATGGGTCGTGTGCTTGCCACCATACCGGGCAAGGACGGCATTTCAAGAGTGGCAGATATACATACAGCTTCAGGCGTTGTTCGACGTAGCTACGCAAAGATTTGCCCTCTGTTTCAAGATACCTACGCATGAAAAGCATTCGCGACTCCAGGAACATTGAAACCTGCTGATTTCAAGGCCGGCGGCATGTTCGCGATTACGCGCTTTTGCCTTATTGGGATGGTTTCATATGCACATTTCTTTTCCACGAATGACCACAGCCCGATATCACGTGATATCTGAGACACGAGCCGCTATTGGTTAATATTTTAATTGTTCCTCACCCCTCATCCACGATTTTTGTAGAAATTTGATATACGCCTTGTCAGTGAACGAAAGCACATCTTTTATTGAAATTTAGTTACCCAGTAATTAGGTAGTCACCATAGTCGCATAAAGTACTAGCCACGCTAAGCACTGTACAGTTTTGACATAAGGAAGCAAAAGTCCACACTAAGGCTAATATTCAGAGACGAATCTAAGCGTGGACTGCTGCTTCCATATGTCAAAACTGTATAGAATTTTGACGTATGGAAGCGTGAGTCCACGCTTAGATTCGTCTCTGAATCTCAGCCTTAGAGTCGTCTCTGAATTTTAGCATAAGTGTCTTTGAAAAACAATATAAAAGTTAGTTAAACAAACCTTCAGTTTAATTAACATTCCAATGTAGTATCAGTTTTATGGCACACATTAAGATACTAATAAAGGGCCCAAATAAAATACATCCTAAAGATAGAAGTTATGAACTCGTAACTAAATGAGTTAGATTCCACAAAGGAGTAATTTTGAATTTTATACGACTTACGACCCTTTGAGGAAACCTCATATTATGTTAGTAAAATAAGTGGACTACGTCTTTTACTCCACCTATTACCAATTTTACTTATAGCTGCTGCCCGCGGTTTCACCCGCGTTCCACCGTGCATTTTTACGTAATAAAAAGTAGCCTAAGTTACTCTCCGGTCCATAAACTATATGTACACCAAAAACCACGTTGATCCGTTGCTCCGTTGCTGCGTGAAAGGAGGACAAACCAACAAACGTACAAACACTTTCGCATTTATTATAGTACATACTAGCTTCTGCCTGCGGTTTCACCAGCATAGAGATTTCCACAGGACCGTGTATTTTGCTGAAATAACCAGTTTTTTGTGGAAAAATTATTTTTTTCCAGACAAGCTTTAAAGCAAGAAGAACATAAGCGTCAGTGTTACTAAAAACAAAAGCTAAATAAAAGGCCCCAGTTTCTATATAATATAGGTATGTGATAATAGAACCAGCTTTTCCTGAAGCCCAACTTCGTTCGCATGAATAAAAAACGCTGAGGTCTCAGCAGAAAGTTGCTTCTTTAATTTATAATGATAACGATTCGGAAACTCTTTCAGCTCGCTCGGCTTGCGATCGCGGAAGTTAATATTTCAGCGGCTTTGGTCTGTGAACATCCATTGTGTTAGGTATTTTCGATTTGCTAACATTGCTATACAGTGATAACAAAAGACTGCCAAAATTAGTGTGGAAAAAAGTACGAGGCAATGCTCGTGAAGTCTGCCACCAAGCAGTAGTGTGCAAGCATTACTGTGTTCCGGTTTGATGAGCAGAGTATCCAGTGAAATTACTGGGCTTATGAGACTTAATACCTAACGTCTCAGGGTAACGAGCGCGCATTGCAGTGCCGCGCAGGCCTTTGTGTTTCAAAGTTCTGGGTGGCACTGCAATTGTTATGGGCCGGCGTTATGCTTACCATCAGGCAAACGACCAGCTCGTCTTGTTACCAAATAACATAAAAAAAATTTAAAAAAAGTACGAGGCAATGCCACTATTCTGGGTACGATGAAAACTGGTAGCATTGTGCATTTGGGTTACTGTTAAAGAAAGTATACATATGTTTACTGATTAATTTATTGGGTAATTAGAGTCCTCACAGTTTCTGATCACCTATATATACGGAACCTTAAATGAGAGTCAGATATTAAATTTGGAATCGCCAAGAGGTAACGTATAAGATGATATTTTTCACATATCAAGACCCTTAAGGGTATGATGGGAAATGTTAACATCACCAGGTTTCCGCAAACCAGCGTCGGTTGATGCATGCACCGGCATAATATGCTGATATAAATCCCATTTGGCACTATAATTATTAAAACTGTTAGATACTTCTCTTTTGTATTATCTGTTTTCTATTTATCAATTGTATCAAATTGGTCATTGGTTACTTCCTGCTCTTTTTATTTATCGATAATGTTATACAAATCAAACTAAGGCATCAGGGCGGACAAATAGCATGAAGAAAAAGAAGAGGGAGCTTTGTGCAGAAGCGAATACAAGAACACAAAATACTTTTGTATTTTATGGCAAGAGTGCGCTAGGGATGAAGATTCGCTCACAATTCGCTCTAAATTACCAGCATCACACGGCGCAGCCAAAATAAAATATTAAGTTCAATAATCATCTGTTTGAAAACGTCTGCAAAGTTCGTCTTAAACACAATAGAGTTGAACTTTCGGGTTTCATAGTTCAAACAAGGCATGAACGAACTTTTTCAAGCAAAAACCTAATATTTACACAACGCCAGAAGCTCACGCCTTTATTATAGAGTTTGTCAGAAATCTGTCAAGAGCCGAAGCCGTGTCGGGAGCGTAGGACGGAACCTCGTATAATATTAATAAACAACTTTATTTTTCGGCGAACTTTGACTTAGTTTGTCTAATAAAATTAGCAAACTTTTACAGGAGGGTGCGGAAAATAAAAAAAAAACGTTCTATTTAGGAAGACGTGCAGTGTGTCGTGGTATTAAATACCTTTTTTGATATACTTAGTACAATATCAATAAATAAGATTCTTCGTTATTTTTCTCCTATTTAATTTAATGCTGGGGTTTTTTTTATAATCTGGCCTTTAAAAATTATAAGTGGAGCCGTACACGACACTTCTTTAAGTATCTTATCTAAAGCCATATATCGGGTATCGAATACATATAGTAGGTAAACTCAGAATAAGTTAACTGTTTTGGTTAGAATATAATATTATTTATACAGCATTCACACAATAAAAACATAGAACATAGAAGAAGGTATACATAGAAAAACATACATGAGAAGAATATACACATACAATTTAAAACATTAGACATACAAACAAATAACAGAGTAGTGCTGCAAAGGTCGTGGCTCAGCAACAAGCTGATTCTCAAATAACATTTAGCGCTGTTTTTCAGCCGAAGCCTAAAAAGAGGTGGCAAAATTTCATATACTTAAGATACTTACATAAGAGAAACCAATTAATATTATAAAAGTACGGACGGATTTTATGAAAGGTAAGTAAAATCAACCAATAAGCTTTTAAAATACTCGCGAGTGCAGCGCTTTGTTGGTGGTAGGACTAACTCTTCTGCGAGTGTCCGTCTGGGTTGTTACCACCGCTTTGTGAGTGAAGTTTGCCACCTAGCTGTAATGTGCAAGCATTACTGTGTTCCGGTTTGATGAGCAGAGTATCCAATGAAATTACTGGGCTTATGAGACTTAATACCTAATGTCTCAGGGTAACGAGCGCACTGCAGTGCCGCGCAGGCCTTTGTGTTTCAAAGTTCTGAGTGGCACTGCAATTGTTATGGGCCGGCGTTATGCTTACCATCAGGCAAACGACCAGATCGTCTCCTTACCAAATAAAATAAAAAAATATAAAATAAATAAAAACTCGCGAGTGAACCGATGGCGAAACGCTAGTGATACCTGCTGGACGAGACGTTGTGAAATGGAGCGCGTTCTTGATACAGTGGCACAGAAAATAATATAGGAATGCTTATAGTCGTAGGATAGGATAGTCGAAGCACAAGAGTTATTCATCTGTTAGAGGTATGCAAAGCTCTCGTAAGCATTTGCGATACGACGTATGGAGGCGTTGTGAAGTGGAAACGAATGTGTTTATTGTATTACAGTAAACTGTTTTTATAGAATGTGTTTATTGTATTACAGTAAACTGTTTTTCTAGAACTAAGCTATTATCGGTTTTTAAACTGCCATGGTCATCAACACTTTGAAAATTATCACTAGAAACATCGGAAATAAAATAGAAATATCGGAAACTCAAATCAAATAATATACATGGTAAATATCCCGATTCTAATGATAATTTTCAAAGTCTAAACTATTATCAATAAACAGTAACAAACAGTGGTTTAATTAAGTTTTTAAATATTTGTATATGTTGCAAATAATATCTTTGTTTTTCATTACCATTTTTTTTTTTATTTATTTATTTTATTTATTATTCATAACCTCAGAGTGAGCATTACAGTTTCCCAATGCGCCCACTCCAAGTCCTTTAAAACTAGACACGTACACGTTATAAAAAACAATAAAATTAATAATTAGCCCAATTTAACAAATCACTTCAGCAAACTTCATAGCTGCGCTATGAAACTCTGATTGAGTGCAATGAAACAAATCCAAATTTTAAACTGAATCGAAAGAGATAAACATAGTTTTACTGTTCAACCGTTTAATACTAAGATTAGACGGTCCTGTGGCTAAGTTGGTAGTAACCCTGCCTGCAAAACGATTCCCCGACGAGCAAAGCGAGGGGGGGGGTGCAGGTTACGAGTGAGAACCCGCCATTCATCATCTGTATCATCAGCTTTATTGCGCTTGCACTGCTACCATACGTCTGCTCTCAAAGAGCGTTAGTGTTTTTAACGGTCACTTAAAAAGGTTCAGTGGATTTTTTTTAATTTGGTAACGAGACGAGCTGGTCGTTTGCCTGATGGTAAGCATAACGCCGGCCCATAACAATTGCAGTGCCACCCAGAACTTTGAAACACAAAGGCCTGCGCGGCACTGCAGTGCGCTCGTTACCCTGAGACATTAGGTATTAAGTCTCATAAGCCCAGTAATTTCACTGGATACTCTGCTCATCAAACCGGAACACAGTAATTCTTGCACACTACTGCTTGGCGGCAGACTTCACGAACAACCCAGACGGACACTCGGTGGTAACAACCCAGACGGACACTCGCAGAAGAGTTAGTCCTCCCACTAACAAAATATACAAGATACATAAAATATAGTAACACATCAGTGGAGATGTTAGGCGGGGACGTTGGGAATATCTATACCAAAAAAAAACATAGCATCACGATAATGTATTACCACGGCATGTATTGTATAAAAGCAATCTCTCACCGTAAGCAAATAACACAAAAATACCTTTCATGTCAGGTCTTTTACAAAGCGTTTCAAAAGGTATCGCTATTTCACACACGTTCCCGCAGTAGGAGAGAGTACGTGTGGAATGCAGGAAGGACCAAGGAATTGTGTCCTTCAATTCCATTTAAAAGCAGAATTGTATGGATATCAGGTAACGGAGTTACAAACACGTTTGATGACGAAGGTTTGCTTTAGAAGTGCTCTTTAAAAAAGTACGCTGAAAAAAAGAAGTAATTTAGAAGACTAGCAAATTCAACACACACTTTTTTATACCACTGGAAAAGGAAACGGGGTCATTTGCCTGGATGCTAAGCATAACAACTGCTACTTTTTACAACATTGAAAAGGCCTGCGCGACACTGCAGTGCGCTCTTAAGATATTATTTGGTATTAAATCTCATATGCCCAGTAATTTTACTGAGTTTATTACTTGAGCAGTACTTCCGACTTGATATCCAAATCCCAAAAAGCCATTCTATTTTAACTAGAAGCATCAGCCACAAAAAACTAATAAAAGCAAATTTTAATAACGTGTATGGAAAAAGAACATCTCAATACATAATTCCTAACTTAATAAATAACCTGCCTGATAAATTAAAAAGTAAAATCACTGTTAATAATATTAAATTAGTATTAAAAAATCATTTTTTATCTTGTTAGACATGGAAAGGAGCATCCTCTGTTAGGGACGCGCGGATGTACACTGGAAGCTTTGGATAGCCTGACGTCGGACGCCCGGCCGTTTCGTACGGGCGAGGCGGTTATTTACCTACCAAGTCCAGTCCGGCTTGCGCCACACACACCACAAATTTGTAACTCGACTATGCATCGAATGTTGTGTGCGTTCGCGCGGCATCTCCTTTTTAATGTAGCTAAAATGTTAGGTATACGGTATACCCGTATAAAGTTAAATATTGTTACACTTTAATAATGGTTTAGTAAACAAACTGTTGAGAACTTATTGTCTTCGACAAACCTAACCTAGGTTTTTAAGACATTCTAACCAAATGTTACTGAAAAAAAAAAAAAAAAAAAAGTTGGCGACAACGCCTTTGTTTCAATATATTACTTCGATAAGGCATCCCGCATTTCTAAAATCCGATTGCTTAAAATTATTCCATGAACTTCTACTACTAGGTTACTATAATATGTAACATTCAGTGCATTCGCACCGATTAGACATTTAGTTTTACGTAATTAATCTTAAGAGCCAAATATGAAGGTAGGATGACGTTCTAAAGATGTCTCCCACTATGATTTCTGTAGTGAATATTGATTACTTTTCAGACATAATAAACACAGTAAAACTCGAACTTATTATTACGTACAACCCCCTTCAGTATGGTAAGTTATCAGAAAGGGCCGTCCTTTTGGAAATTAAAAATTTACATAGATTAAAGTACTTTAATATTGTTTGTAAATTTTCTATACTAAATTCCCGGAATAACGTTTGGTGATATATTGGATTATTACATCCCTTCACGGAATTGTATATCCAGTGAATCTCACATATATATAAAACCTTATTAGTTACATATTTTTAAATATTAATTTTATCCACTTAATTTTGCATAAATACGAACATTAGTTAAATTCTTTTTTAAATGACCCGAAAGTATACAAACAGTTTCCTAACGTATTCCTCCTTACTCTTATTAATTTAAGCCTACAATTTTAACCTTTGTTACGTACGGTGAAGGTTACTTTTGCTGTAACAAACTTTTGCAGGGTAACCAGCAAAGTTGTGGGTATCTCTGAAAGATGACTCGTCTATTTAGTCTGTAGGATGAATAGGTGATTGATGTGTTCACATGTTACCTGTTCCGTAGTGGGTAGCCTGTCGGTAATTATCTCTTTTACCCTGTTTACCTTCGTGTTTGAGTTATTGAACACACAATGAGTTATTGAGCTGTTGTGTGCCTCTACGCGGTTACAATGAAGAGATGGGTAAAAAGCATACATGTTGCATATTGGTGTCACGTAAAACTTTTAAGCACTTATGGCTTACTTGAAATATCTCTGAAACTAATAGTCCAACTTTTATAATTCAAATTATTATAAATGAGTGATTCTTCTAATATTTTAGTATTTACTAGCTATGCCCCGCCGCATCGCCCACGTAGCTTAAGTTACTCCTTGTAACATCGGCTATCTGCCAGTAAAAGTCTCGTCCAAATCGGTCCAGCCGTTTCGGAGATTACCCGGAACAAACAGATAGACAGACAAACATACAGAAAGACAGACAAAATGGTTGTTTTGCTATAGGTACCATATATACTTTCATATGCATATATTAAAAAAAAAATTATTTTGATATTACAAACAGGCTATTATCTATATAACTATTTGTATAGATGTATAGATTAATATATTTTTTGTCTTGATCCCATTAAAAAATAGTTGATTGAGAAAGATTGCTCGAGATATAAGTACTAACTCAAGAGAGAATTAACACAATAGAAATGTGGGAATTATGTTGCTTTTCAAGATATTGAAACGCGTCGCTTTTTTGGCGTTGTCGCTACCTCATTGCAATGTTTTTTGCTCTTACATAAGATAAGATACTTAATAAAACATTTATACACAACGGAGATTCTATTTATTTACAAGGATTATTTCCTAGTTAATTACGCGCAGTCGACCACAGTCCCTCAGGAACGTCGATTAAGGGCTAACGAACCACCGGTTCATTTGCAATATCGGAAAAAAGGAAAATCATTGTTCCCAATGGTACCTATGGGTCTTAACATTCTCGTGTTTATTGGTTCAGAAATAAGAGCTTGGCTATGTTATTTTTTCGTCAAACAATGGTACCAGCTATGATGTGTTTCAGTTTGAAATTAGTCAGTAAAATTACTGGACTTATGAGACTTACCGGGCTACCTAATATCTCAGGATAACTAAGGTAACAAGCGCACTACAGTGCCGCGCAGGCTTCAAAATTCTATGTTTCACTGCAAATGTTATGAGTTGACGTTATGCTTCCTACCAGATATAGGTACGACCCGCTAGGCTTGTTAGCCCATAGTACAGAACTAAGAAAATACCTGCTGCCTACGAAGAATATTTGAGACTTTTAACAAATATTTCAGGGTCCTCTCGTACGAGTAACCCTGCAGTCGAAATTTGTTGAAGCGAAGACTAGTTTAGGTTCTTGGTAATTTTTTTTATTGTTAGAGATTTTTCGGAATATTCTAGAAAAGATAGAATTAAACAAGTTAAATACTGCTTTAACTAACATGAAGTCACAGAAACGCGTGACTGAAATAACCAAGACCCGAGAACACCACAAAATCTGCTCCAGCCGGGAATCAAACCCGGGGCTTTGCAGGGCTAAGTTTCCACAGGTAGGAGTCAGATCTTCTTTATTTTTTATTTGTTTTATGCTGTATAGTCTTGCATTAGGCACTATCTCACCTGGGGTGCTATGCCGGGTAACCTCCACGCGGTGCATCCTGGGTACCTGTCAGCAACCTCTCCTGGTTGACTGATTTCGGTCCCGGAGAGGTTGCTGACAGGTAGCTAATAACCCGGCGAGGTGGGCCCCTCCGCGTGCCCCTCTGAATGGGTCAGCAGAGGGCTCAGCGGACGGGGCGCAAGGGCTGTGCGGGGCTCGAAGGCCGCAGGGACGGGTAGGGTGATGAAGAGGTGGGGCGCGCTGTCTTCCAGCGTGGGACCAGGGGGAGGGATCCTCCCCTGCTCCCGCTGGCAGCGCACCAGGGAAAAAAAAATGGACGTGACCAGGTGGAGAGAACCCCGTCCTGACCGGCGCGCCCTGGCCGTCGTCTGGGATCGGGGTTAAAGAGGTGGGGCACGCTGTCTTCCAGCGTGGGACCAGGGGTAAAGGAGCACCCCTGCTCCCGCTGGCAGCGCGTCAACTACGGACGAGAGGGACCCCCATCCTATAAGCGGTTTAGCTGTACCCGTGGTGGATGGGGGGTAGGAGAATGCTCTGAAGAGCATGGAGACGGGGGCGTGGTACTCTACGATCCCCGTCTCCACTGGGAGGGCCCGGGGTGCCGGATGCGGGGGCATCCGGCGTCCCGCACCTGTTTAGGTAGGGCCATCCCGAGGTGGAGGCGATGCGTTCGTGTTCCGGCGCATCGCCTGAGCCGTGCGGGGGAGTTTCCTCTCCCCGCGAGGCGGGTCCGTCCTAGAGGACGGACGACGGCTGACGGGGTCGCGAGGAGTGTGTTTACGGGCCCGTGACCCCGTCCGAATGCTGAGCCGACAGGAAACACCCGGTGGTTTTAGTGGGTAGGACGCTGTGCAGTGGGCAGGCGGCGAGTCCCACACTATCTCCGCAGCCCCCCGGGTGCGGAGATGTGCGTGAAGGCATTTCCCCGGGAAACCAAAAAAAAAAAAAAAAAAAAAAAAGGCACTATCTCACCTGCTGGTATGTGACGATGCAGTCGACGGTGTGCGACTTACCTAAAAGATACCTATTCACTCGTGACTTGAAAAATTCCAAGTTATAGTGATCAGAAATCACAGACTCAGGCAAAGAATTCCACTCCTTAGTGGTACGCCAAATTAATATAATATAGAGAATCTTCTGCTACTAAAGAGAACCATTAGGTACTTACACTAAACGCCAGAAGAACATTTATTGAAGGGAAAATTCTTTTCAAAAGATAAAATAAACTCATAGGAAATTAGTTCGAATAAAAATCAAACGCAGTTTTTTCACATTTTCCATAGCAAAAGAGCGGTTTATCAAAGCAAGGCTTGAAGCATGTAAAGCAATATCAATACCGGGCATTAGAGGGCGGACTGAATGGCCGGTGGACGCTGAGAGGGTTATGGACACAGAGCTAGAGATATGAGGAGCTGGAAGACTCAGCTGAGCTTTTTTTAGATTTATATTCAACCAAATTTATGGATCACGACCCGTCCATCTACCACTGGACTTTCCCACTTGTAGGTGGACGCGTAATTCACGTTTACCACTCCCCCAGAGTGTACGGAAATAATAGTATTCTTATCGATAATACTAGCTGCTTCCCACGTCTTCGTCCAGGGCGTATCCATGAAACATTAAAGTCTGCTTTGTACGAATTATAATGTTATAGAATTTTTTGTAACTGTACGGACGAATGTACGAAATTTTTAGCTAACTTTTTTAGGTATCGTATCCACAGCAAAAGCAGTGATGTCGAGCGGCACTTCTTAGGGTGATATTTTAAATCCTACAATAAATTGGGATTTTGGAGGAAAATATCGTATTGCAAGTGAAATATTTGAGCAGTCGCAAATTATTAAGTAAGAATAATTGATATTAACATTTTTTTTCACCTTCAATTATTATCTATTTAATTTTAGTTTAATTGAAAATGTACCTTCATATTTCACCTTTAAATTAAGTTTATTTATTTTATATTATAAATAAATATAAATAAATAAATAAATAAACGCTTACACTCATACACACTAGTATTCCCTGTGTCGCAAGTGGCATGGACACACACAGATACACATCACAAACATCCAAGACCCGAGAACAAACTTTATGCTTACACAAAATCTGCCCCGGCCCGAATCGAACCCGGGACCCCTCGCTCTGCAGGCAGGGTTACTACCAACTTAGCTACGGAGTCGTCAATATATTTATGTATAATTAAAAAAACCTAATTAGGTATAAGCAGGGTAATACAATGTTAAATAACTGGCGTATTAGCAATGGACTGGTTAAAGCGATGGTTAAAAAGGAAACTCTCAGAATCCTTTCCATTAATTTAGTTCACAGACTAGTGCAAACTTTAATGAGACCGAACGTTTGCTTTATTAATACTAATGGGTTCGCCTTTGCCGTCAGATACGGGCTGGGGTTTATAACCGGGCCGGCTAGGTTTTTAAACCGGTGGCGGTTTCAAGTTGTAAGTTTGTGACACTTAATCCTTGAAAGTGTGAACCCGTACTATTAATGTGAAAGTGTGTTTTGTTGGTATGTTAGTTTGTCCGTCTTTTACGCAGCAAAATAGCAACGGATCGAAGTGATTTTTGGCACAGATATAGTTTATAGACCGGAGAAAAGCACATAGGGTACTTTTTACCCGGAAAAAGTGTACGGCTCCTGTGGGAACACGGGTGAAACCGCGGGAAGAAACTAGTTAGATAATATGAGTAAGTAGGTAAGTAAGGTTTAGTGGTACCAAACTTACGAACTGCCACCGTGGTTGGTAAGTTGGTACCCACCCAGACAGAAAGTCGTAGATGAGTTAGTCTTACCAAAAGTAAATATATATAACTATAACTTTAAAAACTTCAAATAAAAAGTAACTATTTACCTATAAATCTTTACCTATAATCTTCAAAATTATAGCCAAAATTGTAACGAATAACCCTTAGGTCTGAATACGACTTAGTAAAGGTACTTGTATACCAGCCTAGTAACAGGCAAACACAGCTTGAGTAGTTAACACTACATAGGTCTAGCTTTCTTCTTCCAAATAAACACTTTGTTCCAGAACCTTCGACAGCCACTCACAGGTATTTTCATTAAGTCAGGACAACCCGAATTGAATATGAAACTCGACGAAGAAAAAACACACTTGTTAAAACAAAAACGACTATCGCCGTCCCTTCATGGATAATTCCGCACATGTGTGCCGCCATTACCATGGGTGGAGGTGTACAAAATCACAATTAACATATAGATGCCCCACTCGACCCGAGCCAGCCCCTTTTAGCGAAATTACAAAAGACACGCTCTTAACAAGGTCTTCTAAACAGCTTATCCCTACCAAAACAACGAAGAGTAAACTATATTCTCTAAAAACTGCACCCACGAAACCAGAATGAAATTATTAACGTTGCAGTTTGGTATACTGTTGTCACGTAGAACGTTAGGGCTGGTGAAATGGGAATAGAGAATGAGCTGGTGTTTGCGCTTTGACAATGGAATTCATTAGTACACTCTTGGGAAAGCTGACAAGGGTAACTTGGGTGTACATTTTTTGTGAAAAGCGTAGCAACTTTTGTGTTAATTAATTATTATGAATTTTATGACATCTTACTGTCATTATATTTGGGTTGACTGGAAGAGATCGCTATGAGCGATAAGTCCGCCCATTGTAACGCTTAGTTATTAAGATTTTAGTTTTTAAATTTTCTTTGTACTGTGGTGTTTTAATAAAGAGTTTATCTATCTATCTATATTTTATGGGTGTTGGCTTTTTTTGACGGAAGAAATGTCATCTTAAGGTCAATTTTGAAGCAATCATGACACAGTGGTAGTTACATCGGGTCGGCCACTGATCTGTAGGTCAGCGGTTCGAATTCTACAATCAGCTTGATCCGTGTAGGAAAACCTCTTAAAGTAATCATGGTATAGTGATAGGGCATTTTTTGTCGTTCGCCTAGCTACCAAGCACATATAGATGTGTTCTAGCAGTTGCACTTTAGAGCCAGTTATAAACTAATCTACGGTATATTTCAGTTTAGGTACATAATCTTTTCACATTCCTCACGGTGACCATCTACAACACAAACCACGTCTGATACGTGCGACTTGTAAACACTCTTTTCTGTTCTTCGTTGTTCCCGTTTAGGCCTCTTACAAGATTGATACCCACAACTACATCCAAAACAGGTGTGGGGGCGCTATACTACATCGATCACTGTTTTTACCGCCATGTCGCTCACAAGACAAATGGATTTCCGAGCTATCTGTCTCTCTCCGCAATTCTTGGTAAATTGGAGCTAAACGAAACAATTCGTGGTTTTGGGCCTCTGAAGTACTTGATGGGAGGTGATTTAACAAGCGTGGTTTATTTATTTGCTATCGTTCCGTTTCGATATCTTTATTTATTGTTCCTTACCGAAATAAAAAAGCGTTACGCTTGTAATATAACTTTGTTGTCGGTCTGTCAAGGTCTACCCCAAAACATATCGACGTAACAAGTTGGTTTTGATATCGCTTACCTACTAAGGAGTACCTAATAGTGTCTATTAAGATTTTTTTTATGTTATGTGTAACGAGACGAGCTGGTCGTTTGCCTGATGGTAAGCATAACGCCGGCCCATAACAATTGCAGTGCCACCCAGAACTTTGAAACACAAAGGCCTGCGCGGCACTGCGGTGCGCTCGGTACCCTGAGACATTAGGTATTAAGGCTCATAAGCCCAGTAATTTCACTGGCTACTCTGCTCGTCAAACCGGAACACAGTAATGCTTGCACACTACTGCTTGGTGGCAGACTTCACGAGCACTCTCAAAATATATCGAAGTATCTAGTTCGTTTTGATATCGTTCACCTACTAAGGTTTAACAGCGTCATTGTTTCAGTTTGTTTCAGTTTCATGGCCATAGTAACAACGAGATAGGCCAGGCCTTACACAGATTTTCTTTTTAATGTCACTTCATCTGTTATGTAGGTCTCCAATACGATTCTGAAATATAAAAGACCAGAAACCGTCGCTTCCTAAACATGAAGAATTTTCACTCCAACCTTTAAAAAACAAAAACCTGTGCGGCACTGCAGTGCGCTCATTATATCCTGAGACATTAGGTGCTAAGTCTCATAAGCCCAGTAATTTCACTGGCTACTCTGCTCACCAAACTGGAACAAGTAGGTATAGCTTGCACATTACCGCTTGGCGGCATACTTCACGAGCAAAGCGGTGGTACCAACCCAGACGGACAGTCGCAGAAGAGTTAGTCCTATCACATATAATTATAGTAACTAGTGTTGCCTGTACTTGGCACAGATGCTATGCATCGCCATTCAGCGTGGCAATACTGCCAGCAATTTGGGAACGTTGCCTACTTGAAGCGCTTTGATAGATTACGTTTGTTGCAGGTAGATTTAATATTTTTATTACTATACTAGCTGCTGCCCGCGGTTTCACCTGCGTGGAGATAATGGATTTCATGGTTCTTATTTTTTGCACGGAACCCTAATTCTTTTTCTAAAATTAAAGCAGCCTAAATTACTCCTTGTAATATCTGCTATCTGTCAGTGAAAGTCCCGTCAAAATCGGCTCGGCCGTTTCGGAGATTACCCGGAACAGACCGACAGACACACAGACAAAAATTTTAAAAATGGTTGTTTAACAAAACAACCATTGTAACAACAAGTACCGTATATACTTTCATATGCATTTGGTAAAAAGCTCTTATTTTGATATTAAAAACAGACACTTCAATTTTATTTATTTGTATACATAACTTACATACTTTTAAAACGGTGCCTATTTCCAGCAATATCATCTAAATCTCAGTCGATACTTATATTCGCCAATTTATAGCACATCACTAACGCCACAGTTTATTAGAAACCCTTTCAGGACAAAATTGTTAACAACCTTCTTTTACGATAATTTCAAAGCTTATGTATACCTACTTTGTGTTTTGTCTTTCCCCACTCGGGGAGTTTTAATGTAGTAAAGTGAAGGCAGGGGCAACATGCGTGTTTAACGGTCATGTGGCAACTGGGTACCTAATGACGTTAACTGCTACCGCTACTATGGAGCTTTTAGTTTTATAATAATAAATAAACAAAACAAGTATTTTGTGAAAAAATAAATTTTTCTAGACAAGCTTTTATAAAATAGGTACGTACAACGTACATTACGTGATACATCCAACTTGCCCCTCCGAAGACGCCGCGTGATCAACGCTCCCGCATCTCGGCCACTTGCCAGGCTTACCCGCAACCCCACTTTTACTAATCCCAAATCTAGATTTATACCTATAGGTCTTTAATTTGAACCAATTTGTTAAATTATCACTAGAAACGGGATATTGACCATGTATATTATTTGATTTGAGTTTCTAGTGATAATTTTCTAAGTGTTGATGACCATGACAGTTTAAAAACCTATATTACAATTTGTTAAAAGCAATAAATGTACAATGGTAATTTATACTTAATCTTTTGTTTGACTATTTCTCAAAAGCGTATTTATACTATACTAGCTTCTGCGCGCGGTTTTTACCTGCATTCCCACAGGAACCATGCATTTTTCCGGGATAAAAAGTAGGCTATGCCACTCTCCAGTCCATAGACTATATCTATGCCAAAAATCGCGTCGATCTGTTGCTCCGTTACTGCAGGAAAGAAGGATAAAACAACAAATCAACAAACCAACAAGCACACTTTCGCATTTATAATATTAGAAGGACTAGAAGGACTAGAATCCTTCTAGGATTTGACTACATGAAAAATGACATACGTGAAAAATGACAAACGAACGAACACACTTCCGCATTTATTATGGTAAGGACAGATTATCCTAGTTATTTGTACTTGTAATAAATAAATAATGTAAACAAACTCGATGGATGCCAACCAATGACAGCAATAGTCATCTCATCGCTAACCAATGACATAATTAGAATTTGAATTTCTAACTGTGTCATTGGTTGGTGAGCCGTCAAGTTTGATACATTATTGGTCTTAAAATTTCAAGAATAAAATATTATTTAGGAACTACCTACCTATTCACAAGAATTTTGGAGGTATGGTTAAACGGTTAAAGCGTCAGATCTAGACAACCAGAAGACGCGGGTTCGAATTCGATTGTCAGCAAAATTTTTGTGATTTAAATATTTGCGATTTAATATTTTTGAAATGTAACTATATACCTATTTACACAATATTTAGCGGATAGTATCTATAAAACTTGAATTTCAGATAATTCCTAACTTGTTTTCAAATATCGCTTAAATTATACACTTTATTTACTATTGTTAGACAAAAACTGATAGTAAGGGTCGTCTAATTCAAGGTCAGTTGCCCCGTTGAAATGGCCCGCACGTAATCCTTGTGTGGATTTTACAAGGATAGGAATCCGGGAATTGACCATCCACGTAATACGAACGGATTATTTTTATCTCTTCCCTATTGGCCCTTAGAAATATTACCTGCCGTAAACGTCTCCACATTTCCCAAGTAATTGAAAGACGGAATCCATTCAACACAATTTTATTGTATCATTACAATTTTCAGCCTTGCTTTTATAAATAGTTTTATACAATATTTACACCACAAACTTCAATTCACTTCCGAGTACAAATTCCGTAAAAAGTTTCAAATTTTGCCGTTTAAAAACTATCAGTTACATTGTAAGTAGATATGTGAAAATAATTTTTAATTTTTACAATGATAACGTCGAATACATTGTTCGAGATAGTAAGTAGAGAGGGGATCCTTGGGAAAAGTTTACACGGATCCAAGTTTCGCTTCTTACAACAACGATCATAACATCCTTAGATGATTCTCTGTTGAGCTGCAATCGCTCTTCTCGTAATGTCATTGTCGCGACAACCCCAAGCTGTTGGCTAACTGGGAACACCTGCTTACTACCTCATCTTGCAGTAACGTAAACGACATTGCTATCAGTATTAGTCCAAATACCAGATAAGCACAGCACGCAATCATTTGCACGTACTCGCTTTTCGAGCCTTCTGTGCTCTGCTTAGAAGTTAAGAAACTAGTTGGTACGAAGTCTCCAAATCCAATTGTAGCTAAAGCGATGAAACAGAAATAGGCAGCGTCGAGGAAGCTCCAGTTTTCCCAGGCGGAGAATATTGCCGCTCCTACACAGATGTATGCTAGGAGCAGGAAAAGTATGATGCTAACGGGTATGTGGCAATGCTCAATGCCGTGAATATGTTGTTGGACGCTGGTGGAAGCAGTACTGCTCGGAACTGCGCAACTTTTATTCTTGTGGCTCTCTTCGTTCCAGATCAAAGGCACTCGTGATGGCGTGTCGTGAGGACAAATTCTGTAACAGAAAATATTGCAAATTATACAATTATGTGTGACACATTTAAATAAAACAAACGACATTTTAGTGATAATGCAAACAGTGGAGCGATATAGACAAATGATAATGATCTTGTTTATTATTATGGTTTATTGTTGAATGTTAGTTATTAAAAAGGATGTTTTTATAAACGACTACAAAAAAGTAGGTTCTATTCATCTGTTTTTGTGTCAATGTTACTAGATTTCTCCGCCAATTGTCAAAAGATTTAAATGATTCTTTGACATTTGACATAGTCAAGGGTGACCCATTCATAAAAGTTATAAAGGAATACCACCCTGACGGTGAAAAAAGTTTCATATATCGATATATTTTTGACA
The DNA here is from genome assembly GCA_907269065.1 of Crocallis elinguaria. NCBI lineage: Eukaryota > Metazoa > Arthropoda > Insecta > Lepidoptera > Geometridae > Crocallis > Crocallis elinguaria. The sequence goes on along the minus strand of OU026070.1, from coordinate 4,114,693 downwards.
AAATCGGTTCCCGCTTTTTTATAAGCAATTTTTTTTTTCATTATTTGTTCTTAATTTCAGTTTTGTTTCAAATAGTTGAAACAAAACACTTTGAAGATACATTCACTTTGTGAAGTTGGTTCATACAAAATATTTAGGCAATTACACCCACACTTCGTCAGGATCTTCAGAGTCGTCCAAATCCTCTTGACTCCTGCTCGGTAGCTCCCCACACTCCTCAGCGATCAGCTGATCTATGACTGGCCCTCTTGGCCTTTGTATTATCCCTCTGCCTCTCCCACGAGATGGCCCATGGACTGTAGCCAAGCATTTCGTCCCAATAGTCTTCTTCCTGTCTAGCGTCTGCGTTTGGAGTGATGATGATGTGTGGGGCTCTATGGAAGAGAGAAAATTATTAAATTGAGGTCATTCTAACCCTATTCTATTTTTAAGCAACGAAGCATCTTTGGTCTATTATTTATGTGATGGGATTCTTTCGTGGTACTTTTTACTGCATTTGACTGCGACGTCTCCTTGTCTTTTAAGTGGTCTGAAGTGACGTAGCATTATTATTTGAATTATATTTTTCAATTAAATGATAGAAATATATCCTGATTACAAATTAGTTTAAAATATTAACAATAAGTTGTGTAAATGATTTACAACAACAATTGTTCGTCTACCCTCACTAACGGAATAGAAAGATAAGACTAATTAGTGACCCAAACATTATCCATATCTCTAAAATATTAATGTATTTTAGTTGAAATATCAAGTAGACTATTCTGAAATGTTATGCTATTGATTATAACACAGATATAACTGAAACTCCAGAATAGACCACGTGTCAAAAGCACAACGGGGAGAAATTTGTGTAGTTTATGTGGTTTTGATTATCTAGTCACGAAAATTTTAACCGAACCTCTTCAAACCCGATTTGTTTTGATTACAAGTTCTCTAAAGTATCAAAAGAAGAAGTTACAGATTAAACAGTAAGGTATAAAACCTTACCATCAGCCAAGGCAGTGCGCTTGACGCGTCCGAGCGTCGCCGCGCGCGGGCTCACCGGGGCCCGCTCGAATACTTGCGAGTATTGACCTCTGTCGCCGGCGCGAGCCCGGACCGTGCCCGGGCGGTGCCGGGGCGGGAACGACGTGTACTGGTTGTGTTCTGTCAGCTGCGGCAAGAGGCGCTGCTGCTCGTGGAGTTGGAGGTTGTTTTCATGCTATGGACAAATAAAAATATAACGGATCAGCATTGCGGTTCAACGAGGCAATGCCGCCAGCATGCTGGGTACGCTTCCAACTGGTAGTGGGCTAGAACATTTGGATTATCTATATGCCTACTTGGACTTGTTGTTTTTGGAGCTAGCTAGGTTAGATCTAGAGTTTATTTATGTATTAGCTAGTTAAAAACGCTTATAGCCCGTTCAAAAAAATATTGACTAAAATTGACTTCGCTAGGGAAAACTAGTGGCTCTTAAATTATATGTTTTTTTGTACTATTTGGTAACGAAACGAGCGGGTCGTTTACCTGATGATAAGCATAACACTTTCAGTGCCAATCAGAACTTTGAAAAACAAATACTTACGCGGCACTGTAGAGTGTAGGGCCCTTGTGGCACTCTCATAAGCCCAGTAATTTCACTGACTACGTTGCTAATTAAACCGAAACACAGTAATGCTTGCATATTATTATCTGGCGGTAGACTACACGAGTGTTAGACTACACGACTGTAGTCTACCGTCAGTCATAGAGATGGCACCCACCCAGACGGACACTCACATAAACGTTAGTTCTACCACCTAGTAATAAATAAACAGGAAAATGTGAAAAACTTTAGCAAACGTTTTTCCGTTTTTCAATAATTATTTATCGATGTTTTGCTAAAGAACTGAGCAGTTGTGTTAACAACACATAAAAAAGATGTTATTCTTTACAAATTGTATGTCTCGTTCGTTCTACAAGAAATAAATAATACTGTGATAGGTTTAAGAAGGCTATATAATAAGATGTGTCCATGTATGAGGTTAGCTTAGAGTAAAAAAATGAAACCGTCCGATGTTAGTTAGTGTTGTTCAAGTAAAAACCATAAACATAAATAGTATTAGTTACATAGTGGTTTTTAAGAACAAGCTCTTAGACATGCGAGCCAGATTGACTTGATTTAAGATACCTTTAGACCGATTACAGAGAAAAAAATATTTCAGTACGTAGATGCGATAAATTAATTTCACAATAATGCTTCTCTCACCTCTCCGTCCTTCCTCCAAGTATTAGGCACTTTTCTCTTCGTAGCCTTCAGCCAGGCTAGCCTAGCTAACCTGGCTAGAGAGGCTCCCAATCCCGCCAGACATGCCAAAGTGAGAGGTACTCCAGCTGCAGCATACGCGACGGTGGCTGCCCGACCGGCAGCCGTGCGTGGTGATACGTTACCATAACCTGGAAAAAGGGATTATGGAAAGATACGTTGCAAGGATTTTACGTTTGAGTTGCTTTTTAAAAGTCGACAATTTCAACATACGGGCACTATCAGATTAGAATAACAATGGGGAAGTATAATGAGAATGGAAACAGCAGCTGAATCAACGTAATTATGAGTATATCTTATGTTTTTAAAAACATTAGCTGCTTATACAAAATAATTGAAAGCAAGCTTTCTTCTTTATGTAGGTAGGGTTTTTGTTATGTTTTTTATAGCGAGATGAACTGGTCGTTTGCCTGGATAGTAAGCATAACGTCGGCCCATAACAATTGCAGTGCCACTCAGAACTTTGAAACACATAGTCCTACGCGGCACTGCAGTGCGCCCGCTACCCTGTGACATTAGGTATTAAGCCTCATAAACCCAGTAATTTCTTTGGGTACGCTGCTCATGAGAGGTGATTTTTATTTATTTCTTTGTGTTTCTTCCTAATGTTAAAATTGTCTATGCCCTGCCGCCTAGTAAAAAGTACATACGTGTTTAGTCGGGAGATTTTTTAGCTTCTTTAACTCGTGTGTTACTTGTTATTGTACCTCTCTGCCTCTGTAGTTGTTCATTGTGAGTGGTGAATTATTTTTATTCTACCTAATGTTTAAAAAGTCTATGCCTAGTCGCCTAGTAAGAAGTACATACGTGTTACCATCACTTAAGTTTTTAGCAACGTCATAAAGTCTACTCTCCAATGAAAGAAAATTGTACAACAAACTTTACCAAGTCATAATTAAACCAGACTGGATATTCAGCTCCTTAATTGAAATCCATTATTTGCCGTCCACCGTACCTACTCGCCTTACCTGCCAGGAGCAGTGTCAACCTCTCAATAGCAAACTCGGCAATTTCCAATTGTAAACACTTTCAGTGTTATTTCTAGCGTCAATTAAACAATTGAAAATTAAATTTATTAATTTAAATATTTGTCAATGTCGGTTTGTAGGAAGGGCTCGTTAAATTATCACGCTTGGTGGATCCTTTGAGCGAATAAAAATAGGGGTCTACTTTAAAAGGAACGCGGTTTTCAGTGTTCTATGTTTGAATGTGAGCATATTATGGATTCCACTCAGTAGGTATCATAATGTAAATTTATTACTAGCTGTGCCCCGCGGCTTCGCTCCCGTAGCCTAAGTTACTCCTTGTAACATCAGCTATCTGCCAGTGAAAGTCCCGTCAAAATCGGTCCTGCCGTTTCGGAGATTACCCGGAACAAAGAAAAAGACGAAAAATTTAAAAATGCTTGTTTTATGCTTTTTTATAGGTTATAGGTACCTAGGTTTCAGACGGTCTTGCGGACCATAACTAAGTGTAGGCCGCCTACAATAACGTAACTTATAGTTGATTGCACTTTGTTCGTAGATTTGCAGTTTTTTTTTAAAACCAGTATATACTGAACTTACCTATGGTAGTAATCAATGTGATGCAGTAAACTAGTGCACCAGAGAATGTCCACTTCGAATCCAAAGCGAGCTCTGGAGCCCGGGCTTCCGATTGCCTCGCGGCTGCTACTATTGAAGTCTCGAATTTTCTTAGCTGCTCATGCACCAGTCTGGTCCAGTTCCGCTCATAAAGGACGTTAAGGCGTTCTGGAACAAATGAGAAATGATATATAAGTGAGTTAGTAAGTCGTTAGTGGGAGGACTAACTCTTCTGCGAGTGTCCGTCTGGGTTGTTACCACCGCTTTGCTCGTGAAGTCTGACGCCAAGCAGTAGTGTGCAAGCATTACTGTGTTCCGGTTTGATGAGCAGAGTATCCAGTGAAATTACTGGGCTTATGAGACCTAATACCTAATGTCTCAGGGTAACGAGCGCACTGCAGTGCCACGCAGGCCTTTGTGTTTCAAAGTTCTGGGTGGCACTGCAATTGTTAGGGGCCGGCGTTATGCTTACCATCAGGCAAGCTCGTCTGGTTACCAAATAACATTAAAAAAATATATAATAAGTGAGCAATTTTGCCTAAAGTGACGGTGTGTTCGACATTTTTAGACCTTCAGACTTTTAGAGCTGTGAAGAAATATGAGTATAAGCGTAGATACGAGTAGTGGTGTTGAATAGCTAAATTATAGTCCCTTTTGGAACATCCGACGGATGATCATATTCATATATTTCACAGCTCTAAAAGTCTGAAGAACTAAAAAGATTTTTTTGTAGCTGTGTACATTTTAGGTTTGGCAGTGTTAGTTACTGGTCCGCGTTTTGCACAGTTACTATACTCTTTGGCTCTGCGAGCTTACCGTGTACCTATATACTTTAGCGGTAGGTATACAGTGCGGGAAAAATGTATGAATAGAAACACCACACTGTAAATACAGTTTGTACTAGATTCACTGTCTCCCACATCCCCGTATAATGAGAACCAAGTTTTTCATTCCTAGTATGTTGGTAAAGCAATTAATGTTCCACACGAATTTTTGATTTTTCACTGTTTGCATCAATATTTATTAATGTCACAAGTAAAAAAATAAACAAGCGTTACTTACCTACGAATTTAGCTAAAGTTCCATAAAAGGAGAATAATACAAAGAAAACAACATAAAAGTCTGTCACTCTCCGTTATTTCCTCATGGCAGCTGAGTTAGTGAACCGATATCTATACTAATCCATACTATCCATACTCCATACTAATATTATAAATGCGAAAGTGTGTTTATTGTTTTGATGATTTGTTGGTTTGTTGGTTTGTCCTTCTTTAACGCAGTAACCGAGCAACGGATCGACGTGATTTTTGGCATATGTATAGTTTATGGACCGGAGAGGCTACTTTTTATCCCGGAAAATGCACGGTTCCTATGGGAACGCGGGTGGAAACACAATAAAAATAAAATAGGTATTCACTAACAAATTAACTTCCGAATATGTAACGAAATCATTTCATCGAAACATTCCGTTATGAATAAATGAGGAATAAATGAGTATCAAATTGTTGCGTAAATCAAACCTACCGATTTATGTCGAGTGGCTGAACTAAACGAAATAAAGAATTAATGAGGACCGTTATTATGTATCGACTTGTCTATAAATCAAATGATCGAGACTATTAATTTTTTTGTGAGTTTAATAGGAGCTAGAAGTCTTAAAAAGAAATCTCTTAATAAACTCTTCAAGTCTATAAAGCCTCGAATAAAGCAATATTTTATTCAATGTACAATCGTAGTAAGAAAAGGTTCGTCACCTTAAGGTATGTTTTTGTTTGCGTAGTAGTTGTTGAGTTAAGACTTCTTGCTTAAACGTATTCGTCTAGTCTATTATAGAATATGACACAGGCATGTATTGGCATCATAGGCCAATATTGCGTTACCGTGACTACGATCGATTCTATAACAATAAGATTTATGAACTAAGAGAAAATTAATGGGGATCCAAACATTAACTTTCTCTGGTACTGATATAGAGTTGACAGATAAATAAAACAACTTTGATTTATTTTTCTAAATAGCCAGGCGATTACGAAGGTTTTATGTTAATGTAAACTAGACATTGGTCAAAGGTTAATGCTTATTAACCTTTGTTATCACCGCATTAAATAAAAGTTATATATACAGTAGTCTGCAAACTGCCGTAAGATCAAAGGTACTAAGTGTCCTTACGTGATAAAGGAAAGAATTTGAAAAGTGACGAAGGTATTCTTACCCTGTCTGTACAAAAACTTTTGAGCAGTGACAAGTTAGGCAGCATTTATTTTATTTGTCTAGACTCGATTATTCAGGTAAATAGTAATTGTTGTAAAGATTAGACCTAAAAATAAAATGGTCTGTTATTACCTGAACTGCTACCCTTGCCTTTTTCACTAGTCACTTATTAAACTCAATAAATCATTCCTCAGAACCTAATAGAACCCTAAATTGCTATTAACGTCTACCAAAATAATTCGTGGGCACGCACGCCATTGCCTCAGTATTATTTTGCAATCTAGATAACTGTAAGGGCTGCTGGGTTCCACACGATGTGATGCGGGGACACGAACTCGATTGAGATTGAATTGGATGTACTTACCTTGTAACGACTTGTAGATTAAGATAAGTTGGTTTTGTAGAGTGTAAAGACGCCTGTGCACCATATTTAACACTATGGTACAAAATAATGTTAGAAAATGTTTTTTTATACTTGATCTTAAGCGACGGTGTGGCGGTTTTACCCGCGTTCCCACAGGAACCATGCATTTTTCCGGGATAAAAAGTAGTCTATGTTACTCTCCGGTCCATAAACTATATCTATACTAAAAATCACGTCGATCCATTGCTCTGTTGCTGCGCGAAAGTCGGGCAAACCTAATGAAATATAGGGATATAATATATAATACCACGGATTTTGTGATATTACGATATGATTTATACAAAAATAATGTGTTCAAGAATTTTTTTTTTATGTTGTTTGGTAACGAGACGAGCTGGTCGTTTGCCTGATGGTAAGCATAACGCCGGCCCATAACAATTGCAGTGCCACCCAGAACTTTGAAACACAAAGGCCTGCGCGGCATTGCAGTGCGCTCGTTACCCTGAGACATTAGGTATGAAGTCTCATAAGCCCAGTCATTTCACTGGATACTCTGCTCATCAAACCGGAACACAGTAATGCTTGCACACTACTGCTTGGCGGCAGACTTCACGAGCAAAGCGGTGGTAACAACTCAGACGGACACTCGCAGAAGAGTTAGTCCTCCCACTAACTTTTATTTCGTATTATACATTTTATTTAACATGAACACAGTATTTTTGTATAAATCTCGTTGTGAAGTCACGACATGGTGCTAGGCCGATATTGTACATATTTTAATCGCATTGAAGATTATAACTGACTCTTAAGCGCTTTTGCCAGAACAAAGCGATAGGTGCTTAGCTAGTTGGTAATCATGTAAGGTAAAAAATAGCCAAACTCAAGAAAACCTAAAAAGCTCCAAGCAAGCTTTGTTCTTTAAAATGTATTTTAAAATCTGTCACCAGCAGATTTAGTGCGTTTTGACATTTTATTAGGATATCTCTGTGTTTTTACGTGGACTCAATGCATCATAAGCAAATTACTGATCTCGACGTTTTTTTTAAATAAAATTATGTCATTACTTTTTAGAAAGTTTCATTAATTTCTGGTATCTACTAAATACGCAGTTTCAATCACGAGTTTCAAGATACGCATACAAATAGCTCCCTATTTTACTCATAATATCCTATTATATACTCAAAGGTACAAAGTAGAGCGATAAAATTCACACGTAGGTAAAACATCAAACACAAAGGCGCAGGAAGCGTTTCAGGCGCCTTGATATCAAGTCCTCTCAGTTTACGTTTGGATATCCGAAATTATTTGGATCGTGAATACGAACGGTACGAATTGCCTATAAACTTTATATTAATAGAGATGTAGCTTGTAGCCAATCTCCGGCATATTTGATCGCTTATATATTTATCATTCAGTTAGGAAAGCCATTAATGAATGATTTCGCTCACGTTTAATAGACCAACGAGAGCTCAACTTATAATGGTTACTGTAAAATTTAACTTTATTTAAACACACTATTGATTTAGACCTTAAAAGCTTTTAAAAGCTTGGAATAGTTGAATGAAAATTATACAATAATAATGGAAAATAAATGAGGAGAAAAAGTTGTTGAGAGATCCACTCATTTATAAACATACCCCATAAATAATAAGGTATAATACCTTCTCTCTACGCCTCAAGAAACGTTTCTTTAACAACAAGTGTGGCTGGTATCTCTACGTAATGGAAGTTGAAAAGAGCCTTGCACTCGTCTTACCAAAGCGTGTTACAACACGCTTGCCACAGCAAGCACAAGGCAGCCGTGCTTATCACAGGGAACCAGCGCGGCAGGAAATTTTTAGAATTTGATTGCCAATTCTATCGTCTGGTTGCGTATTGGTGACCTCTTTGGGAAGGCTGATGAGGACTTTGACAGCGCAGTTATTGATGAATTTGAACGTTGAAACTATTTGAACGTCGGCAAGTTTTCTTCTGATAGGTTGTTGTGTTTTATCCGGACATCCGGCTAAACCACGACCTTTTACATCTCTTTTAGCTTTGACTAAGAGTTTAAAAGTTGAAACGTGAGGGTGATATTCGTTATGGGTTGTAAACTGAATCCTCATTTTAAGAGACTACAAGCAAGTTACATTAAACACAAGTTGAGGGAACGAATATTCTTTGGTGTTTACATTTCAGTAATATTTAGATTTATATAAGACTAGCAGTGCCTCGCGGCTTCGCTCACGTAGCCTAAGTTACTCCTTATAACATGAGCTATCTGCCAGTGAAAGTCCCGTGAAAATCGGTCCATCCGTTTCGGAGATTGCCCAGAACAAACAGACAGACAGACAGTCTGACAGACAGACAAAAAATTGTTATAAGTACCGTATATACTTTCATATGCATTTAGTTAAAAAGGTGTTATTTTGATATTACAAACAGACTACAATTTTATTTATTTGTAAAAATATCGGGATTGAATTATATTTAATTATACTACATTTATTTTTATACTAGCTGCTGCCCGTGGTTTCACCCGCGCGGATATATCGTATTTCATGGTTTTTATTTTTTTGCGCGGTACCCTATTTCTTTTTCTAAAATAAAAGTAGCCTAAGTTACTCCTTGTAACATTAGCTACCTGCCAGTGAAAGTCCCGTCAAAATCGGCCCTGCCGTTTCGGAAATTACCCGTAACAAACAGAGAGACAGACAGACAGAGAAACAATGTAAAATGTAAGGCGTAGGTAATTTGTAAACGTATTCTAATCAACCAACAACTAGTTATATATTTTAATAAATAATCCAATGAAATTACTAAATGAAATCCTTTCATTTCTATTTAACGACGTCCCTGAAATCACAGCATATATTTAATGTAATTAAATCCTGAACGTAACAACGATGCAGTGAAAATACGAATATAAATATGCGACGCCTATCCCCAACTGCACGGTCGAGTGAATCGAACATAAAAATCAGGAGTATAAATCTCGAATTGAGAAGAGTGTAAGAGCTCGTCTACAGCTACGAGCTGGTGCGGTGGCGACCGCTGACGAAATATCAAAAGTAAGTAACCACTGCGCTTGTCTATGGAGAAGTGACACTGGCGGCCGCGACGGGCGACGGCTTCTATCGTAAAGGGCCCTTTAAACAAAAGCCACACGCTTCTTTTTACGCCAATACAATGTATGGGAATGATATTAGATTGTCACGGGACTGTTTTCAAATTGGTGGTTGGTAATTGGCCGTATTGGCTTTTTACTTAATGGTTTTGGCGTTAGCGTGAGCGTGAGCGGAAAAAGAAGAACGTGGGTTTTGTCTAGAGGGCAAGAGTGGTAAATTCAGACGAACCTATCCGCTCGTTGCGGCACTGTCAGGTCTAGATAGCCAGCGCCGCACTAGCTGCCGGCAAGCGGAACAAACCGGTTTAATTCAGTCGCTCGGTGGAACGCGTTCTAAATTCAAATGAAACGTTAAAAGTCTGCAATAGCTCGCGGCGCACTGTGTCCACGTAGTCACTCCCTCCACCGCACCCGCATTAGACACCGAAAATTCACTCTAGACGAGGCCTAACTTGCACATGTATCGGTGTTCCTATCGAGTGAATGCGAATTTCGACGGATCTGCCGATTGCACGAAAATGCCTGGATTTCGAAAATCGTACTTTTTTCTATGTGGTTTTCCTGTGATCGGTGTGCGTTGGAACTGAACGCTTTTTGCCAACGTTTTTTTAGGAGAGCTGGTCGGTATATGCAGGACAGGTCTACAGTAGCGCAAGCATTTATAGCGTGTTCCGGTTAGAATGGAAGAGATTTTTTGTTGCAATCTTTATGACGTCACATCGGTCGATGCACGATGCTTGGATCCTACAATTAGCTGGGATTTCGGTGAAGGAAAAATCATGATGCAACCATAGCATCGTGGTATGGCATTTTCTAGTGCTCGCCTGGCTAGCTACCAACTTCAAGTTCTTCCGTGTTTTAGCAGCTGCACTTGAGATCCAAATTCAAATTCAAATTCAAATTCAAAAGTCTTTATTCAAATAGGCCCCAAAGGAGCACTTATGAAAGTTAAAATGACTCTAACAGCCGGCCTCTGCAACATTCATCTACCCGAATCACAGACTAAAACTAATGCTGTCTTTATCAGAACATAATAAATGACAAAGACACCAACAGACCCAATCCGTGCTCAAAGTCAACGAATCTTCCAGAAACCCACCGTGCCCGTTCCAAATTGGTATAGGCCGAGCAAGAAGAAGGGCAAGAAACTCGTCACGGCATTCTTTTTAAAAGAAGTAGTTTTTTACAATGATTCTAATGCTAACAACTAACAATTTAAAGTTTAGTAGTCGCCAGGAGGCTCCTGAGCTGTTTGCCTCCATGCATCCTTGTCATCTACATAATCCTTAATTTTATAATACGCTTTTTTAATTAATACACTCTTGACTATACGTTTAAACTTTCCTTGTGGTAATTCAGTTAATACTTTAGGAATTTTGTTGTAGAATCTGACACCATTTGCCAGGAACGATTTGTTAGTTTTACTTAATCTGAACCCGGGTACAACAATTTTATGTTTACTTCTAGTATTTAACTCATGTACATCACTTTTTAAGTTAAATTTAGTAATATTCTTCCGTACATACATTATATTTTCCAAAATGTATAGCGAAGGCAGGGTTAGAATACCTATTTCTTTAAAAAAGTATCTTAGAGATTCGCGTGGACCCATGTCATAGATGGCGCGTACTGCTCTCTTTTGTAATATGAAAATGGTATCTATATCGGCAGCAGATCCCCAAAGTAGGACGCCATAAGACATCAAACTATGAAAATATGCAAAATATACCAACCTTGCCGTCGCCACATCAGTCAGCTGCCTAATTTTACGTACTGCAAATGCAGCGGAACTCAAACGACCCGATAGGGCATTGATGTGAGGACCCCACTGCATTTTGGAGTCAATAGTTAATCCTAAGAATACAGTGTTATTCACCAGGTCAAGTTTGCTGCCTTCCAATTCCACTTTAGATTCCACGTGTGGTACGTTGGGAAGTGAAAATTTAATACATTTAGTTTTACTAGCGTTAAGTAGTAGATTATTAGCAGCAAACCATTCTGAGATTTTGTCAAGGTTATCATTTAATTCCTTTAGTTCACTGTCTTTCCTATCAGTTTTAAAAATGAGTGAAGTATCATCAGCAAACAAAACTATGTCCAATGCTATATGGTCTGTCATAAAGGGTAAGTCATTTATATATACTAGAAAGAGAAAGGGGCCCAGTATTGATCCCTGCGGCACGCCTATCTTCACTGAAGAACCACAAGATGTTACTCTATCGATGCCAACCTTCTGCTGTCTACCCGTCAAGTAAGAATTTACAAGATCAAGAGCTGTCCCACGCACGCCGTAATGATGCATTTTTTTAATAAGCGTTCTGTGTTCCACACAATCAAATGCTTTGGAGAGGTCACAGAATACTCCAATAGCATCCTGTGAACTCTCCCAAGCTTCAAAGATGTGGGACATCAGTTTAGCTCCGGCATCGACTGTTGATCTGCCTTTCGTGAAACCAAACTGGTGACCGTGCAATATTCTATACTCGTTGAAATGTGAAAGTAACTGTTCTAATATAATTTTTTCAAAGATTTTGCTAAGAGCTGGAAGTACAGAAACTGGTCTATAGTTAGAGGGGGTGTCCTTACAACCAGATTTAAAAATAGGGGTGACTTTACTGTGTTTCATTAGATCAGGAAAGACACCCTGATCTATCCAGTTCTAATCTTGGTTTAACATAATTGCCATTTTCTTAAGACCGTTCATCAGTTCAGATAGTAGACAAAGGCTAGCCTATCAAGTGTAATAAACAAGTCATTGCAACAAAAGATAAATAAAAAACACGACTGCCCTAGCTGTGCCACTCAGGATGATGTAAGGATTCTAACGATACCCCATACATCAAAATCTATTCAGGCAAGGTAAACCCTAAACACATTTATATATCCTGTTTTGTGCAGTCGTGCAAAAACTGAGCCAAGCTAGAACGAAAACAATCTAGTTGTCGTTAGAGACAAAACTAATCCTACGTATATAAAGACTAGATTTACAACCCATCTATATTTTTCTATTCTTATAGATTTAGGCTGTTATTATTATTCCCTTCATTTCAGTCCCTAACTTTGAAAATAAAGTCCTACAGCAGCGGAACCTTTCGAAACTCTGACAGGGAACTGACCTTCATCAAAAAAGTAACTACAAACCTTTTTTCCAGAAAATAAACAATGTTTACTTCGAAAGTTACTTGTTAATTGAAAAAGAAAATGTTGTGCATTTTGAAGAATAATGCCCTACCATTTGACGGTCACGCGAAGGCTCGCTCGATCATCTTTTGTTAGTTTGCAAAGAAAATATACGTTACCTTTCTGTGCCAAATAATTACGTAAAATGCGAATAGATTGCATGAGATAGCTCAAAAGTAGACAAAGCAAGATGTCTCTTCTTACTGCACTATGCAAGTCGGATATCTCATATTTATGATGATAGATAATTATGTAAATGACAAAGATGCATGGAGGGCAACAGCTCAAGAGCCTAACTAGGACTAACTCTTCTGCGAGTGTCCGTCTGGGTTGTTACCACCGCTTTGCTCGTGAACTCTGCCGCCAAGCAGAAGTGTGCAAGCATTACTGTGTTCCGGTTTGATGAGCAGAGTAGCCAGTGAAATTACTGGGCTCATGAGACTTAATACCTAATGTGTCAGGGTAACGAGCGCACTTGTTATGGGCGGGCGTTATGCTTACCGTCAGGCAAACGACCAGCTCGTCTCGTTACCAAATAGCACAAGAAAAATGTTTTTTATGTTTTTTTTTGTCATCAAAATAAATACAATATTTTGTAATAAACCATATTGTCTGCAACCCAATTAATGAAGAGTTGCCAATTCCAAAATTCATTCATTACTCTCGTGACTGGTATCATATTTGATTCCATCGCTGGAATTTGGGCCAAAAGCATACTTTACTAAAATACCAATGCCAAAAAGGGAAGGATAAATGAAACAAAACAGCAAAGGTAACAGGAACGGAAAAAATATTAAATATTTCGAATTTCGAACACATCAAAAGCAGCCATTTTTCCGCCCTCACAATTAAAAGTTTGACATATCGCAAATAGCTCTAGCTCTTAGAACTGGCCTCGCCTCAGGTCTGTTCGGTTCCAGGTGGTTACTGATTTCTGTGACAGTTTGTTTTTCTTGTTGATATTACTTCGATATTGGTTATTGTTTGTACAATGAAGTAGTGACTTGAAAACAAAAGCCTAGTCTTGAAGAGGTCGGGTGACGCTTATGTTCCTGCTTATGGGCCTGCTAACAGACAACCAATGTGCCTGTAGGCATGTGTTGGAAACATTAATTTACCTATTAATTTTTATCTGTGTGATGCTATACATAAGTTATTATTTTGTTATATAATCTGTGGTTTCTTTTTTCTCTCTCAATACCTACATAGACGGTGCGGACGTGTTTTGTTTTATTTCAAGGACCAAGTTCCTAATAAGTCTTTTGTTTCTCGTTCAGCATGTCGCAGTGGTCGGTATCCGGCAAGGTATTTGATCGGCGTCTGCCAAATTGGAACGTCTGTTGCTAGTTTATGGTTATACATAGCCAACTGTTCGTATACGGACAATGCCTGTTGCGGAACCCATAAAAACCTTTATTAGGGCTTCGGACGCAAAAACGAGAGGGGAAATGAAAAGGCTTTGATATCAGATACACACGCTCGCATTTTATATTTTTGTCGTTTAAAACAGGCCGCGCAAAAAAGATAAAAGGTGGAATAGGTTGTCCTTTAATTTTTTACAAGCGCCGAAATTAGCTACTGTGATATTTTGACTACCCAATTTAGGATTATTTTCAGGCTGTGCAAAAAGCAATATGTTGTTGTAACGTGTCTATGTTTACATACGTTTAATGTGCTTGGGCGAGTGAGCTTTCCTTATTTTTGTGAGTTGGCTGAATATTACTGATGGTATTAATTTATTTTCTATTTTAATGGTATTAGAAGCGATTATGGCTCAGTAGTAGTGAGGTAGTTCAGTTTGTACACTAGGAACTTGAGCTTTCAGTGAAAGAAAACATCATAATCCAACTGTGTCGGATGGTAGCAGTGTAATTTCTAGTACCTACCAGGCTAACTATAATATTTTTTTTTATGTTATTAGGTAACGAGACGAGCTGGTCGTTTGCCTGATGGTAAGCATAACGCCGGCACATAACGATTGCAGTGCCACCCAGAACTTTGAAACACAAAGGCCTGCGCGGCACTGCAGTGCGCTCGTTACCCTGAGACATTAGGTATTAAGTCTCATAAGCCCAGTAATTTCACTGGATACTCTGCTCATCAAACCGGAACACAGTAATGCTTGCACATTACTGCTTGGCGGTAGACTTCACGAGCAAAGCGGTGGTAAAAATAATTTCAAGTTAAAAATATGCCGCCAAACTCCTATCGGTCTGTTCCGGGAGTTGTACTTGAGACTGACTCTCAAGTTTTGGATCTGGCGCTTTTACCAGATTCTGCCAAAACGTCACATAATATTGGCCAAACGCTAACGTATATCGAGAATAAATAAAATCAGAATCAAAAATTTTGAAAAATATACCACGACGACACTTGATTGCAATATATTTTTTTTTAATTTTGCTATTATTTTAACCTTTCGTATACCGAGATTCCAGACACAATATAAAACCTAGACATTGTTCATCGTATGGATCCACGCTCCCAGCATACGATAGATTAACTTTTTTAAAGAATTCCTATAAGATTATTTTTTGCAACACCCCCTAGCCTGCTAATACCATAAAGAAAGAAAGAAGAAAGTTTACACCTATCTAAGAACCACCGCCGATGAATCACAAACCCTATGCAGAAAACCGTATCTTAAACGGTCAAACTATTTTGGAGATATATGGGAACATTTGTGTGCACACACAAACAGCCTCTCACCATGCATAATATTATGCGTTTGAGGGGAGAGGACTCATCGTGGGTAAAGATGTTGAATGATAATTGAACTCTGAACAGAAGATGTATTTAGAGTTATAATTACTAAGTTAAAAATATACACATGTTTTTTGTCTGAGCTCAGTCAATAGAAACTAAAAGATTATAATTAATTACCATAGTTATTTAGAGCGCTCCAAACATTGACCTAGTATCATACTTGAATGCTTGTTGGAAGAGCAAAAGTTTGAACAAACTGTCAGACTGCTAAACACATTAATCTATTAGCTTTCATATCTTAAAATATTCAGATCCATTAAGTACATTTCTCTGTTCAGACAGGGTACAATTTCGAATTATGTCTATTTGAAGTCTACGAGTAATGTCTGTTTGATAAGTCAAGAGCCTAGCTAGGGCACTTTTTTTTGCGAGTGACATTTCTTTTTTTTAATTATAGGCATATTTATCAGCATAAATGATAATTTTTCGTTATATTTTTATATTGTTTTATGTCTTTAACTACTCTATAATCTCTCTTTTTAAATGGGTTTTTATCCCTACTAATGTTACCGCATAGTTAAAATTTTTACAAAGTACCTTTTTTTTGTCACACAAATCAAATTATAGTAGGTATGTTCCTTCAAAAATAACTTAAGATCCATAAATAAATAAAGGCAATATCTTTATCAACAACTCGGCTTCAGGTGAAGCCGGAGGGGCCAAGATGCTGTTAGAACTACCAATGTGTCGCTTAGAGAAGGTGCACCACTTCTCCATTGAAAAGAGAGGATTCTACGACTGGGCCAGGTGGTCTTGCCTGGTGAGAATCGCGGCCTGGGAATCCAGTCCTTGTTATAGCCCACATTCACGAGCACTCCAATCCTCATAATTCCAATCCAACGTTCCAAAAACCGCCCCTGTGTGGAGAATCTCAGATGGATTACCTGGCGTGATAGAAACATTAGAAATCCAAACTTTCCAAATCCAACGTTCCAACTCATCGTTAGTGGCCAATACGATGATCCATTTCGCGCTCAATTGGCAGTACTCGAAATGCAGAATGACCGAAATATGGAGCGATGACGCGCCCGGAATGGAGTGCCGCATCGTTCCGCTCAATCCACGACGCATAGAGCGATGGATTTGGAACGCTCGTTTATGGCGAACTTTAGCGCGATTCGTCAGCGTTGGGCTTCTTCCGCAC
Source organism: Crocallis elinguaria (assembly GCA_907269065.1). Lineage (NCBI taxonomy): Eukaryota > Metazoa > Arthropoda > Insecta > Lepidoptera > Geometridae > Crocallis > Crocallis elinguaria. The sequence continues at coordinate 4,098,049 of OU026070.1, read as the reverse complement.
ACATTCGGCCAGCACGTGACGTCTTTTATAATTCCACAACCAGAACAATTTGTTGGAATAAATTTTCCCATTAGATAGTAAAATGTTGTTTGTTTAAAATGTTATTATAGCATTAATAAAATCAGTAAATAATACTTCAATGATTATATCAAAACGACAATTCCCACGAACTACAAAAAAACATCAGATTTCAGTTATTTATTGTTCATATATTTGGGTTTCTTATTTATGTAAGCTAACGTGCTTTTATAAACCATATATTTCACAAGTGAACGCCATTTGTTTGCCTGATTACACCAAATTAGTTTCGTTTTCGTTAGCCACTGTTTTATTTTCATTTTATCAGATTAAAAAAACATGGCCCTCATTGAAGATGTGTCGTGCGATATGACAACAAGGCTGTAAACAATTTTCATGAAGTACAATGAAATAGGACGTTACTTGGGTATTATGGGTGTATATTTATTTAGAGATTTTAGTTATACGGGCAGGAAACAAGTAAATTTAAATTTGATTTATTAAAAGGTGTTTTTGTTATTTTTTTGCTCTTTCTTTTTAGAGTTCCGTGCGTACTTCTAAGACAAAGGGATATACTTGTGATGAGATTTCGATTCCTATCGGTGTGTAAAAATGTATGTATATGTAGATTTTTCACACACACTTTTATAAGCATAAGCAGAAACTATTTAGGCTTTTAAGTATCCATTACCTTGTAACTATTGTATTTATTGACAGCTGTTTGTTTTCCATGTAGAATAAAATAAAATAAAAATAAAATAATAATTATCTTGTCAAGAAGGTACTGAGGTGGAAGGCAGTTTACTGTTTTCTTATAATAAATGTTTTTTTTAGATTTTGCCTTTTACCTCTATATCAAAGAATTGGTTGTTCGTAATGAACATGATTTACCTATAAAACGAACTAGGCCCTTTACTGACTATTGGAATACCGACAGGTGCTTAGCGATAAATTATATAAATTAAGTTATTTTTAGATTAAAATAAATGCAGAAAAATATTAACAAATAAAAACCACACTAATTCTAATGAACATTATTTATTTACCTATGTTAGAATTCTAACCGTAAATTGATTATGAAATGCACAAAATACTATGCCGCGTTTATTGAATACAAAAACATAAATATTTTATGAGTTAGAAAGAGCCAACAAAAATGGGTAATTTTAATTTTATTTTACTGCTGAACCCTGGGGGATATACCATTAATTTTACCGTTCACTGTAAACCTTTTCGAAGTAATTTATTTTATGATTTTATTAAAATATTTTGTGCTCTTTGTACAAAATATAAAATCCATTGAACGTTACTTTTTAGGTACATGAATATAGTTTAGTAGGTATATACTTTCAGTAGGCTTGAAGCAGGCAAAGATGATGATTATAATTAACTTGTTTTGCTGGTCCGAATAGCATTCACTATCTATATTTCAATAGTTACAACAAAAAAACGAATACACAGCCCATTTCTTTTTTTCATTATCAGCCTCTTACGTTCCCACTTATGGCCCATACCTCTCTCAGACCTCTACCCAGAGAGAGAAAGAGAGAGAAAGGCATGGGCCATAATCCACCACGCAGGCCCAGTGCGGCTTGGTGGATGTCACATGTCTTCTAATTTTGTGGTTACTAAACATGCGAGTTTCCTGACGTTGTTTTCTTTCACCGTTTCAGAGTGAGTGTGAAAAATCCGCACATAACTTGATATAAATGTTATTGGTAGTCGACTGGGAGATTCGAACTATGGTACGTTACATTGAAAGTCGCACAAATTCCCGCTCGGCCACATTCGCTCGCCCGTTTTTACTAGCTTTTATTTAACTTCGATTTCTGTTTGTCTGTCTGTTATTATGCGACAAAATTTTTTGGTAAATTTTTCTACTACTCTCTATGCAATCACGCTGAAATTTTGTACTGGCTCTTTCTTGGTTCTGAAGACAATATAATATTTACTTACATATTATATAATTCTACTCTAGGTGTGTATCGCTGAACTCCTGAATAAGACCGATTTTGATGACTTTGTTGTTTGTGGTGTTTTCTTCAACCATCCAGGGACCCACGTCCTTGAAATCTATAAAAATATGCTTGAAATAGTGTTTTATAGAGAATTTGTTTGTTATTCCGGACGACTTTCCAGTTTCCAAGTGTTGTTAGAATAAGAACTGGTTCAAAGTGTTACTACCAAAACAAGCTTGCTTTGGTTTTTTGAGCTTAGTTTTCAACTATGTCACAGCTGACTAGGCCAGCACGAGAAAATGCATTACAACTATGGCGCCTGCACCAGCATTCATTAGTTAATTACTAACTTGTTTCTTCAGTTCTGCTATTATTTCAACTATTATAAACACAATATTCCAACTAACTACATTTTCACGATTATCTCAACTAAAATGTTCACTTTTAGATAAAGAACTCAGAGAGTGAGCTTTTCTTCTTTTTATACTTCTACCAGTCACCTTATCTATACAAATAAAAATAAAATTGAAGTGTCTATTTTTGTAATATCAAAATAACAGCTTTTTACGAAATGCATATGAAAGTATATAAGGTACCTATAACAAAACAACCATTTTTTAAAGTTTTGTCTGTCTGTCTGTTTGTTCCGGGTAATCTCCGAAACGGGTGGGCCGATTTTGACGGGACTTTCACTGGCAGATAGCTCATGTTACAAGGAGTAACTTAGGCTACTTTAATTTTAGAAAAATAATTAGGGTTCCGCGCAAAAAAATAATACCCATGAAATCCAATATCTCCACGCGGGTGAAACCGCGGGCAGCAGCTAGTACGAAATAAAAACCGTTGAGGTTAAATGAAATTCATGGTAATGCAAATGGTAATTTCTGAGTTTAACCAGAACCAGTATGTATCGAACAGAATATTATTAAATTGTATCTTGTCCCACTACATAACGTTAATAACTCAGAGTATAGTGCCAGGGTTTATCAGAATGTAGTAAAACCGAGGCTTAATCGATGGTAATATCTTCCATTTAATGATTTACTATAACCGTTCTCCTAGCGGTCGCCAGCCTTATCGTGCTACTGTTCATTTCTCGGAAACGAATGTGGTTAGGGCTCCGCCCAGAAGATCATTAGCATTTGAAAAACAATGCTTCAATCACATACCGCTCAGGCTTACATCAAATCGATTAGCGGCTCGATTATTTATCCTTCCGATTAAAAGCCTTCTATTTTACTACGTCAACTGATCCCGCTTGGACTGAAAACACGGGGTTATTTGACAGAATGCATATTTTGTATTGTTCTATTGGACCCGTTGCCCCACACATCCAAATATGTTCAGGCGTTTAAAAGACGTGGTGGAATAAAAAAACTACCCCTAAAACATTACACTCCTTTTTTGTGCAGTCGTGTAAAAAGCGGAAACTGAGTTTAACAAAATATATATATAAAATTTCATCACCTATTTTTCAACCTTGAGGGTAAATTCCCTACTTCCCTACTATATAATATTATAAATGCGAAATTGTGTTTGTTGATTTGTTGGTTTGTCCTTCTTTCACGCAGCAACGGAATAATCGATCGACGTGATTTTTGGCATAGTTTAGGGACCGGAGAGTAACATAGGCTACTTTTTATCCCTGAAAATGCACGGTTCCTGTGGGAACGCGGCTGAAAACCGCGGGTTCGGAATGGTAACCATATACAATAAAAAATTAGACAGATGACAACCCAGCTTATTATTTGTCAAATCAAAACTGTCAAAAATGACGTGCGATGGCACCATACTTTTATAATGTTGCTGCTTTTTGGATATTATTAGGAACGCAGTGTTGCTGTTAATTAATTTTGCATTTCTACTACGCTTTTTTTTTAAAGTAGTAATGTTATAAATGCAAAAAATGCACGGTTCCTGTGGGAACGCGGGTGAAAACCGCGGGCAGAAGCTAGTTCTCTTATAAAACTGATTAAAGAACTGTCATTGAGTTACTCCATGAAAAAAAGAATCGTTTAAATTGGTTGATAATTCGGTGATCACGAGAAATATCGCCTCAAAAAAAAAACCGAGGAATTGATAAAGTCCTCCTTATATGGAAGTCTGTTTAAAAATGAAATACATCACATCGTTTTTGTATGTTTTAGTCGAACAGCGTCGAATGTTTGGCGCTGGTGTGGTTGCATCACGTGAAACTGCACCGCATTGAACAAGCATGGTAAATTTCTCTCGACGCGGCTTCAAAGTTCGCTCTAAGACTTTAAATCAAGAATATATATTCATATTCTTTTGAACTGACAAAATGTATAAAACATACAAACTGCTTATAAACGGTCAAATTTTCATAAACTGCAAGATTCACTGCACCGGCTTTTGTATGAAAATGAAAATCTCGGTATCAGCTTCCATGTGAATTATGCATAACTTATGTTGTCTGACCGGCGAGGATGTATAACGTCTGCATTTTAAAATACATTCATGCATATTTGGTCATGTAAATGCATAATTATTTTCATAATATGAATATACTTCTTATATATTCTTATGTGTTATTCGCTTGCACAGCGAACGTTGCGCAATGTTCCTAGTTTACATTGCGCGGTGAAAGAAAAAATCTTGTCTGCCCTTTGCCTGGCATCCGGATTTCCGTCCGCGTGCCTATGATAGCACGCTCCAGATTACATTTTTTTTTTTATGTTATTGGTAACTAGACGAGCTGGTCGTTTGCCTGATGGTAAGCATAACGCCGGCCCATAACAATTGCAGTGCCACCCAGAACTTTGAAACACAAAGGCCTGCGTGGCACTGCAGTGCGCTCGTTACCCTGAGACATTAGGTATTAAGTCTCTTAAGCCCAGTAATTTCACTGGATACTCTGCTCATCAAACCGGAACACAGTAATGCTTGCACACTGCTGCTTGGCGGCAGACTTCACGAGCAAAGCGGTGGTAACAACCCAGACGGACACTCGCAGAAGAGTTAGTCCTCCCACTAACAAAATGCAGACAAAGATGTGTCGTCCGGGCGACGACGTGTCGTAGGCGGCGCCAGTAACTTTCATCTGTCTGCACGATTGTTTACGATTTCTTTGCACGCGGTAATAAAGGCCCTTGCGTTAATTTTTGTGTCCAATTTTACATTAAAAATTGAACAAAATAATATAATCATATTTAAAACATACTGTTAAGAAAATATAGTAAAGAATGTCTTACGGTCACTCTACTAAGGTGATCTTCTATTTTTTACATAACAATATGGTTATGGCTATCTAAAGGTTAAGAATGGAAGAAGAAAGATTTATAGTGTTACCACAAAAATACCATTTTTAGTCGCCTACTTATTTAGCTAGACAGCGTCTAAGGATAAACGTCAAAAATGATTAGAAATGTCACAAAAGAATTGTGTTAGACAACGGTTAGATACTACTTAAATCATGATTTGTGGTTGCTTATATTTAATCGCGCGACTGAGGCATGTTTAGGCGTTAAACAGTGTTTAACACAAGTTTAAAGTGTGTTTAATTTTTTTGTCGGAAGACTATTAATAGTTTGAGGTTGTTTTATGCCAGATGCTATGCACTGCAAAACATACATACTGAAAAAGCAAGAATTCAGCTCCCCGTGCATTGTCCGATTTTAGCACTCGTCTATCTAACATGCCAATTTAATTATTTTTTTTATTCTCTTTGATAACGAGACGAGCTGGTCGTTAATTATTTCACTAACTATGATCCATAAATCAAATCAGCACGCCACACCACGTCGGCCCAACTTCCGGACAGACTACCCTAATCACTACATCAACGGGTGTGTTGTCAAAATAGTATAACAGTTATATCCCATAAGCCCCATAAACCAATATGGCTGTATCCCTCGTTATCGCGATGTTATAGGAGCGTTAATTCGAATCAAATGCCCTGGATAACACGGGACTGTATAACAAGCATAGTTCAACCTTAACAAGGTTCTACATATTATCAGGTATGGTTTGAAATTAGATGATTACGTGAAACTCAACTTGGTATTTTGGTGTAAGGATAGTAGAAATAATGTTAAAAGGGATTCCAATTTTCAGTTCTATTACCACACCAAAAATCGTACTGTCATCTATACAAATAAATTTGATGTGTCTGTTTGTAATATATGCGGTACCTATAACAACAGCACACTTTTTAAAAATTTTGTCTGTCGGTTTGTTCCGGGTAATCTCCGTAATGGCTGGACCGATTTTGACGGGAATTTCACTGGCAGACAGCTCATGTTATAAGGAGTAACTTAGGCTACGTGATCGAAGCCGTGGGGTATAGCTAGTCTGTAATAAATACTCGTAACAAAGAATGTGGCACCCCAACAAGGCAATAGAGGTTCAAGTTTTTCTTGTGAAATTCTTCCATACGCAGCGTAGTTCGACTCATGTCTCTTAACCGATGGGTAAAGTTACTGGGCTAGTTAGTAGTTAGTTGGGTAGGTAACTGCTATTTAGTATTTACTACTAAAAGCTACCGTGCTTCAGAGGACATAGTAAGCGACTCGTCCTGATTATTGTCGTAAAACAACAGTCTAAGCTTATATGTCTTAGGCTAAGATTCAGAGACGATTCTAAGCGTAGACTTTGGCTTCCATATGTCAAAACTGTATAGAATTTTGACGTATGGAAGCGTGAGTCCACGCTTAGATTCGTCTTTGAATCTCAGCCTTAGGTTCAATTCACAACATCTTGGAATGCTTCGCAATAAAATTTTGTGCACATTGCATAAGAAAGTAACTCTAATATTAAGTCTAAGTTATTCCTTTTCAGCCGCGTTAGCAACTAAGTTTCACAACCAGTTGTGAAACACTATTTTTTTTTTCTTGGCAACTAGTTTCGTTAGAAGAATGTTTTTCCTTATCAAGCTAAATACTAGTCGCCACGATTATTTTTTTCGACATCGCATCGCCCCCGAATTTCGACTATCTACATAAAATTTTATACGCTTTCTATATTTACTTATTTATGTAGGTGGACGACTAGTACTAATGAAATAATAATTCCATTTAATATTGTTTGCCTGGCGAAATGGTGTTTCAATATTATTCCGTCCTTCCATTAACCAGTGTTCAAAGCGTTAAGCAATATCCTTTTGTTAATTAATTTTCAATCAACGTTATCTACTTGAGGTGGTCAACCCTATTTTTAACCGCGTTCGAAAAAGACGAGGAGGTTATATATTCGACAGTATGTACTTTTTTATGTCTGTTAATAGACTTCTCCGTCAATATTGGACCGATTTTGAAAATTCTTCTTTTTAATGGCTTTCGAGGTGGTCCCATATGAAAAATAAAAAACAACCTTGATTTAAAAAGAGTGGAACTTAATTCTGTTGTGACATTTCTAATCATTTTAGACGTTTATCTTTTAGACACTGTATCTAAACAAACGTCAAAAAGTTGTTTTTGTCGTAAGACGGTAATATTTTCAAAACTTCACCATTACTCAAATAAATACATCACAAAAATTTCGCTTCCAACAGGATTCAAACCTGCGTCTTCTGGTTATCTAGACCAGACGCCAGGCTATGGGAGCAATCGATGTTGATTGCGAAATTCTTGATATAATGTTTTTCTTTCCGGCTTACAAACATCCGCTAGTGTCGGTAAACACTATAAAATATATTTCACCATAACTGTACTGCTTTTATTACGATAAGATAAATCTCATTCCTGCTTGTTATTCAGGTGATAGGTATCAATGTTATTCTCCATTTTCACCATTATTACACGCCGTAACGTGAACAAAGTTAACGTCAAAGGAAAACTTTTTAATACTATAAGAACAAGTTTGAAAAAAGTCACAAGTCTTAACGATACAACAGTACAATACAAACAGTAAGGATACAGTCGTAAATAATAAACAAACACGACTGTGCTAGCCAGTGTCACTCTGGATGATGTAAGGATTCTAACGATACCTCATTCATCTCAGCCTGTTTCCTAATTCTTTCTTTTCTCTAATGGAGGTGTAACTTAGAATATTAGACAGTGTAAAATCTACTTTAATTTTACCACAAACTACGTTTGTCTCTTACTACATACTACGTTAAACTACGTTTAACTCCCAAACATGCCTTAGTCGAGTGTTTAAATATAAGCAACCACAAATATTGATTTAAGTAGTGTCTAACCGTTGTCTAACTCCTTTCATTTGTGACATTTCTAATAATTTTAGACGTTAATGTTTAGACACTTTGTAGCTAAACTGTCGCCTAAAAGTAGTTTTTTGTGATAGCATGGTTTACTGTTTCTGTTGTGCAACTTAAGATTTTCCGTAATAAAAGTCTCTGGGTGCCGAAATTTTGATTACACCCGACAAGCAATAAAAAAGTTTTCTCAAGTTTTTACAGGCCAATTAAAGAGTCTACTGGGCTTACGACAAATTCATTAGCCGTTTGACTTCTCAAAAAATTGTTGTCAAAGTAAACAGTTTCAATTTTGTTTACTTGAGAGTTATAAACCAGCTTATTGTGCTACTTAAGGAGTAATCTAGAAACATTCCTGAAACACATTGTGTTCGCTATCACCACAGAAATTATGTTATTTATTTTACTCTCATTCGATTTATTTGTTTCAGACTTTTAGCGATTAATTAAAAAATGGACAGGAAGAATTAAAAGTATCACAAAAACTCCATTATCATTATCAACCTCTTACGCTCCCACTGCTGGGATACTGGCCTTCGCTCAGAGAGAGAGAGAGAGAGAGTGGGCCATAATCCACCACGCGGACCCAGTGCGGCAAGGTGGATATCACATGTCCTCGAATTTTGTGGTTCTTGAACATGCCGGTTTCCTCACGAAGTTTTCCTTCACCATTTTAGAGCGAGTGTGAATAATCCGCACATAACTTGATATAAGTCATTGGTGCGGGCCGAGTCGAGATTTGAACTATGGTGCGTCGGATTGAAAGTAGCAAAAGTTCCCGTTTGGCCACATTCGAAAAAAGAAAAAATCTCCATTAGTCTCCTCCTAATCTATTATTCTAACTATTTTTAATCTCTAGCATCTCATCTCTATTTCTGTACCTACATTTTTATACCTACCTTACCTATTCCTTCATATTTCCGTATTGGAAATTTGACAATAATCGGCCTTCAGTCCTAACTAATTGCCGACAGCAATGAGACACTTACGACCTTTCCACGCTCTATAGATCACCGGCCGCTGTCGCCAAACACCCAAACAGTGCGTTGTGTAGCTTCCATTTACATGACTAATTAGTTGGCGGCTGTCCAAGGACTACGTGTTTGTGGCCGGGTAATTTGTGCTTGGTGTTAACGTTTCTATCTATGATTTGAGTTAGTCGGCGAACGTATCTTTAAAAAAAAGTTTCAAAGATTTTACTTGTTGGCGAAATGTCAGTTATCATCAAATTATAAACTAACCTTTTTAAGAATCTTGCAAAAAGCGATTGTTTTTCCAAATTTGAAAATTAAAAAAAACGAGAATAATACATTTAATATAACTAAAATTTAAAAATAGGAGTAAGTAACCTTGGCAGATATATCGAGTTTTTGACCGTAAGACTCCCATGTACGTGATTTTTATTGTCATTAGACTAACTAAACTGTAAAGTGTAAGGCAAGCAAATTGTGTATTGTGACTTTTTAATTAGAAAACCAAGTTCACAGTTAGATAATTTAGCAGGCATTGCGGTCAAAGGTACCTCTGACTCATTTGCATAACAGCTTTAAAGGCTACATACCCTGTCGTTATTGGCAAACTAAGCTTAAAATAACAGCCAAACAAGACACCTGCTCAGCAACAAAATATTCAGAACTTTAAAACCACTTCTAACTTGCCCCACATTAAAAGTTAAATTGCAAACCATGAAAAATACAAAGGTAATATGAACCGCAGTTGCGTCGGCGACCGCGGGCAAACAAACGCATCAAAGTTGGGCTGTTGAGCTCTGTCGGGCTCAACTTTGCTTTGAGGCAATAATATCGCGGCGGGCACACTTGTGTGTGCGACTGTATCATTGTTGTTAAATAAAATGTGTCGATGCGGCATTTTATGTAGGTCAGTATTTTCTGAAAAACCTTAACTGCATTGCATAATTAATTGCATAGTTTTTAATGTTTTTAGCAGCAAATGATGTGTGCCAAAGTTGAACTTTGAAACAGAGCTGCGTGTCATGCTTTTTTTTTTTTTTTGAAGGACCGTGCTGTTGGTCTTGCGACCTCTACAGCGTCACCGGACTGACGTGTCATGCTCGTATAAAGTCTTATTTTAAGTTTATCTATTTCATTCTCCAGTTTTTTGTCCAGTTTAATGGAGTCGAAGAAACGATAAGAGATGTTTTAGTTTTTTCTGGTGAATGATCTGTGCCAAAGTTAAACTTTCAAACAGAGCTGCGTGTCATGCTCGTACAAAGTCTTATTTTAATTTTATCTATTTCATTCTCCAGTTTTTTGTCCAGTTTAATGGAGTCGAAGAAACGATAAGAGATGTTTTAGTTTTTTCTGGTGAATGATCTGTGCCAAAGTTAAACTTTGAAACAGAGCTGCGTGTCATGCTCGTACAAAGTCTTATTTTAAGTTTATCTATTTCATTCTCCAGTTTTTTGTCCAGTTTAATGGAGTCGAAGAAACGATAAGAGATGTTTTAGTTTTTTCTGGTGAATGATCTGTGCCAAAGTTAAACTTTGAAACAGAGCTGCGTGTCATGCTCGTACAAAGTCTTATTTTAATTTTATCTATTTCATTCTCCAGTTTTTTGTCCAGTTTAATGGAGTCGAAGAAACGATAAGAGATGTTTTAGTTTTTTCTGGTGAATGATCTGTGCCAAAGTTAAACTTTGAAACAGAGCTGCGTGTCATGCTCGTACAAAGTCTTATTTTAAGTTTATCTATTTCATTCTCCAGTTTTTTGTCCAGTTTAATGGAGTCGAAGAAACGATAAGAGATGTTTTAGTTTTTTCTGGTGAATGATCTGTGCCAAAGTTAAACTTTGAAACTGAGCTGCGTGTCATGCTCGTACAAAGTCTTATTTTAATTTTATCTATTTCATTCTCCAGTTTTTTCACATTTTATTAATGGAGTCGAAGAAACGATAAGAGATGTTTTAATTTTTTCTGGTGAGGGCACTACCTCTATTGTCCATCACATCACTATGCAATGAACTATATAATTCAAAAAATACAAAAAAGATATAAACAAAAAATCTTATCATTTATTTATTTATTTATTTGAAACACCAACAGTACACATATTAAATAATTTCTAGTTTTACATTTACTTATTTCTAATATAGTTCTGATATGCATACCTTTAACAGGCGTTTACAGCATTCACCATTAAGAGTAGAAGACAAAATGAAATTTAAACATAAATACTTTTATAAAATACTACATAATACTACATACTTTAATAATATAAAGTATAGTGATACGACTGATCATTAGCATCATAACTATGATTATCAGCCACTATAATAATATTTTATTCTTAAAGATTGAGAACTCTAAAGAAGTCTATTTTCTTCTTAAAGTTCTTATTTGACAACGCCAGAGGAGTCCAGATTCAGTTTCACACACCACATAGATCCCAATTGTGATGTGACAGTGATGAAATGCGACTCTATACTACAAGGTAAAGAGACAAGCAGGTCGGTTGCCTGGTGGAGACCATAACCTATAAGCCCTCGTAACATTTGCAGTGCCAAGAAATGGAAACACAAAGGCTTGCATTGCGTTCTTTACTCTGAGACATTAGATTTTATGCCTCATACACCAGTTAATTTCACTGACTACTTTGCTCATCAAACTGGAACACATCAATGTATATAGGTACACTACACTGCTTAGCAACAAACTACACTGGCAAAGCAGTGGTAACCACCCAAAAGCGTACTTGAGTAATAGTTAATCCTAACATTTAGTGAAAGTTCTTTAAATTTTAGACGCTTCCAGGTAGTTTATAATATTTTAAATCCACTCTCGACCGGGTCAAAATGCTTAGCAAGTACAGACAAGTAGGTACAAAATAACCGTTCCAAGCGTGCTCAAATATGATTAACGTGCAGGCATTTTGTAGTGAATTATACCGTTTGCCGTGGACGTAATGAGGGTTATGATTTAGGGGGGATAGGTGAAAGACAGCTTATAACGAACGTAGGATCAGTCAGACTGCCCCTTACCTAAAAGGAAACCTATGATTGTGCTTTTATTTATTTATTTTTGATATCAAATTGTACGTTTTATTTTAGTTATGACATTAACTACCAAAATAAATACTCGTTTTGTTTGTTGTCGAGAGTCCAGTAAATAATTTATATTACTTTCCTTTTTTTTATTGAAAAAGCATTTATACATCCCAAGATACCAGATACATTCTGACGCAGGTTAAACATGGAAGGTGTTTTGGCTCGTGTTAAATTAATAAAATTCCACTTCACTGGACAAGAGACACATATAAAGGGGGAGAAGTTATTCCACAGCCCCCTAGCAACGCCCCTTGCTACATTTTCCCGCGACATATTTCCGTACAAAAGTTAGGAATAAACTTCCCCATTTATAAACGAGTTATCAACAATTAAAGTCGCATTTTGTGACGTGCGCTAAACAGTTAGAGGTCGTGTTGATAAATACAGTAAATCATTTTGTGACTTCGATAAATACAGATTTTAGCTTCAGTAAAGTTGTTTTGCTCGTAAAAAGTTAGTAAATTTACATTAATACGTAATCGTGCTGATTGATTGTTTGCCATCACGATAGTCCTATGATGAACATAGACCGTCTTTAGCTTCTGCTGCCACTGTCTACCTTCTATATTATATACATTATACATGCATTTTTTTTAACTATGCTTTTGATAAATATAAATTTTGAATGATGTATATTGTGTTCCGGTTTGATGAGCAGAGTAGCCAGTGAAATTACTGGGCTTATGAGACGTAATGCCTAATGTCTCAGGGTAACGAGCGCATTGCAGTACCGCGCAGGGTTTTGTGTTTCAAAATTCTGAGTGGCACTGCAATTGTTATGGGCTGGCGTTATGCTTACCATCAGGCAAACGACCGGCTCGTCTTGTTACCGGCTTAATTCTGCTGGGCAAATTTTAACAACCATTTACGTTAGCAAATAAATACTGTGATTTTTCATGCCTTTTTGTTGGTATTAATTAAAGCAATTTACGAATGAATTTATTGATACCAGTAAAGATTTTAGAACGGTCAAATGTACACAGCTGAGTCTAATTCCACCCGGAAAATCCCCATGATTTACGTTACGCGCGAATTTAATTTTTAAACAACACTTGTTTCCGCCCCTGTCATGTGGCATATTTTTCCTGAATACGGCCGAAATGAAAATTAAACGAAATGAAGAGATCCGGTGCCAGAGGGATTTCAATTAATGTTATTGATGCACGATTCACACGCAGGCCGAATGTGAAATTGTTTCAGTCAAGCTTTTGTGTGTGTCGTTAACCAAGAGCAGTGAATGGAGTGCCGGAAGGTTTTTGTCAATTTATCGTTAGCATTTCTGTTTCACAAACGTTTTATATATTTCTAAATTGGGGGTTCGGAAACCTTTTCAAAAATTCGTTCTATTTTATCTAATTAGTAGCAAACATGTAGTTTGGAACCTTGAACATGTAGATAGGACCTTACGGCGATTACGTCAGTAACAATGGAGATGTTACTGATGCATTGCTAAGCGTTTAAGGTTCTCATATCACGATTTTTAAAAGATTTACGGTCTGGTCTTATCACCAAAAAAATTAAGCACTCTAACGTGTTGTACAACGCCTAACCCCAAAACATGCCTTAGTCGTGTGTTTAAATATGAACAACCACAGATCTTGCTTTAATTTCGTCTAACCGTTGTCTTACTCCATTCTGTTGAGAATTTCTAATCACGTTAGACATTTTTCTTGAGACCATGTATAGGTAAACAGGAGCCTAAAAGATGTTTTTAGGTAATATATATCGTATGTTGATGATTGACTGAAACCCATTTCATATTTAGCTTGTATAGTAAAAATAGCTAAGCCTTGCGTTTGATAACATTATTACTTGTTACTAAGTCAAGATGCGTTTAATAATACTGACTTGTCTTACTATTAACTCGTGTTTTGAAGGTGACCATGTTATTGAGATCGGAACATGTACAATGTACATGTTGAACATTTCGTGTACCTACATTGTACATGATAATGCAGCGCGTTGTCATTAATTTGGTCGTCCAATGACGGAAAAGAAATGGTGGAATTAATTGAAGGTTCATTTTGTAAGATGAATTTTTGTACGAATAATTGTTTTGCACATTTTTTCCACTTATTTCGACACAATAGTAAACATTTGTAGAATGATGAATAATAAAATTGCTTTAAAAAAGCTACGAACCGACTACAGTGACAAACTATTGAACCGATTTTGATTAAATTTCTATGGGACCAATCTGAAAGTATATCCTTTCAAATAAAAAAAGAGTTTTCCAAATCGGTTTATAAATGACCGAGATCTGAGGTAACAAACATAAAAAAAATTAAAAAAAATACCCGACGAATTGATAACCTCCTCCTTTTTGGGAAGTCGGTTAAAAAGTGAGAAAAAAATGTTGCCGATTAGGGTTTTCTTTATAAAAAAATAAGTAAAAATTAATTATCAAGGATACATTATCACAAAACATACTCATTTTGTATAAAATTTCACTGTTCTTGAAGATATGTCAATGTAAGCTGGCGTCCAATTATTTCCACTGCAATTACCTGTGTTCCAGTGTTCGGGCTAGATCCGCTGCAAGTACATAAATGTAAGCAAGTACATGAACACTTCACAGGTATTGCATAAAATATGATGCGTAATATAGCCGTATCTCGACGTAAACGGTAAATTGGACGTGGGATACATCCGTTTTCGAAAATCCAATTAATGCATGCGCTTCGCGCTGATTCGATGGCCGCGCGGTCACACTTCCCTGGACCGATTTGCCTTCACTTTGATACGATTGGCATCCCTTACTATGGAATCTGTTATAATTGAGTGTTCCTAGCATGACTTGTAATAGTTCTACGCGGCTGAATCTTATTAATTGGATGAAATACCATACCTACCAACAAATTTGTTGAAATTAAAATTTATTTTGAAAATAATGAGTTAAAAAACATTGTGTTACTATCCTAGATTTGTCCAGACATAAAAACAAAGCACACGACTTATATATTTTAGTCAAAATTTAGCAAGTCTTTATCAAGAATTTTAAAAATATATCATATTTTTTTATTGATTTCTGGTAGTGGGCTAGAACATTTGGATTATCTATAGGCCTACTTGGGCTTGTAGTTTATACAACAGTGTTTGTAGCTAGCTAGGTTAGATGTAGTGTTTATTTATGTATTAGCTAGTTAATAAAGGCATTTCGCCCGTTAAAAAAGAATATAATATTTTTATACATTTACTACACTGAGTTACTCTTTTTTTGTCTTTATGACTGGCCTGTTTGAAACCGCATGGTTTCGCCTTCCTACCTAGTGACCAGGATATAATATATGTGTCTCTGTTCCATTTCTTGTCGTGTTTGATATCATCATAGTTTACAATATCTTTAAAAGTGTAGCGTCGCTACCGCTACAATGACGTCATTTTAAGTCAAAAACACCTTCAATCGGTTGTGCTACGGACTATCGTAGCTACGACGTAGGCATCGGCGTAACCATTTTGTAGCACATTACAAGCATGACTGTAGAAGATTTTACTACAGAAGATGTACTTTACAAAGTACATTTGCTTGGATGGCACGACTTTGGCAGTATAGTATAACAAGCAATGAATATTACAGTTTTATTATTTACTAGCTTCTGCCCGCGGTTTTCACCCGCGTTCCCGCAGAACCATCAAACCGATCTGTCAAATTAAATCAACTTGCCAACATTATAAAACTTTATTGACAGCTGTCAATTTATTGACAGTTGTCAATGTCAATTTTATGTCACACTAACTTCTGCCCTCGGTTTTCACCCGCGTTCCCACAAGAACCGTGCATTTTCCCGAGATAAAAAGCCTATGTTACTCTCCGGTCCATAAACTATATCTATGCTAAAAACCACGTCGAACCGTTGCTTCGTTACTGCGTGAAAGAAGGACAAACCAACAAACACACTTTCGCATTTATAATATTAGTATGGAAGTATGGATTATAATTCATTACCTTCAATAACCTCCATAATACTCTAAGATCCGTGAAAAGTAATAGATTTTACCGATAGATTCATCACTTATATTATAATTTTTAAGACTTTCTGCTTCAAATGTATGTCCTCTTGATTCTTCTGCAATAAAGAGTTATTCATTGTATTGTAAAATACGCTAAGTAATGTCTAGTATCTACTTAACTGCTGTCTAAACACAGTGACAAGTGCTTGGCGTCTTTCATACATCTCATAAGGTACTTAATAATAAAAGAAATGCTCTAAAATTGAATAACGTCAAAATCAAATCTATTTTGTTTGGAAAATTGTGAAATAAAATCGTCAATTTGTTGCTAGCAAATAATTTTAGATGTCAATCATTACCACTGAGTTAAGTAATATAACGAGTTAACAAACTTTGAAGTGCTGTCAACTTGCTGTTTATCTTGGAGTTGATTATAAATTTATGCGACTTTTCATCAATTTAACTTTTGTATTTTAAGGCGCGGCTAAAGCAAAACGTCCGAGAAACTGCTGTTTTTCGTCGCACAAATCTCCGTTTTGTAGACATTACCAGCAAAAAAACATTAGTATAGCCAAGTGTTTATAGAAAAGACTTACCTAGAAAAAAAAACAGAAGTCGTCCAGAAGTTCTAAAAAATTGCAAAAAAGACCCCAAAAATTTATTTTGTCTCGAAATGCTCAATATTTTTAGCAACAGCTATATATATAACTATATTTTCTGTAACCAAAAAAAAGGAAATTTAATCATCTCAAGTTTTAAATTTTGTCATCGCTTAAAAACATCCTGTAGATAATGTAATGGTTTTTGTAGATTTGTTAGAATAATTACTAGCTGTATTTATAAGGCCGACCATACACGCTTATGTAAACTTGCGTTTTGCTGTCAAAATAACCATGATTTTGCATCAAGGGCGGATCACGAGATAATACACGCGCAAGCGCGACGATGTATATCCATTAAAAATCCACGAAATAGTCAAGAACAGCAGTACAGTCAGATAGTTCTATCTCTTTCACTTCCTGCCTTGGCTCAAAGTGTAGTAAAATTTCTACAGGAAACCTGCATTGATCTGTGGAAAACTTAGGCTGTCACTTTTTGTCTATAAATCATCTGTATGCAAAAAATCAAGTCGATTAGTTGCGCTGTCGCTGCAAACCAGCAAACACTCTGGGCGTTGTATACAACTTGCTTGGCTATATATAGCTACCAACCTAATATTGAAAGTCTGTCGCCACGTCCATGTCTGCATTGTGAGATATATCACTTATGAAAACTATTCTTAGCGAATTAGCAAGTAGTATCAACTAATCAAATGTGTTACTCCTTCCTATGATATATCAAATGTAAACCAATACAGTGTAATAATAGATTAGTACTAAATAATATCTTAAAAACGCCGTATAAAAATCTATACAAATAAATAAAATTGAAGTGTCTGTTTGTAATATCAAAATAGTAGCTTTTTACCAAATACATATGAAAGTATATACGGTACCTATAATAAAACCACCATATTTAACATTTTTGTCTGTATGTCTGTTTGTTCCAGGTTATCTTCGAAACGGCTGGACCAATTTTGACGGGACTTTCACTGGTAGATAGCTGATATTATATAGATAGTATATAGAAGTAACTTAGGCTACTTTTATTTTAGAAAACAATTAGGGTTTCGCGCAAACGAAAAATAAAAATCATGAAATCCAATATCTCCGTGCGGGTGAAACCGCAGGCAGCAGCTTGTCTCTAATAAAACAGCTTTTCATTTTCAGCTCTACAAAGAATCCAAATCATAAAATACCACGGCTAAACTCACAGGTCTAAAACAAGGTCAGAGCCGTATACGGCAAAACGGAATGTGGCTTACACTTATTTTTACCGTATATATCCGGTATACGGCATTATAAAACATATCGAGTCGGTCCGATGGCATTTTTATTGTCCCCGCAAAATAATGACGGTCTCTTTCGGACACTTTTCCTGTTTGTAATCGAGCTATATCAAACTGATATCTATCAAAATCATTTTATATATACATAAGTTATATAATTAAAAAAAATGGTGAATGAAATTTACCCTAGTGCTGAATAAAACACGTTTACTGTTTAGATAAGACAACCGCTAATATGACATACCAGCTTCTGCCTGCGGTTTCACCCGCGTTCCCAGAGAAACCATGCATTTTCCGGCATAGAAAGTAGCCTATGGTTCAAAAACTATATCGATGCCAAAAATCACGTTGATCCGTTGCTCCGTTGCTGCATGAATGAACGACAAACCAACAAACGTTCAAACACGCTTTCGCATTTATAGTATGGATTAAATGGGATGAGTGAATTTGGTAGAGAAAAAATCATTTATTCATACAGTTCTTGAAAGGTTCAGTTTTAGAAGTGAAGTTCACTGAATGACAGAATTGAAGCTTTTAGTGCCAAAAAATACCTTCAATCCACTTTTTTGGTCTTAGAATTTATTGTATTAATATTGATAGGATTTATTTAGTAGTAAAACTTATTTGTAACATCAATTTCGTCGAAATAATTCGACTGGGTGTGCGCGAACGTAAAAGCAAAAAAAATTGATGAGAAGAGAAATAGCAAAAAATCCAACGCCGTTTTCTGCCTCTCGTGTACAATAAATCGACCTCTCTCGCAATATAAGGAGCAGTAATGCACCGCGCAGCACGCATACTGCCAAGAAATATTGAAAAAACTTTGTAGGCATAAATAAAAAACATTAAAATTTTGATTTGTTTCAAATATTTGGTATCCCTACTAATAATTTTATAAAGAGTTACAGTTTGTTACTGCTAATCTCTGAAACTACTGGTCCAAATCTAAAATATCTTTCACACATAAGAACCTACATTATCCGTGAGTGTTACAGGCTCCCGTTTATCCTGAATTCACGTATGTGAAGCCGCGGGCGGAAGCTATTTTTCGGATACGCCGTAAAATATATATCGTTTGCACAGAATGGCATCATACCATCGCACGCCACTAACGCCCTTGCTCCATTAGCATAGAGATGTTTTTCACTAGCATAAACTAATTCTGCATCGTATTTCTCTATAACTGTTTTGAAATCACCCATAAAATGCCGTTGCATGTCCCATAAAGCTCTCAATACAGCTGTCTCATCAAATATTACTATACTAGAGCTGAGGTCGTGAAGGTCAAATTGTCAGCCTAGACCTCGCGTGTGCTGAATAAAGCATTGAAAGAGAGAGTTATTGCTATTTTAATGTAGTTTATGTGGATCTGATAAAGTTTTAGACGCATATCTTACTATTTTTCGCGGAAACTGATTTAATGAATGGATTCACTTATATTAAATAAATGGTAAAAGCGTGAAAAGTACGAGTAGTTAAAGTAGTTATTGTCCGCTGACTCTTATATCAACTCTGAATTTTAGCTCAAAACCTTGTACTTTCAGGGAAGAAAAAAAAATATGATACCATGGCATGTCACTTTCTAAAACCCACTTAACTAGGTACCCACTATTACATGATTTTTAACTTGTACTCACACACGCACACTACCGCGATGGTCACGTAAATATAACAACAAAAAAAATTCGCTGCCAACAGGATTCGATACCATACATGTAATCCGAAAGAAAGTGATCAAGAATTTTGGAGCTAGTATACGATTGCTTCAATAGCTTAGTAGGTTAAAGCGTGTGGTATAGATAGCGAAAGCAGAAGATGCGGGTTTGATTCCCATTGAAAGCGAAAATTTTGCGATGAAAATATTTACATGTTAAAAGTTTATCAGTCTAAAATTTGTTGAAAGCAAGTTTGCAAGTTGAATTCTAGTGCCATCAAGCAGCCAAAGATTTATTCACATTTAACTATGACTTCGGCGAGGTCTTTTATGTACTACATAATATATAAGACTAGCTTTTCCCCGCGGATGTCATCCGCGTTCCCACAGGAACTGTGCATTTTTCTGGGATAAAAAGTAGCCTATGTTACTCTCCGGTCTATAAACTATATCTATGCCAAAAATCACTTCGATCCGTTTCTCCGTTACTGCGTGAAATAAGGACAAACCAACTAACCAACAAATCAACTAACACACTTTCGCATTTATAATATTAGAAGGGATAACGCGACGACTCTAAAGTCACTTAAAATCGATATTTAAAGAAAAGGTAAACAACAATGGGAAAATGGAGTTAAAATGATGTATATATAATTGTGTACATATTTATTCCCACCGAACCAGAAACCAATGACCAGAATGGAAATTGAAAATGACCTAGGTACTTTGTTCTGTCGTAATTTAAATGTTGGCAGTTTGTTTATTTCCTCTGACAATATCAGCAGCAAGATCTCGCTTATCCACTTTACTCTTTTTAATTCACAGGGAAGACAATAATTAAAATAGACTAGGTAGGTATAAGTGAAAAGTGGAAGGACTGGAACCATGTTGAAAATTTAGTAATATGTATATTTATTATTACTAGCTGCTGCCCGCGGTTCCAACCGCGCGGAGATATTGGATTTTATGGTTTTTATTTTTTGGTGCAAAACTCTTATTCTTTTTCCAAAATAAAAGTAGCCTAAGTTAATCCTTATAACAACAGCCATCTGCCAGTGAAAGTCCCGTCAAAATCGGTCTAGCCGTTTCGGAGTGCTATTGAGCCGTCATCTGAAGCGCTCCGTTGTAAATACCACAGTGGTCACTGGTCACCCATCCAAATACTGACCGCAGCGAACGTTGCTTAACATTACCGATCGATAAAGAACAGCAAGCCGAACTACTACTGCATACTGAAATTAAAAACGATGGATTATACACTTTCTATTGTATTACTTGAGATTTCAATTCACCGGTTGCTCTACCTGTACACTATTGACATACGAAACGTTATTTTCGCGTACGTGAAAGTTCGAGGCTCGGCTGTCAAATGGCAAATATTGAATCGAGGTATCGAGGCTCGATGCAAAATGGATTTAGTTGTATTTGCACATCCGAATATTTGCCATCGGTATGGTAGAATGTAAGTGAAAACAGTTACAACACTCCGTACAATTCTTCGGATTGTACATGACACAACGTGACTGATTCGATTTCTACATTTTCACTTTGACGTTTCACAGTGTAGTGCGTACTGATATAACCCTGTTTAGTTGGTCATTTTAAAAGTCCTTTTTGTACCGATTGTTTTTCTTTTGTCGTTTGCCTGACGGGTACCATAACGTCGGCCCATAACAATATCAGTGACACTAAGAACTTTTAAACACAAAGGCCTGCGTGGCGATGCAGTGCTCTCGATCGTTACCATGAGACAGTAGGTATTAAGTCTCATAAGCCCAGTAATTTTACTGGCTACTTCTGCTCATCAAACCGGAATACAATATAATGCTTGCACATAACTGTTTGGCTGCAGACTTCATGAGTAAAGTGGTGGTAACAAACCAGGTAGACACTAGCAGAAGAGTTAGTCCTACCGCCTAGTTAGCTTAAGCTAAAAAGTGCCGACTAACACTTTGCAGCTAATGCACTGACCCGTATGGGTAGTCAGTCTCGTCTCATCTCTCATACGAAGTCCTTGCGAGCCACACATCTGCTTAGTAGAAATCTATTATATTTTATTCAAAATCTTACTACTTTCTAATAAACTTTCCAGTTTAAAACTGTTATTAACACACTTTTATTTCTATTTCTTGGAAGTCAATATCAACCTACTTCTAATTATTGTCGAATCGAAATGAAACTTTGTATATAGGTATATGTAGTTTAGATGACAATACAATAATTTTGACATCATGGAGCTGATCTGGTGGTGGAGCCAAGAGGTGCATACTGGAACTCTTTAGTGGCTACAAGTAAACCCTCCGAGTTTGGGCTCCTACGATTCCTTTTGACGAGTCTAATGTATTGCACTTGGCGTCAAAGTTCCGATGATGCCAGGAGGTGGAAATGACCAGCTCCTCTCGATATCTAATAGCATACAAAAACTTATTTACTTAATCGATTGAGGTCTCGTCACTTTTTAGTACCAATAGACCTTAACAACCGTTGCAGCCACACTGTGCCTCTGATTTAATGCTTGCCAATTCGATTAACAGTAAAATATGTACGAAACTCGATCACTGTCACAAGTTTACACTTTAGCAATGTGTTTCAAGCACTCTGATATAAACCGAATCCATTCTAACTTGATAAACATGTTTGTCTGTCGTTCTCAAATCAGATGATTTATTATTTTCAATTATGAAATGTTTGTGCTTAAAACCCTTCAAATTGGGTGAAGTGAGTCAAGGCTGATGATTAGTAAATATTTTATTATTATTTGTCTTTGATGCCAATCACAATAGACAGGCTTGCCTTGTTATGATGAGGGAAGTAAACAACTGATTAATTTTCCGTAAACTGATTAATTTAACTAAATAAAGGTTGTATTCCGACTTGATTAAAGTAATCAGTGAAGCTACTGGGCTTATGAGACTTAATACGTGACGTTTCTGATAACGCGCACTGCAGTGCCGCGCAGGCCTTTTCCCAAGTTCTAGGTGGCACTGCTATAGAAAAGGACCGAATATTCATGTTTATAATATAAAAAAGTTGTATACCAGTCTTCAGAAATCAATCATAGTAACAGATTCCAAAATACATCGGGCGGACTTATCGGCCAAGGCGAGCTCTTCCAGTCACATCAGTTTGACACTTTAAACTTGCATTATTAGACTACTTTTAATCAGCGTAATTTCATACGAGGTGTAAATAGATTAGTTTTGTTAGTGGGAATGACATAGATATAATATTTGTAAGCAATAATTTTATGTTATTTTAATATTTATGCAGAAACGTCAATGTCAAACTGTAGATGTGTGACAAAAAAAAAAGAATAAACGCCATTGAAATATACGTCATTACAATCTCCAATACGTTACATATTTTTCTTTCTGTTTAGTTTTATAACGCTTGTTTACATCTTAAACGTTCGAGTAGTGATGGCAAAAAAAACTATGTATAACTTTTATTTTACTATGTACATTAGTACAAATTCATAATCTACCTGTATTAGCTACACCACCTCATTAGAATACACGCTGAAAGCCCTTTCAAAGATTACAATCTCAGAAGGGCCACCTAAATTGCCAAGTGTATTATAGTCAGCAAATTGAAATCTCAAAGCGGGTCCATAGTCCTCTAATCTCTTAAATAATGGCCCCCAAACAATAAACTGAGATTTGGGTTGTCATTTTGGGAAACTTACTGGCTTCAGTGTATAATTTTGTACGTTTTACGCTTAGGAAGCACCTGCTGGAATTATTTTGGTTAAGCTCTTTTTGTAATTATACAATAAATTGATGATATTTAATTTTGGCGTTTAAGGGGCAGAATTCGGCGCGCCGCTATCTCGCTCGCGCATCTCAACATTTTTGAAGATAAACAATCACTTACTATAATAATGAAAAATCGCATTCGGTGAAATTGCTGACAATAACATTACAAAGGTTATACAAAATTTTCATTTTGATCCATTCAAGTTTTCAAATCTAAAAATGGGATTTTATGTTTTGCCCATTTTCATGTATGAAATCTTGATTGGATCAAAATGATACTTTTGCCGTACCTTTGTAATGTTATTGCCAGCAATTTCACCGAATGCGTTTTTTCATAATTATATTAAGTGATTATTTATCTTCAAAAATGTTAAAATGCGCGAGCGAGATAGCGGCGCGCCGGGTTCTGCACCTTAAATGGAAGCTATTAGCACATTTAACCAAAAAGAAAAGTTCTTATGGCTTGTAAGCCTTATGTTTAACTATACGTTTTTGTTAGCGAAGTTACCTTTAAGGCTAAAAGCATCGTAGAGCTAATTTCTAATGAAACCAAGTGATTAGTAAACACCCCTTGATTTTTTTACAAATACAAATCGTTTATTTTGACATAAACGTATTTACATAGTTATGCTGAATCCATAGCCTCCCGAACTAGTATACACTGTGTTTCAGGAGTCAGTGGCTTCTCCTATTTAAGGGGCAGAATCCGGTGCGCCGCTATCTCCCTCGCGCATCTCAACATTTTTGAAGATAAACAATCACTTAATATAATTATGAAAAATCGCATTCGGTGAAATTGCTGACAATGACATTACAAAGGTTACACAAAAATTTCATTTTGTTCCATTCAGGTTTTCAAACCTAAAAATGGGATTTTATGTTTTGCCCATTTTCATGTATGAAAACTTGATCGGATCAAAATGATACTTTTGCCGTAACTTTGTAATGTTAATGCCAGCAATTTCACCGAGTGCGATTTTTCATAATTATATTAAGTGATTATTTATCTTCAAAAATGCTAAGATGCGCGAGCGAGATAGCGGCGCGCCGGATTCTGCCCCTTAATAGCTAGATACTAAAGTTTTATGTCATACATCATTCATTACAATCGATTCTATTATTCGATATACGTATGTAGGGTATGAGGATGCGCAAAACGCACGCGCTCCTCTGTGTGTGTGTGGGTATGTATGTATAGCGTATGTAAGTGTCATGTATGTGTGTGTCATGTTTGTGTGAGTTGTGTATGTACGTGTATGTACAGGTGATTGTGTATGTGATATTTTGTTGTGTATATATTATAACGATTGTTAAAAATACAAATTTGCCAACAGGTTTTCAATTTCCTCATAATTATAACGTTTAAGCCATGTTGTAATCATCTTTTTAAATTCGATGACTCCCCTCTTCGATAACTAACTCACTAATCAATGCTAGCTACAAGACTAAATACACAAGTGTAATCCCGGCGGCACGAATTTACGAATTCCAGCCATTCCAACTTAGCCCTTGGTTCCTTGTCTAACGTCAAATAGTTTAACCATCAGGTGAATTAGAATCCACAACTTGGGAAGTTTGGAACAATTTCTTACTTGGATTACTTGGATTCGAATGATGGGCGGGTTGGGTGATACTATACAAAAAGTTTTTTTTTACATTTTCCGTTGCAACGGCACTGTGACAGGGGAGATGGGTTAAGTGAGAAGTGCAAGCGACAAAATTTAGGTAGTCTTTGGTGAAGTTTAATTTATGGACATTATCTAAAATAAATAGTATAAGGTACCCGTAAGACGCATTATTATGGAAAGGAGGTAATTTCGTATGTAAAGCAAAAGTACACACTCTGTTGGAATATTGAACAATACTAAGCAGGTGCTGTGTTCAAGACCGCTTTAGGTCCATAGACTCCGTAATTTTTGCTTTATTTTTTATTCGTTTATTTTAGATTGATTTATTATAAGAACATGTTTGTTAAGAAAATAGATGAAATATTATATTTTAATCTCAGACAAATTGTTAAATCAACTTTTAAAAAGAAACAACCCCTAATCAGGATCTACATTACCTAGTTTCACCATGATCGACGTAACACTAATTAGATCACATAGTACGTACACTATCCTTATAAAATCCTTATGAAGGCTTACATTTTGCACTATACGCTATAACCCAGTTCTAGGAAAAAAGACAATGCCGTGTCGACAGAACTCTTGCGTTCAGCGCACACCCTTCAATGTGCAGTTTTACAATAAGCCACGCGAGTTGTCGTGCGGTCGGGGCTTTTTAGGATTTAAAGTTTTGAAGCTAGTTTTTATTCTTTGCTTTTTGACTGTCTATCCTAGGCCCTTGTTTCTATACTCCGCATTTGCTCGTTACTGTTACTTTAGTCCTAAAGGCAAACATCTTTACTAAATACCTACAGCGAGTGTGGCCGAGCGGAAACTTGTGCGACTTTCAATCTGACGCACCATATTTCGAATCTCGACTCGGCCCGCACCAATGACTTATATCAAGTTATGTGCGGATTATTCACACTCGCTCTAAAACGGTGAAGGAAAACATCGTGAGAAAACCCGCATGTTCAAGAACCACACAATTCGAGGACATTTGACATCCACCAAGCCGCTCTGAGCCCGCGTGGCGGATTATGACCTATACCTACCTCTCTCTCTCTCTGAGAGAAGGCCGGTATCCCAGCAGTGGGAGCGTAAGAGGCTGATAATGAAATACCTAAAGCAATTAAATGCAGCAACTGTAACCTCTACTGCGTGTAGAGTACCTCTAGTTGTTATGGAAGGTAAAAAAGCAAAACTACACACAACTAGTCAGATTAAACCCGTGCATTTTCTACCCTCTCGTATAGCTCCCCAAGCTACGCTCACTTGACACGCTATATACAAGTTTTTCAACGAGTTCTCAGTGAGCGCAATATCAGAAAGCAATGCGACCTTCCACTACACTGGCCAGTGGCCAGTATAACTTTTCACCATCACTCGACCGTTAACTCCAGATAAACAGTTCGCAATATCTGCTAGATTTATTTACAGAATAAAAGAGAAACGTTCTGGTTTTAATTTCAAATGAAATCCAATATCTCCGCGCGGGTGAAACCGCGGGCAGCAGTTTAGTAATAAAAATTATATGAACTAAATTTTAGTTTACATAATTTTGTATGTTTCTACAATATTGTTATACAATTAAGTATAAGAATTTCCATGTCCTTATCCATTTACCTTAGGGGTAAATAAATAGCTTTATCTTTTTTTACCGCATTACCGCATTATTGGCACGGCAGCGCGACGCAATCTCGCGCATCGTTGCCGACGCCGCTGTTACTGACAACTGCATTACGTGGATATTGAGATGCGTCCTACTTTATTAAAAACTAGCTGCTGCCCGCGGTTTCACCTGCGCGGAGATATTGGATTTCATGGTTCTTATTTTTTTGCGCGGAACCCTGATTACTTTTTTCAAAATTAAAATTAAAAATTAAATTAAATTGTTTATTGTGATAAAAACGATAAAAACCAATTACATTTATCACATTAGGAAAAAGTGGTTAATATATACAGTTACAGATTACAATAATGTCAATTAAAAGTAGAATTTGATAGTTGAAAATGCAATGTTAAAAAATAAGCCGATACATGTACAATGTTAATAAATTAAATATAAAATTTGAGGACATATGACATCCACCAAGCCGCACTGGTCCCGCGTGGTCCACCACGATTATGACCCATACCTCTCTCTCTCTGAGAGAAGGTCGGTACCCCGGCAGTGGGAGCGTAAGAGGCTGATATGATATATAAATTATAAAAATATGCCAGCTGTGGTTTGACAAAACTGTCCTAATATCATTTGGATCAAAAACCGAAAACCATTTATGTTAAAACAATAATACATTTTTCGTTGGTATAAAAACTTTGACATTAAATTTGATTACACATTCAGTGCACGTAGTGAAACTAATTTGACAAGTGTTTCACTCTATTGTTTTCATAGCTAACTGCAACTATAGTTTTTACATTCCAACGATTCACTATTGAATTAGAACGCTACGAACCTATTGGCGTTACTATTTCTATTGGTAACAAATCAAACAGCATTGTTGCTCCGATACTAGCAACATCTCCAGTACTTTGAATGAGAGTCAATGTATTGTGTTTGCAGAGATGGGAACGCAGTGTCCTGCTATTGTCTATGAAACATCAACACTTTTCCCGCTTGTAAAATGAATGCAGAACCGAGCGTTTATTGTCGTTTAGATTGTCCTCGGTTTACGGTATGCAAATGTAACAAAAAAGAACGTGGGGAAACGGGTTTATAATTCCGTTCTTCAGTAATTTTCTAGTGAGAGGAAAATTTTACGTGAAAATTACGCGTTTCGAGAGAAAATCGGTACGTAGAGGGAAAATGGGAATTATTTTTTTGCTTCTTTTGGCGCTGTAATTTTTCGTGCTTATTCCTGGACATTAGAGTGCTCTTGAGACTTGGTTTTGTAATCTTCAATAGGGACATAAAGTAACCGCGTGTTGATAACACAATAAAATTAACGATAAGCACAGTTTCATTAATAAGTTCTTTACAAATTTAAATTGTTTTTAAATATAGGTTAAGGCGAGTCAATGATATTTACCATTCTGTCCTCTTTACACATACTACGTACTGTCGGTTTGCATTGATGTAAAAAGATCGGCGCGCGTAGAAATTGAGTAAAAATCCAAAAAAAGCGTGATTACTTCAAAATTAGATGCTTAATCGAAAATGTAACACAACTAAGTTTTTTGTTATTATATAATACGTAAGTCTTGTTAATTTTTTCAATATACATTTATAAATAACAAAGATATTCCAACTTATTTTTAGAAGCAAATTTGTCATTTTTTTATCGAGTAAATTTGTTAGAAATTTGTTTTGATTACAACAAGATTATCGGTAATATGATGAATAATGAGATATATTTTTTCCAGTGCCTGAAGCTCATCTGATTTTGCTAAAAAATCTATTTAGCTGCAATATACGCCTTAAGAAGTGAGCCGCTTTAGGAGTAAACTTCATAAATAACGAATCTAGTGCGAGTGTAGTGCTCCAATGCAGATTTGTTGTCATGCCCTTCTAAATGTTCCATTAGGGACTATCAATGGATTAATGGACAGGGAAGTGTACGTGGCCACTTATTGGGCCAAAAAATACAGTTTGTTTAGGCTGAATCATCAACACGAAAAGAAGATTGAATTTTGCCCTTGCCTCAAGTGTATAAACACTTTGTTCCCAGCCGTGCTAGCATGCGCGCCGTGACAAAATGTTGTCGATGCTTATATTGTGCATTTATCTCATATTCGCCCGAGAAAGAGTGAGACAAAACAGTAGGCAAAATTTTGTCGTGGTGCGCATGCTAGCCTGGCAGAAGTTCTTTGAAAGAAACTCCTTATCGGAACCAATGAGACTTTCTCTAGGTAATTCCATTCGACAACGCTCACATAAGCACCTATGTAATTGATATAAAAATGCCGACAGCACAATAACATATTTTTCACTAGTAATTATGAGGTTATATATGTGTTTTAATTTGTAAGATTGCACGTGTTGATTTTAAATACTATTATTTATATTACTCATCTCTAGCTTACCAGCAATATTATAGGTTTTTTTTTTAAATATGACATATAATTCTGTAAAATATTTCAAATAAACTCATTAGCATTATTGATACCAACTACGTCTTTTTGAAATCATGTAGGTACCTAAATGAGGTTTACTCTATACAAAGACGTTTTATAGCAAACAAATTCTCTTCCAAACAACATAAAATTAATCCGGAAGAGCTCTAAACCCCGTTTTCTCGGACACGGGTTCACAAATCTCGGAAAAGCTACACAAATCTAAAATTCAGAAGGGAAACTGCATAATAAAGTGAATTGGCAATGGTAATGTAACCCGCTACGACGCTACTACGTATTTTATCGCATGAAAATCGTTTATGAATCTGCAGCTATCTTTTTTGCATAACCCATGGATAGGATATTAAAGTGTCAAATAATGGGAGAAGCCTCTGGCTCCTGAAACAAAATTGCTATTAGCTAGGGACTCATGTAATCCATATACAATATTAAATGGGAATGTGTGTTTATTGCTTTGTCCTTCTTCCACGCAACAACTGCGCAGGCCTTTGTGTTTTATACTATTTGATGACGAGACGAGCTGATCGTTTACCTGATGGTAAGCATAACGCCGGCCCATAACAATTGCAGTGCCACTCAGAACTTTGAAACATAAAGGCCTGCAGGTACTACAGTGCCCTGTTACCCAGAGACTTAATGTATCAAGTATCAAAAGCGCAATCATCACACTGGCTACTCTGCTCATCAAACCAGAACAAAATAATTAATTCTAGCACATTACTGCTTGGCGGCAAACTTCACGAGCAAAGCAGTGGTACCAACCCAGACGGTTACTCGCTGAAGTGTTAGTCCTACCACCTAGTTTAAATAAATAACTTTTTACTTTACTACTATGTACTGTAATGTTATTATTTATTTATTTAATAGTTCTACACAAATTTGTGTGCATGGAATGACACAATGATTAATAGTTTAGCATGTATTAGGGTGTTTTATAGTGCTCATCTTTCTAAAGTTGAAAATTTGCAGTTACTATGCACCTATCAGTAATGTTCTGCGAGCTGTTTTTCTTTTGTGCCTGCCAACCTGACACCTATCAACTGTATTAAGTTTTCTTGATTAAAATTTTAGTAAGTATGACACATATTTTAAACTAGCTGCTGCCCGCGGTTTCACCCGCGCGGAGATATTGAATTTCATGATTTTTATATTTATGCGTGGAACCCTAATTTTTTCTAAAATAAAAGTAGCCTAAGTTACTCCTTATAACATCAGCTATCTGTCAGTGAAAGTCCCGTCAAAATGGGCCTAGCCGTTTCGGAGATTACCCGGAACAAACAGACAGCCAGACAGACAAAAATTATAAAAATGCTTGTTTTGTTATAGGTACCGTATATAATTTCGTATGCATTTGTTAAAAAGCTGTTATTTTAATATTACAAACAGACACTTCAATTTTATTTATTTGTATAGATTATAGGTCTATCTTTAACCACATTCACCTACGTAGTACAACCGAACACCTCGAAATCGGTCGGGCAATAGTCACGACGCTTGGCTTCACTACACGAAGTGAATCCAGTTAAAGATATATAAATATTCATGTCAAGTTTGTCCTAGTTTCTACTTCTTTAGACATTGAGAAGCCTAGTTTCGGAAAAATGGTCGGTTTTTTGTGAGAATCGCTACGTAGGTGAAACCGCGCAAAGCGGTTAGTTACTTAAAAATGGTTTTACAAATTATCACACCCTACTCATTAAATAGCTTTCTAAACAGCATAAAATGTTATAGCTTTCAACGAATAACGTTTAAATCGTCGACGTTGGGACTTAAATAGCAGTATAACGGTAAATCTACGTTAAATAATAACTCAATTGCTATTATTACGCGAACGAGTATAATTCACGCGAATAACTTAATCGAAGGCGCCTGAATTTACATAATAACCGCTTTGTAAGTTATTATTCAACGTCTTTCGTAATTCTAGCAGTCATGAAACATTGAGTGAAATGTGGCTTTGAATTTTTCAAATAGTGATTATGGATATAATTATGAAAAAGCGCTAAACGAAAATTTACGTCGATCGATAACTATAGGTAAGTATACAATAGCAGTAAATTAATATGTTTATCATTTACAGGCAGTTCGATGGAAATTTCATGGTATACGAGATTTCATCCTCAATATTTCAGGGGTGGTATTCTTTCATTTTATATGTACCACCTCGATGTATAGACTCTTTCAAACAAATAAAAGATTTCAAAATTGGTCAACAATTGACAGAGAAATCTGTGAACTGTGTTAGTTGTTCACAATGAACATACAAAAAAAATACAAACGGTGAACTTTAAACCTTCTCCTTTTTGAAGTCAGTTAAAAATAGAATAAATGGAGTGGAAAAACATTTAATTTATTCAGTACTCACAATGAACATACATAGATAAGTTTACCTACTTATCTAAAATATCAATGAAGGTGATCTAAATATATACTAGTCTGTATACTAGTATTTCGATTAAATACTACATACAATACTAACCTCTTCTTCCTTCCTACCCTTGTCCGATTTTACATGAGGTCGGCGAAGAAGGCCTACACACTATCTTTTAGGTTCTTGCCAATTTTTTGTTCAAAGCCGGCCGCCTGCCTCTCATCAACCCTACGCGGAAATGATAGTAAGGCTACCCACCATACCTTGACCGAGTAGTTTCCACCACGCAAGCTCAATGCGGATTCGTGGATGTCACAATGTTACCTCGATTTTTTTTTGTGATTCTTGTACATGCGGGTTTCCTCACTATGTTTTTCTTCGCCATTTATGGAGAGAGTATGGCCGACCGAGACCTTGTGAGACAACAGCATCAATAATGGCATTCACCAACCTTCTCATCATGTTATGACTATGACCCAAAAATTTGCATAACATCTTATGTCACAGCATTTAACTCGATTTCACACGAGCTTCAAGAAACGACCAACTCTTAATTATCAAGTTTGAGTTTGCAGCTAACTCGGTACAAGCTATAGTTACAAACTACATACGACTTCTAATACTTAAGGGGAGTATACACATAGCTGCAAGCTACTTAATAACGAGACCTTACAGCCCTAATTAATGTAAGTAGAGTCTGAACTTACGCAAGTTTGTAGCTAACATGTATTGCAATCAAGACCCTAACTGCGTACAACTTATAATTATATACAGTATTTTAAAAACTATTGTTAATAACTTAGCCTCTTACGCTCCCACTGCTGGGATACCTGCCTTTTCTCAGAGAGATAGGTATGGGCCATACTTCACCACACGGGCCCAGTGCGGCTTTGTGGGTGTCACATGTCCTCGAGTTTTGTGGTTCTTGAACATGCACCAGCATGTTCGAGGAAACCGGGGAAACCGTTCCTCGCAATGTTTTCCTTCGCCGTTTTAGAGCGAGTGTGAATAATCCGGACATAACTTGTTATAAGTCATTGGTGCGGGCAGAGTCGAGATTGAAAGTCGCACAAGTTCCCGCTCAGCCACACTCGCTTTAAATACTAGGTAACCTCTAACTAGGTAAATCCGAACTATTAAAATACTACGTATTCATGTGTTGTGTGCACATTGTTCTAAATCAACTTAGAAAATACTGAAGTAGAAGCACTTTATAAAATTTATATCTAAGATCTTACGTCTCTCTAATTTTAGTAAGAGTAAAGTGCGATAGTAGGATATACGGAACCGCGTTATCTCGCTTCTAGTTTACAAGTAATAATTGTGGAGCTGCAAGTAGCAAGATTCCGCCAAGTTTAACTCGAGACGGGATAGCCAACTAGACGCGCGAACTGTTTTGATACTTGCGCTTAATTAATGGAGTTGCTCACTCGAACATCTGCAGTAATTTCTCTGAGGCTTTTGTAATTTTATTTACTTATATGACGTGTACGTATCATGTAGGTGTTTAGAAGTGTGCAAAAAAAAGGCAGTTTTTTATTAATTGCTAATTAAAGTCAACCAGAGTTATCTGCCGCACTCAGAGTCGTTTAATGATTACTTAAGAGAGTTCTTAGTGCGGATTTAAAAAGTCTCAGTGTCAGTTAACAGTCCCTTAGAAACCATCAATGGCAATTAAAGCAAATGGAAGCCGGACCCTTACTTAACTGTTGACGTTCAAACGTGAAGCTAGAATTCGATTACCTCATGTGATTTTTATGTACACAAATAATGCAAGCGCGGTAAACAATGAAATAGTGACAGAATTATACACTGACAGCTTGACGTTCATTCGCAACCATTGACATTGACCATAGGCGTTGCCATTGCAAAAATGATTTAAGTTCCTGTCAAATTTTTTTGTTAACTAGATAATTATCCATATTTTAATATGAAAAATACCGCAAGAGGCTATATAATATTTTTCTAAATTAGTATAGGAATTTTCGGACATAAAATCACAATATATTACATTTATTTTATTTTATTATATTTTATAACTCACCCAGAAATGTCAATGAGGTTGAATTTACTAACACTTTACACACTAACAGGTGCTTGTGATTTTAAAATTGAGGGTAGGTAGCCGGCATTCATTGGAAATTACCTTATAATACAATGTAGCCATGTGAAAAAATATAGAAAGCCTCCACAGTGAGTCTTACATAATCACATCAGAGCACAAGCGTTGAACATAACGTTTTATGGTAAACCTGGAGTCGTATTCCCTCATTCATAGCAGAATAAACCACCCAATGCTCTCCACTCACCGCCATTCTTGAACCGTTCTCATTCAATTCGAATACCTCCGGATTACGGGCAAATAACTCGAGGACATTAGTGTAATGCTGCGAGGCGCCGCGCTGGTAAAAAGTCGGGAATTATCCGCCTTGGAGCAGTGTGAAACAGTGCCTTAGACTCGGCTTCGTATTTAGCTGCACTTCCCCTTATTTATAATACATTTAGTGCTGCCGTACATTGGGCCAGTGAACACGGCCACTATCTCAACCACAAGCTACTGACAAGATTTTTCATTGTGTATG
The DNA here is from genome assembly GCA_907269065.1 of Crocallis elinguaria. Lineage (NCBI taxonomy): Eukaryota > Metazoa > Arthropoda > Insecta > Lepidoptera > Geometridae > Crocallis > Crocallis elinguaria. The sequence continues at coordinate 4,063,952 of OU026070.1, read as the reverse complement.
ACATCGCTTGCAAACTGAGCGTTCGATTAGCAGCGACCGCGCCACAAGCTGAGGCAGTGGTTGCTTTTGTAGCTGGATTCCCGCGCCACTCGACCACAAACACCAGCTTCTCCCCACCCGTACAAAATAGTGAGAGAAAAGAAGGGGCGTTTGGGCGCGTAAAAACGGCCTGAGCACTCTAGCACCCCTTATATTCTCTCTATTTTGTGGCTACTATGTGACTGGGACTGGAGGGCGCACCCAGCCACTAGTGGCGTGTATGGTGGCTGCGTCTAGTGGCCGTGTTGTAGAAAATATTCGCTCAGCACACAAAACGAAAAAACTAATGAGGGAGGCCTATCTTCGGCAATGGCCCTTTTCCTGCTGATGATTTTGCACTGTTCACAGACTAAATGACAATGTCTTTAGGTTCAGGTTGTCTTCAATGATTATTTTTTAAGCGCAGTTTATGTTCTACTTTGTTATGCTGTGTTTTCTAACACCTACTTTTTAACATCATTGCATAAAATAATTTTACCTTTATTCACTGTCTCAACAGTTTGTAAGAGATGCCGCGATGGTGCGACTGACAAGGCGTGCTTCACGGTTGCCTAGAAAATACCATTTCACTCACAACTTGGAGTAAAACAATTTTATCCCGCTACTTTGATGTAATACGAACCCAGTGCTTCAATAGCAAATGAAATCTTGCAACCACTGGTACTGTCAAAATGAATCTAATGTACCAAGGGACTTTCCAGCAAATTGCCACGTTGCATATTTCATGAGTATCGGATAGTATGAATCGTTGATTTAATTATTGAGATAGCTTGACTGAACACTGCGCGATATTTTTCAGAATCGAGAATGAATCGTCTGCGCTCAAAAAAGAAGTTCCATGCTATGAAAAGTTTTAATATAAAACTTCACTGGAGAGATAATAGAATGTTTTGCAGGTATATTTTATGAAGACATTTTGCTTATTAACAGTCCACTTATGCTTAGCCACCTATCTTGACTAAGTACACCTTAAATACATATATTTAATAGTCAAGAATAGCTCAAAATTAGATGCATAATCGAAAATGTACCACAAACAAGTTTTTTATTATTATACATAAGTCTTGTCATCAATAAATATTTATAAATAACAGAGATATATCATTTCAAACTTGTTTTTAGAGGTAGCTTTGTAATTTTTTGATCCAGCAAATTTGGTCAAATCTTGTTTTGAACACAACAAGATTATCGGTAATATGATGAATAATGACATATATTTTTTCTAGTGCTAGAAGCTCATCTGATTTTTCTAAAACAACTTTTAAGTGAAGCTACTTAGCTGCTATACACGCCTTAAATTAAAATAAAAAATCTCAAACGAAAGGAATGCTTCAATCAGGCAATTCGAAAGGAGCTCTCACACAATTGTAACGTATGCATTAGTAAGACGTAATGTATGTTACGAGTACATTAGGCCCAGGTAGGGTACATTAAACATCCTGAATATGAGAGGAGGGGGTAATGGATAACGTGACGTTTTCTTTTTCCAGGATTCACCGGTTGTGAGAGTATTTGTAAGATAAACATCGCTGTTCAAACAGATTAACTTAGAGAGATTTCTTTGTTTACGAAACATAAATATTGAAAAATTATTTTGCCAAATATCTCTTCTTTCTTAAAACAAATTAAATTGGATCAATGATGGCTCAGTGGTATAGGTGACGTCAAATCCTAACCTACATAGTGTAAGTAAAGCCGGCCTAGTGCGAGTCGGACTCGCGCACCGAGGATTCTGTACACAGATATCTTAGTTCTATACAAAATTGTAGGTAAATATTTAGCTGGAATCTACATTCAACAAAATAATAAATTTAAAAAAATGTGATGCAACTACTAATTTGCGGTTTTCAGATTTTCCTCTTTACATGAGCTATAAGAATGCCAAATGTCATCATTCTAGGTCAATGAGAAATATCCTATTGGTTTTGATTCTCTTGCGAGTGTCAGAATATGCGGCATAAACGGTCATATTTTTTTTATTGTGTTGACTTTTCACAGCTCCAAGGGATAGCAGACCTGGAGGAGACCTACCACCATCTTTTAGACCAGTTTTACTTTAACCTTACATTGAAAATTATAGTACAAATTTTCAATGTAAGGCCAAAGTAATACTGCTCTAAGAGGTGATAGTAGGTCTCCTGAGTATTTGATATTAATTTCAAATTGGTACCTTCACGCGTTCCTGAGAGAAAAGGTCTTGACAGATAGACGGACATCGAAGTTATCCTATTAGAGTTCATTTTTATATGACTGCACAAAAAGGAGTAGGTATAATGTTTTTAGGGTTCAAGTATGTGTGAGATTTTTTTATTCCACGTTAACTTTTTTGTATTAGCTAGTTAATAAAGGCATTTAGCCCCTTGACTTTTAAATGCCTGGACAGATTTGGATGTGCGGGGTATAGTAAGCATCCTTACATCATCTCGAGTGACAGTGGCTAGGGCAGTCGTGTTTTTTTTATGTAAATTTTGCTATCCGTTGCGCCGGTGCTGCGTGAAAGAAGGATAAACGAACAGACCTACTATCACACTTTCGTATTTATATAGTATAATATATAGGCTACATCAGAATAACAAACAGACTACAATTTATCGATGGACCAACGACCTTCAAAACTGCGAGGAACCGGAATCTTGCATCCACATGCAAGAGGCGAGTAACCGATGCTGAAGTGGCGTTTTATGGGTGAAAGCCTATGTTCAGCAGTCGGAATAATAAATAAACATACAATAGTTAGGTAATGCGGACCCCAACACCAGGTGGGATCTAGCGCTGACAGAATGTGGATTTCACAAACAAATATCTAATTGAAAACTTAGCACATTAGCTTGATTTCTTAACCACTTCAATAACGGTACCTACGGAATCTCTAATAGAATGAAATTGTTTGTATATTTCTTGTTGATTTATGATCATAAGTAAGCAAGCAACTCACGTCGTCGGTAAATGTTTTTGAAGTTTCAATTGAGACTGTCGAAGCACATAATTATTATTATTAAGCACATAAGTAACATCTTAATTTCCTAATGACCAGTCTAAATATCTGGGGCAATCAAAATAAATTACGTTTCAATTACATTGAAGTTGATACTCAACCTCTCAATTTTCAATTTGATCATAGATCAAGCTTACATACTTACATAAGTTGCATACATTAATTAATAGTATTCGCGTCTTCCGGATGATGATGATTACAATTTATAAGGATATATAATACGCGAGCGAAGCCGCGAGCGGAAGCTAGCTATAGCTAGATAGCTATTTCATCGATGTTTCATATGTCATACCATATATGGTATGAAATATCGATCATAGATGATGTGATATTTTGTTGGTCCAGAGTACTCCTAAGCCTATATATTATGAACATAGTTAATCTTTACTTACGTGAAAAATAAGGAAAACACGGAGTAGGTTTATAAGTAGGGATTACTTGACAAACCATTAGCAAAACGGATTCCTTACGTCGGAAAATAAACTTTAGTATCAAGATTATTGCGAAGTCTTGTTATGTGATGAGCATTATGAAACCAGCGGACAGCTGTTCAACCGGTTTAAATAAGATAACTTTTGAAATGATAACATGGAGCCTTTTGGTGTTGAAATATTTAGTCCTTGGATACCGGGAATTCATCTCGTGCTGTACAATTTTATCGGAGCACTAAGTCGATTTAACGTATTATAACACTACTTATTTAACTGAATAGTTATATCACATAATATTCAAACAATTTTATTCCCAGCGCTAAAAGCCTTACACAAATAATACATCTAGCCCAGCAACAAAAACAGTTGGATAATCTACAAGCCAATGTAGGCCTTTGTATATCTTTTCAAACATACAAACATACCATTGGAGGCTACTAAATCACTAGACTCTTCTCCAGCAAAAGCAGAAATGCTTTTGCAAAACAGCTTTTCTAAATTAATTCCGGATTTTAGTTTTCGTTACATAACAACCACTAGTATCAAAAAAGCGTTTAAATCTATCAATGTGAAAAACACCGAAGACTTGTGGGGTATATCGGTAAAAGTAATAGGATCCTTAATTGATACAATTGCGCCCTATCTAGTTATTATTTTTAATCTTTCTATAGATCAGGGTGTCTTTCCTGATCTAATGAAACACAGTAAAGTCACCCCTATTTTTAAATCTGGTTGTAAGGACACCCCCTCTAACTATAGACCAGTTTCTGTACTTCCAGCTCTTAGCAAAATCTTTGAAAAAATTATATTAGAACAGTTACTTTCACATTTCAACGAGTATAGAATATTGCACGGTCACCAGTTTGGTTTCACGAAAGGCAGATCAACAGTCGATGCCGGAGCTAAACTGATGTCCCACATCTTTGAAGCTTGGGAGAGTTCACAGGATGCTATTGGAGTATTCTGTGACCTCTCCAAAGCATTTGATTGTGTGGAACACAGAACGCTTATTAAAAAAATGCATCATTACGGCGTGCGTGGGACAGCTCTTGATCTTGTAAATTCTTACTTGACGGGTAGACAGCAGAAGGTTGGCATCGATAGAGTAACATCTTGTGGTTCTTCAGTGAAGATAGGCGTGCCGCAGGGATCAATACTGGGCCCCTTTCTCTTTCTAGTATATATAAATGACTTACCCTTTATGACAGACCATATAGCATTGGACATAGTTTTGTTTGCTGATGATACTTCACTCATTTTTAAAACTGATAGGAAAGACAGTGAACTAAAGGAATTAAATGATAACCTTGACAAAATCTCAGAATGGTTTGCTGCTAATAATCTACTACTTAACGCTAGTAAAACTAAATGTATTAAATTTTCACTTCCCAACGTACCACACGTGGAATCTAAAGTGGAATTGGAAGGCAGCAAACTTGACCTGGTGAATAACACTGTATTCTTAGGATTAACTATTGACTCCAAAATGCAGTGGGGTCCTCACATCAATGCCCTATCGGGTCGTTTGAGTTCCGCTGCATTTGCAGTACGTAAAATTAGGCAGCTGACTGATGTGGCGACGGCAAGGTTGGTATATTTTGCATATTTTCATAGTTTGATGTCTTATGGCGTCCTACTTTGGGGATCTGCTGCCGATATAGATACCATTTTCATATTACAAAAGAGAGCAGTACGCGCCATCTATGACATGGGTCCACGCGAATCTCTAAGAGACTTTTTTAAAGAAATAGGTATTCTAACCCTGCCTTCGCTATACATTTTGGAAAATATAATGTATGTACGGAAGAATATTACTAAATTTAACTTAAAAAGTGATGTACATGAGTTAAATACTAGAAGTAAACATAAAATTGTTGTACCCGGGTTCAGATTAAGTAAAACTAACAAATCGTTCCTGGCAAATGGTGTCAGATTCTACAACAAAATTCCTAAAGTATTAACTGAATTACCACAAGGAAAGTTTAAACGTATAGTCAAGAGTGTATTAATTAAAAAAGCGTATTATAAAATTAAGGATTATGTAGATGACAAGGATGCATGGAGGCAAACAGCTCAGGAGCCTCCTGGCGACTACTAAACTTTAAATTGTTAGTTGTTAGCATTAGAATCATTGTAAAAAACTACTTTTTTTAAAAAGAATGCCGTGACGAGTTTCTTGCCCTTCTTCTTGCTCGGCCTATACCAATTTGGAACGGGCACGGTGGGTTTCTGGAAGATTCGTTGACTTTGAGCACGGATTGGGTCTGTTGGTGTCTTTGTCATTTATTATGTTCTGATAAAGACAGCATTAGTTTTAGTCTGTGATTCGGGTAGATGAATGTTGCAGAGGCCGGCTGTTAGAGTCATTTTAACTTTCATAAGTGCTCCTTTGGGGCCTATTTGAATAAAGACTTTTGAATTTGAATTTGAATTTGAAACTTTGTTGTTTCTAATTTGCATCACCAGTTAATCGTGTTTAGTTGCAGTCAGCACAAAATTCGGGGACATGTGACGTCTACTAACCCACATGGGGCCCGGTCGGTAATTATCCATACTCTCAAAATTATTGAGGAGGTTTGGTGTCTGGCAGGCATCCGGTGGTAAAACATTTGTAAAGACTTAAACCATATAAACAGCAGTCAGCCGCACTCATTCCAAGTGTGCTATCTGGATCATTGTTTCTGAAACTTTCTTAATATGCGACCTCTTTACAAGTAAAAAAATTCCAGCGATCCCCTAGATCCGTAATACAAAACTCTAGCGACTCCCCACAGGTCCGTGACACAACTGTATGTATCATAAATCAATCACAAATCATCGAATAATCTAGAAAATTTTATATTTGTTTGTAGTGAACCTATAGGTACTTCTAAAATCGATACTTTGCACCGTCCCTCCTCTCCCTCAATCATAGAATCACAGTTTGGAAAAAAACACTAATCTATATACAAGTAAATAAAATTGAAGTGTCTGTTATGTCAAAATAAAAGCTTTTTACTAAATTAATCCGAAAGTATATACGGACAGCAAAAAAACAGTTTTTAAAAATGTTGTCTGTCTTTTGGTTCCCGCTAATCCCCGAAACGGTTGGATGAATGTGATGTGTCTTTCACGAACAGATAGGAGTAACTTAGGCTACGTGGACAAAGCCACCAACCACAGCTAGTATAGATCATTTCTCGATAAAATTCGAGGCGTATACAAGTATAATAATAATAATAGCCTTTATTCGACAATTTTACAAAATATGAATAGGAATTTAAGTATATTATTTGACACCGGTTTCGAGATTGCGTTGCGTTTCCGCAAAGGCCTCCCCTAGAGCTTGCCATACTTTTCTATTAAGGGTCATCCTCCTCCAAGTAACCCCGGCAATTTTTAGAATATACAAGTATACAGCACCTTAAATATTTCCTGAGCTTTAAGGGACCACAAACATTTTATCCGTGAGCCCGACTATTACCAACTTTAGGTGTCAGTTTAAGGAGCTACCGAGGCAGAGGGACGAGCCTAAATAAATAAAAAACCGGTCAACCATCACACGTATTAAGGGCGGGAAAATATTGATATCTACTGGAGGGTGCTTCCTTCTAACTTAATGAATAATAAATGGTTTTTGCTCTAGTTTCGGGCGAGTGCGAAGTTGGATGTAACTAAATGGCCAGTTGCTGACAGTTGTGACTTTGGCAAGCTTTTTTGGCACTAACATGTGCTTTGTTTCCTAAAAGTTTCCTTGGAACTTGAGCTAAGTAGTTTAGGATCACAACGTAGTTTTCGGCATCAGCTTTATTACATTTTATCAATAAAAATACAGGAGGTTCTCTTTTCGTTATGATTTTTAGGGTTCCGTACTCACTGGAAGCATTCGGCTCACGAACGTGCATAATGCTCGCGTAGCGAATTTTTGGCACCCGAACCACAGAATAGTACAAGTACCCGAACTAAACATTTCGCGTGACGTCATTACGCACATCACGCCAATGTTTAGTACGCGAACGTATTGTTCGCAAGGCGAGAATTTGCGGTGACCGTTCATTAGAATTACTGTTGTCAGTCTGACTGTCAAAGCTTTTTAGCTTAATAATCTGCGGTGCAAGTACGGAAGTAGGTTCGATAAATTTGTCGAATAGATAAAACTGAAAAATTTATCGAATGTTGCGAGTACCGAAGTGTGATCGTAAAGTATTAAAGTAGCTTTATATTATTCTCTTTGGATTCGACCTAGCTATTCGATAACTTTTGTCGGTTGTATCAAGGCTCGATAAATTATATAAAAAAATCGATAAAACCCACGTTATCGATTTGAACTGTCAATTTTATCGATCGAAAAATCCGTACTTGCGCTGATGGTTACGCTCGACGTACAATGAAGTACGAAGAAAAATAGAGGGAATTCTAGCTAGAAGCTTGACCTCTATGTGAGTAATTGTTCGGTGTTATCCTACTATTTATTTATTGTATTGCCACCGTGTATTTATTTAGTGTTACGGCATTTAAAATTACTAATGCCTTTAGATTATACCTCAATACAAAACACACACACACACACACACACACAGGTGGTCACAACCACAATATAAGCGGTTGGAATGTTTCTATGACACAGCGGGTGATCATTAGGGTATTGGCGGCTCTACACGCTATATACTCTTTGCACGTAAGCCTTACTCCCCCCATCCTGAATTTGGGGTAGTAAGCTTCTGACCCATATTTAGAGACCCGTAGTAAAACAATAATCGTTATAAGATCTTTCGTTGTGATTCAAAATAAGTGGAATAGGTATAATGTTACCGCCAAAAGCTTGCTTGCGTGTTTTTTTTATATATTTCAAGGAAAATTGTATGGAGCAAAAATAAGCTTAGTTTTGTTGGTTGCTGATTCCCTGCTGCCGTCTTGAGCGTCGTGCATAATCTTGCGTGGGCAAAAATAGTAATTGTTTTAAGTTAAAGTTGAAGTAAGTGTAAGTTTTGTTCTGTTAAGAATAACAGATGCAGATATTTTAAATATGGATCTCAATAACTTACAGAAAAAGAACTTTGCTTGTGAAGTCTGCCGCCAAGCAGTACTGTGCAAGCATTACTGTGTTCCGGTTTGATGAGCAGAGTATCCAGTGAAATTACTGGGCTTATGAGACTTAATACCTAATGTCTGAGGGTAACGAGCGCACTGCAGTGCCGCGCAGGCCTTTGTGTTTCAAAGTTCTGGGTGGCACTGCAATTGTTATGGGCCGGCGTTATGCTTACCATCAGGCAAACGACCAGCTCGTCTCGTAACCAAAAAAAAAAAGAGATATTTCAAGGGTACCAACTATAAAGTAAGCGATAAGACCGCCCAATGTACTACCATTTTAAGTTATTGTTTTTTTTATTATTTTCCTGTTCTATGTTTTGGTGTGCAGTAAAGTATTATTGTATTGTATAAAGTGTTTTTTTTTACTGAAAACGTAATATGATGTTTTATATATATATTATTGAAGAGATAAGAAATGGAAGATACTTTTACTACAACAATTATTTTGTCAGCCACATTGTCGACGAGATTATAGTTCGAAACAGTGCTGAAATCGTTAAAATATATGTTACCTGTAATTTCTAAACGTTTAACATAAATTTGTAATTAGCTATGTTAGTAGACCATTGTAGATAATTTCGATAATTTTTTTTAATATATCCTGTTATTCGAAATGGAGGAAAGTTACGGGACTATGTGATACGCGTGGCCTAACATGAACTTGGCCGTATTTTAACGACTAAAACATTTTGAATGTTGTATAGGTTTTTAAACTGCCATTGTCATTAACATTCCGAACTAACAATTAAAAGGATATTTACCATTTAATTGTAGTCCTCCCGTTATCGTGTCGCTTGTAAGAGCGCTGAAATATCGGAAACTATAGGAAATAATATGCATAGTAAGTATGAGAAAGGCAACTTTGGCCTAAAATGTAAGAATGTCACAGTCCCGTTAATTGTGATTATGATGAATTAGTTTTATAAGTAACCTTAGAAATGAAATATAACCTCTCAAGTTCACCTGCTGAAACTCACCGATATGTGGCAACAGGTTGGCAATTTTTTTGTTATCTGTACGGAAAAACAAGCTCGCTGTATAAAGCAAACTCTCAATCTACGGTTGACCTTAATACCTACCGCTAAGCAAGCAGTTCAAATTAATTCAATTGAGTTCGGAATAGTTAAAAGTAAGTAAGCAAGAAAGTTCTGTTAGTGGGAGGACTAACTCTTCTGCGAGTGTCCGTCTGGGTTGTCACCACCGCTTTGCTCGTGAAGTCTGCCACTAAGCAGTAGTGTGCAAGCGTTACTGTGTTCCGGTTTGATGAGCAGAGTAGCCAGTGAAATGACTATGGCTTATGAGACATAATAACTAATGTCTCAGGGTAACGAGCGCACTGCAGTGCCGCGCAGGACTTTGTGTTTCAAAGTTCTGGGTGGCACTGCAATTGTTATGGGCCGGCGTTATGCTTACCATCAGGCAAACGATCAGCTCGTCTCGTTACCAACTAACATAAAAAAGTACTTGTGTGTTTAAGGATAACAATCTTCTAAGCCTTCGTGCTAGTAGACCTTAATTGCGTTGTGGCCAGTCCACGAAACGCATCCATACTCCATGATATTACTTTACCAGGTAGTAGACCACATATGCGAATGTCCGTCTGGGTGACTACCTCAACTTAGCTCGCGTGTCTGACGCTAAACAGTAATATGCAAGCATTACTGTTTTCCGGTTTAATGGCTAAAGTAGTCAGCGAAATTACTATGGCTTATGAGACATAATAACTAAAGTCTCAGGGTGACGAGCGCGCTGCAGAACCGCGTAGGCCTTTGTGCTTCAAAGTTCTGAGTTGACGTTGCTTACCATAACAACCCACTCGTCTCGTTAGGCAATAGAATATTTTTTCAATACCAACTCCAACGCTCAAAATGTAGGCTTAATAGATATGTTTCTAAACACTACCTTTCTATAACCACTATTTCTCTTCTATATCTTTACTCGCGCAAATAGTGTAGAGACGAACCGATAGTCACTAGGCAAAGCATTTCCGTTTCGGATCCAATTTATTCCAAGTACAGTTGGAGTGTTTATTCGCTTCAAGGCCGACATTTGCTAAAGGATTTTTCACTTCTGCTTATACGAGTACATACTATAAAGTCAGTATGGGTGCTACGTTATACCGAGTTCGATCAAACTTAAATGAGAATTTCTGGCATGTGAATATTTAAACGCATCAGCCAATTTAGAGCCATATGAACTTTTTTAAAAGACAACGCTCGTCAAACGCTTCTATTAAGACGTATAAACGTAATGCAATTTGGCGCTGGTACAATCACAAACAATTTGCAAATTTCCCCATTCAGAATCGTTTAATGGTTCCTTCGAATCCTTATTGTGTAAATCTACACAATAAGGACTCGCTTAGGTAATCATTAAAGGACCCTGAGTGCGGCAGTAAATCCACACGCTATCAAAAAAACGTCGTTTGCATAAATACTATCATTCCAAACTAACTTATTCTTAACCACCAACGCTATTGTTTCAGATTGATATCTCTTGTTGGCTGTCCCGTTGGGGGGTTGCAGAAAGTTTAATGACTCATTTGAAAGTATTATACCGACACCAAGTGTACTTAGTAACTAATAGTAATACAACCCTAAAATTACTAATTAAGGTAAGCTTACAGTCTTTTCTAAACTTCTAACATCTCTGGAATTTCTGGTCCGATTATTAAAACTTCTTTCACTAGTAGTAAGGTACATTAACCCTAAGTAATATAGGTTACATTTTATTCTGATTCCACGCGTGCGAAGCCGCAGGCTGACACTAGTTTCTTATGGTGTGAATTAAAATTATGTAACTTAGCTATTGAGCTCTTACTGCGGACTATCTTATATGACAGTACCACTACAAATTTAGTTGAATACGCGTTCCTTGTCGCCATTGTTATTTTTAGGACAGACACATCAGGAAACCTTTTCGACCGATTAAAAAGTGGTAAGATGTCGTACGATGTCATTTGTTAAAGTTGAATTCAAACTTGAGAACTTTATTCTTTTTTGGCTTACTAATATTCAATTTTCTATTGTAGCTGTTAAATATCGGCCACAATAGAGTGCAGGTGAAATGATCCACTAGCTCTACTAGTCTCCTTACCCTCTACTCTACTAGTTCCACTAGCTATTTTGATAAGAGAAAAGGATAAGAATACACAATTGTATTGTACCAACTGTAGCGTGTTAATAGTCCCAGTCTAAAATAGGTATGCCTTAGTTAGTTTATGGTTAGGGATGGGACACAGTGAAATTTTATTAAATCATGAATAGTAACTAGTGTTGAAACTTACCGTAAAAATGACTTATTTTACCTGAAAAAGAAAACACATTTATATAAACTATTCGACACATACATACATTTTACATGATTATTATCAGGTAAAAAATATGTTTAGTCTTTGAATAAAATTATAGATACGTACTTATTTATATAAGATGTAAACAAAGTTAAGATTTTGCAAACAATCAAAGATTTTGCATTTACTTAATAATTAAGAGTTAAGTAATTAATTTAGAATGAAGTATAATAACATACTCAAATTCATAGCTTTACAAAGTGTGTATGTATACATAGAAAATACAAAAACCTTATAAGCTCTCTGCGAAAGATAAACAAAACATCTTTCGACACGCCATCAAAGAAGATTAAACGTTGCCAGCCAAACATTTGGTTAACTTAAACCAAAGTACTGACGGCAATATACAAAGTTAATGGTTTAGAACCCTGTTAAAATAAATTTAGCAACTGTTTCTCAATTCTTCTTATCAGCGAGACAGTTACTCGCTCACTAAATTTTAAATCCATATAAAGTACAATAATTTAAAAATTGTTTTTTTTAATGTTATTTGGTAACGCGACGAGCTGGTCTTTGGCCTGATGGTAAGCATAACGCCGGCCCATAACGATTGCAGTGCCACCCAGACCTTTGAGACACAAAGGCCTGCGCGGTACTGCAGTGCGCTCGTTACCCTGAGACATTAGATATTAAGTCTCATAAGCCCAGTAATTTCACTGGCTACTCTGCTCATCAAACCGGAACACAGTAGTGCTTGCACACTACTGCTTGGCGGCAGATTTCACGAGCAAAGCGGTGGTAACAACCCAGACGGACACTCGCAGAAGAGTTCGTCCTCCCACTAAGAAAAGGTTTAAGGATCATTTTATACATAGAGACTAAACGAACCCTGTTCGTCCGAATAAAAAATTACGGGGTACATGGCCAGTGTCGTAACTCGGACAGTGCCAGCGGTGCCCAGGCAAAGGGCAGCGATCCTGTAGGGGCGCAAAATAGACCACACCCATGATTAGATTAAAACATTAGGGCAGAGTTGTAATAGCTCGCATCGGGCGCACAGAAACGGCACTGCCAGCGATGCCCAGGCACAGGGCGTAGAGCATGGAGGGGCGCAGTATATACCAGCGGCGAGAATACGGATCATTTCGATAAAAAAAATTCGATAAAATTGACAGTTAAAATCGATAAAGTGGGTTTTATTCCATAAAATTTACAGTTAAAATCGATAAAGTGGGTTTTATCGATTATAACTGTCAATTTTATCGAATTTTTTTTATCGAAAAGATCCGTACTCGCGCCGTAGATCTGTGGAAGATTAAAACTTAGAGCGCAGTTATAGAAACTCGCATCGGATGCACAAAAGGCTAGTAACGGCGCTGCCCATGGCTCCACAATGCCTAGATACGGAACAAATACTTTCCTTTCTTCTTTGATGCACAAACATTTGTTTTCGTTGAACCTGTAGCTCTTCTAGGTAAGCTATAGCAGTTGAGCCTGAAACGTCTACACCAAGAGGGCTGTCAAAATTGTATTTTTATTTTTAACTTTTTCACAACTAGTTTCTGCTCGCGATTTCCCATAGTGATGATTCCAACAGGAACTGTGCAATTTTCCGGGATTAAAAGTCGCTTAGGTTACTCTCCGGTCCATGCTATACCTAAGCAAAAGATCACATCGATCCGTTGTGTTGTTGCTGCGTGAAAGAAAGACAAACCAACAAATACACTTTCACATTTATTTATATTACAGATTTATTAAGAGTAGATAACTAAGAATTGGTTTGACCCAAAGCAAAAACTATCTAGCCCGAATGAGGAGACCTAAAAACAAATACCACCATTGCCAATTGATTCACGTTTTTGTACTTCCTGCGATGCTAGAATTAAAGTATCTTTCTAGCATCGTGGGTAGGTTGAATGTACCTACATTCACAACTTTTTTCGACAAAGATCCAAAGTCAAGCACATCTCGTTTGAAGTAACATGCTTCTCAATTAAATTTGCGAATAATTGCCTACAGAGCTTTTGTATCCGATAACAATTTAAACTCGTTAGACTACAATCGATTGCTATGCTCTGATGAATAATTGCTTTCACGCAATTATACGGGACACCGTCAGCAGTTTGGTAATGGATAGCACAAAACTATAACTAAGTATGTCTAACTGTTAGATATTATAATTAATTATATTAATAGTTTTTTCGTATCCTAGGTTTTATCTTAGTAATAGGGATGTTGCATCAAACAAAAAATAATTAATTTCTGTCGTTATACAGGTTTAAGAACACAATAAAAATGAAATTCACAAAAAATATATAATTTCAACAAAGGTACTGCATCTAAAAATTTCCCGAACTCAACGAATTTTTTTTATCATCTAATCAATCAATTGTAAATTAAGTGATACAAACAAATTCTTTACATTTCAATAAATAAAACATATATCCCAAATACGTACTTAAACGCAGTTTTTGACGGCGAAATCAACAAAATCCATGTACAGCTTTACGGCCCGCGTTGAACCAGTGACGTCAGATGTTCTGTCAATTTTGTATGCGGCCTTTTAGCGCTCAGTAGATACACCCGATGTTGACTCTCATTTTTGACGATTATAAACCTATGATTTCTAGGTTTTTCTATATAGACATTTGATTCTCATGCGAAAACGAATTGATAGACATCATAAAAAAAAGGAGTCAACATCCATATTAAACCTATTTTTATTATAATCTTACCATTAGCTTGGCTGGTAAGTAAATTGTGAAACTCCTAGTTTATGTATTATTGCTAAATACAGTCGACACCAAATAAAATGGGATAAGGGCAAGATGACGAATAAGTGACCTGCATCAATGAAGGTATCTATCGTATTCTTATTACTGTACCTACTACCGATATTTTCCTTCACCAAGGGCTCATTGTAGGATTCAAACGCTCTATCTATGAATCGGAGTCTCACTATTACGAAGCTGTCATCGCTACAACATAGTTATTATTCTATAGTTCTCTACGTCGTCACAAAGAGCAAACAATTCGTGTACAAAATACGTGTCTACACGCGATTCATAGATTTTCTGCTCTCGCGAATATCCGCATTTGCAAGAAAAGAAACGTCTTTTACGCTTTGTGACTTGAACAAAATGTTTTGAGTGTCTTTTCCTGTGCTAATTGAATCATGCAGCGTAATCTTAAAACGAAATGAAAATCAGTCTTTTTCTACTTACAAAAATGAGGAGAATTATAATTTGGACCTTTTAATTCGTTTATAGATTGATTCTAAAAATGTTAATATCGTACCGATAGAAGAATACAATGTAGATTTATAAATATATTTGATAAAGTATGATGAGAGACTACAAGATAACATTGATGGTTTTCCATTTCTTTGAAGAGCTAATCTTTGATCGACATAATATGGTTTAATTTATATTTTTAGGGTTATTTAAAATTGTTACAACATAAGCTTACACACTCATACCCCTGCAATAGGATACCCCGTGGTGCATGTACACAGATACACAACATCCAAGATTCGAGAACAAACATTTGGCTCACCAAACAAAACTTGCTCCGGCCGGGAATCGAAATTCCCATGTCCCGTGCTTTGCAGGCGGTAAGTAATGGAGCCGTAACCAAGATTGAGAGGCCCTTTTTAATTAACATTATAGAAAACTAAGAGTTGGGGAGGTATTGATGAGATGGAATATTGTAAGATATGAATAAAAAGCCTGCAATATTATAATGAATGTTTGATGGCTCTAAACCGGTTTTACACCAGTCAGTATAACGTACCACACCTTATTGATTCACTCTTCCTTTAACCTTAACGCTGATTAACTGGTATTAATAAACATACTTTGTTTCTTGATATAGAAATTCTAAAGAAACTATTGAATCGTAACGGCTCTCAATGCCTTCTGACGAGACGAAACACTTGTCAAAGAACTGAGTTAAGTTCGCACGCTACTAACAAGGTCTGCAAGTGCAAGGAGGATTGCAGGACTGAATCCTAGCACATTGGAATAAAGCTTAGTGTTGTTAGTCTAGTGAGTACGCGCTTTTGCAACTAAAAAAATTCAATTGCAGCCTTTGAGGAAATACTCCATTGCAGCCCGCCAAATTGTTATGCGACATGTGCTATATAGTAGTGTGAGTGAAAAACACATAAAACAAGTGAAATTGTTTAAAAAAAAGCGGGAACAGACTTCTATGAAAATAATTGAATACATGAAATTTCATCCTCAACTTTTCCATCTTTAACGGTGGTATACTTTCATCAAATTTAAATGGCAACGCTTCGAGACTCCCTCCCAAACAAAAACAAAAAGAAATTTCAAAATCAATAAAATCCGTTAACGAATAAAAATTATGGATCAACAATCAATCAGCCTCTATTTACCTAGATAAACTTTTTTTAGTTTCTATTGGATGACTTATAAAAAATACGCGTGCGGTCACACATTAAAAAAACAGGCGTCGACCTCAGGATCTCCTTAATTCTGTACGTAATCAGATAAAAGAAGTTTTTTTTTTAATGTATCATGTTATATCAAGAACTTAGGACTGGATGACAGTGTAAACGTAACAATTTAGCTCAATTTCAACTTGGCTAAAGTAATACAAAAAAATTATTTATTTATTCGAACTAGGTTAGGCTTGAAGCAGTAAGTATGTAATTAAGAACTTAATACTATTATAATAACAGAAAAAGTAAACAACAAAAACTAAAATAACTAAATAAAATACACACTAATTTATTTACAATCTTAATCTAATAATCCGCTACCAGTAGGCAACGTTCCTAAAATGCTGGCCGCATTGCCACGTTGAATGGCAATGCTTAATCTTTGACCAAAGTAGAGGCCAGCATTTTGGTCACGTGTGGCTTCGACAATACTAAGTAATACTAAGCACATATGTAATGCCACAACTTCGTTAGCTATAAGCATAAACACCCGCTTCACGCCTTATTCTATTAACAATCATAACTACCTAAACTAACACAAGCAACGACAAAATATGTGTGTATTTTTAAAGGGAAACCATCACTTGACATCAAGGCGGCGATTACACAGAGGCTATCACAACACACCCGACAGTGAGGGCAGCCCCCAAATTACGAAGTCGTAATTGCACGTTCTGTTCGACGTGTTCTATCGACCGCTCTGACACAGCCTTTGATTTGGAACTGCTTGAGTTGCAAGACTCGTTTAGGACAATGATCGGTTTTAATCGTACCGCAATTGATTTTTTGTTTGATTTGAATACTGACTTTGAATATTGTTAAAGCTACAGTACTATTATCCGATACTATTTTTTCACACGACTGTACAAAAAAGGAGTGTATATGTGTTTAGATTGTTTAGGGTTCATGTATATATGTATGTGAGTTTCTTTATTCCACCATAACTTGTAAATGCCTGAAAAGATTTGGATGTGGGGTATGGTTAGAATCCTTACATCATCCTGAGTGACACTGACTAGGGCAGTCGAATTGTTAATGTAACTTTTGTTATTTCTTTTTAATATCGCTATTGGATTGATTTGGAAGAGGTCTTTTTGAGCGATAAGATCATCAATTCTGACACACATTTTTTTAAGATTTTAGTTTTTAATATTCCTTGTGTTTCAAAAGAGCTTATTTATCTAACTCAAGGTCGTAAATAGAATGGAAATGAAATCTTGGAGTGTAAAATTTGATAAAACAATAAATAATCCAACGAGAAAACAAAGACAAAAGTGAACATATTGTATTTTTATAGGCAAGAGTGCTACATCGTGCATAGACTGTGCTTGGCTACAATTCATAGTCGCTTGACATCAAGCAAGATTGTGGTCAAACACAAGCCTATACATACAGATAAATAAAATTGAAGTGTCTGTTTGTAATATCAAAATAACAGCTTTTTACTAAATGCATATGAAAGTATATACCTACGGTACCTATAACAAAACAAACATTTTTAAAACTTTTGTCTGTCTGTCTGTCTGTTTGTTCCGGGTAATCTCCGAAACAGCTGGTCCGATTTTGACGGGACTTCCAATGGCAGATAGCTGATGTTACAAGGAGTAACATAGGCTACTTTAATTTTAAAAAATAATTAGGGTTCCGCGAAAAAAATAAAAACCATGTAATCCAAAATCTCCACGCAGGTGAAACCGCGGGGCAGCAGCTAGTTCACAATAAAAAAACATGCTAATTTTTTGATGCTATTATTTTAAATTTAGGGATCAAAATACTTACTTTGTCAACTTGACGTTTTCTTATTTTATGGATTGTTTGCGGGCGAGCTGTGATGCCATAAAATAAACATATATGTCGCACCGTCAGCAGGGCTATTCCGTATCTCGGTTGACAACTCAAAGTGATGATCACTTGGCAAAGTGTACAACGATGAACTGTCAAACAGCTAGTTTCGTATTGGCTAACCTCAGTTATCAACTTGGATGACGTCATGAGCACCGAGTTTCGCGGTTAGTCACTTGTTACTCACCATAACTCATTTTGACAGATGTTTCTGTATCGATAGTTTAAAATTGCGATTATGTAAGCATAGTGGACATCAAATTTGATAATCACCGAGGTTTGTGATAGACACTACCCAAAAGCAGTGTTTTATAAATTCGAGTGATTAACACCGTCGATCGACAACAACGATTTTGTTGTGATTGTGATGCTGGAGTATTTATTATTATATATTTTATGATTAGATGGTAGGGCTAAGTCTTCTGCGAGTGTCCGTCTGGGTTGGTACCACTACTATGCTCGTGAAGTCTGCCACCAAGCAGTAATGTGCGAGCATTACTATGTTCCCTTTTGATGAACAAAGTAGCCAGTGAAATTCAGTGGCTTATGCTGAGAATTAATACCTAATGTCTCAGGGTAACGAGTGTACTGCAGTGCTGCGCAGGTTTTAGTGTTTCAAAGTGTGAGTGGCACTGTAATTGTTATGGGCCGCCGTTATGCTTACCATCAGGCAAAGAGCCCGCTCGTCTCGTTATCCAATAGTATAAAAAATAATTTTACATAATATTAGCTGTTTCCCGCGGCTTCGTTCACGTAGCCTAAGTTACTCCTTGTAATATCAGCTATCTGCCATCGAAAGTCAGGTCAAAATCGGTCCAACCATTTCGGAGATTACCCGGAACAAACAGACAGACAGACAAAAATTTAAAAAATGGTTAATTTGTTATATATAAAAAATGGTATATACTTTCACATGCACATGTGGTAAAAAGCTGTTATTTTGATATTACAAACAGACACTTCAATTTTATTTATTTGTATGAGTTTTTAATTTGCCTCCTTTATTAATTCGGTATCATAACCTACTTACTTTATTTACTATCACCAAATTTCTAATATTGAACTAACTTTTAAACAGTAATTAATCGAATGTTGCTCGAATGGAATGAAGATTACCTACGTAATGAATTACTATGAATTTTACCCAAAGAGTTTACATATATTTTACCATACATAGTTATAGTATAGTCTGTGATTTTATTTTACCGCCACTTTATCTTAAATACACCGGCTAAAATGAAATGTCCTCAAAATGTTCCACGCACAACCCTCAAAAAGCATTAAATAACTTAGTCGTATAATAGTCGATAGAAAATAGTGTTGCGCTAGTGAAGTCCTGAAAGACACCGTTAGTCACTATAACCAGTTGTCCACTCAATGTGATACGCAATACCAAAGTTATGATAAATCAGTTGACATCAAATGTCGGTGTACAACCAGACTCGGTTAATCACTAGAAACGTAAAAGTTAGCGAATAGGGGGGCAGGACGTTGCTTTCTTTGTACAGGGTGTCAAATAGGATTTTGTTTGACAAGAAATTCATTAGTTTAAGAGCTACACATTGGACTCTCTAGAAAACGAAAATTAGTTTCGAAACAGACTTTCTATGCAAATGCATGTCATTGAAATCCAACTTGCGCGTCTTCGCCATCCAATTTTTAACTCTGTAAAAACTGTACTTGGCAAATTAAATATCATTATTAGACCAACTTCAATTACCTACACAACAAACAAAAAAATAATTATAGTAATTTTAAATTCCATTATAGTTTATTTGAGTTACAATCAGCCTACTAAGATGTCATAGTCTATACAAAGTCACTAAATGCTCCATGTGACTATGCCTGCTTTGATCGAGAATTATTACCTATATAGAGTGTGTTATTCCAGAAACGCATTATTTAAGCGAAAGTAAAGTTGATAGTATAAACACAAAACAACAAAATTCTTTCCACACATCGCTCTTCATTTACGAAAGCACTACTCCGCAAGCTAAGCGAAAATATCATCTCCACAATTCCCGCAGTTTTTCACAGTTTAAACATATCCCGGATTCCCGGCTTAAGGTTCCCGGGGTCAGTTTATCTGTCAACTGACCGCCGGCTGCCTTTGTTGTCCACCATTTATAAAGTTGAGCTTTATCGTTGAAATCTTTTTACACCGACTGTCCCTTTGTTGTTCATATAGCCAGTGTAATACATTTCAGGAGATAAGACGTTGAAACTCGGCTGAGACGGTTTTATTAAGAAAATACAAAGTTGTGTAGTTTTCTTTTAGTTTTTAATGGGTTTTTTTCATTTGGTAAATGGGGACAGATCGTACTTTTTTCTTGTTTGTACTGGGGGGACAGACCAGTGGGACAAACCGGAATAATCCAGATATTCGATCTAGGAGATAATCTTCACAAACTGTCTCTCATAATGACTTAATTAATCGATAATGGCAAGTAGCTTAGATGAAAACCGTTCTGAAGATAAACGGGAACATTAATATTAACTAAAACATTATTTACAGCGCCCCCTGGTGAGTTTATGCCATAACATGTATCTAAGAACCATCGCCGACGTGTCACAAACCCTATGCAGAAAACCGTATCTAAATCGGTCAAACCGTTCTGGAGATAAATGGGAACATTCATGTGTGCACACACTAACAAACAAACAAACAACCTCTCACCCTAAACGCATATACCGTCTCCGTTCCGTAGCGGGTAAAAATAGGCTCTGCGATGCAGTTTTAGGCTTTATGTAATAAAAGACACAATATTATTGTGATGTGAAAGAATGAAAATATTTAGTTCTAGCTCCGGATTCACTCAAGTCAAGATTGTCAAAGTAACCGTACATTTTGCTGGAGAAAGTAGCCCACTGCCCATGTCACTTTATAACTCATAAACTACCTACTGTAAGAATAAAGGTAGAACATGGTGTGGTACAGTGGTGCTGCGCTATGACGTCAACAAGTCAGTGCTACGCCGTAGTCATCCCAGCGTTACGCAAGGGACGACGCGAGGAAGGACAACAGTCCTCATTGAACTACGAGTGAAAATAATATAATAATAATAATAAACTTTTATTCATTCAAAACAATGGAGCATTTGGTACATAGGTTGTAAATTATTAACTATATATTATACTGTTTACAATAATATCAGAGTGAAGTTAAAGTGAGAAACATCCAATAATGTACCTTGGTTGAAGCTCAAAATACACGTGTATCGATTATTCAAGCCGAGTTGTCTCATTTCTGGACCTAACACTACATACAAAAAAATCACGTCGATTTGTTGCTCCGTTGCTGCGCGGTAGAAAATAGCAAACCAAAAATCACACTTCCGCATCTAAAATGTTAGTAGGAAATTTTGATTTTTTTTCCACGACAAAATTTTCTCTACGAAATGATGGGAAATATTTTTTGCTTTTAATAGTATCAGGAATATCATAATGTCAATGTCCAGTTACCTATTTATGACAATTTATTCCTATTAATAATATTCCTACAAATATGTTCTACGAATATTTATATGAATTACTCGTAAAATCATCAAAGCCTTTGAGTTATACAAGAAGACATAACAAGTATATTATTCACAGATATATTAAAACCCCAATTGGTATTGTTTAATTTTATTAGAGCCAGCATAAATTTTACCAATTATAATTTTAATCAATCGAATCCTCGTTTATTGATAAGCTTTAGTTAATTTCGCCGATCGTTTTCAAGAAAATAATTGTTTGTTTCATTAGTCCTCTTTCGCGTATTTCTACCTTTGTTTTCTTTCCTTCCTTTTGATGCTAAGTTTTAATGGTTTTCTTTTCTATTGAAAAGGTATCGACGTAAAATTTGGGTCACTTGGTCATGGATAGGCTTTATGTTTGCAAGTAAACATAAAAAATGGCTTGTAGGTTCATAACAAATTTATGTATACGCTGCTGAAGTTCCTGATATCGTAAGTTGTTTTTTATGTAACCGTTTAACCACAATTTTACCAAATATATATTTAGTAACGCACAAAATAGACAGAGCAGAAATGACACTTAACTGCCAATCAAACAATACCTTACCACCATGCTAAACCAAAAAGCAACAGGGTCCAGGCAGTAGTCGTGCTCTAAGTACTAAACTATCAAAATAATTTATAATCAACAAATTTTTCTGTTGCTTTTTTTTGTTTATTAATTTAATGTAGGTTTTTTATTTACCAAACTGATCAAATTAAGTTCACTTAGAATCCCGCGTATTGATTGACGGACCAAAAAATATCAAGTCTTGGCAGTCAATCTCATGAAAATCGTTCAACATACGGTTAAAGAATCAACGCCCAATTTCAACGTGCTTGTAAAATCGTTTAAAGTCCCAAACGCTGCAGAATTTCTAACTACCCGCATTTGTTAGCCGCCACTGAAACTGGCGCGTTGATTTACTGAACTGCACAAACATTTTGTGCTATTAATCTTGCATGATTGCTCGCGCTGTAATATTGAGCGGTCAACGGCATTCACACGTTTGGAATGCGACCTCACAGTTCTATTTGCACATTTATATGTAGGGGTTTGTGTTCTGTAGAATATATGAACGGGGGAATAGAATATATTGATGAAGCTGGAATGACTTGAGCTTTTTATATTGACGAATACGCCTCAATTTAAAAGGAATATATCATATTTGTTGAACTTTGAATGAGGTATATTTCTTTTTGACAAATTATTTCATCATTCTTCGATAAATCGTATTTAGCGAAATATGAAGCGTTTGATTAACAGTACTTTTATTACAGCCAAACACCATTTAATAGATGTTCAACACTTATAGAATAATTCGAAAATCAGTAGATTCAATTTAAATAAAGTTCATTGCATGCGGACTCCAGAAGAGCCCTCTTGAAAGATAAACGGATGTATCATAATATAATATATGTATACTAGCTTCTGCCCGTGGTTCTCACCCACGTTCCCAAAGGAACCGTGCATTATTCTGGGATAAAAATAGCCTATGTTACTCTTCGGTCCATAAACTATATCTATGCCAAAAATCACGTCAATCTGTTGCTCCGTTACTATATAAAAGAAGGACAAACCAATAAATCAACAAACCTAAAAACCACCAAACTCACTTTCGCATTTATAATCTTAGTAAGAAGTAGGGTATGTAGGATTAATTCCTTCTTGTATGACGTAAGATATACAACTGTTTAAAAAAGCAAGAAACCCGTAGACATTATTTTGTTTAAAAATGTTGTTTACAAGATACACAATGTACGTAATACGTAATGTGTTATATTATAAATAATTTATTACTCAACAATTAAAAAAATTTTTTTTAGACGTGCTAATTGCCTTTATTAACTAGCTATTACATAAATAAAAACTACATCTAACCTAGCTAGCTACAAAAAACAGTTGGATAATCTACAAGCCCTAGTAGGCCTATAGATAATCCAAATGTTCTAGCCCACTACCAGTAGGAAGCGTACCCAATGCTGGCGGCATTGCCTCGTTGAACCGCAATGCTGATCCGTTGAGCCAAATAGTTACCAGCATTAATTACAATTAAAAATAAATTAGATATATTATAATGTGGGTATTTTATAGTTTTAATTCCGCGATAAAGAATGTCTAATGGCCTAAGTTCGATTTATTGAAAAATAATTGATCCATCAAATAATTGAAATTAATTTAAAAGTACCTACTGGCCACTGAGCCAATATCCCTCATCAGGTTTAACCAAGCTTTGGCGGCATAAAACTATGTACATTCGAAAACTACTGTCATAACATAAAATTTTACCGATCTCTTTAACTATCCCAACAAAAATCATTACACGAGTCATTTAGCATCAACTCCGCCTTAAACAACTATGCCGTCCATAAGAACTTTAGCAAACAGTTTAAAGTATTTAGCGAAGTTCTGGCAAGTCCCCAAAAAGTTTAGCAACAGATTACTTCTGCTACCTAGTGGAGAACAAAAAAACGTACAAAATAACAGTAAGAACAGTTGAGACAAGCTATCAAATATGTATTTCTTTGAGTGCTGTTGTGTGTTTTACTTTATTGCCTAACTAGCTGCTGCCCGCGGTTTCACCCGCGCTGAGATATTGGATTTTTTTCCGCAGAACCCTGATTCTTTTTCAAAAATAAAAGTAGCCTAAGTTAATCCTTATAACATCAGCTATCTGCCAGTGTAAGTGCCGTCAAAAGCAGCCCAGCCGTTTCGGAGATTACCCGGAACAAACAGACACACTGATAAAAATTGTTGTTTTGTTATAGGTACCGTATATACTTTCATATGCATTTGGTATAAAGCTGTTATTTTGATGTTACAAACAGACACTTCAATTTTATTTATTTGTAGTATAGAAGAGAGGAGAGACGGGTGGTATTCTTAGCTAGGACTTATATGGCCAAAGTCAATACAAATAAAGCTTCAGAATAACGGAATTATAGAATATATAATCCAAATTACCGCCGCCGGCTGAAACTTCCTTGAACTCAGATTCAGTAATAAATTTCATTTTTTTCCTTATTGGTGCCCATACTCTTTCTATTACACTCTCTAAATGTAGAATCGTAATGAAATCTCAGTATCTTGTAGTTCAATCTCGAGCGGCGAGTGTTTGATACAGACAATGCTGGGCTTATTTTTGTAAATTGCTACGATAGCAGTGAAAATATTTTGCTAAGCTTTTATCTCGCTATAATTTTTTCTTTGGATTAGTAGAAGGAAGGGGCACATTTTTTGTATTTATAGAAAGATTAATGCTGCGATGCGAACTCAAGTTCGCAACAAGTAATACTTTTACAATTTTGTTAGTGGGAGGACTAACTCTTCTGCGAGTGTCCGTCTGGGTTGTTACCACCGCTTTGCTCGTGAAGTCTGCCGCCAAGCAGTAGTGTGCAAGCATTACTGTATTCCGGTTTGATGAGCAGAGTATCCAGTGAAATTACTGGGCTTATGAGACTTAATACCTAATGTCTCAGGGTAACGAGCGCACTGCAGTGCCGCGCAGGCCTTTGTGTTTCAAAGTTCTGGGTGGCACTGTAATTGTTATGGGCCGGCGTTATGCTTACCACCAGGCAAACGATCAGCTCGTCTCGTTACCAAATAACATAAAAAAAGACAAAAGTAATACGGACAAATAATCGTTTGGCCTATAATATTGTCTACATAGTTATTGCTTCCGACGGGGGTAAAAAAACACACATCATTGTTAAACTTTCCTATCTTATATACCATCTTCAACGCAATGACGGCCTAAGTCGTCATTCGTCTCTGCATGCAGAGCGAGGGGCCCTGGTTTCGATAACTGGCCGGGGTAAACTTTTTGTGCTGATATAAAGTTTGTACTAAGGTATTGGATGTTTATGTTGCGTATTTGTGTGAACACACTCAGTGAGTTCTAGTGCAGAGCTATGAGCGTTATTGTAATTATTATTTATTTAACATACCTCATTAAATTTCCGAATTTATTTCTTTTAAGACCTTTTTTGCCATTCCTTAACTAGTTACCCAGAGCCTCTTTAAATCTCTATAAACATAAGAAACAATCTCGTTTCCCTCGAGGTGGTTCATAAGTATGTCACCGCTGGGTCCAAAGTGTAACGACTCTCGATTCCAAGGGTCTCTCGGCTTGGTTGGATGCTTCGGTAAAGCGGCTCCAATTTCCGCAGGATTCTGTTAAAGCTTGAAGGTGAAAAAGGTGTTTGCCCTTTTCTAATATTTAAAGAGCGCGTTGGATTTTTTAATTTCGAGTACCGTGGCTTTTTATTATAAATCCTCGTACTTATCCACCTCTTTTTTAATTGCAGATAGATTCGCTTTTTAACACTTTTTCACCTGATCTTAATGGAAGATTTGGTCAGAGGCAGTGAGCCCACTTACCTTCCTAACGTTAATTGCTAACTCGACTCAGGGGGCTTACTCCGAAAATCGGATGTCGAAGCGTCAGCTGACGAATCGCCGTTTTCCTAACATGAAAGTGTTTCGAATCCAACGTTCGAATCGATATTCGTAACTTAACATTTTGTCTTTCGTGATAAGAAAATTGCGATCCATCAACCGAATCTTCAACGTTAAATTTTCGGAGTACTCGAGACTATAATTTATCAACATTTGTGCCTAAGCGAGCTACTTATTTTTAATCTCCCCTGCTTATTTTTAATCTTAAAGCAATCAAAGCTTGCAAAATTGATGGAAGGGGTAGACCGCGTAGGTTCGTAAGTTGATAAAAAAACCAAAACCCATAGACTCGAGTAGCATTGAGTCGAGTCGAGATACTTATGTATCCCGTCACCGTGCATGCATAACGATGTTTTCGTAAACCTAAAACTCATTGTACGGTACCATCATCGACCTACGAATTTGGAGTAAAACCTCACTACCACTGAGCCAGCCAAAACACCATTAGAAAGAAAGAAAAAGGAGTTTTGGCGGGAATGCGAAAATGTGCTGTTGTTGAGTTTGTGTTATTTACTAAAATCTATGTTTTATCGAGTGTTAATGTATAATAATGGTGGATTATTAATCATTAAGTGTTCTTAAATGTGCATGAGTGAAAGGCAAATAGTACAACACGCAAAACGTGTATTTTCTCATTCAATCCAAAACTCCATAGAAGCATTCAGTAAAGTATCCACCACTTTACTGAAGCGTCACTTCGACTCGACCACGCCTAGACTAAACTTTAACGTGACTGACGACTTTTATGCATCAAAACTAGAGAACTATTATAACTTGACACTGGCTAAATACGCAAATCACGTGAAGCCAAAACAAAAAAAAAAAGAAAAAGTATTTAGGTATTTAACAGCATTCACTATTAAAGAAAATTAGGTAGCACATAAAAGAAACAGTTACGCCAAAGGGGATCTCAGTATCAAGCCGAGCGCAGTGACACTGAACACTGTTACACTGATAATACAGGCGTATCGTGGACAATTTTTTATTTTTTTATGTTATTTGGTAACGAGATGAGCTGGTCGTTTGCCTGATTGTAAGCATAACGCCGGCCCATAACAATTGCAGTGCCACCCAGAACTTTGAGACACAAAGGCCTGCGCGGCACTGCAGATCGCTCGTTACCCTGAGACATTAGGTATTAAGTCTCATAAGCCCAGTAATTTCACTGGATACTCTGCTCATCAAACTGGAACACAGTAATGCTGGCACATTACTGCTTGGCGGCAGACTTCACGAGCAAAGCGGTGGTAACAACCCAGACGGACACCCGCAGAAGAGTTAGTCCTCCCACTAACTAAACAATATTGACGAACATTGTCTTTAAGTATTTTGTGTTAACTATCATAAAGTCAAGCTGGAAAGCCTAAACCCAATTCATTATCAAAGCAAATTTCAATAGCAATCAGCTGTCCTATTATGCTTCCTGAAACACCCTAACTAATCAGTCAGCGCGCAGTAATACGTTATTACGCAATTAATTAAACACCAAAGGGCCATGATTGATTCGCTAATTGATCCCTTGGCTGTCACTGTAAGTAAACAATGGTTGTAATAACCAGCAATGTAACAAAACCACCTGTTACGTTGACTGATTTACAGCATCGAGAAATTATTTTCTGAATCGACTTGAGTTACGTAAACAGCGTAAATATCTACATCTCTTCTGCGAGTGTCCATCTGGATGAGTATACTTAGCCGTAATGTACAATCATTACTGTGTTCCGTTTTGATGAGGAAAGTAGTCAGTGAAATTACTGGGATTATGAAATTTAATACCTAATGTACGTGATACGTGTCTAGGATGTGTTTAATTTTTTTGTGGTAAGATCCTATCGCTCTTACCACAGAAAAATTAAACACACAATACATCTGTATTAAACAGCGTTTAACACCTAAACATGCCTTAGTCGCGTGTTTAAAAATGAGCAACAAATCTTGATTTAAGTAGTGTCTAACCATACTCTAACTCTATTCTATTGTGACATTTCTATAATCATTTTAGACGTTTATCTTTAGACACTGTCTAGCTAAGCCCCGTCTAAAAGTGTTTTTTGTGCTACCACGGTATATTTAATCCACGAGTAAATCCTATTTTTAAAACAGACTAAGTTTTCGAATCGCAAAATTTTAAATGAAAATGTCTCCTCTAAAGCAAAATGTAGATCACCAAACAAATTAACCGAGTACTCAATTAACCTTAAGACTACCGCCGCAATATACTGCAGTCTAGTGGACTCCGGGCAGAGAGAACCCCGAGAATTTCTCATCCAATCCACAAAGAATTTAATCAGAAAGAAAGCACATCCGAGAAGCGGGCTTTATCAAACCATGCGCAGCTGTTGTCATAAAACAACCGTAGTATAAACAGTATGGGTCTTACTACAAAAATACTAAACAAACGTGAAACCTGTGTTAAACACTATATAACGCCTAAACTTGCCTTAGTCGCGCGATTAAATATGAGCAACCACAAATCCTGATTTAAGTAGTGTCTAACCGTTGTCTATAACAATTCTGTTGTGACATTTGTAATCATTTTTGACGTGTATCTTTAGACGCTGTCTAGCTAAACAGGCGACTAAAAATAGTTTTTTTGTGGTGACACTATTATAGAGAACTTACGTAAAACACATGACTCGTTTGCAGTTTCATCCACAGCTCTCGTGGTGTAATTGATAAGTTGATGGACTTACTCTGTTACTTTACGGGTTCCATTTCTGCTACGGGACAAATAGGAACCCCTCTCTGGATACGTGTCAAGGTCATATGGTTTATGTATGTTATTGTCGCATTTATTATCTTATTCATCCTAAAATTACCCGTGGATTGTTTATTATTTTTGTGGTTCTGTTCTATTAATTATTTAAACTTTATGAAATATATTTTATAGTGTTAACCGACACTAGCGGATGTTCACATAAATATATACATCACAAAAATTTCGCTTCCAACAGGATTCGAACCTGCGTCTTCTGGCTTGCCGGGCCAAACGCCTTAACCGCTAGGCTATGGGAGCAATTAATGTTGATTGCGAAATTCTTGATATGATGTATTTCTTTTCGGCTTACAAGCCGTAGCTCCATCTAGCAGACCCGCTTTATAGCGATGCCTACTCCATTGTGATACGTTACAGTACCAATCAAATGGCGAGAGATTTTGCATTATTTAAACTTTATGAAATATATTTTATAGTGTTAACCGACACTAGCGGATGTTCACATAAATATATACATCACAAAAATTTCGCTTTGTAAGCCGAAAAGAAATACATCATATCAAGAATTTCGCAATCAACATTAATTGCTCCCATAGCCTAGCGGTTAAGGCGTTTGGCCCGGCAAGCCAGAAGACGCAGGTTCGAATCCTGTTGGAAGCGAAATTTTTGTGATGTATATATTTATGTGAACATCCGCTAGTGTCGGTTAACACTATAAAATATATTTCATAAAGTTTAAATAATGCAAAATCTCTCGCCATTTGATTGGTACTGTAACGTATCACAATGGAGTAGGCATCGCTATAAAGCGGGTCTGCTAGATGGAGCTACGGCTTGTAAGCCGAAAAGAAATACATCATATCAAGAATTTCGCAATCAACATTAATTGCTCCCATAGCCTAGCGGTTAAGGCGTTTGGCCCGGCAAGCCAGAAGACGCAGGTTCGAATCCTGTTGGAAGCGAAATTTTTGTGATGTATATATCTATTAATTATTGTTTGCATTGTATTTAATATGAAGTTTTAGTACACATTACACTATACAAAAAGGGGTTTAATAAACCCAATATTCTAATTTGGTCCGTAATACAAAATATTTGATTAAATTAGTGAATAAACATTAATAGCTATTCACCTTTACAATTTCACCTTAAATAATAAATAAATAATAAAACAAATTTATTCAAAAAAAGTTACGTAAACTTAAACTTAATGTAAGAAATACAGTGCTGTGTCTTTATACATATAATAATACTTTATACCTTAAATATACCCATCAAGTTTATCCCATAAAAATTTCAACACCCAATGCAATAAAAGACAATATAATACAATACTTTGTCATCATTCAGAGACCTACGAATAAGTTCATTTCATTTTATCACCGCAACGCGCTCTGAAAAGAGCTGCTATATAAATGTCACTTGACATCTTTGTCATTTAATAGTGTAGTGATGGTGCTAACATATCAACTGCAACTTGGGTCGCACGTTTGTAGTAATCCAGATTGATCCAGATTTGATTGTATTATTATTCGCAAACAGAATGAGTAAAAGCTTCACTTCAACTTTACGCAAATAAGCTCCGATAGCTAAGTTGGTAGTAACCCTGCCTGCAAAGCGATGGGTCCCGGGTTCGATTCCCGGCCGGGGCAGATGTTGTAAGCTTAAAGCTTGTTCTCGGGTCTTGGATGTTTGTGAAGTATATCTGTGTATGTCCATGCCACCTGCGACACAGGGAATCCTAGTGCAGGGGTATGAGTGTGTAAGCCTTTATGTTTATGTAAACACACTGTGATGGAAAGATGGTAGCCTTGAAAATCTACTCACTGTCGGCAGTATCAAAGACATAAGATTACGAGGAAATAATGTTAACACTATCCTCCTTAGCACCTTCTCAAGCCAATTTCATCAGGTGGTGAGGACAAGTATTGGAAGACAGATTTTCCGCAGTTACCATGTTCCTCAATAATGAAAGAGTGGCAGAGGAAGAAACTAGAAAGAAGAAGAAAGGACTGTAAAACTGACTGACTGACTGTATACCAATTTGGAACGGGCACGGTGGGTTTCTGGAAGGTTCGTTGACTTTGAGCACGGATTGGTTCTGTTGGTGTCTTTGTCATTTCTTATGCTCTGATAAAGACAGCATTAGTGATTCGGGTAGACGAATGTTGCAGAGGCCCGCTGTTAGAGTCATTTATTTTAACTTTCATAAGTGCTCCTTTGAATAAAGCATTTGGAATTTGAATGTGAATTTGAAAAACGTGCAGCTTGCTCAAAGTAGAATTAGGTGACATCCATTTTCACGTCACCTGCTCTACTGTTTATATAACGCACCACAACTTCCAAGTAGTGTACAAAAAGATATCAAAGCCGTTTAATTTTCCGCCAAAACAGTGTAATGACCAAGAGGGTCCTATAATAAGACTGACGAGATTTCCTCGTGATTTTATTGCCCACTCCTGAGAGTGAATCGCTCGTTTGGACATAACGACCCTCGATTCGCAGATCTCCATGGCCTGCCCTAATTTTCTTTGAGTTTTTATACGTGGCGTAAGTGCGTGTTCGCCGGGGTGGAATGGCATGCCCGCTATACTCGTATTGGATTTTCTTTAAACGGTTTTTTTGAAGAAGTCTTGTAAAACATTTTTCTTTTGAATCTGTTGGTTTTAAGGTTCTGTACTACTTCATTTTGAAAATATGAATCTGATAGAAAGAAGAATGCATGGAATGGTATATGTATACCTACATATTATATAAAATAAAATATATAGATGATTAACTCTGTTTGTAGTACGCAAATGTAGACATCACAAAAATTTCGCTTGCAACAGGATTCGATCCTGCGTCTTCTGTTTGTAGTAGTTTAAATTTACTTATACGCTATAAGTAATATAACAAGTCGTTACTATTTATATTTTTATGTACGATTTAAAGATACTATTATTAATATCTTGAAAAAATGGATCAAAAACATGCTTAGAATGAACAATACCACAATACAAAATTTTATATGAAATGGTACTTGATCAAAGGGAGACGTGGAGAGTTTTATACCAAGTTAACCGTGCCAAAATTGCCTTTCATAGGCAACTGAAATGTTTAATTGATTAAATGGAATTAAAATGAAATAGGTCGCATAAGGAGTCCATTCTAAATGCGCGTATTTCGTGATACTCGAAATACGCGCTTGACGCAAAAGCGTTGTTATTCTGACAAGCAAACGTACGTTTGCATGAGCGTCTAAGCTGCCCCTAAAACAAAACGAGACTGGAAGCTAACAGCAGCTTCGACCAATTCGTCCGCGCGTGGTTTTGTCCTTTTAACAAACTTGTGAAAAGGAATGCCTTTCAGCCTCAAACATAACACCAATTAGTGTGTATTTAAAAAAACCTCTCTTGCACTGCAACTAATTTTACTGTCGTTTTAGAAATTGCTGGCATGTTATTTTGTTGCGTACCAAAAAAGCTGATAAATATGTGTATTCTCATTTTAAATAATGAAACGATTTCCGAGTGAGTGGGAGAAAAACACAGATTTGTAATATGAGAAAAAGAATAATCTTCACCCAGAGAGACATCATTTTGTCTCAATAATCTGTGTCCATACAACAGTTGCTCCAACCGTGAGTGAGGTAGCTTTAACCAAGCGAGCCCTCAAGAGGTCTTACCACTAATGCGGGTTCATCACCTTTTCCATTTTCCCAACTTTCCGGCGCAGGGATTATTCTTGAAATCCTCTCCTTTAATCAAAAAAGCAATAGGCGTTTTAATTCAAAACGCTTTACACGAAGCTGAATAAACCAACATTGGGCCTTCGCAAGCCTTAAATATGTATGCATATGGGTGTTTGTCTACTAGCCTTTGAATCCGTTCTTTTTTGGACTATTGTTCTGGCTAACAAAATACATTTGAAAGCGAACTCAACTTAAATTATTCCAGTTGGTCAAAATTGGCAAATTTAAGTATTAACCCATCCAGTGTCGAGGGTCCCAAAGGAGCTGGCGCGGGGGAAATATACCTGTTTCCCCCACCTTAGCAATTTTAATAGTAATTTTATTATTTTATTATAGTTCAAGCTATTTTGAACCTTATCACCACTGAATAAGGTCTAACTGGTTTTTTTTATCGCCGGACCTACGTGGTACCGGCCGACATTAAAGCGTCATTAAGGTTCAATATAGTTAGCAATTTTATTATTTTATTAGTTCAAGCTATTTTGAACCTTATCACAACTGAATAAGGGCTAACTGTTTTTTTTTTGCCGCCGGACCGACGTGGTTCCGGCCGAGATTTCCAATTTTTAGATGGTAGCTATCCAAGCAAGCTTTATATTTTAAAGGAATTTAGCTCGAATTGAACTCAAATTTAGACATTTTTATGTTACAGCCAGTGATAAGGTTCTCGATGGTTATAGCTAAGAAAAAATATCAATGTAAGAATTTATGTAAATTTTAGCGATTCGACCCAAATAACTGCGTGAAAAGATCACCTGTATTTCTAAACTAAAAAAAAAAACTTTTAAAGCGTTTAACTATCAAAAACTTCTATCAGTCTCGGATTCGCCCACTACAATAAACTTTAATCGATACCTAAAAACTCGATTTAAAATAGATTAAAAACTCGTTCACAACTTTCAGTTAACCGTAAAAGTTCCCAAAGAAATCCCTACCCGAGAAATCTTTTCTGAAATATATTCGCAGCGTTTACCAAGAATCAATTTCTAGGGTTTTACTCAGACGATTTAATTCCATATACTTTCAGACCTCCGATCACAAAACATGTTGGAACCCAGTAAGGTTAAATAGGTAAGATAACATCTTTCAATTTAAAAGGGTCAGCAACAGTAGTTTTGCCAGAGGTGCTTTTTTCAATAAGAATATGTTCGAATCGAATGGAAAGCCTTAAAGAGAAACCAATTTCGTCGGGTCGGTCAGTCATGAGTTATTATTTTCTACCTTTCGGTTGACGTAGCAGCAAATGACTAGCCTTTTGAAACTGAATCTGAGCGCAAAATCGTAAACATTTCGGTAAAATTTCATACATCTTTGATCTAAGACATGCTTTAAGTAATAGCTTAAATGATATTGGTTTTATACGATGCAGTAGATCCGAATTTAGTACCTTTAGACACGTCAAAGCCATTAAATTATACTTATTAAAGTTGTTTTGAAATTACATATTGATGACACGAAGGATGTAATTGTATAAAAAATAAGTCACAACTTTTTTATGTTATTTGTTAATGAGACGAGCTGGTCGTGTGCCTGATGGTAAGCATAACGCCGTCCCATAACAATTGCAGTGCCACCCAGAACTTTGAAACACAAAGGCCTGCGCGGCACTGCTGTGCGCTCGTTACCCTGAGACATTAGGTATTAAGTCTCATAAGCCCAGTAATTTCACTGGCTACTCTGCTCATCAAACTGGAACACCGTAATGCTTGCACACTACTGCTTGGCGGCAGACTTCACTAGCAAAGCGGTGATAACAACCCAGACGGACACTCGCAGAAGAGTTAGTCCTACCACTAACAAGAACATCTACACACAACTATTTACACGAATCATAACAAATTAATAATAAAATTTGTGCCAATGTAAAGGATGGAACAATGCTGAATCCAAAATTCCAATTGCCTCTAGTTTGCCGCACGGAGCATTTTTCTTTCACGACCTAGAAGGCTGGTAGTATTAAATGTTTCCATGTACACAAAATTGAGCAGAACTATAAAGTAAGTAAATATTTGATGCTACTAAGGAACTTATTACTGTTTACTTTACTTACTTATTTGCTACTACGGAACCAAATCCACAAAGTCTCCATCTAACCCCAAAATATCCAAGCGTGAGAAACGCCGAAGAATAAAAATTGCTTCTAAGCGCCTTCCCGTCCGGATTGCTCTGAAACGTCTACAATAAAGATATTTTCTATACGCTATTATAATAGGTGTGGCCGAACAAATTCTGTACATTTGTCAGCTCCCTGCGTAGGGCAGGGCCATTAATTCAGGAGCACCATTTGTATTGTCAGTCGAAGGTAGGTAAACAATGTACTGGTGATAAAAAGGTCGTCATGAAATACGTTATTGTTGAGCTGTGAATGAAGTACTCGTATTTACGGTGATTGTGAAGGAGCGATGTTTTTTGTTGCTTCATAATAATTCTGATAGCGTTCTTGAACGTCTTCAAGCTTTAAGTTTAAGAGTGGCGTTACTTTTGTTACGTAGTATGTATATTGTACATTTAGTAAAAATGAATTACTTATGTTATTGTAGGTACATCCTTACTATACGCTTTTCTTTACTAAATGCGAAAGTATGTTTGTTGGTCACTTGGTTTGTGCTTATTTCACGCAGCAACAGAGCAACGGATCGACGTGATTTTAGGAGATAAAGTTTAGCCAGAGAGTAACATAGGCTACTTTTTATCCCGGAAAAAAGCACGATTCCTGTGGGAAAGCAGGTGGAACCACGGGTATATAATAGAAAATGCGAAAATGTGTTTGATGGTGTGTTGGTTTATCCTTATTTTACGCAGCATGGATGGACGTGAATTTTGACGCAGATGTAGTTTATGGACCAGAGACTAACATTGGCTACTTTTAATCTCGGAAAATATCATAGTTCCTGTAGGAATCTCGACGCGGGTGAAATCGCGGGCACCAGATAGTATGTAGTACATATTGTTTTCCTAAGATTTCCTGT
Organism: Crocallis elinguaria; assembly: GCA_907269065.1. Classification (NCBI taxonomy): domain Eukaryota; kingdom Metazoa; phylum Arthropoda; class Insecta; order Lepidoptera; family Geometridae; genus Crocallis; species Crocallis elinguaria. The sequence continues at coordinate 4,028,444 of OU026070.1, read as the reverse complement.
ATCACCACAGATTACGAAGATTATTTTTCCACAGTATCTAAACAAGGAACGAATATTGCGTTTTTGTAGTACATAATTATGCCCTTTTGAGTCAATAAACCTTAGGACCTATACAGATGAGGCGTTTTACGCGCAAGTCGAGACGCGTCGTAGCGGATCGCGAGATTGTGAGATATCAAAAGCTATAAATACATTCCATCCACATGTAATCACGCATTTTGATGCTCGAAATTTGAATTCGAACGCGCGACTCGACTCGCACGTATAACGTCTCATCTGGATGGCACCAGGGCTGTCGAACTGTTTTATCTTGTTTTTTTTTTGCTTACAGTATTTAGCGTTTTGCTATTATTTTGCCATGTAGACGAAAATGTGAGTAAAATCTAAAATCGGAATAGCTCTGAAGTGTCCCTGATTGAACAAAGATATAGTTGCTTGTGGCTTCGCTCTCAGATTTTCAACTTGAAAGCTAGCGAGGAGTAGAAAAAACCCTACCACTACGCACATAATTAGAATAAAGTACCTAGCTAGTTAGCAAGTAAAGTAAGGGTTAAATCATTTAAAACAATTATAGACTTGAGGAATAGCATAGTTCAGAAAGGAAAATTAAAAAGAATAAAAACATGACTAAAAACGTGTCTTATTTTTAAATGAATGAAAAACTGTGAAGTTCCACATAAATAAAAAATACTAGAATCTCAAACCCATGATATCAACCCATGGTTCACCTTTTCAGAATAACCACACAAAAGCCGAAGAAAAATTGCACCTACTCCTAAAAAATTACAAACATGAATATGGCCAGCGTATACGCCTATCTAATCTTCCGTATCATTTCCTTTTGTAATGAGGACATATCAGAGCCATAAATCCGACGGGTCGTGACGTCACACTACTGAATCATATCTGTGCGACGTGACGTCATTAATTTCACCGTATGCCGTCTTGCCAGGACATGACCGCAGGATGTTAAATTGAGTACGTAAGGTCGGGACAGTATGCGACAGCGAGCGTAATTTTTTGTATTTACGGTCGAGAAGTTGGTCTGGAAAAGATCGCACTACGTGATAAGACCGCTCATTATTATACTTAGACTAGCTGTGCCTCGCAGGTTAACCCACGTAGCCTAAGTTACTCTTTGTGACATCAGCTATCTGCCAGTAAAAGTCCCGTCAAAATAGGTCCAGCCGTTTTGGAGATTACCCGGAACAAACAGACAGACAGACAGACAATTACAAACAGAAAAATTTAGTCTTCAATAAACATACCAGATCCATAGCCAAAGTAGAATGAAATTACTAACTAAAATAAACTTTGATTACTAACAAAAATAGAATTTGTTGCTATACAATGCAATGCTATGATGATAAGAATAGTAGAACAATATATAATTCACAAAAAACTTTCTTGTATTAAAATATGTTAGTACTAAAAACCTGTCTGATAAAAGCGTCTAAATGTAAGTAATAATAATTATAATTGTAAATAATAATTGGATTGACATCATAGACCATTGATCATTCACAACTAATATTTCACGCAATAACATGACAACGTGACGTGAGTTGAGTTACGATACTGTTTTGCACTGTAACCTGACTGCAGTTTGACAGATTTGGGCCGGATTTCTAAGGCTACACATGAAAAATTAGACAAGTCGGCTCGGGGGAAATGTTGGCGAGATTTAATTGCGGATTAAATTGCGGGAAAGGATTTTTATTTACGGTACGTGGAACGTAGAGGAATAATAAAGTGGGAGGGTCTCAGAATTTTACTTTTGGAAGGTTTGGCAACTCTGAACTTAAACAATAAACATGGTTTGTTAAATTGCTGCTCTTTTTGGGTCTTACCAAACAAAAACACATGTTAAACCTCGTCTAGGTGTTAAACACTGTTTAACACCTAGACATGCCTTAGTCGCGCGAATAAATATGAGCAACCACAAATCCTGATTTAAGTATTGTCCAATTGTCCATGCGTTGTCTAAGGGGCAGCGTAGACGTTTATGCAAACGTACGTTTACTTCACGAAATCCGCGCTTGACGCAAAAGCGTTGTTATTCTGATAAGCAAACGTACGTTTGCATAAGCGTCTACGCTGCCCCTAACACAATTCTGTTGTGACATTTCTAAACATTTTTAACGTTTATCTTTAGACGCTGTCTAGCTAAACAGGCGACTAAAAATTGTTTTCTTGTGGTAACACTATTTATGTTTAAATCTAGTGATGGTCATACTGTCATCACTGCAATTGGTTTCTAAATCTTAAAAACAAATGATGCCCGGGAAGTCACGCAACATACGTGCCGGTAATGACACCCGGCACGGTTCATTCGTCAAATATCCCGGGATGCGATTCCGAACGAACCCATTAACCTGGCCTAACTGAGACGCCATTTGCGGAAAATTACTTTTTCTGCAACGTACGGACAGCGACAAGTTTAACAGGAAAAAATGTCCTTCGCGATGAAATATGCGCAATTTGTGCATCTCAATTTGTCGACAGACTGATAAAGCTTGCACAAAGATTTAATGGGAATGCCTTTTTAGCTATTTAATGTGAGTACAATCGAAAGATGTGTTTGAGTTTGATCGGTAAGAACTTCGTATTTTATTACCAGCTTTTATTTAACTTGACTTGTTAGTAGTAGTAGTTAGTATGGATCAAATCTTACAAACTAAATATGATCCACTTCCCGGTGGTCGATTCAAGTGAAATTTTACATACATGACATCACAGAGGTGATGAAACGACGTCAGGTTTGAAGTCTCATAAGCCCAGTACAATAATTAAATAATTAAAATTAGTATCATTTATATCAAAAATTTACCAAGTAAGTTAGACAGTACGTGTCATACATTTTTTTATTCATTTTATTTAAATTACTAATGGATGATAATAAAATGTTTGAATATGCGAACCTTTTAGATCCAGTGTCTTTGTAGAAATAATATTTTTTTTGTAAATTTATAAATAAATAAATAAACACTTACACTTACACACTCATACCCGCGCACTAGGATTCCCTGTGTTGCAGGTGGCATGGACACATACAGATACACATCACAAACATCCAAGACCCGAGAACAAACTTTATGCTTACAGAAAATCTGCCCCGGCCGGGAATCGAACCCGGGACCCCTCGCTTTGCAGGTAGGGTTCCAACCAACTTAGCTACGGAGCCGTCGGATTTAATTTTTATTGTGTCTTGTGATCTTCTTAAAACTGTATAACGACAGAAATTATGTATTTTGTGTTTTATGCAACGTACGTATGTACAGTAATACATGATAAATAGTAGAGGATAGTACCAATTAGTGGTTTTGTTTGGGTTAGGAGTATAATTTGGAGTATCATCATTTGGCAGTAGGTGTAACCACAATTGCAATGCGAAACGGAGCTCATAGCACTGATCAACAACACAAAATCCATACAGATAAATAAATTGAAGTGTCTGTTTGTAATATCAAAATAACAGCTTTTTACTAAATGCATATGAAAGTATATACGGTACCTATAACAAAACAACCATTTTTTAAATTTTTGTCTGTCTGTCTATCTGTCTATCTATCTGTCTGTCTGTCTGTCTGTTTGTTCCGGGTAATCTCCGAAACGGCTGGTCCTATTTTGACGGGACTTTCACTGGCAGATACTACTGATGTTGCAAGGAGTAACATAGGCTACTTTAATTTTAGAAAAATAATTAGGGTTCCGCGCAAAAAAATAAAAACCATGTCATCCAAAATCTCCACGCGGGTGAAACCGCGGGGCAGCAGCTAGTTAAATATATAAAGGGTTAATTGGGAAGATGTCTGCATTGCCATCACATAAAAACGGTGTAAAAAGACTGATATAACAAATGTTAAAAATTGCTTTAAAAAAGCTACGAACCGACTTCAGTAACAAACTACTGAACCGATTATGATGAAATTTCTATGGGACCACTCCTTTCAAATACAAAAAGAATTTTTCAAATCGGTTTATAAATGACCGAGATATGAGGTAACAAACATAAAAAAAAAATACCCGACGAATTGATAACCTCCTCCTTTTTGGAATTCGGTTATTAAAAAAACACGACTGTACTAGCCAGTGTCACTCCGGATAATGTAAGGATTCTAACGAGACACTATATATCCAAATCTGTTCAGGCATTTAAAAGTTATGGTGGAATAAAGAAACATATACATACATGGACCTTACAAGCATTTTTGTGCAGCCGTGTAATTATAGGCTAAGGTGCTAACCTTGTGCAATTGCGAGCCAGTTCTGTTCTAGTGGTGAATCTAGCAATTCACCACTATCTTACCTGATCTTAAGTGCTAGACAGAACTGGATCTCAATTGCACCTGCTGGATCTATAGGTTTTTTGTACACTTTTTGATAACAGAACGAGCTGGGCTTTTCCCTGATGGTAAGCATAACGCCGGCCCATAAAAATTGCAGGGCCACTCAGAACTTTGAAACACAAAGGCCTGCGCAGCACTGCAGTGCACTCGTTATCCAGAGAAGTAATTTCACTGGTGTTTGGGGACAGTTTTTTCACTTCGGTGGCTTCAAATGTCCCAACTCATCGTGTGTGACCGATACAACGATCTATTTCGCACTCAATTGGCACTACTCAAGACGCAGAATGACCGAAATTTGACCAAAAATTGGACCATCGTTCCACTCAAACCCCGACGCGTGGAGCTATGGAATTTGAGCTATTGTGAATGGTAAACTTTACAGGGGCTAAAACTTACTCTGAAAATCGAACGTTGAAGCTTTGGCTAACGGATCGCGGGTTTCCTAACATGATCGATTTTCGCAAGGCTCCTGATACCATTTATACAATTTATTTATTTCTTTATTTATTTAGTTATTTATTTATTTAATTATTTTTTTTAAGGAAAACCAACAACTGTATTACAACAACTTATAAAACTAACATAACATTAGAAAGCCAATTATTTATTATTTGTTTAAATCTTAGAATGAATCTGGGCTGATATCCGTACAAAAGTTGATACAATCAGCTGGTTGGGTATCCCATATTTACCATTTTCGTTCACTGTGTAACCGTCCCGCGAAATCGAAAAGGCTGGTTCATGGCAAAAGGCGAAAAATCTGATAAACATAATTTATTGGCTTATGGTTTACGGAACAGCCCTATATGAAAATGCCCTATATTCAAAGGCAGACCTTTTTCAATAAATATCATGAGTGTGGAGCCAGCTCATCACTTGTTCAACATTTCCGAATAGAAAAAAATGCAGTTTTTTAAGCAACCATGGCTCAATCACGTGTGGCCCCATTCTCTCATATGGGCAATAATCAAGACTTGTATAATAATCAATCACGCGGCCCCAGTGCAGCTTGGTGCGGCGAGTTATTAATTTCACATTGACACTTAAGGTGCTACCCCGAGCTTATGACATTCTGTCGTCTTTGTGATAAGGGAGAAGGAATTTAATTACCGCGCGGTCCACTAGGTTAGAGTAAAAATCCAAAAAAGCGTCAAAATTAGATGCTGCGGTCAAACGCAAGCCTATCCAGTATATATATAAAAAAAACCCAACCAAATTGTTTGTCATTATATAATACGTAAGTCTTGTTAATTATATCAATATACATTTATAAATAACAGAGATATTTCATTGCAAAGTTATTTTAGAAGTAATTATTAATAATTTGTCACTTGTGTTAATCACATATAGATTATTAGTAGTATAAAGAATAGTGTTTTGCTAAAAAAAACCTTTCAAGTGAAGCTATTTAGCTGCTATATACGCCTAAAGATATGCCGTAGTGATCAAACACTAACGTTCTATAAATAAATAAATACACTTGAATCACGTAAAGAAGACAATTTGTCGGGTTCTTCCACTAAATAACACAATTGTGTTCTAAATCTTACGCTACTCTGTATTTAGTTCCAAATAAATGAGTATTTATTTCGTTCTTAACAGCTGTGCTCGGCGTGTTTTAGTGTTGCGCCCGAACACAAGATCACATCGATCACTTCGTTACAGGCTTTCATTCAAAAACAATTTAGTTTAGAAAGAAGAAATTTAATATAGTCAAGCTTTAAGATAGAACACCTAGTTGAATTTAAGCTTTATTGACAATAACTTATTTTATGCTGCCTGCGGTTTTACCTGGGCGGAGATATTTGATTTCATGGGTTTTATTTTTTTGCGCGGATCCCTAATTCTTTATCTGAAATAAAAGTAGCTTCAGTTACTCTTTATAACATCAGATATCTGCCAGTAAAAGTCCCGTCAAAATCGGTCTAATCGTTTCGGAGATTACCCGAAATAAACAGACAGACAGACCAAAATTTTAAAAAGGGCTGTTTTTTGTAGGTTCCGTATATACTTTCATATGCATAGTAAAAAGCTGTTATTTTGATATTACAAACACACACTTCAATTTTATTTATTTGTATAGATAACTTATTTTATTATACTATAAAAGCCATAAGTATAGTAATAGGTACTTATAAAAATATTGCTAAATTATATGTAATATAAGTATAAGATATCATCTGGATTATTAAATAAAATGCTGTAAAAGTAAATATAAATAATTTTAAAGGTTCATTTCATTTGTATTGTTGTGTAAATATGGTAGCTTAGTTTTATAATTTACGAAAATAAATGTGTAGGGAAGGTGCTACGTCCTACGTCTACTGATCAGTAAGCGTGAAATTCTATATTTTTTAACCGACTTCCAAAAAAGGAGGAGGTTATCAATTCGTCGGGTATTTTTTTTTATGTTTGTTTCCTCATATCTCGGTCATTTATAAACCGATTTAAAAATTCTTTTTGTATTTGAAAGGATATACTTTCAGATTGGTCCCATAGAAATTTCATCATAATCGGTTCAGTAGTTTGTCACTGAAGTCGATACGTAGCTTTTTTAAAGCAATTTTTTTTTATAAGGCCTAATTTTATGTCCATAGCTTTATGATTTTTGGTCGGTGTTGAGTTGATCAAGATCTTACTTAAAAATAAACAACAATATGAGGTTTACCTCTTTCCTATATTAGGTTTCTTTACAGGGAACATTTTTTTTGTTTTTATGCACCATCTCGACTTAAACCTACCTTTAAATAATTGCTTTAAAAAAGCGACGAACCGACTTCAGTGACAAACTACTGTACCGATTTTGATGAAATTTCTATGGGACTAATCTGAAAGTATACACTTACAAATAAAAAAAGAATTTTCCAAATCGGTTTATAAATGAACGAGAGCTGAGGTAACAAACATAAAAAAAAATATACCGACGAATTGATAACCTCCTCCTTTTTTGGAAGTCGGTTAGTAAAAAGTGGTAATTTTCAAATTACTAAAAAATAACTATTACTATCATATAACAACAAACAAACAAATAAACAAGCAAATATAACAGCAAACAAAACAAACAAAAAAGTGGGTCAAATTGAAAACCTTTTTGGAAGTCCATCGATACATGTTGTCTTCGTTTCTATTGTCGACTGAATCCTCAAAGAAAACTCCGAGTAGATTCAATTAACAATCTATGTGATGCGGGTCGCACTAAAATGTCCAGCGGCCCGTTCGTTAACCATGGCTGTTCTAAAGCATTGCCCTTTTAAGCGGAGACCAAATTGTAAAGAATTGGATAAAAACTTGAGATTAGATCTTTTCATTTGAAGAAAGGTCCGAATATTGCTCCTTCGAGGCATTTACGGAGGAATGGCGGATTGAGTCGGGAAAGTCAACATTTGGAAAGAGAAAAGAGACGTTTTGTTCAATGTGTCCCCAAAGCGATTTGAATACTAAGAAGCAGGCGCAATATTGTGAAAATTGAGTTGTCTGAACCGGAGTAGGCTATATGTACTTTAGGCGCTTAAGGAATTCTAGTTCTTTGTCGACGTTATCATAAAAGTTTATAGAATCACTTCATTCTGTTTTTATATTATGACTAGCTGCTGCCCGCGGTTTCACCCGCGCGGAGTTATTGATTTCATGGGGTGTTTTTTGCGCCGAACCCTAATTCTTTTTCCAAAATAATAGTAGCCTATGTTACTCTTTATAACATCAGCTATCTGCCAGTGACAGTCCCGTCAAAATCGGTCCAACCGTTTCGGAAATTACTCGGAACAAACAAACAGACATACAGACAAAAATTTTAAAAATTGTGTTTTTGTTGTAGGTACCGTATATACCTACTTTCATATGCATTTAGTAAAAAGCTGTTATTTTGATATTACAAACACACACTTCTATTTTATTTATTTGTATAGATTTTACATTTATGAGCAAAAATGAGAGACGACGCATTAACGTCAACGACAACGTCAAGAAAAACGCAATTTTGGCATTTTTAGTAATGCCAGTTGCATATTTGAATAACCTAATTTGAATAAAAACTTTAAATAAATAAATAAATAAAAGTACTAAACACCACCTACATATTAGTGCATGTAGTCATCGTGTAAGTTTGGATCTCAATGCTCCGTTGCTGCGGGAAAGAAGGACCAAACAACCAACACACTATAACAATTTACGAAAATGTAGCCAGTATTGAATAAAATGCATTTTAAACAATCAAAATTCAATCCTCCTCCCTAATTATTATGTTTTAAATGACCCGCGGGAAATTTTAGTAACTTTATTAAATACAGAATATTGTTATTGATAGATTTATGAAACTGATACCCTTGTAAACCAAAAATTATACTGTCTATTTTTATAATACAATGATGAATGAGGGATCGATAGCTTTTAGGCAAATGATCGAAGTAAAAACAATGTTGCCAGAAAAGTTACAGATACATGATACCATACTAAAAGGTATGGGAGAAAATGTAGTCCAATTCCCCAATCCCTCTTTACATTTCATTTTGTCTGCTGCAATATAAAACCAACCTCGTATTTTTAACTTCTGCTTAACCCCGTCTTTTCCTATGGGTATCGTAGTAGCCGGCTATGGGAATACACAGAGAAATGCAGTCTTCTAGGTCATAATCTACTGCAATCGCCAGGATAAATATATATAATTATATATATTATATGATTTATACAAAAGTAGGTACCTACTCCAATGTATTAAATGTATGTATGCAAGAAATAAATAAATAAATAAAGCTAAGCGTAGTGTATCAAACTCAACTTCAATCTGAACTCAACTTCAACGGCTCCGTAGCTTAGTTGGTAGTGACCCTGCCTGCAAAGCGAGGGATCCCGGGCCCGATTCCCGGCCGCGACAGATTTTGTGTAAGGATATAGTTTGTTCTCGGGTCTTGGATGTTTGTGATGTGTATAACTGTGTGTGTCCATGCCACCTGCGTCACAGGAATCCTAGTGCGGGGGTATGAGTGTGTAAGCGTTTATTATTTATTATTCAAACTGTCCATATTTAGGAGAGGCCTGTGTTCAGCAGTGGACATTGTCCTATAATAATGATGACTGCTAAATCTGCTCTTTTGAATACCTACCTATCCATTGCAGGTTTGTGTGAATATCGTCTATTATTCCTTTCCCTCCTTTACAAAATCATTGATTTTGTAAAAGTCTTTATATATCTTTAACCGGATTCACTTACGTAGTACAGCCGAGCTTCGCGACCTTTGCCCGCTCGGTTTCGAGGTATTCAGTACCCTTCATCAACGGAGCTACACGCAGGCGCTCCGACTGGTTGCTGCGCGTGTACTGTTTGTAAAAGTTTGATAGTCTGTCAATTCCCAACATACATAAATAAATATTTCCAAATAGTTATACAACACAATTTATCCAACAACTTAAATGGATATGAAAAAATACTGCTAGGTAGCGTGCCCGAAAAGCAGTCGCTGCTTTTCGCTTGCTTTTTTCTCTATATTTAAATAAGTACAGAATGCCTAACTCACTTATTTAATACTAAATCTGTTGTTATTTGTCTTAAAACGTTTCATTTCCAAAACACTTAATTTCGGGATAAACAGATATGTAATTCATTACATTTTACGAAAACCTCTCTTAAGCGAAAACGTCAAAAAATAAACGAAGGGCCAGCTTATTAAAAGAAAATTATGTTTGCTTAGGAGGACCTCTAGCCTTTGCTGGAAATTAAAACGGGCGACATGGGTAAATGTTTTCTTACCAAGTGGATCATAAATGAGCCTACCCCCTAAACAGACTGAGTCCGTATAACACTTATACTTTTGAGTAAAATGTTTTTTTTTATATTATTTGTTTGTTTGCCTAGTGAGCATAAAGCCGGCCCATAAAAATTACAATGCCACTCAGAACTTTGAACCACAAAGGCCTGCGTGGTGCTGCAGTGCGCTTATTACCCTGAGATATAGGTATTAAGTCTTATGAGACTTAATACCTATATCTCAGGGCCAGTAATTTCACTGACAACTTTGCTTTGATAATCGGAACAAAGTAATGCTTGCACATTACTGCTTGCCGGCAGACTTCACGAACAATACGGTGGTACCAACCCAGACGGATACTCGCCGAAGTGTTATGCTTAAGCTACCCAGGAGTCATGGCTTTGTCAAGTCGACCTACCTATATATTCTTTTTTTGTACTTTTTTTAGCACAACAAACATAATTTCAAAGAAATCTTTGGTGAAAGAGAAAAGGCCTTTTCCCATTTCCATATAAATTCCATAATTCCATATAAATACATACTGGATTGCAAGTCAAATGCAATTAGACAACCTAAGTCATCATAAATAAGAACTTAAGAAAAAATTAACCAAAAATAGTTCTAATATCACAAAATCGCCTCAATACTCTGTGATTTGAAATGTTTTTGCTATACGAAATTGCTATCTATATAAATTTGCGTAAATAAAAAAAACTGGGCGTCATCTGGCTAAAGAACGATCTCTCCCAGCTCCGTAGCTACAGTGGGATTTGATCCTAATGTTAATTTAATTTTGCAACCCTTATTAGCCGTGTCTATTTTTCTTGCTCCGTTCATTTTGTAGGGATGCTTTGGCAGATTTCTAATATTGTTTTGGTATTTTCCAGTATCTGTTTTATAGCATCACAGGCCTAATTTGCAAAGTATTTTTCCGAATTTATGTTTTTGCGTAAACAAATATTTTTAAACAAGGTTACTTTTTTGCCAGAACTCAAGACTAATTTGTTGTTGATGACTAAATGGTAGCGAAGCTGCATACCGATTCGTTTGATAATCCAAATCCTACAATAAGCTTGAGATTTCGATGTATGTGGACGTAGGTTTGTATTTTGAGCTTTAGCTACTATTCTCAAATTGAAAGTATGTCACCAAGCACCTTTCGTGAACATGTTACGACATAATGCGTGCATAATACACGAACAGCGAGGGCAGTTGCTCATTAACCGTATTCTGAATTAGGTCCGAGATGTCAATATACACACTGACCCCTTTGCTGTATATGTACTTATCTTTTCTTTTAATTAAGTCCTGTGTTGTAAATTTGTATTTATCATTGTGAATGTTTTGGTTGATTTAGCTGTAAGTTTGCAATTGATTGTTACATAAATAAATATTTTGTGTTTTTTTACGCTTATACGCATACCCCGCACTAGGATTCCCTGTGTCGCAGGTGGCATGGACACACACAGATACACATCACAAACATCCAGGACCCGAGAACAAACTTTATGCTTACACAAAATCTGCCCCGGCCGGGAATCGAACCCGGGACCCCTCGCTTGGAAGGCAGGGTTACTACGAACTTAGTTACCCACGGAGCCGTCAAACTGTTATTGTGGTTGAAGATGGTGAATAGGTACGCTAAACTTATACTGAGGCTATTAAATGTCGGTGCTACGTTTCGCCCATTACAATAATTTACTTAGTTATACATCTCATAAAACAGATCTTCATATTTCAGGTTCATCTATAGGGTGTTTGATAAATGTGCCACACGCCTGCGCATTTCCGCGACGGCGTTGATTGATTGGTTCTGATATTGAAATTTGCAATCCCCTGTATTGTGAATATTGTGATTAAGGGAAATGTTAAACAAACGTGCTGTATAATAAGGAAGCAATAAAGCGTGAAATAGAAATATTAAACAAGTCATCACAGGACCTGTACTTAATATTTAAATTAACTAAAAAAATATTTTTTGTGGAAGAATATATTTTGCTGAGAAGCTTTTATAAAATAGGTAAGTGGTACCTGTAATCTGATCATATTGAGTCCATAAATCTATTGTTATTCAATAAAAATAAATACCTAGTCGAACAGTTACTATAAAAATACATAAACACTGAACCCTAAAATAAAAGTTACATGACTACCACAGCCTTCGTCATTTCTTGGCTTGGTGTATGTTCATCGTTTTTAGAGCGAGTGTGGTAACATCCACACATAACTGAATTTACGTAATTGTTTTAGGGCTCAATCGGGATCAGGACATGAAATCTGGTGCGTCAGATTGAAAGTAGCACAAGGTCCCGCTCGGCCACACTAGCTCTTACATGAGCATAATTACGATTCAAAATAACACGCGGCATTTATAATTATGGCAAAATTAATAACTATCAATACAGCTTTGTGTAAATCATCAGAATTGTATACTATTAATGCAACATACTCAACATTAAGTTCTCGGAACATCCATCGAGCATTTAACACTTATATATTTTATCTGCTCGGAACCAGACACCCACAAATCCATTGTCAAAAGCTCGTCTCTAACATTTCAATCATGCATCAACATAAGACCATTATGACGTAATTGACAAGAGATTCGATTCCATTCGACCTTAAGCATAATATCCATTGTAACATAGATCGGGGCATGATTAATGTGACCCCAAACCCGGGAGAATCAATCAATGACGTCACAACACATCTGGGCTGTAACAAGCCTGTAACTTAAAGTTGTCTATCATTAATTAAGCAACCCAAACTTGACGTTAGCTCAGTCGTGGAGAAACCGGCAGTTTTTTTTAAATATAAAAAAATGTGGTTTTCTATACAACTCGTTCTTTGAGTATAAAGATTAAGATCCGAGTTCCCCAAATATTTTGATCCGAAGTTCAACGTTGAACTAAGTTTAACTCATGAACCGATGTTCATTTAGCTTCAAATTCGGACAATTTTAAAGAGCATTTTGACATCTGCTGTCAGAATTGTGAATTGAACTTACGATCACGTGAAAGTCGTTTGTTTTACATTTGGTGAACATGGACCTTTATGACGGTTTGAAAAAAAATGGACAGTCTTGAACACAATTTGTAATCGTGTTAGGGTGGTACCGTTTTGAAGTAATAATGGCACAATGGTAGTGATTGCCTTGTGCCGCGGGACAAAGATTCGAGATCTACAATAAGCTTAAGCTTTTCATGAATAAAAAGATCGTGATGTAACCTTAGCACGGGGGTAGAGCCTTTTACAGGGTGTTCCTGGTTAGCTACCATCTTCAAGTTAGAAATCAATCGTCACGCATTTGTCGCTGTAGGTATTCCGGCAGCTGTACTTGAGTGCCTAATATCTTAATATAGGCTTAGCTTGCCGTATAACGCCCCAGTGGTTTTTTGGTGGGTAGTCCGCTGCGCAGTGGGCGAGCGGGAAGCCCACACTCTCTCCGTGACCTTCCCCCGAGGCACGGAGGGGTAAGCTCATAAAGGAGTTATTCCAACGGGAACCAAAAAAAAAAAAAAAAGGCTTAGCTGGTTCAGTCTTTGCTCATATCATCACTTGACATCAGGTGATATAGATAGATAGATAACTCTTTATTGTACACCAACATAATACAAAAGTGAACATAACTAAATAAGGTATATTAAGTACTATGGGCGGTCTTATCGCTAAATAGTGATCTCTTCCAGACAACCTTTGGATGGAGAGGAATTAAGAAAGGGTACATATATCTATAGAAGTCGAACATATATCTTAACTAGATTCTAGACTATTTTTTTTAAATTCGGTTATGATTTGTTAATGGACTCCGAAGATAAGGCAATGGTATCTACCAATTTCCACTTTTTTTTTAAAACTATAGCATAGTAAAAACCGTTGAAAGTGGTGAAGATTAAGAGAGTTGAAGATAAAGTTTTGAACATGATCTTTAGCTTTGATTTTGTTCCTAAGTTACATTGAAGTTTTAAGAAAAAGGAATCTTTTAAGCATTTTTAAGGTATAACAGAAGTGTTTGTGAAGCTTCGGATAAAGTACGTACTAACTTCAAAAACAGTACTGTTGCGAAATTTAATAACAAATTTTTTTTCTACAATTTTATTGTTAATTGTTAAACACTTTTCAATAAAGAGCAGATAAATGAACAGATTTGATAATGATAATGAATATCAAGCGCCTATTAAATTCTTATATCGATTACTTAAAGTATGTTTAAAAAAATAATACTGATAAATCTTACTTCTCAAATATATTTTACAACGCATCCGTAACAAGCTGTCTATATATGTATGCATAATGTAGCAAAACACATTACCATACTATACTCAAATTGGCCGAACCCTTATAGATGATTAGTCTTCCAAGAGTTTCGTAATAATCCCGACCCTTTTTATTCATATAACCGCACTGTGTAACTAGAAACCTATGAAAAGACCAACGTAAAATGTTCAGGAACTCCGAAGAAACCGTAAAATATTATGTGACGTAAGCTAGCGATGTTATCAGACTTATAGCCGAGGAAATACGATTCAAATTGGCCTGTCAAGTGTTATTACCGTGTAATTGGAAAGTCGTATAAACATTATATGAAATGTCGATGCTCCCTACGATTTAAGGTAAGCGGATGTCGACCGTATTTCGATAGCCTTCGATTAGACCCCAAAAACATTTTTCAAGTTAATTGCTCGGACTTGGTAAGTTGTTTACAAGCTCCATTGGAAAGAGCTATGAGAGTTCCCAGTTTAACAGATTTGTATAGAGGGATAATGCTTAGGGGAGAAAGGAATAATCGCTAGAGTTTTAGAGTTAAGTACGTGTAAATTGCTTTCAACTTCGTAAGTGACTACTTACAAATGGATGTCAGTTCATCTTCTAGTTGAAATGTGTTACTGGCCTAGTATTTGTGTAAACTTGACAATATAGAACACTTATGTATGTACAAAGGAGTTGAAGACCATATCACATGTTATTGTGCGTAAAATAAATTAGATATTATTGCTAAGCTTACATAAAAAAGGTATTCCTTAACAACGGTTGTTTTCAGATCCAGTGTTTTATTGCTTTTCGTAAGTTTTTTTTTTTATGCTATTTGGTAACGAGACGAGCTGGTCGTTTGCCTGATGGTAAGCATAACGCCGGCCCATAACATTTGCAGTGCCACCCAGAACTTTGAAACACAAAGGCCTGCGCGGCACTGCAGTGCGCTCGTTACCCTGAGACATTAGGTATTAAGTCTCATAAGCCCAGTAATTTCACTGGATACTCTGCTCATCAAAACTCTCATCAAATCTTATGATAACTATTAAATTCAGCGAGGTAATGTCGTCAATATAAATAAAAGAGCGATAATCCAAAGCCTATTTTCTTGTGCTTGTGATGTGATTCAGAAGATAGCGTTTGTATACGCCCTCCCAAACGGATGTCCTTTTAAAAAGTAAACAAAGTAGTCTCGGATACAAATTTGTTCATATTCAAATTTGAATTGTAATGTGAATTTCATTCAATCTATTAAAAGTCAAAGGGCCCGACACAATTGGGTTGTTGACTGTATTCAAATAAAAATATAATTTTGCCGCGAAACGGTAGTTTTTGTGACAGAAATCCTATTAAACACCATATTTTTGTTTATTTTTAAGGAATTTAATTTAAATTATATAATCAAAATGTAATCACATCAATCCGAAGTCACGTGACCTAAAACGCCCGTGACGTCACGGTTTCAATCGGAAATGAGTATATATATTTTTTTTTTGTTTTTGGCTCCACGTGATTTGCGCATTTAACTAGTGTCAAGTTATATAAATAATAATATAAATAAATCTCTAGTTTTGGTGCATGAAAGTCGTCAAAGTCACGTTAAAGTTTAGTCTAGGCGCGGTCGAGTCGAAGTGACGCTTCAGTAAATTGGTGGATAGTTTACTGAAGCTTCTATGGAGTTTTGGATAGAATACGAAAATAATCGTTTTTCGTCTTTGTACTATTTGCCTTTCACTCATGCAAGTTTACGAACACTTAATGGTTAATAATCCACTATTATTACACATTAACACTCTATAAAACAAAGGTTTTAGTAAATAACACAAAATCAACAACAGCACATTTTCGCATTCCCGCCAAAACTCCAATGAGTATATAGCTCGTTGCGCTTAACTGCTTAGTATTTTAGAGTGATTTCTGTGATTATTTATCTGTGCTGTGAATTCCGCGCCTATTTTTCTAAATTTATTTCGACTGTTGAATATTCTCCCATGATGGAAAGTGGCTTCATAAAGGCAAATAATTCCTATTTGCCGAGAATTGATTGTTTTACGGTGCCCAATTTCTTCTCGACAAACGATAATTTCTGCTCTGCTGAATTTAGAAATGTGAAGACCTCCGTGTAAGTAGCTACTTATTATACCAAAAATCATTATTTCTATAACCAACAATGAATATATAACAGTAATCGTAGATGCTAAGATCCTAAGTTTATTAATTAACCAAAGCATATATATAAATCAATAAGCTCAAAAAACTTAGAACTCATATTTTAATACATAACAATACATACACAGAAAGCATCGAATGAACTTGTCACTAAACGTAGCACAGACTAGGTAGTAGTGGTTATATTCTCTTTGCTTGTCACTTTACAGTGTTATAGAAAATTACTCTGTGGTAATTGAACACGTGACGTCACTGCCGTTTTGGAGCAAAATTTAAAACGGCATTTTAAATACATGATAATTAAAATATTAGTTGTTTTAAAAAGTAAATTTAAATATTTTCGGTTATATTAGGCCCATACGCATCGTTTTAAACACTTTCCCAAAATCAGTCAACATCCCAATTGGATGATATATTTCTTCACATCAATTACATATCACGTAGTGTCAACCACAGACCCATAATTGCGCTACGCTAGTCTCAACGTAAAACAAGGTATTGCCTCTCTAGGGAGAGAAAGTTGTATGAAAATCTCAAAATAATTTCTGAGCAAGGAGGTTAAAATTTGAATGAAAACTTAGCATACGGGCATTATAATAATTTATTCAAAAATCGAACCAGCCACCACCACAGTAAAAAGAACAAAAAATTTACGCAGTAGCATAAAATTTAAAACAATAAATTATTTATGTAGTCCGGCTTTTAACTGTCTCGCATAAGGTGTGAAAAGTAGAGTTTTCACCTCTAGGATAAAGCCTGTCTTCGTCTTGGGATATTTTTTCATAAATTGAATAATACTAAATAACCGATTAATAAAAAAATAACTAAGATAATATTACATTTAGTGTGTGTTTTTTTAAGAGATATTTAGGATACTTGAATTGGATCAGCCTTTAAATTTGACTGATCATTTTTGTTTTGTTTATTTTTTATAATAGTTTTTTCTGTACGAATCTAACGATGTATAAACACTTTTTATTACAAGCTTGTGTTTAATTTCACAACTTTGTATGTTAGAAATGTGGGACAAATTATGCAACTGCATATTTAACAATTCCCGTGGCTCAAAAAGGCTGAAATTTTGTATTCATGTCTAAACCCCGTACCAATAATGCGATATTATGGAGAAAAGGTTTGTTTTTCAAATGTTTTTTATATCCATTTTTATTTACATATTAAATATAGCTTAACATAATAATTTGCTATAGACATTGTACCCCTAAAGGGACAAATAAAAATATAATTTCAAATTTCAGTTTACCAGGAATAACCGCTGGTGATAAATTATGTTTCAGTTATTTTCAGCGCAATTTGTAAGTCGGCGACACATGAATGGTGGGTTCGCGTGTCTTGATTGATACCACGAAGGTATACCAACTACCTACTATATATTATTTTATATCCTATATCCATCCCTTTTTTATTATTTTCTTGTTTAAAACCTTTGAAACCATTTATTGGTATGAGCTGTGGTTATATAAGATCTAATAAACTATGTGAAGTATCCCAGCGTAACTTGTTATACTGTTACTCATTATATTTGGTACGGTAGCGTGGAAGAGATCGCTGCTTAGTGATAAGGCCGCCGATTGTACTAATTTGTATGAGCTTTTGTAATTTTTTTCCTTATCGTGCAATAAAGTGTTATCTATCTATCTATCTATATTTGTCAAGCACAATTCATTAATCCAATTAATATAAAACTATAAAAACAAATTACAAATTAAAGAAATTCTACTAATCCTACTCCTACATATTATAAATTGTATTATAAATGTATTTTTAATTATGTAAAAATTGAGTGCTTTTCTTCCACCATAAAATATTTATTTCTGAATCCATACTTACCTACTACTTACACTGATTGTTATCATGTTATGTATAATATGTTTGTATTATAGGTTAAAACTTGTAACTGGCCCGGTTTATAATTCTAAATTTGTATTTACTGTAATTAATAGGCTGTAAGTTTCCATTGATAAGTAAATAAATAATAAATGTTATCAATTCAAATGAACACGAATACAGAGTTACCATAATATTAATAAAATACTCTTAAACATTGCTTGGTAATTTGAAACAGTTTTGATAATTTGACGCTTGAAGGCCGTGGTAAATTGACGCAAAGTCAATATTATGCCACCAGTATATTATCGTATCACTAACTTGTATATAGGATAGATTTAATAGATAAACAACACGTGTGGCTCACCCTCCGCTCCTTGACCGTATCAAAAAGAATGACAACTTGGTACAGACTTTTGTTAGTGGTAGGACTAACTCTTCTGCGAGTGTCCGTCTGGGTTGTTACCAGCGCTTTGCTCGTGAATTCTGCCGGCAAGCAGTAATGTGCAAGAATTACTGTGTTCCGATTTGATGAGCAGAGTAGCCAGTGAAATTACTGGGCTTATGAGACTTAATACTTATGTCTCAGGGTAACGAGCGCACTGCAATGCCGCGCAGTCTTTTGTTTCAAAGTCTGAGTGGTATTGCAATTGTTATGGGCTGGCGTTATGCTTACCATCAGGCAATCCATTAGTACTATTTTGACCATTGTGTTTTAGTGTGATGGGCCCCTGTGCCTTACTCAATAGTATAAAAAGACGTAGCCATTCCCCATCAAGGCTTAACTGACCCAACAGTCACGTGACATCTCGCAAGTTAATGCCATTCCCATACAAAGTATGGGCGTTAGCGTGAGTGGAAAAAGAAGCGTAAGGAATTTGTCTAGAGGACGTACGACTTTAGTCGCTTAGTTAAAAAATTGATGGTAAAAAATGATAATCTAGCGTTTCCCCATCAGGCCGTCATCAAGTCGAGAGTGCTCCCGCTATTTCCGTCGCCTGACCCGCTTTCTGCCACTTTGACGATTGACTTTGCCGCGGCTACCCTCTAGAGGGCTCTCTAAGTCGGTTTTACTTTTTAATTTTTTTGTGCAAGTTAATTCGTCTCTTTAAAGTTCTGTGCTCTTTTTGCTTCAAAGAAATGGATAATTGTGACAATTAGTTCTTTATTTTCTATTGATAATGGCGTCGATTCTGGCTTCACAAACTTATACCTAATTCTAGTTCCGCTTTCTTTTTCTTATAAATAACATGAGAAAGGGACGGAAAATGTTTGACAGAGCTCAATTTAGTTTTAGAGCTGTTTTTACACATTTAATAGGTACATAAAATATATGCATTCTGTTAGGGATTTGCACACTTAAAGTAACTAATAAAACTATCATATTGAGGTAATACTTAACACTTCATAAAAAATCGAATATTATTTACAACAGACAAATATTCTAAACCTCAAATTAATTACTTTATTAACTAAACTAATTACTTCCATCGTTGACAAATTAGACGCCATTCATGACTTCTGGCTCTAGCTATTTATAATTCTAGACTAGACGCTTTAATCAACCAAGCTTCTATGACAGCGATCGATTTTCCCCCAAATCCTTCAGATAACTTTCTTTCTTCTTACTTGTTTCCTAAATTTACACTACGTACCAGTGAGTGGATTAATTTGACAGGGCTTAAACATGTGCCATCCCTTTCTCATGTTTTTATTCAGAAAGAGAAAAACAAACTAAAATCAGGTTTACATAAGAGATTAATTGATTGCTAGGATCTTCAGTATAGATAAAATATTATGTTGAGAGTTTTGAAGTGATGTTAGCTCTGTTACGTAGCTCAGTAATATGAGGCCGATCCGTTAGTCTAAGGTTAGCATCCTGCAATAAGTGGAATATCTAGGATACCACCCAACATGTTGACAAACTCTCACTAAGCACCACTGCACTAACTGGTGTGTTCCGTCAGATGCACCTGAGCGAACAGATTTAGTATAGCCCATAGTTTATCAGTAAATTTAGCGAATAGCAAAATGTTTTAATAATAATACTCTAATACTCTACTAATAATTCGTTCTCAGGCTCTCCGCTTGGCTTATAACCATTTTAACGTTCCGTAAACGAGGTATTATTATCTCTAAAAGCCAAATCACAAACAATTACTAAACCCCGCCGAACACAAGTTTCCAAACAGTAATAGTCTGAGTTTGGATATAAATGACTACGATAAGTACCTATACTATTTTTACACTACTGCCCATAAAAAGAATATAATGTATTCAGGGTTCATGTATGTATGTGAGTTTCTTTATTGCACCATAACTTTTAAGTGCCTGAACAGATTTGGATGTATGGGGTATCATTAGAATCCTTACATCATCCCGAGTGACACTGGCTAGGGCAGACTTATTTTTAATTTTTGATTTATTCTTGTAGTGAATACAGAAGAAAATCTCAACACATTCGTGAAAATTAGATTTCAAGAATTTCACCAATAGATTTGTCCCGTTGCGTATCGAGAATCGAACCAGCGGCGCAAGTACGGAAGTCGGTTCGATAAATTTGTCGAACCGAAAAATTCGATAAATTTATCGAATGTTGCGAGTACCGAAGTCTGATCGTAAAGTATTGTAGTAGCTCTATATTCTCTTTGGATTCGACCTAGCTTTTCGATAACTTTTGTCGATTGTTTCAAGGCTCGATAAAACCCATTTTATCGATTTGGACTGTCAATTTTATCGAATATTATCGACCGAAAAGATCCGTACTTGCGCTGCAGAACCCCTACGTGCTACACCAAGCCACGAGGGTTGTTCTAGGTACAAATATGTAAGTATAGGTACCTTTTTTAATGTTATGACATTTTTGTACCTCTGCACGTACCCATCTATAAACGAGAAATTGTTTGTTAGAGTAAACCATCGAGATACTAACCTCAAGAGGTGCAGTGAGTCAGTGACGTTTGGTTTGCACGAAATAAATTCCACCATTTTTGCCTAGACATAATGCGCTCTGATTGGCTAAGCCACCTCCTCGCGCCGATTCCCCGTGCGCTGATATTTGTTCTATGGAGTAAACTCACGCTTACCTCACGCAGCAATGGAGGAACAAATTGATGTGATTTGCATTGAGATGGTTTATAGGCCGGAAACTAACATAGGGTAATTTTTATCCGGGTAATAATCTCCACAAAGGTAAAACCGCTGGCAACAGCTAATCTAAGTAAAATATTAAAACTTCTAGATATCAAAAGTCACAGAAGTAGTTTTCCGATAATTTTATCTACTCTACTATCATTCGATACTATTATTATAGTAATAATGGTATATTATTATTAGTCCTTAAAAGCAAAGTCAGAAACAATTACCCGGCCACCTAATACAAGTTCCCAAACAGCAATCGTCAACCCAGTTTGGAGATGGTAATGGGCCGATAAGTAGTAACCTGAACACTTCTCCGGACCAACTTGAGTGTTATCAGTTGTAGAGCGGCCTTCCTTTTCCCCTAAACAACAGTGACTGGAATAACAGTATCTTATATGAGGCAGATTTCTGTAGTTGATGCTCCAGTTAAACTACAGAGTACGCCTAAGTACTTATTGATTTGCAGACACCAGACAGGTTTTTATTTACCTCGACGTTTCGATCAAGCTGCATTGAACGTGGTCACGAGAAGACTGGAGAATGCGGGTGTCACAAACCGGTGCGGGTGTAAGACACACCCGCATGTTACATCCCTCTCTTGACCACGACCAATGCAACTTATAACAATAGAAACGTCGAGGTAAATAAAAACCTTCGTTTTTATCGCGATTAAGTCCCGAACTAAAAGGAAATTTCAAAAACTCGTAAAACAAATGTTGTTGACCTCCAGAAGTAGATTGACCCGCTTTTGGGATAACATACCAATTCAAACTGAAGCTGTATAATGCAGACCGTAGACGCTTATGCAAACGTACGTTTGCTTGTCAGAATAACAACGCTTTTGCGTCAAACGCGGATTTCGTGATACTCGAAAAGCGCGCTTGACGTAAAAGCGTTGTTATCCTGACAAGCAAACGTATCTTTTCATAAGCGTCTACACTGCCCCTAACGTTGAGTACACGTACACGAGTAGAAGCGATTTATCCCGACATTTCTTACTGGTAATGTAAACTCATAAACTCAAGAGAGTTAAGTAGTTGAAATGGCTTGTTCAAACATTTAGACTCCCTTGCGATCTGCGGTACAATTTGCAGATCGTTTCGCCAAGTATAATTACGTCTAGCTTGGGGATGAGTCTCGCGAGATCTCTGAACCAAAGAAATTGTTTGAGGAGCTTACAAATTTAGCGTGGATTTTGGAAAATATCGTAGTGAGCGTGATAATCGATAAATACTATCGTGGAATCCTAAGAAATTAGTATTATGTTTTTATGGTAGATTTAGAAAAACAAACAAAGTAAATAAATGCGATTAAAATTAATGTGTAATAATCGCACATAACCTAAGAAAATAATTTAATACAATTATTATAAATTATAAAAATTATTATAAATTATAAAAATAATTATAAATTATAAAAATAATTTAGAAAACTAGTATTATTTTTAATAAATGTCCTGTTAATTTTCGACCACACAGACATACAATTATAAAACTGTGGTCGACCAACATACTATAGCAGATATGTGTACCTGGTGCGATGGCTTATATTGAGCCCTAAACTGGACTCACTACTTATTGTTACGGTCACTAAAAAAAATGTGTATTAACTCTCCCGATGAATACTTACTTAGAAAAGACACAGAACAACGTTTTATTTTTTGTTGTGTAATATTATTTTGCTAACATTATCAACTTGTATTTGATCTCATCTAAAATGTGACAGACAGTAAAATATGTTGGCAGCCGAAACTCGTCTTTCGGTATTTGAAATTGCTCTCCCTTCAATAAAAACTCCACAACAAGAAATAATGCATTCCACCCTTTCACAATCGCATCAAGGAACGAGGATACAAACCTCGTTTGAATTGGAAACAATTTGAATAATTGCGCGAATTTCCGCGTCAGTACGCGTTCATCCGAAGGAATGTATAGCTGTACATTCAGGGCTGTCACTCATGATAGCTTTAAAAAACTAACCATTCTAATATAATCTAATTTTTAGGAAATTCTTGCCTAATTACTTTGTCTACCTCCATTCTTTTGTGACATTTCATTTTAGACGACTAAAGATAACTTTAGACACTGTCCAGCCAAACAGGTGTGTGTCGAAAACAATTTTTTTTTGTGGTAGCACTGTAGGTAGGTGCATGTTGTTTTGCTGCACTTGACAGTAAATCTTATTGTAGTAAAGTTGGGTTACATACGAGAATATGAACAAAAGCTGTGTTATAGTAATCTGACGTAAAGAGGATTGTATTGTTTCATACTTGCTAAAAAGCTAAGAATATTCGAATCTAATATTCTCGCGTAAAGCCCGGTAAAGAGCACTCCAGAAAAATGGCACGGTACTAAGGATAAAAAGAGGTTTTACGCGCTGTTACCCGTTCTTATGTCTGTGTTACAAATAACAGATACAGACACATACACGTTTCAGCAGCAATGTACTGTTAGGTCCAGAAATGAGACACTCGGTTTGAATAATTGACACGTGTATTATCGCTCGTAGTTCAATGAGGACTGCGGTCCTTCGCCGCGTCTTCCCCTTGCGTAGCGCTGGGACGACTACGGCGTATCACTGACTTCATGACGTCATAGCGTAGCACCTAACACCATATCACGCTCTACCTTTATTGTTACAGTACATTGTTTAACAACCGGTCTACGGAAAAATTTTTTTTCAATTGTTTACTATCCAGCTTCTGTCCACGTGGATTCACGATACAAAGTAGCCTGTAGCCCTCAGGCTTCAGGGATATACTCTTAGCCAATGATTTTTTATTGTTCCAGACATTACCAGTAACAAACAAACAAAAAAAAACTCTCATAATATTAGATCCTCTTCATGATAATATAACCTATAGAACGAAGCGATGATGGCTCAATAGTGCTGAGGTTTCCACGGCTCTCAAGGTCGATGGTTCCAATCCTACTATATGCTAATTATGATGCGGCTGTGAAAGCACTAGACTTATAAGGTTAGGTGATAAACTAACAAATTTTCAACTTGAAAGTGGTAGGTAGCCATGTCACCACTAGAAAATGCCCTACCACCATGCTATGGCTACATCACGATTGTTTTTCTTTATGTTCAAGCTCATTGTAGAATACGAAACATTCTCTTCAGATCGGCAGCGTAAGTCACTGTTATACCACTTAACATCGTCTCCAATCGTTGTAAAAACAACTTGAAGTATTATAATAACTGCGGTACTCAGAGATGAGGTAACGCTATCTGATTCTCGGCAGACTACGTTTTTATTTCACCAATTAATATCAATGCTCTTCAACGAGGTCTCAATTTTGTGGCAACCCTAATCGCGCTCAAAACAAAGACTTTAGAGTTTTGAGTTATGAGTTATCGGACTTGCTGGCTTGGACTTGAAATGGTTAATGAAATAATGAGTTGTGCTCCTGCTTCTGCGGTTTTAATTGTTATTTATTGAAGAAATAAAGGAACTTTTGTTAAGTTCTAATTGTTTCAAAGTATTTCTAAAACTTTGTCGGAAGCGCGCCTGGTTGGTGCGATGCCTAACCAAAATGCTGGTAGGTACTTGTAAAAACATCAGTAGGTACAGGTGCCAAACATATGCACTCTAATACTATTTTAAATAAGACTTATAGATCTCAGCTTACCTTAAGATATGCATTAACTAACATTACAATAAAAAACCCAGAACTAACAAAATCAAAATCAAAATAATTCAATAAAAATTAAAGAAAGAAGACGTTCAAAACTGTTCAAAAATGGATGTGTGCTGCTGTTGGGTTCTTGTTTATATTATTAAAAGCAATAAAATTCTGCATTCTAAAAATAAACAAACCTTGTAAGGAAAAAAAACATGTCAATAAAATAAATCATCAAATGGAGACATAAACAAATTGATATTGCCCCAAAGGGAGGGTTATTTTCAGAGGCTTCCTCTATAAAATATTTTACCATGTTAGTAGGTAATACTTGGTTAAAGGTATTATAATTTAATCATGTCGATTGCCGATCCCACCCGCGCTGTGTGGGTGGAGTGAGATAGACAATAATAATATATAGACGGAAAATACCCTTCAAATCATATGGCATGGTTAGCTATTAATTTGCAAAAATATCCAGAAATACGATGTAGAGAAATCCTAAATAGGTATTTTCCTGTTTATACCTGCTCTACTTTTATTCGGAGAAAAAAAATTGCTTTTCTTATAACATCAATATTTTAGATGAATAATTAATTGTATTGCTAGTTGTGTCCCGCTGTTCTACCTGTAACTCCCTTTTTTATGAAAATATACATTTTTCCGGATGTTAGTGGTAGGGCTAACTCTTCTACGAGTGTCCGTCTGGGTTGTTACCACCGTTTTGCTCGTGAAGTCTGCGGCCAAGCAAAGCAAGTGTGCAAGCATTACTGTGTTCCGGTTTACTGAGCAGAGTAGCCAGTAAAATTACTGGGCTTAAAAGACTTAATACCTAATGTCTCAGGGTAACGAGCGCACTGCAGTGCCGCGCAGGCCTTTGTGTATCAAAGTTCTGGGTGGCACTGCAATTGTTATGGGCCGGCGTTATGCTTACCATCACGCAAACGACAAGCTCGTCTCGTTACCAAATAACATAAAAAGATTTTTTTTAAACTATTATCCTCTGTATGCCATATTTCAGCTGAATACAGTAAGTAGTGTAGGCTGTATTTAGGAACAAACGTTCAAACTTTCACTTTTAAACCTAACACTAACTACTGTTAGTAAGATGTTACCAGTTATACTCCGGTTCCCTACTGTTTACGCATAAATAAACAATTTTCCAAGATAAAAAGTACTCTTCGTATAATAGTGATGTCATCCAAATGGTCCCAAGGGAAGACCAGCGTAGGTCGAAAGACCAACTTTACTCTGAGTTGGGGCCAATTTGTGACAATTGTTTGTTAAAGAGTTAACTTTAGTAACGGGATATTTACCATGTATTTTATTTCTTTTGAGCACTTTCGCGTTTTTCCGGCTCGATGCCGTTACCACCAACACAAAAGTCACTCGCAACTGTAGATCAACATCGAGTTGCGAGTGACTTTTGTGTTGCTGGTAACGGCATCGAGCCGAAAAAACGCGAACGAAAGAAGGTAGACCGGTTCGTTTGCTCATAGCTGTATCGAAGTCTACAATTCTACCCGCAGTAACTTCAGTTTCCTCGTGAACATGGCGCTTGCAACAGTGCCGAAATATCGAGTGCTCAAAACAAATAAAATACCTGGTAAATATCCCGTTACTAAAGTTAACTCTTGTGTTAGTGACCATGAAAGTTTAAAAACTTAAATTGTTTGTTAAGTTTGGTTTTCTTTTTGTAAATACACAATTAATGGAAGAGATCGCTTTTAGCGATAAGGCCGCCCATTGTAGCATTTAGTGTAAAATGTTTATGTTCTTTGTTTATTTTTCTTTGGTGTGTACAATAAAGCGTTTATCTATCTATCTATCTATCAATTAGGTCAAAAATTGTCACAAATGTTTTTCATTCTTTCTTCTTTCTTTGTAACAATCAAATTAATCCTTCTGTAAATTAGAATTTAACGGTTAAAACCTTCTTTAATGTAACGTCACAGTTAAATTTCCGGGATTCCAAACCACGATCTAACAGTCCGATAACATTTACAAACAAATCTAATAAAACAAACGTAAACCCTCGGTCAAGGTGCGTACAAATCACTGATGTGAATTGAACCGAAATGTGTCACCGCTAATCCCGGCAAAGTTTCGTACGAACATATACGAGTTTCCACTGAATACAGAAGTTTCCAACTACCAGCCAACGTTAAGGAATTTTGCCGACTGGGGAATTAATGTTGAAAATATTCCATAATGATTGCAGATATGGAAAACTTTAATCTTATTCTACTACAATATTATAAATGCGAAAGTGTGTTTGTTGATTTGTTGGTTTATTGGTTTGTCCTTCTTTCACGCAGTAACGGAGCAACGGATCGACGTGATGTTTGGCATAGATATAGATTATGGACCGGAGCTACTATACTAACATAAGCTACTTTTTATCCCGAAAAAATGCACGGTTCCTGTGTGAACGCGGGTGAAAACCGCGGGCAGAAGCTAGTGTACATGTATGTTGTTAAGCACCAAAGCTGGAAACCTTTTTAGATAGGTAATAGAACTTAAATGTCAAGTGTTAACTCTTGGTTAACTCACACTAACGTGATGTTTAGGTAGGTAAATATGTATATACATCTCGAAAGTTGTGGCATACATTTTTCTTCGTTGGCGGGGAAATTGCACTGCACTACTGGCACACAAAGATACACAACACAAACATCCAAGACCCGAGAACAATATTTTACGCTCACAAAGTTTGCCCTTTGCTGGTGATCAATCCCAGGGTCCCTCGTCTTGTGGGGATATAGATCATTCGCACATTACATATTTTTTATATTATTTGGTAACGAGACGAGCTGGTCGTTTTCCTGATGGTAAGCAGAACGCTGGCCCATAACAATTACAGTGCCACCCAGAACTTTGAAACACAAAGGCCTGCCCGGCACTGCATTGCGCTCGTTACCGTCAGACATTAGGGTATTAAGTCTCATAAGCTCAGTAATTGCACTGGCAACTCTGCTCATAAAACCGGAACACAGTAATGCTTGCACATTACTGCTGGGCTGCAGACTTCACGAGCAAAGCGGTGGAAACAACCCAGACGTACACTCGCAGAAGAGTTAGTCCTACCACATATAGCCAAAGATATTTTTTACATTTGTTTCGTGTTCGGCACAAAGTATAGAAACTTTGTAGCAACTGTTTACGCCGACTATAATATCTGTGAGGACCGGTTCCGATAAGCGCTGGTTACCGGCGCTGGTAGCCTGGTTTCTACGTCTATTCGCCCTTAGTAACGAAAATAACTTATAAGGCAGGTTTCATTCTCTCTGGAAATGACGGTCTGTCAAGTTTGTATAAGTTGACGAGACAAATTGATGAGGGAAAACCGAACCTTATTGATCTTGGCGAGGTTCGCGGGGCCAGGTATTTCTATATTTTATGATGAGTTATTTCGTATTTTAAAACCAATATATCCTGAACTCTCTTTAGAAAATGCGTGCTTTGGACGTGGGCTCTATAATCTATTTAAACTAGTATTTCCAGTAGGACCACGATTGTAAGCACAATGCACAATACTTTCTTTATTTTCTTTTATTGCGATAGGTACTGTTTGTTGTGTGTCGTGATCATGAACGTTATGGTTGACGAGAGTTTTGGTGAGTCTGATAAACAAAGTAAGGAGTCAGTGAAATTAGTTGAATGAGCAAACTGGAGTTTTAATTAATAATAATAAATTAAATTTGGTTTAATTATTGAAGAGTCACATTTTTGTCATATTATTTTATTTCAGCCGAACATTATACTGAATTGTAAGAACTGGTTATTGTGAATTTTCCGAGAGCCAGGCAATATACGTTTGAAATTCAGGTCACAAACCGACAAGTTGCTAATATACTCGTACGTATCTACACACGTTCTGTTACATTTCAATTCAGCCGCCTGTCATGCAAATATGTCCCGCAAATGCCAAATATTTGCAGGTCATACAAATATGTACCTTATACAACAGTGAAACTCAAACCCGACGCCTATCCACAGCTCACTAGTTTAAACTGTTAAATAATTAAATTTATAGGGAACAAATTTTTGAAAGGAAAGTACTGCTATAAATATTTGAAGTACAATTTCTAGATTTTTTTTAATGTTATTTGGTAACGAGACGAGCTGGTCGTTTGCCTGATGGTAAGCATAACGCCGGCCCATAACAATTGCAGTGCCACCCAGAACTTTGAAACACAAAGGCCTGCGCGGCACTGCAGTGCGCTCGTTACCCTGAGACATTAGGTATTAAGTCTCATAAGCCCAGTAATTTCACTGGAAACTCTGCTCATCAAACCGGAACACAGTAATGCTTGCACACTACTGCTTGGCGGCAGACTTCACGAGCAAAGCGGTAAAGTTAAGTAATCATTTATAGTTTTCACTTTAAAATATCGCATTCAGCGTTTAATCTAACTATTGGTTCTCGTTTATCTGAAAGATCTCGTTGTCCGATAGGGGCGTCCGCTCGCTGCACCATTACTGATTATATTCGAGTAAACTGTGTTGTATTGTAAAGCCAATTACAAAAAAGAGTAGATATTTTTCTAATAACCGCAAAAATTTCTAACGTAAAATATCTTTGTTATGACGCATTGAGGTATTTATATAATACTAGCTATAGAAAAGCTATATAATAACCCGCGCGGAGATATTGGATTTCATGGTTTTTATTTTTTTGCGCGGAACCCTAATTCTTTTTCTAAAATAAAAGTAGCTTAAGTTACTCCGTATAAAATCAGATATCTGCCAGTGAAAGTCCTGTCAAAATCGGTCCAGCTGTTTCGAAGATTACCCGGAACAAACAGACAGACAAACAAAAAATTTAAAAATGGTTGTTTTATTATAGGTACCGTATATACTTTCATATGCATTTGGTAAAAAGCTGTTATTTTGATATTACAGACACTTCAATTTTATATATTTGTATAGATTAGTTTACAGCAAGTTCAGCAAATTCTTGCATAGTAATCATGTGTCGATATATCGATACACATTACGGTATCTTTTAATCCTGCAGTAGTAAGTAATTAGACAAAATTAACAAGACACGTTTCAACCTTTCCAAACTACGTGTTTGGTCTGGCAGCTCAATTCACTAAAACGACCTCATCAGTTATTTACAAAGACTCCCATTGGACATTCACGGCGGCGTTTGTAATCCCGTGTCCGAAGTAATTCTCAACGGTACAGTCATCTTTCGCTCTGACTTCCCCGTATACGGCAGTGATTGAACTCCCTAAGTCCGCATCATCGAGATACTAACCTCCAGAGATGCAGTGACGTTTGGTTTGCACGAAATAAATTCCACCATTTTTGCCTCGACATAATGCGCTCTGCGGCGCAAGTACGGATCTTTTTGATTGATAAAATTCGATAAAATTGACAGTTCAAATCAATAAAGTGGGTGTTATAGACTTTTATCGAACCTCGATTTTTTCGACAAAAGTTATCGAATAGCTAGGTCGAATCCAAAGAGAATATAGAGCTACTACAATACTATACGATCAGACTTCGGTACTCGCAACATTCGATAAATTTACCGAGTTTTTCGGTTCGACAAATTTATCGAACCGACTTCCGTACTTGCGCCGCTGATTGGCTTAGCAACCGCCTCGCACCGATTCCAAGTTATAGCAAAATCAATACATTGTTGTGCGATCGGATAGTACAGTATTTCATCTCTCGGGGTTAGTATCTCGATGGTCCGTATATACGATACTGCTTAACCTGCAAACGGATTAACATACTTTGGGTGCGTGGATACTGAAATTGAGAACGTTGTCACGTTGTTGGCCGAGACGGAAATTGGCATATCAACCGAGAACGTGACAACGTCTCCCAATCAATCCAAATATTGAGTTGGGTTCGACCGTAAATTGACTCACATCTTAGAATATAAAGAGATGAGTCACCTCGTGTAGCTATAAAAATAAGGTCAAATTAATTTAACAAGCACTTATCGGGTTTTTATAGAAGACCGATAAGTTATTTTTTAAATGAACCAGAAATAAAATAAAAAGCTTATCGGTCTTCTATAAAAGTTCTTCTTCATTCCTGCCTTTGTACCATTTTTTACACGGGGATGGAGCAATACGTCTGTACAGACGTTACTACTTTTAGGTTTTGGCATTTTTTTACAGTCGGCCGCCACCAAATCTCATTTTGAATTCTAAGAGTGTATAGGACAATCCACCACGCGGGCCCAATGCGGCATGGTATATGTCACACGTTCTCGATTTTTTTATGATTCTTGAGCATGGTTTCCTCACTATGTTTTCCTTCACGGTTTGATTGAGTGTGGTAAAATCCGCACATAATTTAAGCCATTTGTGCGAGGCCGAGACGGGATTTGAACCATGGTGCGTCAGATTGAAAGCCGCACAAGTTCCCGCTCGGCCACAACTCGCTCCGGTCTTCTACAAAATAATACTATATAATAAGAGACAATTTTTACGTAAGAAAATATACTTTTCCATCAAACCTAGCTAACTTGCACTGTAGTTTAAAATTATATGGAAATTTTATAAACAAACCTATTATTAAAACATGCTAAAAACACTGGTGTCCGAGTTATATTACATAGGAGACATACCCTAAGATTCAGAGACCAATCTAAGCGTGGACTTATGCTTGCATAATTATGTCAAAATTGTATACAGTCTTGACATATGGTAGCAACAATCCACGCTTAAATTCGTCTTTGAATCTTAGCCATAGTGTCGTACTGAAGGCATAGGGTAATTTACTAATCCTGACCCTAACAAGTAAATAATTGAATCAAAAATAAGAATAAGATTATATAAAGTGAGTAATTTATAGTTTCAATTCCGCGATAAAGAATGTCTAATGGCCTAAGTTCGATCTATACTAAATTTACTTACTGATGGCTTTGCCATATACTCTTACTGGTTAGTCCCAGTTAAGGCGCTGACAACAGCGAAAGACATTCAGCAATTTGTAAAATAAGCCACGCCCATAAACACAAAACACCGATAGTCCCCAAATCTCCGATAAAGTAGCGCAACTTAAAAAAGGTGGCGAAAAAAAGTACTAAATGAGAGTCGTAGCTACACAGCTACGAAATGAGATACGATATACAGACTACCAATAGATGGCGCTAATATAAACCTGGTACTAAAATATTTTAAATTGATTTTGTATTGGGCTGTATTATTCCTATCCTACCCTTTGAAGTGTCGGCCGGAACCACGTAGGCCCGGCGGCAAAAAAAACAGTTAGACCTTATTCATTGGTGATAAGGTTCAAAATAGCTTTAACTTTATGAACGAATAAAATTGCTAACTATATTGAACCTTAATGTCGGCCGGAACCACGTAGGCCCGGCGGTAAAATTAAAACAGTTAGACCTTATTCAGTGGTGATAAGGTTCAAAATAGCTTTAACTTTATGAACTAATAAAATTGCTAAATTATGATGAACCTTATCATCACCGGTGATGAAGGGCTACCTGTTTCCCCCGCGCCAGCCCCTTTGGGACCCGTGACATTTCATGCAAATCCTATGAATTAGACTGTTGAGTGTTGACCAAATCGCCACCTATGATCAATTGAGATAGTGTTCAAATTAATATAGGTACCAGGAGTAAAAAAAAGGGTGTCTTATATACAAATAAATAAAATTGAACTTCTGGTTGTAATGTCAAAAAACTACTTTTTACTATATGCATAATATGAAAGTATCTACGGTACGTATAATAAAAAAAAGCAAAATAAATTGTTTTACTGTTTGTTTCGGCTAATCTCCGAAACGGCTGGACCGATATTGACGGGACTTTCACTGGAAGATAGCTGAGGTTATAAGGAGTAATTTAAGCTATTTTTATTACGTAGGAGAAGCCGTGGGGCATTGCTAGTCTTTTTACAGTATTTGATAAAAAGACGAGCTGGACGTGTGCCCGATAGTAAGCATAATGCTGTCCAATAACAATTGCAGTACTCAACACTTCAAAAGTACCTCCCCTTCACCCCCGTGTGGTGTGGCTTTCGATTATATATACGAACTAGCTGCAGCCCGCGGTTTCACCCGCGTGGAGATATTGGATTTCATGGTTTTTATTTTTTTGCGCGGAACCCCAATTCTTTTTCTAAAATAAAAGTAGCCTAAGTTATTCCTTGTAACATCAGCTATCTGCCAGTGAAAGTCCCGTCAAAATCGGTCCACCCGTTTCGGAGATTACCCGGAACAAACAGACAGGAAGACAAAATTTTTAAAAATGGTTGTTTTGTCATAGGTACCGTATATACTTTTATATGTATTTGATAAAAAGCTGTTATTTTGACATTACAAACAGACACTTCAATTTTATTTATTTGTATAGATATAAATGTTCATATATTAATTCATATAATAGAGCCCAACACGGTAATAGTTGAACCAGTATGAGTTTTGAACAAATGTTGATCCACCTATTAGTGTACATCTGAGTCCAGCAGGGCTATTCCGTATCTCGGTTGACAACTCAAAGTGATGATCACTTGGCAAAGTGTACAGCGATGAACTGTCAAACAGCTAGTTTCGTATTGGCTAATCTCAGTTATTAACTTGGATGACGTCATGAGCACGAGTTTCGTGGTTAGTCACCGTAACTCACTTTGACAGATATTTTTGTATCGATAGTTTAAAATTGGGGTGTTGACTCGATTTTTTTATAATGCTAATCAATTCGTGTTCTCATGAAAATTAAATGTCTATATAGAAAAAACTGGAAATCGAATGCTAACAACGTCAAAAATGAGATCCAAAGTCAGGCGGTTCTAGTGAGCGCTAAAACACCCTATACTAATTGGGCTTGACGCGTGACGTCACTTATTCAACGCGGTCCGTAAATTTGTACTAAAACACACATTTTTTATTTTGGCCGTGAAAAACTGCGTTTAAGTACATAGTTGTCATTCATTTGTTATTCATTAAAATGTGAAGAATCTGATAGTATGGTTTGAATTACTATTGGATGATTAAAAAAATCGTTGAATTTTGGAAAGTTTTAGATCCAGTATCTTTGTGGAAATTATATATTTTTCTGAATTTCATTTTTATTGTGTTAATGTGATGTTCTTAAACCTGTATAACCACAGTATTTATGTGTTTTGTATTTCATGCAAGTACCCAATTGCGATTACGTAAGCATAGTGGACATCAAATTTGATAATCACCGAGGCTTGTGAAAGACACTACTCAAGACCAGTGTCTTATAAACTCGAGTGATTATCACCTTCTATCGACAACAACGATTTTATTGTGATGCTGGAGTGTTTATTGCTATAGATATTTTATGATTAGATGATAGGGCTAAGTCTTTTGCAAGTGTCCGTCTGGGTTGGTTCCACTACTTTGCTCGTGAAGTCTGCCACCAAGCAGTAATGTGCGAGCAGTACTGTGTTTCCATTTGATGAACAAAGTAGCCAGTGAAATTATTGGGCTTATGCTGAGAATTAATACCTCATGTCTCAGGGTAACGAGCGTACTGCAGTGATGCGCAGGTCTTTGAGTTTCAAAGTCCTGAGTGGCACTGCAATTGTTATGGGCAGGCGTTATGCTTACCATCAGGCAAAGGACCCGCTCGTCTAGTTATCCAATAGTATAAAAAATAAGATTATTTTTTATATTATTATATATAGATTTATTATATATAGATATATATATTAAAAGAAAGTCGTGTTAGTTACACTATTTATAACTCAAGAACGGCTGAACCGATTTGGCTGAAAATTTGTAGGGAGGTAGCTAAGAACTAGGAGAAGGACATAGGATACTTTTTATCCCGTTCCCGTCGTTCCCGTGGGACGTGACATAAAACGTGGTATAACAATACGCAACTGACATAGAATAACAAAACAAATCAGTCAAAATATAAGTCAGCAGTTCATTTGTTAAAAATGGTATAACAAAACGCAAATGAAAGCTGAACATATTAAAAAAAAAATTTTGACCGGTTTGCCTATAGGGCGGAACAAAGTTCGCCGGGAAAGCTAGTTTAAGATAATACTAGCTGTGCCCCGCGGCTTCACCCATGTAACCTACATTACTCCTTGTAACATCAGCTATCTGCCAGTGAAAGGCCCGTCAAAATTGGTCCAGCCGTATCGGAGATTAACCGGAATAAACAGACAGACAGACAAAAATTTTAAAAATGGTTGTTTTGTTGTATGTACCGTATGTACTTTCATATGCATTTAGTAAAAAGCTGTTATTTTGATATTATAATCAGACACTTCAATTTTATTTATTTGTATTGATTTTGCATTTAACCTCCTTTATTAAATTGCTTTATTTAATTAGGTATTTATTACCTACTTACTTTATTTACTATTACCAAATAACTAATATTTTACTAACTTTCAAACAGTAATTACTATGAATTTTACCCAAAGAGTTTACATATATTTTAGTTATAGTATAGTCTGTGATTTTATTTTACCGCCATTTTATCTTAAATATACCGTCTAAAATGAAATGTCCTCAAAATGTTCCACGCATAACTTTCAAAAGGCGTTAAACAACTTAGTCGTATAATAGTCGATGAAAAATAGTGTTGCGCTAGTGACGTCCTGAAAGACACCATTAGTCACCGTAAACAGTTATCCACTCAATGTGATTCGCAATACCAATGTTATGATTATATCAGTTGACACCAAATGTCGGTGTACAACCAGACTCGGTTGATCACTAGAAATGTTAAAGTTAGCGAATAGCCCTGCAGATCAAGAGAACAGTTATACTTTCATCCGAAGTTGAAAAGTACATGGTGACGCTGGATCTACATTGATCTGGTTTCGAGATACTCGCCATTGAAACATCCCATATTTGTTGATCCACTAACGGCAAAAAAAATACACAGAAGCGTTATTTTCAAATCTGTTGTATATTTGATGTACACGCGACATGAGCTTCGTTAATGTTGATCCAAGGGTCTGGAGCCACAAATGACTAGTTTCTCTGATAGTTCAAAGTGGGAACGCCGCACGCGAAGGTGGCTTAAAAATTATAGAGGATATTATATATATATTATAGAGGATATTATTTATTTTTCACGCACTAACGGAGCACCGGATCGACGTGATTTTTGGCATATATATAGATTATGAACCGGAGAGCAACATAGGTTACTTTTTATCACGAAAAAAATGCACGTTTCCTGTGGAAACGTGGGTGAAATCGCATATAAATATAAATACTAGCTTCTGCGCCCGGTTTTGTAGTTTTGTGAACTGAAGGAATTAAATGACAACCTTGACAAAATCTCATAATAGTTTGCTGCTAATAATCTAATAAACGCTAGTGAAACTAAATGTATTAAATCTTCCCTTCCAAATATGCCACATGTGGACTCTAACGTTGTATTGGAAATTGGAAACTTGACCTAGACCGGCTTAACTCATCATGATCATCAACCGGAAGACGTCCACTGTTGAACATAGACCTCCCCCATAGAACGCCACTTGGATCGGCTACTCGCCTCTTGTATCCAACGGTTTCCCACGGTTTTGACAAGGTCATCGGTCCACCTAGTGAGGGGGCGGCCTACACTACGTCTTCCGGTTCGTGGTCGCCACTCGAGAACCTTTCTTCCCCATCGGTTCTTCGAGCGATGTGGCCTGCCCATTGCCATCTTCCCATCCCATTTCAACTTACTGACTTTGAGAGCTATGTCGGCGACTTTTGTTCTCCTGCGGATCTCCTCATTTTGGATTTTATCACGCAGAGAAACCCCGAGCATAGTCCTCTCCATAGCATGTTGCGCGATTCTGAACTTACTCATAAGGCCAATAGTAAGAGACCACGTCTCAGTGCCATACGTCATCACTGGCAACACACCCTTGTTGAAAACCTTGGTTTTCAGGCTCAGGACGAAAAGATATGTCGAAGCTTCCCAAACGCTGCCCAGCCGAGTTGGATTCTTCGTGTGACC
This sequence comes from Crocallis elinguaria, assembly GCA_907269065.1. Lineage (NCBI taxonomy): Eukaryota > Metazoa > Arthropoda > Insecta > Lepidoptera > Geometridae > Crocallis > Crocallis elinguaria. The sequence goes on along the minus strand of OU026070.1, from coordinate 3,991,387 downwards.
TCTTAGTCGAAGTTGGATCTACCTAATTGGATAGTCTGTCTTAGGTAAACATACTCGTCAAGAACTTCGAGAGTATCGTTCCCAACAATTACCAGTATAGGTGGAACATGGATATTGGACATGATTTTAGTCTTATCCATATTAGCCGCCAAGCAGTAGTGTGCAAGCATTACTGTGTTCCTGTCTGATGAGCAGAGTATCCACTGAAATTTAAACAAACATTTAGCGGAGTGGAATTGTATATCGGATCAACAACCAATACTGCAATACAAGCAATACCGTCGCAGCGCCACGTAGTGCTAAATGTTGATCATTTGCCTTATCAGCTAACAATCTCGTGTTCGTTTTCAATACCAGACCGATTAAAACCAGCGGTCACTAGTCTTCGTGTGGAAGGAATAGTCTAGAATTTTCGCTGGTTATTAAAGAAATAAGCTCTTACAAAACGAAAAGAAGCGAAAACTATTGGCAACTCCTTCCACGCGAAGACTAGTGACCGCTGGTTTTAATCGGTCTGGTATTGAAAACGAACACGAGATTGTTAGCTGATAAGGCAGCAGGTCGGAGCAACATTTGTTACTAAAGATGAATATTGGATCAACAAAAGCAGCCGGATCAACATACGTTTTCGGTTCAACAAATGCTCCCCTGAAGTCGCCCATGATCAAATTTGACGTATTGGTATATCCATATATGTATATGCATATAAATATATTAATATATATATGAAATGTTGCTTCATATGAATATTTGATGCTTTCAGCTTTTGTATTATTGCAGGTAGGTACCTACTTTGCACGCACATGCATTTCAACTAATTATATTTGAAAGTAGATAGAAAATTATCAAAAAATACACATTGTAGTTAGGCATTAGAGAAAACATGCACAGAAATCGAAAAAATAAATTTTGCGCAAAAAAAAATAGTATAGCCCGCTAAGTAATTAGATAGGTACCTACTAAGCGTCACTTGTGATGTCTCTTTTTTGTGCAAGCTTTTTTGTATTCATAAAAAATAATAAATAACCGTATGACCATATCTTTACTCTATACAAATAAATAAAATTGAAGTGTCTGTTTTTAACATCAAATTAACAGGTTTTTACCAAATGCATATGGAAGTATATACAGTACCTATAACAAATCATCCATTTTTAAAATTTTTGTCTGTTTGTTCCGGGTAATCTCCGAAAAGGCTGGGCCCATTTTGACGGGACCTGCACTGGCAGATAGCTGATGTGAAAAGGAGTAACTTAGGCTACTTTTATTTTAGAAAAAATAATTAGGGTTACGCGCAAAAAAATAAAAACAATGAATTCCAATAACTCCACGTGGGTGAAACCGCGGGCAGCAGCTAGTTATGAATAAGAAGCAAAAGTGTGCTACCAGCGGCGCAAGTTGGGGTCGGCATTATCCACCTACTTGCAAGCTAAAACCTGGTCGGATAAACCCACCTTCCCTTTCTGTGACATAACTTGCGATTTTCGGTAGGTACTATTATTACTCACGCCAAACTTTAGGTATGCACCATTTATATTATGTCTTCCGTAATGTTCGCCAGCCGTTTGATTTTATTAGAAAGAAAACAACTGCATAGGTACATAAAAATTATAGATATAAATAAATTTGTTCATAACTATTGTAAGTATGTATGTACGGCTCATATATATACCTATTTATGAAAAAAAATCATCATCATGATGAAAAATAAATTTGGAAAATAATTAAAATAATATATCTCACTGGGATTTGAACCGAGTACTCGTATACCTACTACGCGCTTGTTCTTATAAACCTCGCACAACACCACAAGGCTAATCGAGCTCTGTTCGTTAGTGGCGAATTATTACAAGTATAGACTTCCGCTAAAAGCTATACCGCTTTTCAATCTATCAAAATGAGTAGGTACCTATCTACTATTATTTCGGCATGCCTGTTTTGTAATACAAAAAATGTAAATATGTATACAACTTCTATCATGTGTTTTTGCCTCATAAAATAACTTGTCTTTCTTGGTCTTCGTTGATTCTTTTTGTTTCCTATTTTCCAAAAATTACACTTGTAACTATATTTACAAATCTTATGACTAAACACAACTTACTTAATTACATTTAAACAAATTAATGACAGATTAAAATTATTATCATGATGAAAAATAAATTTGGTCATAACTATCGTGAGTATGTATGTACGACTCATATTATTATTTATGGAAAAAAATATTAAAAAAAATAGTATTTTTACACAAAAATAACATATCTCATTGGGATTCGAACGCGGTACCTGCTAAGCGCTTCTTATACAAAATAAGAAACGTAATCCGCGCCGAATACCACTAGGCTAATCGAGCTCTGTTCGGCAGAGACGAATTACTACAACTATAGACTTCCGCTAAAAGCTACAACGCTTTTCAATCTATCAAAATGAATATTTACTATTATTTCGATGTGTCTATATTGTAATCTTATTACTAAAACATGACTTTATTATATTTAAACAACTTATTGACAGAATAAAACTACATGCAAAGCTAAATAATTATCCAGAAATTGTGTCAGCAAAGTGTGAGCGGGGAGCGGAACAAAGCGACACACGTCCGTCTAGCAACGCGCCTCAGCGATCACTGTCGGACTTTATACAAATAAAAGAGAAAGGCGATGACGTGTGGCAACGCTGGAGTTAACTATTCTAAAATAATTAATTTTATAACAATACGTTAAGTTATTGAAACAAAAATTTAAAGAGAACTTTATTATGGTAATGTACGTCACTTTTATAAATTTTACCAACGTAAGTTCATGAAATATTGAGTTATGGATGTTAGAAACGAATTTCTAAGGGTTACTTCGCGAATTTATTTTATCGAGAAAAATTATTGAAATCATGTTTTTATGTTTACTTTCTCATTAGAAATGTGGTGAAGATTAACATATATTTTTTTCGCTGCCATAACATCTATAAATTTGGCGTAAAGCATATTTGAATGGACCCAATTTGGGTGTTGACTCGACCTTAACTGGGACTAACCAGTAAGAACTTCAAACTTAGGCCATTAGACATTCTTTATCGCGGAATTGAAACTATAAATTACTCACTTTATATAATCTTATTTAAAATGGATTTCCGCAAAGTAACGCCTGATTCCATCAAATATCCAAAAAAAGACATAAGAGACCAACTTTCAAAAATAAATGTGAAATCTACATCTGAATTCCGAACTAAAGGCGACAAAAGTCAGGTTTTTTTAAATTATATCCAAAGATTAAAAACTATGTAACTTTATGTACTGTCGTAAACGCAATGTGTTGGATACCCACTGTCCATATGAGACTCCTAAATGAAAAGATTAAGGTGAGCAACCCTTATTTGAATACCAAATGGCTAGATCAGTTAGGAAGCGGACCTTGGGACCTTTGGTAAGGCATTTACATCTAAAGACTACCCCTTAGGGATTATGGTCATACGTGGTCGAAAGTAACAGTCTTCTACAGTGGTGTGTTTTGGTATAACTTTTCACTCTACTTTTTGAAAACATTATACTCAAAAACTAAAAAGGACCTAGGACCTTGCTTGAAGCCTAGGCTTAAATTTAAGTAGTTAGGGATCTATTATTGTGATCTTAGGGCATCATTAAGCTTATCTTATACATTATCAATTAAATATAATATAAGTCTAGTCGGATTAGGTTATAAAATAGCGTAATTTATATAAAATTGCTAGCTTTTGCCCGCGGTTACCACCCGCGTTCCCACAGGAACCGTGCATTTTCCGGGATAAAAAGTAGCTTATGTTACTCTCCGGTCCATAAACTATATCTATACCAATAACCACGTCGATCCGTTGCTCCGTTACTGCGTGAAAGAATGCCAAACCAACAAACCACCAACCCAACAAACATACTTTCGCATTTATAATATTAGTTGATTGTGAACTCCAAAGTGTAGGTATTCTAAGAGTCATGCTATTAGTTTCTTGTAACCTTACTTTAATCATGCAAATTCATTTCAATCTGTTTACAATTCATTTTATTATTGTTTTCCCTCTGAATGTGTTAAATAAAACTATTAGTATCCTTAATCAATCGACAGACATACTTAGCAATTTTATGCACGATTTCATTCGCTAAATCCTGACGAATAAAATAACAATTTACACCCTTATACAACCAACATGTAGCCAAAATTAGGTTTCTTTCCTTATAAATTGGTACCTACGGCTAACCTACCCTATTACGCAGCAGAAAAAACTAGACCCAGACCGAAATTAGCAGATATTTCCAACCTTTCGCCGTACGAACATCCACAAACATGGTAAACGTTGAAAACGGGCGCTTCGCAGATAAAATATTATTATGACCCAAATGTGAATGTCAGATGGGTAGATACCTAACATTATGCTTTACCCGGAGTTGGCCGCACGCCAACCCACCCGGCGAAAGCAAAGCTTTTTCAAATATCGAAAGGGTGGGATCGGTCTGCTTACGCTTTTCTAGAGTTTACTAACAAAAACTGTTTACAACTGCTATAGACGAGAACAATTGTTTTTGACGGCTCCGTAACTGAGTTGGTAGTAAGTGGCCTCAGGTTCGAATCCCTGCCGGGGCCAATTTTGTATGGTGAGCGTAAAGTTTATGTTGGGTCTTCGATGTTTGTGATGTGTATCTGTGTGTGTCCATACCACCTGCGACACAGAGAATCCTAGTGCGGGGGTATGAGTGGTAAGCGATTATTATAAAAAAAACCAATATCTCCAGGCGGGTGAAGCCGCGGGCAGCAGCTAGTTGAAAATATTTTTAGAAACAAGTTTTTTCATAATATTCACCAAGTTTGCACCTGAATACAAAATTTCAGCCTTTTTAAATTTATTATAGCCACGGGAAGTAGTTCAAGATTTAGTTGAAAAATTTGACCCACAAAATAGACATTGCAACACTAACTAGTGAAGTTAAACAAAAGCTTGTAAAAACTAATTATGAGCAGTTGTTACAATTTCGCGATTTTACAAATACTCGTTTTGTTACTGTAGTTAAAATATTATATACCTAACTGTAGTGTTCTTGTTGGCAGTTTAGTTGTGACTCAAAGTATTTTTAACGTCAGAAATGTATACACGTAAAAATTACTCCAGAAAACAGTACAAAGTTGACATTCTAACCCTACATTTAGACCTGTCAAGCATCTTGCATCCCTTTCCCATATTTTGTTATATTTGGTCACGAGACGAGCTGGTCGTTTGGCTGATGGTAAGCATAACGCCGGCCCATAACAATTGCAGTGCCACCCAGAACTTTGAAACACAAAGGCCTGCGCGGCACTACAGTGTACCCTGAGACATTAGGTATTAAGTCTCATAAGCCCAGTAATTTCACTGGCTACTCTGCTCATCAAACCGGAACACAGTAATGCTTGCACACTACTGCTTGGTGGCAGACTTCACGAGCAAAGATATTTATTGGAAAGAGAGTCAAACTAAAATTATGCTTAGCTTTGTGACGCCAGGATTGAAGTCAATTAACTACTTATAACAACAATTAATACATTATATTATACCTACCTATTATATGTAGGTACTACATATCAAATACGCTTCTAGGTTTTCTCTATATTAGATTTAATCAAATAGGCCAACTTTATATTGCTTCAAAGTTAACCCCAACTCTGATCTCATTGTCTTGTGCCGCCGAGAAGCCTTTTAAATGTTTTTTTAATTATGTTTACTGAAACTTTAAGCAATATTTTCTTTTTAGAGTGGCGACTTAATTAAAAATGAAAACAATTTCCGTGGGATTTATTTTGCTTGGAGTGCTTATTATTTATAGCTACACTTTGTACTTCGGGGTATTTAAATTCATCGTTTCATTACATAATAGATTGACTGTGGAAAATATAATACTTTGGAAGATGGGCCTTAGGAGCACCTTAGACGCTCAAGCAAACGTACGTTTGCTTGTCAGAATAACAATGCTTTTGCGTCAATCACGGATTTCGTGATACTCGAAATGCGCGCTTACCGTTACTAAAGTTAACTCTTGTGTTAGTGACCATGAAAGTTTAAGAACTTATATTGACACCAGATTTACACAAGAACAAAACTTCAGCCTATTCGATTTCAGCAGTGCACGTCTTCCGTCTGATGATGATGAGGAATCATGGAAAACTGTTCAAAATTAAGTTACAATATTTGACAGACACACTCTTACTGACATACAAAATAAAATACAACAATTTTGTTACTCAATAACTTGGCAGCTGAAATAAAATTTATAAAACCTAGAAGGCCGCCCACTCGAAATGACGACCCTATTGCGAATGTCAACGACCACGGAATTAGTCCAAGAGGCTGGGACATATCTCGTCACATGTCCCAGCGAGGAGGGCCCTCATCACGACCTCGCGGCCTTGGCATACAATGGAACCTTGACATGGCCTTGTGAATGTCTTGTTTGGGATACAAACCAGTTGTCTTGACTGGTTTCACATGCAATTTTTTCACATTTGCATGAAAAAGTCTGTTATCGTCTTTGACAATGCTCTGAAACTTAAGCTCTCGTTGGTTGCTGAACTTGGTTCTAAGGCTGATTTGCACTTTACTTACTTAGTGATAATTGAGAAATCAGGTTTTCAATCTATACAAATAAATAAAATTGAAGTGTCTGTTTATAACATCAAAATAACAGCTTTTTACCTAATACATTATGAAAGTATATGCGGTACCTATAACAAAACAACCATTTTTTAAATTTCTGTCTGTCTGTCTGTTTAATCCGGGTAATCTCTGAAACGGCTGGGCCGATTTTGACGGGACTTTCACTGGCAGATAGCTGATGTTACAAGGAGTAACTAAGGCTACTTTTATTTTAGAAAAAGAATTTGGGGTAAAAAAACAACCGTGAAATCCAATACCTTCGCGCGTGTGAAACCGCGGGCAACAGCTAGTTGATGATACAAAGGCTACAAGGTGTATCCCATTCTAATATATCAGTGCCCACAAAGTGAACTAGACTGTGATTCGTATTACCTTTTTTGAACCCGGGACAATGGGTAACCCGGGGAAATGCCTTTACACACATCTCCGCATCCGGGGGAGTGCGGTGATAGTGTGGGATCAAGTAATAGGTGTTTACTACTAATCGAACATGCATTTAAACTATTTAGCATATTATCAATACGAGCTGAATACCATCGCTTCTAAATGAGGTTAATTCAGAGGCGGTAGCATGCGACAAATGTAAATTTCAATCGGTCGCTTCATTTCCGTGTCATGGTAATGGTATTAATGCAGGTTGTTTAGAATTTATTTGATTGTGGTTGATCGAGAATTGGCGCAAACTTGAACCAACGTTTACAGGGAGGTAGTGAAAAACAGATATTTGGAAACGAACGGCCGACAGCTTTTTTTTAAGTTATTTAGTCGACGAGCTGGTCATTTGCCTGATGGTAAGCATAACGCCGGCACATAACAATTGCAGTGCCACCCAGAACTTTGAAACACAAAGGCCTGCGCGACACTGCAGTGTGCTCGTTACCCTGAGACATTAGGTATTAAGTCTCATAAGCCCAGTAATTTCACTGACTATTTTACTCCAGCTTATTATAGGATTCGACGTACAGACGAACTGGAATACTTCACTACCTTTGAGTCACGCTCACGCTTCTACCATAAATCATATAATAGGTACCTACTTTCCTAAGCAACCAAATCTAATATTATAAATAAATAAATAAATAAACGCTAACACTCATACCCCCGCACTAGGATTCCCTCTGTGGCAGATGGCATGGACACACACAGATACACATCACAAACATCCAAGACCCGAGAACAAACTTTATGCTTACACAAAATCTGCCCCGGCCGAGAATCGAACCCGGGACCCCTCGCTTTGCAGGCAGGGTTACTACCAACATAGCTACGGAGCCGTCAACGCGCACAAATATTGACACCAACGCGCGCATTACCAATCCAATTCTGCAAATGTGCTAGTAAGTAAAGTAAACATGACTTTAACACACACATATACATTTAGCTAACGAAGCGAACGTGAGCAGTTCCTGTTATGGTATCCAGCTGGTGTATACCGGGCTAGTCTCATTAACCTGTGGTTTTGTACCGTTTTGTTTGCGTTGGTGTAATAGACCTGTTTAGGTAAACTTACTTAATAATTAACCGGTCTAGTGCGTGTTGGACTACAGTGTACGTCCGTTGTTTTCTGTCTATTACTTGAAGTTTTCATCACAGATAACTGGAATTTTCGTTGAGTGTTTGCAGTGTGGTCCACTAAGTGGGTGATTAGAAGTTTCTAGCTGAAACTGTTTAGAAATTACGAGGGTCACACGCATGGTTAACGAGTTTTTCAGTTTGTTGTTTCTCGCAAGCCATTTGGTAGATAGAGCACGGTTTTGTTTAAGAAAACCAAACCTTGTTCTGAAAGTGTCCCTTGACCATTAGTCATTCGATTTTGAAGGACTAGAAGGAAAAAGTTTACAGTGAGGTGTTTTTCAATATCCGCCGTTTAAGAATAGAGTTTTGCAGATCTGTTTGAGTTTTAAGAACTAGTTTCTATTCTATGTTTTTTTCATTCCATTGGATACGAGACGAGAAGAACGGGTCGTTTGCTTGATGGTAAGCATATCGCCAGTCCATAATAATTGCAGTTCCACGCAGAATTTTGAAACACAAAGGCCTGCGCAGCATTGCAGTGAGCTCGTTACCCTGAGACATTAGGTATTAAGTACCCTGCTATTGGTGCGGGAACGAGTCAGGGTCCAAACTCGGGTGCATCAGATTGAAAGTCACACAAGTTCCTACTCGGCCACACTTACTCAGTCAAACGATAACCTATCAATAGTAAAAGTATAGGTACTACGTTTTGATTTCGTAAATGGCATAAAAGGCGATTGTTTCCGACACATTATGTTATAAGCTTGGCCTCTAAGGGGCACCTTAGACGCTCAAGCAAACGTACGTTTGCTTGTCAGAATAACAACGCTTTTGCGTCAAGCGCGTATTTCGTGATACTTGAAATGTGCCCCTAAGACAATAATAATAACTTAGGTGCCAACCACGCAGTGTATCAAGCCTAATCCGCCGGCAGATATGATGAATAGTGGGGCCGCCCCTAGTCCCGGGATTAGTCAATTGAGACCTAAAGCTCGCGAGTCATGGTGCGTGGTATGAACCACTAAATATAGGTTATAATTATAATTTTTGTCCGTCTGCCTGTTTGATCCAAGTAATCTCCGAAACGGTTGGACCAGTTTTGACGGGACTTTCACTGGCAGATAGCTGATATTACAAGGAGTAACTTAGTCTACTTTTATTTTAGAAAAAAGAATTAGGGTTCCGCGCAAAAAATAAAACCCATCAAATGCCCGTGGGCAGCAGTTAGTTTAAAATACAATAGAAATAACCAGTAACCTATAACATAAGAGTAACCCTTTGCGGTGAATGTCAAATTGGCTAATGGATAAATTGACCCTCATCCACTTGATGAGAAGCGACACTGACACATTCGAAAATTATGCTAACTTCCTCTGAGTCAGGCACAATAAGCAGAACACACGTTTCTCCATTTAGCATAACATTACTTTCAATATATAACTTTTTTGTTGAGTAAACAAATACAGAAAAGGTAACCGTTAGGGAAAAGCTTTTAAGCATCTGGAAGGATTATTGTTGGATCGTTGCCATTCTGATAATAAAAGTGAAGTGTGAAGAAATTTTAGATGGATTACACAAGACTATGATTGGGTTGTGTTGGTCCTCAACCAATACTCAATAGGTATATTTTTATAACTGGCTAAATCTAATCTAGCTACAAAAACATTTCCATAATCTACAAGCCCAAGTAGGCCTATAGATAATCCAAATGTTCTAGCCCACTACCAGTTGGAAGCGTACCCAGCATGCTGGCGGCATTGCCTCGTTGAACCGCAATGCTGATCCGCTGCGCCAAATAAGTACCAGCATTTTGGTTACGGGATACCAGCTAGTTAACAAACTATTATTAGCCCGTTGAAAAAAAATTATATAAGTACTATTATTAATATTGAATGTGATTTTGTTAGTGGGAGGACTAACTCTTCTGCGAGTGTCCGTCTGGGTTGTTACCACCGCTTTGCTCGTGCAGTCTGCCACCAAGCAGTAATGTGCAAGCATTACCGTGTTCCAGTTTGATGAGCAGAGTAGCCAGTGATGTTACTGGGCTTATGAGACTTATTACCTAATGTCTCAGGGTAACGAGCGCAGTGCAGTGCCGCGCAGGCCTTTGTGTTTCAAAGTTCTGAGTGGCAATGCAATTGTTATGGGCCAGCGTTATGCTTACCATCAGGCAAACGACCAGCTCGTCTCATTACCAAATAACATAAAAAAAGAAATAAAGATTTTAAACCATATTATATACGTACCTATTTAGGAATGAGAGAAAACGGAGCTATTCCCACAAATTAATTTTAAAATATAACCTTATATAAAGTTTCGATCAAGATGCGTAGATCGTGGACACGAGATTAGTGAAGAAATCAAGTATCAACGTCTAGAGTGGCGGGCGTTGTCTATATTTCCTATATAAGTAATGCTTGAAAATTTCCAAGGAAACAATCACAGGCGAAACAAATTAAGAGTAGTCGTCAGTTATAACAGACGGGTCTCTTATAACTTAGGTACATCGCTTGTCTATAAGGAAATTGTGCCTCTGGAACGGTAAACAAATGTCTGCAGAGAACGTCTTTAACTTGAGAGCATGTTAATGACGTGCTGTAATTAATGTATTGACAAAGAGAATATAGGAATAGATGTTGATTTCCTTTATTTAAAACTATTCTATTTATGCCTGTTATGCCAACTGATAGTGGATTAAAATAGAACACTTAAATAATCTTATGTTACCTATATTGCTTACAAAGATAATGTAATGCTTTTTGTAGATTTGTTAGAATAATTACTAGCTGTATTTATATAGCTGTATTTTATACACGCTTATGCAAACTTGCGTTTTGCTGTCGTAATAACCATGATTTTGCAACAAGCGCGGGTTACGAGATAAATACACGCGCAAGCGCGGCTTGTTGTAAAACCATCAAAAATCCATGAAATAGACAAGATTAGCAATACAACCACATAGTGATAGTAGTGTTACGAGACAAATACACGCGCAAGCGCGGCTTGATGTAGAACCATCAAAAATCCATGCAATAGACAAGATTAGCAATACAACCACATAGTGATAGTAGTGTTACGAGACAAATACACGCGCAAGCGCGGCTTGATGTAAAACCATCAAAAATCCATGAAATAGACAAGATTAGCAATACAACCAGATAGTGATAGTAGTGTTACGAGACAAATACACGCGCAAGCGCGGCTTGATGTAGAACCATCAAAAATCCATGAAATAGACAAGATTAGCAATACAACCACATAGTGATAGTAGTGTTACGAGACAAATACACGCGCAAGCGCGGCTTGTTGTAAAACCATCAAAAATCCATGAAATAGACAAGATTAGCAATACAACCACATAGTGATAGTAGTGTTACGAGACAAATACACGCGCAAGCGCGGCTTGTTGTAAAACCATCAAAAATCCATGAAATAGACAAGATTAGCAATACAACCACATAGTGATAGTAGTGTTACGAGACAAATACACGCGCAAGCGCGGCTTGATGTAAAACCATCAAAAATCCATGAAATAGACAAGATTAGCAATACAACCAGATAGTGATAGTAGTGTTACGAGACAAATACACGCGCAAGCGCGGCTTGATGTAAAACCATCAAAAATCCATGAAATAGACAAGATTAGCAATACAACCACATAGTGATAGTAGTGTTACGAGACAAATACACGCGCAAGCGCGGCTTGTTGTAAAACCATCAAAAATCCATGAAATAGACAAGATTAGCAATACAACCACATAGTGATAGTAGTGTTACGAGACAAATACACGCGCAAGCGCGGCTTGATGTAAAACCATCAAAAATCCATGAAATAGACAAGATTAGCAATACAACCAGATAGTGATAGTAGTGTTACGAGATAAATACACGCGCAAGCGCGGCTTGATGTAAAACCATCAAAAATCCATGAAATAGACAAGATTAGCTATACAACCAGATAGTGCTGTCTCTTTCAATCTCTGCCTAGGATCGAATCCGTAAATGAGTTTTAGCTTTCAGTGAAGGAAAACATCGTGATGCAGACATTTTCTTGTAGGTCGCCTTGCTAGTTACCACTCTCAAGTTAAAATGTATTCAGTCAGTTATTGGTGTGTTTTGGAAGCTTCTCTTGAGAGCCAACTCATTATTTGTATAAGTATTTACCACTTTCAACTATATCGTCTCTTAGGTGAGTTAGTACCTTAGTAGTCAAACGCTACTATCGCGTGAAAAAAAAAATAGTGTTTTCTATTTTCTTACGCTAAAATTAACTCAATGGCTTTTTATTCCATGACACATTTTATACCTAACTTTAACGTGCAAATATTCAGCCAAACAAGGCTTTTGCAATTGAAACTGCTTTCTCATTCCTGAAGGGCTTGCTATTGTGCTTAAGCAAGCATAATTAATTTGTCTAGATAGTTCCAGACGACAATTAAAAGTTTCAAGCAAATATCTATAAATCTTGTCAAATTATAGACAGAAATAATTTATAGCGTAAATATTGTAATATTCTACAGCAGCTTATACGAGTTCATACAGATATAATGTTCTGCCTAATATAAAATGATTTTGTTAATAATACTTTGATGGACTTAAAACTGATTTAATTTATTAATAATATGATAAGCAATTTAGTAATATTGTTCAACCCGATGCCACCCGCATCTAAATAGTCTGTCGCGGGGAATAGTGCATTTTTTGTCATGTTTCGAGTCTGCCTCTGCTTGTTTATCTGAGAGTAAGTTGATAAAAAACCCAAAACCCAAAGACTCGCGTAGCCCTGATTCAATGTCGGAATACGTATATATTATAGCGTAAACTACACTACATAAATACTAATATATACATCACAAAAAATCCCTTCCAATAGGATTCGAACCTGCGTCTTCTCGTTATCTAGACCAGACGCCTTAACCAACTATGCTAGGGGAGCAATCGATGTTATTGCGAAATTCTTGATTTGTGTGAACATCCGCGAGTGTCGGTTAACACTATAAAATATATTACATACATACTGTTACATCCGTACTACAATAAAGGCGAAAGTGTGTTTGCTGGTTTATTGGTCAGTTGATTTGTCCTTCTTTCACGCAGCAACGGAGAAGGAGCACTCCTCGAGGAGTGCTCCTCGTCCTCGATATAAAACGTAAACAATCTAGCGTTAGCGCCTATTAAACGTATAACTAATAATAAGGTACACATATAACTAAATACGCTTAAGCCTTTACTCATTCATGGACCTCACATAGTTTACTCAACACAAATCATTAATATTATTTATGGGCACCAAACAGCCCACAGTAGGTTAGTGTATTCGTCATCTTCAACTGAGATAGTATTTTAACCCTATAGAGCACAAAAAGATGGAGATAGGGTTGAAACTATATTTTCCTGAATGCTATACTGAATACTATAGGCTATATTTTATTCTGTGTTCACGCGAGGGAAGCCTCGGGCAAATATGAGTAATATTACGGCACAAAGTTGTGCCAGAACTTAGACAAACATAAATCTTTGGAGAACCTAGTTATGTCGAAATAGCTTGATTTGGTTTATTGGTGTCGTTGGTTGTGGCCCATCCATCACAATCGCAATATGAAATATGTTATTACAAGTTTTCGCGAAACATTTCAATAGCATTTTGTTGATAAAGAAAATAAATTGAACGCCTTGCTTTTAAAGTGTAGCAATATTACAAAATAAATTATTAAACTTCATTTCGAATCAGTTTTTCGATCAGTGTTTCTCAGGCAATATATTTTTTTTTACACTCATACCCCGGACTAGGGTTCCCTGTGTCGCAGGTGGCATGGACACACACTGATACACATCACAAACATCCAAGACACGAGAACCAACTTTATACTTACACAAAATCTGCCCCGGCCGGGAATCGAACCCGGGACCCATCACTTTGCAAGCAGGGTTACTACCAACTTCGCAACGGAGCCGTCTGAATTAAGCCGATCTCTTTATGACTTTTTTACTGTATTGGTAGTCACTTACTGTGGGTGCTTTTTTATTTCACTTATAATCCACTAGCACGTACCTGAAACAATAAAAAAATAGTTTTATAAATGCATCTAGAGCACAGTGACTTGATTTAGATCTGCCGCACATTGGGCCACCATCGCGACCACTTATAACTAATAAGTAAGAAATAATATAGTACCTAACTCTTGCAAAAAATCTTGCATGCCTACAATCGTTTCAAAAAATATGCTTATAACATGTGTACTTCTATCCATTTACAACAGCATATTCATAGAACTGAAAATAATAATAATTCGCAAATCTCACACTAAAGTTACGTCTACACAAAACAAAACTGTAAAACTACTTTTAAAAGGGCAACATAGCCAGTTCAAATCCTAGACAAAAAAATTAAGAAAAGAAATATGTTTTACAATGTAGAGCTTAGTTATAAACTACAGTACGATCATCCCCCTTATTCATAAACGTTCCGTAACTTACTTAATTACTAGAAAGTGTTTTGTCTCGTTTTCACACGTAAAAGCTTCCGTCAACGAGAAATTGACGGAGCAGTTTAAAACATAGATTATCTTATTGAGCTTTTATGAATAAGGGTGTTAGTCACCAATGGCTACTGTCCCGCACTTCGTCAGCCATTAACGACCTGACAAAATAATAACGCAGTGTTTATTTTATAAGTGTCAATTTTTTAATGAGAAGGTGCGAGACGGCGTCTCATCGTGACAAATTCGTACTGATTCGGAAACACGAAACTTACCGAAGCGTATAACTTTAATCGTAGTAGTGTAGGTATTTTTTTATTAAAAACTAGCTGCTGCCCGCGGTTTCACCCGCGCGGAGATATTCCGATTTCATGGATTTTATTTTTTTTCGCGGTACCTTAATTCTTCTTCTAAAATAAAAGTAGCCTAAGTTACTCCTTGTAACATCAGCTATCTGCTAGTGAAAATCGCGTCAAAATCGGTCCAGCCGTTTTGGAGATTACCCAGAACAAACAGACAGACAAAAATTTTAAAAATGGTTGTTTTGTTATAGGTACCGTATATACTTTCATATGCATTTGGTAAAAAACTGTTATTTTGATATTACAAACAGACACTTCAATTTTATTTATTTGTATGTATAGATGTATAGATAGAGGTTTATTATCCTGTCAGTTAGCGCAAAAAAAAGAACCATTTCCTAGAGTTTTCAGTGAAATAATCACAAAGAAGCCCGCGACCGGAACCGGAAATAGATTGAAGTGGCCCTTGTCTCCGGCTCTCACATCCGCCGCTGAGGACTTATTAGGTAACCGATTACTAGGAAAATGTTATTTTTTTCCTTTGTAGTGTTTTAAGGGCTGCCAGTCTCATTCCCCTTTTTATTTCAGTGAATCAAACAAGTTAGGTACACAACTGAAATAGAAATATTCTGATTTCAGGTCGGGTAGGGGTTTATGTACGAATTTTGTTAGCTATCTTGAAGTGATGCTAAATATAGAAAATTATATCCTACTAATATTATAAATGCGAAAATGTGTTTGTTGATTTGTTGGTCAAATTTAGATCTAAGTGATAAAAATCTCCGGCTTCAATTCAATCGAGAATGTTCCGCACTTCTCACTAGTCTTCTAGATGTAAAAAATATCGATTACACCCATTCATCAAAAATGTTACCGTAATTAAAATTAAAATACAAAAAATAAAACTCAAACAACATCTTAACCACAGAATACATTTAAATAATCTTAACCGTAAGGGCTGGTTAACGCTCTCAAACGAGGCTCCGTTTTTCATCCCTTTTTACGCATTGATGTCAAGTGCAAACCAGTGGGAAAACAAAAATCTCATGACAACGGTACCTGTCACGTTGGAGATTTGAACCCTTCTGGGATGGGGACTGTTGTCTGTGTTTGAATAGATTTGACGGCAATGAATAGATAAATAAATAATTAGAGAATTTTAGACGAGGTAAATTATACAGTACAGAATTCTGAAATAAAGTTTATTTATACTAGAACTAGCTGTCCCTCGCGGCTTCGCCCACGTAGCCTAAGTTATTCCTTGTAACATCATCTATCTGCCAGTGAAAGCTCCGTCAAAATCGGTCCGGCCGTTTCGGAGATTAGCCGGAATAAACAGACAGACAGACTGAAAATTTAAAAATGGTTATTTTATTATAGGTACCGTATATACTTTCATATACATTTGGTAAAAAGCTGTTATTTTGATATTACAAACAGACACTTCAATTTTATTTATTTTTATTATAGATAATAGCGACCAAAGCTTCATCTGCGTTGGAGACTCCTAAAGGAACCATTAATTTTTCCAGGATAATAAGAAGCCTTTGTCTCTCTCTCTCTCTCTCTCTCTCTCTCTCTATGCCAAGAATCACGCCGGTCTATTACTCCGTGTCTGCATAGAAGAATGAGTAAATAGTAATCACATTTTTCATTTTTAATACAATATAAGTTATTATCATATTGCGATGATACAATCGCAAAATCAGCAGTGTGTCTTGACTGTTACTTTTATATTTACATCGATTTTAGACTTTTTTTTTTTATGTTATTTGGTAACGAGACGAGCTGGTCGTTTGCCTGATGGTAAGCATAACGCCAGCCCATAACAAATGCAGTGCCATCCAGAACTTTGAAACACAAGGGCCTGCGCGGCACTGCAGTGCGCTCGTTACCCTGAGACATTAGGTTTTAAGTCTCATAAGCCCAGTAATTTCACTGGATACTCTGCTCATCAAACCGTAACACAGTAATGCTTGCACACTACTGGCTTGGCGGCAGACTTCACGAGCAAAGCGGTGGTAACAACCCAGACGGACACTCGCAGAAGAGTTGGTCCTCCCACTAACAAACTTGTCATATATTTGAGGTGTCCAGTGTGTAGAGGTCAACTACTTACTGCCTAAATGATTTTGTTTCTTTGTTGTTAGGCCGGAACAAAGTCATTCTAGACAGATATTGATGAAACAGTCACTAAATGTGAATCAACTACGCTTTTATAAACGGTGCCGTTAGGCATTTCGCCCACTGTAACGACTTGTTTCACAGTATTAAGTACATAATGCACTATCAAACCTATTTTTTCGCATGATCACATTCCAAGTAATAGGACTAACTCTTTTGCAAGTGTCCCTCTGTGTTGGTACCACCGCTTTGATCGTGTAGTCTTAAGTCTACCACAAAGTGGTAATGTTCAAGCATTGCCATGTTTCGGTTTGATGAGCAAATAGTCAGTGAAATTACTGGGCTTATGATATTTTAATACGTAATGCCCCACAAGGTAGCGAGAGAATTGCAGTGTCGCGAAGGCCGTTTTGTTTCTTAGTTCTTATTGGCACTGCAACTGCTGGTTGTTCTCGTATTTTGGGTGGTTGTGATAATCCATCTTCGATATATCAGGAGATTCTAGTCAGGGTATAAGTGTTTGTTTGTGTCTTCTGAAGTCATCGTAACGAATAAGTTGTTTTTGTGGTCGTCTAACTGTAGATAGGTACGTCCTACTTATAATCAGGACAGACAATACTAGAGTTATGAATTTCAGAAATAATCCTAAACGTTTGATTTAGCCACAAATTATATCCCGTTTTAATGCAATGCAAATTCAAACAACTTGGCTCAAAGGTTACTGAAATTCTCGAACATTTCACGTTGCAAAGGTAATATTTTATGACTGAAAATTTCTAAATAGCTATTCAAATACGGCTTTTTACGGTCCTCGCGAATGATAAGGAATTTAACGAAAGACTTTTGGGGCTATGTTTATTTAACTTGGCCGTGATGTTTCTCGAAAAGTTTGCCATTTCTCGTAAATAACGGTATTCTATGATGTTTTTGGGTATCGTGCAACTTTGTGAGGGTTTTGTAGGATTTTTAATCTGTTGTAAAACTGAAGGAGTTAAGCTGCTTTGCTTGTGTAATCTACCGCCAAGCAGATTGATATTGTTGGATTGTGGTCCATAATTAGTGGAATCACTGAGCAATACTGAGCATAATTATGTTGAGGTATATATTTAAGAACAATCGGGGCAGCAGCGATCTTTTCGATAAGTAAATAAAATTGACAGTTCGAATCGTTAAAATTTAAATTAGAGATAGGTAATTCTTGATTTGTTCGAAAATGAAACGAAGCTGAATCTACTTTCTTCAGTAGCATGTGAATATTCGCATCTCACAATTAGAAAACTTGTTTCTGAAACGAAGACTATTTTAACATAAGTGTATAAATGGTTTTATCGTCAATCGTCGTTCCCCACGGTTTTCACACGAAAATCACTTCGCGAAATTAGTTATTCGGTCAATGCAATGAAAATTTAACTTCATTGTGTAGGAAATGCAATCGATAACTGTTATCTGACGGCAAGTTTTACTTGTAATCTGTTACAGGTCACAAATAAAACTTGTCGTCGTCGCAAAACTAGTTTCCAAGATTAGTTTTCGTTCTCGGAAAAAAGGTTATATACCTACCTATTCGTTTTCGACAAAAATCAACAACGTCCTACCTATTTCTAATATTATCTTATCGAACTGTCAATTTATCGATTGATATGTATCGAAAATAATATTATAAATTATTATACTAACAAACACGATCCACCTCCTGGCTCCATCATCAGAACCTTGACACCAAGTGCAATCTATAGGACTCGTCAAGACGATGATTCGTTTTTTTGTCTGTCTGTCTGTGTGTCCCGGGTAATCTCCGAAACGGCTGTACCGACTTTGACGGGACTTTCACTGGCACATAGCTGATGTTACAAGGAGTAACTTAGGTTACGTGAGCGCAGCCGCGGGCATAGCTAATTATGAGTAAAAACCACAGTTTTAGTCCAAATAATTCACATCTTTGAATAATAAACAAATCTAGTATACGAAATGGAAGGTTTCTGTGTGTAATTAGATGTTCACCGCCCACTAAACTAGCCTCAATAAGTCGTTATTATCGGCGTCGTTATGTTACGTTAGTATTGGAGTACTGATGACTATGGTAGTGATGTCCGCTGCTGATTTGTAAATCAATGGTTTAAATTTTAAGGCCGGCCTTAGAAGCTAATTAATGTTTGCGTGTTGCTGTCAAAATAGCCATAGTTTTGGAACAAGCGAGGTAAGTATCGCTCGGGTTACACGCTTACGTGCAACTTGAAGTAAAACCATGAATCAGACAAGAACAGCAATATACGGCCAGTAGTGCAAGTACGGATCTTTTCGATCGATAAAATCAGTTCAAATCGATAAATTATCGAATAGCTAGATCGAATCCAAAGAGAATATAGAGCTACTTACTACAATACTTTACGATCAGACTTCGGTGCTTGCAATATTCGATAAAATTATCAGATTTTTTGATTCGGCAAATTTATCGTTTGGCATTCCGTACTTGCGCCGCGATAGTGCTGTGCCGCGCAGGCCTTTGTGTTTCAAGATCTGAGTGGCATTGCAATAATGGTTATATATAGGCCGGTATTATGCTTACCATCAGGCAAACGACCAGATCGCCTCGTTATCAAATAGTATAAAAAAATCGAGTCTTTGATTCGTAGGCGACATCACTCCTTCGAATCGATTGAAATCGTTAAATCGTTAATAGTTTGAGTGACAGTGAGTCAAGAGTCGACGATAACATACTTTTCTACATTTACTTTGTACATCATTGGTTTTCGATAAGTTTCTTTTTATAGGTTTACTTTATAAAAAAGGGTTGAAAGTAGTTCTGTGATTGATCGGAGTAAAACGATTCCAATGAAAAAACATTTTAGTTGATGAAAAAGTTTATATTATGTGAGTCAACACAAAAAGAGTTGTTTGTGAGTTGCCTCCCAAAAATATAACTGGAGAAAATAATACCAACAATTCCATAGAAGTAACTGTTAAAAATAAATTAATAACGCCCACCGATTACATACATAGATACCAACCTCTAACTACTCAATACTCAATCATTTATTGCAACCATATGTACATTATATCGAGATATTATATTATTAGTGAAGTTCACATATGACCCTGTTAGGGTATAGCAACACAAAGTAACACAAAGTAACAGAGCGAACCGATCCATTCCATAAACAGAACGTGTTTGTTTAAGTCTTTAAAAATCATTCATCATCACAACTAGGATCTTTGTTCTTTATTTCTTGTGTTATAAGGAAGGACACATCCTATATAAAATAATAACAATAATCATAATATTATCACGACTCCCTGGTGCCAAATTGGACGTAACGAGCGCAATACAGAGCCACGCAGGTCTTTGTGTTGCAAAGTTTTGAGTGGCACTATAATTATTTTGTTTACCATCAGGGCTCAATTGTTTCGTTACCAAAAAGTATAAAAAAACAACTGGTTTTTGGTTCATCTACAGAAAATTTTCAATTCAAAAACCGGTAAGACAAAAATCTAAACTAAAACCATAGAAATAAACAAACTAGATCAAAGGTTTGGAACCTTCATTCTAGACCTCATTTTTATTCTATTTATAAATCTTTCTGTCACAAACACATGTGTATACAGCCTGATAAAATTCACACATTCTGCAACACATTATAGTAAATTATTTTCGGTCTCATACCGTCCCAGATTCCTAATTGCTCACTGTGACTGAGCCTTAATGACTTCCCCAATTTTCAACGGGATTTTGTTTTTGAATGACTGTACTCAGGAGTGCGAGCTTTTGTTCTCTATATCATTGTAGCCCAGCGACGTTTTAAATGGATTGGATTTTTAACTTTCAAGAGTGAAAAGTTTTATACATTCTAGAATAGATGATTTTGAAGCAATGTTGGATAGCGGAAGGGTCTTTCGCAGATCTCAGACAATGTTTAAAACGTTTGTAATAGACGAATAAAGCCATGTTCGGCACTACGACTAAAGTTGCGAGCTTCGGCAATTTTTGTGTTTCCGAATTTGTACCAACATGTCACCAATGTCCAGCCGTCCCACGTCTCGTCAGTCACTAACGATCAAACAAAATAGTAACGCAGCGATTTTTCAGTAATTCAAATTCAAATTCAAAAGTTTTTTTTCAGATATCTTAGACCATAGTATTAATAAAATGAAAATTACATTAATTAAATTGTTAGTAAATTACATTTAGAATGAATCAAGTTAAAACATTATAATTTAAATTGAAGAAAAACAATGCGCTGGATACTTTGTTCAATAGACTTTTGGAGGGAATACGAAAATACAAGTTTTTCATCTTTATATTATTTGCCTTCGCCTTGCCTTTGCCTTTGCCTTGCAGGTTCACGAACAAATTCACGGTACATTATTATAGACATTAGCACGGCTTTGGTAAATAATCGACAACAGCACATTTTCAGGTTTCTGCCAAAAACTCAACGTGGTTATATTTGTGTGTCCAATTTTGATTGACGGGACGCGGGATAGATGGTGGACATAAATAACTTTAATCATAGTAGGTACTCTATAATATGTCATTGTATGCCTTGTGGTAGTGGGGTCAACCACCTATCAGGTTCTATGGCTTGGTCAAAGGTAGTTGTAAACCCTACAATGAACACGTGGTTTCGGGAAAGAAATATATCATGTTGCAACCAAAAAGCATGTAGGTTTCGAGTTGAAAATCTGTCAACAGTCACCTATCGATATATTTCGGAAGCTGCACATGATATTCAGTTCTATTCTAGGTTTAATGCATTCACCACCTTTGTTCATCGTCACAGGTCATCAGGTACAGATATTCGTTACTGCGATTTTTTTTACTCTTGCGCAGGTCACGTGATGCGTCGCTAGTGTTCAAATTGTATGCCAATATACATGTTTAATAACTGATTTATATTTATTTCTACTAAATGTACGTGATTATTAGGTATATCGGAATTAATTTTATTAATAGGTTGGGCTGTATTTTTGAATAAAACATTCAAATTGATTTCAAACAGAAGTTTTAATTTCAATCCTTCTTTTTTACTACTTATTTATTTATTACTTTTGATACATTTTTTCTTTTATTTTTAACTACGGCTGGCAATACTAAAACATCGTAACTACAAAGGTATTCTGAGCTCTGTTAGAACTTTTAAACAATTGATTATTTCTTTTCAATGTGTGATAGAGTTTAAATCGAATGAAAAGTTTTTTTAAATAATAGATTGGGAAACATGAACATGGCAGCTCAAAATAACAATCGTTAAAATGTTTTAAAATATCATTGCCAACATTTATAAAATGTGATCCTAATGCAAAATATTCACAGAATTTGGTATCTAATAGCTTAACATTAGAGATGAAACTAATTGGAGGTACAATTAAAACATCAAAGTTTGCCTGGTCTATTGCGGTTGGTGCAGATTTATTCATAAATGCCACCAACTCTTCACATTTGTGTTGGGCAATACACAACTTGAATAGGCACACTGAGACATATACAAGGGCATTATTGTCAGGTAAATCTAGTCTGTAGTCAATCGTACCCACTTCGATAGTGACATCTTTATCTTCATTTGAAACTTCAGTGAGACCGTCAAAAAAGCTTGGTCTGTTCTCTTCCTTCGTAAGCAAGCTTAAAAAGTCTTTATTGCAATTTGGTACTTCTAGTTTCTTCAGTAAATTACAAACAAATGATTTTTTGAAAGCGTTAGCAACTTGTCTACATGTTGGTTTTTTATATTTGTTACTATCTGTTTTGATGTTGCTGAAAAAATTGCTCGTAACATTGAGAGTTAGTCGTTGTGTACACAATTCTGTTACATTGGCCGATTTTAAATCTTCAATTAGATGAATAATGGTCTTTAAAGTTACTTGAAATCCTGTGAGAAACGGCATTTTATCGGTAACATCTTCACAAGTGTCGCTTTTAACAACTATAATGTTCTTAAATAATGACAACATCTGTTTCAAAAATTTCAAACGAGTGTCACGAATTGTAAAAGACTGCGGTGCACTTGAATTCAGAACATGATATAGTAGGCTCATTTTCATCACAAAATCTGCTGTATCTAGTGAATTAGCGGACATTACTTTCATTTCAACACATTTTTTAATTGCTGATCCAATAGCATTGTTGAATACATTTGTAGCTAAATTAATATTAGTTACCTGAAAATTGTCCTGTTTTGATTGCTTATTCCTGATATTTGATGAGAACTTAAATTCATGATTTCCGTTTTGTTTCTGCATATTTATAATGTCAGACCATTTGGCTATTTTAACTCCATACATAAAACTGCATGTTTGGAAAATATTTACCAAGCAGTTGAGCAAATTGAGGATATCATATATGTAGTATATCTTATGACCCCTGATATAAAAAAATGTTGCGTCTCCGTTATCGGAGTCTGACATCAGTAGGCTCGCGAATCGTGTGTCTAAATTAGTGACAAAAGCACGAATATCGAGACCAATATCTAAAAGCTGGAACAAAATTTCATATATCCACATCGTCACTTCGGAATCTTTTCTAGAGTGCGATAGAAAGGAATACACTATCGGTTGCTTCCATTTTTGTATTATTCCACGAACGATTATCACAATGACGTATTTCGCTGGCTCAGCTTTCTGTGTTCCATTCATTTCGTAAAAGCCGACTGTTTTATCTTTTTTAATGTCATAAAACAGATTTCTACGTACGGGTCTACATTCAACACAAACAGTGCATATTTTTTCTTGAGAGCACATTTTTTCTACTTTCATTTTTAGCACCCGAAGTATCCTCGCATCTATTTTTGTACCGTTTGGTTTAACTATCTGTTGCAGAATATCAAACGAAGGTAAATTCAATGTAATTTTAAAGAATTTGTATGCCTCAGGACTTGTATAGTAAAGATTAAGAGCAAAAAAATTATAATCGTTACTTTTAGCTCCATCACTTTTGTCATAATGATCCATTTGCCATTTTACCAATTGACACATACCATTATTCAAAAACTTATCACATAATCGTAAAAATTCCTTAGCCTCATTAGTTTGGTAATCCTGTGAGTTATTAGAACTGCACTCTTGAAGATTTAGATCTGCCTTTATGTCATCACTATCTTCGAATGGGTTTTCCCATTTTACAGTAGCGTTTTGAAAAGGTTCAACAGATGATTGCGTCTCACTGAACTCCGCAGTTACATTTGTGTCACTAGACAATTGCCTTTCATTTCCATCGGGTTCAGGTTCAATTGGTGATATACTCGGAATTGTTTCATCTTGGATAGGAATATTTAGAGACGGATATGCATTCTCAAATAAAGCCTTGAAGTGCCTTTTCGTCACTCTAATGAAATGTTTCTCAAAATGCTCTTCGCAAATCCTGTGGCAATATCTTGATTTTCTATCATTGAGCTTGTCGATAAGGTCCGTTCTGCCAACCAAATTCAGCCACTGGCTCCTCCTAAAATAATAATGTGGGGCTATTTCATTTTGTTCTATATTAAACATAAATAATAGTAAAATGTTGTGCAAATGCAATTAAAATGCATTTGTTTTCACTAAGTCCGTAAAAATATGACTGACGCTAAAATCGTTGATAGCATAGTAAATTTATATCCGTCTCCCTGACTATTGAAACTGTGTCTATGTGAAGCGGGCCCCGGAAAATGTTAACACATAAAAAAATGGTACAAAAATGAAAATTACGATCCGTTATTTTACATTTTGAGCTGATAGAATATAATTAATAAATAATGTGTACACACTCATTCCCAACACACCAGAATACACAACACTAACATAAAAACCCGAGATTTTTTTTATGCTCGCAACATAAAGTTTGCCACGGTTGAGGATCGAACCCGGGGCCCCTCTTTGTAGGCGTTCATTTTAAAGAGTTATTTACAACATAGTTACTCAAGAATTAACTTTAATAACGGGATATTTACCATGTATTTTATTAGTTTTGAGCACTCGATATTTCGGCACTGTTGCAAGCATCATGTTCATGAGTAAACAATGCCGAAATATCCAGTGCTCAAAACAAATAAAATATATGGTATCTAATTATCCCATTACTAAAGTTAATTCTTGAACCATGAAATGATTAAACCATGAAAGTTTAACATAGTTGCTTTACAGAGCCGTAAACATTTCAATATTTAACTATTTAAATAATTAGTATTAATAGTTACTTTGTTAGTGGGAGGACTAACACTTCTGCGAGTGTCCGTCGGGGTTAGTACCACCGCTTTGCTCGTGAAGTCTGCCGCTAAGCAGTAATGTGCAAGCATTACTGTGTTCCGGTTTGATGAGCAGAGTAGCCAGTGAAATTACTGGGCTTATGAGACTTAATACCTAATGTCTTAGGGTAACGAGCGCACTGCAGTGCCGCGCAGGCCTTTGCGTTTCAAAGTTGTGGGTGGCACTGCAATTGTTATAGGCCGGCGTTATGCTTACCATTAGGCAAACGACCAGCTCGTCTCACCAAATAACATAAAAAAAACTCAATTTGCATGCATACGTAATACCATATCCATTCTCTAACTCGCACTACTTAAAATTGTAACATAGTTGAGTCACTAAAATTAACAATAGACTCGCACGAACCCATCTATAAATAGAACATCAAATAGAAAAATGGAGATAAGTAAACACTCACCTCTGAGGATCTAACGGGTACGCAAAGTAAGATACATCTGTAGTTTTCCTCGACGTGTTCATGCATACACTGCAAGAATTTACCATTATTAATTATTATTTTCAATGGCGCAAAGCAAGAAATAGACAGGTGTATTTGGGCGAGCGAGCGCGCGGCATTCCTGCTTTTGTACTCTTGCACGACTGAGAGGCAGCCGAGCTCGTTGATTTGTCCTCGCGCAGAGGGGTATACGAAGCGCGGGGGGGGGGGGGGAGAGTAGGAATGTGGTATGACGAGTCGATGACTTGCAGATGCACACAAGCAGTATTTACAGTGTATTTGATTATATTTTAGTTACGGTACTTGTATATCCATAACTAGCTGCTGCGCGCGGTTTCACCCGCGCGGAGATATTGGATTTCATGAGTTTTAATTTTTTTGCTCCTAACTCTAATTATATTTCAAAAATAAAGGTACCTAATCTAATTAAGCGTATAATATCAGCGATCGGCCAGTGAAAGTCCGGTCCGGCCGTTTCGGAGATTACCCGGACATCCAGACAAAAAATTTTAAAATTGTGGTTTTGTTATTATTACCGTTTATGCTTTCATATTCATTTAATAAAAATCTTGACATATTTGATGGAATCAGGCGTTAATTTCCGGAAATCTATTTTAAATAAGATTTATAGTTTTAATTCCTCGTTAACATCGCGGGATTAAAACTATAAATTACCCACATTATATAATCTTATTCTGTTATTTTGACATTACAAACAGACACTTCAATTGTATTTATCTGTATAGATATAGATTACTTATCTGTAACGTTGGTTACTTATTAGTTGGAAAATTAACGCTTGGTTAATTTTCCAACTACTTTATTTATAACACATAAATAAACACTACATCTAACCTAACTACAAAAACAGTTGGATAATCTACAAGCCCAAGTAGGCCTATAGATAATCCAAATGTTCTAGCCCACTACCAGTTGAAAGCGTACGCAGCATCCTGGCGGCATTGCCTCGTTGAACCGCAATGCAGATCCGTTGAGCCAAATAAGTACCAGCATTTTGGTTACGCGTCGCATCAATAAAAAATACAATATTATTATGGTATATTATGCCAAAGAGATGTGAGCTAGTAGGCTGCGTGGATTGTTATGTTGCAGAAGCTGGAAGCAAGATTAATTATAGTTCTCAAATCCCACGCCTCAAATAAAATAAAGTTTGGTACATGCCACATTTCATATACTGTAGATTATTTATGTTTTTCTTTTCTATACTACTATTTTCTTAAACCACTGCAATGCTAGGAAGTATAAAATATTTTATCACCAAAATATGGCCTTCTAAACCCTTATTAATCTACAAATGAGGTTTTATTTATTTTTTATTACCTTTTTTATAATGTTGTAAATATGCTACAGACATGCAAGAAGGTTGCATATTATACTTCATAATAATGGTGGTATTATCGTACTAACACAAACAAATGGGGCTAATTCGTGAGTTGCCGCCACTAATAACGTTAAAATTAAAAGTGGTGTTACAGTAGGGTTGATTTATTTTGTTTGTTCGGTATTTACTTATTGTTTGAAACATCTTTTTTGCGGCTATTGCACATGTACTATTTTTTTTACATACTGCATTCTACGTGTTTGCAAACTGTTTGCAAACTGTTTGGTGTTTTATGTACCACAATCGATTTCCTAATGGTCGTCTTCGTCTATGGCCTTTTTTTTTTTGTTTTGTTTTTGGCTCCACGCGATTAGCGTATTTAGCCAGTGTCGAGTTATATCAATAATAATATTTATTAAATCTCTAGTTTTTGTGCATGAAAGTCGTCAAAGTCACGTTAAAGTTCAGTCTAGGCGCGGTCAAATCGAAGTAATGCTTCAGTAAAGCGGTGGATACTTTACTGAAGCTTCTATGGAGTTTTGGATAGAATACGAAAATACACGTTTTTCGTCTTTGTACTATTTGCCTTTCACTCATGCACGTTTACGAACACTTAATGGTTAATAATCCACCATTATTACACATTAACACTCGATAAAACACAGGTTTCAGTAAATAACACAAAATCAACAACAGCACATTTTCGCATTCCCGCCAAAACTCCACAATCTATTTCCTATGGTCGTCTATGACATTCAAAAACATTGTTAATTTTCGTATGCTCTTTATCAAAGTGATCATTTTGTGACTAGACCATTGTCATTAGTAAATCATTTGTTGGGGCCCAGTTGAAAAGCACTCAAACTCTGTGGTAGCCTCACTTGAGAGCGATTTGCTTTGCAAGTTATTTACTTTTCATCAAGTCATCTCTCTTGAAGCAAACCTTATACAGGATGAGTTTGAATTGGTATGTTATTCCGAAAGGGGTTGTATGGACCATGATTGTCGACAAGATGTTGAGAATCTCTCTTATGGAAATATGTCATTCAAACATTCCATACAAAAAATAGCTAAATTCAAACGTGAAGTGCGCGGCATTTGTCTGGAATTGTTTCTAAGTCTCTTCTATAATCAACGTCATCATTTAACAAAGTTCAACAGAGTTCAAGTGAATCAGCTGATCTAGGGCTGCCCGGAAGTTTTATAGTAGAATTTTGACGTAAACTTTAAATTCCTTTTCATCAATGAAAAAATTTGCATTTGAAAAACTTGTATAACAAATGTTATTGACCTCCAGGAGTAGACTGACCCGTTTCGGGATATCATACCAATTTACACTCAGGCTTTAGAAAATTTTTGTTAGTGGGAGGACTAACTCTTCTGCGAGTGTCCGTCTGGGTTGTTACCACCGCTTTGCTCGTGAAGTCTGCCGCCAAGCAGTACTGTGCAAGAATTACTGTGTTCCGGTTTGATGAGCAGAGTATCCAGTGAAATTACTGGGCTTATGAGACTTAATACCTAATGTCTCAGGGTAACGAGCGCACTGCAGTGCCACGCAGGCCTTTGTGTTTCAAAGTTCTCGGTGGCATTGCAATTGTTATAGGCCGGCGTTATGCTTACCATCAGGCAAACGACCAGCTAGTCTCGATACCAAATAAAATTAAAAAAAATAAAATAACATTGTCTTTATACTAAGGTTTGACAATTATCTTCCAAAGTGAAAAGCTCTTACGTCCTCACCTAATTTGATAAATGACTTTACTCATTAACCTGCAGAATCAAAGGGAATACGGCATCATCAAGTCTATTAATTTAAAGATACCTACTCGAATCACATCACTCGCTTTGATTTTAGGTAATTTGGCTTGATGAGCATGGTCGAGACGTCGGAAAGCGTGCTTTAAGACGTGATGTTTAGGGTGGGTTTTAGCGTGTGTTGGGATGAGGACCTGTTTTATCCCGAGTCGTTAGGAATGAACACTTCACGCGGTCTCATTACTGTAGTTTTGAGAGCAATGCGAGGTTTCTCCTAGTGGGTGGGTAGACGGAAGTATGACCGAGATACTGTCATTGTATGCCGTCATCCATTCTCTCAGATACGACGATGATGTTTGTGAATACCTTCGTATGTGAACTAGCTTGGTGGTTTGCTAAATTCTTTGAACTCTTGGTTTCGTTGCTAATTTATTTAGACGTTAGTTTTAAGTCTTTACGAACGGTTACTATTCACATTTTACATACGTTCCCTGTGGTTAAGTTGGTAGTAACCTTGCCTGCAAAGCGATGAACACCGGGTTCTATCCCCGCAGATTTTGTTTAGTGAGCATAAAATTTGTTCTCGGATCATGGTTTGTGTTGTGTTTCTGTGTGTGTCCATGCCACTTGCGACACAAGGTATCCTAGTGCCCCCTGTATTATGACAGTAAGTGCTATACTGGTGAAGCGAAGATGGTTCAATGGCAGTTAGGTCACCCCGTAGACCAATTAGATCCAGTTTTATATGTGCTTGACCTTTCAAATTCAAATTCAAATATCTTTATTCAAATAGGCCCCAAAGGAGCACTTATGAAAGTTAAAATAAATGACTCTAACAGCGGGCCTCTGCAACATTCGTCTACCCGAATCACAGACTAAAACTGATGCTGTCTTTATCAGAACATAATAAATGACAAAGACACCAACAGACCCAATCCGTTTCGTTGTAGTCCACTTTCGTTGTAGAAAGACATCCTGGTAAAACTATATATATAATTTTATCAGGTGGTAGGACTAGCTCTTCTGCGAGAATCCGTCTGGGTTGGTACCACTACTTTCCTCACGTAGTCCGACGCTAACTTTCGCAAGCATTACTGTGTTCTGATTTGACGAGCAAAGCAGTCAGTGAAAATACTGGGCTTATGAGAATACCTAATGTCTCAAGTGTAGTGCCGGCTATGCTTACTATCAAGCAATCGATCCGCTCATCTTGTTACCTAATACAAGAAAAGGTCCGCAGTGCAACCGTAATATAACCTTAGACAGACCTTAGACTTACGAAAGTATCAATACGTACGTACCAGGGTCATTTCCTCCGACCGCCCTATATTAAGATCGTTATCGGCGGTGGTTTGGGGTCTAATGTGGATAAGATCAGATCAGCTGAATATCGAGGAAATGTCTCAAGAAGGAAACTTTACTACTACTGATAGGAAAAGAAAAGTAAAACATCAATGGATATACGTACATCCCTTGAGTCGAATTTTGTATCACCTACCTAGACTTATAATCCTTCGTCAGCGACTAGGCAAAGAATTCAAACGTTAACCTGTAATAAAATGTGCAGTTTTGAGAGTCCAATTTATATCATTTTCAAACCGTAATCGGTTAAATCACAAAAATAGGTATCAGTCTATGAGTCGAGTTCGAATTTTGAACCGCGAAATGCGCGATTGCATGTGAACGGAATGTACTCGCGTAAGCGTAATTATAAGCTTCTACCGCTTCTAGTATCTCACAAGCCAGTCGCTCGATCAGCTACGCCGCGGCGCCCTACGCATGACTCTACCCGTGCGATCGGCTACGCTGCGGTGCCGCCGTAGCACGACTCTACTCGCGCGATTGGCTACGCCACGCCTTACACTCGCCTCTACTCGTAAGCTCGCGCGTAGCCGATCCGAAAACGCCTCAAAAGCTCTTAATGTTAATTTCTTTGTGAAAATGTCGTGATGAATTCAATGAGTGCATGAACAAATGAGTAATCATTAGATGTTTACGCTAGATTATACCAAGTATCAGTCTTGATTACATTACAACTTTTACCACACATAAAATCGTCTTTATTCAAATGTGCTAAGAAAGTTTCATCTTACCATAAATAATAATGGTATTAAAACTTCGCCTTGACTTGCCAAGTTTTAATTATTAGGAGGAAAACTCCGAATATGAACGCATATTAGGCAGATACGGCAACTAAGTTAAGCACCTGGAGTACATACTTAGACCGTGGGAGTTTAAACACCTGGTTAATTGTCAGGTAACTTTTAACTTAATTGTGGGGAACTGGGCTTTCTAACATTTCTATTCTTGTAGGTCAATGTCAGATAATTGTCATGTTAACTTACACGAAATTCAAGGATTTTAATCGACTGCTAAATAAAAATGTTACTCTTATTGTTAACTTTTTTATACTCTATTGCATTTCGTCTGACCTCTATCTATTTGTCTCGCCTGTTCTAAAGTAACTATGGTGATAGGAGATGCCGAATAAACTAGACCTAGATTACGAGTGGCATTTTTTTAAGTCAATCGTAATGTTGTGTGGCCTCTCTTAAATATTAAAAAAATAAAAATTTTGAAACATGCGTTATTTTTTATCTACATAATTTTTACATAAAATAAAATATCCATACGCGCTAATACACATACTTAAGGTAAAATGCACAGTAAATCTTAAGCACAGATTACATAATTTCCAAACCGTTACTGTGATACTGGCCTTATCAGAAAAAGAATAGTAAACCACGGAGAAACTGTTATACCCACCTAATATTTTTTGGGAGATCACAAAAAATGATAAGAATAGGGTCTACTGTGCAAAGTAAAAGAACTAAAGCAAAAAGTAAAACGTATCTGCAGCTGCGGGATTAAATACTCCAAAAAATAATTTCGCTGCGACTTTCCGTCTCCTAAATTATAAATAAAGCTCGTCAAGTGCGCGCCACGCGACTATTTGGGTTCCGTAGGAAGTAAAAAAAATTAAAAATCACAAATAGTCTGCACGCTTTATTTTTTAACAAAAAACAGTAAGTACTTTAATTGAACTAAACCTGGATCGTAGTATTATTATACGTTCTGTGCCTGGATGTGGTAGGTTTAATGAAAATATAAATAACATGTATCTACAAATCAGTGTTAAAAGTTTGCCAGTGTCATATAACTGAAAATACATAATCTTTATGTACAAAAGAGACTAATCTATAGACGCATGCACAGTATTAACCACTGAAGATAGAAATCTGAAATTTAGAGAATTGTTTCCTTTTGTAATGTTGACACACGTGGCACTAAGAAGGGAGTTTATGATACTCAACCTCTAAGAGACCGAAAGATCGTGTTAAACTTTGTACGAAGAACGACTTTCTTTTGTCAGGAAATTAATCGAAATAAAAATTGCTTTAAAAGCTACGAACCGACTTCAGTGACAGACTACTTAACCGATTTTGATGAAATTTATATGGGAGCAATCTGAAAGTATATACTTTGAAATAAAAAAAGAATTTTCCAAATCGGTTTATAAATGACAGAGATCTGAGGTAAGAAACATAAAA
This sequence comes from Crocallis elinguaria, assembly GCA_907269065.1. Lineage (NCBI taxonomy): Eukaryota > Metazoa > Arthropoda > Insecta > Lepidoptera > Geometridae > Crocallis > Crocallis elinguaria. Next base: position 3,959,003 of record OU026070.1, on the reverse strand, counting down.
AAAAATACCCACCGAATTGATAACCTTCTCCTTTTTTGGAAGTCGGTTAAAAATTATAAACAGGTACTTACGTGTTTCACCATTTTTTTTAAATCACTCAATACCATGGGAAAAAACTAAGTAAACCAACAAAAAAAAAATTGCAAACATGTAGCTTAACGCCCGAGAAAGAACACTGACAGCTAATATAGTATAACAGCTAGTAGACTTGTACTATTATCTATTCTGCGCTATTAGTAAGATTCAAAAATAACTAGCTGCTGCCCGCGGTTTCACCCGCGTGGAGATATTGGATTTCTGTGTTTAGTTTTCTGCGCGGTACACTAATTATTTTTCTAAAATAAAAGTAGCCTAAGTTACTCCTCGTAACATCAGCTTTGCCAGTGAAAGTCCCGTCAAAATCGGTCCAGCCGTTTCGAAGATTACCCGGAACAAACAAACAGACAGATACACAGACAAAAATTCTAAAAATGGTTGTTTTGTTATAATTATCGTATATACTTTCATATGCATTTGGTAAAAAGCTGTTATTTTGATAATACAAACAGCCACTTCAATTTTATTTAGGCGTATGTATGTATGTATATAGATGTATAGATTCGGACGCGACAATGAGCGTCGGCTTCTAGTTTAATTAAACGTTTTGATTTTCGTACGGAACCCTGACACAACCGTTTACATTTTTACGAGCGGATGTAATTTTCGCGGTGCGCCCTTAGAGAGTTTCCCTTTGTTTTTATGTAAATCAACTGGGAACAACAATCAAATTGTATAAATGAACCGTTGACAACAATAGCCGGTGTTTTGACCATTTTCCTGTTTGACTCCCTTTATTGTTTCACACCTTCGCGATTTTTCGGGACCAAGCAATTAATTAATTATTTAGGTACGTAATTAAACACATTCATTTAAAAGGATAATGAAGACCTGTAATGAATAAATATTGCTGTGAAATTGTAACGGTAAATGGAGTACGGCTATGTCGGATTAGTGAGGCAGTCTAGGTCGGAAAAAGTGTGGATCGTCCAATGGCGCTCTGGACCGATGACGTGAGAAAAACTGCAGGGAGTGATTGGATACGAGTGCCGCGAGATTGGGGAGAGTGGCAGAATCAAAGGGAGGCCGGTGATGATGATGATGGCGGTAAAATTAGAGAGAATTTGGTAGCTGATCCTTTGTTTCGATCTAATTCGTCTATGCAAGACGATTAACTCATAGTTATCGATTATGCGAACGTGATAAGTAAGCTAAACCTTGACCATGTTACCACAAAAACCATTTGAGACGCCTGTTTAGCAAGACAGTAGGTATCTTAAGATAAACGTCTAAAATTATTATATATACCACAACAGAATGGAGTTGAACAACGTTTAGACACTACTTAAATCAACATTTGAGGTTGCAGCAAACCGATTAGTGTTCCGCTACAGATTTTCATCTCATGGGTAACCAGGCAAGTACTAGGAAATACCCGATTAGCATTCTATAGGTATAATAGTTGCATCCCCATGTCATATATTCAACGAAAGGTCGATCGAAGGGTATCACTCCCATTATAGTTTCCTTACTATATCGTCACCAGCGACCAGAGAGTGATGAGCTCGAATCATAACAAAAATTCCACTTTCAAAACACACGTGCATTATAAAGCAGAACATTAATCAGAAAAAAAATGCAGGTCACTGACACCTCGTTTCAAAAGGCTTAATACGCGTAGGGCGCGACGGGGACAGGTCGCCAACGCAAACAAAACAAAACCACATTTTCACATTTCCATTCCTGCAACAAGCGGTTTACATATTTAACGCGCGTAACTCTAAATTTTTGCGGAAAGAGCGGCCGAGTTAGCTCATAAAATGTATTGGCGCCTAAAAATTTTGACGCCGATTTTTTAGTAGCAACAAATTGTTTTTTTTTTTTAATTTTTGTTCCAGCCAGTTGTTATTTAATATAACCTCTTTTTTTTCTCAGCTGCCATTTCACTGTGCTGCGAATTGCAAGCATGTAACTCCCAGAAACAAAATACACAAACCGTGTCTGGCCACGAAAGAAAAAGAAAAAAAACTCCCAGAAAAGGTGCATCAAATATTTTTGCGATGTGATTAAACCGTCTAACCTATTATCCCGTTTTATTGGACGAGTTAAATTCTTATACAAAACAACTGATCAATCATCTTCCTCATTGTCTGAACTTCTTGTTTACGTTATATTGGTTATTTATTCGTTCATTACTTTAAGATGAACTTCTGCCCTCGGTACTTGGGTACTGGTAGATACTTGGAGAAATTACAAAGTCCACATTTTGTGTGAAATTTAGGTAAATAGAAAATTCTTTTCGGTTTTACAAAAAGAAAAAATAAATAGGCAATATCAAAGCTTGAGAGAGCTTCTAGTTAACTTAATATACTTAAATTTCGTATTTATACGCTAAAATCGAATGCAAAAATTACCAATTTATAGTATTATAACAAAGGAAAACAAGATCAAACAGAAACAAAATTTAATTAGTTTTAATTGGAAAAGGGTTATGTGATACTATTGAAACTAACCGTGATCCGAGGATAAAGCGATCAATAATGATCCGTGGACACAAACTCAAACAGCCGATGTGTCGATTGTATTATGGCCTACATAATTATTGAGTTTTCCGAGAATTTTCATTACATTACATAAGAGTGTCGCGCGTGTTTCATCTCGCGAACTGCTATCGTGATTTGATTATAATAAGGCCTTTAATTATAATAAGGGCCTTGGCTTATACATTTTATTTCACACACGAGAAGTTGCAATTTTATGTAGTAGATTGCGTGATTGGGCCAGTTTAAATTTGGTGGTTTTTTTATACTTTTCGATAGAGGCGACGGGCGGGTCACTTGGCTAATGGTAGGGATATTGCCAGGCCATAACAATTGCAGTGCTACTCAGAACTTTGAAACACAAAGACCTGCGTGGCATAACGGGTGGTGTTCCAGTTTGATAAGCAAAGTAGTCGGTGTCGGGCTTATGAGACTAAACACCTAATGTCTTAGGGTAACGAGCGCACTGCGCCGCGCAGGCCTTTATGTTTGAACGTTCTGGGGAGCACTGCAATTTTTATGGGCTGGCGTTATGCTTACAGGCAAACTACCCGCTCGTTATTATTATATAAGTAAAATGGGAAGTGGTGTTATTTCAAATTTTCTAAAGCAACAACAGTATTTTACCTAAAAGCGTTGGCTTTGACATAGAATATTTTACATACGAGTAAAAAGATTCTTGTTATACCCACAAACCAAAATGACAAATGAGCGACAAACCTGCTAGGTATAATATCGTGGCTGACACGCGCGGATCCCATAATTCCCGTGTAATTGCAACTCGGCAGCTGACGGGTTCAAAATAAAGTAGTACTTTTTAATAGCTTTATTACGGTTAGCTGCGTGGCCACACGCTTGTCGTAGGTACTCATGTTATGCAATACTTTGAGTATAAATTAGAATCCCTATAATCTTCTATGATTCATACAAATTTAATGTTATTAGCTCTCAAGAACGTGACCACACCACTTTAATTGTCACTGCATGAGGAGAGCGTCCATACCACACATCCTAGAAAGACGCAGGACATCAATGTTAGGTACAAGGTCCTGCTTATTTCCATGATGGACCTTAGACACCTTAGATGGAACGTGTCAAGTTTCTTAATGTTTGGTCTGTAGACGCACCATGTCTCTGCACCGTACAAAAGCACAATAAAAATCAAATCTTTATAAACATTAAGCTTAGTGACCTGCTTCAAGTCGTGGGACTATCGCCGCGATCACTAAGGGGCACCTTAGATGCTCAAGCAAACGTACGTTTGCTTGTCAGAATAACAACGCTTTTGCGTCAAGCGCGGATTTCGTGATACTCGAAATGCGTGCTTGACGCAAAAGCGTTGTTATTATAAGCAAACGTACGTTTGCTTGAGCGTCTAAGGTGTCCCTAAGTCGTCTAAAGCTAGCAGCAGCTTGTGCGATGCAGCATGGCAATTCCGAAGCTAAAGTATTATCATGTCTGATATTGCTTCCCAGAAACTTGAAGTGCGATACTTCAACATGTATCTATGCGTCCTACCACCAGGCTTAAGTTGCTTGACAGACTTGTTGTGCAATGAGTTCACGATCAGGATGAGTTGACTACATAAATCAAGAAACTATAAAGAGGGACGTATACGTAATAACACGAGATTTTGCTGAATGATTTCCGAATTATTTAACAATTATGCAGAATGTTTTTACGTAACATTACTAAAATAACAGCTTGATTTACAAGTGGGCATGGCGTTTCAAAAGCACACATTGCGTGTTCTGCAGACAACCTATTTACGTTCCATATGTGAAGATAAATTACCCTGGAACGTGCAAAACTTTTATCCGTACGTACTGGATTGCGTCGCTAACAGGTATTAATCAGGTTGACGCAAGAACAATTTCCGTGTGAGGCTATTTATTTGGCGTCCTTTGTCGGGCATAGCATTAGCATAAAGGTGGGCATTCTCCTTTATGCCCAGGCCTTTAACGGAAGCCTAAATGGATTAGTTTCATTACCTAGATTGAACGACGATGGTTGTTTTGAAATGCTCAATACTTACCCATTTTGCTATAACCGATTGAGATATAATATTCATACTAATCCATACTATCCATACTAATATTATAAATGTGAAAGTGTGTTTGTTGGTTTGTCCTTCTTTCACACAGTAACGAAGCAACGGATTGACGTGATTTTTGGCATAGATATAGTTTATGGACCGGAGAGTACATACCTAACATAGGCTATTTTTTATCCTGGAAACATTCACGGTTCCTTTGGGAAAGCGGGTGAAATCCGCGGGCAGAAGCTAGTAGAGATATATTTGTGACATTATGAAAACCACCGCAGTGACGTAATAGAAAGGTCCCTTTTAAATTTCAAATACTTTAGCCCCCTACTTATAAAGGCTTGCAGAAGTACCACCTACCAACCTAAATCATTCACCATCCACAAACCCGTGTTGAAATATCATCCATAATCTTTGCAATAATCTCCACGAAACTCTCACCAAATTGAACTTTACTCCTTTGTCATAAAGTTCAATTCTTATTGTGTTTTCTTTAAAAGGATATCTACTTGAGGTAATAGAATTCTCGTCCCGTACTACCTTCCTTACCTTCTCTGAAGGGTTGTAATACACCTTTGATAATAATTTAATCTCTAACAGTTTATCACGTTTTACTGAACAACGGTATATTTTTACATGGAAACGGTGTTAAATTTAATCTTGATTAGGGATGTGTTAATCTTAAAAAATATTCAATTCACAGAGAAAATTAAAATTTTTTTTTTTTTTTACGCTTACACTCATACCCCTGCACTAGGATTCCCTGTGTCGCAGTTGGCATGGACACACAAAGATACACATCACAAACATCCAAGACCCGAGAACAAACTTTATGTTTACACAAAATCTGCCCCGGCCGGGAATCGAACCCGGGACCCCTCGCTTTGCAGGCAGGGTTACTACCAACTTAGCTACGGAGCCGTCTAATTATGTAGGAAATCTACGTTACAATGCATGTATGTTACAATTGTGTAGGATTTTCAAAATGTCATCATCATCTTGTAACGTTTCCACTGCCGGGGGGTACAGTCTTTCTCTCAGAGAAAAACTATGGGCTATTATCGCAGGCCAAGCGCTGCTTAGTGGATGTTACATGTCCTAGAATTTTTTTGGCACTTAAATATGCTGGTTTCCTCACGATATTTTCCTTCACTGTTATTACAACACTCTTAAGTCAAGGTCCGACCCAGGATAAGAACTCAGTTGTGTCAAATTGTTAAGTCCCACCAATTCGCACTCTCATACAAACTAAATAAAGTGGAAGTGTCTGCTTGTAATGTCAAAACAAGAGCTTTTTTACTAAATGCATTTGAAAGTATATAGGTACTTACGAAACTTATGTAACAAAAAAAACTATTTTTAAAATTTTTGTCTGTCTGTTTGTTCTGACTAATCTCCGAAACGGCTGGACCGATTTTGACAGGACTTTCACTGGCAGATAGCTGATGCTATGAGGAGTAACTAAGGCTACGTGGGCGAAGCCTTGAGGCACAGTTAGTACTACTTATTCAATATATGAAAAGTTTGTGCTTTTTGTTTTTATTTTTAACTAGATGTGCTCATATTATGATCACGATCTGTATAATCGTAAAACATGAAATACGCTCCTTTTACTTCACCCTCAATTCTGGAAAATCATAAAGTAACCAACCGCGTACACCCATTACCAGGAAACGTTCAGTCAATAAGTATTTCCTTTTTATGTGTATAACAATAAATAACTTCGAATTATAAGGGAAACGTACACGCTTTCAGGTCAGAAGAACACGCTTAGGGGTATGGATGCAAAAACAAAGCGCTTTTTTTTTAAATTTATTTTGCCCTGCAAGCTCCAGTGCTCGCACCTTTTGTTTGATATATACATTATTGTATATGTACTTGAAAAATTTCTTACTTATCATCAATTTAAAAAACCCGCTTTTAAAACAAAGCGCTTCATTATCTTCGTCTCGACACAGCTAGCGACACAGTCATCAATATCATTATCAGCCTCTTACGCTGTATCCCACTGTTGCGCGGTATCCCACTGCTGTGATACCGGCCTTCTCTCAGAGAGAGAGGTGTGGGCCATAATCCACCACGCGGGCCCAGTGCGGCTTGGTGGATGTCACACGTCCTCGAATTTTGTGGTTCTAGAACATGCCGGTTTCCTCATGATGTTTTCCTTCACCGTTTTAGAGCGAGTGTAAATAATCCGCACATAACTTGATGTAACTCATTGGTGCGGGCCGAGTCGAGATTCGAACTATGGTGCGTCGGATTGAAAGTCGCACAAGTTCCCGCTCGGCCACACTTCTCAATCATCGTCATCAATATGTCACCAAGCATCTATCAAATGTGTTCCAGCAGCTGCGCCTGATAGCCAGTTCTAATCTAGGTTGGATGTGTTGATTAGACGACCAGGGTTATTTTAATTCACACGGAATTATTCCATGTAGGAAGGCACTGTTTCTGCAGCGCAAGTACGGATATTTTCGATCGATAAAATTGACAGTTCAAATCGATAAAGTGGGTTTTGTCAATTTTTTTATATAATTTATCGAGCCTTTATACAACCGACAAAAGTTATCGAATATCTACGTCGAATCCAAAAAGAATAAAAAGCTACTACAATACTTTACGATCAGACTCGTCCTCGCAACATTCGATAAATTTATCAGTTTTTCGATTCGACAAATTTCCTTTATATTTCGAAATCGCATCCCATCAGAGAATTTTTCCGTTAAGATTCGAAAGCTCAGCTGCATAAACACGGATATAATCTCGACAATGTATCTCCATCGGGATGCGATTCTGAAATATTTACGATCAGAAACAGTCGTCTTACATGGAATCTTTCTGAGTATAGTTAAAATAGTCCTGTCCTGTGACTAGAAGAGCTAACCTACGGAAAAGAAAACCTGATTCTGTCAAATTTAACTAATTTTATCGTCTCTATCCAACTAAAATCATGAGAAGAGGTCCTTTCCAGTAACTCGTTTCTTTCTCTAGCATCGGGAAAATACATAGATGCTACTAAATACATGATCGTTGAATTCACATTTTCCACGCAAGCGTTTTAATTTGACAGGTCTAAATTATATTTCATGCCTTTCTCTTGAACTTGATAGGCAAGAGGCAGCGCTAGCTTGTGTATAAGCTCATGCAGTTGTCACCCAGGCCTTTGTGTTTGAAGTGTTTTGAGTTCTAAATGGTACTGCAATTTTTATAGACTAGCGACATGCTTTCCATGAGGCACCCGCTCGACTCGTTACCCCATAAGTGTAAAAAGTATCGAGGCCATTCGACAGGAAGAGGAGACATTTTGCTTCTCGTCAAATACTACCGTCAGTGCCATGTTCCCTCAAGTTTCTTTGTATCCCTCCTGCCACCAAGACAAAAGACAGTCGCGCTCCTTTGTGCTACGTCTACTAAATTATGCAGTACTAGAACTTATCAAGAGGTGTATTGGCGGCGTACTGTCGTTTTGTTTGACAAAACGTTGGAGATTGAAAAAGTTTTGCGGTAGTCACATGTGCCGGAAAACGTGAGGAATACAATGAGGAGTGTTTTATGGTGATGTTCCTTTTTGATTTAAATAAGTGGTATTTGTGAACTGATTTACTTGAACTTTTATTTTAACACAATTTTGTACGAAATTCTTGAAGACTAGGAGAAATTTATAGAGAGACTTTGCTGATGCATCAGCACTCTCTAAGCTCCTTTTTACACCTCACGTATATCATTTTGACATGTTTTTGGAACAAACCTGGATTACGAGCTGACACACGCGTTAAATAGAACTCAAAGCGACGACTGCTACGTTTTATGCTATACATCACTTGCGCACTACCGCGTATTTACTGCGGCTTCTGCACTGAACACGCAGTGGTTGTGACATTTTTTTTTTTTGCGTAGAGATCTTATAGAAGCCTCTGCGGTGCCAGTGACACCGTGCAACTTTTTCACTACCGACGCTACCTCTAACCGTGGTACGGTTAGCGCTCGCTGCGCTCGATTCGTAGTTCAGTCGTAGTTCCCCACGTCTTATTTTCATAACCATCACAAGCTATACATCAAACACTGTAATGAGTAAAGTACCACGAAATCAATTCATTTCCTTGACCCACTACAATGAACGAAACTTTCCGAACATTTTGCGGGGACCGCTCGCCACCACCTGTTGTCTATAATTAATAAGTTCCTCGATAATTGTTTCCAATTTAGACCGATTTGTAGAATTTAATTAAACTGGGACATTGCCGTCTCTACTGTAGAATTTAGGGATTTTTTTTCAATCACGCTCTTCGATGCTTTCAAATAAAACGGTGTTCTGAATTGATGTTATTGAACGGTTGTTTTTTACAGGCTTTTATTTAACTTGCAATGTTTGTATATGTTAGTTCAGGTCAAATCTAGCAAGACTTGATTGAGCCGAAATTTTACATACATTTGTAAATAGGATGACAATATAAATCAAAATCAAATCATTTATTTAGACACAAAAATTTTACACATAGATATGTTGAATCCATAGCCTCCCGAACTAGTATTCACTGTGTTACAGGAGTCAGTGGCTTCTCTTATTAACCTGCTAGTCTTATGTCATACATAAATAAATGAAAGAATTACAATTTTATACATAATTGCATGTTATATAGGTGTGCGTATGTGTGTTATGTTATTGTGAGTTGTGTATGTGAGTGTCGTGTATGTGAGTGGCATGTATGTGTGTGTGGTGAATGTATGTGTTATGTATGTGTGTAATGTGTGTTTGTCGTGTTCAAATATTGCTGTTACAGAGTTGGTCTGATCGTAAAGCCGACGTAACCCCATCTAATTTGGGCTCATTTGAATTGTCTTTACAAGAACTCTGGTTCTAGATGACGTACAGGCACCTGATGATGGAGCCGGAATGTGGGCAAAGGAACTCTGTAACGAAACGACGTAACCTCGTTGAGTTTGGGCTTGTTTGATTTGTTTTTACAAGTACAAAAAAATCTTTTCAGCTGTTTGAGGAATTCGCTGTTAGTCGGGGGTTTCTTTTCAGCTGTTTGAGGAATCTGCTGTTAGTCGGGAGTTGTTTTTTATACTATTTGTTTTGTTACTTGTTTTATATTATAATTGATCAATTGTCAAGTGAAATAAATACGTATGTCGCAAAAAAAATGGATGATGATGAACGGAAGTTGGCTGTTATGCATGTACTCATAGAAAAAGTTGGACAGGTCACAAAGGGTCATCATATTTTGTTGTCGATCGACGACCCTTGTCGTTACCCTATTGTACTTCACCTACTATTTTGAGGACACAAGGGAAATTACAGGAACATCTGACGTTCAAGTTCACTAAATCGAATTGTCAAAAGGATGGATAACTCGTTTTCGTGAAAGGTCGTTTTTCCAGTTTAATGTCCAAGAGGCTTTTGATTTCTCTCAAAACTGATAACTAACTGACGCTGCCTAACCGTGAACTGTGACAGCTTAAAAAGCGTGTGAAATAAGACAGCTTCCATACAAAGCGGAAAAGGATAACTTCCAATACTTCTATCTTTACAAAACTAAAATAGAGAGGTAAGAAGTGATAAATCTAAAGTTTATATATTTTTAAGTGTTAAACCAGCGTGATGTTTGCATAAATATAAGTATATACCTTAAAAATTTCGCTGTCAACGGGACTCGAATTCAGGGTCTTCAGGGTTATCTAGACCAGACTCTTGAAAGCAATATCCCATATCTGATTTGGTAGCGTCTGGTGTAGATAACGTAGAAGACTCGGATTCAAATCCTGTAATTTACCGTAATAAGCGAGAGCCAGCAAAAATTAAAAACCAGGAATCTTGGTGTAGGTACAACCTTATTTTAAGGATATGCTGTTGGCGAGAGTGGCCGAGCGGGAACTTGTGCGACTTTCAATCCGACGCACCGTGGTTCAAATCTCGGCTCGGCCCGCACCAATAACTAAATATCAAGTTATGTGCGGATTTATGTTCCTATAAGACCATACATGTAGGCAACTGTATTTAAACCATGTCTATATCACCTACTTACTTCTTTTTTTACACATTAACGAATGTAACATTACTAGAAAAAGTTGGTACAAGTCCTTAAAATAAGAAATAGTTCAGTTAGTGAGAAACAACTAGGTATATTGATCAAAAATGTATATCACTGAACTTCTACTTTTAATTAGATAATTACTTTACAAGAAGATAGTTATCCCGGATAAACAATTTTAAAGTTCTTCTGCAAAAGCCTCGCAACTACTGGAGGTTTGCTAACAACTTCCTCTCAATTACTGAGTATTTTAATTCTTAAACTTACTCACCTGTGATAGCCCATAACTCCTTTAGACACTCCTCCCTCGACCTCTGTATCGCAGACCGCTTTTGCACCTCAGGTCCCGACTCCAAATACTCGAACAGAACAGCTCCTAGCAGCACATAAATCACCACAAGTATCACCAAACCTAGTTGGGAGCAAGCTGCCCTTGCGCACGCGGTGACTGACCGACGAATGAGGCCTGGTCTCTCTCGAGCCTCTAAAGATACCTCGGATGACATCGTTTTTTGTTTTTTCGAATCACCGGTTGGTTTTCACGGGTTGCGTTTCGTTCATTTTTGTTGCGGATACTTTTGAATTGTGACAGCTTTAGTGGATGGTCTAATATTTACAACCTGTAACAATGAGAAAAATGTGTCGTTTAATAGAATTTAAACTCAATTCTTAGTACTAATTAATGACTTCGTAGAGCTATACTTGTGGTTACTCTGGCTGAAAAGTAAAGAGCAATTCTAATGCAAAGGTATAACTCAGTATAAGAGTGGTCATCAAATGAGAAGTACCTACGCGAACAAAACGTCACTTTTCCATTTTTTTACGTTTTTCTTTTTTTGATTGATTCGTGTTGGCAACCCTGAGACACATCATTTCATGCGTTAAAATCTCGACAAAAAGCTTTTTTTATGGTAGAAAATCGACTTCAAAACACAACTACTCCTTCAAAATACTTTTTTAGTTTCTGTAAAAAAATTAAAAGTGGAAAAGTAACGTTTTGTTCGCCTACTCCTCCAATATCTTTGCCCAATTTATATGTCCAATATTTGATCAAATTTCTTTGACAGATGGCATTCCACTCGTCTAGTATATTTGTCCAAGATTTCTTAGTATATTTTGCACAGGATTTTGCGTAGTTTGTGAAAATGGAAGCACTTTGATCTTATATGTGTTGCTTTTTCGTTGTCATAATCTTTGATCAAAAGTTTCTCGGTGATTTGATGAAGTTATTCAATTTATTTGATCAAATGCACATTGGACAAAGTTATTTGATAAGTGGAATACCACTCTAAGCTGCCCTTAAGATGTTTAAGCGTTGTTTCTGTTTTAGGGATGAAAGACATCTGGCTAAATAGTTTATTATTATATAGATAATAATAAACTATTACTACTAGTATTTTCTGCGGAATTAAAGAGAATAGAAAAACATTTATACAACATAAAGGTTAGAGCATTCATTAATTATTTAAGTATTTCAAGGGCCATTAAAAGTTTTGCAACCAATTTCAATCGAAACTTTTAGTAACGTGCTCCAACTATACGAACTACAAAGAGAATTTCTTCTGCCAAATTAGCTCTAAGCTTCATTCTACACCTAATTAACACTAATTAGGTATAGCTACTAGGTATTAAGTACCTACTTAAGAAAATGCTAAAATACCTTCTTACTTACTACTCTTGTTAGAGGTTAAATCTATACATACAATGACATATACATACAAATAAATAAAATTGAAGTGTCTGTTTGTAATATCAAAATAACAGCTTTTTAGCAAATGCATATGAAAGTATATAGGTATCTATAACAAAACAACCATTTATAAAACTTTTTCTGTCTGTCTGTCTGTCTTTCTGTCTATCTGTCAAATAATCTCCGAAACGGCTGGGCCAATTTTGACGGACCTTTCACTGGCAGATAGCTGATGTTATAAGGAGTAACTCAAGCTACTTTTATTTTAGAAAAAGAATTAGGGCGCCGCGCATAAAAATAAAAAAACATGAAATGCAATATCTCAGCGGGGGAAACCGCGGGCAGCAGCTAGTTTAACATATACACAAAAGTATTTATCAGTAATGTTACGATTGATTTGACAATTATCAAATACCTGCGACCTATTAGCCGTTCATTTATAAACTTTTACTTTTCATTAACAAAACTATTTTGAAACACATTGTTCATCGCCATTTAAACTACGGAAAACTATTACTAACTTTAATATTACAACTTATTAAAAGGGTAAAGCCATAAATCATCATCCGGAAATCCCTGAACATCCGATGGAATCCGAGTGACAAAACTTAGTTTGCAAATTGAATGATATCACCCCCGAGTAACGTTTTACAACTAAGTGCGATAGCACAAAATAGAGCTGAGTGAGATATTATACGACTGATCCTTTGAGAGGTAGAAATTATTGTGTTGAAATGAAACAGGGACTAATTTTCTCTGTCGCATTTAGGTGAATTAGATCTTCTCTATTTTTCATTTCAATAACGATCGAATAGGTATAAAAATTACCTATATGGATGAACTTTTAGGAATCGGCGAAACGACAGTTTAAAAACGGTCGGTTGTATTTTGAAATTATAAAAAAATAAGTATTTGGAAATCCTCACAACCAGCCCTTTCATTTGATTTGTCATATGGAACCACTTATTAGATACCACATGGTACAGTTCGCTCAACTGTTTTTTTTTAGTTTTGTTCTGCAGTGCAGCGCAGGCCTTTGTGTTGCAAAGTTCTGAATCGCACTGCAAATATTTTGGGCTGGCGTTATGCTTACCATTAGGCAAACGACCAGCCCGTCTCATTATCCAATAGTAAAATATTCTTTCTGGAATATTTTATTTCTGAGCACAATTTAATCAGTTCAGAAAATTCATTTCATGAATTGTTGATTCCAAGATCCAGATTATCCATTAGGTATATTGTAATATTAAGTAGGTACCTATAATTTTGCAACCATCTGCCATCTAATCTTCAAGACGGATTATTTTAGAGATTTATTCTTTGTTGGGCTGTTGGCAGGTATAAAATAAAATTCTCAAGAATCTTCGGCTGACGTCGATCAGTCCAATGGTTTTAACTAGAAGACGCGGGTTCTAATCCCGTCAGCAGCGATATTTTTGAGATGTATTTATATTATAGGTATATATATACGGGGGCATCCTGCTAGGGTGGGTTAACACCACAGATCACTAATAGGTTAACACTTGAAAATATAGCTTCTGCCCGTGGTTTCGCGTGGGAGGTTCTCACAGGAACCATGCCTTTTTCCAAGATAAAAAAAGTCTATTACTCTCCGGTCCATAAACTATATCTACTCCAAAAAACACGTCGATCTGTTGCTCCGTTGCTGCGTGAAAGAAGGACAAACCATCAAACGAACAAACACACTTTCGCGTTTATTATATTAGTAGGATTTCTGAACATAACAAGTACCTAAAGGTAACTTCACATGAAAATCTCAGAAAGCAAAGTTTATAAATTGAGTGATATCACCCGGGAGAGTTTGTTTTACAACTTTAAATGTAGACCAACATCTCCAGAATTACCTATACTTAACTTCACACCTCATCCGGCATCCCCTGAGAGTTATAAAGATTCAAGAGAAATTCAACATACCCGAGTTTCAAAATGAAAATTTGTACTTCTTACTAATCATACTCCCGCTAATGTTATAAATGCGAAAGTTTGTTTGTTGGTTTGTTGGTTTATTGGTTTGTCCTTCTTTCACGCAGTAACAACGGATCGACGTGATTTTTGGTATAGATATAGTTTATGGACCAGAGAGTAACATAGGCTACTTTTTATCCCGGAAAAATGCACGGTTCCTGTGGGAACGCGGGTGAAAACCGCGGGCAGAAGCTAGTTATATTATAAATGCGAAAGTGTGTTTGTTGGTTTGTCCTTCTTTCACGCAGTAACGGAGCAACGGATCGACGTGATTTTTAGCATAGATATAGTTTATGGACCGGAGAGTAACATAGGCTACTTTTATCCCGAAAAAATGCACGGTTCCTATGGGACCTCGGGTGAAAACCGCGGGCAGAGGCACTAGCCTAATATATATACTAATATACTATAAATTAAAGTAACAAACAGTAAGTTTGACGGCCCTGTGGCTAAGTTGGTATAAGAACCCTTCCTGTCTAGGGATACATATCAACCAATTCGTTTTCTCATGAGAATCAAATGTATATAATATATCGATAAAACTGAAAATCGAACACATATACAAACGTCAAAAATGGGAGTCAAAGTGGGGTGTATAATCGGCCAGTGTCAAACAGAGGCCAGTGTACGGTATTAATTGCCCGATTACAAAATTTGAAACATTGAAATATAAGTATAGAAAAAAGGTTTAAAAGCATAACATTTATTTACAAACGAATATTATTAGACTTAATAAAATTACATAAAATATATACAAATTGAGTAAAGACATATGAGACGTTGGGGTGTATATTCTAAGCGCTAACACGCTCCGTACAAATTTCACATAACATCTGACGTCACTTGTTCTACGCGGGCCGTAAAGCTGCACTAAAACATGCATTTGGCTGCGAAAAACTGCGTTTAAGCAGAAACTTGTCATACATTTTTTTCATTAATTAAAATGTGAATAAACTGATGGTAGCATTTAAATTACTAATGGATGATAAAAAAATGTTGAATTTGAGAATCTTTTAGTTGCAGTATCTTTGTTGAAATTATATTATTAAGCATAACGTATTAATAGTTATAAGCATAACGCCGGCCCATAACAATTGCAGTGCCACCCAAAAAATTGAAACACAAAGATCTGCGCGGCACTGCAGTGCGCTGTTACCCTGAGACATTAGTCATTAAGTCTCATAAGCCCAGTAATTTCACTGGCTACTCTGATCATCAAACCGGAACACAGTAATGCTTGCACATTACTGCTTGGCGGCAGACTTCACGAGCAAAGAGGTGGTAACAACCCAGACGGACACTCGCAGAAGAGCTAGTCCTACCACTAACAAAAGTATTTCGTGTAAAACCGAAATTTTACAATAAAAAAATGTTTTTTTTAATATTAGGTTGTATACAGAAGACTAAAACAACGTCATATAGGTATTATAAATAACAAAATATAAGTGCACTGGAACATTAGGATTATCTTTATAACTAGCTGCTGCCCTACGGTTTCACCCGCGTGGAGATTTTGGATTTCATTGGTTTTATTTTTTTGCGCGGAACCCTAATTGTTTATCTAAAATTAAAGTAGCCTATGTTGCTCCTTGTAACATCAGCTATTCTGCCAGTGAAAGTCCCGTCGAAATCGGTCCTGTCGTTTCGGAGATTACCCGGAACAAACAGACAGACAGACTAAAATTTTAAAAATGGTTGTTTCTTAAGTACCGTATATATACTTTCATATGCATTTAGTAAAAAGCTGTTACTTAGATATTACAAACAGACACTTCAATTTTATTTATTTGTATGTAGTATGTATATGTACCTATAGATATTGGTAGTAGGTACCTGTTAACTTGTAAATTATCCAAATGTTTTAGTACCTAGGTTAGATGTATTAATGAACAAGAACAGTAACAGTTTTATGAAAAAAAAAAAAAAAACAGAAAAATAGTAGGTAACCCACCTTAAGTATGAATAGATAAGTTACAGGTACCAGATTTAACGACTATAGGTACTAAAATGTTCCTTTAAACCGAAACTTTTCGTCAAAACTCTTATGTTGTGGAAGTTAGGTTCTTAACTATAATTACTTAAAGATTAACGATAAACCTGGCTAAAATAGTATCCTCATTAATAACTTACCTATTTTATAAAGCTTATCTATATTTTTACTAGGTACTTTACAACTTTTACGTCACAAAACTTTATAATACTAAATCACTAGGTAGTAGTTAAATTATTTATTTACATTACAATATTTTTATTTACTAAATCGCGAAATGTTTCACTTATTTTCCGACTACGGTTTACGAAACTTGAACGGAGTAACGCGCGAGAACTCGAGTCCGCTCTATGGCAACGCCGAACATACTACTGAACATCGCCTGTTTCAAACATTGCCTGAAAATTGTTTTCCACTGTTCCTTTCCTTCTGGGCGCAAACCTGCTAGGAAAGCATTTTCCACGTGCCGACACATTTTCAAATATTATGCTTAAAGCGCCGTCTGCCACAAATCCTTCGAACTGTTTTGGACGTAAATTATTACGTAGTACGTAAAATCGCTAGCAGATGGCACTTTTGCTAGAATATGTTTTGTAAAAGATATTATTGATGAAAAAAAATCAACATAAAACTTCGTCTAAGTACGCACTTTTAAAAGTATGTACCTATGTTTATTATTTGAAGGCTCATATTGATAAACAGTGTATAGTGGTTTAGTTAGCCTGTGTTTTGTATTTGTTGTTCTATGACTATTTTAAACTGAAACACAAGAGAAAAACATAGTTTAACTACCTATATAATATTATTATATTATGTAATTATATGCCTGTAAGCATAGATTTATATTTTGTCTATAAAATTAAGTAATTTCAATCCATAGATAATAACATACGTGGCTTTCTAGTTTCTCAACAGATGGCACTAAAAATGTGGAATTAGCTAACTGTCAGAATAGAAGATCATGACTGTCAATGTCAATGTCAAGTTGGCAATAATTTCTAGAAAATTGAGCACGAAAAACGAAGACGAAGTCAAAAATTGACACGCTTTACTTCTAGTTTTGTAATGATTGTGAAGAGTGATAACTTATTTTAGTGTCTAATTATTAGTCTGAAAGCAATTTAGGAAAAACTGCAAAAATGAGTACAATATTGGAGAAAATAGCTGGTATAGAGTCGGAGGTTGGTTGAAGAGGTTATGATACGAATTTTAATGAATTTACAGGAAATACATATAAATCTTTTATTTTTACTCGTAATTTGTCTTTTCCGTCCTAGTACCAGCCTTTTTATTATGGGTTTAAGCCTTTCATAAATGATTCAGTGGTGAACATATAAAATGTATTACAGATGGCCCGAACGCAAAAAAATAAGGCAACTGCACTTCATTTAGGTATTCTTAAGGCCCGGTTGGCTAAATTGAGACGCGAACTGATCACACCCAAAGGCGGTGGCAGTGCAACCGGCGAAGGTAAGTTCACTGGTGTACTTTAAAAGTACATCTGTATTTGATAATAATCATACAATAAAGTGAAACCTTATTGTTATATACAATACTATCGACCTGCCCCGGCTTCGCATGGGTAATAATGAACGATTTTCATATAAACTTATATGATAGCTCTTAGACCAACAAACAAATATAGACAATGTCCTAAATCAATTTATTAAAAAATCATTTACCTGTTTTTTACATTTATTATTTTACTAACGTCTCATAAAAGCCTCCTGCAACTTTTGTAAAATACTTAGTACATATATTATCTACAAGGCAAACTTGTGATAAAAAACAGAGTAACATGAACAATTAATTATTATGTCCATTCATTGGAAAATAACCTAAACCATTCCATTTTACATACATCCTTGTGTTCTATAAAAACTAATAAATAATTAAAATACATTGCAGGTTTCGATGTTGCCAAAACCGGTGATGCCCGTATCGGTTTCGTTGGATTTCCATCTGTGGGCAAATCAACACTGCTCTCTAATCTAGCAGGAGTCTATTCTGAGGTTGCAGCATATGAGTTCACCACTCTGACAACTGTGCCTGGCTGCATCAAATATAAAGGTGCTAAAATACAGGTATGCCCACAAACATAACAAGTAGAATTGATAGACAGTATTTGATAAAATTATTTTATTTTCTACAGCTTCTAGACTTGCCCGGAATCATTGAAGGTGCCAAAGATGGCAAAGGTCGTGGTCGTCAAGTCATAGCTGTGGCACGGACATGCAGTCTCATATTCATAGTCCTTGATGTCCTAAAGCCGTTGCAGCACAAGAAACTCCTGGAGCATGAGTTGGAAGGCTTTGGTCTGCGGTTAAACAAGCAGCCTCCAAACATAAACTTTAGGAAAAAAGACAAGGGCGGCATTAATTTGAATACCACTGTAAGTTATGAGTATATGTAAATTCTTCAAATACATATTCAGAATATTTTGGCCAGCTTGCTCCATTCATCAAAAATTTCTAATTGCTTTCCATTTAGAGCAACGCAAAACATGTACATAGTTACTTCTTATTAATATTATTTGAATTTGAATTTGTTGAAGGCAGTGTGAGACTTCTAATTAGAACAGAACTTGATCTCCAATGCTGCCTAGGAAACACCCTATTGCCCATGCATAATATTACCTATCACCAAAAGCTCAAGAGCATTGTAGGATTTCACCCATCAACTTACTGGCATTAAACCTGAGCAGGTCCACATCATGATGTCACTATATTCAGCATGTTATCAGTGACCACTCATTCTCTTTGAAAAAACCTCAAGTAGCTTGATTCATCTTGACAGTTTATATTGCTGCAACATTATTTTGGAGGTCCGATCAGTGCGCAAGAATGTTGGCAATGCACACCGTTGGGCGCTAATTTTATACCAAAACTTACATTAGCACAAGTAATGTTTACAAAAGGTCATAAAGCTTGCATTACCCCTTTTTAGGGTTTACCCTCTGCATATAATCTACATAGTAATTACTTAAATTATATAGTTTTAACAATTGAATGAGTAAAAAAAAATATTGGTGTCGATTCTGTCATCTGATACCTAAACCTAATTTTAGTTTTAATCTCTCTTTCTAAATGAAAACATGAGAAGGAGGTGGAATATATTTTAGATCTATGAAATTAATCCACTTTCTTGTGTCTAGTGTATATTTAACAGCAATCAATTTAGTGGCATCCAATTTCTCAAGGATGGAAGATATTTGACAGTTCTAAATCTAAATTTAGATCTGTGAAACATCTTCCATCGCTTTCTCATGTTAAGTCTTGGAAAGACAGAGTGAAACTAAAATTACTTTTAGGTAAACAACAGAGTCGACGCCATTGTTAACCTTAAATTAAAAATACTTGCTATCTGAACCATATGTTACACAGCTGTATTGTGATACCAATCAAATATTAACATAGCTGCTATTTTAGTATATTGCTAGTTAATTGATGATACAAAGGCTACAAGGTTTATCCCATTCTAATATTTCAGTGCCCACAAAGTGAATTAGACAACGAGACTGTGAAGACCATTCTATCCGAGTACAAGATTCATAATGCTGATATCACGTTGCGACACGATGCGACTAGCGATGATCTTATCGACGTTATCGAGGGCAACAGGATATATGTGCCGTGCATCTATTTGCTGAACAAGATCGGTGAGACACAATGTTTGAATAAAGTATTAGACTTACAATCTATGAACCACAGTTCGAATCTCGACTCGGCCCGCACCAATGACTTATACCAAGTTATGGGGAATTATTCACACTCGCTCTAAAACGGTGAAGGAAAACATCGTGAGCAAACTGGCATGTTCAAAAACCACAAAATTGGAGGACATGTGACATCCAGCAAGCCGCACTGGGCCCGCGTGGTGGATTATCGCCAATACCTCTCTCTCTCTCTCTTTGAGAGAAGGCCGGCCGGTATCCCAGCAGTGGAAGTGTAAAAGGCTGATAATGATATACAAATTTAATGGTATCTCTATTTGGTTATTCGCTTCGAAGCTATTCTAATTCGACAGTTGTTATCACTTTAATGTTAACTAAAGTTTTTCAACTAAAGACTTCACAAGCAAAGCGGTGCTACCAACCCAACATTCGCAGAAGAATTAGTCCTACCACCTAGCAATACCACTTAATAATCATTTATGTTTTTCAGACCAAATCAGCATAGAAGAACTGGATGTGATCTATAAGATCCCACACTGTGTGCCCATCTCGGCCCACCACAGGTGGAACTTTGATGACTTGCTAGAGAAAATGTGGGAGTATCTTAGGCTCATCAGGATATACACAAAGCCTAAGGGACAACTGCCGGATTACAATTCCCCTGTGGTCTTGCATGCTGACAGAACCAGTGTTGAAGATTTTTGTAATAAGCTGCATAGGTCAATCGTGAAGGAGTTTAAAATGTAAGTACTTATTTTTCTGTTCTAAGATACTGCATTACTCAACTAAATACCACTGTCCAGTCGCATATGCTTTTATTTTTGCACCCGTATGAACAAATTTGTTTCACTGCTTCGCACGGGTAATAGTTTAAGACTTTCATATAAACTTATCCTACCCTTTTTTTTTTTTATGCTATTTGGTAACGAGACGAGCTGGTCGTTTGCCTGATGGTAAGCATAACGCCGGCCCATAACATTTGCAGTGCCACCCAGAACTTTGTAACACAAAGGCCTGCGCGGCACTGCAGTGCGCTCGTTACTCTGAGACATTAGGTATCAAGTCTCATAAGCCCAGCAATTTCACTGGATACTCCGCTCATCAAACCGGAACACAGTAATGCTTGCACACTACTGCTTGGCGGCAGACTTCACGAGCAAAGCGGTGGTTACAACCCAGACGGACACTCGCAGAAGAGTTAGTCCTCCAACTAACAAACCCTACCCTACTTACCATAACTTACCCTATAGTCCTAAAACCCCTAATTCGGCCCTGTCGCAAAATCCGTTTTTAGCTGATGTCTCTTACCTATACACTACTTACCTGCCAAATCTCAGTTTCATAGGTCAAATAGTTTTCGAGATTTCGTGTTTAGTCAGTGTCAGCGACCTGTCGCTTTTATAATAATAAATTTCTATAAACAAACTTGCGTTCTTTTTTTGCGTATATTCTACGCTGTTAGTCTCGTCGTTTCGAACCCTTTAGTGCAATTACAAGAATGACTAATTAATCATAATCAAATTAATCAATTATGCTTTTTGTTCCAGCGCGTTGGTGTGGGGGTCTTCTGTGAAGCATCAGCCACAGAAAGTGGGTATTGAGCATGTCTTAGCCGATGAAGATGTTGTCCAAATTGTTAAGAAAGTCTAGAAATAGATCATTCTATCATTATCTTATAAAATATATATTTTTATTATCAAACGGAAGTATATATAAACATTATTTTTTTTTTTTTAATTGAAAGGGCTTTGTCGCTGTGCGACCACATCGCCCTGTATATATAAACATCCTCATTAAATTAGAGTATCTGTATAGAAAGTATATATTTTTGAATAGATGCATAATATTCAGATTAAAAGTGATCAGGCACTTGAATACAATATTAACAGTAAAGGATGCTGCGTTGGCACCCGTTGCAACTCACAGTCTCACATACAATAAATCCCTTTAACAAATAGTTACGGTAAAGATTTATAAAAACAACGCCTCCTAGTAATAGTAGGAATTAATACTTAGTTTAAAATTTAAAGTAATAAACTTAATAATTAATTAATATTGTTAACACCACAATAGATACAAATGAAAACTCTACAAGTAGTAGGTACCTACCTAAAACATGCACATCTATAAAACTACTTGCATATTAGTGTTTGTAGGTTGCATTTAGGTCTCTCGGTATTTCTGCAGTATCCATACTGTTTATATTGTAGGAAAATAATCATTGTATGGAAAACCATAGTGTTGCTACGATATTAACACTGGTTGTTATTGCCTTATTATATGTACCTACCAAGATCACAAACTCATTGCTGTTGCAGTTTGGTAGGTACCTATAAATATTGTAAAAGTTTGTCTTTTTTTCTGATTTAGGTACTAAACGTAAGCAATAAATGGCTTTTTAACTCGGATGAAATCAAAACCTATTTTTTCCTAATTTATAATGTGTCTTTTTTTACGACGTCCGTTTTCAAAGTTTAATGAAAATAGGCGCGGCGCAATCACCGAAATAATAAGTTCTTATAAAAATATAATCGCTTATAATGTCGCTGGAGTTTAATTTTTAGAAATTGAAGCTATTTTTCTAAACTAAGGTCTATGTGGCGTATGGTATATGTGGCCAGTGACTCTTAATTTTTAAACTGTTGATTATTCCCGCGCTTTTTGTTAAATAATATGCTGTC
This sequence comes from Crocallis elinguaria, assembly GCA_907269065.1. NCBI lineage: Eukaryota > Metazoa > Arthropoda > Insecta > Lepidoptera > Geometridae > Crocallis > Crocallis elinguaria. The sequence continues at coordinate 3,936,328 of OU026070.1, read as the reverse complement.
GATTCTGTCATTTTACATTTCATACCTAAACCCAAGAAAGTTTTAATTTCCTTGCCTAAACCTAATTTTTGTTTTAATCTCTCTTTCGAAGTTAGAACATACAAAGAGATGAATATATTTTAGACCTGTCAAATTAATACACTTGCTTGTGTCAGTGTAAAAACGGCAATGAATTTAGGGGCGTCTAATTTATCAAGGATGGAAGATATTTCATAGCTCTAAAACTAAATTATGATCTGTAAAACATCTTCCATCTCTTTCTCGTGTTATGTTTGGAAAGAGAGAGAGCGAAACTAAAATTAGGTTTAGGTATAAAAGGACAGACACGGCACCAATTGTAATGAGATGTTTTACACAATAATATGTTGTACAGAATGCTCATTAAATCTGTAAAAATGATGATCGGTTATTTTATTTAATATTTACCTCACACTAAGCAAAAAGGTTCCGAGCAAATGGGTGGAGAAAGAAGATGTATAAACTATAAATGTAGGTTATACATAGATATAATTATATTATACGTAGCGTAATTTTAGGCCTGTGGTATTAAACGGAAAGGTTATATTATCTTTGCTTTAATGGCGACGATTCATTTTACTCCTCATCCGCTACCTACTTCTCTCGCTCTTCTCATGATATGAAGCATGAACTTATATTAATCAAGGATCTTATCCTCCTGTCAGATTAATAATTCACTTGCTAGTGTAAACTTAAGGGCCATGAATTAAGTGACGCCTAATTTGTCAAAGATGGACTATAATATATTAGACAACTTTAAGACTAAACTACTAAAAATAAATTTAAAAACTAATTAGTGGTTTGAACAGTCGCGGTCGTTTAAGGAAATTCGTATTAATAAACACTATTTATCTATTTAACGCGCTATGCAATGGATACAATCGGATGTATAATAAGTTCTGTCAAGTAGTCTTGGGTACACAGCACGTGTGGTAGCACGTTTGTATCTACTCACTTCCACACAAAGAGTCACTGCCTCGTTTTATTTCAACGTGCTAGCACAGCACACTCCACAGTTACCACACCACACTCCACAGCTACCACAGTCCACACCACAATTAGACCACAGATTCAAAGAACACCACACATCAGTGTGCCGAGTGAGTGAATGAGTCTCTGAGTAGTTGATTTGAAATTTGAATGAATGAAATCGAAAAGGTGAGTACAAGCCGTGGACCGCGGGGCGTTTGCGATACGTGCTAGGAGTAGTTATCTAACTGAATATGAAAACTTCAATAGTGTCTAAAAAATCATTATATTTTCGAAAAGAAAGGCAAGGGATTAAAAAATATCGCATAATTTTTATTTTAATATTTATAGAATTTTAAATTATAATGATGCGAGTTAAGTTCTAAGTGTCTTTTACTACGTTTGATTTCATCCGATCCGACACACAACACACATACACGTCTAGCAGGCGTGTGGCGATGTGGTGGTGAGTCACGTGTGTACGTGCGCCTCGATTGGCTCCTCCTCAGCTCGCCTCACTGTGGTAGCAAGATCGAGGCGAGGCGAGGCGTCGTCGCCTCGCCTCAATCGTGCTATCACAGCGTACTACCACAATTTTAAAAAAGAGTAGCTCGCACGAAACTCGTTTTATATGTGTGTGCTACCCATGATTACTGTCAAGTTGGTCAAGTTCACTTATAAACTATCTCGACAGATTATATTCTCTTAGCTCGACACATTGTTTAACTCGCTAAGCTAGTCTATGGTATCCCTTCTCGAGTGACAACGAATATCATAATCATAGATTAATAATACTCCTAGGCAGTGCAAACGTAGTGATTAGATACTCTTTGGGCAGTGCTGCTAACTCGGTACGGTATCAGGAATTGAGGCTAAATCCAATTTAAAATAGGGCTAGGTCTGCCTCAACATGACAAATAGGAGCAAAATCTGCTCAAAAATTACCAAAATAGGCTTTATTGATAAATGAACAAGATCTGTTGATTTTCTTTGAGATTGGGTGTTTCTTCACCGAGCGCACGACAGACATGAGACACGACAACCACTAGATCACAGACTACTTAGAGGTACTAGGTTTATTCCTATACTTCACAGATTTGAAATAAGTCTGTGTTATTTATATCTTGACACTGGCTAAATAGGCAAATCACGTGGAGCCAAAAAAAATTATTTAGTTTTTTATGAGGTACTCTGTGTTTTATGTATACTCACAGACTTGTTGTTATTATATAAATATTAAATAGAGCACAATTCACACTAATTTATAGAGATACTGATTACAGATATACAGTATAATAAGGAGTAAGAACTAGAAACTCCAGGTTTATTATACTCTTTGAAGTTTGAACTCCAGGGTCGCTTTCCTTACATTACTACTTATTACTCTCAACAAATCAACAGTAGGCACCTAATACCTATTTATAGAACTTTAGAAGGTTCAAGGTATTTACTGGTATTGACAATTATTGACATACGTATGTAGTAGGTATCTATACAATTTGTGGTATTGACAATCAAATTCAAATTTGCAAATGATAAAAAGAACAGCTTTGTGAAGAGAAATGACTAAATTTGAAACAATGGATAAGGAACAGGTAAATATTACTATCAATCACTTTCAACTTGAGAAATTTCAGATAGAAGCAATAAGGAACACAAAATTAAGAGAAAAATGTACATACTTACTAATAAACATGCGTAAAAAATTTACAAATTAGAAATAATGTACAAATATTTTAATTAGTCTTTTTACTGTTAGTTTGGCCTACTAAGTTCGACTAACTAAAGATAACTGGGGTCTACACAAGAGTCACTTTTTATAATCGCTAGTGATACCTAGTATAAAAGTTATAAATGTATGGAATTGGATGTAATGATTTGTTAGTCAATTTTTTTTTATTTTCAGAGAGTTCGTGTCTCTGTACAACGTGATGTGCAGTCTGTTTGTACTGAAGCTTGTCATTTCCTGGGTCTAGATATAACAAAACCGGCCATGGATCTCCTGTTGGACATATTTTTCCATAAGATATCGTGTTATGCTGATGATTTGGAGAGATTTGCTAAGTGAGTAGAACTGCGCCTGTAATATTATTATTAGGATACTATAATTTTATAATAATAATGTATATATGTGCCTAGTAAAATAAAGCAGTACCGCGGAACTACAATTTGTTGTGGAAGTAGCAAAGTAGAGGAAATGAGACATAAAACTTGGCAACTATTTACTGTCTTATCTACTATATTGTCACAGTTTTACAAACCATAGTATTATCTACTGTTTTAAATTAGATTTTTTTTTTCAACTAGCAAAATGAAATGCCTTTATTAACCTAGCTTCTACCTTACTTCTGCTAATTACATCTAACTTAGCTACAAGACATTGTACGCCTGTAGATAGTCCAACCGGTCTAACCCATTACCACTTGGTAGCATAGTCAGAATGCTGGTGGTAATGCGTCATCGGTTTGGGATTCTGATTGGTTGAGCCAGATAAGTACCATTTTGGTTATGCATTGCATCAACCAGGTGCTCCAACAAACATACTATGAGCTCCCAGCTGTCACGCTCACCAGCCGTTAATAAAGTATGTTTTGTATTACGACACATACTATTATGATCTTACAAACTGCTGCAATAATAACAATGCAATTTTTTTTATGTTATTAGGTAACGAGACGAGCTGGTCGTTTGCCTGATGGTAAGCATAACGCCGGCCCCTAACAATTGCAGTGCCACCCAGAACTTTGAAACACAAAGGCCTGCGCGGCACTGCAGTGCGCTCGTTACCCTGAGACATTAGGTATTAAGTCTCATAAGCTCAGTAATTTCACTGGATACACTGCTCATCAAACAGGAACACAGTAATGCTTGCACACTACTGCTTGGCGGCAGACTTCACGAGCAAAGCGGTGGTAACAACCCAGACGGACACTCGCAGAAGAGTTAGTCCTCCCACTAGCAAATAAAAGTACCTAGGACATTAATAGAAGTAAAATGAAAGACAATGCCCCTGTCTGGGGGGCATTTATATCTCTTCATAGGAGTGTTTAGTGCCTTTAGATAGAATTAATGAATGTCATAATAATTTTTTTCTAGACATGCCAAGCGTTCTATGATAATCAGTGATGATTGCCGTCTGCTGATGCGCAGGAACCCTGCAATGGTAAAGACATTTATTTCGTTTTTGTCACCTAGCCATATTATGTAACGCACATTAATAACCTACCTATACAACAATTTTCTATACGAAAACAAGTAAGTCCAATAATGTAAACAAACTCAGCAGATTATTTGAAGTATCGCTGTCCGGAGGTTCGTGATGTCATAGGTGTGGGTTCCGACTGAAAATCAGTTATTAAGGTCCTTGGATCTTAATTGCATGCTGAGTCGGAACCCTTATCATGGCATCACGCAACATTAGGTTTTTTTATTTATGTACCTTTGTCTGTCCCTTATTTTCATTTTTTATTTATGTGTAAAACTGTAATGTTGTGTGATGTCCTGAAATAAATGTATTTTCTTTCTTTCTTTCTTTCTTTCTTTCTTTCTTTCTTTCTTTCAGATTCCAACCAATGACGCCAATAGTTATCTGATCACTCCAACATTGAAACCTGCAATGACATGATTTTAATTTCTATTTATATTATTGGGTGGTGGGCTGTCAAGTTAGTTTTATATTATCGGAATACCTATAGAATATTGTTGTATACCTATAAACTAAAGAACTTGTCTGGGCAATCAAGCTTTTCTTATTTTCTAAAGATTTTGGAGTTTTCACTCATAAGTACAAGTACCACCGTAGAGTAGTATTTTTTTTATGTTATTAGGTAACGAGACGAGCTGGTCGTTTGCCTGATGGTAAGCATAACGCCGGCCCATAACGATTGCAGTGCCACCCAGGACTTTGAAACACAAAGGCCTGCGCGGCACTGCAGTGCGCTCATTACCCTGAGACATTAGGTATTAAGTCTCATAAGCCCAGTAATTTCACTGGATACTCTGCTCATCAAACCGGAACACAGTAATGCTTGCACACTACTGCTTGGCGGCAGACTTCACTCACAAAGCGGTGGTAACAACCCAGACGGACACTCGCAGAAGAGTTAGTCCTCCCAGGTCCTAGTATTGTAGTAAAAGGCCCACTGTCAGTCTGTGATAGAATTTTCTTTCGATAAATCAACTTTTTGCAGTGGACTTGAACATAACGATACATTCGAAATTTGCTTTATTGATGCTTAGTTTTTTTTTTAATAAATATAATTTTGTTATTATCTTTTTTTTTTTTTTTTTTATGTTATTAGGTAACGAGACGAGCTGGTCGTTTGCCTGATGGTAAGCATAACGCCGGCCCAATCTTAACTTACACTATTGCATTGGCAAAGTCCTGTAATAATAGTTGTAATTGAATTTGAAATAAATAAATAAATAATTACCACTAGTGACCAGAAACAAGAGTGCCCAACTTTATGGTGTGTCTAAGTATGTGCACACTGTGTCCCTTTTGCTCTTGTACAACACTACTGCGGCGCAAGTACGGAAGTCGGTTCGATAAATTTGTCGAATCGAAAAAACTGATAAATTTATCGAATGTTGCGAGCTACCAAAATACTTTACGATCAGACTTCGGTAAGTCTTTTAAGTATTTTGGTAGCTCGATATTCCCTTTGGATTCGACCTAGCTATTCGATAACTTTCGTCGATTGTATCGAGGCTCGATAAATTATATAAAAAAACGATAAAACCCCCCTTTATCGATTTGAACTGTCAATTTTATGGATCGAAAAGATCCTTACTTGCGCTGCGGGACCTACAAATAGCTTCCGCACAAGACTTGCACCAATATCCACACTGGCCAAAACAGTTTCTTTATATAGAGATACTTACTATACCTATATTTTTAAAACTTTTCCATGTTACAGACCACTCACATAAACTCCCTGAAGCTGCCAACTTCATCAACCAAGGAGACTGCGAAGCGGCGCCGCACTGTGACTCCGGCATCTGCTGTATCCAGCCCGGCCAAACGACCACGAACGATTGACACACCTCTTAGAACGACTGAAGTGCCCGTCGAAACGGACGCTGCTATTGATCTCACTTTTGATTAGGATGTAATAATTATTATAAGCATAATTTATAAGTAAAAAGTGTGCTTGCGTTACATAGGTACTGTGTTCAGGTTTAATGAGCAGCATAGTCAGTGAAATTATATTAAGTCTTTCAGTACCGCACAGGGCCTTTTGTCTTATATAGCTCTGCGTGGTTCTGCATATCTTGTGAGTAAGCATTATGCTTAGCAAATCAGGCAATCTATTATACTTGTTAATTTGTTGTAAATTAATAAATAAACATAAATTAATACTACTCGCTTGTCTCATTACCTATTATAGTATCGACTACATAGTAAATAAAAACTGTTACAAAATATGATAATTATTCGTACCTACCTACCTAACTTAAAATATGGCTGAACGAAACGTTTGGTGTGATTATACGTGCTGATAGCTTCATTTTAGCGACATCTATGCGATTATCGTAGCATTTTAACAGGAGTTTGCAAAACTGAAAATTTAGTTTGCGCAACAGTTAACAGATGGCGCTTAAACAAATTGGTGGCAATTCCGTTTTCTGATACATTTTTGCGATAGGTGGTTAGTGGTTACCCCTTTTATTTGAATACTATCCATAGAGTAGTACTATAATAAAAGGAATAGAGTGCGCTCTCTTGTCTAATTCACGATGTATCGCGATCAACGCCACCTACAAATGGGCGGTGAAACTACTTTACTATCTATGTGTGCGTTCTGTATTTTACACACACATTCATACTTTACTATCTATGTGTGAGTTATGTGTTTTATGCACCCACTCATACTTGTCTATTCTATATTTCACACACACATTCACACTATTTCTATGGTACCTGCGCAAGTAAATATATCTACTTATATGGAAAATTGCAGCCTTTCCCATGTTTGTGCCTAGGAGTAGGAACAAAATATACAGTACCAAGCGTAATATGTAGATGTAGAGCAGCAAAAAGGAAATAACAAAAGCGAACACATAATAATTGAAACTCTTTATATTTAAAACAACAAGAAAAACAATGCATAATTAGACGGAAAACACTAAAACTGAACAATTAAAAGTAACAAATACATAACTAGAACACAACAATTACTTAAACCACTAATTTAAATATCAAAAAATCACAATGTTATTTTTTTTTTTTGTTTTGTTTTTGGCTCCACGCTATTAGCGTATTTAGCCAGTGTCAAGTTTTATAAAATATAATAATATATAATAAATCTCTAGTTTTGGTGCATGAAAGTCGTCAAAGTCACGTTAAAGTTTAGTCTAGGCGCGGACGCGGTCAAGTCGAAGTGATGCTTCAGTAAAGCGGTGGATACTTTACTGAAGCTTCTATGGAGTTTTGGATAGAATACGAAAATACACGTTTTTAGTTTTTGTACTATTTGCCTTTCACTCATGCACGTTTACGAACACTTAATGGTTAATAATCCACCATTATTACACATTAACACTCGATAAAACACAGGTTTTAGTAAATAACACAAAATCAACAACAGCCCATTTTCACATTCCCGCCAAAACTCCCAATCAGGGGGGGCACACTTTGTGACAGTTCCATAGTCGAGCCCCGAGACACAGCAACTAACGCCATCTGTTAAAGGGCGTGGCACTATTTTGACGTTACTTCAAAATGTCAAAGTTAAAATGGTTACCATGGAAACCGATAACAAATAAAATAAAATATTTTCCGTTTCGAAAAATACTATTGTGATTTCTAGATATTTTTTGCGGTTTAAGTGATATAAATTAGTAGTTTAAGTAATTGTTGTGTTCTAGTAATGTATTTGTTACTTTTAAGTGCTCAGTTTTAGTGTTTTCAGTCTAATTATGCATTGTTTTTCTTGATGTTTTAAATATAAAGAGTTTCAATTATTATGTACGTGTTAGCTTTTGTTATTTCCTTTTTGCTGCTCTACATCTAAATATTACGTTTGGTACTGTATATTGTGTTCCTACTCCTAGGCACAAACATGGGAAAGGCTGCTATTTTCCATATAAGTCACATATAAGTAGATACATTTACTTTCACAGGAACTAAGCAGGATCCATAGATTAGTGTGAATGTGTGTGTGAAATATAGAATGCACACATAGATAAACAAGTATGAGTGGGTGTATAAAACACATAACTCACACATAGATAGTAAAGTAAGAATGTGTGTGTAAAATACAGAACGCACACATATAATATAGTAAAGTAGTTTCACCGCCCTTTTGTAGGTGGCGCTGATCGCGATACATCGTGGAATCGACGAGAGAGCGCACTCTATTCCTTTTATTATAGTACTACTCTATGCTCCCAATGTTATTTTTCGAAACAGAAACTATTTTATTTTATTTGTTATCCGTTTCCATGGTAACCATTTTAACTTTGACATGTTTAAGTAACGTCAAAATAGTATCACGCCCTTTAACAGGTGGCGTTAGTTCCTGTGTCTCGGGGCTCGACTATGGAACTGTCACAAAGTGTACCCCCCCTGATACTATCTCACCTTCAGACGGGGATCCAGTGTACGTGGGTACGGTGGGCATGCCCACAAACCTTAGTTGAAGTCGATATGCCGAATAAAAACTACAATTCTTATGGGCCGGCGTTATTCTTACCATCCAGGAACAACCAGCTCGTCTCGTTATCCAATAGTATAAAAACAAAACTATGCTTATCACACAAAATTTGCAGACAAGGTTACCTATGGATTTGTAAAACAGCATTCGAAGTTAATAAAAGGTTGTCAAAATTCAAGCCCAACTATCACCGATACAAAAATCATGAATCCAGATACCTGCAATATACAACGTTCAATTTAAAATTTTAATTCGATTCTGAATCTTTAAATAGCCGCGTGATGAAACCTTTGTATATGCAATTGCAGTTTTCATTTGTAATTATTATGCCTAATTGACTCGGATCAACTAATGAATATGTAATAATGTGCTACATGTCTGATTGTAAAAGAGCCTAGCTGTCAATGAAACAGCTTGCGTACTACGCCGAAACAATCAGAAATGATGACCCTTAAGGAATCCATAGATCTAGGAAATCGGGGACTATGAGGAGCAGTGCTCCCATAACACCCAAACATAAAATATTAGATAGACGTACCTACCTACTTGCGCTTTTTTTGAGTGCACAATTAATAAACCTCTACGAGTAGGTAGGTACAGCGTGGTAAGCTGGTGACCCGCTTCAAGGGAATTTCAGACGGTTTTAATGTCTTCAGAAACCATCTGCAGCGCGAGTACGGATCTTTTCGATAAATAAAATTGACAGTTAAAATCGATAAAGTGGGTTTTATTCGATAAAATTGACAGTTAGAATCGATAAAGTGGGTTTTATCGATTTTTACTGTCAATTTTATCGAATTTTATTTATCGAAAAGATCCGTACTCGCGCCGCTGATATTTACTTACTTGCACCTCATAATGTTTTGGCGCGTTAATTATGCTTTCCTTTTGGTCTTTCTCTGTTATTTGAGCAGGCAGACGTAGATATATTTGTCATAAAAGAATCACTGCACTTGATGACTCAGCAGGATTTGGTTAAAAGGCAAATGTAAGCTAAGAGCAGATAAGCAGGTACCTAAAACGAATGCACAGTACAGGCTGACCGCGCCTGCCTGTCGCAGCCAAAAAACTCGTTATAACCAAACACAATTAGGTACAGGAGGACAGCGAGATGACTAGAGTAAGCAAAGATTTGATTTTTATGTTTCAAAAGAAATTCTTCGATTCTGCAATTTTATTGTAACGGGCAAGCGTTAATATTGCCTACCGACACGAAAATAATCTTCTCGTCTCAATGTACCTTTTGTAGGTACCTAATTATAATAATTACGAGTATTGCAGGTAGTATAAGTTTTTTGTGCAAAAAAAATATTACTTTTCTAGACAAGCTTTTATAAAGTAAGTAATTGGTAGATACTGTAATCTTGTGGCCATCTTCCAGCTCCACTATCAGGTCAGGACTCTGGATATCATCGGACGAGGGCACTTATAAAGAAATCAAACGAGCGCAAACTCGATGGGGTAACGCCCTTTTGTCTAGTTCCTTTGGCGACCTTCAGGCCCCATTACCAGAACAGCTCATGACATGACGTCATTAATTATATTACATTATCATCATTAAATAAGTCACAGCTAGACGAATTTTCAGCCAATAAGTATCTACCTAAATGCTTAGAAAAATCTACAACCAACACTACTCCACACCTCCCTTAATCCAGGTAGTTAATTACTCCTATAACGACAGTTAGAGCATAATGAGATTTTTGCAATTCAACAGTAGCACATTACAAGGGGGCTGTTTGTCAACCCTACCCCCACCTGGACACCACAAGGGTGAAGGGGAAGTTATTAGGCAGGTTTGTTAATGAATTTCATGTAAGCATTCTGGTAAGTAGAGCGAGTGTGGCCGAGCGAGAACTTGTGCGACTTTCAATCCGACGCACCATAGTTCGAAGATTAGCACACGCATAGAGATCGTATCCCATCACTATATTAAATGAACAGGTTCAAATCTATTTAATAAGCTCGGGCAAAATATTTAAAAAAATGCAGTTTATTTGCCACCAAAATCAAGCTCATTACACCTTTATTACCTACATTAGTTTTTTTATTAGGTAACGAGACGAGCTGGTCGTTTGCCTGATGGTAAGCATAACGCCGGCCCATAACGATTGCAGTGCCGCCCAGAACTTTGAAATACAAAGGCCTGCGCGGCACTGCAGTGCGCTCGTTACTTTGAGACATTAGGTATTAAGTCTCATAAGCCCAGTAATTTCACTGGATCCTCTGCTCATCAAACCGGAACACAGTAATGCTTGCACACTACTGCTTGGCGGCAGACTTCACGAGCAAAGCGGTGGTAACAACCCAGACGGACACTCGCAGAAGAGTTAGTCCTCCCACTACCGTTGGTAGTTTAAGAATAAAAGCTAAACAATAAAATGTGTCCGTATTTGAATAGCTAAACCAGGAACAGCAGATTTTTCCCACATTCAGTACCTATTCCCATGTCATAACTTATTATACGCAAAGTGCCTTCGCAACTTCAAAACCTATCATTTATAATAGAACGTTCGCATAAAAACTAAAATCGTGACTTATTCATACAGCGATACAAACAACCCACGTCTGTCAAGCAAATCTGTCACTTATATAGCCAGGTAGATACCCGCTTTCGCCTTATTAACATTTTATTAGCATTTCCCTTGCGTCATTAGGGTTGAAATTTGAATATCTTTAGATCGGAAATGCACAAATTAAGCGGGTGATCTGTTGCCAGTAATGAGCTGAAAGGTACGTAATGACGGGACCGTGGAACAAAACAACACTCTTGCTTACCTCAGCGGGACGAGGCAGCGAGAAAACGCGAGCTTATAGTGGAAGAGACTTCTTGAAAATGGTACAGAAACAGTTTAATTAGAGGATAAATATTTTGCAAATGATAATGTGTACAACCTAAAAAACCCGGCCAAGGGCATTCTTATATATCAGTTAAGTTGCAGATATCATTTCGAGTGATTAATAATCTACAAGTAGAGCCCAATCACGTCATACTGAAAACAAATGCAAATTAAAAACTACTACTAATACTTAAAAAGCGTATTCCATCCGTTACCTTACCTAAGTATGGGATTTGTGTTAAGTAGGCCTTTATTTTGTATTTATTTTTCGGTATAACGCGATTGGGCTTGTATAATTATCTATCACTTCATACCATGCATGGGTAGTTATTTTCAAAAATGCTATCAATGGACAACGCACATAATTGCAGCTACATTTACGTTGGTACCCTGAATTTGAAACGAGAATAAAACCTTTCCGAACGCTTTATAGAATCATCGAAATCGTCTATTCTAATAGCACTTTATTAAATCAGAATAAAACCAAACATTTCCTCTTTTAAGAATATTTTTTAATAAACTTACCTAAATTACCTTATTCTACCATGAGTACTTAGGGTACCTGATGACGATGATGTCCTCCTTGACGAATCCGTCAACGGCGAAATTAGGTACCTACAGATGTATCATGACCTCATTAATTCTTCCCGTATTAGATGCCGTACGAGTTGGCTATGTCAATATGCAGGGAATAGGGCAGAATTCTCTTCGGTTTATATTATAATCTACATTATAATCTGTGATCACCAGAACGCTTGCCAAGCGTGTGTGATGAGTTAAGGCCTAAGTGCAGCATTTGAGGTGTTCCGCGTGATGATGTGAGAGAATGCTGACGAGTTTCTTGCCCACTCGATCGGTACGTACCTGCCTATTTTAGAATGGGCACTTAGAAGGAAAGAGAGAAACAAGAAAGAAAGAAATGTGTTTATTCGCAGTATCAAGTATATCTACTACATACAAAATTAATAACAGTCAGGTGCCGTATCGAGAAATGCGACATATTAAGTATGCTAGAAACCGGTCCCAACTCAGCGTATACCTTAGAGTCATTTGTTTTAACTTTTAGAACTGCTTCCTGGGATCCATGGGAATAAAGGATTTTGAATTTCAGAACGATCAGGGGCTTTATTCCGAAAATCGAACGTTGAAGCTTCGGCTGACGGATCGTAGTTTTCCTACCATGAAAGATAAAATGTTGAGTGATGTACATCGAATTGAACGTTGGTTCAAAGTAGGTATCTGTTAATGCCCATTCTTACAATCTTACAAGCCATCTCCACAACAACCCGTCACCAATACTCCTTATTAATAAGAAACGGTAGCACACACACAGACAGACGGACGGACACGCGGACACGGGAACATTTGTAATGATACTAAATAGTTGCGCGCGGTAGGTGCCCTGCAAACGAGTAATGCGTTCACAACTCGCCTTTTGGAAAGGCTTGTGCAAGAGTGTGCGTGTAAGATCTGAAAAAAATACAAGTGTTTTTTTCCAATCGGTAAGGTAATGGGATAAGCAGGTCGTTTGTTGATGGTAGGTAATTAGTACCCATAACGAATGCAGTGTCACCCAGAATTTGTAACTCAAACAGCATTTTACAGAAATCACAGACCACCAGCCAACGTAGATATTGATTTCCCATCACGAATCATGTCAGGTTGACGATCAGATCACTAAATATTTATGTACCTAGTTGAAATCCGCCATGTTTTGGTTATAGATAAGTTAAAAAACTCGGACAACCAGTGCATCTATACAACTAAATAAAATTGAAGTGTCTGTTTGTAATATCAAAATAACAGCTTTTTACTAAATGCATATGAAAGTACATACGGTACCTATAACAAAACGACCATTTCTAAAATTTTTGTCTGTCTGTCTGTTTGTTCCGGGTAATCTCCAAAACGGCTGAACCGATTTTGAAGGGGCTTTCACTGGCAGATAGCTGATATTACAAAGAGTAACTTAGGCTACTTTAATTTTAGAAAAAGAATTAGGGTTCTGCGAAAAAAAAATAAAAACCATGAAATCCAATATCTCCGCGCGGGTGAAACCGCGGGGCAGCAGCTAGTCTCCCATACAACGTAAGTATACGCTTAGGTACATACTAAGAGTAAGAGGTTATTTAATTTTAAGTGAAATAAGCACTTTCACGATGAATTTGAAACAAAATTGTCTAATTAGTTAAAATTTGCATCAATCTTCGTGATTTCAGGCGATCGAATGAGTAAATTACGACCTGTCTCAAGTTGCTTAAAGCGGTCCAGTCAATAAGTCAGAAGCACCTATCTGCGTAATGTCTGCGCGACATTTACATATTTTAATGAGCAACTCTCGGCCTATCTTAGCTCTACGTGGCTCTCCCTTTAGTGAATTAGAGCTAGAGCTAAACTAGAGCTTTGTTGTTTGATGGATTGGTGCAGATTTCATTTTCAGTTTATTTGTGTGCTAGAAGAAATTGTAGAATAAAATTTGATTTGTTGTGTTTTTTTTTATATTATTAGGTAACGAGAGGAGCTGGTCGTTTGCCTGATGATAAGCATAACGCCAGCCCATAACGATTGCAGTGCCACCCAGAACTTTGAGACACAAAGGCCTGCGCGGCACTGCAGTGCGCTCGTTACCCTGAGACATTAGGTATTAAGTCTCATAAGCCCAGTAATTTCACTGGATACTCTGCTCATCAAACCGGAACACAGTAATGCTTGCACTCTACTGCTTGGCGGCAGACTTCACGAGCAAAGCGGTGGTAACAACCCAGACGGACACTCGCAGAAGAGTTAGTCCTACCACTAACAGATTGTATGCTTGATGTGAACACTATCTTACTGGATGTGGTCAAAGGCCTATATGCTGTTACCATAGAATATAATATAGAATATTTTCACTGTATTTTCATTTCATAGAGTATTTTCACTGGCAGATAGCTGATGTTACAAGGAGTAAATTAGACCACATTTAATATAGAAAAAAAATTAGCTTTCCACGCAAAAAAATAATAAAACCCTTGAAACCAAACATCTCCGCGCGGGTAAAACCGCGGGCAGCAGCTAGTATTTAAATATAAGATTTACTACCAATTTTTTAAATCTTATAGTGTACTGTCCCATGTAGGTCCAACTTAAATCTGGTTAAAATCTAATGCAGCACTCCAAAGAGAAGGCGCTGAAACTCGGTTTCCCTTTCTATAGAGTATTGTTCAACTTTGCTCAATACGATTCGTCATTTGTTTTTTACTGCACATTCAACGCAGTTCCTAGAAACAAGGAAAAATCACCTAAGAACAAGTCATAAATTTTCTTCCTTGTTATTTCAATGCTGTCTTTCTCCAAACCTTTTGAAGTAACCTTTACAAAGCAGACCCGACTTCAAGCCTTTCACAGTCCTAAAATAACACTACACGGTTTTTGATACGGTGCCTTAATTAGTGATAGTTAACATAATGAATTCAAAAGTAAAGATAACTTTAATAAGCCTGAATGTGAAGGCGGTCCCACGCAATTTATAATACTGGTCCTGGTGCATGTTACTGATATTCGCCATTTGAATTATTCATTATAATCAGTGCACTTACTGCGTACTGTAATACCGTTTTATTCGAGTTTACATGAAATTGTATTTAGTGCGCGCGTGGGGTACGAGATTACGCAGAATAGAGCCTGCTGATAGTGAAAGCTGATTGTAAGGAGTGTTTTGTTTTCTTAAGGGGCAGCGTAGACGCTTATGCAAACCTACGTTGTTATTCTGACAAGCAAAAGTACGTTTGCATACGCGTCTACGCTGCCCCTATGGGCAGGATACTCCGCACAGCTTTCTCGCTCACGCATCTCAACCTTTTTGAAGATAAATAATCACTATAATTATGAAAAATGTCATTCAAAAATTTCATTTTGATTCATTCAAGTTTTCAAACCTAAAAATGAAATTAGTAAAAAGCTGTTATTTTGATATTACAAACAGACACTTCAATTTTATTTATTTTTATAGATTAGTAAAATTACGATTCCTTCCTTTCTTATTAAGTCATTATATTCAAATGACAAGTTCCAGTGCTGGAATTGTGAATGCCAATCGAATTTCGAAGGCCTAAGATGAGGTTTAGTGAAAATCTTATAAAATAATGGGTAAACTATAATTGTTATGGGCCGGCGTTATGCTTACTATCAGGCAAAAGACCGGCTCGTCTCGTTATCAAATAAAATTTAAAAAAATCACACTTCAATGGCCTAAGATGTGGTTTAGTGAAAATCTTCAAGGCATACATAAAAACATGGGTAAACAATTGTTATGGGCTGGCGCTATGCTTACTATCAGGCAAACGACCAGCTCGTCTCATTATCAAAAAAAATTATAAACATATTTTTTTCAGAAGGATATGTATGTACCTAGAGCTATTGCGGCTATGTGTAATTATTTATAAGAGATTCAAATGACAAAAGTCATGCACACTGCAAATCGTAGCAGGGAATCGAACTTCAATTAAAATCTCACTTCTAAAACATAAAAGGCGTATCAAACCTACACTTCAACACAACTTTGAAGCCCAGACTAACCCAATACAATCTCGGCCCATTAAAAACAACAGCGTATTCATAAAAGCGGTCATCGACCGCAAAAAACTATTGGGGCTGAATAGAAAAAATGCGAAAAAAAAGTTTTTTGCGCTTCAAAAAGAGCGCAGATTGTCGCGGTTTCGGGGCCGGACTGTCCGTGATTAATTCTTGGACGGACGACTGGCCTGCCGGACCGCAGGGGACAATCGAAAAATAAAATAACTATCATTCATTTGCGCTACCATCATGTTTACCGGGGTAGCTTCACTTGTTCTTTTCGTTTTCGGAAATTTGTTAATAAGTAATTGTTGTAGACAAACATTACTGCGTGTTCCGGTTTGATGATCAAAGTAGGTACTAAGTGAAATTATTGTGCTTATGAGATTTAATATCTAATGTCTCAGGGTAACGAGCGCAATTCATGCAGTGCCATGCAAATCTTTGTGTTTCTAAGTTCTGAGTAGCAGTCTCAGTGGACAGAAAGAAAGAAAAAGAAAAGCCAAATATGGCTCGTTCCAGACATATTTGTTAATCCTTCATCTTCCAATCACTGACATTATACTGATTAATTTATCCATGTTTTCAGTGAAAATGTGTGATGGCGGTTGACCATTTAGCTTTAGCAAAGCATGGGGTGTCAGATTAAATATAAGTAACTAGCTTCTGCCAGCGGTTTCAGATATTTCCCACAAGAACCGTGCATTTTTCCAGGATAAAAAGTAGGTAGCCTATGTTACTCTCGGTCGATCACATAGACTCCTTGCCTATAAGTGGGAGCCCTATATATTGACCAGTGGACATCTTCCGGTTTATGATGAAATTATTTAATTAACACGGAACACTAAAAGCTGTCCAATTTTGAATTCCAGAAATCGAACTCCAACCGCAACGAGCCCCGCACCGCTGATCCAACTAGCAGCCGTACTTTTTCAATATTTTGTAAATAATTAAGTATGAAACCAAAAAACGTCAATTCCATTCGGCGCCGGCTACTGTACCCCACACAGGATTGATTAAAGAATAATTCTTTTAAAACGTTATTAATAATTTAACAGCAGGCTTCTGGAAAGTGTAAAATTATCGTAAGAAGTGGCGGAAGAAAGAAGTCCATTTTAGACGAGTAACCGATCCAAGTGGCGTTCTATGGAGGAGTCCGGTGTTCAGCAGATGGATGTCTTCCGGCTGATGATGGTGTATTTGGCGACTTATTTTCCACCTGAGGGTAATTAACAGTTCACGCAAACGATTTGCTACATATGTACCTTGCGTGAACTGAAATTATAAAAATAATAGGAAGGAATGGTGGATAGAAATTTTCTAGTGCTCGCATGGCTAGTTAGCCTAAGGGTAGTTACCCTCAGCTGGAAAATAAGTCTCCAAATACATCATCATCATCACCCTGACGACATCCATCTGCTGAACACCGGACTCCTCCATAGAACGCCACTTGGATCGGTTACTCGTCTCTTGCATCCAATAATTCCCCGCGGTTTTGACAAGGTCATCGTCGGTCCTAGTGGGTCCCGGCTTATATTGCGTCTTCCGGTTCGTGGTCGCCCCTCGAGAACCTTTCTTCCCCATCGATAATCGGTTCTACGAGCGATGTGCCAAGGACATATCAGCCGCACCTAAAATTCAGTTTATATTTTAAGTTTACCGTGTCTAGGTTACTTGGTCTGTATAGGTACGTCATATAAGTTCAGTAGTCAATTCCTAACCTTTCGGGAATAGAAAACGTAATTTGGAGTAGTTAGATACAGGAGTTTATTGATTGATACATTCTCAAGGGTGAAATTCGTAGATATCCCTACTAATATTAAAAAATGCGTAAGTATGTTTGTTTGTCATTTTTTTCACTGCGCAACGGACCGATGTGTTTTTGTTTGTTGTTTATGGGCTGGAGGATGAAAAAAGGCTTTCTGTAAAGTTCACCATTCACGATAGCTCCAATTCCATCGCTCCGCGCGTCTTGGAGTGAGTGGAACGATGGCACAGAATAGATAATAGGACGGTGGTCCAATTTCAAGCCCACAGATGGCCACTCCATTCCGGGCGCACCTACTATATTTTTCGGTCATTCTGTGTCTCGAGTACTGCCAATTGAAGACAGGTCGTTGTATCGGCCACATACGATGAGTTTGTTGGTTGTTGTGGTACGTTGGAATTGGAACGTTTGGATATCCAATATTCCTATCACTCCACGTAATCCATTTGAGATTCCCTACGCACGGAAAATTTTTGGAATGTTTGCGTGGAATGTTGTGGAGTGGAGTGCTCGTGTATGGAAGCTTTAAAAATGATAGGTTTCTGTGAGAATCCGCACGCGGGTTAAGCCGCGGGCAGACGCTAGTAGTAAATAAGAAGATACCTATAGCATGTCAGCCCTACTAAACTATTAAATAGGTCCCCTAGTTTCCCTAATCTAAGTTTAGTCTGTATTGAGGGTCGGTTACGATTGTCTCAATCTAAGTAACTACTTCGTAAGACCAACGTGACAGGATCAAGTATACAATTAACCTATAGTAGATTGTTACACAAGGGATATAAGTGATCTCTTACACACGAGATATTTTGGCACCCGACGAGCGAACCAAGGAGGGCGCTAATAGTTTAAGGTTGCGTAAATGATCTGCTACTCGCGTGTGTAAATAATCTACTTTTCATCACTAGTGTAAGGTAAGAAAAAAAAGCTTGAGAAAAACTAGTTATTTATCGCAGTTTTGCTCGTATAATCTGCCGCCAAGTAGTAATGTTTTCCGTAATGTGTTCCGGTTTGATGAGCAAAGTAGTTGGCGAAATTACTGGGCTTATAAGACTGTCTCAGGACAACATTCTTTATTATTACCAAGCCATGATCCCAGCGGGTTTTTCACATAAAGGTAAGCTCCATGCCTGCCCATAACTATAGAACAAACTAGACCTTGAACTGAAAATCCTCTGTGTGAAATTGCCTGGCATTTCAACCCCAACCCGAAACAATGCGAATCAACAGATAATAGAGTGGTAAATGGTAATGAATTCTTTGGGCAGCCCTCAATACGTTGATACCAGATGCGTTTCCGATGTTTGTCATTTAATGGCAGTGGCTAACCCCCGCGTGGTAATGAATTTATACGGACTGCATTTACAGCCGCCGTATACTATGCGACAATCATCGAGATACTAACCCCGAGAGATGAAATACTGTACTATCCGATCTCACAACAATGTATTGATTTTGCTATCATTTATACTGAAAGTGATAGCACGGGCAATCGGCGCGAGGCGGGGGCTTAGCCAATCAGAGCGCATTATATCCAGGCAAACATGGTGGAAATTGAAAATTATCAGTAGAAACGGAGGAGAACGTTCTCCCGTGATCATGGCGTTTGCAACAGCGCAGACATATCGGAAACTCAAATCAAATAGTATACATGGTAAATATCCCGTTTCTAGTGATAACATTTCAAAGTGTTGATGACTATGACAGTTTAAAAACCTAGAATGTGGAATTTATTTCGAGCAAATCATACGTCACTGCATCTCTAGGGGTTAGTTCCTCGATGGCGACAACCGTATACGCTGAAACTGCTGGATCAGTTTGGAACGCAGTATTGACCGCTTTTGTTTTTGGAATTTGATATTCATTTATGTGATATAAGGGGTAAATATTTTAAATTTATTTTGTTTATTGTTTCATGTTGTTTATCACCTGTATAACCATATTGTTCATGCAGTCGCCAATCTGGTATATAAATGTGTACCTATTTCCAAATCACGGGTAATTAAGTATAATATCTCTTATAGACTATCAGCATCGTAGGCCACTTTATTTCCTAGCAGAAGGTAGTGGAACGTGCAGCTGTCTTGCGTGATTCCCAGTTATTGGAATAAAACAAATCAGAAACTTGCGGTTAAAAATTTTGACATCTGGCCATAAGCCTATACGGAAAGGAAGGTAGCAGGGGATCAAATACAGCTCTAATCTTCAGTTCTACAGTACCTACTTGATAGAAAGAAATACATTCGAAGAAATTCTCTTTTATGCTTCAACATTAACAAAGTTTATATTATACAAATTGAGATATAAATTACCATGGAAGCCATGGCGTCATAAATCATTCCCCTATACAATTTTTTTCGATAAGCAGTGAAAAATCGCTTCGAAGTGAACGCTGTTTATCTAGTGTCTAGACCCTGTGTTATATAAGCATGGCGCACGACAACGAAGGAACTACTTCGATCATCGAACCGGAAAAAGCTACTGTGTGTCTGACTGCAGGAACAAAGCGGTGGTATCCACTCGCTAAGTTATTTCTACCACCTTGTAAAATCAATTAGCAGTAGTATTTATTTAATAAGTACATATAGACACGTATTTACAGACATTCGGTTCGTCTAAAAAAGATAAAAATCAATCCAGAACATACTAAACATAAAATAATTAGAATCAAAATTGTCGGATACTTTACTCTCATTTTCGGCAAAACCAACGGCGCTTATTCTGATGCCCAATTTATTTCTGTGCATCTAAAGGTGCACGTGCACTATTCAATAAGACCAGGAGTGTCTTCTTTCAGGAGTGTGTTCTTGACAAACATAAGTTTCATGTAACCCAAAGGCC
Organism: Crocallis elinguaria; assembly: GCA_907269065.1. Taxonomy (NCBI): domain Eukaryota; kingdom Metazoa; phylum Arthropoda; class Insecta; order Lepidoptera; family Geometridae; genus Crocallis; species Crocallis elinguaria. Next base: position 3,915,683 of record OU026070.1, on the reverse strand, counting down.
ACATCCACATTGCATTTACAATTGTACTTTTGGCCATGTTGGCGATGCAAAAAAGTTTGGTGCATATACCAGGAATAATTTACGTCCCTCATTTTATGTTTACACTTAAAACAAAAAGAAAGAAAATCAAGCCATTCTCGAAGAGTGTCTGATGTTCTCTTCTCTATATTTGGATACATTGTGGCTAGAGTCAAATATTTGTATTTTTTTAACTTAATGATCAGTACAAAAATAACATTTATTTCGTATAATAATAGTTAAGTAAGTACTATATTTCTTAACATAATTTATGACTCGTCTAAGAGCTATGTTTTGCCTGTTAACACTAAACATATTTGCCAATACACATCTACAGGGTGTCCCATGGTCGAGACCACAGATCTCTTAGTCGAGACAGTGCGCGACCACCCCGATAGTTGCTACATTAATACGGCATGACGTATAATTTTTAATAGATATTGTATGTTGTGATGTCAATTTTCACTGTTGTTTTCGGCGTTGGTGGGTTTAACACGTTAAGTGCGAAACGAGGCCTAAATCACCCCTCATGCAACTTCCTTGTGGTGCGGCAAGGAAAAACGTGAACATCTCTGTCGTGCGAAGGGCATAGCTTTGGTTTGGTCCAGTATAGAAAAGAGATAAATGTATATTTGAGACGCGCTAATGGTCCCGGACTCGGTGGTATACCTACCTTGGTACCGGATGTCTTAGGCCTCGTACCGCACTGAATTAATATAATTTTAATGCAGTGCGGAACGAGGCTAAAACGTCCCATATCCTCCCGGACCTCGTACCGCACCCAACGCGAGCTTCCCGCGACTAGTGTTGTGCATCACGTCGATTGGAGAGCACGTCCTTTTACATCGCCGAACATGTCTAAACGATGTCGGAAGAAGTTAATTTTAAAAAACCCAGAAACAGAACCAAAACAGGTAATTTTTTTAATTGATATTTTTGTAGGTAGTGAAAATCTCCACAAAAAAACGCAAAGCAGCCGTTGACAAAACAGGTAAGTAATTAATTAATAATTCAGTAGTTCTTTGTCTAGGTTTTGAAAGTAAATAAAGATTACCTAACGATTTTTAGGGTTCCGTATCGAAAGATAAAAACAGGACCCTCTATTACTAAGACTTCGCTGTCTGTCCGTTTGTCTGTCAGATATCTCAAGAATCGCGATAACTAGATAGTTGAAGTTTTCTCAAATTAAGTAGGTACTTCTGACTAACAATAGTAAAACGTTAAAAACAACAAAATATGTACAGGGTTATTTTTAATCACCAAGTTTGTTGAGTGTGTTAGATTCGACTTATGTAAATTTTACACGATATATGATGACGTAAGCATGTGTCAGTCACGTGGTCGGAAGAGAGCACAAGGCGGAGTAGGTATATTATTGTACGATGGTAAAAGTACAGAAATTATGTGTTAGTAAGTATTAAGCCCGAGGCAGAATAAATAGGATAGTTTCTTTTCTACTTCTGGTTTTCTTTTTTTTCTATTTTGTGAACCGCATTAAGACTTTCACACAAAAATAGATAAACGTCGTTGCGTCGATATTATTTTTCTCATCACTAATCTTAGCGAAAATTTACCCTATTTCAGTGCGTTACGAGGTGTATAAGATCCCATATTTTGTTTTGCCAATAATTAATAAACTAGCTATCAGATCCCGGGGCGACGGTACATTAGGGTTCATCAATTCACTGTCTATATCGATAAGGACCAAAATTTTCATTTATCTTTGATTTCGCGCCAGAAAATGGATTTTAGTCTGTTAAAGGAGGTGGGGTCTAATAGACCGCGTGTCGCCCTAACGTCTGGTCATGGTGCGGGCCGATAATGCCTCGTGCCGCAGGAACGGAAAGTTTGCAAAAATTGGTGCCGCAGCTAACGTGTTAACTGATTTCCTTTTGTCAATTAGTTGCCGGTGCTGGTGATATCAATATTCAATTTTTTGGTAACGGCTAAAAATATAAGGAACGTGTTTCAAGTGGTCTTATTTGTCTGGTGGTGGGATGATATTTAAATTTGCCAAGCAATGGATGACGTAAATGTTCTGATAGGTTTATTTGGTGTGGTGTTAAAAATGCCCAAATATTCTGTATTGTTATGGAAATCGAGCTCGCAAACTCTACACACTACTGAAGCCAAGTCCACGCACCCAACCTCTACCCCAAGAGGGTTCTCATTAGTACGTGCCTACCAATTTGAAGAGTAAAGAAGTAAGTGAAATTACTGGGCTTAACAAACTTTAGTGCTGAGGTTTTAGGAAGACGTCAGACGAGTACTGTGCAGATAGGTATATGCTGGGTGTCAGTGTCCTTGACACGGACATTTGAAACCATAACAATCCATAACAGTAACAAGTTGATATAACAAAAGTTACATAAATAAAACCCAACTTCATGTAACGTTTTGGTCCATATCTTTTAAATTACTGAACTAATTTTGATGAAATTTACTATGTTCCCTAAGTTGAAGTAAATGTAAGCTAATTAAATAAGCATAATCTATAATCAATAGTTTCGGAGAAATGCGTGTCCTGCTGCCTTCGTAGCAAACAGTGTATATCGGTGGTATATTTACACAATCTTTTGTCTTTGTTGTTCTTTGACAATTTTAAATTGAATCGAAAGAGACGAAACATTGTGTAACTCTTCAGCCGTTATACTGTTAGGTTATAACAAATATAATGACGCAGTTAGGTTTATCGAGGCAGGAAGGCTATGCTAATTAAATTATATCTAATGTGGGTATCTAGGTTAGGTATTGTCAGTAACTAGTTTTATTACATCGGTGAGGTTATTTAACGTCTATTGTAGTCATTCAGTGATAGAATGCTGCGTATGTTCGACTTCATGTCTATTTCTTTTGACCAGAGCCAAGCACGCTAAACATCTGAAAGTGCGATGTCAGTGGTGCCATTATCTATCACAACTGCAAATTGTGCCAAAAGTCGGTAATGTCATATCTGTCAACTATGTTGTTATTGCCGAAGGGTAATTGATATCATGATGATTTACCAAACTGATTAAATTAGCGTAATGGTGATGGCCGGGCACCATTGTGGCTAGTGCGCTATCAAAAGTGTCAGTTGTCGTCACAATGATTGAAAACCATTACTATTTTGACCATTGTGGTTTAGTGTGCTTGGGCCCTTGGTAGGTAGATATTTATCTCACCTGATTGATTAAAAACATTACACTCTTTTGTGTAGTAGTGTAAATTTCGATTAAAAAAACTAAGTCCATAAAAAAATACGACTGCCCTAGAGCCAGTGTCAGTCGGGATGATGTAAGGATTCTAACTATATCACATACATCCAAATGTGTTCAGGCATTTAAATGTTATGGTGGAATAAAGAAACTCAGATACATACATGAACCCTAAAATTCGTTACACTTCTTTTTTGTGCAGTCGTGTAATAAATACATTTTTTTTATTTTTTTTTTATGTTATTAGGTAACGAGACGAGCCGGTCGTTTGCCTGATGGTAAGCATAACGCCGGCCCATAACGATTGCAGTGCCACCCAGAACTTTGAAACACAAAGGCCTGCGCGGCACTACAGTGCGCTCGTTACCCTGAGACATTAGGTATTAAGTCTCATAAGCCCAGTAATTTCACTGGATACTCTGCTCATCAAACTGGAACACAGTAATGCTTGCACACATCTGCTTGGCGGCAGACTTCACGAGCAAAGCACATTACATTATGTTGAGACAATCGGTGGTATTATTACTTTAAGCTATCTCTTGCAGACAACCTTGGGATGGATTGGATAATTAAAGTGAAATGACTAGACGGTGCCGTATAATTATTAATTGAATAGTTACTAGGTAAATGAACTTAGGATATTCTAGATTTATCATGTTTTGAACTTTATTACCTACCTTATTAAAGTTCAATTATTGTTGTTGGTTTTAGTTTCACCATGTGTTTATTATTCTAAATACATATTAGAGTCCTTATCTACACCACAGAATAAATAACAGTGCTTTACGCTAAAATATCGGAAATCGGTTTTTTACACTGTGTGATAACGAGGAGAGCTGGTCGTTTGCCTGATGGTATGCATAACGCCGGCCTATAACATTTGCAGTGCCACTCAGAACTTTCAAATATAAAGGCCTTCGCGGCACTCCTGTTACCCTGAGCCTTTAAGTATTAAGTCTCATAAGCCCAGTAATTTCACTGGCTACACTGCTCATCAAACTGGAACACAGTAATGCTCGCACATTACTGCTTGGAGATAATCTTCTTCATATCATGAGCCTTCACTTCAATATTTTCTAGATTTAGCATCGGGATGATTCTTAAACGTTTGGCTCAAGAATCATCAGCATTGTTATAATGGGCCAAAATAAGCCTTATGTACCCTGGGATACCGCCCTTCTTTCAAAGAGAGAGAGAGAGAGAGACTACAGGCCATAATCCACCTGCACATGGGTTCAGCGTGACTTGGTGAATGTCACGAATTTTGTGGTTATTGAACATGCGGCTATCCTCACGATATGTTCCACCGTTTTAGAGCGAGTGTGATAAATCCGCACATAATTCGATATAAGTCTGATATAAGTTTTGTTAGTGGTAGGACTAACTCTTCTGCGAGTGTCCGTCTGGGTTAGTACCACCGCTTTGCTCGTGAAGTCTCCCGCCAAGTAGTAATGTGCAAGCTTTACTGTGTTCCGGTTTGATGAGCAGAGTAGCCAGTGAAATTACTGGGCTTATGAGTCTTAATACCTAATGTCTCAGGGTAACGAGCGCACTGCAGTGCCGCGCAGGTCTTTGTGTTTCAAAGTTCTGAGTGGCACTGCAATTGTTATAGGCCGGCGCTATGCTTACCATCAGGCAAACGACCAGCTCGTCTCGTTACCAAATAACCTAAAAAAAGTCATTGTGCGTAGCCGAGCCGAGTAATAATACTATCTATGACTATGATCAATAAAAAAATAGGTCAAGAGCGAGTCTGACTCTCACACTGAGCGTTCCGTACAAACTTTAAGGTATGTAAATAGTTCGTCCATCACAGGAATTGTTAATTGTACAGCTTCATTCACCAAAATGATTAATTAATTTTTTTTTGCCCTTAACTAAAAATTTACGCTTTTCTGATTTTTTCCTCTACTTGTGCTATAAGACACTGCTTCTTGCCAAATATCAAGGTTCTAGGCCAACAAGAAGTACCCCATGGGTTTTGATTCTCCTTGGAGTGTCAAATTACACGGCTTAAACGGCCTTATCTTTTGATTGAAGTTTGGTTTTTTCACAGCTTTAAGGGATTGCAGACTTGAGTATGTATTTGATCTTAATTTCAACATGATATTTTCACGCGTTCCTGAGAAATAGGTCTTGACAGACCGGTAGACAGACAGACTGACAGACGGAAAATGAAGTGAGACTATATGGCTTCCCTTTTTCTGTATGGAATCCTAAAAATTGAGGGTTTTTAAACAAACAGGTAGTAAGTGGTAAAATTATGATATTCATAATTCGCCACATTGGAATGTATGGAATTTCCCAAGATGTCACGTTTTCATTGCAACTCGCGCAACAGGTTTAAATACAATATTAATTTATAATTAAGTATAAATATACCGATAATATACCAGTAATGCAAACAAGGGCCGCCGGCAACCGTATACCGGCTGTCTGGGTAACAGCGGGTTAGGGCGGTTTCATAACCATTTGTTAGTAATGCGACTTTTACTAACACAATACAACACAGCATAAACAAACAACACAGCAGGATACTATCAGCATTTATACTCGTTTCGTAAGACTAACTCTTCTTCGAGCGTCTGGATACCAAAACTTTGCTTGTGTAGTCTGCCGCCAAGCAGTAGTTTGCAAGCATGTGTTTCGGTTTAGTGAACAAAGTAGTCAGTGAAATTACTGGACTTGACACTTATTAAGTGCCTAATGTATCACGTGTCGAAATGACTTTTATAGCTAAAAAACTTAGAGACGAGTTTTGGCGGGAATGCGAAAATGTGCTGTTGTTGATTTTGTGTTATTTACTAAAACCTGTGTTTTATCGAGTGTTAATGTGTAATAATGGTGGATTATTAACCATTAAGTGTTCGTAAACGTGCATGAGTGAAAGGCAAATAGTACAAAGACGAAAAACGTGTATTTTCGTATTCTATCCAAAACTCCATAGAAGCTTCAGTAAAGTATCCACCGCTTTACTGAAGCATTACTTCGAGTTGACCACGCTTAGACTAAACTTTAACGTGACTGACGACTTTCATGCACGACAACTAGAGATTTATTATATATTATTATTCATATAACTCGACACTGGCTAAATACGCTAAACGCGTGGAGCCAAAAACAAAAAAAAAAAAAAAAACTTAGAGACTTTATGTCATAACTTTAGACTTTGACAGAAATTGGGATCTATGTGTCGGACATAAATGTCATTAGTGCTCACACTTTACCAACGTATTCACATTACCGCTAATTCGAAACTTACTCGTATGATCGTTTCACCAATGTCACTAGTCGACACTCGTGTGCACAGTGCACACACATAGACACTCGGTGTATATACTTAAGCCCTTATTCATAAACGTTCAGTAACTTTCTTAATTACGGCTCCGTAGCTAAGTTGGTAGTAACCCTGCCTGCAAAGCGACGGGTCCCGGGTTCGATTCCCGGCCGGGGCAGATTTTGTGTAAGCATAAAGTTTGTTCTCGGGTCTTGGATGTTTGTGATGTGTATCTGTGTGGGTCCATGCCACCTGCGACACAGGGAGTATAAGTGTGTAAGCGTTTTTTTTTTTTACTAGAAAGTCTTTTGTCTCGTTTTCACGCGTAACAGCTTCTGTCAACGAGATGTTGACAGAGCAGTTTAAGCATAGATTATCTTATTGAGCTTTTATGAATAAGGGCGTCAGTGGACAGTGTGTAAAACCTAGCTTTAGTGACAATTTGTGTCGCAATTTGATCTCTAAGCATCCCCAGACTTTTTGTCGTAACTAATACTTTAAACACAATCGCGCCCTACGCCCAAGTGCATCGAATTAAGTCCACGATTAGCATACGTAATTACAACTCTTATCTGCACCTTAATTGCACTGTAATGAATCAACCTGTAGCTATTGACGCGGTATATATTATGCCAGTCTGTACTTGTTATTTTAAACCGTTCATTTATCACTACGCTTGATTACTGATCTTATTTTTTCATCTTATTTTTAGATCTCATCTTAACGCTGAAATTTTTTCACGAAGGAATTAACGTTTTTTCGAGTTTTAGCAATTTATTTCTACTACTTTTGCGGCTGGGTGACAAAGATATGGTTAGGGAACCCCACAGACCATTAAACCTATAGAATCCCCTTAGCCGGGAACCCCTGCTCGTCACGGTTAAGAATTATCACTGCTTAACGCCGCCTAGCGGAACCAATCACAGCACGCCGTCTTCACTCGTCTGATGTCAGAGTTTTAAACTGACCAATCACAACACTGCACTGATGCACGTATACACTGATACTAGAGAAAGCGCAAAAAGCTTTTTTACGAAACCTGTATAAGCGATTATACGGGTACTACACTTTCATGTACTTCGCCAAATTTCTTTAAGGCTGCCTTGGGTACAACTCACTCGAAGTTCGCCATGCAAGCGATCAAATGATGACAGCCTGTGAGATTCAACACAAGAATTTCACTTGACTTGACTGTGTCAAGTGATTGTGTTGTCACGCAAAACTAGGATTAACGGCGTCTAGGTTTATTGGTCTCTGTGAAACCCACATGTTCAAGAAGCACAAAAATCTGGGACATCCATCAAGCTGCACTGGCCCTGCATGGTGGAGGCTTATTCTCTCTCTGAGAGTGAAGACTTGCGTCCCATTAATGGGAGCGTAATGGCTACTCTGCTCGTCAAACCGGAACACAGTAATGCTTGCACATTACAGCTTGGCGGCAGACTTCACTCACAAAGCGGTGGTAACAACCCAGACGGACACTCGCAGAAGAGTTAGTCCTACCACTAACAAAAAAAATATTTGTTTATGAATCAAAGACTTAATTAATCCGAGTTAAAAGTTAATTCCAGGGCATTAATTAAGATTTCGCAAAGCACGATTTGTAACACTAATTCAGATCCCAACATTGGCTAACATTTAATAGCATGTTTTGTACTGCAATAACTTATATCAAATAATGTTATCAGGGTACAGCATAAATCAATCATAGAATATTAATTATGTTGGAAACTTAGAGGTTATATTTTGCTTGTAGCGGTTTCTACATAAAACCGGATGAGGTGCTTTGGAGCGTGGGGAGAGTAAAACACAAATAAGTATGCTTTATGTCAGTTGAAAATATTTAAAGCGCTTTTTAAAGCTACAAACAAATACGAATAAAAATAAACATCTAATCATCATCAAATATCGACCCTGATTCCTAATTCCCTGTGCTACAAGGTATTTTTTTTATGTCATTGGTAACGAGACGAGCTGGTCGTTTGCCTGAAAGTAAGCATAACGCCGGCCCATAACATTTGCAGTGCCACTCAGAACTTTGAAACACAAAGGCCTACGCGGCACTGCAGTGCGCTCGTTACCCTGAGATATTAGGTATTAAGTCTCATAAGCCCAGTAATTTCACTGGCTACTTTGCTCATCAAACCGGAACACAGTAATGCTTGCACATTACTGCTTGGCGGCAGACTTCACGAGCAAAGCGGTGGTACTAACCCAGACGGACACTCGCAGAAGAGTTAGTCCTCCCACTAACAAAATTTTAGTTCCCTCGAAATGTTTCCGTGTAGGAAGCGGATTTCTGATGGTCACAACACCAACCCACAAACGCTGCTGAACGTTATAGCGGTGTTAATATATTTAATTCGGTGTATATGCCGTTCTAATTGCTCCAGTGGCGTTCAACCACTTATCATAATGTCTCGCAAATCACGACGCTGCGCTGCCTCAGAGAATAAATCTACGACCGATAGTTGGGCACCAGTCCAGGGTTGCCACTTTGAATAATTAGAGATTTATTTTGTGAAGTTTTTGTGTTACGGTGACAGCAGCAAAAAATCGAACGCGTTGGGTTTTAAGATTTTTTTCTAGACAAGTTTTGTAGCAGTTGAATTTGCTTGTCCGGCACACGAAAAATACCGTTATGTTTTATTTTCAGTTGTAACATTTATTCAGTTTTATTTGGGAATGTACTTAATTTTGTTACAGTCCAAACTAATAATAACACTGCTTAAATAAAACAGCCAATACACATAATGAATTTACAAAACCAACCAAATACACAAAAATTAATTTCCTAATCATTTTCAATAATTTATGGATTTATTTAAATAATAATATCACCTGCACTCACTGCAACTATATTTTAATATACAACAATTTCGAACTATACACTGGCAAAGTGGAAAAAAAAATTGAGCCAAGGTAGGCAGTCTGAGTCTGGCTTGCCAGTTGGCAAATATCAGTGTTGCCCTCATCGCTGAATTTGCCAGCAAAAATCCCGTCAAAATCTCTCCAGCCATTTTGAAGATTATCCGGAACAAACAGATAGACAGACAGACAAAAATGTTAAAATTGCTTTTTTGTTATAAGTGCCGTATAAATTATATTTTCCTAATTATGCATTTAGTAAAAAGCTGTTTGACATTACAAACAGACACTTCAATTTTATTTATTTGTATAGATTTTTGGGAGTAGACCGTACGGTCATTATTTAATTATTATTTTGATTATTATTAGATTGGTGTGTATTTTATTTAGTTATTATTTTTTATTATTAGTTATGGAAGTTTTTTTTTTTTTAATGTTATTTGGTAACGAGACTAGCTGATCGTTTGCCTGATGGTAAGCATAACGCCGGCCCATAACAAGTGCAGTGCCACCCAGAACTTTATAACACAAAGGCCTGCGCGGCACTGCAGTGCGCTCGTTACCCTGAGACATTAGGTATTAAGTCTCATAAGCCCAGTAATTTCACTGGATACTCTGCTCATCAAACCGGAACACAGTAATGCTTGCACACTACTGCTTGGCGGCAGACTTCACGAGCAAAGCGGTGGTAACAACCCAGACGGACACTCGCAGAAGAGTTAGTCCTCCCACTGACAAAAAACAATAAAAATCAAAACCATGTAAATAGAAAAACATTATTAAGTAATTGACTCTACAGCAGCCCTATGAAATCCAGATAAGTACAAAAATGGAGCCAACCGGTGCGGCACGCGAATTTCTAACATAAATCTGTATTGACTGCTCATCGGCGCGCACGCATTGCTGCTGTTTGTCATAATGCTTTAATATTTATTTATCAGGAATATATTAATATAGAATTTCTTAGAGTTTGCCCGTGACGCTGTCCGTAGAAAATGGATCAAAATGACGCTCACTAAAATAGAGACTGGCTTTATTCGCTCTTTGTAATTCCGCGATAGATATTATTTTTTTCGAAAAGGCTGTCATTTTTTTTAATATACAAATTTAGTACAATATTTAAAAAAATAACACAGAAATTACAAACAAGCATTATTATTAATAATAAATTGTTAAAAAAACTTTATTTCAGCGAAAAAATTCTTCCAAAATTAATGGTTGGAATTAGCGCTAATCAAAGAAAAGCACAACCGTGACCCCTTAGCCTCTGACGACATGTCAGTCGTAAAAAAAAAAAAAATTTATGTTTACAGACTCTCCTCCACCAGGCTTCAGCACAGACTGAAGTAGAAGGAAACATGCAATCAACGCTATTAAGCGCAAACCGTTTTGAATATCGCCCGTATTTGTATGAAGTTTCGTGCCCAGTTGGTTCCTCTACCATAGGCGGTAGCTAAAACGTATAAGTAACTGGGCCCTAATTCTACTAAACAAATGGTTTAAAAAGGATTAGGGGTTCGTCACAAATTGCCATTTTTTAGGAGTATGGTTGGAGCACTTTAAGAATAGCCTGCTAGGTTGGTTAGAGATGTAAAATGTCTTGTATTATATCTTTGAGAAATTAGACGCCACTAAATTCATTACCGTTTTTGCATGAATAAGCACACATAAGGCAGATAATCGTTTTTTGAGCACCTATGCTGAGTGGCAAACAGATTTAAATAAATATTTATTTAGATATGTGGGAAGTCTATACCTACGCGTTAACCTGGAGTTACTCGTACAAGCAAGTGCGTTGATTTGACAGGCCTAAAATATATTCTATCCCTTTCTCATGTTCTTGCTTGGAAAGAGAGAACGATTATCTTCTCTCGTGAATTCTCCAACGAAACAGGATATCCACCAGCTAAATTTTCATTTCCCTCCAAGATACAACTGACACAGGCTACATTTTCATCTCAATAAATAGATACATTTATATATTTGATGGAATCAGGCGTTACTTTGCGGAAGTCCATTTTAAATAAGATTATATAATGTGGGTAATTTATAGTTTTAATTCCGCGATAAATCGCGGAATTAAAACTATAAATTACCCACATTATATAATCTTATTTAGATACATTTATACTGCACCGACTACCAAGAAAGCATTCATCTGTACCTATGAACAATGTACATTATCGAACAGGACCGGCCTCGCTATAAATGATCAAATATACACAGAACCCTCTCTGTATTTACGTTGTACCTACGTACCATCACAAAACACCCGCCTTGTACGTTGAGACTAGAAATCTATGCCTACAGAGAGGCTAGACCGAAAATTATTGGGGGGCAAGGGGGTTACCCCCTCAGGGGGGCCGTCGCCGGTCTGATATGTGACCGGAGAGTCTTGTTCAACAAACGTTGACGATGATTTAAGCTCAGCCGTTTTAAGTGTATTACGGCTAGAAATCCGGCTTTTGGGCTTTGGCTTAGATTTGAGTGAGCCAGCTATTATGGGGAGGATCTCGATTTATGTGTGCATGTCCGTTTGACGGCGGGGTAGTGACGTCATTTAGTTATAGATGAATATTAAGTGGAGTCGTAAAGTTCAGCTCTGAGTGTGTCTCTGGCGTTAATTTTGCTGTTGTGCTATTAGTCCAAGTTGTTCGACAATACATTACTGATACTAATTATAAATAAATAAATAAATAATAAATAAACGCTTACACTCATACCCCCGCACTAGGATTCCCTGTGTCGCAGGTGGCATGCACACACACAGATACACATCACGAACATCCAAGACCCGAGAACAAACTTTATGCTTACACAAACTCTGCCCCGGCCGGGAATCGAACCCGGGACACCTCGCTTTGCAGGCAGGGTTACTACCAACTTAGCTATGGAACTTCCATTACTAATTCTGTAATGGAAGTTGAAATGTCTTTCAACAAGCCGATGTAACAAAAGCTACGTAAAAAACACGACTGCCTTAGCCAGTGTCACTCAGGATGGTGTAAGGATTCTAACGATACCCCATACACCGACATCTGTTCAGGCATTTAAAAGTTACGCTGGAATAAAGAAACTCACATACAAAAAACCTAAAAACATTATACTCCTTTATTGTGCAGTCATGTAAAAATAACTTAGCATTAAAAGTAACTTATTATTACTTAGGAATTATATTTGTGTACATTAAAATCACCAGTGTACCTTGAGTCTACATGGTGCGTGACCACGGTCTTCAGTAGGTAGGTACCTTATAATCAAGACCTACAGATAATTATAGTCTCTATTAGTTAATTCATAAGTTACAGTTACAACTTTTTATAATAATATTCAATAAGTTATCGGGGGTCGTTTATTTTTAACTGTCGAACTCACTCCACAAAACAGAGAGAGGACAGAAGGGACGCTTAATACTTGGCGTGCCAAAAGGTCACGTGAACCGACGTCACCCGCATCAATGTGGCGGGAGAAAACGCAAAATCTAGATTAAAACTGGCTCTGAATGTGGCTGCCAGAACTCTACCAAGTTCTGAGTGGCACTGCAACACCGATCTACAAATTCAAATTCAATTCAAATTCAAAATGCTCTGTTCAAATAGGCCCCAAAAGAGCACTTATGAAAGTTAAAATAAATGACTCTAACAGCGGGCCTCTGCAACATTCATCTACCCGACTCACAGACTAAAACTAATGTTGCATTTATTAGAACGAAATGGCAAAGACACCAACAGATCCGATCCTTGCTCAAAGTCAATGAACCTTGCAGAAACCCACCGTGCTCGTTCCAAATTGGTACGTCGACTTGATTACCGCTGAGTCATAATCACTTTGAAAACCAATTGAAAGTTTGTATTATCTTCTTAAATTATCCAATGAAAAAAAAACCTACATTGTAATAATTACATTTGCCAATCAGCCGCGTTCGCCCAATCCTTTCTACAAATCACGATCACTCAAAATTCGATATTGAATTTTTCACGAGATAATCTTGTATTCAAATTTTAATTATATCATTCCTGGCGTTTGAATAAAAACGAATTCATTTCGTCCGTCGGTGAATAATAATGTGTTCGAAGCTCACTCTCGAATTACAGCTACTGTCTATCACACCAGAATGTAATGATTAGATCTACTCTATCAACAGAATGCCACATTCTGTTCTATTGTACGTTTACGTAGTGTGAAATTCACACTAGTCCAATAATGTAATCAAACTCGGTGGATGTCAATCAATGATATCAATAGTTAATCGATCATCAACTAATGACATGCAGACAATTGTCCATTCCAGACCGATTAAAACCAGCGGTCACTAGTCTTCGGCTGGAAGGAATTGTCTAGAGTTTTCGCTTGTTTTCGTTTTGTAACAACTTGTTTCCTTAATAACGTTCGTTATGTATAAATGTATATTGATAAAATTAACAAGACTTACATATTATATAATGACAAAACCGTGCTTATTTTCAATTAAGCAAATAATTTTTAAGTAATTATGCTATTTTTTTATTTTTATTCAATCTATACGACCCGCGCGATCTTCCTTCTCTTTTACATTAACGCAAACTGACTGAGTGTGCAAAGAGGACAGAATAATGAATACCTATCATTGGCTCGGGGTATGCCTTTAAAATAATGTGACGCTGCGGTGTGACAGCCCGCTGTATGGAGATCAACAAATTAAATCCTATATCTGTATCAGGAAAAGCACTTTTCATGACCTCATATGCATATTGGAATAATGTATGCGATTACGCTTAGAATTATTTTGGGCACACTCGCATCAGTTAATACAAAACGGAAATAAAACACTAGTGTGAAATCCCTCCGATTGCAAGAACATGATACAGAGGAAAATTATATTCATGTATCACTGTGATTTAGTATTTAAACTAAGTTTTGTCTTTGTTGTTCTTTGACAATTTTAAACTGAATGGAATGAGAAATAAAATGTTTAACCATTCAACCGTTGAACGCTGTTTATTAATAAGAGCCTAAGTTATTAGTGAAGTTTGAAAGCTTGATAATATCATATTTCACAATTAGCGTATAGTAATTGATCATTCATTTGAGCCCAAAATAATTGGACAGACCAAAGCACAAAGACTCCGCTGGCTTGGCCACATTCAGCTATGGAGGAGGAACGCAGCGACGAAAAAGCATAATATCTTGGAGGCCCAAGTGGCTGCCTATCTTTCAGGCGGTCTAGTCAATGGCTGACGTTGTCGAGGCAGACCTGCGCGAGCTGGGCATCGCTGACTGGCGGGAGGCAGCGCAGAACCGGAACAAGATGGCGTTCTCTGTGTTTTAGGCCCAGAATTACTTTTACTTAACAATAACAGTAGTATTGGTATAGGATATAAATATCGTGAGCGAGCGAGAACAAATAAGATACATTTATGAGCGATAGTGGTCGAGCAGGAACTTGCAGCGCGAACTTGCGTACGGACTTACAATCCGACGTACCATGGTTTGAATCTGGTCTCGGCTCCGCACTTATAACTTATATCAAGTTATATAGCTTGATGATGGTAAGCATAACGACAGACCATAACAACAGTGCCACTCAGGACTTTGAAAAAGGCTTGCGTGGCACTGCATAGCATCGTTACCCTGAAATATTAGGTACTAAGTTTCATAAGCCCAGTAATTTCCACTAAGTTGGATACTAATCAACCAGCCTGAAAGCCTGTAATCCATGTTATAGTCCACTACCAGCCAGTTGCCACGCATCCAGGAAAATATTAAGTGAGATAAAGATAAAACGCCAACCCACCATGAATTAAAAAAGAACTCGTCGTTCCTCGCGTCTTCTGTAAAGGAAGTAGCATCATACCGACTGAAAAGAAAATACCTCCTTGCGACACTTAGTAACGCAATCTCGACAAAAGGCCTTCCCATTTATACCTACAATAATACTCGTCAATAATAATTTCATTAAAATGTAGATCTAGTTAAAAGCATTTTTTCTGATTAATTTTCAGTCGCGGACCGCCCTTCTTTTTTTAATTGAATATCAGGCCACTTTGATGGCGCGACGAGAAAAGGGTTGAAAAAAAGTTCGCCCTCATTTGAATAAAATAACAGCACTCGCACTTTGCATTTACGGAGATATTTCAAATTATATCTGGACTCTTTTTTGTTTTAATTTTTTTTGTTCCTCGTATTTATTTTATTTTTCCATCAGCGCTCTCCCATCTAATTGAGTTAGGGCTCTAAATCGAAAATGTCGATCGAGTTGTAATTCAATTTATTTTTGTTTCTAATGGAGTTCGGAGCTTTTTATTCTCTTTTTTTAACTGTAATTTTGAATCATTTGCCTATTGAAGGGTTGGTTCTGCTCGCCGGAGCGAGGAATTTGGGTTCTGAATCTGAAATACTTTTAAGTCAATTGTATAATGTTATAGTACTCTTTGCGTTACTTTGTTAACGATGAGAGACTTTGTATGAATTGGTATTTATTTTCTTGAGAAAATTATGGATTTCTATTGATGAGGAGACTTACCTGATAAGTATAAAGTATGACAATGTTTGTTCAGTTTCATATACATTTCTACAACCAGAAAAGCATACCAAAGTCAGCCCGTAGAAGATGCAGTGAGCTGGTCATATTTGCCCTAGAACCGATAACCGTGTTTCTGAGAAGATACTGATACTTAGCAAACATTGCAAACGCAGCTTTGGTTATTGGAGTGACAATGTACGCAAAAGAAGCGGTATAGTCGAATGATATAATAGTGATGGACCTAAGATGGTTTTTGCTAAAGCTATTTTCAATTCTTCTGTAACGTGCTCATATGCCACTATATTACGTATAACGGATTTACCATCGCTAAATTAAAATGTCCAAGAACCACGTACATTTCAAAAATGCGTGAGAACTATAAATATTAACGAACACACTGTGGCCTGAAACTGGATTATTAGCCGTGAGATAGATAGCAGTGGATTATTATCAGAGATATCTACAATTCTGAGGAAATCTATTATACCTACTTAGTGAAGGATGTAGTGAGCAAAACAGTGAGCAAAAACTGTTAGTGGAAGGACTAACTCTTCTGCGAGTGTCCGTCTGGGTTGTTACCACCGCTTTGCTCGTGAAGTCTGCCGCCAAGCAGTAATGTGCAAGCATTACTGTGTTCCGGTTTGATGAGCAGAGTATCCAGTGAGTGAAATTACTGGGCTTATGAGACTTAATACCTAATGTCTCAGGGTAACGAGCGCACTGCAGTGCCGCGCAGGCCTTTGTGTGTCAAACCGGCGTTATGCTTACCATCAGGCAAACAACCAGCTCGTCTCGTTACCTTAAAACATAAAAAAAAAAATGTAGGTAAAATAAGCTAGTCTTACAATACAATACAATACAAATAGTAGCCCAAATCATCGCCAGAGATTGGGATTGACCAAATGTGGCTAATCCTTAACGCAAGTTAATGAACGTCATGACTTTGATCTCGAATCATAGTTTCCGAAGAAGTATCTACCTGCCTGTCTCTTATACATAACAAAGCCATAATGAAGGCATGATGTGTGGATGTATATCCATTATTATATTAGTAGGTGCAGCAACAATAGCATGTCGCGGGGGCAGCTCTCGAGCGACACTTGTCGCTTCTACGCGGTTCTGCTGGTTTTGATACTTTTGCCAAATGAATGCATTTGAAGTGCCCTTAAAAAAGAGTTTTACAGTTTGATGCGTTTTTTTGTTGGTCTTTGTATTATGCTATCCATTTTTATTGCAATGGACATATTAAACATTTTTTTCCTTATTATAATAATTGGTAAAGAGCTTGAGATACACTAAACAAAAGATACAATGATAGAAAAAGATACGCTCCAGAAATTACAAGATGGATACTGTTTATTTCGCTTCTTCGCATATTTTTTTGAAAGGTGCGAGCTATGCCAGTTCATTCAATTCAATTCAGTCCAATCATTAATGTTATTGCAATTAATTAATATACTTAATACCTAATGACCCAGGGTAACCAGCGCATTGGAGTGCTGCGCAGGCCTTTCTGTTCAAAGTTCCGTGTGGCACATGCAAATGTTATGTGCCGGTATTATGCTTACCATCAGTGCTAACCACTCGTCTTGATATGTAATAGTTTTTGTATTTAAAAAAAAAAAAACAGAGAACTTTCAGGGCGTCTGGTCGAAGCCTGGTCCTGAAGCCTGGAAAATGCTGGTCTCTACTTCGGTCAAAGATTAAGCATTGCCATTCAACGTGGCAATGCTGCCAGTATTTTGGGAACGTTGCCTACTGGCAGCGGATTATTAGATTAAGATTGTAAATAAATTAGTGTGTATTTTATTTAGATATTTTTGTTTATTTTGTTTACTTTTTCTGTTATTATGATTAAATAAAGTTTTTTGCAGGTTAAATAATATATTAAATAACAAACTAAATAATAAAAAAATTGAGTATGGTAATTTCGTTAGATTAAAACAGAAGTATCAAAACGTTTCGGTCACCGTGTAGCGGCAAGAGCATTTAAGAGAGTGAGAAAAGCTCGCCGCCCGGCCTATTCGTTTCAGGGAGGGCGGCCACCTACTTTTGTCTTTGTAGCTTGTAGAGCAAACGGTGTAAGGGGAAATTTTTGCTTTTTTAGAAATCATTTGTACGCTATCTCATCTGACGATAGATAGGCTGTATCAAAAATTAACATAGCAGAGCTAGCGAACATATAAAATAATACTGGGAAATATTATCTAAAACCTTTTTTATGTTTCTAATTTCCCGCCCTAATGTGGCCCTCTATTCTAAATTCAATTATTTACGTTTGATTAGTGTTTTGGTCAAAAATTCATTGTGTACACTTTTCAACTTAATTGATGCAGATCATCAACACTTAGGGGCAGCGTAGACGCTTATGCAAACTTACGTTTGCTTGTCAGAATAACAACGCTTTTGCGTCAAGCATGCACGCATTTCTAGTATCACGAAATCCGCGCTTGACGCAAAAGCGTTGTTATTCTGACAAGCAAACGTACGTTTGTATAAGCGTCTACGATGCCCCTTACACACTCATACCTCTGCTCTAGGATGCCCTCTGTTTTAGGTAGCATGGATACAAACAGATATATACACACATCCAAACAAACATCACACAAACATCCAAGACCCGAGAACAATCTATACGCTCACCATACAAAGTTTGCCCTAGCCAGGGATCGCACACCCTTTGCAAGAAGGGCTACTACCAACATAGTCATGGATCCGTCAAACTGAAAAATCTAAAAACGTCCCTTACCACCGTTTCCCGCCCGCAGCTCCAATCTTATAAGAATCTCGGTGTGAGGTGCAGAAGTGGCCCTTACCGCGCGCCTCCGCGACTTGACACTCATTTAAGTAGCGCATCATTCGGTTTATTTACGAAATTGTGTTACGGACGAGTTTTTCTTTGTAATAAAACTTAAATAGGGAAATAGGCGTACTAATATGGTATACGTTAGAGTTGACGGACCGTTTGGTTATAAAAATATTTTCCGGCTGAGATACGAGAACCAGTGCTTAGTGTTTGTTACCTTCACTAGCATAATAAAATTGACAGTTCAAATCGATAAAGTGGGTTTTATCAATTTTTTACATAATTTATCCAGCATTGATACAACCGACAAAAGTTATCGAATAGCTAGGTCGAATCCAAAGAGAATATAGAGCCACTACAATACTTTACGATCAGACTTCGGTACTCGCAACATTCGATACATTTATCGGGTTTTTGATTCGACAAATTTATCGAACCGACTTCCGTACTTGCGCCACAGGTTCGAGTGCCCGTCTGGGTGCACTATAATATAGTGTATCGACTTCAATCAGAAGTCACAATTAACTGAATATTTACCATGGTATTATTTGTTTGTACTGTCCGATATTTCGGCACTATTGCAAACGCTCTAATCTCGCGAAACTATTTCCCACGATCGTGGTGACCTTGCTCTTACTAGTGTTAATGACCGTAAAAACCTATAGTAACGACTTATTTCGAAAATAGGACCGACAACATTTTAGGGATAATTCAAAACACTCAGCACTACATAAAGCAGTCGTCAAGGGGTTAAACCGGGGTCCGAGGGGGTTGTTATTCGTTTTTATTGGAATAAATTAGCGGAATTGTTCCCGGCCCGTGCCTAATGAATGTCTTGTGGACGGGTTGTCGTCTACTGAGTTTACTTTAATTAATTGATTTAATGAGAATTCGGAGTTTATAGCTTATTTTATAGCGTTGAATTTGAATGGTTCAAGTTTCGTAATGTCATTAGTGTTTATAGAGCTACCCACGTGTTTACAAAAGATGGTATCTACCTATTCTTGCGACCTTAAATATTAATCGTGCTATCAAGAGCTCTTATCGAACCGAGCTTCAAGCACTGCACGGTAACTTAGTATGTCTATGCCGTGCGTGTATTTTAGTTTTACACTATGCCAGGCGTCAAGTGAGCTGATAGACACGCAGAAGAGTTAGTTTCACAATGTAGGACTTACTGTTCTTCGAAAGTCCGTCTCGTGTGACTTATAACCTGCATCGACGCCCATACACCGATTAGGGTTCCGTTTAGCGATCCGCTGGCGTGCGACAAGATCCCCTGACCGGACGCCAATGGATCACCCCGGGTACAGGCAATCCGTTCCTCACCTGCGGCACAGTTCCACCTGGGCCTCATCCAGTAAATTTGCACGTTGCTCTAGTGAGAGCAGCGGGTTCCCCGCGGAATCGTTCGAACCCCTGGATTTATGACGCCATCGCGCCCCACTTTGGCTCAATCCTACCTGTTTCTTTTTTCTCTGCGTACTTTTAGGCCAATACCTCATCCATGATCCAGTGCGCCCACAGCTGCTCCTTTCAAAGAGGCACGTGAAGAGGCCCACCTTACCGGGACCGCTAGAGACTAGTAGCCATCTACAAAAGTCAAGATTCAAGAGGTTCGATGACCCACGTTGACGTTGACTGTAATAAAACCAATCTACAGTAATACAACCAAATCCTCCCTCGTGAGTCATTCGTAGAAAACAAAACAGTCTTTTACAATATTTAAATTTCTTATTTGAAAGCACCTTGATGTCTGAAACTAAATAAAAGCTATATAAATACATAGGTAAGGGTCGAATCTCGCACTATGATAACTAGAGTTATTACATTTTAGGCACGCTGAATTTGTCGTGGTGCGGGATCTAGTAGTGTGGGTGTCGTACAATTTCGCTACTGGTATTGTTGTTGCAACGGCTGATGATGATGATGATGATGATTGTGGTTGTGTTTGATAATAATCAAACACAATGCAACAACAATACCAGTAGCGAAATTGTACGACACCCACACTACTAGATCCCGCACCACGACAAATTCAGCGTGCCTAAAATGTAATAACTCTAGTTATCATAGTGCGAGATTCGACCCTTACCTATGTATTTATATAGCTTTTATTTAGTTTCAGACATCAAGGTGCTTTCAAATAAGAAATTTAAATATTGTAAAAGACTGTTTTGTTTTCTAGGAATGACTCACGAGGGAGGATTTGGTTGTATTACTGAAGATTGGTTTTATTACAGTAAAGAATTTTTCAACGTAGGTCATCGAACCTCTTGAGTCTTGACTTTTGTAGGTGGCTACTAGTCTCTAGCGGTCCCGGTAAGGTGGGCCTCTTCACGTGCCTCTTTGAAAGGAGCAGCAGTGGGCGCACTGGACTCATGAGGCATTGGCCTAAAAGTACGCAGAGAAAAAAGAAACAGGTAGGATTGAGCCAAAGTGGGGCGCGAGGGCGTCATAAATCCAGGGGTGATGATGATTGTGGTTGTGTTTGATAATAATCAAACACAACCACAATCATCATCATCATCATCATCAGCCGTTGCAACAACAATACCAGTAGCGAAATTGTACGACACCCACACTACTAGATCCCGCACCACGACAAATTCAGCGTGTCTAAAATGTACTGACTCTTAAACACTAACTTAAACTAAATTTACTCAAAATCAGTTAACCAAAACATTAGCACAATATTAAAAACTGTTATAATCAAGTGATAGAAGTATTAGAAGCGTGCGTTTTATCGTTACAACAATCAAAACGAACCCCGGCCGCAAGTTTAATTATGCAAACATCAAGCCGTCGCCAGATTTCTCATTAGAGCCAAGATAATGACGGTACACACTGTCGCAAAATTAGATAGCAAGCACGCACCCAAACAGATATACGCGGCACATTAACATAAACCGAATTTGCATGTAAATTACATTTTACAGCATCTTAATTAAAACATTTTGGCATTATAAATGATCAAGCGGGCGGGGTGGGGTACCCCTGACCTTACCGCGTCCCCACTGTTCGGTTAATTCGATAGTTTCGAATTTGGAATTTGGTGTTCGAATTGTGATTTTTAATGTTACTGGCCAGCTTTTAATTACTTTGACATGAAAATCTATGTCAGAAATCAAATAACATAATTTTAAATTTGGAACTTCGGGGTATTTTGAATTTAAATTATGAATTTAGGTTTGGTTTTACAAACGTCGGCATTGTTTTTATAGTAATCAAATTAATGCTTAAACAGGGAATAGTAATATTGTTATGGTTAAATACTGCGTTATAGTTAGGTAAGCAACCCTTAATTGTTAAATAGGGTTGTTGCATGAAACACAAAATACATAATTACTGCCACTATACATGTCTAAGAACATCTGAACGGGAAACAAAATTTAATAGAAACTTGGTCCTTATTGAAATAAAACAAAACACGTCCGCACCGTCCGTGTATTGAAAGAGAAGAGGAGAAACCACACATGGGCTGTATGCCCATGTGTGGTACACACCACAACAACCAAGACCTGAGAAACTTTATGTTCACCACACCGTGTTGTTAGTGGGAGGACTAACTCTTCTGCGAGTGTCCGTCTGGGTTGTTACCACCGCTTTGCTCGTGAAGTCTGCCGCCAAGCAGTAGTGTGCAAGCATTACTGTGTTCCGGTTTGATGAGCAGAGTATCCAGTGAAATTACTGGGCTTATGAGACTTAATACCTAATGTCTCAGGGTAACGAGCGCACTGCAGTGCCGCGCAGGCCTTTGTGTTTCAAAGTTCTGGGTGGCACTGCAATTGTTATGGGCCGGCGTTATGCTTACCATCAGGCAAACGACCAGCTCGTCTCGTTACAAAAAAAAAACAATCTCTACCATATATCCAGATGAAGAAAATGCCACTCTTTGTAAAATTACATGTGGTTTTCCACACTGCAGTGTTTTCATGCACGACGTTCTTCTTATTTTTTATTTTATTTTATTCTATTTGGGGGGCTTACAGCTAACATTGCGATTTACATAGGTAAACAAAACACGGATAGCCATTTACAAGCACCCACATGCAGTTAACACTATAAGGACTATATTTGCTATACCATTTTTAATCACAAGTTCTGCTTCTTTCTCTGTTTATTCATTCATAAATACTAATTTAAACAATCCTATAGCATCATAAACACAAAACCTTTGAAACATCTGAAATGGAGTTTTGAAATTAAAAAAAATTAAAACCTTGTTTATGCCGTGTCATCCCATAAAATCTTTTTAAAATGTTAATCACATTTTTTATTACATCTCCGCGAGGAAGGAACCCCATCGATAATTTCTTTAATAAAATTTACATGCGATTTAGAGAAAAGAAAATGTGATTCAAAGAAAGAAAATCTTTTTAGAGGGATGCTTCCCTCGAAGGAAATTAACAGAAACCTCTTTAAATAAGTTGGCAATTAGGGGTAACATAAAATCTGCATAATTGTGCAAGTTTGTTTATGTTTTCACAATGGATTCGTTGTAGCATGCTTGGAAGATAATCCTTTATTCGAAATAGAATAACTTGCGGTATAAATATACGTGCTAGTTTGCTTTGGAAAAGACAGCTTGCTTATTATGTATATCTGAACTTCTTTTTTATTACATTAGTTTTTTTTAAACTACGTGATGATGAAAGAGCCAGGTCTTTTTCCACCCGCTCATAAAAAATCCAGTGCCACCAAGAATGTAGAAAAACAAAGACCTGGTATCGCAGCGTACTTTTCTCCATGAGACATCAATGATTAAGCCTCATGTCCAGTAATTTCACTCTCCTCATGAGATCATAAAACCGAAAAAACTGAGTAGATACTCAGAAGATACTTGTTCAGTATTTTTAGTGCTTAAAATATATGTATGCATGTAAGATGTAGGTACAGTTTAGTAAGAAAAGATTTCCGACTTGTACGCTTTTCTTTCGTCTCAAATTTTTACAAAGACAACTCAAACGCTTTTACCCGTCGGCTATACTTCTTTCGCTTTTCTTTAAAACAACGATGTCTTGTCATCTTCATAACTAATTCCAACAGTGCCTAACAGTATGTCAATATTGCCTAGCAGAATAGGGGCGAGATATTGTACTTTTTCACTACATTTGGGTTACAAAGTGTAAAACTTGCACCTTTTTTATAGTGTGCCACACTACGTATTTAATGTTATGTTTGTTTCTCATATTGCGACTTAAGCATTATATATCCAGGTCAAGAAATAAATAAAAAAAAGTTTATGTATTACGTGCTTTTAGTCTTAGAACATTACCCAGTAGATTAGACACATAATATTACTCACATGCCAATAGACCCAAGATAAATGAGGCAGGTACCTATTATAGGTAATAGGTACTAAGATATTTGAAACCAAAATTATCAGAAGCCAGAAAATTAATTTTATGTTTACTAGTCTGGTCGATATTGTATGATGTGACCGTTCTAAATTTAGGTAAGTATCTACTTACCTATATGGTTGATAGCTAGAATACCAAACTGTCTTGACTAGATGCAGTAACAATGGCAAAATATACCTTAACAAAGATACAAACAATTATAAACATCAATAACAATACGTACTTACAAACGTGAAACACTTGTGAAAAATAAAACAGAAAAATAATGGCACAAAGCTCTTTATTTCACACAATTACTGCGATATGTGGAGGAGCTCAGAGCTGAGTTATGAACATTCACGCTTTGCCACCTTTTTTCCCGCCACGCCACAGAGTAAATAAATATTCCAATTTAGAACTTTAACTCCGGCAGCTAACAAAGTTGGCGTTATAAAACCTCTTTGCATGCAACCGTTTTGAAAATAAAGTATGCGTAACATCAACGCGCACTGGTTCGAGAAGAGTAGTGGAAAAACAGGCGCCTAGTGTCAAGTGTAAATCGCCTTGTTAATTTCGCTAGCCCTGCGGCGAATTTCGTTGAGGACGCATTGTGTATGCCGGCTTTATGTCGCGTCTTCCCGTTGTCTGTACACGGCTTTAATTGTGCGCGTCATTGGCGCGCTTTTTGAAAAAAGAATGACGTGTAATTAACGCGCGAATATGGAACGTGACAACGCGTTCTGAGGGAGCGATATTTTTTTTAATTAGGCAAGGGTAAACTCATCAAAAGGTACAGCGCATTTTTTTTTAATTTTCGCTTGGCGCACTACCAACCGAATATTTGTAAAGGTCCGTTCAATGTCATTCTTGAATCGAACGAAACAAAGGTCATATACTCGTACAAACTATTTAACATAACGATCGCTCTCAGTGTAATTAACTCAGCAATTAATTTGATTAACACCTACTACTTGTTTGTGCGAGTTAGGTAAATACGAAAAAAAATTCACCGACAATGACTGTCCGAAAGAGCGATGATACATGATCCTCGTTTGGCTGGTTCGTGTATTTTTTTTTATTAAAAAATCACATTAACGGCCTTCATTGGGGCGGCGATAAATAATGCCCTCCTTATTCAAATTTTTGTTTTTGTTCAGCCCCCGCGTGTTATAAATGAGCTTATTTTGGTAACGCGAAATGATAGGGCGAGATAAAAATGCTCGATTAAAAATACAGGGAAGCCGATGTGTGGACGAGTCGATATCGGTGGGTCGTTAGTACTTGTAATAGCTACATACATTACATACATATGTGAAGCCAGCTGAAAATATTTTTTTAGGTACCAGCCTACATAAATAAATTATACTTTTGCTATTTTTTATACTATTACGAGAGGGGCGGGTCGTTTACCTGATGGTAAGCATAGCGCCCGACCCTAACAATGTGTCACTCAGTGCGCGGCACTACAGTGCGCTCGTTTCCCTGAGATAATAAGTCTCATACGGTAGCATTCTTTTCAAAGAAGGTTTTACAACGTTTCCAATGCTAACAATTATGTTTAAAAGTATACGTATTAGAGTAGTCGCCAGGTGGCTCCTGAGCAGATTGCCTCCATGCAACTTTATCATATACATAATCCTTAATTTTATAATACCTACGCTTTTTATTAATTAATATACATTTTAACCAAACATATGTTTAAACATTCCTTGTGGTAACTCGTTTATTGATTTAGGTATTTTAGTGTAGAACCTAACATGGTTAGCCGCGAACGATTTATTTATAAACCCGGGTACTACAATTTTATGTTTATTTCTAGCATTTAAATTGTGTGCATCACTATATTTAAGTCAAATTTGTCAATATTATAAGTATCGGTACGGAGTATAAAAAATGAAAGTTAAGTAGCCCTCGACCCTCTCACAAGCAAAGTCAAACCAATAACGACCTCTACCAAAGAATCCTATTCCCGTCTCCATCCCATTAAATTAAATAATAATTCATAACTCTCAAGTGACTGAGGTCGCTGCGATTTTCCAACTGACCTTAGATCTTTAAATTGATTGTGATGCAGAAAGAGATTTTATACTGTAATATAAATGGTGCGTGTTGTTAGGAGATTATTTCACACAAGGACTTTACAACCTTTGGACTTGAAGTGTGACAAATCACGCATTTTCTCCTATTACCCGGATTTTTTTTGGTTTATGTAATTCAAACTAATTTCTAAGTCAGTTAGTCTGTTAGTCATATTTAAAAACTAATAGTTAATTAAACAACTTTCAAAGTAAAATAAGGATCTATGCCTAAAAGTGTATTTAAAAACCAGGTCCGAATAGGAGGCCCTAATAATAATGAGACCTCTAATTATTTATTTATTATTTATTTCTCTATGACTTAGTAAAATTTTGGGGAGTTACTTACACATTTACTTACTCACTAGTGTTTACTTACACATCAACATTCGAAGAAACACAAGTTTTATAAAATTGAACACGTCGAAGATGATCGTCGTGTTTAGTTCCCGCCGAAAATTTTACAGAACAAGCCATAGCTAAAATATTTACAGTAGCCAGTAAACTAAAATTATTATCATATAACATCACGGATGTATGAAACTACAGTATTTGTATTCTCTTGGAGTTACAAAAAAATTACGCTCTTGCCAAACTGAAAAGAAAAGAAAAAAACATGTTCAACTGTCAATGTCCACTTTTTTCTTTTTTCTTTGGCCACGACGGACAGTGCTTTGTGCCAGTTTTAAGTAAATCTTTAACTTATCTCTTACCGCAGATAATCACTAATATGCAACACATGATCGCCCTCACTATTGTAGATAACCGGGCCATTTCCACCGCTACAATTGAATGATGACCAGCCATTGTGACTATGTTTAGAGATCCTGCAGGATAGGTGCTTGTAACGACGTCTATTCCATCCACTTATGCGACTGTATTATTGGGTCAGCATATGCGAATGCTGATATGATAAGTGGACGGAATGAGGTGATTTGCAGTGGAATATTTTATCATTGGCATGGGAAAATTTTGTACAACGGAAACTTGCTTATGAGGATGTTGTGGTGCACTTTGTTGTTATCCAGTCCTAACCTAGTAATTTTACCAAGTTAACTCTTCTGCGAGAGTCTATTTGGATAGGTGGTGCTTTGATGACTTTGCTCATGCGATATTGTACCGCTAAAGTAGTAATTTAAGAACAAACGGAATGAATGTAGACTGGAGGATTTTTTGGCTAGATAATTTTACCACCAACCTTTCCTCTATTACAATTTGTTCTAATTTGCAAGTGACCAAACTACTGTTTCACTTGATGGTTAGTGATGTAGTGATCGTCGGTAAAAGGCCAAGACTTGGATAAGACGTCATATTATGACCTTGACCTTAATGTACCAAATCCTCATGAAGTTATAAACAGTAAGTTATTGTTTCAAACTAAGGGCTAAGTTAAATATTAGCTTGTAGCATTCGTTAGCATCTCTAGGAAGTCTGTGCTTGTAGCGCTCATAGACTAGGAATACTCACCATTCTCTTCGATCGGTAAAGTGCTTCACTGAGGGCAGTACTTAGGGTATGGTTATGGGTGATCGCCAGCGGTATTTACAACTGAGCCTACCTTTCTTTAGAGGGTAAGTTATACCTTCGGGTCTTTGGCCTCGCTGTTGTTGTCGTAAGACAACAGTCAGCAAGATATGTCAGAAACTTAAAAGTTTTGACAACAGCGCTGGCTGCGAAAAAGAAGGGAAGGGAAGGTTCTAAATTTAAATATCAGTCCGTCATATATTCGTTTCATTCATGCCTTAACTAGGAGAACAGGCAGCTTAGTATGAGTGCCTTCTATAAATTATGTGCACTGTACCCCCATCGGAAATGTTGTCAACCTTTTTTGATGGAGGTTTAATTTTTGACAGAGCTATTTTTTTTTCATAAAATCTGACATTTTATTTTACCGCTGACAGGGTTATTTACCTACTTATTTTTAGCAGGACGAAGTTGGCTGTCTTTGTTTACTTATATTAACTTTTACTTTTAAGATTCCCGTTCTTAAACTTAAACAATGTTTTCGAATCGCGAAAGTTTAAAAGTTAAAAATTTTTTTCAGAGTTTAGAAACACTAAAGTTTGCGCGGCACTGCACTGCGTTCGTTACTTTGAGACACAGGAATTAGTCTCATATATCCGCAGTAATTTCACTGACTGATTTGCTCCACCAACCAGGGTACAATTATGTAAGCACAACTACTTATTTTATGTTCTTTGGTAACGAGACGAGCTGGTCGTTTGCCTGATGGTAAGCGTAACGCCGGCCCATAACAATTGCAGTGCCACCCAGATCTTTGAAACAATGGCCTGCGCGGCACTGCAGTGCTCTCGTTGCCCTGAGACATTAGGTAATAAGTCTCATAAGCCCAGTAACTTCACTGGCTGCTCTGCTCATCAAACCGGAACACAGTAATGCTTGCACATTACTGCTTGGTGGCAGACTTCACGAGCAAGGCGGTGGTAACAACCCAGACGACACTCGCAGAAGAGTTAGTCCTACCACTACTTAGCGGGAAACTATTGCAATAATGATCTACTTCTGTAACACATCAGGTTAATTCCAAAAGTGTTTTCAAATCTGTGCCACCAGTTATCGACAACTGCTACGACGTTTAAATTACGAGGCTCGCCCATTTTTATCTGTTTTTTTTTGCCCGTCGAGCCTAGGGGTGGCGCGGAATTTTTTTAGACTTATTTTTTATCGAATGGCCCGAATGGACCACTTCACTCTATAGGGTTGAAATGTCGATGTAACAGGAAACTATGCGACGCGAGTGCTTCAATATGTCGTTTATTGTAACTGGAGAAATGGTAATTATAAGTTACTACTACAATATTATGCTGGTGTTGGATGTTGTTAGTGTCAATTCTGTCGTTTCATACATAAGCCTAATTTTAGTTTCCCTCTCTCTCTTTTCAATACATAAAACGAGAAAGAGATGGAAGATGTTTGACCGATCTAAATTTAGTTTAAGAGCTGTCAAATATCTTCCATCCTTGATAAATTATACGCCACTAAATTCATTGCCGTTAAATTTACACTAGACACAAGCAAGTGGATTAATTTGTTATTGATATATTTTAGACTTGTATTAATGTCTAAAATATATTCCATCTCTTTCTCATGTTCTCATATAGAAAGTGAGATTGAAGCTAAAATTAAGTTTAGGTATGAAATGACAGCATCGACACAAATGTCTAGGTACAGTAATTCTAAATGTTATTAAGGCTGCCTATATTTTTATTCCATCGAAATTGAAGCGGAAAAAAATGTTTGTTGGTCAGCTGGTTTATCCTTCATTGTTTGAAAAAATGTACGATTCCAATAGGAACGCGGAAACGGGGAAAACCGCGGGCAGAAGCTAGTATATAACAATAAGACACTTAATATCTTTTTATTGTACTAAGTAATAGTACCTACAAATCGAAAATTGTATATTGTATCTGATTTCTTAGCTACTAAAAGCTATAATCCTTTCGTAGTCCATTCAGACGATCATAATACAAGTAACGTTGTACATGCAATCTGGCCCGTCGGCTCGCTGCTTACTTTCATTCCTAGCATTGACAGGTAAAGGGTTGGCTAGGGGTGTTAGCTAATTGAATCATATCAGTTTCTAATATAAGTTAAAAGGTGAAAAGGCAATCCTACTAATAAAACGCGAAAGTTTGTGAGGATAGATGAATGGACGTTTGTTACTCTATCACACAAAAACTACTGAAATTTTGATGAGACATTACAGTGAAATAGCTTAGGTATACATCACAATAACGCCTAAGCTAAAATTCATAAAGGTATATCACGCTGCAGTCGCAAGCGGAAGCTAGTATTGAATACATTTGAGTTCTTTTTTTGAGATTTGGAGTGGTACCGTGTTGAAAGGTGGTGAAAAAAAGTCCCTACTCCTAAGCAACCTTCTTTCTGATTCATTAATGCATTCGGCATCCCTAATCTCCACCAACACAGGCCCAGTAGCAGCTATCGGCTCGCCTTATTAATAAACATGGCCTAACAATAAATAATTGTTTATAATGAACTTTATAATATATTAGTGCAGATACTTCATTATCTCGCGGGCACCTCACGCACACATTTGTAAGCACGCAATGGCGTAATAGTGGTGGCTGCAACTTTAAGGATGTTATCGATATATTATGTATAGAATTAGCCACATTTAATTGTGTGCTGATGCTATGATCTACAAGCTTATTATCATCATCAGCCGGAAGACATCCATTGCTGAACATAGGCCTCCCCCATAGAACGCCACTTGGGAGAACCTTTCTTCCCTATCGGTTCTGCGAGTGATGTGGCCTGCCCATCGCCAGGTAATTTGTGCGTTCATGCTTTTTTAAAATACTGTTTGCTAGCAAATTAATCCTTACGTCACAAACAAAAATAGATAAACTCAGTTTAAATAAACTGAGTTGGGTGTATACCCAAACTAATAAACTCTGTCATAAAGCCATGCAGATGCTTTTTCTTCTGCAGCCTTTTTGGGCCCATTTTCTGACAGGCTTCTCCCATTTCAATGAAATGCGATCTTCTGCCTTGGACGTCCAGTCAAGACCTGCATGTCTTCGGATGTCATCAACCCATGTGGAAGTAAAAGCTATTATGTTACTCTAGTAATCGATATATTTGTGTTTGGCCACTAAGCCACATGGCTTAAGATGATGAATAGACTAAACCTAGATTTAAGCTGGCTACCAAGCGGCTGGAATTTTTTTCAAGTCTTCACTCCATTTGGCTGGTCGGAATTCTATACTATTGCTTAATCGCGGTCTCCATTCGAGAACATGCTTACCACATCTGTTGTCGGCAACATTAGCTGATAAATTGATTAATCAATTTTCAATCGATATTAAGCTTCCGTTTAGCATCACTATCTGCGCAGGCGCATCGCCTCGCATTTTCTTTTATCGACGCATTGATTAATGCACCATGATTTGAATAATAATTTTCATATATAAATGTTATTGTTTGATAAATTTAGTGCAAATTGTAACTTGAAGCCGATTGTAAATTACCATTCTGGACTATATTTCGAGGACTTCGTTTATAGATTTATTGGATGGAAAGCGTCTTAATAATTTAAACTCAATTCTTGGCTATGACTAGAAGTTAATATCTTAGTGCATGTATCTTAAGTTATTGTATCAGAAAGTGTACCTATATAATACCATGGTCAGTAGGTACTGCTTTGGGTTCAAGAAGGAACTACTGATTTTGATCGCAGTTTTGTTTTGAATAGATTTATAAAACTTTACTGAATAAACAGAAACACACATTCATCCTGTGAGACACCAGGAATCATAATCCTGCACTGCCGGGACTCTCGGACAGGACAAATATGGACCATAATATGGGTTTTGATTTTATCTCTATGATTTTATAAAACAGTCAGACATATTTACCTAACAAATCCATCATTACAATATGTTCGAAAAAGATTCCATCTTTACAAAAGTATCCTCAATCATCTTCGGTGTGTCGCCCACACCCTTATCACCCAATTCACAAAAAAATAATTTCAGGTATATTAAAAAGATTCCATAGACCGAACTAAAGTTAGAAAACATCTATCTATTCTACAAATAACCTATCCTATTACATAGTATTAAGATTTGTTACAGTCATACGGACTACACCACATAAAGATGGTCTCTCATTCAAAACAAACTTCTAAACACGTGGTCCAACAAAAGGGGTCAAACAAAAAAGGCTAACGGGACACAGACCGACATTGGAAGGTGAAGGTCGCACAAAGACAATCGACTCGAACCGGCAGGCTGCGCCGATACTGGAAACATCGGTACTCGGTTACGAAACCAAAAAAGAAAACATGAAAGAGTTCGGTAGAAAACTGGAAGTATGCAGAGCTGTTAATACCAATCGTACTGTCTATAAAACTTGAGATATATTGAGCCCTTGATAGTAGTAAAGCGAGTTTTTTTGTACTATTGGATAACGAGATGAACTGGTATTTGCTCATCGACCCGGAAGATAGTAACGCTTGCACATTACTGCTTGGCGGCAGACTAAGCGAGCAAAGCGGTGGTGCCCACCCAGACAGTCACTGGCAGAAGAGGATGTCTTACAACTTGTGGCGCAAAAACGATTTTAAACAATTTTCTTGTTAAAATGATGTCAAATTTGGAGCTAAACGTAATTTGCGTACAATAACATTGGTACGTGTAAATACTAATTAAGTAATAAGAACATTTAAATATATTATTAACTTAAGCAAACAACTTCATTCCTATCTTGTTTTTTATGATATCTCTTTTAATTAAACGTTTATTAAGTAGTGTACTTTACATTTCTTAATTAATACAACTTATCTTTTGTGTTATTATAATGTTGCATTTTAAATGCTAAAAACATTTAATTTGTATAAACAATTTAAGCTGCAGTAACTTAATACTTATGTAAAACTGGTTTTTGATCGTCTCCCACTCCAATACTCCGATTGATTAATTGACATACCCAACTATACGTTGTCACACTAAAGTCACTCTACAAAGATCTAAGGATCAGACGGGCGTAGTAAGTCCGGTGGTCCCATATATCACGGAGCTCAGTCTACATCGTAATGTACCACCTTCAGTGATTCTTTATAGTTTTACACGATCGTCGAGTCGGTAATCTTGTATGACTTGTTTAAGGGCAGGATACTCCGCGCCGCTTTCTCGCTCGCGCATCTCAACATTTTTGAAGGTTATCAATATTTTGATATAATTATGAAAAATCGCATTCGGTGAATTTGCTGCCAATAACATGACATAGGTACGGAAAAAGTATCATTTTGATCCGATCAGGTTTTCATACATGAAAATAGGCATCATTGTAAAACTTTTGTTACGTTATTGTCAGCAAATTCACCGAATGCGATTTTTCTATTTGTTTATATTTAAAAATGTTGAGATGTGCGAGCGAGAAAGCGGCGCGGAGTAGCCTGACCTAAGGTACTTGTGAGTTACGGTAGCGGTTGGTTGTGTTTTGTTTTTTATTTGTAAGCAATGTTTGTGTTTGTTTGTTGAAGCGAAATTGGAGTTGTATGGATTTGAAGTTGTGCTTCCTTGTGTAGTAATTTATCTTGCGTAGTAATATAGTTTGGGCTTTGGGTATTATCGACTTTGATTACGTTATTTAACATGAGCAGAGATGGCAAAACGGTAATCTACTGAAAGATTAAAAAGTTATTTCAGTTTATTTTCTTACTATTTGTTTCAATCACTGAAATAATAAAAAAATATACATGGACTTGACTAAGGACTAGTTTTAGTATTATTATTCTAGAAAGGAAAAATAACTGATAAATGTGTTCTGTTTCTTTTTACTTTTGAAAACGTTAGTTTTTAGTTAGTTTAGTTGTAAGATCTATCATATTTAACATTTTTAGCTGTCATCTTCACGATCATAATCATCATCCGGAAGACGTCCACTGATGAACATAGGTCTCCTCCATAGAACGTTACTTAGTTCGGCTACTCGCCTCTTGTATCCATCAGTTCCCCGCAGTTTTAACAAGCTTGTCGGTCCATCTAGAATCTAGACCCTTTTGAGGTGGCATCAGCTTATAAGTATTATCGTTTTAATATCGACAGGTACTTACTTCATTAACAACCTCTTACGCTCCCACTGCTGGGATAACGGCCTTCTCTCAGAGAGAGAGAGAGAGAGAGAGTTATGGGCCATGATCCCCCACGCGGGCCCAGCGCGGCTTGGTGGATGACACAATCATGTCCTCGAATTTTGTGGTTCTTGAACATGCCGGTTTCCTCACGATGGTTTCCTTCACCGTTTTAGAGCGAGTGTGAATAATAATAATCCGCACATAACTATCAAAATTTAAGGAGTTGTGGACTAAATTTGTAATCTAATTTAATAATCATCATATCACCTGAGAGTTACATTTACATGTCAATATTTGCAACATTTTGTTGTTAGCCCCCGCACATATGTCACGTCTTGCCATCAAAATTTTACTAGCAGCGGCATTATTACAAACGTAGACTACGTTACGTAGACACACGTAGACCTCATTAAAGCAAGATGCGTAATAAACCAACACATTACTCTTACAGATACAATGTAGCTTGCCCGTAAATTACTTACTGTCGCCGAATGGCGTATCAACGAATAGTTTGTGCTTCTCCAATGGTTCCGACTTTAGTTTAGTTGTGAAACAGTTCCGACACAAGAGGATAAAGGTTATGGAAACGTTAGCGAACGATTTTGTTATACTGTCTGATAACGAGACGAGCTGGTCGTTTGCTTAATGGTAAGCATAACGACGGCCCTTAAAAATTGCAGTGTCATTTAGAACTTTCCTTATAAAACAAATTCTTAAAAGTAACACACATATTCAGAATTGTTGTTAAACGATTACCAAAAATTGCTTTAAAAAAGCGACGAACCGACTCCAGTGACAAACTACTGAACCGATTTTGATGAAATGTATATGGGACCAATCTGAAAGTATATTCTTTCAAATAAAAAAAGGATTTTCCAAATCGGTTCATAAATGACAGAGATCTGAGGTAACAAACATAAAAAAACCCACCGAATTTATAACCTCCCTTTTTGGATGTCGGTTAAAAAAAGATGGTTTTTAATTCGATTTTATTTTCTCTGTATGAGAGATTAATTTTCTAGTTAACGTCGAATTGATTGGTATATAAATAATTAAATGTAGATTAAAGAAACTAAAAAACACACTTCCAACTCCTGGGTCCATCATCAGAACTTCGACAACAAGTTCAATCCATTGGACTCGTCAAAACGAATCACATGAGCTCAAACTAGAAGGGTTTACTTGTAGCCACTGAAGAGTTCCACTATCCACCTCCTAGCTCCATCATCAGATCAGCTCCATGATACCGAATTATTGTGTTGTTATCCGAACTACATATACATACAAAGTTTCATTTCAATACGATGATTAAAAGTAGGTTAAAATTTACTTCTAAGATTTTATTATATTGTTAGTTAGTCAGTTAGTTATAATTAAAGGTAATTCAAATTCAAATTCAAAAGTCTTTATTCAAATAGGCCCCAAAGGAGCACTTATGAAAGTTAAAATGACTCTAATAGCGGGCCTCTGCAACATTCGTCTACGCGAATCACAGACTAAGACTAATAATAAAAGTGTGTTAAAAATAGTAGTACTTAATACAGTACCAATACAATTCAAAATATTCTGTGCAATTTATAAGTTTTACTTATAATTCAATGTACTTACCAACTACCGCAGGTAAGTTCTTTGACCAAGCCATTAAATGGAACAGAAGGCAATGTACCTATCGAGTAAGAAAATATTTCCCGATTTAACTACTTGCATAATTATAGTCGAAATTTACTTAAGGTAAGTTCGTTTAACCATTAATTACAACTTCTATTGCGCAGAAACAATTGCACAACTTATTGTTTTTGTTTTAAGCAGGTTATTTTATTAGATAGATACCTACTGTTTATTTTAGTGCAGAATTAGGAAATGAATTTGCGTAAACAGATTTACAAATATAGGCTTTCTTTTATGGAAATAATTCTTTATAAACCATAATAAGATAACTTCACCATCTTCTCTACTTTACGAGACATGGAAAATAACCAATTTTTAACATAACTATAATTGTACTGTGAGAAATTCACTAACATTAAATGTGTCGACACAAATGGAACATGCGGAGACGGGGCGCGAACTTGTGTCCCGTCCCATTGTGTGGACTTGAAACAATAATCTGGAACTGTTGTAATGAGTCGAGCCAAGCCGGTGCACAGTGGACGCAAGTTTGGCTCAAATTAAATTAATTGGAAATTATTATTTTATTTATAATTACTTTGTGGCTAAGTTGGCCATGTCTATTAAGCGAAGGGCCTTGGGTTCGATCCCCGGCGGGGGCAAACCTTGTGTAGTGCCCATAAAGTTTGTTCACCGATCTTGTGTCGTGTTTCTGGTGTTCTGATGTAGCACTGCAATTGTTATGGGCCGGCGTTATGCTTACTAGCCGGGCAAACGACCAGCTCGTATTACAATAGGATAAAAAAGGATTTTCGGAGACAGAAAATATTTTCAAAAATAATCTCTAAATCTTGCGCCATTGTGGAGAGTCCGACCGCAAGACGTCTGCCCAAGGCTGGCTTCTTATGCAGATTTTACGAGAGGGCATAGCTGTGAACAGCGCTGGCATCGCTTAATTGTTCGCATCAGACATATAAACTAGCAAAAACAACAGTAATATGATGTCTTTTGGCAGTTAATGGTAGAGTGGATTTATTACACTAGATTTACAATAATACTATAGTGTTATCAAAGTAGGGTTCATTGAAATTTTTGATGACATATAGCTTACCTAATATATCTTAGACTGACTTAGACTATACATTTCAACCATCAATAGATGTGATTAATCTGAAAATCAACAGGACTTACATAATACTAGTACTTTTAGTAAAAGTACTTACTCTTGTGCAACAAGCGACCCGCTTGTCTCGTGTAGTGTTGCGTTTTACTTTATAATATAAAATAAATAAGATTATAAAGTGAGTAATTTATAGTTTCAATTCCGCGATAAAGAATGTCTAATGGTCTAAGTTCGATCTATACTGAATGATGGCTTTGCCAACCCTTACTGGTTATTGCCAGTAAGGGTTGGCAAAGCCATTAGTAACTGGCAATAACCAGTAAGATTTGACAATTTGCAAGTTGCAATAATCGACGTAATAAGAAAAAACATGATCATACCTCCGACAGCAAAGAAAGAAAAAAGTTTTAACAACGTCAAATCTGGTCGTTAAAATATGTATCTTAAAGTTTCACAAATGGCTGTAATATGTAGTACGAAGAACCATGACTCACACCTCTGAATCAACCTCTAATTTGCAAAATCAATCCTTTAAGAGAACAGTCACAAAGCCACATAATATCATCATAACCGCATTTAGGCGCCGCGCCGCTATAAAAGCGTTAATTGCATGTTTAGACGCTATTGTTTCAACAGTACCTATATACGGATGAATCTGATAAATCTTGATTACTTAATTGCATGCAATCTTGAAGAAGAATCCTTCGTACTTAAGATTATTATTCTTACCTTTTTTTTGTTATATGGTAACGAGACGAGCTTGTCGTTTGCCTGACGGTAAGCGTAACACCGGCCCATAACAATTGCAGTGCCACCCAGAAGTTTGAAACACAAAGGCCTGCGCGCCACTGCAGTGCGCTCGTTACCCTGAGACATTAGGTATTAAGTCTCATAAGCTCAGTAATTTCACTGGCTACTCTGCGCATCAAACCGGAACACAGTAAAGCTTGCACATTACTGCTTGGCGGCAGACTTCACGAGCACCTGTGGGACGGTTCAGTTAAATACCAGCTTGAACCCTGGGAAACTATTGAAAAACGAGCCTTAAGGGGCAGCGTAGACGCTTATGCAAACGTACGTTTGCTTGTCAGAGTGACAACGCTTTTACGTCAAGCGCGGATTTCGTGATACTCGAAAATGATTAAAGTTGGTACAATTTCTTGGTTTGTACAAATACTCAGTTCATTATAATTTTGATGATAAGATGTAGCAATTTGTACGTTCCTACACCTAAACGTAAATCTGCTTACTATATATAGTATTAAAAAAATTGTATAAAATTGAACCTTGAGATAAGTAGAGATATATATAATATATAAGGCTTACAGGGTTTTCCGACACTTTTTAAAGCAATTGCTCCAACACCTTACGTGCCCTTATCATTAAAAATGTCTAACAACTACATCGAAGCCTTATACCGAGCACAATACAACAATTTCTATGAAAAATAGCACATAAAAATATTAATCTCGAATATAGAGTACTGTCTGTAGTTTCAGCATGATCCCTAACAAGGTGTCATAACAATTAATTGGAGTAAGAAACAGGCGCGGCCGATAATTCTGCGGCCTATGGTCGCGTGACTCATCTCGGTTCTAAGGCTTTTACACACTACGGAGGAGGCCTACGAGTGGCTACTAACATATCTCGATATAGGGAGATGTGATAAAAACTCTTCAAGTTGTACGTATTCCTTTAATAACCCCACACCATTTAAAATACACAGATATCTTAAGTTAATTACGTGACAGACATATTCATAATAGACAAGAGTACCTGAGAAAACCCCCTCTCTTAAGGTTGCCATACACGACATCTTCCCCTTACAAAATAAGTCTATTAGGTGGACGTCTATTTCAACAAGACCTACAGAGAGGTTGAGAAAGAGCTACCACAAGAGACGATCGGCTTGAAGTTTGGTAAGCATCAACTAAGGGCTGAGAAACTGCAGGAGTCACCTGTGATGGACCGTATGCAGATGTGACAGCTGTATGAGGTGACACTGACGGTTCATTACTGAAAGTTGATACATCTGTAGGAGGTACAGGACTAGATCTTACTATATGATGAGGTGCAACATGAACTCTCTTTCCTCTGAAGGACAAGTCTGATTAGTTACAGGGTAATTAAGAACCTTTGATTGTTGTACAGGAGGTTGGGGTAAGGGTGCATGCGTCCATGCAGGACTAGCCAGGCGAAAATGACACATTGCGTTTGTCATTGAACATTGTTTTTAAACATAGGCGTGAAGTACTGGATTGTATAAAAGAATAACCTATATGAAATGGAGGATTTCAACGTTTCTCGTTTATATGTACCTAAATTTATATTAATAATAGTGACTTTCATCCAAAACTAAAAACTAATTGGAATATTGTGGTGCAAACGTGGTGTATGATGGCAAAATCTCATCGGGATGCCGATGTTCAACAGTGGACCTTTTGCGGCTGATGATGATCTCTTGGAAATTTCTAAAGCATCGGTCATAGTGGATAAAAACCCTAAACGCTATTTGTCTATAAGATTATTAGTGATGTCATGCAATAATCTTGGAGATTGATATTAATTTTCTAAATGAAGATAGACGTTAATGTAAATCAAACAAAAAAGGCTAATTCTGACTGCGCACACGTTTTAATTGTAACAATTATTATTGTGTGTATTTCTACTTAGAGACATGAGACTACTCTGTAATAAAATATTAAACGTATGAAATTTAGGTTTTTTAACTTTTCACGAATTGAATTCGTGATATCAAAAATGGATCTATTCGTGGAAAAATTAAAAATAAAATGTAATTTAACCAGTTAGTGAATTTTTTTACAATAATAATAATGCAACGAAACCAGAGAGAAAGTGTGACGTCAAACAAATATTTTTACTTCTTAGTACAGTTAGGTATTAAGGATCTTAACTAACAAATAAAAGTAATTGTCCATAAATTATAGGACGGCTCCGTAGCTGAGTTGGTAGTAACCCTGCCTGCAAAGCGAGGGGTCCCGGGTTCGATTCCTGGCCGGGGCAGATTTTGTGGAAGCATAAAGTTTGTTCTCGGGTCTTGGATGTTTGTGATGTGTAACTGTGTGTGTCCATGCCACCTGCGACACAGGGAATCCTAGTGCGGGGGTATGAGTGTAAGCGTTTATTTATTATTTATTAATAATTTCTAAGCAATAAAGTAAACACGTCAGCGCATTCCTAACTCGTACCCATCAATATTCAAGGGAACGTTTATTATCATATCTCATTATAGGAGTTAGTACTAGTACCCCCTTCTTAGATCAAGCTTAATCAAATTCAGTCTTAGATCAGCTTACTGCGATGTTAAATTAAGCCTTATTGTTACTGATTAAGGTTAAGGATTGGGTGGCATTAAATTGTTGTAAAGGCGAGCTTGTGTTTCGAAATGCAATTTGGAAACGAGATCCGGAGCGTAGCTGTTACAGTGTAATTGTTTGGGCAGTTACAAAGGTTTTGTTTCCGGAAAAGGTACTTTCTATGTGTGCAGTAAAGCAATCTAGAAATTGTAGTTTTTTCAATCGTAAGAAACTAATGCAATTCCGGCCTTATCTATATATTTTTCTATTGACGGTGTCATGTCCACTACCAATCATAGAAACAAATGTTTAAATTTAAAAAAAATCTTTGATATTTCTAGAATTCAAACTAATGAGGGATCCAAAATTAGTAGTGGAATATACTCGTATAAATGCATTTATCTAGTCCAGCGGTTCTCAATCTTTTTTGGTGACGGAACGCTTTTGGAAAGCGAAATACTTGACAGAACCCTACACTAAAACTATACTTTTTATTAAAAGTGTATTCTTTATTAATAAGTATTAATATTAATAATAAGTATTAAGTATTTATTATAAATACCATTAATTTTTTTCTAAATTCTTGTGGAACCCCTACAGGTGTATCGCGGAACCCTAAGATTCCGCGGAACACACTTTGAGTATCGCTGATCTAGTCAAAAGTCAAACGTGTGTATAATTTTGGCATAGAATGTACTTGAGACCTAAATAAGAATTGTTGCAAATTTCTAAAAATATTTAGGGTAAGCACGCGTGTGTTTATGTTTCGGTTATATACGGCCTATTCCAACCTCAGTCACTGTCTTTCACCTACTTTGCGACGGTACCCTTAAGGTAGGGTTGGGGGGTCAGCCGCCTTGCCACTATTATTTATAAGGGTGGTCAGCAGATAGTTCGCAACAGCTCCTTGCAACCGCTTACGTACGTAAAGCATATTCTCAGCTTGTTTTGTGCTATTAATTAGCATGGTACCGTCTAGTTTTGACGCCGCCTCATTTCTGATGCAGGTTGCTTTAATTTATTTTATCGGTGTAGGAAATTATGAAACATTCCGTTATTTAGGGAAGCGATTGTAGTTTATCACGAATAAATTTGATTTCTTGACACGTGACATTTAATGTTTATTAAAGACTAGCTGCTGCCCCGCGGTTTCACTCGTGTGGAGATTTTGGATTTCATGGTTTTTATTTTTTTGCGCGAACCCTAATTATTTTTCTAAAATTAAAGTAGCCTATGTTACTCCTTGTAACATCAGCTATCTGCCAGTGAAAGTCCCGTCAAAATCGGTCCAGCCGTTTCGGAGATTACCCGGAACAAACAAACAGACAGACAGACAAAAATTTAAAAAATGGTTGTTTTGTGTTGTACCGTATATACTTTCATATGCATTTAGTAAAAAGTTGTTATTTTGATATTACAAACAGACACTTCAATTTTATTTATCTGTATGTATGTATGGATAAACATAACATAATTCTAATTTGTGAACTGTTACGAAAACGGCGTTTGTGATTCAAGGAAGTCCTTCACGCCATCTTAGGTTTTACTGCAGTATTAGGGATAGCGTTCTGCAAAATAATTGTATAACCTAGGTGTTGAGTAATTGTTAGGCTGGAAAGACTGCCACTATTAAAATAAAAACCGGAAAACAATAACACTTACACATTACTGCTTGGTGGCAGACTACTCGAGCAAGCCCGCAGAAGAGTTAGTCCTACCACTTAGTGATATATTTACAGAAACAACGGCGCAAGTACGGATCTTTTCGGTCGCTAAAATTCGAAAAAAACTCGATAAAATTGACAGTTCAAATCGATAAAGTGGGTTTTATCGAGCCTCGAAACAATCGACAAAAGTTATCGAAAAGCTAGGTCGAATCCAAAGAGACTATATAGAGCTACTACAATACTTTACGATCAGACTTCGGTACTCGCTACATTCGATGAATTTATCGAGTTTTTCTGTTCGACAAATTTATCGAACCGACTTCCGTACTTGCGCCGCAGAAACGCACGAGTAACAAAACACGTAATTACGCTCGTACTTACTGTAATTACAACATGAGTTACCGTATATATGGCCACTACACTAACACTGGCAGCACCTTATTATAGTTGTAATTCATCGTCTGTGACCGAACAAAGTGAAGAGAGAACAATTAAAAGTCGTAACATCTATGGTAACATATTAATTTCACGGGTGTCTTATTACGGAACCTTAATGTCTCATTATGCGTGTGTCCATTGTGCTTGTGCGTCGTAGTGACGTGAAATAAATATTTAGACAAATTTATGTTTGGAAAGCATTTTGAATTGGTTTTGATAGAGATTTAAGCAATTTTTAACAGTTTTTATACTGAATTTTTTATATTAAGTAGTTTTGGCAATTCAACGAGGTAATGGCCGCCAGTATTGGGTTCCCTATATAGAGGCCTGCAATGTCCTGCAGATTATCTGTTTTTGTAACTAAGTTCGTTGTAGTTAGCAGTGGCATTCATGTAGTGTATATATGTAGTTGTAGATAAAGGTGTGCAGCCCGTATTTTTTTTTAAATACCGTTTAATTTATACCAGGCTTAGTACTTGGTTTTGTAATCAAAAACTATGGGGATCATAACTTCACAACATCCAGACCAAAAAAAAAATAAACGAGTTTCTTTTTTTATGTTGCATACAATGCGAATAGTAAAAATAAGAATAGAACGTGCTCTCGGCTAACTTCACTTCAATGTGAGATCAAACAAGTTAAAAAAATTATCGGTGCAGTATCTAAACACAGAAAAGTAATGATTTTTCAACTAAAATTGAAGTGAAGTTATTTATTTATTTCTTGCATACATACATTTAATACAATGGAGTATAGGTACCTACTTTTGTATAAATCTATGCACCCTGTTAGGGCGTAGCAAACTTATAGTAATTAATAAAACTATGTTAGATTATAATAACTAACACTACACAAAAAGCCGAGAGCCCGTTCTATTCATATTTTAATCACATTGTACATGTTGTTTATATATTTTCAAACGCACTGTGCCACTATGCCGTGAAGTTAGACGAAGTTCGGGACGATTTGTCAGCATCACCGATGTATAAATCAGCCGCCATACGCCGATAGATCAGCGCAAGGCGCTAACAGTGACGTCAATTCATTTCACGAACGCACCGTCATTTTTGAGGCACACTCTGTAAAGAATCGTATATATGAACTAATGGCCTAATTGGCTCACTAATATCATGAATGTATGTGATTATAACTCTTGTTGCTAATTGCTTAGGTAATGCCGTGCGAAATGGAATAATTTACTTTTAAACTACCGCCTGTTGGCTCGCTACTTATTTAGAAATCAATTTAAAAATGTAATGGTATCACTAAAGCTTGCATATTCATATTTATTATCTTTTATACCTACCTAAACAATTTAAATTATGTTAATCTTAGTACAAACAAGCAAATAGTTTTATATAAGCATACGAGCTTGTGAAACGTTTTTATTTATTAATGGTGTCGCTTCTAGGATTAAACTTACACTAGAAATGTAAAACTTTATACTATTAATAATGTGAATTAAAGAAATTTTTAAATTGAATTAATTGATTATAACTAGTAAACAACTAACTAGTATGTTATTAAAGTAGTTACTGTAATTAATCATCTGCCAATGACGTGAAATGCATTGCAAGCAGTGAAAGGCTGGATCTCTGTTAATACACGACTGCCCAAAAAGGAGTGTAATGTTTTCAGGGTTCGCATGTATGTACGTGAGTTGAACTTACATAAGTACATAGGCTAAGTGAGCATAATTTTTAAACCTGAACAGATTGGGGTGTATGGGGTAACGTTAGAATCCTTGCACTCAAGTAACACTGATTAGGGCAGTCATGTTTTTTAAGTATATATACTTGTTTAGGTGTCACGATACTTAATAGAGTATTCTTAACTTTCATTGACGGCTCAGACGGCTCCGTAG
The DNA here is from genome assembly GCA_907269065.1 of Crocallis elinguaria. Lineage (NCBI taxonomy): Eukaryota > Metazoa > Arthropoda > Insecta > Lepidoptera > Geometridae > Crocallis > Crocallis elinguaria. Next base: position 3,871,957 of record OU026070.1, on the reverse strand, counting down.
CTAAGTTGGTAGTAACCCTGCCTGCAAAGCGAGGGGTCCCGGGTTCGATTCCCGGCCGGGGCAGATTTTGTGTAAGCATAAAGATTGTTCTCGGGTCTTGGATGTTTGTGATGTGTATCTGTGTGTGTCCATGCCACCTGCGACACAGGGAATCCTAGTGCGGGGGTATGAGTGTAAGCGTTTATTTATTTATTTATTATTGAGTAAAAATTAAAAAAAAAATATCTCTGTACTGTTATGTATGCTTCAAAAGGCAGTATTTTTGACGCGGGGTGTAATGGAAACGTGCACTTCCATAAAAATTTGGTTCACAACTAAATCTACTTAGCTTCATTGTCGGAATAATTATCATAAATTACGTTTAATCGTGTACTTGTTTTAATTTAATGGCTGCTAATAGCTTTGTTTCTAGAAAAGTAGATTACGAAGAGCTCATTGAAGACAAGTTGAATGTGTTGTTTACTAGCTGCTTCCCGCGGTCGAATTTGAAATTTTTTTTTTTTAATATATTGATAGGCTTGCGTTTGACCACTATCTCACCTGGTGGTAAGTGACGATGCGGTCGACGATGTATCACGCTTACCTAGATACCTGTTCACTCGTGACTTGAAGAGACCCAGATTATAACGATCCGGAAACACAGACTCGGGCAAAGAGTTCCACTCCTTAGCAGTACGCCAAATAAACGTAGAAGCATAACGCTTCGTGCGTAAAGGAGGAATGTCAACTATGTATCGATGTCGCTTCGCCGTTTGTCTGGTTGTCAGATGATGGAAAGGAGATATGTTATTAAATATGTTATTTAAAGGAGAATTATGTTTGTTTGACAAGGTATATTCTCGATGTGGTCTCATACAGATTTTATGGAAGAACTAGCTGTGCCTCGCGGCTTCGTCTAAGTTACTTCTTATACCATCAGCTATCTGTCAGTGAAAGTACCGTCAAAATCGGTCGAGCTGTTTCGGAGTTTAGCCGGAGCAAACAGACAGACAGATACAAATTTTCGAAATGTTTCTCTTTGGTATTGGTACCGCAGACGTATATACTTCCACATACATTTAGTAAAATGCAGTTATTTTTACATTACAAACAGACACTTCAATTTTATTTTTTTGTACCTATAGAAATCGCTAGGGGATGAATTTTAAAATATTGCAATATATATTTTCATCAAATTTGGTTCCTGCTTTTTTAAGCAATTTTTCTTCTAGATCTTTAGTTTTTCATATTCCTTGAATTGTGGTGTTTCAATAAAGAGTTTATTTATTGATGCTATTTTTTGTTATTTTTGGTTGTGCTATTATTTTAATCAATCAAATCAATCACAAATTCTTTATTATATACCAGTTCAGAAATTAACTACAAAATTGACTTTTCGCTACAAACAATCTCTTAAGCCAACATTTGGATATAAGATTTGGGCAGAATTACAAAATAAATAGACATACCTAATACACATTGAGTACACATATATATACTTAACTATATATATTGAGATGTATCTACGACATAATTATACAATTCATACATATATAAATAGTTAAAACTTTATAATATAACTAGGTAATCTAGTTTTGATTCATTAATTAAATTATCAAGTTCTTATTCAGTGAAGTTAAACAATCCCAAGTCGCTTTATATTACAGAACACAGACCTAATTTCATAACCACGAAGGTAAGTACAAGTACAGTCTGCGTAAGTATTTAAGTAAAGGCTTAGTAGTAAAGGTCACCTGAAGTTGATCAATGGTTTGAATCCTTCGAATGACTTTTTGTACGGAAAACATTATGATGCTTGGTAATTTCAGTTTTTTTTTCATGTACTCTTAGGTTTAACTCTTCTGCGAGTGTCTGCCTGGGCGGATACCACCGTTTGGTCGTGAAGTCTGCCACCAAGCAGTAATTTGTATGCATTACTGTGTTCCGGTTTGATGATCAGTGAAATTACTGAGGTTATGAGACTTAATACCTGGATGTTTCAGGGTAACAATACAGTGCCGCGCAGGGCTTTGTGTTTCAAAGTTCTGGGACGTCAGTGCATGCCTTGTCGCCCCCACCTAGAATAAGAATAAGAATAAAGTTCTGGGGGTATGGCAATTGTTATGGGTTGGCGTTATGCTTACCACAAGGCAAACCACCCACTCGTCTCTTTATATAGAGTAGTATAAAAAAATAGGATATAACCTACTAATCCTACTAATATTATAAATGCGAAAGTGTGTTTGTTGGTTTGTTGATTAATTGTTGGTTTGTCCTTCTTTAACGCAGTAACGGAGCAATGGATCGACGTGATTTTTGGTATAGATACAGTTTATGGATCGGAGAGTAACATAGGCTGCTTTTTATCCCGGAGAAATGCACGGTTCCTGTGGGAACGCGAGGTGAAACCGCGGGCAGAAGCTAGTCTATCTATAAAGTTGATCAATTGGCTCTTATACAGGTGAACACCTATATAATAAGTTGATCCGCAGGAGAACGAAAGTCACTGACATATCTCTCAAAATAGCAAATTCAAATGGCAATGGGCAGGCCACATCCCTCGCAGAACCGATAATCGATGGGGAAGAAAGGTTTTTGAGTGGCGACTACGAACCGGAAGACGTAGTGTAGGCCCCTCACTAGGTGGACCGACGACCTTGTCAAAACCGCGGGGAACCGTTGGATGGCAGAGGCGAGTATTTTATTTTATTATGAAGACGTAGAGTGTAACAAAACTAAATTAATAAATTTATTTTAATCTAAACACCATTGCGGCTATGTTCAGCAGTGGACGTCTTCTGGCTGAGGATGATGATTATAAGGATAAGCACCACCTCAAAATTTCCAATCATCTGATTCACGAGCAAAGAGTTTAGAAACTTAATCTTTTCGCCCTGTTTTGCTGGTAAATTGAGATTCTATATAGAAGTAAGTTTCATCGACTTAAGCCACTGACTGTCCTCACCTACTTTCAGTTACACACTATGACTTATTCTGTGATTTCGCGAAGTATTCCAAACGCAACCGGTATCTGATAAAACTTGATTAATCTACCAACAAAGTTCTTATTATAATAAACTAATTAATGATAGAACGAACAATTCATTATCGAAGCAAAACTGCCTTCGAACAATAATGATAATGAGGGTAATTAATTATAGGAAGTTCGAAACGTAGGGGGTGCGGTGGACCCCTTGAGGAATGAGCTAGGTTGGAGTTTGTGGAGAAGGCTTCAGCTACCACGTATACTGGCTGCCGATGGGTCAATGAACTCAACATTTATCCTGTTTACTAGGTGGCAGGGCTAACTCTTCTGCAAGTGTCCTTCTAGGTGGGTACGATCGCTTTGCTCGTATAATTTTAAAACCAGCAAAGGTTTCCTAGAAAGAGTTGCTTAGTTTACCGTCAAATAATGGCGCAGCTCTCTGAATACAACAATTTACCTGTTAATGATTTGCCAAGTTATGAGAAGGTAAATTCTACCACTCTGAAAAAAAAGGTTTTTTGTACAAAGTACCTCCACCTATGTGTGTCCATGCCACGTTACGTTTGTTGTTATTAACTGAATAAACAACAAGAAAAAACAGTCAACTATTAAAAAAAAACACATGCATAATAAAACAGAAAATAAATTATACCCTACTATCACTTACACAATACGGAAAAATATGTATCAAAAAATACATAATTTAGAAAACGAATTGATTGACATCATAAAAAATAGACGCATATTCCCTATTAAAATGAATATAATGACATCTCATTTGTAAAAATCTGTCAATTTACATCATTTACTAGGCTACAGAGCGTGCCAAAGACATACCAACATACATACGCTGAAAAACATTCTCCTCCTTCCCTTTGGGTCAAATAGTTATTGATTAATACATGAAGTTTCGATTTTCTATTTAACCTATAAATAAAATGTTACATTACCAGGTACTTTTGGAAGGTTAAAGTTATTGATGACCTCCTTGTTATGGGCTGACATTAGGCTTACCATCAGGAAAACAAACTGTACCTACATCTCGTTACAAAAAAATAACTACCGCATCCATAAGCAGACTTCGTTACTCCACTCTTGATTATTCAACGAAAGGGTGTGAGACGGGAGGTCAGCCGTTGTCGCGCTACTGATGGCTTTAATCATTATTACTTATAATTAAATTCAAGAGATATCTATTGTCTACTTCATCTTTGGTTGAGGTCGACGACCTGTATAGTATCTGAGTGGAGGCGTGAATGTTATAGAAAGAAAACACAGTCTTTTCGGTATCCATCTTCATTTCTTTTCCCATAATGAACTGGAAAATATTTGATGAATGGTTTGTCGATGGTCTCCAGAGATCCAGAGATTTGACAATTACAACAGTGGCGAACAAGATAACTGGTAATAAAAATTTGTTTAAAAAAAACATGGAAGATATCGCGATACAAATTTAATCCCCAGTTTTTCCGTACGTTATGTATGCTTTCATAAAAGTTATGGAAGGACTACCCTTGAGATAAACCCTACTCATGATAAAAGATTCATTTATATCGGTGGAAAACTGGCAGAGATATTGAGTAAAATCGCGTCAAAGAAATACAGTCGAATTAAAAACCCTCTCCATTTTTAAGTCGGTTAAAAATACTGGCCAGTGCTCCATACTTCTGCTATTCTGATAAAGTTAAACAGTGAAGTTGTAACAGGGCGAAGAAACTGATCTCAATTTCCAAGATGCAATTAAAGGTAATAGACAAATAACCATTGGCGCGATAAGAAATCCGCTTTGTCAAACGAATCGGTGGCGTGGGACATTAGCCTCTACTCTATATAATGGATTCGATTAGTGCTATCTACAGATATATAGAGTTCTTCCGGTGCCTAAGCCGACCACAGGCCTAACGTCCGCATAAAGAGGCGCACGCTCATTAGGTTCGCGGTATCTTCCATAAATACATTATATCGGGGAGGCGCACCCCCTGGGGCAGAGGGGTGGGGTAGTTCTAGTCGGTGGGTTATCGAATTAAAACTTCACTAGCAATAGTAGAGTTGAACACCGTATTAATACAACATGTATAATTCGTGAGCCTTGGCTGTTACCAAATGGTTACATTTTCATTGGGGAGGATGGGAATTTTTAGGTGACGCTTGTGATTTTTTGATTTTGTAGTTTGCGTCGTCTGGTTTTAATTTGTTGCTTCGTCCATTTAATATTAAAAAAGCAGGACCTGACTTCAGCTAAGATATCGTGATAAAAGGAAATTTCATCCCCCATTTTTAACCCTTAGGTTTTTAGCCTTAACCCTTTTATTCTTTCATAAAATTTATTAGAGCACCATTCTAGATATTCCTGGACCATACTTACTAAGAAAGAGGCGCGGCTAAAGCAAAACGTTTGAAAAAGTCCGGGTTTTTTATAGCGTAAATCTCCGTTTTCATAGATATTACAACCAAAACAAAAAATGCTGTAGTAGGTATAGCCAAGTGTTTATAGAAAAGACTTATCTACAAAATATTATATAAAAATGGCCCACAATCAGTGCCTTTTTCTTAATTAAATAACCACTACAAAATAACCTTCAACTAACAGCAAACGAATGACGAGAAAAATAGCTATTAGTTTCTCATAAAATTACACCTCATTAGCTTGAAAAGTGAAGTCCGTGCCTGTGCGGATCTTAGGAAGTAGTAATATTACTAAAATCCAACAATTAACTAACCCATTATTTTAACCTACAGGTTAACGATCCTAGGGCAATCGCGTTTTTTTAACCTATTACCATTACCTACTACCTATTACCATTTTAACCTATAGGTTAAAATAGGTTAAAAAAAGCGATTGTCCTAGCCAGTGTTGATGTAAGGATTTTAACCGCTAAAACCTTAAGAAGCGGCAGTTAATAAAAAACAAAAAATAATAACCATCTTGTCTACACTAAATATTAGTTTCTCATAATATTATACTTACCTCATTATCCGAATAGTGAAGTCCGTAACGGTACAGACCCGGGCGGGCGGCGTGGGGCGGGCGCGAAGGAGCGATCGAGGTAAGGGTGCTGGCTACGTAATTAGATTTTCAAAGTCCGAATACACTGCTCGTACTTGTCTTCATAATAATGTGATGCGATCACGACGTCTTGATACTTGTCTACGTAAATGAGTGAAAACGTCCCACTAACAAAATTCAACGTTAGACGCCTGTTTAGCCAGACAATGTCTAAAAGTTAAACACCGTAGCACAACTTTCACAACTAAAATGACTAGAAATGTCATAATAGAATAAATTAGACAATGGTTAGACACTTCTTAAATCAAGGTTTGTGGTTGCTTATATTTTAACACGCGACTAAGGCGTGTTTAAGATTTATACGTGGATTTTTTTAACGCATGTTTAGGGTGTGTTTAAATTATTGGTGGTAAGATGTTAGTTTTAATCTTAAAACTGGCTTTAATTATCAACATTATTATGTACTGTTTTATTTAGATTTATTTATACTTTTTTAAATAAGATAAGATTAAATTAATGAATTGATTAAAAATGTTAAAATCCTATTGGCTAGTATCGAAAATAAAAAAGGAAAAAGGAACACTTTTTTTCAAATTGGGACTTGTAATTTTATTGAATTATTACCTATTACTATTTTATGTCAGGTTAAGAAGTTAGCTTCAAAAGTACATAGGTTCAAAAGAAATTGGAAAAGTGTTCTAAGCGATGTTATTAGCTGATATTATGATACAAAGCTAACTTATCGAGTGTAAAAAATGCAAGTACCTATCCAAAAGCAGAACATGGTATCCTGTACAATATTTCATCACCTTCAAACTTGGTACTACGTAACAGTACCAAAAATTAAATTTCAAGCATTAAGATCTCTCACTCACCACTCAACATCGAGGTATTGGATATTTAGTTTGCTTTGGGCCGGCGGCGCGCGGGGGACGGAGTGCTTAAGTCCAACTATAAATTAGGAAGGGTACAGTTTCATTAATCACCCATACGCCGTTATTATTAATTAACCCCCTTCTGAACTGCCGACGGTATTACGGGTAACTATCGACCATTGGGGTGGTGTGTCAACATTTTAAATTGTTAAAAATTGTGGGAAACTTAAAAGAAACTTAGTAGACGTAGACCAAGCTTAAGTTACAAAGAATTGTTGATCTTTTCGGTGTACTCGGTGACCGTTAGAGTAATAAACCAAGAAATTTAGTCTTTATTTATAATAATATAATATATAATATATATAATATAATATGTTTATTGTCCAAAAATGATTTACAAAGGAATCTTACGATTACAATTAAAATAGAACAAAAGTAGCTCGAATTGTCCAAATATCATAACTGCGGCCCCACACTAGGCTCAAGGCCCGTGTCGTGGAAGCCAAATTTAATAGATTTCCATACTACACAATATATTAAAATTTGAGGTATCCTTACACTTTTAGTAATTTACAATAAAAGAGTGGAAAGTTTTTTTTTTTTTTTTGATGTGTTTGTATTTATGTGTGGGTTGTGTATGTGTGTGAGTGTTATGAGTGAGGTGTCAGTATAGTGTGTGTGTGCATAAGTGTGAAAGTATGAGTAAATGTAAGAGATGTGAGCTGCTAAATCACTCATAAATAATATTTTCAGTCTCGATATAAGACCTGGAAAGTAAGAACTTCTCAACAACAAGTCTGGCCTTAGAGGTGCGTTCGTTCCTAATCTCAACTGCTTTACAGATCTTATTATAGATGCGAGGGAGTAGGTAACTTGGGTGACGATTAGCATAAGTGGATTTTGAAATTGGTACTGGAATTCTATACACTCGTTTCTGCGATAATTCTAATTGATCGTGTGAAATTGCTGTAACCTTGTGAACCGAGACTACGGCCTTCAGAATATACAACTGCCGCACTCTCAGGACCTCAGTTTCTTTGTAAAGAGCATCGGTAGAGTATAGGAAAGATTTCCCTAGCATCACTTTCAAGACCGCACGTTGGGCTCTCTCAAGTTCTATGAAAACCGATTTACAAGCACCGCCCCAAGCGCGAATACAATACGTTATGATCGACTCACAGAGGGACTTGTATACCATAAAGATTGTTTTCTTGTCACAGGCGAAACGTAAGGCTTTCATAACGTAAATTATCTTTCGTACACGTCCCGACAATTTTTTAATGTGATGATTAAAACTGAGAGTTTCATCTATTTCTATGCCCAAGTATTTGATGTGTTCTACCTGACCAATGCTCTCGCAGTTGCCACATAAAGACGGAGCAGTAAGTCCACAAGAATGGATTTTTATACTAACATCAGTGTTCGGCCTAGAGGGACGAGTTTTATAAAAAGTAACAAAATGGGACTTTTTGGAGTTCAATGTAAGCAAGTTGCGATCCAACCAGGCCGCGATTTGGTTGGTCCCAGTGTTTGCCCGATGGAAAACGTTTTCCCATGTGGTATCCTGGAAAACTACAACTGTGTCATCTGCATAACAGATAATGTCAGCCGCTGGAATGGAAAGGTCTAGGACATCATTCATGTAGATTGCAAAGAGAGTTGGACCCAGGATACTGCCTTGCGGCACGCCAAACATCACCAAAGACTCGCTGCTAAGACCAGGTCCAACCCTCACGCATTGTTTACGACTTGTGAGATAACTTGTGAACCAATTATGGGCTAAACCTCGAATTCCTAATACCTTTAGCTTCTCCATTAGGATTGGAATCGATACGGTATCAAAGGCCTTAGCGAGATCGAGGAAGACTCCTACACAGCGTAGATTCCGGTCCACGGCAGACGAAATTGTGTTTGTTAGTAAGACAACAGCATCTTCGGCTGACCTACCTCGCCTGAAACCAAATTGTCTGTCAGAAAGAAGTTGATTCTGATCGAGATAGGCGACTAGCCTGTTGTTCACAACTTTTTCCAGAAGCTTGGAGAAAATGCTTAAGAGTGATATGGGCCGGTAGTTACTTGGTATATTCTTAGGTCCATCCTTATGTACAGGAACAACTACCGCCAATTTCCAACTTTCTGGAAATTGACCACTTTCCAGGCTAAGATTGAAGATAAAAGTGAGAGGCTCAAGAATATAGATTTTTATATGCTTTAATAAAGTAGCAGTGTAACCGTCAATACCCGGAGCACTGCCCGATTTCAGTCCTGAGATGAGTTCCTCCACTTCATAACAGTCTGTCGGTAACATGAAGAAGGATTGTAAGGGTGAACGATGTGATTTTACTGAAGCTGACAACGATAACTCTGTTTCAGTTAATTTCTGTAAGATTGTAGCTGCAAGATCTTTTCCAACATTACAAAAGTACTGATTACACTTATCTAGCGATGTAACAGGATCTTTGTTTAATATCAGCTCTGATGAGTCGCTATGAGAAATTACACTATCGCAGATGCTGTTTATAGTTTTCCACAATTTCTTCGAGTCATTTTTATTCTTAAATAGTTCTCCCTTTTCGTAATCAGTGCGAACTCGTCTTAATAATTCTTTATAAAAATTTCGATATCGCTTGTATGTGGTTTGAATGATTTTATTTTTTGGTTCCGCCCTGGCTTTTAGATGCAATTCGTCTCGATTTTTTTGACATCTGATAAGTCCAGGAGTAATCCAAGGCTTTATATTGAAACAAGAGCGAGAGACTGTGACAGTGCAACTATGATTAGATATGGTAGAAGCGAGAATTGCGTTAAACTCATAAACAGCCTGGTTAATGTCCGTCAGTGATGTAACGGGGTTCCAATCTACTTTTTTCAACTCATCAGTTACAGCAGAATAGTCAATTTTAAGTCGCGCACGGGTTAAAGTTTTAGGTGGTTGGTTTGAGTTACTATTAAACCCTAGCATACACATGTCATGGTCAGTGATATCTGTGTTACAGACGATTCCAACAGCCTCGAAACCTTTTTTGATAAAAATGTGGTCAAGGCATGCCTTATTACGTGTTGGCAAAGAGATAGCCGGTAATAGTTGATGTTCAGCAGCTAGGCAGAGATAGTCAGTACATTGAGCACTTAAAGGATCAGCGAGAATATCAAGGTTAAGATCACCAGCCCATAATACGCATTGTTTATTTTTATGTTGTGTTACTGCAATATTGAGAGACGTTAAAAAATTATCTATTTGTTTAAAAGATGGTGAACGGTACATTCCAAAGATTACAAATTTTCCATCTATGCATATTTCCAGACTATTACAGTCAAGTATGTCAGGTTCTATTACAACGGCGGACCACATATCACGAATGTACGCAGTAACGCCACCGCTCTTGTTTATATATTTTCTTGTACAGTATGAGTTGTAACCAGGAATGCAAGGCACGATCATGTCACTGTTCAGCCAGCATTCAGTAAGTATAATGACATCAAATATCACCTTAACACGTTTTAATGAGACCATGAAAGAATCAAAATTTTGTTGCAGACTTCTAATATTAAAACTAATAACCTTTAGCTTATGGTCAGCCGTAAAATATTTTCCACAATCTTCAAGGCTTTCTGTCGCATAGCACTTAATAAGGTACGATTTGTCTAAGTTGTCCATTATGTCAAGCATTTTGAATGATAAAATACATAATTACGCATGCTTAGCAAATTTAATAGTGCTATGAGGCTTCCAGCATACGACATGAACATAAAAAGCCAAAAAGTGTGGAAGTGCAAATAGGTGGTTAACGAATAGCTGAATGTGTATATGTGTGAGTAGCATTGAGCTACCTGTGAGTGTATGTGTGAGTGTATTTGTGAGTTTATGTGTGAGTGTATGTGTAAGTGTATGTGTGAGTGTATGTGTGAGGAGCTTGCTTGAGAAATGTCAGATAAAGTTACAAATAAACAAGTATCAAATGAAAAACAGTTCAAAAAACAAAACAAAAGCGGATAATTAAGAACATCGCAATGATATATAATGATAAAATTAAGCAGTAAAAGAAAACATTTGACACGACTGACTTTAAAACATAAATAAAGATCATCAAGATTAAAACAAAAATAATTAAGAACAGCCTTGCCTGATAAACCACTACAAAAGACTGAATATCTAAAACTTAAGCCAGTATCAGGACGCTGACACTGCCGTCGTCGGCGCCACAAGAGCCTCGCTGGACTTAAGGTGCCGATCCAGATCCGCTTGGCTGCGGATGGAAATTGCTGGACGTCCGTCTTCTTTGCGGATGAGTACCGTTCCATTACCAGTCCAACAATGTTTGAAGCCGCATTGCTTCGTCCTACGCCGCGCTTCTTGAAATAACTGCCTGTTAGGCTTTGTGAGGCGTTCATTGAAATAAACCTTCACCGCCGGCCCGTTTATTTGAAAGTCGCTCGAAGTTAAGTTTCGCCTAGCCTTGGCGGATCTGAGGAAAGCATCCCGCTTGGCGCGCCTGACAAAACGTACAACAACAAGGCGCGAGCGCTCGTTACTGTGGCCACTGCTTTTAACCGGTCTGGGTCCCACTCTCTCAACCCAGTCAAGATCACAGTCTTGGAGATCCTCTCCCAACTTGCTGGCCACCACGTACACTATGTGTGCTAAATTTTTGTTCGGCGACTCAGGCAAACCAACAATTTCTAACTCGTTCCTGAGAGACGACTGCCACTGAAACTGAACTATTTCTTCCAGTTTGACTAAGCGTTGCTCAAGGTAGGTAACGTCTGGCTGATTATCCTCAAGTCCCGATAGTCTGTGCACGGACGCGTACAACGACTTGTCGAACTCCTCCAGCCTGCTGCTGCTAATTTCAGTCGCCTCTTTAAACTGTTGCTTAAGTTTTTTTAAAGAGCAGTCGAACTCGTCCATCCTTTTGTTGTTACTCTCAGTAGCCACCCTTAACTGCTGCTTAAAATCGTTCATATCTTGCCGCATCAATCTAACTTCGGAAAGTATCATCGACACCTCAGAGGAAGTTTCGGCGGGGGAACAAGCGACATCTTTCTTATTACGCAAGGTGACATTTTCCCGTCCTGAAATTTTCGTGGTCGAAGATCGTACCGGAGTGTGAGTATTATCTCCTTTACGTATTTTACTACGACAAGTTGGACAGGCCCAATCAGATTTAATCTCAGTGGTCAACTCCACGTCTGACAGATTCACGCATATCAGGTGAAAATCGCTACTACATTTCTTGCATGTAATGCTCTGATTAGTGTCAATCGGGGCGCGGCAGGCGTCACACGTATTCGTCATCATGATTGAGATTAGCCTTAAATCCCGTAAAATTAATCAAAGCGTTTCTACTTCAAACCTTGTTTTGTTTCCGAAGTGCTGTTACAGAGACAGTGATATGTGCTACTCCGAAAGTGTGAGCGGGACAGCGTAAGCCGAACGCAGCGCGTCACAGCTGATCGTCGCCGGTGGTACTTTATTTATTAACAACGTAATATCTCAATGTTTACACAACACAGAGGCAAATCTTTTACACTGTTTTATAGCCACTGATTAGAACTTTAATACAACGGCATGTATTCACTTATATGTCGCACTTTTAAACTGTTTTACATATAAATACTGAGAGCAAAGGCGAAAAATATGTTTACGAAACGGATACCCCCAATTTTTTTTTCTTTAATTTAATTTTATGGTTAGCGTGTTTAGATATATCAATAAACATGACAATGACTTGTATCAAGTTATGTGCGGATTATTCACACTCGCTCTAAAACTGTGAAGAAAAACATCGTGAGGAAACCCGCATGTTCAAGAACCACAAAATTCGAGGACATGTGACATCAACCAAGCCGCACTGGACCCGCGTGGTGGATTTTGGCCCATACCTCTCTGAGAGAAGGCCGGTATCCCAGCAGTGGGAGCGTAAGAGGCTGATAATGTATGTAATGTATACCGAATCGGTTATGAAAATACAGATTTAGGAACCTACATTAGTCGGCGGTTCGAATCTATTAAATTAAATACAATTGTTTTGAGCTCTCTGAGAAATAAACCATCGTGATACTTGCACCACATAATGGTGATAGGACATTTTCTAGTACAGACCACCCTCAAGTTGAAAATCGGTCGCCCAGCAAATAGGTTTTGTTAGTGGGAGGACTAACTCTTCTGCGAGTGTCCGTCTGGGTTGTTACCACCGCTTTGCTCGTGAAGTCTGCCGCCAAGCAGTAGTGTGCAAGCAGTACTGTGTTCCGGTTTGATGAGCAGAGTATCCAGTGAAATTACTGGGCTTATGAGACTTAATACCTAATGTCTCAGGGTAACGAGCGCACTGCAGTGCCGCGCAGGCCTTTGTGTTTCAAAGTTCTGGGTGGCACTGCAATCGTTATGGGCCGGCGTTATGCTTACCATCAGGCAAACGACCAACTCGTCTCGTTACCTAATAACATAAACAAAAAAAAAAAAAAAAAAATAGGTTCTGGCAGCGGCACGTGGAAACTAGCACGATGAGCCCTAAAAATTACCCTATACTAGGCGCAACTCAAGCACATTGTTATAATTTGTACTTTTTTTTAAATTTGGTAGTTTGCCTGATGGTAAGCATAGCGCCGGCCCATAACAATTGCAGTGCCACCCAGAACTTTGAAACACAAAGTCCTGCGCGGCACTGCAGTGCGCTCGTTACCCTGAGACATTAGGTATTAATTCACACATTATAACGGGCTATTTACCGTGATTATTATTGAGCGATGGGCACCCGATATTTCGACGCTGTTGCAAGCATCATGTTCACGGGAATACAGCTCCTAATCGACGCTTGATGCAAAAGCGTTGTTATTTTGAAAAACAAACGCACGTTTGCATAAGCGTCTACGGTCTGCATATGCGAAAGTGTGTTAACTGGTTTTGCCGGGATAAAAAGTAGTATCTCTAAAAAAAAATCACGACCACTTGTTGCTCCGTTGCAGCGTGAAAGGAGGATAAACCAAAAACACACTTTCACATTCATAGTACAGATAGATCTGTTGTGCTTAAAATTTAAACTCGTAATGAATTAATATAAAGCTAAAGTAAATCCACATTTTATAAGCAACCCCAAAGTTATCTCAAAGATTTTTCTGTTAGGACAACATTAATAATTTATTCATGTCTCAAGTCTTCCAAACTTTCGGGTGAGCGGTTGCATTTTTATCATTCCAACAAAAACTTGGGTGTTAATTTCCAAGAGTTTTCGAACCAGAAAATTTGATGAAAAGTTACTGGTTATTTGGTTAGTGGAATTCTCCTTGCTACTATAGGTACTTACTATATTTTACTTTCTCTTCTGCGAGTGTCCGTCTGGGTTGTTACAAACGCTTTGCTTGTGAAGTCTGCCGCCAAGCAGTACTATGCAAGCATTACTGTGTTCCGGTTTGATGAGCAGAGTATCCAGTGAAATTACTGGGCTTATGAGACTTAATACCTAATCACTGTTTCAGACTTTCACGGTTATTTACTAATTCACACATTATAACGGGCTATTTACCGTGATTATTATTGAGCGATGAGCACCCGATATTTCGACGCTATTGCAAGCATCATGTTCACGGGAATAATACTCGAAATCCACGCTTGATGCTAAAGCGTTGTTATTCTGACAAGCAAACGCACGTTTGCATAAGCGTCTACGATCCGCAATAGAATAAATAGTAAGAAATGATTGGCTATTATAGTTGTGAAATTAATATAAACTTGCTCTGAAATAGCTAAACTAAAAATAAAGACCAGTTAAAAATGTCATCCCAATATATTTCACAAATATTTTAAGTTCAAACGAACAGAGATCGGGCTTCGGTCAATCGATATTAATTATAGCTTCGAACAGTTCACCAAAGTTTACAGTCAATTTTTAGAAACGGTCTTTCTCGAGAATACGTGAGATAGTGACCTGATATAGGTCCCAATTACATATCGTGATAGCGATATCGTACGGAATTTTCTCGTTTTTTGTATTTTATAATGTTTTGGCTCCACGTTTTTTTGCGTATTTTGGCATTGACAATTTAAAAATAGTTCAAGCTTTGTGTTTATTATAATTATCAAAGTTGAGTCACATCAAAGTCACAGCCAAGTTTATTTAACCTATTTATGGTTGAGTCAAAGTTAAGCTCGAATAAAGCGGTGTTAGCAGATAGAATACAATATAATAAGAAGAAACTTGAAACGTTATGAAAGACTCTCGAAAAGAGGAGTGCCTGCGAATAGCTCTAGATAAATAGTTTTTATCAAATAAAGACCACGCGGCCAAATAATAATGATGATGAACTGTGATTCTTTAAGACTATCGTCTGAGGTTGTCAAAATAAATGATATAGTTTTTTCATTTTTCATTGCGGCAAAAGAGCAAGAACGTAAAAGTTTGAGCAGGCATTTGAACGCACTGAACGCGCTTGACAGCAATATCTTCATTTTTAACCAATTACAAAAATGGAGGAGGCCCTACGTTTGACTATATGTTTTTTATGAATGTTCACTGAGTTCTTCGTTAGCAGATAGTAGTTAGTTAGTAGGTCAATTGTAGACTGATTTTAAAACTAATTTTTTGTTTCAAAGGATACACTTTCGAAGTGGTCCCATATACCTACATTTTATGAGACAATACCACCCTAAAGATAGAAAAATGAGGGATGAAAATTCATATATCGTGTTATTTTCATCGAAATACGTTTCCGCTTTTTTTAATTTTAAGTAGTTTTACTTGTTAATCTACGAGTCCACCTTTTTAATATTTATAAAATTATGATTTATATACACACAAATATTTCAAATTCAATGTACTTACTATCAAGTCATTTCTAATTGATGAAACTGGTAGATTCATGTAATTTCTATCCAGTTAATATTCATAGCAACTGATTGCAATAAAATACCTTCACTTATACATACGTAATGCACGCCCTCCGGGTATCAATTATGAACCGAATCGGTAACTTCGGCTCGCGGGCCGACAACTTTGCCAGTTTTGAAGCTGATCATTTAGCTATTCACGTGTTCATATACTTTACTAGCCTAAGTACAAATAAACTGAGACAAAATTCGCCACGTTTACGGCATCGTTTGTAGTTAGTATAATAATTTGTGTAATTCTTTATTCGATATATTTACGTTCATCATCAGCCGGAAGACGTCCACTGCTGAACATATGCCTCTCCCATAGTACGCCACTTGGATCGACTACTCGCCTCTTGCATTCTTGCATATTAACATTACGAAAGTCAAAAAATTCAAAGTTTATAGGACAACAAATCAAGCCACTTGTATTAGATTTTCTTACGTTTTTTGTCATTTTTATACGTGCTGTAGTCGTTATCATTATAGTCATGATAAATGACAATTTGTGGTCTTGTTTGAAACATCTCAGATTCGACTTTACAGCACATAATAAGTTAACAGGTTCCGCATTTACATGGGCATATAAGCCATTAAGGTTCACTTCAGTCTTTCAGTCTGTTTGACCTGTGAGAATTTTTTTTCTGAAGCGTATCTAGTTCTATTGGTTCAAAAGCCACTACAGCGTCACTGAACGGTGGCAGAGCGCTGAAGGCACGCAGTCCAAAAAATATCTATGACGTCTAGGTCAAGGGTACCGCGATGGGTGTACTCATTGCAGCTTACGCTGTTGCCGAAATGAGGAAGAGAATAGCTCCAATGCACGAATACATCCGTTTGGGTCCCACAATCAACTCACTTCATAGTTTCACACAGTCCTTCAGGCTCTTATTAATAAACAGTGCTAATCCATGGTTTAGTTAAACTATGTTTTGTCTTTGTTGTTCTTTGACAATTTTAAACTGAATTGAGAGAGACAAAACATAGTTTAACTAAACCATGGATTAACACTGTTTATTAATAAGAGCCTCAATGTAGACGATAACGGAAGTTATAATGACAAATCATGATCCTACAACACCTAGGTATACGTAACATACATTTAAGTTTTTACGCTTACACATGGCTTAGTATAGCAACTTCTTCGACCAATCAGCAAATGCTCGAGTACAATTAACTTGAGCTAACGACGAAGGACACGTGAGGCAGCGATATATATTGTAGGGCATTTTCTAGTTCTTGCCTGGCTAAGTAAAAATTATGAATGATTCCGGTTTGCTCTGTCCCCCAGGGGGACAACAAAAAATCATACGAATTCGTATGATTTTTTGTACGTTTCATTTGTTATTTGTTTTGCAATTTGCAAGTACTTTAATATTCAATTGTATTGTCTTATGCCATACTGGATTTCCCCACGTTATATGGAGACTCACAAAACCTACTGCACCACTACTACCTACTGGGACCGTCGTAATGCCAATCTCATAAAGTGTCTTGTGGTCACCAGTATACTCGATCGAGTTAATCGAATAAGCCAGCCATCTCGGCCTTCCTAATAACATCAACTTAGTGCAATCAACCCACAGGTTGCCGTTTAGGCGGACATAAAAACGCTTAACGATCATATACGCAGATTTGACCCTCAGACCCCTTTGATCAGGGATTTCATATATCTAGAGAATTAGACTGAAGTGGGACTAGGCTGGGCATATCAGCCGCGTGCCTTTTGAACTATGGGGAAATATAGCAACGGAGTTAGTCCCTTATCTTCTATAAAAAAAAATTGAAGTGTCTGTTTGTAATATCAAATAACAGCTTTTTACCAAATGCATGCACCACCGGTTTGCTCGTGAAGTCAGCCGCCAAGCAGTAGTGTGTAAGCATTACTGTGTTCCGGTTTGATGAGCAGAGTAGTCAGTGAAATTACTGGGCTTATGAGACTTAATACCTAATGTCTCAGGGTAACGACCGCACTGCAATGCCACGCAGGCCTTTGTCTTTCAAAGTTCTGAGTGGCACTGCAATTGTTATGGGCCGGCGTTATGCTTACTATCAGGCAAAAGACCAGCTCGCGTCGTTACCAAAAAAAAACTTTCCATTGAAACTGTTTCATAAAAGGTATTATAGCCATTATGAATTACTACAAGACTCGTTGCACGTCCTGTCGTGGCTAATTTACTTCTCTGTGCACTAACTATCAAGGTAAATGCAGTAAGTTGACGTTATTAGTAAGGAGACGACAGCGACCTCATTCGATTACACCGATTACACGTGTGTATATGTTACGGTGTGATTTTGGTACTGCGCTGCGTACTGCGGAGTGTTTTGCGTATAGCACGTGCAATAGATATATATCTATAGGAGCTATATATAGTACAATATTATATCAGTATGAAGTAGGATGGCTGACTTTTGTTTTTAAAAACTTATCTATACATCTATACAACTAAATAAAATTTAAGTGTCTGTTTGTAAAATCAAAATAACAGCTTTTTACTAAATGCATATGAAAGTATATACGGGACAGACACCAAAACAGCCATTTTTATAATTTTTGTCTGTCTGTCTGTCTGTTTGTTCCGGGTAATCTCCGAAACGGCTGGGCCGATTTTGACCGGACTTTCACTGGCAGATAGCTGATGTTACAAGGAGTAACATAGGCTACTTTCATTTAAGAAAAAGAATAACGGTTCCACGCAAAAAAATAAAAACCATGAAATCCATGTCCATGTCTAAATAAATGTTCTCTTTCTTTAAATCCAATATCTCCGCGCGGGTGAAACCGCGGGGCAGCAGCTAGTACTTTAATAAAAACACACATAATTGCTTTATCATTAAGCATCTAGGCATTGCTTCAACGTATTTGTTATGGGCAGTGAAATACAACACAATTGTAATGCAGTAAATAGTTTTTTTACAGGGCGTATAGACGAAAATAGATGAAGATGTACCTATGGAGCCGAATTATAGTAGAGACGTACCATACGGTGATTTTTTTCGAGGTTATATTTCTATATATTCTATTTCGCTGGTTATACGTATGGATGATTTGGGCTCATAGTCTTCGAAATTTCTTATTTCTTACAGGGTTTTTTTCTTCTATTGGTTAACGAGACGAGTGGCTTCTTTGCCTAATATTAAGTATTTCTCCAGCTCTTAAAAATCACAGTGCCACCCAGAACTCTGAAACGCAAACGTCCGCGTGGTACTGCAGTGCCCTCGTTACCCTGAGACATTAGGTATTAAGTCGTAATCCCAGTAATTTCACTGACTTTGACAGGCTCATCAAAACGGAACACAGTAATGCACATTACTGCTTGGCGGCAGACTACACGAGAATAGCGGTGGTACCCACCCACAAGGATACTCGCAAAAGAGTTAGTACAACCGTTGGAAATTAGGGCGCTTATTAAAATGAAGGCTCTAAAGTACGTTTTCCTGCTATATAATAAATTAAGTCTTATTAGGCGGGCGCAGTAGACACTAGAGTTTGTGTTTGTAATAGATGGACCACTGTACATACCATATTGATTAAGTATTTGAATATCCAGGAAATATTAAATAATAAGGTTGGTACGATGCACTAACCTAAATAACTGAGGGATGTGAGAGTGGCCTTATTCAATCACGATAGCAGCAACAGACTTAGGCCGGGCTTCAGCTACCTTCCTCGAAATTGAGGGAAACAGTTGTGTTTTGTCCCAAGCCGCATTGGGCCCGCGTGATGGATTATGTCCTATATTCTCAGAATTCCTAAGGAGGTTGGTATCAGGCAGGCTGGCTGTAAAAACAATGCTAAAACCTAAAAGAAGTATGTCTGTGAAGACGTACTATGCCAACCCCATGTAAAAATGGGGCCAGAGTTGGAAAGACAATGACGAGAAGGAAGATGAGTTGTGTTCTAAATTTAAATGTTGAAATTGATTTCAAAATCTACGGTTACACCAATTTCCATAAATTGTAGAACACTATCCTTACTTAACATTATAAATTGCTTGTTTGTTTATCTTTATTTTGACGCCAGCAACGGAGCAATAAATCGGTGTAATTTTTTGAATAGACACATTTTATAAACCAGGAAGTGAAATAGGACTGCTTGAATATTTTTTTATCACTAGGCTTTCCAGGCTATTTGTGTTTCCGTTTTCGTCACTCTCTTATTTTTGCGTTTTACCGTTAATGGGAACGAATTTTTTTATGCCGTTTTTCTTTTCAATGTACGGTTTTATCTAGCCTTAATTTATTTATAAACATCCAGCCAGTAAAAATAGTATTGGATCGTTTTTTTTTGTAACATAAGCTACTTTTTATCCCGGAAAAATGCCCGGTTCCTGTGGAAACGCGGGTGAAAACCGCGGGCAGAAGCTAGTAGTCACTCAATGTAATGTATTCACTCAATGTAATCGTTCAATGTTCATGAAGCATTTATTGGGAGTTTTGTTTTCGTGAATAGGGTAGCCAAGCATCAGGTCGAGTCGTTGGATTCAATTGAGAGTGTAAAGAAGCCTATTAGCAACATGCAACTCGCTATTTTTAGTAACGCTACAGAATTTCTTAGTCGTGCACTCTTGCCAGAGTGGCCGTGGTTGTATCTATGATACACGGATCTGAATCTTCGTTGCCATTGTCGCCTTCCAGGGCTGCTGCTCGTCTCGCAATGCATCTCCATGTTTTTTTTTTATGTTATTTGGTAATGAGACGAGCTGGTCATTTGCCTGATGGTACGCACAACGCCGGCTCATAACAATTGCAGTGCCACCCAGAACTTTGTAACACAAATGCCTGCGCGGCACTGCAGTGCGCTTGTTACCCTGAGACATTAGGTATTAAGTCTCATAAGCCCAGTAATTTCACTGGATACTCTGCTCATCAAACCGGAACACAGTAATGCTTGCACACTATAACAACAATAACTTTTTATTACGCTCCAAGATGTAAATAGAACTATAATAAAAAGAAAATAATACAAATGATGATATTGAATGTACAATGGGAAGTCTTATTGCTAAACAGCAATATAATAATAGCAGACTTCACGAGCAAAGCGGTGGTAACAACCCAGACGGACACTCGCAGAAGAGTTAGTCCTCCCACTAACGATTAGTGGGATTAACGTCAGACGATTAGTGGCATTGCGAGCACACTACACCATGCTGGATTGCGTGGACTTTTTGATGAGGTCGGTCCAGTGAGTTGGTGATCGACCAGGGCTTCCTTTGCCTTCTAATCGGGCCTGCACCACAAGTCTCTCAATCGAGTTCTCGTTTCTGGAGATGTTCCCAAAGAACTTCAGTATTCGCAACTGCACAATCGACGATAGCATATCTCAATAGGTTGCTAAGCTATTGGTTTTTTATAGTACCTGATCTACATGTTTTACGTACTTAGTTGCTTGTTACCTTCGACTACATCGTTACTTTTCGTCAAGTTGATCTGAAAATATAAAAATGTATGCTAGCAAAATAACTAGCTTAGCAGGTTAAGTTAGTAAGTTTTCTGGATTTGGATTAGAAGCTTCTTCAACAAAGTTTTAGAAGCCAGTGAAGCTAGCGGCGAAGTTCTTGAATATTTTTTGTGCAACCAAATTTACGCTTCGACCAATATTAATGAAAATGATCAATATTAATGACGGCTCCGTAGCTAAGTTGGTAGTAACCCTGCCTGCAAAGCGAGGGGTCCCGGGTTCGATTCCCGGCCGGGGCAGATTTTGTGTAAGCATAAAGTTTGTTCTCGGGTCTTGGATGTTTGTGATGTGTATCTGTGTATGTCCATGCCACCTGCGACACAGGGAATTCTAGTGCGGGGGTATGAGTGTGTAAACGTTTATGTTTATGTTAAAATATTCATGGAAAACGTAACAAAAATTAAATTAGGAGTGCTGTTAAATATACACACACAGTTTTGAAAGTTTTTGTGTTCTGTTAAGTAGTCCGAGATTTATAAGTGGTACTTATACAATATGTTTTAATCTTAAAAATAAAATCCTACTTAATATTATTAATGCAATAGTGTGTTTCTACGTTTGTTGGTTTGTCCTTGTTTCACGCAGCAACGGAGCAACGGATCGACGTAATTTTTGGCATTGATATAATTTATAGACCGGAGAGTAACATAGCCTACTTTTAATCAAGGAAAAATTTACAGTTCCTGTGGGAACGCGGGTAAAATCCGCGTGCAGAAGCTAGTAAGCTATTATTATCGATGTAGATGGAGAAGTCCAGAGAGATTAACGTCATGTCTAAATCGACGAACTTGGACAGGAAAATAAAAAAAAATATTAGTGAACATGCTGTAGGCTAAGATTTGATAAGGCATCGTAATACCAAAACGCTGGAAAGAGAGTAGCAAAATTATAAAAGATGTCTTGCTGGCTTCTGCTTCGAAGGTGAGGTATTTTGTATCCTAACCAAAGATGCACGGCAAATGGACGAAGATATCGCCATACCAATATTTAAAGGTTAATAAACATGGGTCACAAAAAGGAGCAGATATCGCCAAAATGTCTTTAAGCTGTTCTTAAGGTTTTGATAAAGCTATAGCGGTTCATTGGTATTGAAATCTGTAATCTATGAGTTAATTTCTGGTTTTTGAAACGAGCTCAAGCTTCTGTTGAAGGGAAACATCATGGTGCATCTTGCTAAAGCAAGGTAGTAAAAAAATTCTTGTGCTTGCTTGACTTGGGATGCCTATCGGAAAACTCGTAGTGGTGTTACCGCTGCACAAATTGATCAATCGTCATTCTAAGCTCAGCGCCTCTCTTCGACCACAAGTAAGATAATAGTGGTCGAACGCTATCTTATATATTAGTCTCTGACATATAATTGAAATAGTTGCGACAGTAATATCGTAGCGCTAGGAAAGACTGGACGGAAATACAAAATAGTTTTTTTTAATAAGTAGTGAAACTAGTGAAAAAAAAGTTTCAAAGGTTCTGTTACGGAACTTCTTTCACGCAACTTCTGGGAAAAAACTAGTACTTAAGGCCATTAGCCCACTGCCTCTACTTCTTGAAAGGCTTGTATAAAAAGAATGCAGAATGCTTTTCTTTGATTCTACTGACACATTGCATCAAATGAGATGTAGTTAAACACTACAAAAAAAAAATTAAAAAGAAAAATAATAAAAATCCTTGGCACCGATTTTCGTACAGTTAGCTCTGGCTCTTCTTTTTGTATGAATTGTATAACGAGTACAATAAGAATTAGAAAACATGGCTGCCCTAGCCAATGTCATCCGGGATGATATAAGGATTCTAAAGATATCACATACCTCCAAATCTGTTCAAGCATTTAAAAGTTATGGTGGAATAAATAAATTCACATACATACCTAAATAAATTCTGAAAAGTCAACACTCCTATTTTGGAAAATCGTGTGAAAATGGGCAGCTTTTTTTTGTGTTTTTCGTTTTGAAACCGAATTTTTTGTAAATACATTTTAAATACAAATGAAGTAGAAAAAAAAATTGTGTGATGTTCGAAACTTTTTGTTCTTTTTTGTGTGTTAAATTTACTGTTTTAAGAACGTATAATTATATGTTATAGCATTGAATTTTCGTTAATATTTTTGTTGATACTCAATATAAAAGTTATGTCGTAAATTTGTACTGTCACATAACTCCTAGCTCTACATTTGCAGCATGTTTTCAAAGTTCTGAGACGACAATATTCTATAGAGCCCTAGTTGTTACCGAGTTCAAATGGGTATAAGGTGATGCGTCCGAATCGCCAGCGCTGCTCGATAATGCATTGTCCAGTAACGAGAACCCCCGAAAATACAGCATGCGAAAAAAGCCATCCGCACCACCTCCCGCTAGCATTAATGTCCCCCCACCGCGCACTAAGCTTCTTTTTTTAATACATAACTTTTTTTCAAGATGCATTTTTACATGTTTCGGCCTAAAACTTTACACACCCAGGAGTGGCAATCGACAAAAATGGTTACGCCTATTCATGTTCGGATTTCTCGTTCCCGCGCGGGCCGGGCGCGCACCGGACGATAGTGGCGAGAGTGAAACAGACCTATCGGCGGCCACAGCTGCGTCCTAAACCAAGATTAAGGCTCTACGCCGATTTTCCGAACGCAAATTCTTGATCTGAACGCACGGAACGTCATCATTCAGCGCCGGACACTAAATTTGGTCGAAGACATCGCATAACATAATTAAAACTGGTAAATTAATAAGTTGCAGCGCCTGAAATGAGCCGAACGCTATACGTCTCACTCTAGCGTCCAGTGCGAAGGCATTCGCGCCACGACAATTGAGTTGAGTTGAATTGAATTGAGTCGGTTTAAACGTAAAAATGGTCGGGTGGGTATAGCCGCGCGAGAGAGAGACGAACGAAAGGCGGGTTGGCCGAGACCGCTGCCTTCTTCTCCTCGACTTACGCCGAGTCGCGACTAGTGAACGTCAGCGGTCTGACGTGGACGGCCGTATCTGCGTTTGTCCGTGTTACGTTTGACAGCTTCTGAAAAAAAAAACCGTTTCGCGCGTCTTCTGTCAAGCTTCCAAACACAAACTTTTTAAGTGCTTTCGTGCAGATAGACTTAGTGGTGTTTATTCGATTTTTGATTGAATCGTAAAGGAGTTTTGGAACATATTTGCAGTGTAATTAACTATCGGCTTGGACTAGCCGTTGAGACGTTATAAAGTGATGAATCAGCGAACGCCGGCTAATTAACAACGTCACTGCTACGAAAACAAATCTAAGGTCTACCCGCTGTAAATTAGCTACTGGGATATTGTAAGTAATGCTTTTGTTTAGTTTTTTGATTAGTAAACTAATTTAAATTTTGGTCACTTCGCGGTTTTTCTGACTTGACTGATTAGCTTAATGACGTTGATTCCGTTCCTAATGACCTAATCAATTGACAATAAAAACAGTTCTTTAAAACATTTTAGATTCAATTTTAAGATGATGCTCGTCACATTAAATTTTTAATTAAGTTACGTTCAAAAATAATTATTTTCTAATTGCCTTATTTGTAGAGGTGGGGGTGGCGTTTTAAAATGTAAACTTATACCACATGTGAAAAAAAGTTTGTCACTTTTTTCGTAACAAATAAATGTAAGGGGAACTGCGAAAAAGTTTTCGCGCCAAGTTGAATATCACCTCATCATTGTGGGTGCCGCTGCCGTCACGTAAAAACATGAGAATATAATGATGAAATGAAATGGTAAATTATATTTTTGAAGTGCAAGAGTGAAAAAGTAGCAGTGGGGCGGGGCGTCCCATGCCAACAAACAGCTGATTGGTTCGAATGCCATGTGTCGCGTTTTTCCGTAGGTATAATTTTTTTTCTCAACTTTTTCATTTTTAATTTTCATATGACCCATTTTTCAGCCAGTTAATTTAAAATGTTTTATTTTTGCTATCGGTAATGTTGGCATGCATGTTTGGTTGAATATTTTTTTAACTTTTTAATTAATATTATGCAGATGATCATATATGAAAAAAGATAAGTTTGGATATTCTAACGTGGAAGCCACATGAGGAACCTCTGAAAAATGTTAATTATTGTCAAACTTTATTTACTTTTCGTTTAGCAAAGGATCAGTATTTTATTTATTAAGTATAAAATAGTACTAACGTAAAATAATTATATAAGTATAATCATAATTATTATAGATAAAAGTTCTGTTTTATATAAGTGCAGTGAATAGCATTTATTTTGACATTTAAAAATGCATGTTAGGTTGAATATTTTTTAAAGTTAATTATTTTTATGTAGATGATAATATATGAAAAAAAGATACGTTTGTATATTCTAACGTGGAAGCCACTTAAGGATCCTCTGAAAAATATTGGTAAAATTTATTTAGTTTTCGTTTACATGAGGATCAGCTTTTTATTTAAGTATAATTATGCATAACTAACGTAAAATAATGTAACAAAATATTTATGTAAGTATGTACTTAAAATCATAATCAGTTTAGACAAAAGTTCTGTTACTTAGTGGAAAAATATAAATAAAGATTGAATAGCATTTATTTTGACATTTTAAATCTCCAAAATATATCAAAATATTATGAACATTCAACAAATTATATAAAAAAACTTAGTCGTCTATTTTTTTATTTGATCAAATATTTTATAAACATAATTAAAAATCTTTGATCATCTAACTCATCAGATAATCTTTTCCTTAATATCCTGTGTTTTGTTATTCTGAATAAAAAAATATAGAAATTTAAATAACATTACATTACAAGAAAATCATTAAAATATTTTTTTTAACGGGCTAAATGCCTTTATTAACTAGCTAATACATAAATAAACACTACCTACATCTATAAAATATTGTGTTTCATATTATAATATGAAAAAAATCAGGCTATTGGTACGCCTTATATAAATATTCTGTAAGAAAGTAACGGTCTTACCAAAAAAAATAATTAAGCACACCCTAAACATATGTTAAGCAGCGTTTAACTCCTTAGTCGCGCCACAAATCTTCATTTAAGTACTAGTGGTTTTACCACAAAAAATTTAACACACCTTAAACCTGTGTTAAGCACTGATTAACTCCTAAACATGCCATAGTCGCGTGTTTAAATATAAGCAACCACATATTCTGATTTAAGTATCTAGTGTCTAACCTTTGTCTAACACAATTTTGTTGGGACATTTCTAATAATTTTTGATGCTTATCTTTAGACACTGTCTAGATAAACAGGTGTCTAAAAGTAGTTATTTGGGTTAACACGGTTAGTGTCTAATCGTTGTCTGAACTCCATTATGTTGTGACATTTCTAATCATTTTACACGTTTATCTTTAGACACTGTCTAGCTAAACAGGCGTCCAAACCTTGATTTTTGTGGTAACGTGATTACATTTTGGAACCATTAGGTACAAGTAACAGAGCCAATAGCAGTTCTCTAATAAGGTATTCTAATGAATTCGATCATTTTCGCCAGCTTATATAGGTAAGTACGTTTATTCTTATCAATTAAACTAAATATTATACTTAGTACAAATTTCAGAGCATTTTATATTATTATTAATTTACAAAGGATGTCTTGGCTATCCTCTACTCTGAGTAGATGCCAGGGCCCTATTTAATAAAGCTGACAATTCGACATACGAGTATATGTCAAAAAATGACATAATTGTAGAATTGTCGCGCTTAGGCTGTTTAATTAAAGTGACAAATATGTCAAAAACCGACCGGTGAAATCTTGACATATTTGTCATCTAAAAACGCGTTTAATAAAACTCGACATATGTCAATAAACCACAGTCAAATTTAATCTGACAATAAGAAAATTGTCGTGACAAATTTGTCAATTTTCCACCATGACAATTTTGTCGCCTGTAAGTTTTATTAAACAGAAAAACTGTCGAATTGTCACTTATTGACATATGTCGGACTTGACGGATTGTCAGCTTTATTAAATAGGGCCCAGGTCACACTCGTGTGTGACATGGCACCTTCTCCGAATTCAAATTTATCAATTTTAATTTTGTGTTTTTGAGGGTAGATGAGTGACCATTGCTATATTATTTTAGTACTGCAGTGGTTATTTACCTACTCATTACTTGTATAATAATTTTGTCTTTTGTCCAGTAGAATTGTTTGATAAGCTTTTTACATATTAGGGATATTATCTAGATCAAAACCATGATTAATTGGCCTACTTGAATCATCTTTGTTATGAAAATGTCCTGTTTTGTGTACCTAATAAATATAAATTAGGGCGGGTACAGATTAGTAGAGTACAGAGTTGTCTTATGCCCATTTTCACCAGTGGCACCTAAAGAATCCCCTAACTTCGGATCCCTTAGCGTAAGACGTCACCTAAATTTTCACGGTGCTAAGTGACAGGTTGTTAAGGGACACTTATGTAGGTGACAGTCGCGAAGAATGCACGGTGAAAATGAAAATGAAGTTAAAGGTAGAGTTAGGTGATGCCTTACGCTAAGGGTTCCGTAGTTAGGGGATTGTTTAGGAGCCACTGGTGAAAATGGGCATTACTCTCTTTTTGAACCCTATCAGCCATCATATCTAGAAGTATTAACCCTTTTCTAACACATATTCCTTTACACAACCTGTGAAAAAAAAATCTGAAATTTATCTTTTATTGGCATTTTCTCTGGAAAATAATTCTGTCATTATTAATTTATTTATTTAATAGCACAAAATACAGAATGTAATCCATACACGATAGTGAAATAATAATCAAAAATTATTGTTCTTAATTACATTCCAAGCTCTTGAGTGCCTAATTGCGTAACAATAATAAGTATATAACACTAATAATAATTACATTTGCTCAATAGATAAGTACAAACAAACAAAATTAAGTTAGAAATTTGACATTATATAGAAAATATATGAAATTAAAAGAAAATAGTTTTTAATTATTAAGTATAAATTCTTACTCAGTCATAATAAAATAAATGACTATGTTAATATTTGCAAATAAAGCATCGTAAATGCATCGCATATAACAATAAAACTAGATAATAGAGAATGATTGCGAGATATCTTCCCCTACAATAAATTAATTAATATATGCTTCGGCAGTTTTCAAAGACATTTGCAGTGGTATACACTTATTGTTTATGCCGTAATTTGTTTTTAATAGAGTACCTATAAAGAATATTAGAGACAGTATGTTATGCCTTTACGCTAGTAAAATTAATCATTTAAAAGTCTTTTTGCCTTATCATAAAATATTCAAACATCACTAACCTGCCAGTAGTAGAACTGTGTTTTGTCTCATTTCCATGCGTCAAATTTTACATGAGCGAGAAATAAACAAAATATATTTTAGCTATGCAGGGTGACTTTAATTCACTCGGAATGATTCCGTGTAGGAAGCGACTGTTTCTGATCGTTTATTATCTCGGAATTGCATCACGACGGAAAACTATTGTCGGGATTATATCCGTGCTTATGCAGCTGAGTTGTCGAATCTGCGGTGCGAGTACGAATCTTTTCGATAAATAAAATTCGATAAAATTGACAGTTAAAATCGATAAAGTGGGTTTTATTCGATAAAATTGACAGTTAAAATCGATAAAGTGGGTTTTACCGATTATAACTGTCAATTTTATCGAATTTTATTTATCGAAAAGATCCGTACTACTCGCGCCGCTGAACAGGAAATTTCTCTAACGGAATGTGATTTCGAAATATAAACGATGAAGACAGTCGCTTCCGACACGGATATCATTCCGAGTGAATTAGAATAACGCTGCTGGTTTGACCTCAAATTTAGCGAAAATGTTTGTTTCATCGTGCGTTTATGGCTTAAGACGTTTTAATTTTTTACAACTAAGGCGCTTGGTATTTCTCTTGTAATAACGTAGAAAATCTGTTACAGGATACATAATTATTATTAATAATATTAATTATTGCTAAGATGTATAATTATCAAGAAATACTTCAATTGAAATCAATAACGTAAAGTTAAACAAAATTAATCCTTAATTTTAAAAAACTGAACATATTAAAATTGGCCAACAATCCCTTGACATAGTAAAGTTAATAAATAAATGAAATGGATGTATTAACACATATCAATTATTTAAATATAATTACATTTATTACTTATAATAAAATAGTTTTCCGTTTATTAAACAAATACACACTCTGTCATTCCGATTGAGAAAGTGACGTCACGCGCGTTTTATGTCACGTGACTTCGGAGTGATGTGATTACATTTTGATCATTAAATTAAAATTATATTCCTTAAAAATAAACAAAAATATTGTGTTTTATAGGATCTCCGTCACAAAAACTACCTTTTCGCGGCAAAATTATATTTTTATTTTAATACAGTCAATATCCCAATTAAATCAGAAGTGACAAAACGTAGTTTAACTTTTCTTATTAATATGAGCCTAAGTATTAATAGAAAGGTTACTTCTTTTTTTAAGGTGTTCGATATAGATGTAATTATTTATCTTGATTCTGGCACAATGCACTTATCGTGGTATGACCACGAAAGAAAAAAAAAGAACAACTACATTTATATTTAATTTATCTCGCTCTGAATTTTCCCAACTCTATCTCTCAATGAGGTTTTAATCAACGTAAGGTTAAATAAGGCCTGCTATTTTTAGAGAATTCTTAACACATCACAAGTATTTAAAGAACCAGATTAAAGTAATTGCGCGCTCTATTTTGAAATGATCGCATCATTTTGTTCCTTTACATTCTTGCTTCATTGTACCTAATTAGAGTGAAGTGACTCATTTGTATCCCAACTCAGAATGAATCAGTCATTTTAATTGAAACAACGTTCATTAGCTTTGATTAATATTAAAAATTTAAAATGTAATCTACCGCCAGTAAAAAGTGTGTCCCCTTTATTTTCTTACATAAAAATAACGTTAGAAATGGAAACATCTCACCATTTAATGACAAACAGAACAGCCTCTGACATCAACTTTTATAACCGTTCAAACAATTACATCTAATCATATTGCCCTCTCAACTTGCGAACAAGAACATCATAGGAGGAAAAGAGACAAATATAAAACCCCCGCTACGCCCATCAATGTCTAATTGCTTTTATTATTTTAAGGCATCGTAATCATTATGGCTGCAATAAAAATTGTAATTACTTCTCATTAGTTCAATTAAGAATTTTCTAGACACGGTTTAGTTGATATGTTGATTGCAAAATGGTTTGGTCTAGTGATGCATTGTTGAGAAAGCGGCGGTTTTATTACTATTACGTTATTATCAATTCCCTTGTCTGTGGGTGAAATCCGATGCCGATAATCAATAAATTTTATGAGTGTTAGACACGGCTCATATCAATCAATATTAATGATCATTCTGAAATTTGGAACTAATCGTAGTATTTTAATTTTTAATATCCATAAGTTACTAATCTCTTTCGATAGATACTTAACGACTACAATTAGAATTTTTATAACGGTCCAGTCTGCCGACAAACGGTCATGAACAAATTCAAAAAGTACACGCCTGTTGCCTGCCAACTATAAAACTAAACGATACAGGCACTATAGACAACTCTACAAAGTTTTTACTAAAAAAAGCTAAACACAAACACGAATTTATAAATAGAACACTTAACCTAGTGAAGCGAAAAAAGAAAATGCGGAGACAGCAAGAAGTCGGGCGAACAAAAAAGGATTCTCGCGAGGCGGGAGAAAAACTTCACCAAAAAGTTTCCATGCACGTGTTTACCACGTGGTCTTGGGTGAAAAATCGCGCAGGCCCCGCGCGGTCCTTGCATGCCACCCCCCACCTCCTTTCCCCCGGGACGCTCGAGAAGTCCATTCTAAGCGAAACAGACGGGAAGATGCGAACACATGGCAACTTTCGATCTATTCCAAAACTTGAACTCGACTTTGTACTTTGCACTTTCTAGACTGTTGTTAGTATTTAAAAAATCTCCAATTCCAATAGGGAAAAACGATATTATTAACAATTAACTTTTATGTAGACGAAAAGAAAAATATATTGATTATTTCAACTACCGTTAAGCCATTTCTTTGACTATTCCAATATTTTCTATTATTTCCAGTTGGCACGACGGTACCTGACACGGCAGCAAGCTGTTTTACCCTTACTTGAAGACGTCTTCCCTACACAGGGAATTCCTATTTGCCAGTGGCTCCGGTAAGTTTACATTTCTTCTTTTAAATAACCCATAGGTATCAACTGGTTGCGAAATTCTGGCTTGGCATTTCAAATTTAAACAACCGTTTTATTTTAAATAGGCTTACGTTTGGCCTGTCGTCTGATGTGAAGCGACAAAGGTCGACGGTGTAACATATGCTGGTTTAGAAAGAAGTCACATGTTCTCGAATTTTGTGGTTCTTGAACATGCGGGTTTCCTCACGATGTTTTTAGAACGAATGTGATAAATAGTAATTAGTCGATTGTATAGCTAGCCAGAAGAAAACTATAAAAGGGTCGACCACCATAGACATACAATTATAGACTACTTTAAACAAACGGAATCGTTCGCCGAGACTATTCTCCCCAAACACCTTATTTCCACGGCCCATGCCGAGCTACCTTAGAATATAAAGGTAGGTGGTAGGACTAACTCTTCAGCGAGTGTCCATCTGGGTTGGTAGCACCGCTTTGCTCGTGAACTCTGCCGCCAAGCAGTAATGTGCGAGCATTACTGTGTTTTGGTTATATGAGCAGAGTTGAGAGTAGCCAGTGAAATTACTGGTGTTATGAGACTTAATACTTAATGTCTCAGGGTAACGCGCGCACTGCAGTGCCACGCCGGCCTTTGTGTTTTAAAGTTCGCCGGCCCGTAACAATTACACAGTACCACTACTCTGTAAATGTTACGGGCCGGCGTTGTGCTTACCATCAGACAAACGATCAGCTCGTCTCCTTAACA
Source organism: Crocallis elinguaria (assembly GCA_907269065.1). Taxonomy (NCBI): domain Eukaryota; kingdom Metazoa; phylum Arthropoda; class Insecta; order Lepidoptera; family Geometridae; genus Crocallis; species Crocallis elinguaria. The sequence goes on along the minus strand of OU026070.1, from coordinate 3,839,898 downwards.
AATAGATTAAAAAAAAACCAGCTAAACCTTCATTTCACCGTCCCACTGCCACCCACTATTTACTAACCTTTCAATACGAACTTCAAAAGTCACGCAGCGAAAACAGTTTCTTCAAACCTCAAAATTATTACAAGTGTAGAAAGTTTTTTCAAACTCATTCAACTTCATTACGAAAACCAACTCGCGTGTGTTTAAAGTAATTACAATGTCAATGCATAAATTACGATCCACATAATAACAGCTTTGGTAGCACACATATGTGAAATATTTTATCTTAAGTATTATCTCATGAGGACTGAAAAGGGTATGGGATAATTATCGATATTTATCCGGTACTAAATTAGCGGTATAATAATCCAGTGAGTACCGGTATAATAATTCAGTCTGTAATACGACTGATGTGCAATTAGTTATATTACGACTTTCATTGCGCCCTATGGATAATCTCGTGTAAAAAATGGAAATGTAATCTTAATAATTTGATTACCATTTTTATGTTTCAAACTTTCATATGTATATTATCGTTGATATGAAGCAATCTACAACTTTTAAGCGATCTGAATTCGCGTCTTCAAATTAATAGGAATCTACGAATATAACCACGAGAAAGGGGATCAAATAATATACATGGTAAATATCCTGTTTCCAGGTATGATTTTCGTAGATTCAAATTAACTTGCATGCACAAGATCTTACCATGATAGTTTAAAAACCTATTAAACAAAGAAAATAAATGCTGCTACCATATTAAACGCGTCGAAAATATCTATACAAATAAATAAAATTGAAGCGTCGGTTTTTAATATCAAAATAACTGTTTTTTACTAAATGCATATGAATGTATATACGGTACATACAACTAATCAAACATTTTTAAAATTTTTGTCTGTCTGTCTGTCTGTTTGTTCCTAGTAATCTCCAAAACCGCTGGACCGATATTGACGGGACTTTCACTGGCAGATAGCTGATGTTACAAGGTATAACTTAGGGGCTACTTTCATTTTAGAAAAAGAATTAGGGTTCCGCTCAAAAAAATAAAACCCATGAAATCCAATATCTCCGCGTGGGTGGAACCGCGGGCAGCAGCTAGTGATCAATATAGCGGTACGTACTCTTATTCGAATTCTACAGAAATAGCTCGGTTATTCAATCCTCGTTATCTCATCTCTTTCATTCGCTGCTTGTATTAAGGGCCAGTAAAAACTATTAACAATTTAACAGACTTACTAGTGTTTGTTTATGCCAGAGTTAATATCGATACTTCCGACTAGCAGACCGATTTAACTCGATTAAGGATTAACTAAAATGGGGTAGAGATTTTAAAAGTCACTTATCTTGTCATGTGAAAGAGATAAAATTTTATCGAGCTATCGGGAAGTAAAATAAGACGCAAGGAAGATTACCGAATGATGAAAGATGCATCATTCTTGCTATGTAATACGAGTAATAAAAACTTAAGCTGTTTTCTGATTTAAATCATAAACATAAGCAAAAATAATTCTTTTTTTAAATTGGTCAAGATGAAGAGGTCAAAACAAGTTAGTTGGTAATTAGTTAGTTGTTAGTGGTAGGACCAACTCTTCCGCGAGTGTCCGTCTGGGTTGTTACCACCGCTTTGCTAGTGAAGTCTGCTGCCAAGCAGTAATGTGCAAGAATTACTGTGTTCCGGTTTAATGAGCAGAGTAGCCAGTAAAATTACTGGGCTTATGAGTCTTAATACCTAATGTCTCAGGGTAACGAGCGCACTGCAATGCCACGCAGGCCTTTGTGTTTCAAAGTTCTGAGTGGCACTGCAATTGTTATGGGCCGGCGTTATGCTTACCATCAGGCAAACGACAAGTTCTTCCCGTTACCAACTTGTATAAAAAAGTGAAAAAAAAAACTGTGTCACAGATAATATACTAACGCGAAATTTCCAGTTGTATAATTACTTATATCTCTAGTTTTAATCTGTATGGTCATATATCTAAAGACCGAGGGCCTCAGTCAATATGCATTGACAGGTGCTGTCAGGTACAGATAGTTGTCAAGATAAGTAGTAATGAGGTGGTTTTCATTACAAAGTCCGGCTTTACTTGTTGACAGCACAGTGATCCCACATCGATATCGATATAGGTACTTAATTGTTTATCGATAATCATTCTATAAGGGCCCAACTGTGTAATCAGTTCTTTTATTTATTTATCTTATGGAGGTAAGCTTTTGATCACCACCTCACCTGATCTTAAGTACGATGTGTTGAAGATAATGAGTACGTTAAACTTAAACCAGAACTGGCTATTAAATGCAGCTGCGGGAACTTATCGATTATTGCTTGGCAACATATTTTCAACTTGACTGTGGTAGCTAGCAGATAAGCATTAGAAAATATCTTACCACCATGCTATGACTGCATCATGTTTTCTTATCGATATCTCAAACTCGGAAAAAAAAGAACATGAAAATGGTATACTTAAAACCTCCGTTCCTAAGTTCAATTTCTCGTCTTCACGGATTCAAAGCATTGAATGAATCCAATAATTCGTTGAACATTGATGGACATTTCTTAGCTTTCACTGTTCCAACTAAAGACGTGAGTAGGTACATCCATCGCAAACAAGCGCGATTAGATCAACTCCGAGAACTGGTCATAAATCCAACCCTAAAACAACCGCTGTGTTTAGTTTGGAAGCTCCCATCCTAGTAATTATACAATAATTCATACTTTAATAAATACTAATAAATTGTTCCCTCACTCCGCCGCCGCAGCATTATCGACCATTATTACACGATGTAATTACAGCCAATAAATTACCAAATAATACATCAATCAGATGTGTTATAATTTTCTTATTATTACTTTTTTACTCTTAACTGGACGGCGCGGGCAATTTTATTAAAATTATAATGCAGTGTAACCGAGGCCGCCTCAAATTGGGGTAGCTTCAGGCAAAGCTTGTCTTTAATTATATATGTAATGTTTAATGATATATTCTTATAATAAGCTACCTGATCCTCGCGGTGGGCATAAATCAAATATTTCATTAAAATTCGAAGAGCTCACAACCCTTCATTTATAGGTTTGGTTGCAGAATCGGCTAAGTATTAGGTGCGCGTCTAATTTTTGGTGGATATAACGTTTTTGTTTGGACTTTGATGAATGGGATCGATTTAGCATTGAAGGGTTAATTTCGATCGAATTCGTTGGTGCAATTATTATTTTGGTAATCGATACTTAACTGCTTGTTTTTTGTGTTTAATCTTTTTACGTGAAAAACGGAATGTGACTCAGTGGTGTCGACTCTGGCGTTAATTTCAGTTTCAGTCCCTTTTTTTTTTAATAAAACAGGAGAAATGGGATGAATGTAATTTAGACCTGACATATTAGTGGCTTCTATCTAGTGTAAATTTAAAGGTCATGAATTTAGTGGCATTGTGTGGTGAATTATTTATTTAATTATTATAGACAAATAGGTCTATTTCACACAGTGTTGAAAGTCACTATGTAGTTATTTGTAAGAAGGTTTCTTGGTTCGTACGGTCAGCATTATGATCTGCACTCTCTCTGAGAAGGCCTGTGGCCCAGCAGTGGAATCGTAATGAGTTGATGGTGACTGCAAATAATTGTTATATAACATTTCTATATTTCTTTGTTTTATCCTTTTTTTGGTATAAATAAATTGTTTTAACGCTTGGAGAAAATTACTTTGTCTAAATCCCCATATCATAGTGGTCAAACGCTAATGTACAGTGAATAAAAACCTCACTGTTAAAGTATGTACATAAGTATAATAATGATTAAATTAACAGTTTTTTGTTAATTAGGATAAAACCAATTAGGTACGATGAATTCGAAAAACAGCTTTGTGGGTGGCCTAAAACATCTCGAAAGTGATGGAGATGCCCTTAGGCTAAGAATACCAATTATCTTCTTTAAATTTCATTAAGAGAGTGATTAAGTAGGTAACTCTTAATTTATGTGAAAGTTAGGTTAGTGGGAGGACTAACTCTTCTGCGAGTGTCCGTCTGGGTTGTTACCACCGCTTTGCTCGTGAAGTCTGCCGCCAAGCAGTAGTGTGCAAGCATTACTGTGTTCCGGTTTGATGAGCAGAGTATCCAGTGAAATTACTGGGCTTATGAGACTTAATACCTAATGTCTCAGGGTAACGAGCGCACTGCAGTGCCGCGCAGGCCTTTGTGTTTCAAAGTTCTGGGTGGCACTGCAATCGTTATGGGCCGGCGTTATGTTTACCATCAGGCAAACGACCAGCTCGTCTCGTTACCTAATAACATAAAAAAAAGGTTTAGTTTGAAAAATATAAATACAGAAAAATATTATTAAATTTAACTTTAAAAGTGATGTACGTGATTTAAATACTAGAAATAAACATAAAATTGTAGTAAGTATCCTAAAACTAATAAATCGTTCCTGCCTAAAAGTGTCAGAGTCTACCTACAGTGAAATTTCTAAAACTATAACTGAATTGCCACAAGCAAAGTTTCAACGTAGTTAAGAATTAATACTATAAAGTTACGTACGTAAGTGATATATGTGATTTAAATACTAGAAATAAACATAAAATTGTAGTAAGTATCCTAAAACTAATAAATCGTGCTTGTAATTTTTTTAGTAGACATCGTAGAAACTTGTCTGGTTTTTCGTGCGTGGTCCGTGATTGATGCATAACAATCAAGCATGTATTAGCATCTAATGTGCCCCTATGATGCACTCCGCGACAAAATTTTGTCGATGCTAATGTCGTGCATTTGTCTCATATTCACACGAAAAAGAGAGAGACAAAACATGTAGACAAAATAATGCGTTGGCGTGCCAGCGGCGCAAGGACGGATCTTTTCGGTCGATAAAATTCGATAATATTCGATAAAATTGACAGTTCAAATCGATAAAACCCACTTTATCGATTCGAACTGTCAATTTTATCGAATATTGTCGAATTTTATCGACCCGAATAGATCCGTACTTGCGCCGCAGGTCAAGAAACAAGTAGGCTCCGTGGCTAAATTGGTAATAGCCCTTTCTACAAAGCACGAAGCCCGTGGTCCGATCCCCGGCCGGGGCAAAGTTTGAACATAAACTTGGTCATAACACTATAACATACCGGATTAAGAATCTTCTCCTTTTTGGAAGTTGGTTAAAAACAATATATACTTTTTTATGTTATTGGTAACGAGACGAGATGGTCGGTTGCTAGATGTTAAGCATAACGCCGGCCCATAACAATTGCAGTGCCACTCAGAACATTGAAACACAAAGGCCTGCGCGGCACTGCAGTGCGCTCGTTACACTGAGACATTAGGTATTAAGTCTCATAAGCCCAGTAATTTCACTGGCTACTTTGCTCATCAAACCGGAACACAGTAATGCGTGCAGATCACTGCTTGGCGGCAGACTTTACGAGCAAAGCGGTGGTACTAACCCAGACGGACACTCGCAGAAGAGTTAGTTCTATCACTAACTCTATACTGAGAGATTTCTTGCATAAAATCATAGGTACAGTGGCATGGCTCGCAGTGGGATGTGACTACTTATAATGATTGCTTAAATCAGCTCCCGACGATTCGATAGCATAAATAGCATAATAACAATGGTTAAATCAAGTGCCGTCTTCCTAGTAGGGGGACTGGTAAACCAGCGGGTAATAGCTAAATTATCTTAATATTGAAGAGGAGCAATAATCAATTTTCAATGTACAATGAATTCATCATTGCTTTTGGAGAAGTCTATACTAATATTATATAGACTAATCTGTGAAACCACTGGTCGGATTCTGAATGCTCTTTCACTAGTGGAAGGTGATATAGTAAATTTTTATATTTGATGGAATCAGGCGTTACTTTGCGGAAATCCATAACATTCATTGACAAGGATACTGCAGTTCAGCGTCACGAGTAAGTAACATTTACTGGGAATAACCAGTAAGGGTTGGCAAAGCCATCAGTAACTGGCAATAACCAGTAAGGGTTGGCAAAGCCAATCAGTAACTGGGAATAACCAGTAAGGGTTGGCAAAGCCATCAGAAACTGGGAATAACCAGTAAGGGTTGGCAAAGCCAATAGTAACTGGGAATAACCAGTAAGGGTTGGCAAAGCCAACAGTTACTGGGAATAACCAGTAAGGGTTGACAAAGCCATCAGAAACTGGGAATAACCAGTAAGGGTTGGCAAAGCCATCAGTAACTGGGTATAACCAGTAAGGGTTGGCAAAGCCATAAGTAACTGGGAATAATCAGTAAGGGTTGACAAAGCCATCAGAAACTGGGAATAACCAGTAAGGGTTGGCAAAGCCATCATTCAGTATAGATCGAACTTAGGCCATTAGACATTCTTTATTGCGGAATTGAAACTATAAATTACTCACTTTATGTAATCTTATGTAAATTTTTATCCTGATTTCTGATTATACGAAAGAAATCTTGGTTTCGCGACGTAAGAGAGTGGACTGGGATTCGGAGTGCCGCCGACCTCTTTCTCTCATTGCTTGAAACTAGTTAAGAAATGCGGAGCTGACTGCCAACCTTCATTAGTTGGAGAGGCACCTGAAGAAGAAGATCAGCCTATTAATCTCCCATTGCTGGGATACAGGCCTTCTATCGCAGAGTCAGAGTATAAATAAATAAATAAACGCTTACACTCATACCCCCGCACTAGGATTCCCTGTGTCGCAGGTGGTATGGACACACACAGATACACATCACAAACATCCAAGACCCGAGAACAAACTTTATGTTTACACAAAATCTGCCCCGGCCGGGAATCGAACCCGGGACCCCTCGCTTTGCAGGCAGGGTTACTACCAACTTGGCTACCGAGCCGTCAAGTATAGTAAAATTACTTATCTTAAATTACTAACCTACTTACTTTTTCTTAATTAGACATCGCATTTGGTTAGCATTTGAACGTCGCATAGCGGTGTTGCGGTCAATCTTTGTATTGATAATGACTAAAATGAAACGTTGATTAAACTATAATAGTTTCCTTGTGCTCTTAATGAGACATTAATTAGTAATAATGATTAAGTTTTAATTTATCTGGGTTAATTTAGATCGGTAGTATTTGTATTATAGAAATAGATGCAGATCAATTTAAATTGTACAACTTTTAAGGGTATATAGCGCATATTTGTAACTTTATTTTTACACTCCATTTTTTATGCAAGGAATAGTAATAGTTGAAACTTTAAACAGGATTTTCTTAAAACGTTATAACTGTAACCTTTTTTTTATGTTATTAGGTAACGAGACGAACTGGTCGTTTGCCTGATGGTAAGCATAACGCCGGCCCATAACAATTGCAGTGCCACCCAGAACTTTGAAACACAAAGGCCTGCGCGGCACTGCAGTGCGCTCGCTACCCTGAGACATTAGGTATTAAGTCCCATAAGCCCAGTAATTTCACTGGATACTCTGCTCATCAAACCGGAACACAGTAATGCTTGTACACTACTGCTTGGCGGCAGACTTCACGAGCAAAGCGCTGGTAACAACCCAGACGGACACTCGCAGAAGAGTTAGTCCTCCCACTAACAAAACCTGAAGCTGTTTTCGAAGAACTACGCCCGAAATAAGGTATCACACGCGTGATTTGCTTTTATCTGAAACAACATAGACTATTCTATCCTGCCCATCAACTATCTATATGCAAAAATCACGTTGACCACTTGCTTCGTTGCCGCGTGAAAGAATGTTAAAAACCAACAAATTTATACGCATTTATATTATGTATAATGCATAACGAGTCGTACGTAAAACTTGCAGTGTCATCCAAAATTTTGGAACAGAAAGAGGTCTGCGCTGCACTGCAGTGCGCTAGTTACCCTTAAAGAATAGATGTAGGTACTCTGATAAACCCGTGTTTCTCATTTAATATTTTAATACCTGTAACGATTTTAATTATGAAGTGGTGGTCCAAGGTCGCGCAACTAGTGTTTATCCACGATGATTGGACATACGTGATTAACACTTCTTTTTATCTTTAGAGATAAAAACTAATTTTCAACAAAAAAGGAGCAATGTGCACAGAGAAAAATTAAAGTACCGACCCGCTGTATAATAGTATCCAGGACACAAAAAATAATAATGTAAAACGCAACCCGCCGCCAAGTTCTAATTAAAATGATTAACTTAATGGCCTTCGTCATTAGCGATTTTAATTCTGAATCGCGTATTTTTTTTTGCTTGAAATTATAACTCTTGCCTCCACTTTACGATTGAGAAGTTTACGACCATCGTAATGCACTAATATTGGCATTGTTCTGTGTATTTTTATAAGCACAGCTTCTGTGAATTTGTGAGGTACAAAGAGAACAAAACGCTTACAATATCTACAAAATTATGAATACGAATAGACAACTCCTTCCACTCGAAGACTAGTGACCGCTGGTTTTAATCGGTTTGGAATCGAAAACGAACACGAGATTGTTAGCCAGTAAGGCCCTCGGTCCGCCTACATACGTGACGCTGTATGAACAAATATCACAATTATCTGAACTCACCCCACAAAAAACCACTTGTAGATGCCTGTTTAGCTAGACATTGGTGTCAATTCTATCATTACATACCTAAACTAATTTTAGTTTCGCTCTCTCTCTTTCCAATGCATAACATGAGAAAGAGACGGAAGATGTCTGATAGACCTAAATTTTGTTTTAGAGCTGTCAAATATCTTTCGATCTTGATAAATTAGATGCCACTGAATTCATTGCCATTAAATTTACACTAGACACAAGCAAGTGGATTAATTTGACAGGTCTAAAATATATTCCATCTCTTTCTCATGTTATGCATTGGAAAGAGAGAGAGCGAAACTAAAATTAGTTTAGGTATGAAATGATAGAATTGACACCAGTGTCTCAATATGTAACGTGTCTAAAATGATTAGAAGTGTCACAAAAGACCATGGTTAGATAACGGTTAGACAGTATATAAATCAAAATTTGTGGTTTTTTTTTTTTTTTTTTTTTTTTTATGCCATAGGTGGCAAGCAAGCAGACGGCCCGCCTGATGGTAAGCAGCTACCGTCGCCTATGGATATCTGCAACACTCGGGGTATTACAGATACGTTGCCGACCTTTGAAGACTCTGTTCATCCTTCTTTTGAAGAGCCCCATATTGTATCTTGTCGGAAAAACCGCAGGTGGGAGCTCGTTCCATAATCTGCATGTCCTCGGTAGAAAAGATCGTGAGAATCGCACCGTGTGGGATTTCCACGTTTCAATTAGATGTGAATGAGCTTTCAACCGTTGGCGGCTAGTTCGGTGATAAAAACGTGACGCCGGCATCAGGTCAAAAAGCTCTTCAGAACACTCCCCGTGATATATGCGATAAAAGATACATAGAGACGCGACGTCTCTACGCAAACTTAGTGGCTCAAGGTGTTCGGTGAGCTTGGGGTCGTCGACAATTCTAACAGCTCTACGCTGTAGTGCATCAAGTGGGTCAAGTTGATACTTGGGTGCTCCATTCCAGAGATGGGAGCAGTACTCTACGTGAGGACGGACTTGCGCTTTATAAAGCAAAAGTCTTTGGCTCGAAGTAAAGTACCGCTTCGCTTTATTGAGCACACCAAGCTTCTTTGACGCAAACTTGGCCTTACTTGCAATATGACCGCGGAACTGAACATTTGAAGAAATGTCGACGCCCAAGATCCCGATGCTCTCAGAAACCTGGAGAGGAGTGTTCTGAAAATGCGGAACCACAACAAAAGGAGCTTTTTTAGCGGTAAACGCGCAAACCTGTGTCTTCGTCGGGTTGAACTGGACCAGATTCCGTTCGCCCCAGTCTGAGACCTGGTCAAGAGAGGCCTCAACTTCAGACACCAGTTTGTTCCTACTCTCTTCAACTTCGGCACGAGGAGTATTTGCTCGACCGGTATACTGTGCATCACCGGTGCTATCGTCTGCATAGCAATGCATACTACTGGTCTGTAGCATATCATTAATGTGCAGAATGAATAACGTCGGCGATAAGACCGAACCTTGTGGGACGCCAGCGTTGATAGGCTTACTGTCGGAGCAAGAACCGTCAACAACGACCTTAATACTCCGATCAGATAAGAAACTGGCGACCCATGCGCATAATCCCTCAGGAAGGCCGTAAGATGGTAGCTTGGATAAGAGCGCCCTGTGCCATACCCGATCAAAGGCCTTGGCAATATCCAAACCAACTGCAAGTGCTTCCCCTCTACTCTCCACGGCTTCAGCCCAGCGGTGAGTAAGATATACTAGAAGATCACCAGCTGATCGTCCGTGCCGAAAACCGTACTGACGATCGCTGAGAAGCTGGTGCTCTTCTAGGTATCCCAGGAGCTGTGCGTTAACCACACGTTCCATCACCTTGCAGAGTAGAGAGGTAATTGCGATAGGCCTGTAGTTAGACGGATCAGACCGATCTCCTTTCTTAGGGATCGGATGGACAAGGGCGATCTTCCATGAAGAGGGCACACATCTAGTAGAGTAAGAAAGAAGGAAAAGACGCGTTAAGATCGGAGTCAACTCGGGAGCACAGGATTTTAGAACGATGGCCGGGATGCCATCAGGCCCAGATGATTTTCGCACGTCAAGGGACATGAGTTCCTTCCGTACCGCTCTCTGAGAGAAACGTACTTCTGGCATGGTACTCGCACACTGCAGGATTGTCGGCGGTGTGGCGCCCCCATCGTCGAGTGTCCAGTTTGAGGCAAAGAGAGAACCAAGCAAGTCGGCTTTCTCTTTCGCACTGTGAGCCAAGGTGTCATCCGGCCTTCGTAGGGCAGGTAGAGAAGACTGAGAAAAATTGCCTTCAGCAGCCTTGGCAAGTGACCAAAAAGCACGACTCCCAGATGGGAATCCCGCTAATCTGTCGCCAATTCTGCTGATGTGGGCTGCTCTAGCCTCTGCAATAACCTTCTTGCTAGACCTGGATATAGCATTCAGCTTTTTCTTCAAGACAACGGCGTCCGGGTCGTGACATGCAAGTGCTTCAGTCCATGATTTATAGGCGGCGAGTTTCATGCGAGAGGCATCCGCACAGGGTTTGCTAAACCATGGACTACTCCGCCCACCGACACGTACAACAGTACTCGGAATAAAGCATTCCATTCCCTGCAGCACGACATCCGTGACGGAATCTGCAACATTGTCAACATTGTCTGTAGAGAAGCAAAGCTGACCCCATGGGTAGGATGCATAAAATTCACGCAATCCGTCCCAGTCTGCAGACCGATAGTGCCAAACTTTCCGCTTACCAATAGGTACGACGCGAGCATGATCTACGTTTGGCGCTGTCGTGCGCACAAGGCAGTGATCGGAACGTCCAAGGGGCACCTCGACCGATACCTTGTATTGTTCAGGGTGTGAGGTCATAAAAAGGTCCAGCAAAGAGGGATCGTGGCTCTCAACATCAGGGATTCTTGTATGACCTGTGATTAGTTGAGTGAGACCGTGGGCTAAGGCAAGATCATTAGCAACGCGCCCCGCATGGTTGGTGGTCCTGGAACCCAGCCACTCTATATGGTGAGCATTGCAGTCCCCAAGCACGACCAATTCAGCGGATGCAAATTGCTCCGATACTTTGTCAGCTCCCTTCGCGATGTGCTCAAATAACCGAGTTGCCTCCGCATCCCCGCTATGTGACCTGTAGAGGCACGCATAGACTCGGGTTTTACCTCCAAAGTCTGTGCGAATCCACAAAGTCGACAGGTCACGATCTTCGAGGCCAGAGAGACGGCGACAGCAAATATCTTCCCGGACATATACACATACCCCGGCGCGACGCATAAAAGTATGCTCGAGATTGTAGCCAGGGTATAAAAGGTAAGAGGTCTCGGCTGGATTTGATATTTGAGTCTCCGTCAGGAAGAGCAACGCAGGTTTATTAGATTCGAGATGAAAATGAACCTCGTTAAGATTCGCATGCAGACCCCGAATGTTACAGAAATCCACTTGAAAAGTGGAATCGGTGGCCGCTGAAGAAACGCTCTTCTTTGATTTTAACATGGCCATGGAGGATTAAATAGAGTGGAAGGAGTACAGCATGTAATGGCACTACATCCCATGACAAAGTGCAGGATTGAGTATAGTCAGCCTCGAGTAGACAATTGAGTGAATGATGGGCACGGGAGACGGAAGGGCCCCCGGTCCCCCCTGGAAGGCATTGTCGGGATCCACTCCGGTCTCCTACTCCGGCACGACAATGACTCCATAGGATTTTACACCGGATGGCGGGACAGCCTCCCGGGGCGGAGGTTAACAAGTGATCCCTGGGTTCGGGTCCCCTACTGTCCAGCGGGCGGCCAGCGGACAGCCGTTTCACCGGGTCTCCCTGGCTCCCGTGCACATCCGTCACGATTACATACTGAAACTGTATTTTCAAACCTGCGGGGTCCCAGGATGGTGGACCAGAACACGCTGCAGGGAAGAACTGGCACTCCTGCCCTTGTGTCGGAACACATCGGTTCAACGAAAAACATAAACCGACATTTGGCGACACGCTCAAACAGGAGGGTGGTAGCGAACCAGACGGACTACTGTGGGAGTCCTACCACCAGTTTAGCTTCAAGTGGAGTTGCAGTTCTGAAAGCACACGCGTCAGTATTAGTGATACATGTGCTAACCGGACCGGCAAGGGATGCGACAAGCACGCCTCCACGCTCATCCCTCAATTAATTTTAATTAAGGTTAATCACTAAGACATATTTAGGAGTTAAATACTGTTTAACACAGGTTTATAGTGTGTTTAATTTTTTGCGGTATGAGACCGTAAAGGTCTAAAACAGTAATTAGTATAATTAGTAAAAGATTTCTGCATTTGTTCGAGGAATTACCATTTGAGTGAATTAAAATAAAAAAACCCTTCATTTGGAGAGTCCCTGTCTTCGTCAGTCGTGATTTCGTGAAGGATGTTAAATGGAGCTACGAACATCTTGGAAGGTGGTAACTTTGTTATTTTGTAATCCTCAATATTTAAATTTCGTCAACGACCTCTCTGGTTGAAAATGTAGAGCTAATCTCTTTAACTTTTGTAATATTAAAAAAAGCTAAAATTAGTTATTATGATTTTTTATATTTCCTATCAAAATTTCAAACTATGTTATGTAAGTTATTACTTTTTAATTGTTATTGTATAGTAATTTTTAGACTGTACTAACACTACTAACATAGCATACATAAGTTTATTTACTTTAATTTAAAATGGATCTAACATGGTCAAGCACAAACTTTTTTGTAATAAACATTTTTCATTTCATTTCACTAAATTATTAGCAATGCGGAAATCTCAAATATTTATCTATTTTAACGCCGACTGTACAGTTAGTACATAATGTATAGCAATTGTTTATTTCAGCAAAATAATAAAAACACAGATTAAAAAGAAAGAGGAAACAACCGTTTTTGTGTAGGTAATTGTTAAATTAATCATGTCATATCCAATCATCATTTTTCTCCTCCTTTTCTAATGTGACTGACTAATTTATTCATTGTGCTGACTTGGAAATTATAATATATGAAATGATATGGAACTGTGTAATAGGTGTAATTGGTAATGCCGTTCCTGTTGCAATAAATAAATTTAAAAAAAAATCATTGGGCTTTCTTGTTATTTCTAATAAATTGTTAAAAAACTCGGCTATTATATAACTCACGTCATTTGTCGTTATTTTCTACCTAGGTTTCGAGCGTGTCCGATGCTCTTCCTCAGGGAGTGCACGTGGTGAGATCGCAACAATCACTGTGTATATTTGTTCACAAAGTTAAAGTTTTCTTCAAAGTTAAAGATGTGTTGATAAACACTGACAAAAATAGTGTCAGTAAAACACATCCACTTAACTTCAATAACAAAAAACATTTACTACTCAACAAAACCGACTTTGCTCACTTATCAAGTTCAAAATACCTTCTCCAACTCCATTCTTACATCTGTTTTACGAAAGGATCCAGACGGACATTTGAATAGCGTCTCATTATCTTTAATTATATACCGATTCTTTGGCAGAAGGGTGCTCGTTTTACTTATTGCATCGGGGAATTGTAGATACATCCGACATTTGAATTATTTACGGATTAATTGTAACAACTATAAAGATAATTCCTCATGGTCTCATTTAGAAAGAGAGGTTGAAACTAAAATTAGGTTTAGGTACGAGATAAAAGATACGACACTATTGTTTTAAAAAAATTGATAGGTACTGAACCAGTTTCAAAACAGAACGTCACTGTTTTATAATCATTATCAAATCCACACGTTTATAGTAGATAAGCATTACGCCATAGCAGTTGCAGAACTTTGAAACATACAGGCTTGCGCGGCACTGCACACGTATAATTAACAATACAGACTACATTCAAGTTTTATGTCGTCTTCGTGGTTTCGTGTAGTGACGTCATCGCTTTCATGCCATCATCAAAATCCACAAAAGCGCAACACGCGACTCCAACTTAACATTAACTGTCATTATAAAAAGTGATCCAAATAGAGATTCTTTTCACCGCCACTTATTAGGGTGAAAAGGGGATGCCGGGGTAAAAAGTGTAATTATGTTGATTATTTAGGCCTTAATGCGCCGACTATCCCTGCCTCCCCCGCGACATCATTAATCGCCACCCCCTCCCCCTAACCACCCCTTCCTTACTGCCTTTATTATTTCGTTTCAATTATTTTTGTGATTATCTTTTTATGGCGGGCGAGCATTAAAAGTCGAAAAAATAACAGTGGACATTAAATGTAATTAGAATTGAAATTACGAGATGTCACCAGTGCTGTTTGTTTGTGCTTTCGGCGCTAATGGGGGTTTGCTTATTAAAAATACGCTGTTTTGGGTAATTGCTAGAAATTACTGAGAGCGAATTTTAGAAGCAAAGCTGATGCTACGGGGGAATTATTTTATCAGCTTATTTTCACTAGATCCAAATGCCAGCTTTAATGCTAAATTGCACTTTACGATATGAAATTTGGCATCTCAATACGTCTAGCAATTATAGAGGATATTTCTGAAAAGAGTGATGGTTAAAACACTGGAAGAGATCTTATTGAAACTTTTAATTATGCTATGGGATAAGAAGATGAGCTGGTCGTTTGCCTGATGGTAAGCGTAGCGCCAGGTAAAGTAAAATAAACGTGTAGGTAATCGTTCTACACTACTTTTATCCTTCAAAGAGATGAAGCAGCAATCTACGCATTCTTCGCCTCTTGATTGCAATTATTTATAGTATAGGAATAGATATTTAGTCTGAGTGTGAGACTATGTGAAGTAGCCAGCCAGTCAGACTGTTGATTATGACACCTTATAAGTACATCAGCCAAAGCCCAATTAAACGAAGAAATTTCTCATAATCGCATCATGGCATGACATTGGTCAAATCGAGTTCGCTCCTCCGTGAAACAAGTTTTTTGTAGCCGAATTCTTTTATTTACTAGCCACAACATAAGTACTGGTAAATATCATTTTAGGCATGCATCAACTACTTATAGGCAAGCCGATATTTCTTTAATAGTTACAATGGGCTCCCAGCCAAGAGCTCATTTGTAGGGCCTTGCAAATGGTTCCAAACAAAGTATGAAACATAAGAACTCTGTTTTTGAGTGTCTTTGAGTTTATGAACTTATCTGTTCTGCAGTCTGCAGGATGTGAACGCGATGCACTGCACAGTACCTTATTTAAAGCTCCTAGGTGACACTGCAATTTACAATTGGACAGACCAGAATATTTCCACACCACGCTTATTCATAAATGCTCAATAGGATAATCTATTCTGTTAACTTCTCGTTGACGGAAGGTGTTACGCGCGAAAACGAGACAAAACAATTTCTAGTAATTAACTAAGTTACGGAACGTTTAAGAATAAGGGGGTTAGTTGCACAAAAAATAAAATAATACATTGTTTTAATCGGGTACTATTCCTATAAATTCCCACGTTTTTTGATTTTTCATTGACTTGCTGTGTTAACATTTTTGTAGATGGAAATTTCATTCAAAACCCACATTCAAATTATAGACACGATTAATAACACATCTATAGTATTAACAAAAACGTACAACGCATTAATTTCTATAGCAACGGAAATATAAAAACACGTATAATTATATTTAATGCTAAGTTGACGCGTGACTCTTTACAATACAACTTGGATTTGCCAACCCTTTGAATCAACTAATGAATACTGAAAAACATCAAACAATTTTCTACTCTAGACGTAAGAAATAAGGTTGAAAGTAAGAGGGTACAAAAGTTAATGTATATTATTATTAAGAGTATTTTATGGATGAGTAATTTTTATTATACACCGGTATTGTGTCGCAGCAATCGTCTATACAAACGTTTTATTGTTGTTTAGTTAATCGTTAAAATCTTTTCGTTTGCGCTCGTCGACACGTTCCTTCAGCTGTATTGGCAATATTGTACGTAGAGAAATTGCCAACTGCTATTTCTAAGTTACAGACCCAAGACCCATTGATAGTTTAATGGGTCTGTCGAATTGACAACTGGTTTTTTTGCTTTGACCGTTCGAGTTGAGGCGTGATCGGCCATACTCGTCGTGCTACTTTGGTAGTTTTGATTGATATATATGAATAGGCTGACTAGCCACCGTGCAAGTTTTTTTTTTTTTGTAACGATGCGAGCTGGTCTTTTGCCTGATGGTAAGCATAACGCCGGCCCATAACAATTGCAGTGCCACCCAGAACTTTGAAACACAAAGGCCTGCGCGGCACTGCAGTACGCTCGTTACCCTGAGACATTAGGTATTAAGTCTCATAAGCCCAGTAATTACACTGGATACTCTGCTCATCAAACCGGAACACAGTACCTAATGCTTGCACACTACTGCTTGGCGGCAGACTTCACGAGCAAAGCGGTGGTCACAACTCAGACAGACACTCGCAGAAGAGTTAGTCCTCCCACTAACAAACTATGGTTAGTAGTGTTGCCTATCGAAAAGAGCTCTGATAATGATGAGCCATTTGAGCAAGCACAGTGAATGAGTAATTGATTTCATTGATCTAACACTCTTCTCGGCTCTTTAATAGTTACCAATTGGACATATTATTATCTGTGTGCTTACGTTCAACCGGCTCACCTGATGGGAAATGATCCCCTGATTATTCAACTTATTTGAGATATTTTAATGGGTCTAACATAATTCTAGTCTTCTAGTCACTGACAAATTCTTCGAACCCATCAAATGTAAGTGTGTTCAAGAGTTTTCTATTGCCATAAAATAAAGTAAAACCATTTTTTTATCGTAGTCATGAAACACAATTAGATTGTTATATATACAGAATAAAATGACCTAATATCAAACAAAAACTAAAAATCGTTTGAACTATCAGACATCAAAATGATCTAAAAATAGTTGAAACGATCTTTAATGTCAGGCAGAGTTCCCAAAATGCTGGCCGCGTATTAAAACCATTATTTTTGGATATATTTTCCATATAATTTAATAGTAGTTATGAAAATAAAAAAATTACCGCTTTTGGAAACTCTGATTCGCTGTGTCGTATACCCAGGTCCTCGTCACTCTCTCTGTCCTGTCACCAACTATTTATGTTAGACTAAGTTTCAATTTAAAACGTGAGTGAATTATGCGCAGCGGGGCTATGTTAAGCTATTTTTATAAAATCACTTAATTATACAATAACCTTCGGTCTGGTCATTATTTGGATGGGTGACCGCTAGTGGAACTCTTCCACCCTTCACAAGGCACGACCACAACATTGTCGACGATCACTCTCGTTATTTAACGCGTTTGATAACCTAAAATACACTGACTTAAGATTTCGTCAATATTTGCCAGAAAGAAAGACAAAATGTAGGTGAATATACTTATTACCGTCTCTCTACTCAATCCTTTCACAAAACAATCACAGTGTAATCGCATTCGTGGCAAACCGGACATTTAATGAATTTATTATGAAAATCGAGTAAACATCCACAAACGTGTGGTCAATGACGTGGTGCACGCGCCAATGACGGCGAACGTACACACATGGGTTGACCAAGCTTTTCTACTTTTCAGGATAATCACTGAATGATTAGGTATAATGTATGAGACTTAGATCTTATATCTTTGAAAATCTTATATTGGTTGATAAACGCATTGTACTTTTTATATCGAAATAAATGCATAGATCCCGCTGGAAAGACCGGAAACTGTCGCAAGAAGAAAATAAAAGGAAATTCATATCGTTTTATTAAAGTGAATTTAAGTACGATTAGAGTTAAAGTTAATTGATGATCTGTTTATGCTAATTTTTAATTTTTGTATAAAATCCAAATTTTTTTTTCTGAATTTGTTTTCGGTTGCCTACAAGATCGCCTTATGTTAAGCAACGTTGAGGTCGACGATGCAGCACGCTTGCCTAAAATATACCTGATATTTATGGATGTTTGTGAAGTGTATGTGTGTGTGTGTCCATGTCACCTGCAACACAAGGAATCCTAGTGCGGGGGTATGAGTGTGTAAGCGTTTATTTTATAAGCGTTTATTTATTTACGTTAATCCGTTATGTATTTGATCGTCAGGTGTATTTTAGACATCAGTATAATTTGCATGATTCCACAACAAGGCAGCTCAGATAAATTATGAATTTAATAACTATAAATACTGAAAAACACGCTTCGACCCCCTCCTGGCTCCATCACTAGATCCTCGACAATAAGTGCAATCTATTGGACTCGTCAAAACGAATCATATGAGCCAAAACTCAAGGGGTTTACTTGTAGCCACTGAAGAATTCCACTATCCACCTTCTGGCTCCATCATCAAATCAGCTCCATAATACCAAATTATTGTATGGAAATCCAAACTACATATACAGATGAAGTTTAATTTTTATGTAATAATTAGAAGTTGGATAAATTTACTTCCAAGATTTGATTACACAATCCGTTACAAGTGAAGCTAGTAAAAGCGTGTTAAAAACATACATGAGTATTATCAGAAGCTTAAATTCCGTAAAGCTTTTCATTGCCAGCGACTGATTACCCGAAATCATGGTCACAGTACGCGCGCTCGACGCATTCTGAAAATTGAAAGTGGGCGTCCGAAAACGCGGTGGACATCCATTGATATATCCTCATCTATTAATATATTTAGCGCAGTTCGCGCGGCCTCGCTGAAAGTGAAACCGATTCCAATTGTTATCTCTCGCCGTTTAATTGACCGATATTTGTAAATGCTTCCGGGTAATGGACAAAGTTGTGGTACATTTTGCGGAGGGAGCTCTGTAGTCGTGGTATTTTGAAGCTTTTGTAATATGACGTGCAAAATTTGTGTGACACCTTGTAAGGTGGATCACACTGGTTGATATGCATAAATGAAGTTGTATATGTACTTGGAACGGGAATAAAATCATTTACCTTTCATAACATTCTTCTAGAAATTGTGAATATAATGTAATACATAAAAAGGTTGATGAATATTGATGATGCAAAAGAAGTGTGCAAAGATATATTCAATTGTAGATATAATCAAAGCATCTTAATCAGTGGTTCTGACTGCTCTTCTTCCACATCCAACCGCATAGCAAGGAACAAAATAGTTAACAATTCGTAAGGTTAACATGTCACTAAACTCCATAGCAGCCTCAAAAATTGTATTTCCCCGATGCCCATTTAACACCCAAACTTTACCAACCAAAACGAAGCTTTCTAACCGCTGTATAAGACATAAATTACGCCACTCCATAAATTACCATCAGAGAACCTTACAACATAATTTACAAGCTACTTTTAAAAATTAATTCGTCCCTAATATATAATTTTAGAACAATGGTTTCAACGAGCGGTACTTGCGCAAGGGCAGGGATGTTCACTCGCCGAGTGCTTTTGTGAGTCGAGAGCGGGAACATTGGAGTGCCGGTCTCCGGCTATTGGTTTATTAAAGTTTATTCATATTGGAAATGTTACATTATAGCCGAGCTTCTTTTAAAGCGGGTGAATTTGAGAGTAAAAGTGATGTTGTTTTCGGTTGAGATTTCGTAAATGTCTTGTAATCAAATTCGATGCATGTTTCTTTTGGGCTCTGTGTCGTACCTTGGCGAGGTTTTTGTCCAGACGTGGATTGATAAAATCACTTAAAACGTAATAAAACGGGCACGGTGGGTTTCTGGAAGGTTCGTTGACTTTGGCATGGATTGGGCCTGTTGATGCCTTTGTCCTTTATTATGTTCTGATAAAGACAGCATTAGTTTTGGTCTGTGATTCGGGTAGACGAATGTTACAGACCCTTTGTTAGAGTCATTTATTTTAACCTTCATAAGTGCTCTCTTCGGGGTTATATGAATAAAGCATTTTGAATTTGAATAAAATATATACGTACGTATACAATTTTCAACAAAATATCTGTTTTCTAATCCTGTTCATCTTGTCATACTGCTTGATGGATTATGATCATGTTTTTTTTTTTCTACATCTATGTTTCATCGCATTTATTTTCCTAAATGTTATCTGTCTCTCTTCCATGCTAATTTCTCATTTTGTGTTATTAGTTTTATTCTCCTCTCTTCTGCAACCGATGTGGTTTGCCTAGAGATTTGTGGGTCTGCCCATTGCCATTTCAACTTGCTAGCTTTGAGAGTAAGTTATTAGAACTTTTACGAGACAAAAACGGAAGCCTTGTAGTACCTGTCTCAAGCTACTCGTATTTATATTGTAAAAAAAATATATTTTCATTTAGTAATTTAAGGTTATTCTTGAAGTGAGTATCTCTTATTGAATTGAATTAACGAAAAAATCGTTTCATAATTTCGTTATAACGTTTATTTATTTTCGAAGCAACTCCAACAGTGACAGTAGGAACTATTATTGCATTCACAGTTTATAGCTTTACTTACAAGTGGGTAATAATATATTGGAATATAACGAAGCGTTAATTATTATGGAACATAAAATTCTGTACTGTCACAGCAGCAAGAAAAGAGCTTGTGTACACGTCATAGTCGTATTGTATGTATTCATTTGTTTTGATCATTGTCTTCTGCCTATCTTGCTTTTGGTGTCCACCAGTACGTCTGCTTTCTGGTATCGTCGATCCTCTGGCTCCAGTGATAGGCGGAAAGAAGAAAGAATACAAACTGATATTTAAGTCTATTAACCCACGTGGCTGGCCATAGTTTTTCATAATTTATTACTCTTACATGACTATCGGCCCTCACGCGTATCAAATGGTGGCAGATAGGAATATAAACGACTCTCACCACATTATTTCCTTCAAATATTATTTTTCTTACCTAATGTGACCATATCTTATCTTTATTAGTATTTTTATATTTGCACTTATGTTCACTACTAATGTGATAATATCTGCCTCAATTTGTCAACTATGATGGTTTCCTAAGCTGAAAGTAGAGATATTAGTTGCCTTAGAAAGTCATTCCTCATCCTAAGATTAATAATATTTACCATCTTCAACTTTAGATCAGGTGAAAAATTAGAAAAAAAGTCACATTTTGTTCCGTGATATCCAGAACCACAGCAGAAGTAGGTATCCAAAGACCAAAACTATTGAGATCTATCCCTATTATAAGGACAGTAGTTTTCATAACGAAATAAAACCAGCAAACATCTAAGTATCAAACTAACTATTGTTGAGACAAATCTAACTGACGTTTCTGTTTCAAGTTTTACTGCTATGCTATTTACGTTAGAAACGTCAAGGAATGCTTTAATGTCTAATTCTAAGTTTATTTTACCCATGTTAATGATTGTTCTTGCAATTATTATGGTGTAGTTATTATTATGATACTATAACAAGAACATTTGGATTATCCATAGACCTAGTTGTGCATGTAGATTGATATTTGTTACAAATATCAATAGCTATGTTAGATTTAATGTTTGTAAAGTAGGTAGCTTGTTAATAAAACTTTTAGCGAGATTAAAAAAACATATATTTATATAACTACTAGCCTTTGTCCGCGGTTTCACCCAGCGTTCGCACAAGAACAAGATGAGGAAGAAGAAGATGAGGGTTTTAATTTTTTTATGAGGTAGTGTATTTACTGTAGGAATATATTTTGAATCAACTTAGTAGTGGCCCATTTTCTTTGCTCGTCTGGCTTGAACAATTTTCATCATTGTATACCGCTTTCTTACTTACTAACTTATTAGTTCATTCTTCATTTGTTGATAACGTTCTATATTTTGTTCCTAATTTTATTTGCTTTGATTAAAAAACCAAAATTACTCCAGCAAATACAGAAATTACCATATTCATGACCCAGAAAAAAATTAAGTGCGTTCCAAACGTAATACGGTCCCTCGCTGAATTAGAAATCAACCATCACTGGCCGAAAACGAAAAAAAAAACAATAATTATAAATCGCGCGTAATTCTAATTCCGAATTCAAATTAAAGCCGCTTAATGCGCGGGAGCGACCCCGTTAAAAAAAGAGTTGACGAGTGCTCGCCGAGGGTGGTAATTTTTCATTAATTTAAGTTCACCATTCCCTGTTTTGTTTGCTTTTAATCGCATTTCTAATTAATCCCGTCGCGAATAACGTGACAACTGTCGACTATGGCCGCCATTTTTTAGAGCCGAGTATAGCAGATGTCGGCCGATTTCCATTTGTTTCTGAGATTAATGATTCGGTGCGATTGTGAATTTTTCCGGTCGGCTTTTGTTGTTTTAGAAGCAATTTGTCCGCTTACTTTTGTAGAGAGGCAGTCGTTAAAGCCTCCGCAAATGATATTGGATCGGAATAGGAAAAATCGGAACAAAGGGCTCGGGATCTACAGCTCCGAATGTCGCAGAGGACCGGATTTACAATACAAATTGAATCTGCGTACAACGTAGGCTATAGAAATTGAATGATGACAAGCATTACGTATGCTTATTTATAAAAAAAAAATTTGGAATGCGTGGAATAATTTCAAATGGAACACTCATACAATAAAGTGTTTTTATATGCCTAAAGGTGGTTTACGTATAACCAAGGTTTAGTGGCACGCAGCACTTTATCGTTGCTTAAGATTGGATGAAATACCTAGTAATTAATCAAACTTAAACCCATAAGAGTAAAAAAAAACAAAACATTTTTATTTTCTTATTATTAATTAGGTCGCTAATGTCATGAGCACGCAGCTGGCTTAGAGCCCCAAGAAGCAGGTTCAAATCAGGTTGACAGCGATATTTCAAAAAAAGTTTATATTTATTATTCAAAGCTCTTGTCACGACGCTTGACATCAAGCAAGCGACCTATTCGTCTCTTTACCTTATTGCATAATAAAACAAAAGAACAATGAAAGTCCTATACATTTTGCCACACAAATAAACTTCTTATTTGCCACACAATTGCCAATAGAAATAAAAACTAACTTCTATTGAATCCCAACACTTTCACACTAGACTTCACGCGTTAAAGAAACCACCCTTGTGCCGGGGCGGGAGGCCACCCTCCGTTGGATGCAGACCCAAGTTACCGGGTCAGGGGATGTTTAGAGAATTTCGTGCAGAGACAACAGGTTTAACTTTTTAAACTTTGTTTTCATTGCGCAGGTTGTGCGTGCGCTAACTGAACAGGATTTTATCTTCGTACAGTGCATAATGCTTGTTTTGAATTCTTTTGTTTTTTACTTACTGTGTCACTTTATACTTAAACTTAATAACTGTGGTATTCTTTTTCTTAACTTTAGCACAATTTTTATACCTGCAAGTCTGGTAAATTATGTTACTTGTTATATATCTACTAGCTGCTGCCCGCGGTTTCACCCTCGTGGAGATTCGTGAAGCATTGTTCCAGGATAAAATATAAATAGCTTATGTTACTCGCCATAAACTACCTCTATACAAAAATTCACCTCGATCCATTGCTCCGTTGCTGCGAGAAAGAAGGACATCAAATCAAACAAATTTAACAAAACACTTTCGCTTTTATGATACTACGTACCTATAGTATTAGGGACAACTGTTTCTCTAGTATTTATTTACATTATGTGTAATTGATTTCTTTGATAAGGCTTTGCAGTTTTCCCTTACTGTACTAACCGTTGATTTTAAGAGTGTACACATTGCTCTGTCAACCTTCGAGAAAATTTAGGAAACAAGCGAACATGACCAAAACTATACATATACCTCATCATAATAATTAGGGTAGGTCAGTTCACTGCTTCTTCTGTCGCGTGGCTGAGCTCAAACCTCGACTCATTTTTTCTAATCAGTGTTCCTATATCTAACCTTGATGTTTCATCACCTTTTCGTAAAACTTCCTACAATACGTTAACCAACTCGTAGTCACCACTCTAGAACACGTCTACCCCATCTGCCATCTGTTCTACGGCAGATACTACGAGCTCACTGCTACTTCAGCTAGTGACTGATAGCCTAGATTTTCATTTACAACATTGACTAATTTGGTACTAAATATGTACCTAAATTTCACTTTACTTTCATTCTCGACTCGATCTGTTTTACAAAATTCGATCTGTTTTGTCCGTTCTAAATTTCTCACATATTTGTCCATACCTAAACGGGCTTAATACTACATAAATATACGTACACGTCGTAAGTAATGTATAGCTACGTAGAACGCACTTGTATGCGCCTAGCCAGGGGCCGGCAGGGGGTGAGGAGGGGGAACGTACCCATAGTGAAGGCTGAATCTAGTTTCTTAGTCGTTAAAATCACTGAAGACACTGGTACTAGCCAGTCTATTATTAACTAGTGCAGTTATTTCTGTTGTCAATATGGAAATGTACAGTACAATATGAAAACTCTTTGGAAAAGGTTACCATACAATTGTGTTTATTTTTGTTGGTGTTAGAGGCCTTCGTCCCCCTGATCTCGTGAGATAGCGGTAAATCGTGGCGAAGTTATCGAAGCTGATGAACGTGGTTGCGAGTATTATTGTGAGCTTCCATAACAAAGCACTTGCGCTTCTAGGCTACAACTGAGACCGTTGGGGTTTTATACTTAGTTTTATTCATATTTTGGGGTTTAGTACCTGTCTAAATAATCATCAGCCAGAGCAGTCCCTCATTGCCACTATTGCACAACCTTCAATATTCAAACAAGAAACTAAAAAGATGTAACCGAATAACTTTACGCGAACTGCTTGAGCTGATCAGAAATATTTCTATGTGAGTGTCATTAAATCGTTCATTCTCTTTTGTACATTCAAGCTAAATGATGAACACTGATATTATGATAGACATACAGGGAACTTGATCAATGATCAGCCAAAGCGGATCCGCATCTTCAAAAAAGCCCGCCTTCATCCAGACATCCCAACAAAAGTAAGCCATGACCTTTTTCACTCACCAGGTTCCTTTTGGTCAAAGCTCATAATCTTCATAAATTCGATGTTACCGTGTTTGTCTTACCGTGGTAAGAAGTATCTCAAACAGAAACTTATCTTGCGTCTCAGGGTAACGTGGGCCATGCAGTGCTGCATAGGCAGCTTCAGGCGGAATATCCTGGACGGCCCTTCCGTAATGATGGGCAGAGGATGGCATTTTCCATCAGGTGAGCCGTCAGCCGTTTTATTACTAAGCATTGTAGACTTGCGTAGTCGAATGGCTATGTCACCTAATTGAATCTGCTTTCCACTTATGTAAGAAACATTCCTATAACTGTTGTAACGGAAACGGCAACGGATATAGATTTCAACAAATTGTCGAATGGAAATAATTTTAAATATAGTTTGTTTTACAAAAAGTTACGGGCCTGAGTAGTATTTTAATCTACGCAAATTTTCCGATTCAAACAGCAATGCACAGCAAAACTTCAAAAGATAATTTTTATTCAGTGACTATTTGGATCGCTTCACCAGAATTTATAATAACACCTTTGCTTTTTACAATATGTGCATACCTATCACAAAAATGCTTTTACAAATTAGAACACCTAGCCAATTCAATAATAAAATTTGTTACTTACTAGCAACTTACCAAAACTAGAACGACAACACTCGGATATTTCTGAACGACATACGATATTCAATTGCAACCATGAGACTTTGAACTTTAATGAATAGCCGAGTCTAGGCTTTAAGGCTCAAAATTCCCTAAGTACCTATCGAATAAGTACGAGACTAACGCAGGACGCACTATGCCCCAGGGGTCAGCTATCAGGGGTCAGGGGGGGAGGGTGCAAGGCGGTGCCCGTGGGGTAGGGGGGCATGATGATGATAATTTGTTTCAGACGGCGCCCAAATTGGCAGACTTCCTTGTTAGGCATTTTGGTAGGCTTCGGGTGGTAAAGGTTCCGCAGTAGTTCAAACCGTATATAGCGTATAATAAAACAGGTTTCATCGTATGAACTAAATAACTTAATTATTTAACTTCTGGGTCCAGAACTTGAAGCTCGAGAATTAGCTTAATTTATATTAGAGCTACGTAAATTAATTTTCATCCTTTTTGGAATTATACTGAACTGTGTTTTTCTAACAGAATCCAGTTTGAGAAACCGCACTGTAAACAAAATTAAAAAGTATAATTTAGCTGAAACTCGGGTTTTTAAGAGTATCTAACAATTAAATACTAATTATAGACCGTCAACTTTGTAGGCAAATTTTGTGATACTATGTGTGAGCTAACGTGACCGCTACGACTCGAAGAAGTTTATTTTCTACTGGCTACTGCACACGGTTTCACGCGCGCGGAGATAATGTATTTCATGGGTTTTATTTTTTTTGCGCGGAGCCCTAATTCTTGTTCTAAAATAAAAGTAGCCTCAGTTACTCGTCACTATTGTATCGTAAATATTGTCTAAACTACGTGTGTCTATCTAAAAAGCGGTTATATCTGCCCTATCAAACGTACCAGTTAACAAACACTCCGGCATTTGTTACGAGTTAAAATCTAAAATTAAACAACAAGCTTGCTCCACCTTCAGCATAAATAAAGTACAAGGTACTGTCAACACCAGTGAACGAATTCTTATGTCAATTCCATATATATTTGAACTTTTCTGCTATCGCTAAGGGTTGTAGATACGTTCTTACCACACAAAAATTAAATACACCCTAACCTGTGATAAACCGTGCTTAACTCCTAAATATGCCTAGTCGCATATATTTTAGATATTTAAAAAGTTTAAATTTGAGCAACCACAAATCTTAATTTAAGTAGGGTCTAACCGTTGTCTAACTCCATTTTATTGTGACATTTATAATCAGTTTAGGCGTTTATCTTTAGACACTGTCTAGCTAAACAGGCGTCTAAAAGTGGTTATTTGTGGTAACACGGATAATGTCCAGAATTCCATGCAAGTATGTATCGTGACTATTTATGATTGCAGCACATTCTTGTCAAAATTTGTAAGGATGAGCTTTAAAATATTGTATTAAAAAGCTTCTGTATACATATTATTTTGAAGTTTAAATTAACCACAGTTATACAATTAAATCGTAAAGAGAAAAACGTTTCAAGAGTGAGTTTGAAAAAAATTGAAGAGCAGTGTTCGTGGTCACGGGGTAGACTAGATGACATTTTTCTATATAAATAAAAAATCAGTTAAGAGTTGTTTAATTCATAATAATCGTGAAAACGTAAGAAAATACAAGTAATATAATTAATTCATTGTCTAGATAATAATCGTGAAAACCTAAGAAAATACAAGTATCATAATTTTATTGTGCTAAATTTAACGATTATTTGGTTTTACTATTATTACTGCAGCTGACTGTACATAAAGCTACCTCCCAATCTGGACTGCTACGTTTGGGTCTCTATTTCGGTCCGTTCTTGTCTGCCTCTTTTGTCCATCTTGTCTGATGTCAAATGCCGCTTTCCTCTTGGATTTAACCAGGTTAAACTCTTTACTGGAGACATCGGTTAAGAAATGTTTTACTTCTTGCAAATTTTGAACATTTTCCTTTTTTCTTTCCTTACTAAAGACGTTTGAGCCGTAGCATTCAAATGATCAAAGGTGTTAAGAGGGTTCATAGAAATGGCTTTCAACGGCAGCTATCGGAAGACTGTTAGATAATTGGCGACATATTTCCAACTTAAAGGTCTAACTAAAAACTAACTAGGCAAACGCAAGAAAATTTCCTAAAATCATACTATGGTTGCATCACAATCCTTTTCTTTCCAGAAAGCTCAAGCGGATTAAATCTATCACCCTCCAGTTCGATGCTTGAACTCACAACCACTGAACAGTCACTACTTCAACTATCAGTAATAAAATGTCATATGACACCTCTCCTCCTACTTCCTGCCATTTTATATGCGGTTGGCGCAGTACGTCTTTACGTACTTATATTTTTAGGCTGGAATTTTTTTTACAGCCTGACGACATCAACTCTCATTTGGCATTCTGAGAGCACAGGCCATAATCCACCACGCATGTATAACATCTCCAAGCACACATTATTCAACCAGTATAACAATCAAGATTCTAATCCACACACACAAATTTCTAACACCCACACACGCATATACAATTCCTTTATCGCTGCACTATAAGTGTCTAGTGACGGTAAATTTTCGCCGGCGATCTGCGGCTGGTCTTTGTGCTATTAATTTGTAATGTCCCCCCTTCTCCCCAAAAGCCTAGATGCATCGGGTGGGGGCGGCTTCGGACACGATAGTGATGTCTTGTGTGATCCGGGAAGGTTTCGTGTATAGCTTTCGGAGGCGATTTTAGACTGTTTCTTGCGGAAATATTTAGATGGATTCTACTTGCGCTTTATAATGGAAATAAAATATTAAAAATTATTATAATTTAATAGATTAAACAGCGGTCTTATTATTTTAAAAACGATTTTTAATCAAACGAAAAAGGTTTGATAAAAATAGGCAGCAGTTTTTCTACCTGAATTAGTTTTTTTTTAAGTATAGATTTATTATTCTTCACCTATAAAATAATCATAGAAACTAAATAAAAAATTAATCCTATAACGGCTATGCTCTGGGTTAAGTTTCCAAAAAAGACTGCACAACTTCATAGTTGAATAATTGGGTCTCTTCAGGCAATAACAGGCTTATTCACACGATCTTCTGAATACATTTCTTTAATAACCAACAAACATCGTACTTTGTACTAATGCAAAACCTCAAATTTGCACTAATACGCGAACGAAGACGTGTAGGATGACATTCGCAAAGAAATATGCAAGTTTGACTGCAAATTCAAAAAGGCATAATTGTACAATATACAAATATTTTCGCCTTTGACCGGAGTAATGGTAAAACGTATGCAGAATCATCGTGTAACGTTCTAAACTCACAGAAATCAACGGAGGTGTCTTCGCTCCCGCCTCACTGAGCCCTTGCCGATCTTCAATGGGGGGCCCACGTTTCCGATAGGATTAAGCTAGACTTACTGCTCGGTCAGGAACACGGTGGCACTCCGTTGCTGTGAGGCAGTACCTTGGCTCCGGACGGTTTTATTACAACGCACGCAGAAGCGTTTTTTAGGCGTGTTGTGACTGATGTGTAGAAGACTATTCCTAACCGGCGGTGGAAGTACGGAACTTTGCGATCTGTGACGATTGATAAAATTTACAGTTCGATAAGTTAAAATTAGAAGTAGGTAGATCTTCTTTGATTTTTCGAAAACGAACTTTTCCCCGAATACGATAACTAATCTTCGAAATCAATTTTGCGACGACGAAAAGTTTTACTTGTAATCTGTTATCGATTGCATTTCCTACACAATGAAGTTCAATTTTCATTGGACTGACCGAATAACTAATTTCGCGAAGGAACGTGTGAAGACCATTGCGAACGACCATAAAACCGTTTTAGATTTACGTTAAATAGTCTTCGTTCGTTCGTAGTCAGAAAGTAGATTCGGCTTCCTTTCGTTCTCGAACAAATCAAGAACGGGTCGGCGGACCTCACCGCAACCGAGCAAACGTCTCTTTTTAATCTTTATTATGCGTTTTTTCTCATTTTTCCTTACTGGAACAAGTTCGCATACTTTTCCAAATACACTAATCAGTACACTTCAAAAAACGTAACCTTGGATACTGTCTCAACAAATTTGAAATGACGGTGGCGCGACGCAGTAACCTCCCCCTCCCACCGCACCCCTACCCCCCATCGCATTAGGAGCAATCATATTCGACGGCCAGGTTTTGGCATCGCTTCGTGTTGCTTAGGCTCGGGCTATTTGCCGAACAATGATTGGTGGTGTCTTAGTCGTAATCGGCCTTATTACAAAAAACTCGTTAAACTCGACTTTGGTCGACAACCAATTTGTCTTCAACTATCTTTAGAGTCGACCTATAAACCAAACCTTATTACAAAAGATGAATAAAGCCAAGACAACTTAATACCAAACTTAGCTATGGTAGAAATTATTTCCACAGATAATAAATGTCTTTATGCTACGGATACACGAAATGTCGAATTGACACAATGTACTAATTTTTATTTTGGAATATAAGTAGCTATTTTGTCACACAATACTATTTTCTAGTATCGAAAAATATTGTAGGTAATTTTTAAATGACTTTTGATCATTGCGAGTAATTCAAAACATCCTAATTAGGTATTTACGTATATGAAAAAAATGTTAAGGAGATACTCCTTATATATCCAACCTATACAATGGCACACTATGGCTAAGTAACCATAGCAACATGTTTTGTTGATTGTGTGTACCTACTGTCAATTCTTGTAATATATTCTGTTTTTACTATATATACTTTCGATATTATAAGTATTTCCTATATATTTTGCTAAAAGCTATTATTCTACTCATCCACGCTTCCTAATACCTCACCACCCCTTCTTACTTTAATACAAAATATATCGACGGTGGAAAACAATAAGGGCGTATCCCATTAAAAGGTCGTAACTAGACTAAGTATAAGGTAGTAATCAGTTTTTTTTTCTGCATCGATTGGTCTGGGTCTCATTTCTCTACGACGACATGAAATTGAAAAATCGGGTATATTTTTGAAAAATGTGCTTAATTTTTTTGGCGTAACTGCCCAAAAAACGGTGAATTTAAACTTTTTAGAGATACAACGAGTAGAAGTTTGTTGGTTTAATAAAACTTTAGTTACGCTGTTCCTGTTTATATGCACCATAGCTGTTACGACATTCTTGCGGGATGCATTTTTTATACTTAACTGCTTACGACATTTTCACGTATCGTAATTTTTTAGGGACAACATTTAACCACTGAGATACTACAGTTTTGTGGGTGACTGAATTCAACCAAAACCATGTTAAAACAATATCACCAGAGTCAATATTTTGTACTTAAGGTAGTTAAGACGAATAATAGGTCGCGTCATCTCTAACGGACGCCGCAATGCAAGGTTGTATCCGTTTTGCCTCAGTGAAATAATGTTGTGAAAACTTAAAAGGTTTATAATATCTCTAACCCAAGGTATGTAAAGTCTTAATTACCTACTGATAAGAAAATGGATGGATGATTTTAAAGTAAAAAATAACGTGAAACCCTAATTAAGAAGATTAATGTTTTTTGTGAACAAATTTACTTAGATGGGAAACTGGTTAAAGAAGAAAACTACGACAGTAGTAAACACTATTTGAATTCCCAATATTTTAATTCTAAGGATAGTGAATGGCTTCCATATTTGCTTGCCATTGACACCTGCCCTGAGAAAACGTAACGACATTTCTCAATCCAATCTCCAATATTATGGAAACAAAGAAAGTAGGTACCTACTAAAAAAGTTAACATCCCACAACTTGGCTGACGCGCCTAACCACATAGAAGATTTGGGTACGAGTGAAATTGCACATGAATTTAGTAGCATCAACTTCAACAATTTAATTGATTTTATATTAATGCCAAAATGTTAATGACAATAATTAATCTTTCTTAATCAGTGTTTCTGTTGATCACTTATCGGAAAATAGTTCTCAAGGTCACCAAAGCACATTTGATAGAGTACCCCGAACTCCATCTCCTCGACGTGAAACAAGCGACGAATCAGTTACTTGCCGAGCTGTCAGCATGCCCCGAACTCCTATCTCCTCGACCTGAAACAAGAGTCAAACCAGTTACTTACCTAGCTTTCAGCGTACCCCAAACTCCATCTTGTCGACCTGAAACAAGCGACGAACCAGTTACTTAACGAGCTGCCAGTGTACCCCAAACTCCATCTCCTCGACGTGAAACAAGCGACAAACCAGTTACTTACCAAGCTGCCAGTTTAGTCCAAACTCCATTTCCTTGACCTGAAACAAGCGACGAATCAGTTACTTGCCGAGCTGTCAGCATGCCCCGAACTCCTATCTCCTCGACCTGAAACAAGAGTCAAACCAGTTACTTACCTAGCTTTCAGCGTACCCCAAACTCCATCTCCTCGACGTGAAACAAGCGACAAACCAGTTACTTACCAAGCTGCCAGTTTAGTCCAAACTCCATTTCCTTGACCTGAAACAAGCGACGGACTAGTTACTTACAGATTGCCAGCGTACCTGGAGCTTTATCTCCACGACTTGGAACAATCGATGAATCATTTACTTATCGAATTGCCAGCGATTTCCTCGACCTGGAGGAACCAGTGATGAAATATTTACTTACTGAGCCGCCAGTGTAACCCGAACCCCATCATCCCGATCTGCAAAAAGCGATGAACTAGTTACTCACCGAGCTGTCAAGTGCCAGCGAACACCGTACTCCATCTCCTCGATGTGGAACAAGCGACGAAGAACCTCGCGATGTCCCCCGCAGTCCGCAAGATTGTCCTTTATAACAAAATGTTCAAAGCAAACATCGCCAACCCAAACTAAAGATTAAGGAGACTACAGTACAAAACTATTGCTTGAA
Source organism: Crocallis elinguaria (assembly GCA_907269065.1). NCBI lineage: Eukaryota > Metazoa > Arthropoda > Insecta > Lepidoptera > Geometridae > Crocallis > Crocallis elinguaria. The sequence goes on along the minus strand of OU026070.1, from coordinate 3,807,223 downwards.
TCTTATACGGCCTTTGTTTTTGATAAAGTAGACCGTGATACTCTATTACTAAATGAAGCTTTTTCTTCAGAAGAGTCCGATATCTGGAATGATTCTGCATGAGATGAATAAGATGAAAAACCCAAGAAAAGAATAAAAGCAAACAACATAAAAATTACATAAGTGCTGACAAAAAGAAACCAAAAAGATAGTAAAATTTTCGTATATATAGCGTATATAATAGCGTATCACAATGGAAGAAAAAGCAATGAAACCAATTCCTTGTAAAATAAATGTAGTAATCGCTGTAGTGAGATAATAACGTCATAGCTTATTTAGACATTTCTGGAAACTCGAAAGCATGCAAAGGCGAAGGGATTGGATTTGGCACAAATCTTCTCAGTTATTCAGATAACTGAAAAGATTTGTGTCAAATCCAGGACTGTTTATTTATTTAATTTAATAACTAACACGGTACAACCTGCAGTTACATTACTTACGCAAGTTTATAAATTGTACAAACTAAAAAATTTAAATAGCCACCGACATTCGAAAAATACAAATACAATAATAATAATTCAAAAATAATAATAAAATATAAAATATGTCAAGAATTATCAGACATCACACTAACACAAATAATAATAATTATATAATAAAAACTTACAAGATTATATACCATTAACTTAGTCATAATTAAATTCAAAAAGACAATTCCCAAATAATAATAAATACAAATTTATGTCAAGAATAAACAATGTCCTGAAGTGCATCGAGATGCAAAGTTAGTTACCGACACATATTTCATAAGCTATATCCCGGAAAATACATGGTTCTGTGGGAACGCGGGTGAAACCGCAGGCAGAAGCTAGTTTAACATAATCACATCCCACTATTGATGTGTGTAACTGCTAGTGCCAAAGTAGAGTAATTTGTTAAGATGTTTGATTACATTGATTATTATTTTTGCTGTTGTTTTAAGATAAAAGTATTTAATGTTTAGCGTTTTAATGTGTACATACCTATTGAAGTCCATTTTCAACTAACTGTGTCATAGGTAATTAGGTATTGCCGAATTAAAATACGATTTACCACATACAATTTTTGTAAATTTCAATAAATTTACGTTCATTAAAGCTTACGACATTTTATTAAGATCATTGAGTTTCTAGAGGTTTACATTACGACCCATTTTCTAGCTCTTGTACGTATTATGAACGTGTTTACACCACGTTCCTGACAGCAAATTAAAACAAAAAAGTAGTTACGACTTTTTTGAGGTCACCAAATTTGCTATAATTTTCTGATTTAGTACAAACGTTATGTCAAGATACGACAGTTTTGAGGTCTGTAATTTTTGTGTGCAATGGTCGTAACTCGAAAAAAACGTATTTCTAGCAATAGGAAACTATTGATTTGTAGACGATTTAATTTAGATTTGTATTTTATAGTTATGGTCAAAAAATTACGTTCATACGACTTACCGTTAAAAAGATATTAATTTTTTTCCCAATTTTTTTCTGTTTTTTGGCTCTGGTGTAAAGTTGGATTTTCAGGGTTACGCCCTTATTGTTTTCCGTCGTCGATATGAATTTTTTTACGATTTGACAAGTAGAATACGTGGCCGCCATTAAAATAAATGCTTAAACCGTCGCTAAACTAGGTGCCCGGCAAGACTAACTTTGACACCATAGTCAACAAAGACCTAAGTGCTAATCTGCTTTTTGTAATAAGAAATTTGACAAAACTACGGTTTAAACTCCAGTTTAGCGTTAAAACTCGTTTTGTAATAAGGCCGATTGGGTTTAGGTTCAGTTTGGCGCGAATAGGTGGAAGGTCGATGCACCGTCCGTTGTTATGACCAGTGTTTGAAGTTTCGTGTATAATAGTGAAGAGGTAAACTTGCTCTGTCTGTGTTTTATGACGTTCTTCTACGTGTTTGGTATTAATAGACGATCCACAGAGTGCTGGATCTGTTTATCTTTTGCTTCAATTTATTGAAGCAAAAGATTTGTTATTTCATTGCAGAATAATGATTATCACTAGTGTCTACATAGACTTATTGTAATCAGAAGGTTGCTGTACAATTTTCTTGGTATAACTTACGTTCACAGTTACCTTAAATAAAGGTGGGGTACGATTTTGAGGCGGATAGCTCAATATTTGAGAGTTCGAATCTTATTATGAGCGTGAGCTTCCAGTGATGAAAATCAAGTAACGCAACCATGACATATAGGTAATTTAGCTGGCACTTGCCTGGCTAGTTAAGGCATTCAGTATAAAATCTGGTGGCAATATGTGATCGAAATACCGGAAGGGGCAGATTGGAGTTCCGAAGGACCAAAAATTTTGAGATAATAATATTTTTACAAATCTATCCGTATGACCTGGCCACTGCGCATTTAGGGTCAGAGCTCAGTCCAGATTTGTTATTTCGTTTTAGCCTTGATTCACTGTTGAGTATTTGTATGATTGAATAGCCTCTTATGGTTTAGGACAGACAGTTTCTTAGTTATGCACTTAAAATAGTTGGATTAATCAATTACCTTTAACGGTTTTATATATATTATATCATGTATTATATGTATAAATACATACCTACAAATAGCGTAACCAACCGATATAAGTTCAATAGTATTTAATTCAATGTGTTGTAATCGCGAGAACCTAAGAAAATACTTATAGTATTCTAGCATCTGTTGAAAAACCTTTAAACATACTTTTTTTACTTTGGGTTTACAAGGAAAATTTACTTTGAAACCATAATAATGATACATTTATTTAGGACTGATACTATTGGATACATTTTCAAGATTTTATAATATATCAGCTCTACTTCAAAATGAAGATATTTGCTATGATACACAATTATTGATTCGCTTTAACATTACATCACAGTACTGAAATATTCTTTAAGAGAATACACCACACCACTCGACACAACAACAAACCTCTGACTTCGCTAACGTTGCTTCAATGCCGAGCGTCATCGCATCAAGCGTGCTACCAACTGTGACGCTAAAGTTGTACGAACCCAAATGCTAACGTAAATATGTGAATTGCCATACGTAAATATTGTTGGCCCAAAATAAATCCCAAATCCTCCCCACGCACGCAGAAAATCTTTGTAAAAACGCTCCTTCCACCCACATAGCTAACATTCTCCGACGCCTCCCGAGCACCGACCTACCCCAAACCTCGCCGACAAATAGGTCAAGACACGTGTCTCGCCCGTGGCTTAGCGGAATTCCCGCGTTCTTTATGCCCTTTTTCCCGGACTTTACGAATGAGTTGGGGCAAATGAAAATGTTTGGGGGTAGACAAGCAAGTTGCTTTTTTTTACTTGTAACCTTGTTTTGTTTGGGGTTGATAAGATTTGTACGCTATTAGAATACATTGAGATTAAGTTTTTGATAACGTTTATCTGATAAGCACTCACTTTCACAGTTTGTTTCACGTTATTGTGATAAATGTAGTTACTTTAGTTAGAAATGTAGGATTGGGCCTTGGTGAATCAATGTCTTAAATTTTTCGTTTTTAAATAGACACAATCTTCGATTGTTTTTATTTCTATCTCTCTTGTGCTTAATCTAATCATGACAGCCCACAATAGTGACGAACCTTTATGGTTGGCGTTAAATTTAAACTTTTCTTTGAACCCAGAAGTTGCTTACAATCCGATTTTAGATCACAAAAAGGAAAAGCAGGAGTAAATATGTCAATTGCCAATATATTGTAGCAGCCACGCGTTAATCGTCTTGCGTTGAGCTTCTACAGTGTGATTAAAATAAGAATAAGATTGACCAAAGCAAATTTAGCCATATTATTGCCAGCAACTTCACTGAATGCGATTTTTCATAATTAAATTAAAAGTGATACTTAGTTTAATTTCGAAAATGTTGAGATGCGCGAGTGTAATAGCAGCTAAATAGTTATCAATTTTTTCGGGCGCGGTCTTCTTCCTCTTTTACATCAATGCAAACCGATAGTGTGTACAAAGAGGACAGAATGATGAATGTCATGGGCTCGGGTAGCACCTTAAAGCCCGTGAAAGCTGGTGCTTATACAACATGTATTCCTTTGTCAACAGACGAGTCGGGATGCGAGGCTGATATGCTGGAGGGCGCGGAGGTGGGACGGCACTCGCCGCCGCGGCCGCAGCAAGAACCCATCAACCTCAAGAATGAGGTAAGTACAACGAAGTTACTTATCACTGTGCTTATCACAGAATCTTAATTTATGACAAAAAGAGATTTAAATTTAATATAGTTGAAATAAACGGTTGAAGTATAAACTTCTGTTTCATCGGAAGACTGTTAAAGATCCAGACAGCATGTTTCTCTCCTCAAAATATCCAGCGAAATAGCAGTAAGCGATGTGATCCTCTTTTTACTGTATATTTATTTTCTCGTTCTTTATGTTGTCCAGGCATCAAGAGCCTATCTCTTATATATAATCTTATAAATATAAGCTTATGCAATAATTACATAGTCTGGAAAAATATGTGGAACATAAGTGATTTGTTTTTTCTATCGTTCTAACAATCGTCTAATCACGGAACTTTAACTAACGGCATTACAATAACGTTACCTTAAAATTATAAAGACTAAACAAAAGAACAGTAGTAAGGGAAATTAAATAAAAAACAAAATTTACACAGTATTTTAAAACTGCGTGCGAAAATAAGCTTTACTAATCGAGACCGTTCTGCGTAGCGCTACGATGCTACGCTACTCAGCGCTCGTAGCGGCCATTAAGAACAACAAAAACACCAAAGCTAAGTGCGGAAAAACGCTTTCCTTACTTTCGCCAGTCGGCCAGATAAAAAACACACAAGGTTCAAAAGGTCCTCGCATAGACTAAACATCGCTTCGTTAGTGCCGTAGAAAAATGCGATTCGTAGCCGACCAATCGGTGTTCCACTCGTGCAACCTACTTGCCTCAGAATCTATAGTATCGATTAGTGAGAGCTTTTTTATCCACACGCACTCACACACGCGCGAACGGGGCCAGCCTTTTTAACAATCTTTTTTTCGTCCACCCCTCTCGGGCCGAAACCACCGTCCATTGCGCGGATGCAAAGACCACCCCGAGCGCTCCTCCCCTCATACAGCAAGCATTGAAAATGGAATTTCCATGAGTGATGGAGTGTCAAACGGGAACTGAAAAAAACGGAGAAAAAGTACATTATGTTAATTATTGAACGCATGCTCCGTCGTCCGAGTTTAAATTGAATGTCATGTCGGATGTGTCGGGCCCTGTCGTGGAAACGCACGCTTCTGCTCTTCCTATTCCAACGGAGTCTGTTCCAATTTTTAATTTTCATTTTTTCGATATTTCCCGGTGTTGGAGACGAATTCAATTAAATTTCGCTGTTAAATTAAGGGTTTGTCTGTTTGAACGTGTATGAAAACTCGCTACTTTTCTTGAGTACCTACTGCCAAACTTTATACACGCTGATAATTAGTTAAAAACTTCACGGACCCAGTCAGTTGTGTGAAAAGTTCTTTTTGAGCTAAAAGAAATCCTAGTTGTGTATTTACGCTTTAGATCCACAAATAAAATTTAAGCAAAAAAAAATGAATACACATGTCACTGTCACTAACGACATGTAAAATTATATATTTTGGGTCACTGTAATACTGATTACTACGCGTATGTGACCTAAAAAAACTGTTTTATTACTTTTCTAAACATAAAGTAGGTACAATGTCAAAGGGTCCGGAGGGAGCGTCACATCGCAAAGTGGTTTACTAGGTCGGCAAGGGATCATTCCCCTCGCGAACTTAGCCTGCCGCCGCAGAACATGTGGGCCCACGTGACCCACGCCGATCACTTTGATAGGACGTTAGAACTTGGCCCATATTTAGTTTGGGGAATTAGAATCGGCGTTGAAAATTGTTTTATTTTTTAGGCATATTTATTTTCTTCATAGGGAAGACTGAATGATCTTTTGTGTAAATCAATGATAAAGTGTTTTCAGTTATAATGTAGAATGTAGATATATTAATATTATTGTACTACTCTCAAAACTATTTACCTTCAACACATCAATTCCTTTTGAATCTAGATTTAAACACAAAGACCATATTAAAGTGTCATCAACCAGAATCCATATCCATACTATCAATATCCATACTAATATTATAAATGCGAAAGTGTGTTTGTTGGTTTGTCCTTCTTTCACGCAGGAACGGAGCAACGGATCGACGTGATTTTTGGCATAGATATAGGTTATGGACCGGAGAGTAACATAGACTACTTTTTATCCCGGAAAAATGCACGGTTCCTGTGGGACCGCGGGTGAAAACCGCGGGCAGAAGCTAGTCCTGGATAAAACCGACAACAAGTTAATTCTTATTTCATTTGCGAGATTTCCAGATCCAGGAAATCGGCTAAAGTACTCGTCGATCACCATTAAATAAAGGTACTATAACGAACATACAATCAATTTTTGCTATTTTCAATATTGGCATAATTATGTCCGAATGCCCAATCATCCACTCAACCTTTCCATGCACGCATGACGTCTTCTTTTATTCCTGTAGACGCTAAGCGACGTCTGGAATACTCGTAAAATATAAGGTGAAACGCATCGCATCCATAGTAAGAAGAAAAGTAGCAAAAAGGTTTAGGTTGTATCAGTCAACCCCATACTCTTTTATTATTAGACATCTCTACATTTAGTCAGTATATTAACTCAAAGGAGAGGACTAGATCAAACTCCGCACGTGCTAACTTTAAATGAAATCTCGTATCACACAGCATTCCACAAAAAGAGCTGACAAAGCACTTATTCACCGGACAACGCGACCAACTATCCTACAGTCCCGCTAATGGAAAATCCCGAAAAAATATCAGCGCAAAAAAAAAACTTAAAAGACCGAAACACATTTGAATGAAAATTGGGTGGTGGTGGGTGGGTGAGCGGCGATCGGCTATTATTATTATTATTACTTGCATTATATCTGCATTTTTTTCGACGCACACAGACGCAGCGCGCGCCATTTTTATTTTCTTCTTTTTTTCTTTTTTTCGGGAAATTGGCGGGGGTCGCCACCCTACATACGTGGCGCGACGGGCGGCCGCGATGCCTGCAGAATCGAACTATGCGATGTCTACAAGTGGACGAACATTTAAATTGCCTCTCATCAAATATTGACTGCGTGTAGTTTTTTCATTACCATTGGGCTTTTTGCGAGATACGTCAGTGGACTCGATTGGTTCAATTAGTAACCCGCTTCTTTTGAACAGGTAAGTGCGTGCCTAACGTTACTGTATTTGGTAGAGTTTGGTTTTACTCATATTTGGTTAAAAACGTATCCATATTTTTAGCGTATGTTTTTCCGATTTTCTTCTGTCTTTTCGTATAGCTTCATAGTTGCGAGCAGAATCTAGTTTTTATATTCCTGTACAACTAAATTCAAATTCAAATTCAAAAGTCTTTATTCAAATAGGCCCCAAAGGAGCACTTATGAAAGTTAAAATGACTCTAACAGCCGGCCTCTGCAACATTCATTAAAAAAAAAGCAAAAGTAAAGCAAGCAAGCAAAAGTATACATCTATTATAATTAAATACTTACTTTTTTAATATTTACTTTTTTTTATTGTTATTTGGTAACGAGACGAGCTGGTCGTTTGCCTGATGGTAAGCATAACGCCGGCCCATAACAATTGCAGTGCCCCCCAGAACTTTGAAACACAAAGGCCTGCGCGGCACTGCAGATCGCTCGTTACCCTGAGACATTAGGTATTAAGTCCCATAAGCCCAGTAATTTCACTGGATACTCTGCTCCTCAAACCGGAACATAGTAATGCTTGCATACTACTGCTTGGCGGCTGACTTCATGAGCAAAGCGGTGGTAACAACCCAAACGGACACTAGCAGAAGAGTTAGTCCTCCCACTAACATAGTTTTTTATTAGCATTCCAAATCTAATAGTTTTTATTAAAGAGTATTTGCTGCACTCCATTTTTCTATCTGCAGTATTCCCATCTCCCTCAGAAACAGTACAACAACATTTATATTTTGAAAACAAACCTCTAAATCATCGCATTAATAAATATAAGTAGGATTTTCTTTTCTAGTCTCACCGCTTGTACGATACCGATTCCAAAACTTCAAAGCATAAAAGGCATCAAATAACAAGTTTCATTGATCATGATCATAATAAAATGATGCCACAGATAAAAAAAACTTCAATAAACCATTTCGCCTCATTCTTCTTCCAAGGTGATAAAACGACTACAAAGCCACAGTGTAAAAAAGCAAATACGAAAGGAACTGCAGTCAAGCAAATTTATTATCATTAAAAATGCAAAAAATCATAATTAAAGGGGTGGCTGCGCGGGGTGCATCCCATTTTTTATTTTAATTGGCTTGTAAATTACAGAAGTTATAGTGAAAACGGTGGAATGTTTTTTCGGTGTCATTATATGTTTTAATTTTTTCTGCTTATGACTAAAGGGACGCCATTTTATTTACAACAAGCTGATGCTCGCAATTTTGCCCGTATTGTGTCATAAACTACAATACACAATAAACTTTGGCTGCCCTGAAGTTGGGTCCAGGCTGTTTCTATTTCATTTCATCAACAACAGTTTTGGCTTCGCTATCCCTTTTCAACGCTCATAGAAACTAGTTCCGTTACAGCAACATACACAGTAACAAGTTATCATACAAGTATTATGACACGTGACAGGTCCACAGCAGTATAAAATAATATCGTTGACCAAAAACGAAAAAAATAAATAAAAATGGCGTTCTCTGGACTTAAACCAAAACATTTTATTACTTCAATAACCAAAAATATAATCCCAACATTTATCAATATCCCTATTGAGGGCTGTTACTTTAAACCTTTTTTACTCAAACTTGCTTTGGGACTTTGCTTAAAAATCCGTGATATTCACACATCAACCATTATAGTAGTAAATAGCACTAATTCTACTTTTAAACTTTCCTGAATTGAATACGAATTATGGCAAAAACGGGTATATTCGCGCACAAATTTATAAATTTGTGTAGTTCGGGACGACGCCCGCTCAAGGTGCTGATATCCGGTCTCTTTAGTGACCTCGTGACAATGATCAATGCAACTTGATCGAAACGTCGTGGTTAAATTACACTTTGATATTCATTTTTGCGTGAAATGACCCATTTTTGTCAATTCGGGAAAGTTTTAAAAGTAGAATTAGTAGTAGGACTACTGCTACACTATACTACCTACACATTCTGATTCTTATTTCTAGCTATCTAAATTAAACAAAAAAAAACAATTCTAATTTCGATTTTGAACCTCCCGAGCAATGTGAAATATATATCAAAAGTTTGCTCTAAACAAGAGAAAAAAATTAAAACAAAAAACTGAACATCGCATTTTCTTTTCACAATATCGCATTATCTTTTTCCTATAAAACTACGAAACCAATTCGAATGTGTCACGCCCGTTGAACTCTTTTACTAGAAAAACTAATAGGGCTTTCACAATAACTCTCCACTACTCCTAAATGTATGAAACATACCCGTAACTTCAATGTTTATATTAGCTCGCATGGATTCTTCCTTGAACGCTTACGATAAATTCGTCTTCCCAAATGCTACCAAATCCAAAACAAAAATAATAAACTTACCATAAACACGTTAAAGCATCATAACTTCAAGAAATAAGGCTTAAAATTGTTTGGAATTATTATTGACGGCCGCAAATAGCTCAGTGGCGCCTACGGAGCTAGGGTTGCTGCAAATATAAATCTCCGGCATCGCAGCGGCCAGGGCTGCCCACGGAGGACGGACGTGATTGATCAAAGTCGTTTGTCAGGCTCGCGTCGCGACTGTTGGTAGCCCTGCGCAATTAGCACATGATTCTAGCCGTCTAATGCGCCCGAATTTAGTTTTAATTATGGAACGCTTGTTTCCATGGCAACGGATTCAGGTGTTTTGAAATTTCCATTTGATATGTACGAGTACGTGTTTCTCGCTTTTTTTTATTAAAATTACATCCTCGAGTATTTAGTTAATAATTATAATACTTAGCAACTCGCTTTACAATTGTATGTTAACCGTTGTTGAGATTTCTCATTTCCTTCCGTTCCATAAATCTATAAACAGTACCTATTGTAGATGTTTTTTTTTTGTAGAGCTTACGCACTGTTTGTTCAGCCAATGCAATGGTAAGTTATTTTTACACTAAAGTTGGGACAGAAAGTTTTTAACCACTAATGTAGGTGCCGTATTCATTTAGCAGACCTACTGCCGTGTTCTGGTTTTATAAAAACAAACATCTAAATATCCAATCGTTAATAATATAAATAAAACCTCGCAATTGCTACTCAAAAAACCTATTAAAAGCGTTATATTATAAAAGTTAAAACTAATTTCTCATGTGAATTAAAGCTGTTATTATGAAGTATTAAAACGAGTATAATGCCTTCTTAATAATTGTGTATTAAATCAATATTTTTATAAATAATGATACCACGTAATGACGGAACGATTAAAAATGGCGATAGGATCTATTAACTCCACTTGAAGTATAAGGGCTGTCACACAACGCTGACAATAATATCGGCCGATAGTTAAGTCGGCAGCCACAATGTATTTTATGAATTACTTAAAAATGTGGATAGAAACTAAGCCTTATTATGTTATTTAGAATCCGAAATATTACAAATATATACATCACAACAGGATTCGAACCTGCGTCTTTTGGTTATCTAGACAAGACGCCTTAATCAACTAGGCTATGGGAGCAATCGATGTTGGCTGCGAAATTCTTGATATGTTGCTTTTCTTTCCGGCTTACAAGCCGTAGCTCCATCTAGCAGACCTCGCTTTGTAGCGATTGCCTACTCCATTGTGATACGTTACAGTACCAATCAAATGGCGAGAGATTTAGCATTATTTAAACTTTATGAAATATTAATTCGAAGACCGTTCCCCATGCCTAGAAAGCAATCACCTTACGATGCAAAACGTGAATGTATATGCAAGCAGTCGAACGCGCTTATGCTTTGGCACTTAATAACGCAAGAAAAAAAAGACGCAATAAATATTTAAAAAAGGAGACGTCCCGCATTACAGACGAATTAAAATGCGGAATCACGTACATTACACGCTGTTCGGTATTTTTATCAATACACTTTTATATGCGAACTGGCATCCGTGGAGTGCCCTCTTCTGTTTATTTTTTTAATTTTAATTGTTTTAGTGTTTGCTGAAGGTACTTTTTCAGCCAGGTCGGAAAATTTGTCCAATTGTTTTTACAGCGACGTTTTTAATTGAAAATGGAACGTGTGCCAATAATTTTTAAATAAAATTATAGTGAGCTTTTATACTCGTATAGTAACTGGCTAATGTAGTGACAAGTTTGTTTTGAAAATGGCAGTACTATTTTTTGTTCTGTCATTGTTATATGTGCACTGTACAGGGATGTATTAAGTGGTACCTATACGAATTGTATTTCAATACTAGCCGTGCCCCGCGGCTTCGCCCACGTAGCCTAAGTTACTCCTTGTAACATCTCTACTCCTAATTCTTCTTTTAGCGACGTTCAATTAAATAAAACTCAGTTTAGACACAGTTGAGATAGAAAGTCACTTACCATCATACGGCCCACCATGGTTATTTATGTGCAGACTTCTCACCGCCTTCATGGACAGTCCATTGTGAAGAAATAAAAAAATCAAAAAGCCACAAAAATCAAGTTTCCTATAGCATTTACCATCATGCTCAAAGCGACCTACTAAGATACGAAAAGATGAACTAATAATATTGGTACACTTGGTTCATCATCATCAGCCGTAAGACGTCCACTGCTGAACTATCCCCCATATAACGCCACTTGGATCGACTACTCGCCTTTTGCATCCAACGGTTCCCCGCGGTTTTGACAAGGTCATCAGTCCACCTAGTGGGGGGCCGTCCTACACTACGTCTTCCAGTTTGTGGTCGCCACTCGACAACCTTTCTTCCCTTAATTTAAATAAATTAACGAAATAAAATGTTGCTCAACTACATAATAGTGCGCGACGACGTTAACATGATCTAAGGTTTGACAAAGTCCACTGTCCAAGTTCGCTATGAATCTCACCCAGTTAGAACAGTAACTGGCAGTAATATAGATCACTAGATAGTAACAGAGAATCATACTACGCAGATGTCTATTAAGCTTCACCAATAAAAAGATATCAAAGCATTGTTTTTGTAAAACAGAATGTGTTTCTATCGAAGACCCGACAAAGAGCCTGTTACGATATGAGTAATGCACAACTTAGATCGAGTGGGTATCTGATATATTGAAATAGGCGCTGCAGACGGGCAGGTTTTGTGTTAAATATAGCTTAGAACGAGTGTGGCCGAGCGTAAACTTGTGCGACTTTAAATCCGACGCACCATAGTTCGAATCTCGACTCGCACCAATAACATATCAAGTTATGAGCGGATTATTGACACTCTGACGGATTATGAAAACATCGTCAGAAAACAGAACCACAAAATTCGAGGATATGTGACATCCACCAAGCAACTCTGGGCCCGCGTGGTGGATCATGGTCCATACCTCTCTCTCTGTGAGAAGGCCGGTATCCCAGCAGTGGGAGCGTTAGAGGCTGATAATATAGACTGGCTGATAGCTTAGAACTAAATGGAGTAACAATGTGACAATTGCCATTTAATCTGTAGAAATTAAATCCAGAAAGCAACAAAGCCAGAAATTGTATGCAATAGATTATGGTAACACAATCTTTATTTATTATACTAAATAATTTTTACGATAATTTCAATTACTTACTCACTTGACTCTTTTTGATTCTTAATCGTGGACATTTTCCCAAATCCTACTATTTAAATCAGCAGAAAAGTGTTGTTTGCAGTAATTTTGCGGGTTTTGATTTTGACGTCCATTTATAATATTTGTTTTCGAAATTGTACAAAGGCGGTACATATCAGAAATTATTAGTTATATATATAGTATTAGGTAGATATAGTTTCGAATACACACAAACCTATATACCTACGACTAGTATACGAAGCCTGCGAAATTTTGTCAACTTACAATTATACCGTAAAAAAACGCGCGACCCGATTGCCCGTCTACAAAGAACCGCTCGGCCCATCCTCTGAAAATGGAGCGACCGATAAAAAAAGGTAACGAATTATAAAAAAGCGGAGGCACACAATCGCTAGCGCGGACGCGTGGGTGGTGGGCGAAATGAAATGAAATAATGAAAAAAATGGGCAAAAAGCAGTACAAACATGCATTGTCCTGGCACCCGCCACCCTTAATGAGAGGGAGTGGGCGCGTGGGCGAAGTGGCTGATTATCACCTGATTCTATCTGTCATACGGACGACTGAAAATGCTTGAGCTACAGAGGGTTGGCAAATGGGACATCTGCGGCGCAAGTACGGAAGTCGGTTCGATAAATTTGTCGAACCGAAAAACTCGATAAATTATCGAATGTTGCGAGTACCGAAGTCTGATCATAAAGTTTTGTAGTAGCTCTATATTCTCTTTGGATTCGACCTAGCTATTCGATAACTTTTGTCGAAAGTATCGAGGTTCGATAAATTATATAAAAAGTCGATAAAAACTGTCAATTTTATCGAATTTTATCGATCAAAAAGATCCGTACTTGCGCCGCTGAATCGTGAGTGCCAGATTAGTATATCACTAGCTAGTAGTTTGACTTCGTAAGTCTGAATGAAGTCTAGAAGATTTGTACTAGTAACTTTAGTAGTGTAGATTTTTAAATAGTTTGCAATTCTCAGTTTAAAGCAGTCTATAACTGTAGACTAACCTGATAGAGACATAGGAATAACTACTTGTGGTCAATAAAGGTAGAGAGGACCACGAGACCCCGTTACTTTCACTAGACAAAAGGAAGAAAGTTTAGTTGGCAGCCAGTTTGCTCCAAACAAGAATGTCAATGCCAATGTGTACTGAACTGTATTCTCATAGTTTGCAGAATTAGTAGATTTGTTCTATTCATATTAGGAATACTGGTTCTTTATTTCAAAAGTGGCGATACGCGGGGTAATCGCATGCACAACATCCATCGATCTTGTCAGTCGGTATCAAAACAAGCAAAGTTAGGGGCAACAAACTATCCCACTCTCTCTAACTTTACCTTCCGCGCGATCGACTCCGAAACCCGAAAAAATCCCATTTTTCGAACACATTAACCATCAAAAACAGCGTCCGAAATTAATTTGTTTATGCGAAACAAAGGTGGGTGCCGGCTGCATGCACCCGTGCCTCGCCCACCTCCCGAAAAAAAGAAAAAAAATAGGAAAAAATGGGGAGGGGAGTGAGCACGCTACCCCCTTTCCCGCGCCGCGATCGGCATCAGACTTCTTTTTTTAATCGCGTCGCATTCAGAGTGTTCGTTTTTGGTAAGCACACACTGCGCGTTGCCTATTTTCCAATTTAGATTGCTTTGTATTACCGGTTGAGCTATGTGCAATAGTTTTTTGAGGCCCGTGACATGTGAATGCAGGAAATTAAATTTCTGTGCGCCAATTTTTTGGAGAGGCCGGAGCTAAGAGGTTGTTTGTACCCGCGGACCTTACGCACCGTCAACTGTCGGTAAGAAGGTTCGAAAACCCACTACATTCGTTTACACTGTGACATTATTCATTGGGTTTCTAAATACGTTGTATACAAATGAAAACTTTTACTTTAACCCAAAATTATTTCGTTGAATTTTTTTAATTAACTGATTATGTTTTGAAACACTCAGCTTAAAAAACCTTAGTCATAAGCTCAAATCTCCTCCTTATCTATTTTATGATATAAACGCAGTACAATTAATAATTTTTTAAATTTGGCCTATAGTATAATTTTAAAGAAAATAAACATACATCATTTCTGCAAAGGCACAATGAACTTCTACGAGTATATCTCAAAAAAATATTAGTTATTCATGATCGATAGTTAAAAGCTAAATGCAAGCATTGGCTAATAATGACAGACAACAGTTAATTTCAGGAGTTTAAATGACCTAAGGAAATTGGCCGCAGCTGTGCTTCCAAAACATTTTATAATTTGTATCAAGTTAGCAACAATGTATAAAAACCGTTTTGGGTTACCTACAAAACCCTTAGTAAACGAAGCTAGCTCCCTCTACAATTATATCGGCACCAAATTAGCACCCTCAATTACAACCGTATTAATAATTAAATACAATTATCAGACGCAGCGTTCCCGGGCGATAACTCAAGTATCAAAATTCTTGATAATTAGCAAGCAAAAGGCAATAAATATCTGCGGGCAATTATTAACTGGCGACGGCTAATCATAGGCAGTTGCGACAACGCTTACTGTGAACTGCTGAGATGGTAATAGTATCAAGATATTTATCTCTTGAGACGTTGAGGAAAGTGTCGGGAATTTTAGGCAGACTGCAAACTGTGTGTTTATAGGAAAATAGTAGAACAAAGTTTATTGAACATGTATAGTGAAAAAGACTTTTTTATCTTCCCTCATCTTCAGAATGCGTAATTAGTTTTTGGTCTCACTAAGGCCAGTCTCGTATAAATTTCAAGAAAGGGTAAAACATACATTTCAATAATTTTGTCGACGTCACTTTATACCAGCTTAGTGAGATGAGAATATGGGCTTGGAAAGCAATAAGACGCATGCCAACGAAATTTGTCTTAATTTACAACATTATTTACACTTATGAAATGCAATTTACACTTCTATTTTCTTTATGTTACTTTATAATCATTACTTAAATCTTTTACTGATATGTTAACCAAAACATCTTATTTTGGTCTGGTTTTTGTTTACTAAATTTTACTCTTTGTAAATACTTCATCACACTAGTGTCAGTTAACACTTAAAAATATATTTTACAACTTTCTTTCAAGAAGTGACAAAACCTTCCCAAGTCCCCAGTTTACTAACTTCACCCCAAACCGCCCAAGGCACCGTTTTCTTCACCCTTCCATACAATTAAAACACACACCCACCGTCTAATGAGCGGCACAAAGGATCATTTCCTAACATTTGATAATGTCCGATATTAGAACTTGATAAGTAGCTGCTATCTGATCGTAAGTGGCAGGTGGTGACGAATGACTTTATAAGCGAAGGAAATTATTAGTAACGAGAATTCCTTGAAAACCTTCTATGGCCAGTAAAACAGAAGTCTAACATCAATAGAGTATTATATGTAAAAGGCAAACTAAATTAATTACAAAACACCAACGTAGTTTAAACGATTCTTTTTTTCCTTGAAATATAAAGATTTTGAATTACAACTTTATAATTGTCTCACTTGCTACTTAGGATAAAGTTTGATCTAATTTTTACACCATTAGGCACTGTTCAATTGTAAAATAAAGTAAAATTAAACTGTTTTCATTTACTTATAATATTGCTAATATTGGTTTCCCTTTGTTCCCCGTTCTCTGATGTCTCCTTATTTCGTGCAAGTAAAAACTGAACCTAACTGGATCAAAACGAGATCGACACTGGATCAACACAATAGTAATAGGATCATAACTGGATGAAGATATAATTTCGAAATTTAAACCAAAATGTAAAATCCAAAATAAAACATGCATTATTTCACATTAAAAATTAAGAAAAACCGACGCAAAAACGTTCAAAAAGGATAGTTTCCAAGCATCCGGGAGCCGGCTACCCGATCCCGGTAATGATCTAATTACTTTGATTAATGATACGCATTTATATCCTTCGTAAATGTACACTGGTCGGGGACTTGGAGACATTTGATACCGTCTGTAATGTTCCTTAACTAGGGCCTTGGTCCAAACTTAGCAGAAGCAAAAATACTGACAATTTTTTGACATAGTTTTAAAAAATCAACGACATAATATATGACATCCAACAAACCTCATTGGGCCCGCGCGGTCGATCAATATGGCCTATACTGTCAGAATTCCAAAGGTCGGTCTGTCTGACACCAACCCTCAGACAGGCCGGCTGTAAAGAAAATTGCAAAATACCTACCTAAAAGCCTAAAGCGCCAAGTCTAAATGGGACATGGCCAGGATGGACTAGGAAAATTATGCTATAATTTGTCTATTTTTTACGTAGCCTGTGACTTGTAAGTGTGTGTAGTGGCACTCTTGGATATCGTGCATCGCGAAACCAACCCAAAAAAAATTGACGAAGTTGACTGTAGTGTGGCCATGCAAGCGAAGTTCATCGCGATAAATCCTTTGTTGTGCAACATTTTACCGACAGTGGACCGATGTGTCTTCAGCTTTAATTGTGCTACCAGCATTACATCTTACAATTTGATTGAAAGATAATAAATACACCAACCGAGGTTCCAAAAAGTGTCATTTAATATTCCGAATAACGATCCACATACACAAATTATGATATTGTGTCTTAGCTGGTGGCCCTAAACCACCTGTATTGTCAAATTATAGGTAAAATACTTGATCGTAATTGACACTGGCTGAATGCTTGAAACGAGTGAAACAAAAGCACAAAAGAATAAATAAATAGTTGCATCACTTCCATGCACAAGTTGTCTCAGAAATTCAAGCTGATTGTAGAATTCAAATCCTAGAACCGAGGAAAAAGTTGCCATCATTAAACAACCATCGCTTTGTTGTCTATGCCTAAAGCTTTTAAGTAAAAAATAGCATTAGCACATTTGTTCCGCGTTCCTAAGTAGCTCACGTTGCGTTCCCGCGACCAGCAGTTAATTGGAACGGCTATGATTTATTATCGGTTAATTTTATGATAATGAGACTATGAATAATCTGCGCACGGTGTCCTATTCTAGAAGCGGCTTGTTTATTTTAAGGTAAGTTTTCGAGGTTTTTTGAGCTTTATTCATCTTTTTTCGCAGAGCAATGACATTTATACAATAGGTATAATTTGTGCTGCAACCAAAATGTACAAAACTTATATGGTTGGTAAATCGTTTTGTAGTACCATTTAAAATTTAAATTAAATGCATTTTTTGGCGGAAAGGAAATGGCGCTTGATTTAAATTTAGGACACTTGTGTGCGTGTGAAACTGTGTGTTTAAAGTAAGTAATACACAAAAGTTGTTTATGGTTGAAATTTCATAAAGGTAGATTACTTATGTAAAGTATATTCTAAAACAACGAACAATTCTAAAAATATCGAGTAAGTCTCTCAGTTTTTCTGAAACATTTAAGCTGGTTAAGGCGTCTGGTCTAGACAACCAGAAGACGCAGGTTCGAATCCTGTTGGAAGCGAAATTTTTGTGATGTATATATTTGTATGAACCGCTAGTGTCGGTTAACACTATAAAATATATTTCATAAAACTTGATATATTTTGACATACAGCCTTACAAAGTATGAGAATACATAGTATGGAACAAAATGAGTATTAGCTGCAAAGCCTTCAGAATAAGCACATTGCACGCAACTTACCTACAGAGCACATAATACCACCTCGAGGCGTGTATCGAAACGGGAGCGGATTGTAATAAGTCGCCATAATTTATGTTACTCGCAATTAAAGTAAGATTGTTGCAGCCGGGGAATTAGTCAGAGGTAGAAGGGCTGTAGTATATGTACACAGAAAATAGATCTTTGATACAAAATTTGTGACAGTTCTAAAAAACCAATCATAAAACTAGTGTTTAAAATTTTTTTTTGTAAGTAACCTATTCGGTAATATAGACGACTAGCTTCTGCCCGCGGTTTCATCCGCGTTCCCTCAGGAACCATGCATTTTTCCGGAATAAAAAGTAGCCTATGTTCCTCTCCGGTCAATAAACTATATCTATGCCAAAAATCACGTCGATCCGTTGCTCCGTTACTGCGTGAAAGAAGGACAAACCAACAAATCAACAAAACAACAGACACACTTTCGCATTTATAATATTAGTAGGAAGGATAGTAGGATTCTCGTCAAAAACGTGTAATTTACGTGATTCCGTCATTTATCACGTGAGAAATAAAACTAAAAATCATATAATCAAAAGGACAATGTAGATCTTAACATAAATATACCTATCATTACCTAGCCTGTACATACGAATTGTAACTCTGGTTCATAAATTTGTTATCGACATAGAATTACAAATTGCAAAACCATTGACCATAATGATTTTCTTTTTCTCTGTAGACTTAAAATGATTAAATAGAACTGACTTTCAAATGCAGATCCCAGATCACTCCATAGAAAAAGGACCCTATTCAACTCCAGGATCTATTTTGTACAGAATCTTCGACCATTTTCACATCAAGTGAATTGAGGTCAAATGCTAATCTACCCAGTACCCAGTGTAAAAAACACACACTTAGAAGCACAGTGCCGAAATTTAATCCCCATGTCTATTAAAACTTATCGCGTCAAATCTTTTACGCCATGCAAGATGTCTAAGCCCTATCTACCTGCAGTCAAACTCCACGCTCGCGACCTCGACTCGCTCTATAGACAGGGAGCTCGTCTCTTTTTCGATTATGTTATTACTGAACGATGTTATTAAGTGATTCATAAACATTATAGTGCTGTCAAATATGTAGATTACACTCGTTGAGAGACTTTTTATTAAGTGGAAGAAATAAATTTAATGCATCTTAGTGATATGTGAGATATGTTGGAATGTTAATATTTACTTTATCTAACCTCATTTGGTTAAAATTAATTATGTCTCAATTTAATAATAAGCATGAAAAATAGATGTGATATATGTGATGTTAAACTTAAATACAAAATGAAACATAGGCTGTCAACGTACCAGCGGCGCAAGTACAGATCTTTTCGGTCGAAAAAATTCGATAATATTCGATAAATTTGACCGTTCAAATCGATAAAGTGGGATTTATCGAGCCTCGAAACCATCGACAAAAGTTATCGAAAAGCTAGGTCGAATCCAAAGAGAATATAGAGCTACTACAATACTTTACGATCAGACTTCGGTACTCGCAACATTCGATAAATTTGTCGAGTTTTTCGGTTCGACAAATTTATCGAACCGACTTCCGTACTCGCGCCGCAGATCGTACAAAATGACACTAGTAGATGTATAAATCTGCGAGTGCCGACTCGCGGAAGGTGTGTGTATTGTTGTGTGTGACTGACTTTGGTTGTCTCGTTCTAAAGACTACACCATCGAGAAGAAGGGCAAGAAACGACGGCGGAGTACTACGTGAATATACCGTAAGCTGACTCAGTTTGCCGTCCATCCCTCTCCCACTCTCACTTCCCTATCACCTTGTATTTTGACCTACCTCCTGCACCACATTGTAATGCTATTATTACTAGATTTTCCTGTCACTAAATGAGATTAAACGTGCCACAGTTTCTCAATAACATAAGAACGTTTAATGAGGCTGGTAAGTTCACTTTATGATCGCATATTACAGATAAACAAGCTGTATTTAAGTACTAACTTATTACTTGTTTATGTAAGTTAAGTAACCACTTCCTGGGTACTTGATAAAGTGGTTAAGTTCGATCAAAGCGTAGTGAACGGTGTATGTACGTAATTATTCTAAGAATTGTTTCCTTTTCAAAAATGTTAGTCAGCTGCTATAAATAAAATAATTATGTAGTTAATACTCTTTTACAGTCTTACAATAAAAAAGTTAAACTCGCTCTAAACACGTTTTAAACAGTGTCTATCTCCTAAACGTGCCTTAGTCACGTGTTTAATTATTATAACTGTATAAGTACACAAACTTAATATATAATCAAATTTTTAATTACTAATTAAGAATAAAATATGATTTAATTTATTCCATTTAAGAGATTAAATTCCGAAATTATAAAATGAACCGAATAAAACGCAAGTAAAATAACCAAGACCAATCAAGAAGCCAAAGTTTTTTAATTCTCTTTGAGCCAAACACTTATGGATGCGATTTTACTAATTAATTTCGAGATGCATTCATCTTCCTCGGATGATGCAACCGTTTAATAAGGAGTCGGCCGTAGGGGACTGTAAAACAGTACTTAAATTTCATACAAATTATAAGAAAGAAAGAAAACATTTTTATTTGTGACCACTTAACACCTAGAACAACAAATACATAAGCAAATAAAACAAAAGAAATAGTGTCACAAAATGGTCCCAACTCAGCGTAATGCTGGTTTAAAACCAGCGCTGGTCTTCCGTTGGAACCGTTAGGTGGCGTCACGGCACGTATACAGCATGACAATAAGAAAATTATAAAAAAAAGTTTATTTGAGACTAGAATCACAGTATACAACTGTGCTAGAATTATGTGTATTGCATTCTTATATCACGCTGTCTCTCAATAAGAAAGAAGAATATACCTATATTGTTTTATCAATGTGTCACAGCTTAAGTTATAACAGGAGTTCAAAACCATTTTTTTTTTACTATAAAAAACATGGCTTTGGAGTGATGAGAGGAAAGATTGGACCGATTTTTTTTACGTTACTACTGGAAAAATAATTATTATATTTCAAACAAATTACACGTATTGGATCTTTCAGATTAAGGTTTGAATTTTACTGCATAAAACAAAATGGGGTGTACCTACTTAATGTTTTTTTGTAGTTTTTTCTCCTAGTAAGTATTTGTCGCAAGTCAAACATTTGGCTTTACGCGATTCGAGTTTACGACCAAATTGTGCCTGTTAGATAATTAGTGTGAACGTTGTGACTTTTTTACGGTCCGACAAATAACACAAGATATGTTTGCGGCTAATTTTTCACTTGTGTCTTTAATCTCAACGTATGAAACTCAAGTACTGTTGTACAGTTTAGATTAGGACTCGGCGCCATTTCTGGATTGCGTTTGAGGGATGTAGGGGGAAACCGGACCCACTGAGCAGGCGATAATTTATCACACTATTGTTTAGTTGTGTTGTTAAAACTAATTTTGTATGTTTGTTTAGAAATAAAACATTCTAAATGTAAATTTTAAAACAGTATTTTGTTAAAAATCTTCTAATAATTTTTGAATACGAGGACTTCTACTAGATTTCTGTTCGGAATACTCAATGTGAATTTGCGTTATTAAGTCTAAAATTACACTTTCTTATAGATTCTAGTAATATAGTAGGTTATTAATTTAGTTGTATTAATGTTATCTGTACCAAAAAAATATAATCTGACCTAGATTATATTTTTATACAAACGAATACAAAATGGTGTGACTCAAAAAGTAACCCAGTATAAATAATGATTTTGGGGAAATCGAAAAGTTGGCGTGATTGTTCTAAACACTTTAAAGTAGCTGACGAAAGATTTATGAATCTTTTTAGACTAGCCAGAAAATCTACATCACAATATAAATATATCTACTTTGATTTTACAATGATAGCTCACTAAAATTAGAACACAATTATCAGTAATAAATAATAGTTTGCTGTTCGTATTACAAACCTGGAGGGCAATCGCGTTAAAAATTATCAACCAAACTGCCACTAAACCACAACCGCATCACAGCTTTTTGACCGTTTAATATCGCGCTAATAGTTTTACCAAAAGTTGAGACGTATCTGGACAACAATTGACAGTTAACGCTGTCAAATGAACGGCAATATCGAATTCCACACGCCTGAACCGAAACTAAACCACAGTAGGTATCAAACCACAACTAAGCCATAATTGTACGCTGTCATTTCAAATTAGCGCGATCGGGGCCCTGTTTTTGAACAGTTAAAACAAAACAAAAACAATGCCCTGCTTTGCAACTGCAACTCTACCGGGCAAAATCGTTTACGCCTACCCCAGTGTCCCCTAATTTAAATAATAATCTCGCTATCAATCGGGTTGGTTCTCTCTGTTCCTTGCTTATTAAACAAGGCCTTATTAAGATTTATCTTAAAACCATTCCAATTCGTGCTGATATTCCTATCCACGATTGTAATCTATTTAAAATGTTTATCAGCTGGGGCTGTTTTACCACTGGCTGATAGCATGAATTTTACTGGTTCAAGTTAGTTATTTTTTAGGAAATAAACGTCTGGCCGTGTGGTCTAGGCTAAGTATAGTACCACACCATCTTTTCTGGGACCGTAAGAGCAAGCTAAGGGAAGACGCAGCAGCATTCTCCTCGTTCATAATCTACTGTGATCATCAAGCATCGAGATACTATCCCCGAGATATGAAATGCTGTACTATCCGATCTCACAACATTGTATTGATTTTACTATTATTAATATCAGCGCTTAGCGTATCAGCGCACGGGGAATCGGCGCAAGGCGGTGGCTTAGCCAATCGGAGCAAATTAGTATGTCTAGGCAAAAATGGTGGAATTTATTTTGTGCAAACCAAACGTCATTGCATCTCTTGAGGTTAGTATTTCGATGCCATCAAGACACTGGGCTTTGGCCACGTAAACTTACCACTTTCCTGGTATACGGCAAAATCTCTCCTACATGGGGGCAGGGAGAAACCGATGTTCACCAGTCGACGGTTTCTAACTGATGATAATCATGACGATAATGATGAAACATTATGGCTGCAAAGCGGGGGATCCCGGGTTCGATTCCCGCCCGGGGCAGATAAAGTTTATGCTCGGGTCATGGATGTCTGTGCAGGTATAATGTGTGTTTCCATGCCACCTGCGAAACGGAATTCTAGTGCAGTATTACATGTGCATGTGTGTGTGTGTATGTGTGTGTAAGCGTTTATGTTATAGTAAATGAGAGTTAATGGAAAGAGGTAAGGCTCGTAATGTTGTTTTTATTAGGCAGTTGTGAAAATGTCCACAAGCAAGATAAACCACGGCAAAGTTCCTCATTGCAACGCCAATAACAAAAACTTTGCTGTAGTTTTCTCAAAGCTTCTAAAGCTGTTAGTTTGAGCGGATAATTGCCTTAATTGCCTACTTGATTACATTCAACGAAGTAATTTAACAAGGTTGTGTGAAGCGAAAAGGTATTTGGTCTGAAATTCATTTCGACCATCTATGAGCTTCAGTGAAGTCGCCTTCTGTGTAAAAGTACTGCCAAGTTTCAAATGCAAGAGGACTGAGCGTCCAGCGTGACCTACAAAGATGTCTCTTGTATGGGATATCTCTTCTACGGGATATCCATATCCATACTAATATTATAAATGCGAAAGTGTATTTGTTGGTTGGTTGGTTTGTTCTCCTTTCACGCAGTAACGAAGCAACGGATCGACGTGATTTTTGGCATAGATATAGTTTATGGACCAAAGAGTATAATAGGCTATTTTTTATCCTAGAAAAATGCACGGTTCCCGTAGGAATGCGGGCGAAAACCGCGGGCGGAAGCTAGTTATAATACGAGTATGACGCAGTAAAGTTTGTAAGTTCGTTTTTTTTAACGCCAATCTCTGGAAATGCTAGTCCGATTCTAAAAATTCGGCAGACCATTAAAAAAGGCGCGCCATTTAAAAAAAATACTGAACTAAATCAAACTCCAAAACCACTGTAATTCAATTAGGTAAGTTATAGAAAAATAATTTATACAAACTAGTTATTTTAACAGAATTTGAATACAACACCGTCTAGACGTTTGTACATTCCTCATTTACATAAATACCAGCTATAAAATAACATAAATCTACGAGCGTTCAACTTTCAAGTTCAAATACCAATTTTCTGTACTTACTGACTTTCAATTTTCAATCTTGATAAAATGGTATGGGAATTTGATCTGTCTAATTCGTAGGAGATACGCATTAGAAACGACTACGAAGCGGAAAGTGAGTTTTTAGTGCTACCTTTTAGAGGGTATATAAAATATGTATAGGTAAGCATCTATGGGGCACCTTAGACGCTCAAGCAAACGTACGTTTGCTTGTCAGAATAACAACGCTTTTACGTCAAGCGCTGATTTCGTGATACTCGAAATGCGCTTGACGAAAAAGCGTTGTTATTCTGACAAGCAAGAGTACTTTTGCTTGAGCGTCTAAGGTGCCCCTAACGCTGTGTTAGAGCTTGTGCGCGCTTGAACACTGTGTTGGGCGCGTTTGTGAGATACTAGAATGTGTGACTCGACACGCGCATAAAACGCCTCATCTGAACATTCTCTTAGGACCGCACTTAAAAGCTAGCTCCCGTACTAGGTTTTCATAATTAGGGTGAACAGCTAGCGACCGCATCGTCGCTTAACATCAGGTGAGGTCAATACTAAACCTATTTAAAGTAAAAAAGAAAAAGCGTGTTTACACAATCTTTGACGCAATACTTATCGTCACTTATATAAGGTCAGGTAAAAGAGTCAAATGCTAACCTAGGTATCTATCCGTACAAACTAAATTTAAATAATTATTAAAAAGTTTTTGATAATTATTTAAATGTTGTTATATCAATATTTTATTTGGTAACGAGACGAGCTGGTCGTTTGCCTGATGGTAAGCATAACGCCGGCACATAACAATTGCAGTGCCACTCAGAATTTTTAAACACAAAGGCCTGCGCGGCACTGCAGTGTGCTCGTTACCCTGAGATCAAATCAAAATAAATAAAAAAATCAAAATCATTTATTTTTACTATACTATACATGTATAGGTATGTATGTATGAGATGTTAGGTAAGTATCATAAGGCCAGTAATTTCACTGGCTACTCTGCTCATCAAACCGGAACACAGTAATGCTTGCACACTACTGCTTGGCGGCAGACTTCACGAGCAAAGCGATGGTAACAACCCAGACGGACACTCGCAGAAGAGTTAGTCCTACCACTATTAAAAAACATTGGAGTTGCGTGCAGGCCTTTGTTACGAGTTGGCGTTATACTTACTATCAGAAAAACGAACCGCTCGTCTCGTTATCAAAAATAATTTAAATAAGTAAAATAAAAAAGTAACAACGTCGTCGTGCCATCCCTACACAATCTTAATTTCAATCCCAAATAATGGCGCATTCACACATGCGTCGATACGCGCTCCTCACCTTTATTAACATACTTATTAATTGCTGCCCCCGGGCTACACCGGTAGACGTTGGTAGCTCTGTAATATTTCTTCGATGGTTTACGATACGACCCGCCTACCACGCGGCAGCACGGTCCGAGGTACGCGGTACGTCGGACAAATGAGTACGTTGATTATGCCCGTGTAGTCATACCTTTATATCGCTGGCATTGGTCATCTTAAGATGCGAGGGTTTTAATTGCAAGGGCTGTACTTGTTTTTAAAGGAGTTAGGATGTCTGAGATATAATAAGTATGGTTGTTTTAATGCGTTATGTTTCTATAATAATTTGTTGGTTTTAGTTTGTTTTACCCTGTTATGGAACTCATTCGTGAAAATTAAAAAATACTTTTACCAGGTGAATCAAGTTCAATCATGTCAAATATTGTGATATGTTTTTAAATTAAGTGCAATGTAATCTAATTTAGATCAAATTACGTTTTTGGGTCAATACATGCTTATTACGGTGTTGGGGTTTTTACGCCCTATAGGGCCGGATAGGCCAGGCCTAACACCGTGATTGCATCAAATTGTTAGGAAAAGTAACGGCAATCGAATCCGCAAATAAGATTCCCTAACCATTCACTGAATCACAGAAGCTTTCTTTATTTATATCGTGATCTACATATATAGTTTATGAACGCGTATTTAATAAGTACATTTTTTTATTCACAGGTAAAGTACCGACCACACCAAGCAAAGACAGTAAGTCCGCACCCTTACAGCACATTACCAGTTTAACAACCAGTTTTGAATACTAAATTACAAACACAAACAAACTATTAGCTATTACAGTCACCCACACAACGACGCCCTCAATCAAGCCAAGTCGCATTTCGAAAGCAAATTATCAAGCTAGCTTGCGAGTGGGGGGAAGGGGGGTGTATAATTAAAATCCGTTGATTAATATGTAAATGTAATAAGATTACCCTCCCTGAATAATTTAGCGAGTTGGGATGAGATATAATACGTCGCTGGACCTCGTTTGTATCGGACGCAGTAGCGTTGATAAATGATAGCGTGGCGAAAGCAAGGCGTGCATAGATATAATCTAACAATAGCTAGTCAAAGAAAAATAGACATAAACGACCGAAACTACAAACAAAGATCTAAAAATTTGCTTACAAAATTGAAATCACGCTTTTACGTAAATTTGTTTCAGAAGATTGACCTATGACATCACTTTGATAGTAATACGTCACTATAGAATCGTTAAAATGAAACGTTGGACTGTTTGAACTCAACATAGCGATTATAACCTAGCATCTCGTAAGTTTCTCCCCAAACTTGCCAAAACGACCATGTACCACCATCTTTATTAAGAACGCATGGCCTCCTACGTCCTAACGTTGGTCAGCGGCCAGCAAGGCGTTAAAGGCATCAGCTACGCCACCCACCAGACTGGATAGACCCTCCCGCCCTCGCAAAGTCTTGGCTGTTTAAAGGCAAGGAAGGTTAAGCCTCCCAGTCTCGTGGGTCGGGTTACGCCGGTTGTAGGTGCTTGGTTCACTTGTCTAATGGCTTTGATTAAACTGCCAGTTTATTTGACGGTAGGCTGCGTGCGTGCGACCACCTATGAATTTATGTTTGGGCGACGTCCGAATATGGAATTATGATCGAAGATTTAGGATCTTGTTGCAGGTTGTTAGTCTCTGCCGTCTGTTTCGGAAGCTAAACGTTTTTAATTGGAATGAGCTGGAGGATTTGCTGTGATATGTTGGGGCAGTGTTCTGGAATTTCTAGTTTTGGTAAATATTTTTCGACTCGGAGTGAATTTTGAGCTTGTGCTCGGCAAATATTGAAAGTTACCGAACTCTACCAAATCAATTCAAATCTTGTTTCTATAGCTTTCAAGCTGTATGGTGACCTTTTGTAAAAGATCATGCCTTCATATCTGTTATCAGTTATATTTCTATTTTCATTCACGATAGTCTCAAAAAAAAACGTAATTCTTAATTATTGTATTATTATAATAAAAGAACAAATTCCTGATAAATAAATTTTCAAACGTTTCTATTTCAGTGTATTCTAGTTATAGGATGAGAAATCCATATTTCAAGGTCTACAGGACGGGAAGGCAAGACTAAATTAGTCTCTAAGTTATGATCACAAATAATATAGAAACAGTTACTTTGTAATTAATTCTATGTTATGTCTAAATAAATAAAATATATTACAAAACATAGTATAGCAACACAAACACGATCATGAACACATACACCACATTCTTTATAATGAAAAAGGGACAAACATCCAAATCTGCGCTGAAATTACATCCACCTACTACTTATGATCTTAGTTACGCTCCTGAACAATATCCATCAGCGTTCAAAGGGCAGGGTATCACAAATTAACTTACCAATAATCCTTACCACGGACAGAACACATTAGCCGTTGCTGTTTGCCTGGTACTTGGTAGTATCGACCCGCACTAATTCAAACCTCTTCATTATTTTGCCTTTACTTTTTCCTATTTTGAATAAAGGAGATTCAGTTCTAAGTCAAAATACTCCGAAATGAATGAAGCGATTTTAACAAAACCTTTTACGCCGTTTTTCCGAAAGGTTTTAATAAATAAATAAAAGCTTACACGCATACCCACGCACTAGGATTCCCTGTGTCGCAGGTAGCATGGACACACAAAGATGCACATCACAAACATCCAAGACACGAGGACCAACTTTATGCTTACACAAAATCTGCCCCGGCCGGGAATCGAACCCGGGACCCCTCGCTTTGCAGGCAGGTTTACTACCAACTTAGCTACGGAGCCGTCATTGCCGGTTTTCTACTAATTATTTGGATTATTATATGACTATGTACTTTGTTTATCCTCATACTGTATTTCGAAATTTTAGACTTGGATATGAAAAGTCGAGACGCGTAAAAACTTTTAAACGCTTTCATAATTCGTCGTTATAGGTAAGCACAGAACACGATTTTACAGCACAAAAAACGTACGTATATCAACTAGTTATAAGCTCTACTGTTGACTAGATCGTATCTTAAACGAATATGATGAGCTTGAGTATTTAGTGCTCGTCATTATAGTGCTTCTTTTTCCTAGTGGTCTATTCAATATTTATGTACAACACAAAGAAAGTTCCCCAACTTCCTTTCATTACAATTTCAAAGGGTTCCCTTGTATTCGACCGCAAATTCGAAATTAATCTAATTTATTATCATTATAACTTCACAACAAACCGGGGCACCTCCACAGATCGTCGAGATAAGATTCACTATTTGCCATAATGGTACGACGGTGCGGCAGAAACAATAGGTACCTGGGTACCAGCCGGCCATTGCTTCTGGCCTTCCAATAATTAGGATAGTGCATCTCCGTTTACCGAATGAGAATAAAGCCTACCCTTTGTGGTGTGAGAGAGGGTGAGTGAGGCTACATGCATCTTGATTCTGTGTATTTATGTGTGTGCAGTGGGGGCAAGTATTACGGACAGTAAGGATTTGGGAGGATCTGAATAAATGTATTTTCTTTCTTTCTTTCTTTCTTTCTGAATCGTTACTGCGTACAGAACAAATGAACAGGCTTTTTTCTTTTCAAAATATGAAAACGACAAGAGTATGTAAAGTTTTTTTTTTAGTTTATTTGGTAACGAGACGAGCTGGTCATTTGCCTGATGGTAAGCATAACGCCGGGCCGTACAGCCCGACAGTAATGCTTGCACACTACTGCTTGGTGGCAGATATCACGAGCAAAGCGGTGGTAACAACCCAGACGGACACTCTCAGAAGAGTTAGTCCTCCCACTAACAAAATATATCAATAGAAAAGCGATCAGCTATGTCAGTTATTGTTCACTGTGCGTAACACATTTGCCGCCACTTATGTGTCTCAAGCTCCGAATTCTGTTTAGCCAGTAGTGTAGCGGATTGCATTAGTGTGCGTGTGGAGAGATAACCCACAGAGATGAGTTACTGTGCTTTGTACGTCAGTGGGGGCACGTCCTCTGCATGCCACTCTCTGATAGTAATGTCGTATATTTCGGACGGTGCGTGGACTAACCCATCTTATTATGCTTTAGCTTCACTCTAACGTATCCAGCATATAGATACCTACATAGATTGTACGTTAAAATTCCATGCACTAAGCCTTTATGCGTAACCTAATTGCCACCAAATTAATTTCACCCCTTGTCGCTTCGGCTAATTTTAAGGAAAGGTTTCTTCGGACGTTTTGTAATCAGAAATCCTTTGGAGACTTCAATTTTTATTGAAATTGGCGGCCGTTAATTAAAACCAAATCGAATTGATTAAAGAGCGAAAATTATTCTTCAGCCCTTTTTTTCGTGAAAATGGTGAAGGTTGAAAGTCATGAAAATGGGCTTACATGAAGTACGTGTGAATAAATAATTAAAATTCCGCGTGTTGCTTTGGCAAATGGATGAATGACTCTTAAAGATCAATTAAGAGTAACTTAAGTACGATAGATCAGTGATGTTGAGGTCGGACTTTCGCCGATCGTCAGATCTGATTCATTAATGAGCGTGACCTTCTGAAGAAAGTTAAACAACGTGGAGCGACCTTGGTATGAGCGTATTTCAATGCTCACAAGTTAGTTACTATTCTTGAAAATCTGTTACCAAGCGGCACTTTAGCTTAGCGTTTTCACACCTGCTTTCACATCGTAACTTAATTAAGAAAGATAGTGATTAAACTTTAACTAATTATATACTAAAATTAACAATTAGGATTACCTTAAATTTGTTAAAAAGTACAATAACCAAATAAATAAACGCTTACACTCATACCCCCTGCACTAGGATTCCCTGTGTCGCAGGTGGCATGGACACACACAGATACACATCACAAACATCCAAGACCCGAGAACAAACTTTATGCTTACACAAAATCTGCCCCGGCCGGGAATCGAACCCGGGACCCCTCGCTTTGCAGGCAGGGTTACTACCAACTTAGGTACGGAGCCGTCAAAATGCTGAAACGGTATGTAATAAATGAACTAATTAGTATTTAGTTCCTAACATATTGTTTTGATAAGTATAATAACGGAAAACGGATTGGAATCACTTTCTAAAGACTTCCTTTGTAATTTTTTGGTGCCATAGAAACCCATAGAAATGGTCCAAGTATTATAGGTCGTTGACTCCTGAAACGTAATTATTGTAGGTACCTACCATTCGCATGTCGTAAACTAATATTCGCTCGGACACTTGGAGTTATTGGACAATGTAAACGAACGGTATCTCCTATAATGCTTGCCTTATTCCCCCTCCCCAGGCCAGTGCCCGAAGCGCCCCCTCGGGTGGGAGCCACCCCGACCGATGTCTCATCAGTAAGGATTGAACCCTTTAATGTATTCACCGTAACTTCGGGATGAGTCTTGTATTAGTGTTATAATGAGACGTGGCCCTAAGGAATTATGGCTATACTTGCGGAGCTTGGGGTTGGGATTAACCCCAACCTAGTTTCAATTTCTGTGTGTGTGTGGGTCGATAGTGTCTTGTTTCAGGGTTTTCTTGGATGGTATGGTCAGTTTGTAGATAATTACCTAAATTTGATACTTGAGCTTACGTTTTGGAAACGGAATATTGTACGAGTATTGATCAAATTGTTTTGGATCGATTTACCGTTCTGAAAATAACTAAATAACGAAACAAAAGAGTGTCGATACTTTTTAGTTGTTTCTAGACTTAACTCTTACTAGTATACGCAACTGGACAGAAAAAGTTGCTAACTTTAAGAAGCTTTTTTTGCTAATGAGATCTACTACTATTGACTAGTCCTGCAACTACTGTAACCTTGTAACACAAACACACATAACAGTTATCGTGGTGTAATCTTTAGGTCGACGGAATACATATCTATAAGCGTGTTAGCAGGCACGATTCCTGCACATAAAAAGCACAAATATTTGTGCTGTCAGACTATAGTTAGTACGTTAATTACACGTAGTTAGTCCATTAGTGTAACGTACGTTACTCTTCGGCCTATGAACTAGCTCTATGCAAAAAATCACGTCAACTCGTTGCTCCGTTGCTGCGTGAAAAAAGGACAAACCAACAACACTTTCGCATTTATAATTATTAGTTGGTCATTGGTCTTTTATTTTGTTAGTGGGAGGACTAACTCTTCTGCGAGTGTCCGTCTGGGTTGTTACCACCGCTTTGCTCGTGAAGTCTGCCGCCAAGCAGTAGTGTGCAAGCATTACTGTGTTCCGGTTTGATGAGCAGAGTATCCAGTGAAATTACTGGGCTTATGAGACGTAATACCTAATGTCTCAGGGTAACGAGCGATCTGCAGTGCCGCGCAGGCCTTTGTGTTTCAAAGTTCTGGGTGGCACTGCAATTGTTATGGGCTGGCGTTATGCTTACCACCAGGCAAACGAACAGCTCGTCTCGTTACCAAATAACATAAAAAAAAAACACAGCGTTAGCGATCCATATAAATATCAGTATCAGCAAATACCAATATCAATACCAGCAATGTCAGATACAATACTATAGAGTACAGACAATTACCGGCATCGTCATTGCGTTAGTAAGTAAACTGGTGCTAAAGTAAGTTACTGATCCAGACGCTGCTTTAGTCATCTTTTTACACCTTCAAAAGAGAAAATAAAATCCTTTCCGAGTAAGGTAGTTCACAGATGTTGTCACACGTCTTTGTTCAACACAGCCGCCTTTTCATTACCGCTTATAACTTTTAAAAACTCCCATATATGTAAGGGGCACCTTAGACGCTCAAGCAAACGGATTTCGTGATACTCGAAATGCGCGCTTGACGCATAAGCGTTGTTATTCTGACAAGCAAACGTACGTTTGCTTGAGCGTCTAAGATGCCCCTAAGACCTACGAGACATCGCATCAAACTCAACTTGCCCAACTTTGGCAATAAGCGTCACGTTCTACGCAACCAACTTCGAAGAACCAGGTTACATTAAAAATGCTATTAGCTCTCCCAGTCGCCAGATCGATAATGCTGCCAATTAGCCGTTACCAATTTGCCAATAAAACTTCAAACTGTTTTCCATTACATTATCTCTTGCCACCCTTTATTGCCGGCGAAGTTAAGCTACGACTCCGCTCCTCTCCGCTCCGACCGCTCCTCTCCCAACCGAAATTATTACAATAATAATATTATTATATTAATAATTGTATTGATAAGGAGACTCTCGTAATAAGGGTAAACCGTCCCCTTTCTGCCAGCCATCCTCAATAGGAGAATTTATGTAACTAATGAAATAAGCGAAGTGGCGTCCCCCCTCCCAGCAACCCTCTCCCACCCTTCATTATCGGAAAGTTTGAAATATAATTTGAAATTATGCTCAATGTTATATTGAAGATAAGAGAAACACAAATTCCTTTAATTGGACTTGTTAAAGTGACTCAAATTAAGTTAACACGGAGTTGATGGTATTACTTTCGAAGTTGGGAGTTATGACGGACTGTCCGTGAGGCCGTGGAGTCCGTGGCTGGCTTTCTGTTTTCTGCGGGGTCTAGGGTAATTAGCGGTTGAGTAACAGTTATCGGTTCTTCGACCTGATCGAGCCACTTTGTTTAACGGCTCCGTTTATGGGAACTTATTGCATTGTAAAGCCCGAGTTCACCAACATTTAATCGGCGATTAACCAACGGTTAAGTATTGTAACTGCGTTCTAAGTAGAGCACTGGAATTATAAGTATTTTAAGCTATAATTAAAGTGTCCGCAACTTTTTATAGGACTAATTGTTCAAGTCATCCGAATACTTAATTGATTGATGCAATTATTCTATCTTGAATGTAATATTACATTCAAAAGATGGATTAAAAAATAAAAATCACTATCTGGTCGCATCGGATTAAAATTGACGTCTTATTTATACCTATTCGTGCATTGTTATCAAATTCAAACCTGTGATTAAAATACCAACTCGAACAGTTAGGGGTAGCTGGTCTAGAAAACTTGAAAAAAAAAACATGTAACAAATTCAAATTCAAAATGCTTTATTCAAATATGCCCCAAAGCAGCACTTATGAAAGTTAAAATAAATGACTCTGGGTAGCTTAGACGCTCAAGCAAACGTACGTTTGCTTGAGCGTCTAAGCTGCCCCTAACAGCGGGCCTCTGCAACAATCGACTACCCAAATCACAGACTAAAACTAATGCTTAAGAAAACATTATATCCTCTGTCATGCCGATGATAGTAATAGTAGTGAAAAGTACAAAAACTTGAATCAAAATATCTGGAACAACAACGTGCGACGTCTAAATTATATAACTTAAGTTTGAACCAAACACACAAATTAATAAACAATATTTCGGCTGGATCCTTTAGGGATGTGCGCCGGGTCAACTATTGATTTTGCCGGACCTCGGTCTGGCTTGAGACCGTCACAATTAGGCGCCGGTCTCAATCTAATTATATTTCTGATTGGACTAGTGACGACACCGGATGTTAGTCTGTGATTTACAAGGTGATGTTTCGACAACCTTGTTATTTATGTTGCGAGTTAGTACGGACGTAGTAATAAGTGTTGGAGACAAGAATATCATTTCATGGCCTTTTGCGCGGTAGCTTTGTTGATTTGCCGCTTTACATTATTCCTATACATAAGTTTGATCTACTTTCCCGGAGTAATAATTAGATTTTTTATGCTATTGGGTAACGAGACGAGCGGGTCGTTTGCCTGATGGTAAGCATAACGCTAGCCCAACTGCAGTGCCACTCAGAACTTTTAAACTACAATGGCCTGCGCGGCACTGCACAGTGCTACTACTATTACTAGTCAAGCTATCTTCTAAGCCTATTAAAGATAAAAAATAAAAATGATTAAATTATAAGTGAAGTTTTATATTTGTAAGGCTAAAAGCTAAAAAGAGAGTGTCCTAAAAATTTTGCAAATACGAATTGTTGAAGATCTATTCCTGATTTTATTACCATCTGATACCTTTTTTAAAGATTCCGCCAAAGTCAAATAGGTTATTTTAAAATATATTTACGTATGAGAAGTTCATATTTGTTTTTACATAACTACAAAATTTTGGTACAATCCAGTTTTAAAATAAAATGAAGCATAAAGAAATAAATTCCGTTTTTTTAATACAACATAATAATATAGTGTCTACAACTCTACATCTACATACGATAGATAAGGACAGTAAAAAATTAGGTAGAAGGAGACATTATGTGGCAGGACTTATAAGTCGACGGTCGCACCCAAGAGTCTCAAGTCCACTTATTACACAAAAATAAAACCTTTTTCTAAAAATAGTTTAAAAGCATTGTTAGTGGCCTCATTTCTCTAGACCTCTAGATACGATTGGTATTTAATATCATCATTATAAAAGACAGGGAGGACAATTTTATTTTCAAGATATTTATTCTCATAGATCTGATTGTTTGAAAAGATTTACTTCGTTAAACACTGTTTTGTTTTTCATTTCAACACAAAATCGATTACTTGATTCAATTACATTGTTTTAAAATACGTCAATCTATAATCGTTATTAAATCTCACACACGAATTTGTAATCACTGCATTTAAGGGTGTTTAATGTTGTTCTTAAAGCGCAAATGTAAAAAAAAACAGTACGACAATAATAATAAAAAAATTCTTAACAATTCAAATTCTTATACACATTACTTAGCTGTTGCTTAGTTAACAATAGATGTGTGGTATACATATTACTTTGATAAAATATTTAAGCATTACTTCTAAGTTATGTTTTCAAAATGTTTATTCAAATGATTAAAATTTAAGAGGGGTCTTTAATTAACTAAATTACCTCTCTCAGGTTATGGTATTTATTATCATTCATAGAATTATAATAAATACTCTAAACTAGGTAAATATATCGACATGTCTGCTTGGAGAAAACATGTTGCAACTTTTTGATTTTATGTTACATCTAAAACATATAAATCACAAATGTTCCACAAATAATATCTTTATCTTTATTCACACAGCTATTACAAATATGAAGAATCGATCGTAACAGACTTCAATTACTACCGTCCCAAAGGTATTATCATATAACTAGAATCGCACCAATTAGATGCAGATCGAGATCTAATTATTCCGAATCGGACTGAGCTAGCGCAGCACTATTCTGATTGTCGACAAGCGATTTCGGAAATTACTAGGGCGCCGAATCCGCCCCGCTCATTCCAAATCCATCTCTAGACGGTCTCGATCTCTAGTAGGTACGTCACTGGTGCCTACGTTTTGGCATACGATTGTAAAATTGAGACCGTCTGTGATGATAATTGAAAGAATGTTAATAGTATTTTTTAGCGATTCGATAGTAAAAATAAGTTTAAATTTGTAAATTGTGGATATGTACTTTATGTGGATATGTACATAATTATAGTCTCAGAAATTGCGGTCGTTTTCAGGGTCAAAACAGAATCCTTTTTAGACATTACTGTACATTGCAGCAACCTGAGTAATTTATATAATGTAGACATAGGTAGTTCATTGTTTGCAGGTTTTGTTTCTTTGTTTATATTTTGTTCTCTTTTTGTTTTGCACTGTATTGTTTGTATTTTTATTGTGTATTTTGTTATTCTGTGCAGTGTTGTCTGAATAAATGTTTTCTTTCTTTCTTTCGTTCTTTCCATTATAGCTGTGATAACTGTATCTCCATCTGTTTGTCGACTTGCAGCTCCTAAAAGAAATATGTAAGAGGACTTAAAATTAAGTTACTTTGAACTTAAATAAAAACCTAATACTAAAACTAAAACAACTTATGTAACACCTCTCCAAAGCTCACAAAGCTGCGATTATTTGTCGCGTTAAAATTATCGTTGAAAGTTATCGCAATAAAAGCGCGGTTTGTAAGCTTGCTACGCCTCACACCTGCACCTGCAAGACGAACATAAGCGACCGCTAAAAACCTTTGATGTGTGTAAAGACCGCCGTCCAGTTATCGTGTTGCGTTTATCATCACGCAGCCCAATAGTTAGTAACGCATTACAATGCATTCCCACACCTACGTTTATCGCGAGCATGGACGATGCTTCGTGGCGAGAGTTGCAGGTATGGGAGAGGCATTATCATATAGAACCATAGAAAATGCCATTTAAATTATTTCTCATGTAAGAAAAAATGTAATTTCTTTATTGAGAAATAATTAATTATTATTTAACCAGAATATTGATAAAATTTCATCTTCATATCTCAGTTGGTCAGAATCTCAGTCTCGCAGGCCAAGTCGCCGACATAAGCCAGTTCGTCTACCCTATAAATTTTAACGACTCACACACAAATTAATTTTGTGCTTTTTGCTTATTTTCAATCGTTATAAGAGAAATTATTATTTCGTTTCTAATTTTAATTGCCGATAATAATAACTGTATTTTAAAGTGTTAAGAATGGAACAATTATTGCATTCGTTATGGATGGATTCGTGACGAGAAATAATTCATCTCACTCGCTCGCGTTATCATACATGAGATGGGAGATTTTTACCACAAGATAACGAGACAAGAAAATCATTTGCCTTAAGGTAACGCTTATCCATAACAATTGTAATACCTACCCAAAACTGATAAAAGGCACATGCCTTTTATCAGTTTTGGGTAGGTAGCACTGTGGTGACACACATGTGTCACCACAGTGCTTGCATTGCCCTGAAACATCTGCTTTTACGGACAGTAATTTCAATGACTGCATTGCTCACCGAATCGGAACGCGGTAACAATAGCAGTCACAGAACATACAACAAGTTTTTTTATGTTTTTAGGTAACGAGATGAGCTGTTCGTTTGCCTGATGGTAAGCATAACGCTGGCCCATAACAATTGCAGTGCCACCCAGAACTTTGAAACACAAAGGCCTGCGTGGCACTGCAGTGCGCTCGTTACCCTGAGACATTAGGTATTAAGTCTCAAAAGCCCAGTAATTTCACTGGCTACTCTGCTCATCAAACCGGAACACAGTAACGTTTGCACATTACTGCTTGGCGGCAGACTTCACGAGCAAAGCGGAGGTAACAACCCAGACGGACACTCGCAGAAGTGTTAATCCTACCACTAACAAAAGAATACAAGTGTAATATATGCAACATACCATATACCTATACTGTATGTTCTGTGACTATATTACACTATGACGGTTGTGGTAGGACGCTTGGCGGTTGAATACACGGTCAAAGCCGTGTTATACACTAAGACGGACAATCGTAAAAGAGTTGTTCCTACCACCTAGTAAAACAAATTTCATCAATCAATATTATTATTTATATTATAAATGACAAAGCGTGTTTATTGATTTGTCACGCAGCAAGGGAAAAAGTGAGGCGTGATAGGTCGATGGTTAATCCTACACTGTGCTGGGGTTACAGTGAAGTAAAACATCTTGGTGTGATCACGGTGGTAGGGCATTTCCGAGTGCATTCCTGGCTAGTTACGCTCAAGTTGAAAATCTATCACCAAGCCGTGGCACTGTTACCGCGTTTCTTAATGAACGG
Organism: Crocallis elinguaria; assembly: GCA_907269065.1. Taxonomy (NCBI): domain Eukaryota; kingdom Metazoa; phylum Arthropoda; class Insecta; order Lepidoptera; family Geometridae; genus Crocallis; species Crocallis elinguaria. The sequence goes on along the minus strand of OU026070.1, from coordinate 3,768,985 downwards.
TTTCATTTTAGACAAAACTTTCGAGATTTTTAATAAGTCAAATTAGGTAATTTTGTTAGTGGGAGGACTAATTCTTCTGCGAGTGTCCGTCTGGGTTGTTACCACGGCGTTGCTCGTAAAGTCTGCCGCCGAGCAGTAGTGTGCAAGCATTACTGTGTTCCGGTTTGATGAGCAGAGTACTTATCCAGTGAAATTACTGGGCTTATAAGACTTAATACCTAATCGCTCAGGGTAACGAGCGTACTGCAGTGCCGCGCAGGCCTTTGTGTTTCAAAGTTCTGGGTGGGACTGCAATTTTTATGGGACGGCGTTATGCTTACTATCAGGCAAACGACCAGCTCGTCTCGTTACCAAATAACATAAAAAAGGTAAGTACACAGATTTATTTCTCACAAAAACCGTTCTTGCGACTCCCTTAAAGAATTTTCTTAGTCTCATAATAATTAACAATTTTAATTATTTTCAGTAGCAATGCAAAATAAGATATATCAAAGAGCTATTGTTAATTAGCTACAGATAGACAGAAGATAACTGAGTCAGTATCGACCAAAAATACCCGGCGTTCATTAACATAACAATTTAATTAATCAAGTCCCACTCGAATGAGATACGAACTATAGCACATTAAACATAGTACATTAATCAATACTAATATTGTAAATGCGAAAGTGTGTCTGATGTTTTTTTAACTATTTAATAATGGTTGTTTGCAAGATGGTAAGGCCCATAACAATTGCAGTGCCACTCCGAACTTTGACACACAAATGCCTGCGCGGCACTGCAGTGCACTCGTTACCCTGACATATCAGGTAAGTCTCATAAGCCCAGTAATTTCACTGACTATTCTTTGCTCATCATTCTGGAACACAGTAACTTTCGGAACAAATATAGGTAATGGAATCGGCGCAAACTGAGCGTAACCGAGCCCTTAGCTGAGGCTGTGGACGCGTTTGTGAGAACCAACAGATGTAAAGAACAAAACTGAAAAAACTAAACTTTCACACCATCTAGACACTGTACAAATGGTCACACTTTTTGCACAACTACTTTTCCTCTTGCAGGAATCGAACCGGCTCTTATGCACCGATATACTTACTACACTACTTGAGCTGTCAAACGACTTATTATAGCTCCCAAATCGTTAATATAAAGTACTAGTTGCTGCTATGGTTCCAACCGCGTGGAGAATCACAGGGACAGCGAATTTTTCCGCCTATGTTACTCTCCGACCCTAAACTATCTCTATACAAAAAATCACGTCACGGAGCGACAGATCAACCATTGCCCAGTTACTACAGAAAAGAAGGACTATTATATACTAATGCGAGTCTCCGTCTGGGTTTGCAACACCGCTTTGCTCGTGAAGTCTACCAAAATCGGAATCGAAATCCTATCGCGTTACAGAAGTCAAATCCACTGACTACAACAAGGTACAGACAACAAATTATTTTCTTCAACCTCAAAGTTAAAGTTTCTCGTACAAAACTATACAACAGCCACAGAAGTCCGTCGCGTATGGTTTCATCACACCGTCCCTCCGATAATGACTGCGTCTGCCCGCTAGTATTTCGTGGCGTCTCACACGCCTCCCCAAAGACCTCCCAACCACCCCAGCTGTACATCATCTCATTTGAATTTCTAACTAGGAAACCTCCATGCAATTATTGGATTAATGTAAATTACGCAGTCTACAGCTCCACGGTGCACTATCAGGGACAGGGTTTAATTAGAATCCGGTTGAGGATAAGAACCTGCACGCGTTGGAGATATGCAGAGAATCGGCGATGGTTCCGGGCTTGGATTATTTGTGCGTGGGCTATGTTTTGTTAGTTGACCGATTTTGTGCTCATCTTGAATTGAACGCGGCATTTAAGACATCAGCGCAAATGTATTTCAATGATTTTAAACAGTTATATGTCTCCCATGAACACTATAAAGGATTCGAAACGTCAGGGATTAAAGCAATTTTAAAAGCTACGAACCGACTTCAGTGGCAAACTACTAAACCGATTTTGATGAAATTTATATGTGACCAATCTGAAAGTATATACTTTCATATAAAAAAAGAATTTTCCAAATCCGTTTAAGGTAATGTGTGTAAATAGTTGATGTGAATTAAATGAGATTAAAGTGGTTTCCTCATGTAGCATAGAGTCGTACTCAGCGGCGCGTACGGGGCTATTCTATTTGAGTTCCGATGTCATTGTTTTTCAAATCTAAAGGAATGGTAGGTAGCATGATAAACGTTACTAGTGTTTAGAAACTACTAAACCGATTTTGATGAATGACCAATCTGAAAGTATATACTTTCATATAAAAAAAGAATTTTCTAATAAATTTTATAAAAAAAGAGATTTGAGGTAATAAACATTAAAAAAAATACCCACCGAATTGATAACCTTCTCCTTTTTTGGAAGTCGGTTAAAAATATACGATAACAACTGTTAATTTAATGTATTATATAGCAGTCGCCAAAAGCCTACAATAAATTACTTAACTATATGGAATTAAAACAATCGAAAACGCGATTTACGCAGAGACTTACTTTTACGTATGTTGGTTAGCAAAAACCTTCATGACAATATACACTATAAGTGAAAAGGATGGTCTTCAATGACTCCCTAAATACAAGAAATTCTAGTTACGAGCCTGTATATACGATAGTTGAGAATTACTTATTTTCTTAAAAAAATTAGCATTCGACTAAACCATCGGCCGATAGTAGCTTTCAACGTATGGGGGGCCTTGTAATTATATTGTGTTTTGCAAACTAGTCCTTATTAGGTCGAAAGAAAGGCTTGTTTTGACTGCCACGTCTTAGGCGGTAAGGTGGGCAGCTAAAGAAATTATTTTCAGTACAGTCGAAGATAGTGTCTATCACCATACAACACGCCGTGATTGATCTAATGAAATGAGATAGGAAATAAGTAATAGGAAAAAGTGGAAGTGGCTGTCTAATTAAAAGTTCTTTGTAAAAATAACTCATGAGAAAACTGAAATATTTGAGCATATTGTTCGCGAATGTGGATGACTACAGTTCTTTCGGGGGTTTTTTCGTTATATTATCTAATAGTTTTAATATTAATTATTATAATTTTATTATTTTTATAAGTGCTCCGATCTGCCAATTTATGTGTTAAGTAATTTTTTTTAAATTTAAGATTTATTATCGAATCGAGTTGAAATTCGTTCTCAATGTAATATGAATTGAGGTGTTGCATTGTGTGGAAAATTCTAATTTCAATCACAATTTTTTTGATGTAATATGTACACAGATTTACGGAAGCTTTGCATTTGGTTATTATTACTACTTTACTATGACTTACTAGCTGTGCCCGGCGGCTTCACCCACGTAAAAGTAGCCTAAGTTACTCCTTATAACATCAGCTATATGCCAGTGAAAGTCTCGTCTAAATCGGTCTAGCCGTTTCGGAGATTAGCCGAACAAACAGACAGACAAAAATTTTAGAAATTGTGTTTTAGTTATAAGTTTTCATAAGCATAAGCTTTCCTAAGCACTTAGTAAAAACCTGTTATTTTGACATTACTAACAGACACTTCAATTTTATTTGTATGTATAGGCGTATATATAATAGATAGCTGATGTCATAATACTGCTGCAAATCACTGTCGCTTAATTCACTGTCTAAATTATAATTCAAGGCACTGGCGAAACAAAAAAATACTATTGACCCATGCAAAAAAGGCCAAACTTCCCTAACCCAGTTTTCAAATAAATAGCATCCGAACTCTTAACCTAACGCAAAAGACAAACGCCGTAAATGCACGCGATCAAAAGCGCGGGAAAACGCCAAAACATAACCTCAAAACATTCCAGACATGACCTCGAAAATGCACGTAGGTGAAAGCCCTCGGGAGTTCACCGTAGGGGAACAAAAAAACCCCTTACACCCCCAAGATACGGGGGGAAGCCCGCCCGTGAATGAACCGAAGGAGGCACGCGTCCTTGAAGCAAAAAAGTCACGTGATTCCGCTCAACAGGTGGCGCCGTGAACGTGTCCTTGCCGGCCGGATTAGAAAAAAAAAGCGTTCGGATTTCAAATTCTTGCTTTTCTTTTTCTTTCTATTTTTTGCGCGTGTGGCGGTTGGTTAACACACTTGCTGCATTTTGCTGTGGCATAGTTTAAGGTTTTATGTGATTAACAGTTAATGTTGTGGTTAACTTGTACCATAGATAGATAGGTTAAAGATAGGCTTAGTTAGTAAGTGTGTCGAGTAGTTTAAAACACTAATCATATGTGGCATAATAATTATGCATTATTTTTACACAGTTTTTTGTAACTTACAACTGTCATTATTCTTTTTCAAGCTGTTTTAAACATCATACACTAAATAGGTTTTTATGTCCTCTTATAATATTAATTTAAAATTATTAAATTTGGAAAGAATACATTATTAATTATTTTACAGAAAATGATTCGCGTAATCACATTCTCACAACAAGACTGAAATGTCATACAATTTTATTTGTAGTTCCTTTGCTACAAATTCAAAGAAAATGCATTCTGTATTAAGAAAAAAATAACCTCAATGCAAAACCAAAACGCATCAGTTCCAAACTCAAAAACTTATCGCTCTCCACCCTGCAAGTTCTCACAAACAATCTGTAGCTAACTCCGCGAACGCCTCATGAATGATCTCCCTGCCTCGGCTCCGCTTAACACAAATGTCACGGCTTCCCGGCCAGCCGGAAAACACTCTTTTCTTCCTGAATTACTGTTCTAACACTTCAAACAAACATCAACCTTACTACTAAGACTACAAAGTCGAAATCAGTTAAGTCCCGCTTTGGAAATTCGTGGAATTTTCTGCTAGGTTGTTTCATTTCATTCACAATCGTATAAGTGGGGGTTTGAGTCTATATTCGCTTGGCAAAGTAAAGGTTGAAGGCATGAAATCTTCAGTCTCCTGCGGCAAATTGTTTCCTCACGCGGCGTGTTTGTATTTTATTATACATTTTTATTTCTCGATAACATTAGCTTAACCGACTTTTCATTGCCTCCGCTAGGGTTGTCGACGATTGTAAACTTTTGTGCTGCGGTGAAATCGTTTTATGAGTGTTTTAATAAGTTTACAAGCGGGTTTGTTCACACGTTTGACTTTCTTGGAGTTAACTGGTTTTGTGGGGATTACGGTTTCTTTTGAATATTATGGTCGTGACAGAAAGTTTAAATGTGACTGTAATAGCAGGTACTTATATAGATTAAAATTGACTTCATTTATACAATATTTTACATTAGCATGAATTTAATTTTAAATCCAGTGGCATACTAGTTACTAGTTAGTTACTTTTTCTTTCTTTTCATAATGCTATTTTAAAACAAATATTTTTTATCCAAATTGATACAAAATGAAACTTTGTGTCAAATCCGTCTACTTCAACAATAATTGTATTTTATTTATCATGGCAGAGTCCTTAACGAGATATACGCTGAAAAAAATAAGAACATACTTATAGCAATTTAATTTATATTTTAACGAATCACGATTTGTTTTTGTCAACCCTACTTAACTGTAAAGCTGATCTGTACAAGCGTAACAACCCTAAGAAAAGTTGAGGCGAGGTAGGCATGTCAAAAACGTCGGGCGCGAACAAATATGTGCTTTTCCGGCGGCCGTTGGAACCGTAGCTTAAACGGGGATTAAAGCCCGGTTAAATCTTACAAATAGGGAGTTTATGGATTGAGATTTTTACTCGAAACGAGGAATAGATCAATTATGTTCGAACGTGGAAATTTCTTGGAATTTTGGAAATTTATTTTTTTTGTTTTTTTTTTTTATATATAAGGACCCGTGCGGTTGTTCTAGCGTCCTTTACAGTGTCACCGAACTGGTACACCCAAGGTATCTTTATCGTACTTAGCTGCTTCAAATCTATTTCATAACCTTCTTCTCTGCACAGTAACCCATTCTTAGGAATCTTGTTTTTTTCACTGGCCCTGTTGCAAGATATTCGCTAAGTCAGTTTCACACAGCGATACATTATATGTAAGGACTTGGAGTGGGCGCATTGGGAAACTGTAATGCTCACTCTGAGGTTATGAATAATAAATAAATAAAATAAAAAAAATAAAAAAATAATTCACAACCGGGTTGTCGGTCCCTGCAGCGAATTCGCAGGGGACCGCAACGAGGCTTCTGCCGGGACCGCGGCTGCGAGCGCTTAGCTGTCTATAACTTGATTAAATATTAATTTCGATAAAATACCCTGGTTATTATAATAGCCTATTAGTTTTATACAACCTTTATCATGAGGAGCTGCAAATCAATTATATGTTATAATTTATTACATGCAACAGATGTACGCTAGGAGACTCAATTCAATTAAGACATGTGAGACATAAAACATTTTAAATGCTTCGTAAAATTATTAGAACTGGTTAAATTATTTAACAAAAAGCAACAAATTACTTGTATTCACTTTACATATATTTATATAGGTATATATATACTGTATACATTAAAATTAAACAGGTTTGAACCAGTAGCATAGTACGAAGTTACCTATATTTTCCAAAACAGTACATGTATTTCACACAAGTTGAGATAGTTGATTTATATATTCGTACCATCAGCAGCTAGTTTATGTGCGTTGAAAAAGAACCTAAAAGATTTGTATAAAAACCAATGGCTTATTCTAATCGTTCTAACCCACGATCAACCTTCCGGTCAAACCGGACCCGTTCATCCCTCCATAGAATCCTTCGCATTTCCCTCCTCTTTTCTCGTTTTCTATTTACTTGTTTTACTGTTATTTACTTTTTAGCGCGAACGTTAGACGCCCGCGGTGCCACTTGCCCCGCTCCTTTACCCAGAGTTGAGTGGTAGCTCTAACTTGACGGTGTTTTTATTTTATTTTTCGTTTTTAGGTAGTCGAGAGTTACACGGTTTGTGTAGGGTGTAGTCGATGAGGTACGCTTGTCTCGAGAGGCCGCGTGTTAATGATATAATTTAATTTAATTTAATTTTGTGGCAATTTCTCATTGGGTAGATATAACCTGTAGGTAAACGCAGGAATAAAGAACTCGTGTTACTGGCGAAAGTGTTCATGAGGGGTAAGAAGTGACACTCTAAAAAACTAGTGAGGTGCCAATTAAATAATTTATTGCACAATTTTCAGCGAACGTAGATTACTGAACTAATGAAGACTGCGCTTCATACAACATCACTAGGTTAAACTCATGGACCAGTAACATGTATTATATTATTTTTTATATAGAGAATAATAACGTCAGAAAGTTATTCACACTTTTATACGTTTTTGCTAAAATATTTTTAACATACTAATCCATATTTTTTTTAAATCTATTCTAAAACTAAATAAGTTTTGAATCTTAAACTAACATCTGTTGATTAGCGTAAAAGTATAAATTGATACTTAGGGTCTTACCACAAAAAAATTAAACGCACGTTGAACCTGTGTTAAACACTGTTTAACGCCAAAGCATGCCTTAGTCGCGCGATTAAATATGTGCAACCACAAATCCAGATTTAAGTAGTGTCTAACCGTTGTCTAACACAGTTTTGTTGTCACATTTCTAATCAATTTTGACGTTTATGTTTAGACGCTGTCAAGCTAAACAGGTGACTATTAACGGTATTTTTGTGGTAACACTGTTATACTTTTAACACATTGCTTAAGGTCCGGCCCGTCTATTTCGCACTGCAGCTCACAATCCGTTCAAATCCTCCCTAGATTGTTATTAAGGCTCGCATGTCTCTAGTCCGGTTCCTCATCCAAAATCGATATTTGGCCCCAGGGTGGCCACCCCCCTATATCTGGTAGACGGTCGGCTGCGTTCTGATTCGTAGCGTGTGTCGATCTTTACGAGGCCTAGGTTTTAATGAACCGGTATTACGTCAACTTCGTTAAAGGTAGTGTTGATTTATTTTATGAATGGACAGGTTATTAGTTTTAGTGTATTTCTTATTGCTAGGATCTATGTAGTTTCAATGCGTGCTTCAAATCGATTTTGTAGTAAATTTCGTGGAATTTTAACCGACTTCAAATAAGTAGGAGGTTCTCGATTCGTCATTTTTGCGCGCGATTTCTCGGAACGGCTTTATCGTTTTTTTTTATATTGTTTGGTAATGAGACGAGCTGGTCGGTTGTCTGATGGTAAGCATAACGCCAGCCCATATCAATTGCAGTGCCACCCAGAACTTTGAAACACAAAGGCCTGCGCGGCACTGCAGTGCGCTCGTTACCCTAAGACATTAGGTATTATATTTCATAAGCCCAGTAATTTCACTGGTTTGAACACTTTTTTCAATGGTTTAAACAGATCACGAGGTAGTCCCATATATTTTGTGTCAAGATCCGATGATCCACTCCTAACACTACTTCTAACTAGACGATGAAAGTCTGTTCCAGCTTCTACTTGCACATATTGGAATGCAATAAAGAATGTACCTATTGAATTGTCTAACTCAGGCTAAAAATAAAATTTCTTAGTTACGAAATAGCAGAAACTCAAACTTTATACCGAACAGCATTTTTTTCTCGTAAATTCATCGAAATATTTCATCCAATTTAATGCTAACTCTAAATATTACGCTATGTTATTTATACGGTAAAATATTCCAAATTACTCGTATTAAATACAAGTGGAGTGTGATAACCGAATCCTTTCATTAAAACTGCAAAAAAAGGCCCGAAAACAATTTTGAAATTATGGGAATCAAGCACTCAAATTCGGTTCCAGGCGGACCTTTCGCTTTTTAAAGAAATAAACGCTAGTATTCAATAACAGATATTAAGGACGGATTTTTGTGTTTAACGATTTTCAATTATTACCAATTAATCAGTTCTGAAAATGTCTTTCAAATTCAAAACTTCTGGTGACATTCTGATGTGCAGTCTCTTTGTATGGTAGGTAACTTTTTTTTGGTTCTCTTTCATAACGAGACGAGCCGTTTGCCTGATGGTAAGTATAACGCCGGGGCATAACAATTGCAATGCCACTTAGAACTTTGAATCACAAAGGCCTGCGAGGCACTGCATTGCCCTCATTACCCTGAGACATTAGGTATTAAGTCTGATAAGCCCAGTAATTTCACTGGCTACTCTGCTCATCAAACCGGAACACAGTAATACTTGCACACTACTGCTTGGCGGTAGACGTCACTCACAAAGCGGTGGTAACAACCCAGACGGACACTCGCAGAAGAGTTAGTCCTCCCACTAACAAACACCTCTAATAATAATAACGATAACACTTCACTCCATCTGTGCCTATTACTATCGCTTCATCAATCATAATTCACTTCCACTGTACCTATATCTGTACACTTTACCTAACTATCTCTATACAAGTTTTATTTTGGTTGTTTATATCTAAATAGTAGACATATAATTAGAGTAGTATTACCAATTAACTAAACGTCCAGCTGATGCACACTTCATAATTCATGATTTGACAACTTAAGGCATATTCTATAATATGAGCTTTCTTTAATACTTCTACATACATACATACTTCTTGTCCGATACGAATATTTTGACGCACACTCACTTCTCACTTGTCAAGAAGCACGTTTCCTTTTAATAATCCACACCGCTCCTAAAAAATTGAACTATAACATCATTAACACTTTTTTATAAAGTCCTCACCTTAACTAATAGTGGTGTAGTTCGAAATTATTAATAAAGCTGTCAAAAGCATATACAATTATACATCTTTTCACTTCTTACAGACTTTTCAGAATACAGGCGAAGTTATATTTGGACCCAAAAAGAAAACAAAAAAATAACGCTTTTCAAAATAACCTCTAACCCTTTTTTGTAACTCTGTGTTCTAATTATACTTAGCAATAGAACTTTAAGGCACTAAATCCGGTTCAGTGCGATAGTTTCGAGTAAGTAGCTCGTAGCCCAATCTAACCAAAGACTTAAAGTCACTGTTGCGATGCTCTCATTAGCCGAACATCGGCTTAACATTAGTCCAACATTAGCCGTTGCCTCCAAGCTTCGACCCCAAAAACTTATTACGTACCCTTTCCACTACGCAGCCAGCTCATTATCTCTGCCCATAGTTTCAAATCGATAATAGATACACACAGCCAAACTAGAGCACACACAAACGCAAGTTTAAGTGTACGCTCGTAACCGGCGCGTCAACTTAAAACTTAATTATAATTAATTAATTCCAATTCGACGCCATCCCTTTCTAACTGGCCGCACCTTGTGTGGATCTGTCCTTTTCTATTTGGAGGGTAGACGTGGTATTGTGTTTTCGAAGACCTTTTATCACGAGGTATTTCATGGAGAGTCGTTAGTTCGATTCCTGCTCCAGTTTATTAGGTATCGGGTTTTAATTGGCATTCATTTCGACGGCTTTTTTATGTTTAAGTAGTAAATCAAGTTAATTCGATCATTTTTAATATGCAGAACTTGATGTCGGCTTTCTTATATCCCAGGAAATTAGATTACCAAAGGCTTTACAATATTCAAAGCGACGTAAGTAGGTAGTTTAGAAAACGCGAAGAATATATCGAATGTAGAGATAGAGTAGAATATCGAATGTAGAGATAACGTAGGTAAGTACTACTTTAACTGTCAGTATTTCTGTACTTAAAGTTTCAACTAGAAAACTACAAATATTGACATTATTATAGTTACTTTGCTTGATTAAAACATTTTTGGTCGGACTAAAAAAATCGCTTTATGAGCTGGCTCTACTTATGTAGACATAAATAAAGTTAATAAATTACACTAAATCATCTTTATCGATTCTAAAATCCGACTCGATATATTTATAGAGGGTACAATAGAGGGCCCCATCAAAGCAACTACGACGAAAGTTATAAAAACCTTTTTATAGCTTTCTACAATAATAAGATGCACACAGCCTCCAAAGTTGTAAAAGCATTAAATCAGAACAAAATGGCCGTACCGTCCTGAATACCGTATAATTTAATTGTAATCATCACTACATCTCGCCCGACGAGTATCAACGAGATGCGACTAGAAGGGCCCACCCCCGCCCCTTTCTCGGCGACTTCACCCTAAGAAGGGGTTAAAAACCCCCCCTTATTACCATATTTCATTTACTCAACGAAATTATGCTAATTACTTATATTGCTTTGTGTAAAAAGGAAATTTATAAGGATTAAACTTACACCCCTACTCCGAAACCGGTTTGTTCCAGACGCAGCTAGTTCGAACTGACTTCGAATGAGTTATAAGGGACGATTCGAATGAAAAAAATCTCGAAGCGCTCCCGTAATTCGCGATCGTCTCGATTATAATCGCAACGCAATTAAAATTCAAATTGGGGAATTTTTAATTTTGTTATTGATGACCCTCTTTCGCGGACGGATTGAATTGAACGTTGTTAAAAAGTTTTCGAGAAGTTAAAGCTTGTGATTAACGAAACAAAAATTGCTTTGTTTATTTTGAAAATACTCAACGACTTCGTTTTAGTTATTACAAATTAAATTTTCGATTAATTATCCTTAATATTCTTCAGAGTTTAGCTGGTGTAAGTAAATAAAAGTTTTGGGCTTGATTGTTTTAACCGTCCGAGTGGAGTAGGGATCATCTTTGCAATAGTTTGGATCATCAAACCCTCAATGATTTTAATACTTTGAAATGTAATTCTCTATTTTTGGGCGTACATGTACTCAGTCCAGTTAGGTACTGATATAATTTTAGTGGTAGATAGCCGGTGAACACTAGAAAACGCTAGTAACTTAAGTAATACTGCCTACAAAGCGAGGGACCCCGCATTCGATTCCCGGAGAACGTGTTGTGAACATAGAGTTTGTTCTCGGGTCTTGGTTGTTTGTGTTGTGTATCTGTGCGTGTCTATGCCACCTATGACGCAGGGAATCCTAGTGCAGGGATATGCTTGTGTAAGCGTTTATAATTAGCTATGCTTTATCTATGATATTGTAAGTTGCATCACGATGTTTTCATTCTTCGAAAATTACGTTCATTCTATGATTCGAACCATTGACCTCTCGGATCGGCAGTCGGCTTCACTACTGAACCATCATATCTTCACAAATCATCATCATCATCACCAGTCTGTCATGATATAATGTATAATGATGATAATCATCAGCCTATCTAAATTTATTCCTGTCAAAGCACTCCAAATGGATGACGCACGAAAATCCAACTTATTTCAAAACCCTTAGCTGTCTAATAAATAGATTTACTAAATTATAATTTCAGTTGAAATGCCAATGCCAATACCACCGGTTCGAAACATAATGTATATGTATAAGGTTGGAATTGAATTATAGTAATGAAACACCCGATGCTTTGGGCAGAAGTGCCCCGGGCCGCTAGTTTCGCAACTTATCCCGACTAAGGCGACTCCTTATTTAAATGTAAATTAGGTTCATTTCACGAAATTAATGTCGTGGAGACCCTCCCCGTGGTAAGGTTACCATGGTGTGCTGATTTTGATGGAATTTTTGTGGCGATGATTTGAAAACTTGTGAGTAAATTGGTTCGTAAATTCGATTCAAGGGTATATTATTTTTGACACGCTTGTATGATTCCGTTCACTTTTTTCTGTAAGAGTAAATCTAACCATGTTACCACAAAATACTTTTAGACACAGGTTTAGCTAGACAGTGTACAATTAATTTACAATTAAATTGCAATTAAATTGCAATTGTGCAATTATACTGATAAATCCGCACATAACTTGATATAAGTCATTGGTGCAGGGCCGAGTCGCGATTTGAACTATGGGGCTTTCTGTACGCCGAGATATTTTGCATTGCTATTTTAATAAAACCAGTAAAGTAAAAGGACTAGCCTATTCTCTATGAAATATATTTTATAGAGTTCACCGATACTAGCGGGTGTTTACACAAATATATACGTCACAAAAAATTCGCTTCCAACAGGATTCGAACCTGCGTCTTCTAGTTGGTTAAGGCATCTGGCCTGGATAGCCAGAAGACGCAGGTTCGAATCCTGTTGGAAGCGAAATTTTTGTGATGTTAATATTTGTGTAGCCTATTAGTAGTAGTAAGGAAAAGGAGTTTAAGCCATTCTTATTTCTTGTGGTAAAATGGTAAATAGAGTAAGCTGTCCTTAATTTCTCCTGCCTCCTATTCGCCCTACAAGTCGGGAATAATGGCTGCTCTATGATTATATGGACAGACGAGTCATTACTCCTGTGTAAGTGTTGTTGCGAATTGCTAATGTTCTGCTTTCAGAGTTTTACACACACAAATTAATCGTTACTTTAGCTTCAATTACTGTTTTAAGCGAGTTGATGGGAGTCACGGAGTTCGCTACAAAGTTTGCGGTGTCTTTTTGTTTTGTCATGCAAAACGAGCTGGAATGGGAAACTGGATATGATAATTAAAAACTGATATTTTGAGTAGTGCAATTATAGTAATGTGATTGTTACTTTTGCTACTGTAATGTTTTGTTAATGGTAAAAAAACGTCCAAAGGTCACGTAATCAGATTTTGACTCTTAACCAGAATTCTATGCGTGAGAAACAAGAACTATGTATGTAACCATGGTCCCACAATACCCAGTTTTTTCTCAATTCAAATATTTGACTACCCACAACAATAATTATGATTACAATTCATTACTTATAGCAAACTGCGGCTAAGATGGTTTGTCTGAAAAACACTAGTTCAAATCAGTCAGAGTTCTATTTAGTATCTGGATACACTACATAATCCTACTTCCTACTAGTAATATTATAAACTAGCTGCTGCCCCGCGGTTTCACCCGGGTGGAGATTTTGGATTTCATGGTTTTTATTTTTTTGCGCGGAACCCTAATTCTTTTTCTAAAATTCAAGTAGCCTATGTTACTGCTTGTAACATCAGCTATCTGCCAGTGAAAGTCCCGTCAAAATCGGTCCAGCCGTTTTGGAGATTACCCGGAACAAACAAACAGACAGACAGACAAACATTTTAAAAATGTTGTTTTGTTGTAGGTACCGTATATACTTTCATATGCATTTAGTTAAAAGCTGTTATTTTGATATTACAAACAGACACTTCAATTTTATTTATCTGTATGGATGCGAAGGTGTGTTTGTTGGTTTGTTGATTTGTTGGTTTGTCCTTCTTTCACGCAGTAACGGAGCAACGGATCGACGTGATTTTTAGCATAGATATAGTTTATGAACCGGAGAGTAACATAGGCTACTTTTTATCCCGGAAAATTCACGGTTCCACGGGAAAACCGCGGGCAGAAGCTAGTACATTATAATTTGTTCGTAATACAAATTTGAATCTAATTCAATTATTCGTTTAAATTTTGGCGGCCAGTATTAACTGTATTGGACCGTTACAAACGTCAGTAGCGAAGATTACAACAGAACACGAAAAATAAACAAAACGTTCGTCATTAATCGGGCACATTACCGCGATCACTTCGCGACGCCAACGAAAAGGGTTAGAGCACCCGCGCCGAACATAATTACCATGCACACTTGCACAAATCCACATTAACACTACGATAAAACAAGCCAACTACTTAGCATTTTCAAATTAAATACACTAATCACTTGTATAAACGCACAGTGTACGGACACGGAATAGGATCGATAGTTTGTGTGTGTGCGTGGTTATAATGAAGGGGTAGAAGGGTGATATTAAGTGGCTCTATCGGGCCCCTCACTAGTGTAGGCATGCCTCCGCCACTTCAGTACTTCGGAGCCGATAATTTTGTTTTTAATAGATCGTGGAATTGGTTGATGCCAGTGCTGCTGCACTGTTGGGCACTCATTTTGACTCAGCTGAGGTATCATTAGATGTTCGCGTAGTATCTATTTTATAATTAGTGTCTCTTGATTGTGTGCCATACTTCGAGTAAAGTTTTGAGTGTGAGACGCCTACTTTAAGTTTCTCTAAAATAGAGTATTTATATTTATCTATACTCATATAATACTAGCTTCTGCCCGCGGTTTTTACCCGCGTTCCCACATGAACCGTGCATAAAATGAAGCCTATGTTACTGTCCGGTCTATAAACTATATCTATGCCAAAAATCACGTCGATCCGTTACTCCGTTATTGCGTGAAGACAAAATAACAAACCAACAAACACTTTCGCATTTATAATATTAGTATGAATATATAGATGTATAGTTCCCACAGCCAATATCTTCATCGTTTTAAAGCGGGTGAGATCGAGATCTGGCTATTACGTCAACTGATCCCGCTCGGACTAAACCCGTGGGGTCAGTTGGCGTAATGCGTATTTTGAATTGGTCTACGTACTGAACCCGTTGACAAATATTGTAATTTGTACAGACACGAAGAAAAGTTTTTGACATTAATACTCAACTCTTAACTCTCCTAAGGAAAGTTAGCTATTCTACAGAAGAAACATTTTACAAGTAATTATAATCGTGAGCAATAGAAAAGTACGTGAAATAACCAAATATGTGATAAAATTGGTCGGTGTCGTGAACTTTTTTAATTTATTTATCACTTCACTATTAAATTAAATATAAAAACTTTTACACGACCAAATGGGACCCTATGGTTTCTTGGTGATGTATATTTGTAGCCTGCCGCTTAGGAATTTCAACGTGAAGGACGCCAGGCAGCATCTATTCGAAGGTCAGGTCAATATGGAAGGCCCACTTTTGTATCACCTAATACAAATTCTAAATACTTGGCATGGTTTACACTAAGGAAATATACTAATGAATATTATATCTAACCAAAGATCATCGAAATAAAAAAACTGTTTAAAAAGAAGTTAAAACTCCACATTTTACCGGACTTCACGCAGTTTTGATTGAAACAAATGCCATTAGAACTAAAGTTCTGATAGCGTTTTGATTGCCATCGTAACATGATACGTAATAGGATCTGTTTGTGTTTTGTGTAAAGCCAATATTTTTTAGAAGCCTACCGTCACATACCGTGCTCTCACTATTTTAAGTTAATTTAAATTTATTTTGTATTTCTCTTACAAGTGAATTTTATTATTTTAGAGAAATAAATGTCTTAAACCGTAAATTGGCTCTTCAAAAATGTCATTATTAACTAGCTAATACTTATAATCTACTGGTAACTACATCTAATCTGTGATCTAAATTACCTACAAAAAACTATAATAAAACACTTTATACTTCTTGTACTTTTATTTCCTTGCAATACAACCATATAACTATATACAATTTGAGACTATGATACTTGCTAAAATAACCTTTTCAGCTTGAACACTCGACAAGAACTAACTTATAACTTTTTATCTCCTGCGCACGTTACGTTTTTCCCGCCTAGTATATTTCTGAGGTTGGTAGTCGGCACTAAAAATCAAACGTCGTGAGACAGCTCATTTCCGACAACCGTACAAACAGAAAACTAAAAATCACCGTTTCCGAGTCAAATTAATACTTGATAATTATTTTAAAACAATTTTATACGAAATAACTAGGATTAAAACATTAAAAAATAGAAATCATGACAAAACAGTAAGTATTGAATACGAATAAAAAAATTATCAAAGTACCGATAATCTAACATAATTTGCACCAAAGTATTCAAAGTAACAGATGAATAAAATATTAAATACCTCTTCAAACCCAACACACGTGAACCAGCATCATGTTGCTAAACTCCAAAACGAAAAAAGCCACATGTCGGAGAGGCGATCGATTAATTAACGTTATTACATACAGAACACCGATCCATCTGCCGTAATTAGCGACCCCTTTCCCCCGCACAAAAATAATGACGCACCCCTAAAACACTTTCTTTTTTTTCATCATTTTTTAATCCAATTTGGCAGGGATTATGTACGTAATTATATTTTTCCAATTGCTCCAGTGGCGGTGGAAACGGCTCCGCTGATTGCCATACGAAATCCGCACGTTGATTAGGCTTTTTAAAACGACATTGTGTGGGTAGGTGTAATCATTACTCGTATAATATGTATTGTTACTTTTAACATGCTAGATAGGTGACGTCATTGAAATTAATAAAGTCTAAGCTCTGAAAAGATAATAAGATACATTTCCTGTTTGAAGATGACGGGAGTGAAGTGTCTGGTAGCAATATTCAGAAGTGTCTATGTCAACCTTCATTCAGAAAAAAATGTATTGGCTTTACGGGACTCTTAAAAAGCATAATAATTTTGTTTACGTCATTTGTTGAAGCTCTACAGAAAGCCCACTACAAGCCAAAGAAATAGTTTCTACGTCAAACTATTTCAAAGCGACTGATAAAAGGAAAGACGGAGAAGTGATCCGTCTGGAAAATAAAACAAAAAAGGTAGACATAATGTATATAAAACATCTATCTACCTATCCATACTATATTATTATAAATGCGAAAGTGTGTTTGTTGGTTTGTCCTTCTTTCACGCAGTAACGGAGCAAGGGGTCGACTTGATTTTTTGGCATAGATATATTTTATGGACCGGTGAGTAACATAGGCTGCTTTTAATCCCGGAAAAATGCACGATTCCTGTGGGAACGCGGGTGAAAACCGCGAGCAGAAGTTAGTGTGACATAAAATTGACATTGACAGCTGTTAATAAAGTTGTATAATATTGACAAGTTGATTTAATTTGACAGATCTATGCTAAGTTGATTTAATTTGACAGATAACTTAGGCTACTTTTATTTTAGAAAAATAATTAGGGTTCCGCGCAAAAAATAAACCCCATGAAAGCCAATATCTCCGCGCGGGTGAAACCGCGGGCAGCAGCTAGTAACTATATAACTTACTTTTCGCAGTTTCCTTATTTGCTATCACACGGTTATTTATGATGGCGTACTTAGACAGTTGGCGGTATTATAATTAACTGGATCATATTTTTAATGCCAGAACATGACATTTTATAATTTAATCCAGTGGCGCCGCAATTCTGAGTCATAATCCGATTTCACCTCCTAAGGACATTGAGACACAATAACATGTTTGTCATTATATATTGAAATAAAATTTTATGACTTTTGTAATAACCTAAGTTTAATGTAATAGACTTAATTAGGTAGACTGTTGATATATTCAATTATGGCAAGAACCAACATTTTGCAGGTCGTTAAATCTCTTTAATTTCGTTGAATTGCCTTGTTTGGGTATAGCTGATTAAAAATCCGGTATGATTTCAACTTTTGAAGTGTCGATGGTTCAATGGTTGTGTGGTCGTCCATCAATATTTTAATTTAAGGGTCCGAATCCTCAATGAGCTGCTTTCAGTCTAGAAAAACATTTTAATGCAACAGGCATTTTTTAATACTTAACACCTGACTTGGCCCGAGGCCTGGCCTGAAATCACCCTTGCAATTAAACTTGACTTTACGGAAGCAACACTATCACTATGTTCCGTCACTGGGTTACTATTTTCGACCACATTGTGACGTAAGAGAAGCATAACGCGTAAGCGTAATGCCGGCCCATAGCAATTGCAGTACAACCCAGAACTTTGAAACACAAAGGCTTGCGCGGCACTGCAGTGCGCTCGTTACCCTGAGACATTAGGTATAAAATCTCATAAGCCCAGTAACTTCACTGGCTACTCTGCTCATCAAACAGGAACACAACACAGTAATGGTTGCTCACTACTGCTTGGTGGCAGACATCACGAGCAAAGCGGTGGTAACAACCCAAACGGACACTCGCAGAAGAGTAAGTTTTACCACTAACAAGATGTGTGATAGTTATCTAACATTACCCTTTCGAGGGTAAAAAACTTTCGATAAACTTTATGGCACATATACTTACCTAGATCACATGTAAGAAGATTGACGGTGATACGGTCATCATCTCAATCTCAATCGGAAGCTAAAGTTACTTTTGTAAGCACGCGTTTCAATTCCAGCTCCCTGAGCGATTGTGCCCATTGCCGTTTTGTTCTTTTCAAGTCAATAGACATGCAGTTACTTTACACCAATCTGCATACAGCACTCTAATGATATCAAAACACACTTAAATCTGTTGCGATTCTCTCGGGAGCAGAGTTTTCCGCGTTTGTAGAAGTGTGCCGTTGGGACCAATTCACAAGGTCATTGGGTAGAGCCAAATAGAATACCTACAATCTATTCAAGCCATTTTTCGTTACGACTACTCGATACCTAACGCTAGTCCAGGGTAACTTGGAAGATGCCATCTGCATACACGCATTGCATGTGGTTTAAAAGACATCGCGTGTGAATTTTAAACCCCACTTTTAAGCGCGGACTAAGGCTGAGATTCAGAGACGAATCTAAGCGTGGACTCACGCTTCCATACGTCAAAATTCTATACAGTTTTGACATATTATGGAAGCCAAAGTCTACGCTAAGAATCGTCTCTGAATCTTAGCCTAAGTGTTAAGCTTACAACTCATAATTTAAGTCTCCAAGCGAGTCTATCCTATTCGAATACGAAGTTTAGAGAAATCCTGTAATAGAGAATACTTGCTCAATGCATAACCGCGTCGTCATTTTTCACGGCAGTCAATACCAAGAAATACTGAGATCATTAACTAAAAATTACCTTTTAAAGAGACACACAGACACTAATGCAACTTTAGGGTAATCAGTTGCTTTAGTAGTGCTATCTGGTTATTCACAACTAGCTCGTAGGGTAATAGCGAGTTATTGTCATTAACACCGCACGCCGGCGTCGAAACGAGGCGTGTTTGCATTGTGCCACGATAAACTTTGCGTATCTTTTACCCTGGCTTATTTATGATACGCTGTCAAGGAGTGTCGTTAAATGTCATAGATCTAAAGAAAATGACTTTTATGCAGTTAGTTTAGTCGTATGGTATGGTTACTCACTACCGGCTCGTGGGGTAGTAGCGAAATATTGCTACGCATATTGGCGTCAATTTGAACTGAGTTTGCGTTGTGTAACGTCAAAGCAATGCATATTATCTTTAATTGCGATATACTTATGACATGTGTTCTAGATCTGTCTTACAATGTCGTAGCTCTAAAGTGTACAGTAGTGCATATAATTGTTAAGTAGTATCATGTAGTTATTTAAAACCGGCTCGCGGGATAATAGCAAGTGACTGCCACTAGCACCGCCTGGTGGCATCAACTCGAAGCGTGTTTGCGTTGTGTCACGTCAGATTTCTCGTATCTTTATTTTATCAGGGAGAATTTATGGTATGCCGTAATGGTGTATTGAAAAATAAGAGAATATAACTTTAGCACAATTATTAGTTACTGTTATTACTATAATATAGCACGCCGTTGAACTTAATGGCTTGTTTACATATTATATTATGTTAGGTGAAAAAGTATTATATATTATTTTTAATACAATCTATTAATGTATGTTACTTTATACATGTATTGCGTTCATGGTTAAGTGTAATCAGTAGCTTTAATGGCAGTTTCTGGTTTAAAAGCGACTTGTATATAGTTATAGAGACTTCTTTTTTGCTGTCAGACATATCAATGAAGTTTATACGCCGGCTGAAAGCCACGCAGCGTCACGTGGCATAACTTAGAGATATCCGGCTTGCTTTCACGCTTTCACTAAAATTTGAACCTTTTTGTGTAGCAAACAAGTGCTATTATCGCTAATTGTATCGCTACCTGAAAAGGTGCACGTTGTGCCGCATTGCTTCGTATTCCGGCGTGACCTGGCTCTCTTCTCTTTCTCTCTTTTCTCTATTCTCGTGACGTGTGTAACATTGGACACAGCACAGTAACATAGTGGTCTGACGCGGCGATCTCGCCCGCATACTTAGGACCATTAAGCATTGGACTAATGAGAGCTATGACGTAGACGTCTACACACACACAGCGACAATCGTGTATTTACGTTAATACTGCACGATCAGTGATCTAATTGCAATAATTAATAATATTATAACAAGTAGGTTGACACAACAAAAATCCTTGAGTCGCACCTGTTTGATTTAAATATAACTAAGACTTCACCCGCTGTGTAAATCCTTTTGAGACCACGTTTTTATGCAATTCAAGAAGAAAGTTTATTTGTATTATTTAGCTTGGCCCTTAGGCTAATGCCCATTTTCACCAGTGGCACCTAAACAATCCCCTATAACTACGGAACCCTTAGCGTAAGGCATCACCTAACTCTACCTTTAACTTCATATTCATTTTCACCGTGCATTCTTCGCGACTGTCACCTACATAAGTGTCCCTTAACAACCTGTCACTAAGCACGGTGAAAATTTAGGTGACGTCTTCCGCTAAGGGATCCGTAGTTAGAGGATTGTTTAGGTGCCACTGGTGAAAATGGGCATAAGTCTAACCACCATTTTGAACCGTCATTCTTAAAAATAATTATTACCTAATTATTTCTAGAGTTGTTGTAACATAAATAAACAAATCTTAAAACTTGTTATGTAAAATTATTTACTAAGTCTTTGACAATACCTAGAGTTAGTAGGTACTGTTTATATGAAAACCGTAATTTCAACTTTCTTAAACCTAGAAACGTTGACGCACACATCTAGAGAGCTCACCCACACCACCGCAGCTACCCTAATTGCTTTTGTCATTAATAGTCGCGAATACTTCTTAGTCGATGTATTGTACAATTAGTTATAATGATGTATAATTAGCGTGTGCTAGTGTGAGTTTATAAATGAGCCCGTGCAGGATGTTGGCTCATTGTTCGCTGCAAACTACTTGAGATGCTTAGTAGGTAGGTGAATGGTAAGATTTTTATTCTTTACTAGCAATGGCTCGCGGTTTCACCCGCTTGGAGATTCTCCGTAAAACAGTACATTTCCCAGGGATATAAAGCCTATGTAACACTCCGGCCCGTTAAATATCTCAGCGCAAAAAATGAGGTCGATCCGTTACTCTTTTATTTAGGAGGATAAACCAACAAACACACTGCCTGGTGGTAATCATAACGCCCGCCCATAACAATTGCAGTGCCACCCAAAACATATAAAGACAAAGGCCTGCGCGGCACTGCAGTGCGCTCGTTACCCTGAGACTTTAGATATAAAGTCTCATAATCCCAGTAATTTCACTGGCTACTCTGCTCTTTAAACCGGAACACAGTAATGCTTGCACATTACTGCTTGGCGGCAGACTTCACTCACAAAGCGGTGGTAACAACCCAGATGGACACTCGCAGAAGCGTTAGTCCTACCACTAACGCGTTGTATGTATTTACAAATAAACACGTAGTCAACACGATTATAAATAGTCCTAAGTCAACTTAGTATGGATTGAGCTTTAAGGGTTACTTCCATAGTGCCGTATTCTGTTTACCGTGCACCATCGAAAATGCAACATTCGAACCATCCAAAACTGTCAATCCTCAGTCCGCACCAAGTTTATGCTACCCACGCATCACAAACAATATTGAAGAGATACAAAACGTTTTCACATCAAACACAGCATTTAAACAATCCATCCACTATTAACCCTCATTAAAACCTACTTCAATAATTTGCCATAATGATCAAAATGATCAAACTTTAATGATCAAATTGTAGCTCACGCGATCAAAATGGCATTAAACACACAGTATATTCGTCGCAGCGCATATTTATGAAAGTTCAAAGGCTGTATAAAGGCGGCGGCACACAGCGAGCGAACAATAGGAACGCTATAAAGTATGCATCGCCTCGGCGCGATCATATCGCTATATCGGTACGTAATTAGCTGGACCTAATGCATGCAATGCAACGAGGAGTAGCTATAAAGTCTGAGTTGTGTAGCTGTAAGGGGCAGTGCAGACGCTTATGCAAACGTACGTTTGCTTGTCAGAATAACAACGCTTTTGCGTCAAGCGCGGATTTCGCGATACTCGAAATGCTTGACGTAAAAGCGTTGTTATATTCTGACAAGCAAACGTACGTTAGCATAAGCGTCTACGGTCTGCATAAGTTGTAGCTGGCAATGGACTGGTGGGATTAGTGTTTCAATGCCACTGTCATGGATTGCAGGTTTGTTAAACTTCTTATTCTCGATATGTTAGTGAGTTTTACTCTTTACCGGCTTTTGCTTTTCCTGAACATTACTATCTGGGAGTCTTCAACGCACGTGTGAACAGGAAGCGTGGTACACCATCGAACGCATTGTCATTTAGGTAATATCAGATGAGGTGGCAGTTGAACCCATTTACTATAAAAAAGAACAAAGAAGTCGCTTACTGAACTAATGTTATGTGACTTCAGACGTGTGTTAAGACAGGCAAATACATTTTTTTTTAAATCAAAGTCGTCCAAGAGCGCTCATGAAAGTTAAATGACCAAGTACGCGTTCCGAATACACAACTTAATTTAGAAAAAGAGGAAGGTACTCATCGGCATTTAACTGGGAGCTACAACTCATTGGTACCTAATCCTAATAGTATTATAAATGCGAAAGTGTGTTCATTGGTTTGTTGATATGTTGGTTTGTCCTTCTTTCACGCAGCAACGGATGGACGTGATTTTTGGCATAGATATAGTTTATGGACCGGAGAGTAGCATAGGCTACTTTTTATCCCGGAAAAATCCACGGTTCCTGTGGGAGCGCGGGTGAAAACCGCGGGCAGAAGCTATAATACAGACTTCAATTTAAGGGTCTTAGCTAGCCTTATATGTAGGTATTAGAAAAAACATCTAAAAAAATTGTAACTAGATCCGTTCAGGAACAATTAAGTCGTGATTAAGTAACAAACATCCATCCTATCGCAATTAAAATGTTAAAAAGATACTCACTTTAATTTAGTAAACAAATTCAATTTTTATTGACATGGAACCCAAAAGAGCGCTTACGAATGTTTTACGACTTAGGTGACCGCAGTTTTACTTATAAACATACGTAAAGGAGGGCAAGAAGCTCGTCGACATTCTTCTTCCGATGTTGTTTACAACAATCATGACCGATTTTAAAAATTTAAACTGTGATGGTAATCAACGCTTATCAGAATAGTCGCCGAGAGGCGCTTTGTCATTAACACAATCATAATATACTTTTTCATTAATACATTCTTACAAATTAATAAAACATCTTTTCCCTTTCTAAATTATGAATGCTAAAACTTTTTTCTTTCCACCTATCATAGTTTACTTAAGTTTCCAGATGGGTAATTTATATCTAATGCGCATGACGTGACGGTATCACCCATTATTACAGTAATTATTTCGCGTACCGGTAACTATAACTTGGTTATAGTTTTAGTAATGTTCCCACTTTTTAACCAATATGAATTAGTCTACATTATAGCTCTAACGCGGAAACTTGTGCGACTTTCAATCTGACGCACCATAGTTCGAATCTCGACTCGGCCCGCACCAATGACTTTTATCAAGTTAAGTATGTGCGTATTATTCACACTCGCTCTAAAACGGTGAAAGAAAACGTCGTGAGGAAACCAGCATGTTCAAGAACCGCAAAATTCAAGGACATGTGACATACACCAAGTCGCACTGAGGCCGCGTGGTGGATTATGGCCCATACCTCTCTCTCTGAGAGAAGGCCGGTATCCCAGCAGTGGGAGCGTACGAGGCTGATAATGATAGCTCTAATTCATTAATGCGATGCGATGCAATTGCTAAAGTAATATTAATAAACGTCGCGCGTCGCAATAAATAAGAAACGTTGGCCATTACTACTTATCCGCGGCCATTCGAACGGTTGAGGATGCTGTATTTGATTGTTTTCGCAATCAATTATCTGAAAAGGTTGCCTCAACATCGATGGACATCAATTAAAGTCGTCCAGTGACTAAAAAATGTTTATATATCGCCTTCAAAGTAACATCGCCAGTTCTTGAAATATGAGTGTGTTAAAAAATACTAGAATGGGTCACCAACCCGTTCTAGTATTTTTTTTATTTTAGACCTGGTTCTAGAATGGTATTTATAGCCTTTTTAAATCTATTTTTTATGTGATTTAAAAACTCGTGTTGCGGTGCGTATCGCAGCTTTTCACAAGATGAGATGTGCGACATTACGAATTTTATCATTGCGTCGTGCGTCGTGGCATGTAATGTCGGTGTGCCCTTACTGTTATCACAACTCTTTATTTTCACATCACTTTATTGTCCACAAACGTAATTTCCCTGATGCGTATTACGTCACGTAATTACCCCTGATTAAGGTGATTTTAAAAGCGATCGTAAAAAATGTATCAATCTTTCGGTTGTTCTGTTAAATTAACTTAAAAAATGGGCAAAGTAACTCTTTTATTTTCCATATAGGTAATTTTCCTAATGCGTGTTACGTCACATGATTACCCCTAATTACGGTAATTATTTACAAGTGTACGTACGTAATCGTAATATGTAATATCAAACGGTGGAGCCTTCAATTACAGAACATCATTTAACATTACACCGTCGTAGATTAGTGGACTTGTAAAGGTTGTGGTACAAGTTATAGGCTTTTGCGTTCTCTTATTCAGTAACACACTATGTTTAGTAAGTACTAAGTTGGGCTAACTGCGTCAAAAAGCCTTTGTTTAACTATTATTGGTTGGTTGATTAAATTTGTTAGGTTTAAGTTAATATAATACAGCTCTGTGGCTAAGTTGGTAGTGACCCTGTGACACAGGGAATCCTAGTGCGAGGGTCTGAATGTGTTAGCATTTATGTTATGTTAATATTTGTTTTTCTGTCTCATCCGTTCTATATATAATCCATCCGTACTAAAATAAATGCGAAAGTGTGCTTATTCGAGTGTAGGTTTGTTGGTGTGTTGGTTTGTTTGTTTGTCCTTCTGTCACACAGCAACGGTGCAAAGGGTCAAAGTGTTTTTTTGCATAGACATATTTTACGGACCGGAGAGTACTATGCTACTTTTTCCGAAAAAGGCACTGTTCCTGTGGGAATCACAAAGCGGGTGAAGCCGCGGGCAGAAGCTACTATGGTATAATTTTTGTTTATAACAATAAAACCGTTTTATTCGTATATATTATAAATTAGCATGATCGGTAACTACTTCTTAATTAAAAGGCAACTTTATTACCTTACCATAATAAAACTTATTTTTCTTTTTCTAACAAACATGAAAAATAAAGAAAATCGTGTGGAATAAACCAATCTTTTCAATAATTAGGTATAATTAGCCCCACACATATACGTGCTGTACGCACGCACACAAGCAAAGAGATAATTGCACAAAACATCCTACGTACATCTAGTGTAACTAATTAACACACTTATATAATTGCAAACTATAAAAATATATAATTTGCGATTTGAATGCTATAATCGAGAATTGTTAAATAATTAATAGTTCGAACGAAGGTCGGGCATAAAATAAATTACTTATTGATTTCTCATTCAGATATTGATTAAGTAGGTATATAATTTATTAATTCCACAATACTTGAATAATTTTAATAATTACTACTTTAATTATGTTGCCCTTTATATTGTGACCTTATATTATAACTTGTCACACTGCAGTTTATAGTTATACCGTTTTAGCTCAACAGTGCGTTTTTTTCTATCTATCGACAACTTTTAGACGCGGCTTCACCCGCGTCTAATAAAAAAAACGTAGCCAGCACGTATCACTCAGAGATAATTTAGTTTTGTATTAGTAATATAATTATATTCGAACTAGTGTTTCCAGAGATTAGCGGAAACCAAGAAACTTTACCTCTTGATAATATTAGTAATGAAGTATAGAAAAGTTTGGTCTATGATAAAAAGCGCTGTTAAAAATATAATATTACACATTAAAAACAGTCAAGCGTTTGAGAAGAAACAGTTTTTATCATTCAAGTATAAAATTCTCTAGCAATTTTAACATGTAGCAAAGTTTCTTGTAGATTACATAATTATTCATCGTTCTTATAGGGTGAAACCAAAAGACATCATTTTTAATTTCCTCATAATTATCTCACGTGTAGTGTTCAATATAATTATAACCAAATTTGAACAATTTTACGAAACGATGAAAAATGTAACATTCAGTCAGCTTCAATAAAACACGTAAACGTTGTTTAACTTAAACGTGTGCGCCCACACATGACTTAAAACTAGCAAAGTTGTAATTTTAATTCTCTATATTGTTTTTCAAAATCGGCGCTCCCAAGTAACGTAGTCGAATTGTAGCCTACAAGTGAACTTGTTTTGCACTTCTAGGTAATGTAGATTGAGTTAATGATTTATTATCTTTATTATGTTAAATGGAATGGAATAATATAGTATAGAGAATATTTAAGTTGTCACGGCTTCCGTATAGCCTCAGGCGAGTAGGTAAAAAGTGAAGTAGGAGCTAGAATTAGGTACCTACGCTTTGTTTAAGTAATATCCACGTTACCACAAAAAACGCTTTTAGATGCCTGTTTAGCTAGACAGTGTTTAAAGATAAACGTCTAAAATTGTTAAAAATGTCACAACAGAGTGGAGTAAGACAACGATTAGACACTGCATAAATCAAGATTTGTGGTTTTCGAAATTCAATTTCAAATTCAAAATGCTTTATTCATATAGGCCCCAACGGAGCACTTACGAAGGTTAAAATAAATTACTCTTATAGAACTCTAATTAGATACAAATAGAGCACGTTTTCGTTCTTAATAACCGGATCAAAGCGCACTAGGCTTGCGTGATGGGATTATGGCTCATATTCTCTATCTCTCTCTCTTTGAATGATGACAAGTATTCCAGTAGTAGTAGCGTAATGGGGTGATTATGATAATATGATATACAAGCTACAGGGTGCAGGTAAAAATCTATACAAATAAATAAAATTGAAGTGTCTGTTTGTAATACCAAAATAACAGGTTTTTACTAAATGCATATGAAAGTATAATACAAAACAACGATTTTCAAAATTTTTGTCTCTCTGTCTATCTGTTTGTAATCTCCGAAAGGACTGGACCGATTGTGATAGGACTTTCACTCTCAGATAGCTGATTTTACAAGGAGTAACTTAGGCTACGTGGGCAAAGCTTGGGGGATAGCTAGTTACTAATCATTTTGTAATATCTCCAGCACGCTGGGTAGGCACACTGTCAGTTATTGTAAGTAGTAGGTATATGTCTACACTTTAACCCAAGGCCAAGAGGAACAGTGAGTATTCATGATCTCCCAGGGGATCCAAATATAAGAGGAAAGAACGCAACGGCCTCAAGATGACCCGATTGTTCTTGTAGATTAGTTAGATCTAGTATTTCTGCAATAGCGTATTAGTAAGGCGCGCCCAAACTCGATGAGGTTACGTTGTTTCGTTAAGGAGTTCCTATAGCCGCCATCTGGTTCCATCATCAGGCCAGCTCTGTGATATCATTATGTTGCATTATCATCCGATTTAAATAATATGTATGTACGTACGGCTCAATCGAACACCGGGAATGGATCAAGCATACATACCTACATACATACAAACATTGCAAGTTAAATGCTTGTAAAAAGAATTTACTGTGACATTTTGCGAAAAAATTGAGGAATGGATTGAAATGTTCAATCAATATCTGCTCAATGGCCTAGATTTTAAACAAAACCTACAACAATGAGTACAATGTTTAAGGCGCACTTTAATTATGCTTATTAACAATTAAACTCAATGCTCAAATGTGGGTCAAGACGGTTAAAATGAATAAATCAAGTGAGCCATGATCTCATGAGTGAGCAACTAACCACTTTATAAGAACACATGTTGTAAATCTTAAGTCTGAGACATTAAGTTGCTTTTGGCATATTTTTTGTGGCAATTTAACATTGTAATCCTAAGGCCGTAGTTGTCATTACATACGCAATTACAAATTGGTTAACGCTTTAGTACTTTGTCGCTATAAATGTGTGGGATCTTCTATTGAAACTGAATGCGACGCAGAGGTTTTTGAATATGACAGAGTTATATTCTCTCGCAGTAAATCGAACATATAATATCAAATTGCCACATTGTGATTCGTGATCAATGGGTCTAGGAGTTAAATTGTAAGTTATCCTTTTATGTGATACGTTAATATGTAGGTTAACTAATGCGATAACTGGAAAAATAACCAACTGTTAAACAACCAGTAAAATGAGCTATCGCTATTTTTAGTACCTAGCTTAAAACATTATTGACAAAGGAACTCTAATACCTAATTGAAAACGTTTTTACAAATACAAATATGTATTTCGTTAATTCCTTTCGTAAGTGGGAGGACTAACTCTTCTGCGAGTGTTCGTCTGGGTTGCTGCCACCGCTTTGCTCGTGAAGTCTGCCGCCAAGCAGTAATGTGCAAGCATTACTGTGTTCCTGTTTGATGAGCAGAGTAGCCAGTGAAATTACTGGGCTTATGAGACTTAATACCTAATGTCTCAGGGTAACGAGCGCACAGCAGTGCCGCGCAGGCCTTTGTGTTTCAAAGTTCTGGGTGGCACTGCAACTGTTATGGGCCGGCGGTATGCTTACCATCAGGCAAACGACCAGCTCGTCTCGTTACCAAATAACATAAAAAAATATGTATTGAAGTGACGATGGCTCAGTTGGTTAGACGTCGGTCGCCGATCTGTAGGTTGGTGGTTCGAATCCTACACTAAGCATGCGCATTCGGTGAAGGAAAACATCGTGAGCTCACCTGGCTAGTTACCATCCTAAAGTGCAAAAAACTGCAGCTGTTACAGATACGCTGTAACTGATAGTTTTACAGCGAACTTTCAGTGTAAGAACCAATTTTATAAATCGAACGAAAAACAGAGTAATCTACTATCAAACCTTAAAATAGTAAGGAATTTTCTGGTATAACACGAAAACATTTTCGATATTCTGCAATTTAACAAAACTCACTGGAAAATTGCCCTTACAATCAAGAAATTAAAGCTCATTTTAAAACATTGGTGTATACGTCGTGTTATCTATTAATTGCCTAATAATTGTCATACAATTAGTTGCATATGTGATGAGATTACTCAAGATATAATTCCTACAAAATGAATATTTAAAACTTTAATTACTGCCTTTAGTTTTACTTTATATAATTATTACTGGGCATTTATGTGCATACAATTGCGTTCGTCAACTGCAATGCAGTCTGCGTATTTAGTTAAATGTTTGATATGTTAGTTTTAAGTACTTACATTGTACATGTTAATGAAGTATTAATAATGAATATTATCTGTTTGTAGTAATAAGCGAAATTCTGTTTATATAAAAACTTTTTTAATTGTAGAGTGGGTACATAGATTAACTGAAATTTTAGACAACGCTCTTGCAACCCGCCATTGAATCCACCAAAGTAAGCCGACGCGACGGGCTTATGAATACAAACTGCTGCATAATAAACATATATAAAAATTGCGCGCATGTATGAGACTCTATTTCTAATGTCTCTGGGTAACGAGTGCAATGTAGTGCGGCGCAGGCCATTGTGTTTCAAAGTTCTAAGTGGCACTGCAATTGTTATGGACCGGCGTTATGCTTACCATCAGGGAAACAACCAGTTCGTCTCGTTATCATACACCCACAATACTTCTTCTTCCAAGATTATGGTTCTTGCAACAGTACCGAAATATCGGAAATTCGAATTATGTAACACACATGATAAATATCTCGTTTATAGTTATACTTTTTGACGATCATGCCAGCTTAAAACCCTTTATATCTATAACTTTTTATCTACAAAATACATTGTTTCATATAGGAACGTGAAAGCTAATCTATCAAAAGGAGCGCAGCTAAAATCCAGTTATACTGGTAGGTTTTTTATTTCCAACTGATTAACTCCATAAAGTATCTATCTTGCTTTATAATAGCTAAAATGACAACAGTTTCGAAATAATGTGTGGCTGAGTGTGTGCTAAATCTTATATTAATTAGATACGTCGACACTTAACAACTGGTTTCACTTGATGCTTCACTAGTGGGTTAAGCGCACCGTCTATATCGTTACATTTAACATTAGTCTCTGGTCATGCATAAATAAACAGTAAAAAATAATAACGTCACCCACACCCAACTTAATTAGCATGCTGTAATTAAGTAGTTCTTCGTAAAACAATAATGTAAGCATTATATTCGTAACTATTCATTGTAATACATGTAATTGAATTATTTTGACCAGAAACTAATAGAGAGCTACAGTATCCCTGAGTGCTGTAGGCCATTTTTATACGGATTCCACACATGTGAAACTGCGGGCATTAACTAGATAGGTACAGGGATACATAAAGTATACATAAAAAATAAAAAAATAAAACAAAATCAATTTATTTCACGTTAACAGGTACCTAAACATGTAACATGTACAATGTACATAGACTTAAAAACTTCCTTTTAGACACTTTTGGAACCTCATATAAATAGCCCCAAATATATTTCATATATATCCTACTAATCCTACTAATATTACAAATGCGAAAGTGTGTTTGTTGGTTTGTTGTTTTGTTCTTCTTTCACGCAGTAACGGAGCAACGGATCGACGTGATTTTTAGCATAAATATAGTTTATGGACCGGAGAGTAACATAGGCTACTTTTTATCTCGGAAAAATGCACGGTTCCTGTGGGAACGCGGGTGGCATCCGCGGGCAGAAGCTAGTTATAGAAATAAATGCAGATTTTGCTTGTTAGGTTTTAATTAACCAGTACCAATTACTGATAGGTAACATTGTATGTTACCTAAAGAACTAACATTATAATCGGAGTTTAAAAAATCTTAATTGGTTAAACCGACTTATTAACCGAATAACATGTTAACAATCAATTCTGAACTAGCTATTATGTTGGAAACTAATCGGAAAGTCGTAAAGAACGCGATAAAATTACAAAAGAAATCATAAAATGATTAAAATTTGTAATCAAGCCAATTAGGTGGATTTATGGAGTCAGTGGACCTAGTACATCGGTAACAGGGTACGCCTGAACATGATCGATCTTTGGATATGAAATTTGGATAGACTGTTGATCCATCACTCTTCATCTCAAGTATCTCGTTCCAATCTATCTGTGATAGATTTTTTAGTAGTGTTATTATATCTGTAATAGGTTTCTTAGGTATTCAGACATTTGAGGAATTTAATTAACTTTTTACTATATTAATCCGATGAAATAAAATGACTATATAAGGGTTGCTAGACCAACAGCACTGTCCTGAAAAAAGTACTTACGTAACTGAAAAGAATTAATTCGACGGAAATATCGCGTTATCGAAATTTCAATATTTCATTCAATTAGAAATTCATTTTCCATGCTTAGTTGGGGGTATAGTATTCCTTAGTAAAATTTATGAAGGACCAACCTTGAGATATAGGTATGTACCTACTCGTTAAAAATAAATCATTGACAACTGGCGAAGAAATCATATCAAATCCCCAAAAAAGAGATGAATTGAGAACCTCCTCCTTTTTTGGAAGTCGGTTAATAACTGAAAACTCTGCTCTATTACTATAATTGAATATTTTATTGATTATTATGAACTAGATTGCATATTACATTGCATTTTGATTCTCAAAAACAAAAACAAGCTGTAAGTTGAATTAATATTATTAAATCTTTACCCCATTCGACTACGAAACCATCATCGAAGCGACACGCAGTATAAGGGCCCCTCCACACGTCCCTGCACAAAAGTCCTACACACCCCAATGCTCATAATTTGCTGACAAGAAAACAAAAAAAAAACGCGGCACCCGTTCTAATTAGGTCGTCGAGTGAGAACAGAGCGTTCGTCAGCACAATAATAATTAACAGTGGCTGTAATGAAGCGTGCCATAAAAACTAATTGGAGGCCCTACGATCGAGTCGCGGGTTAAGTCGTGCGGACCGGTTGGAACCGATTTCGATGAAATCGGACGAATCGATCGACTTTTGTTTAGAGCTCACTATTCAAATAGTGGTGTGAAAATATGTGAAACGATTATTAATAGGACGTGGCGATTAAAGATCGCTTATATTAGAGAATAGTAGAGATCTCTGAAGGATTTTATTGGAACCAAGTAAACTGAAAACTCTACTACCCTCGACATTTGCCCCATTCTGTGCTGCAATACTATTTTATTATTCGATAGGTTATCATATCAACTGATATCACATTGCAAAGAAAATCAATGCAAAAGGAAGACCCTACTTAGAGAACAATGAATCGAACTAAAACTCCAAACAATCTCAGTATTGATATGTTTATCTTACAATTTAACCGACTGTGTCCCACTACTGGGAAATGTCTCTCCCACATCCTTCCAACGAACTGATCAATAAGCAACCAAAATGACAGTAAACACGTTGTTAGTAAAAGCTCCGATGAAATCACTAAAAAGTTCTTAATAGACGAGTTTGCAACATTATTTTATTTAACGAGTTAGTAACAGAATAATCAAGAATATAACTAAACAATCCTCAATATTCTCAGAATTGGACAGTATCCAAAAAATTCAACGAAAATTCTCCGAAACTTCACTGCTCAAAGCTTCGATGTATGCACTGAAAAGGTAGACTTCACGAGCAAAGCGGTGGTACTAACCCAGATGGACACTTGCTGAGGAGTTAGTCCTACCACCTAGTATTAGTAGTATTGTCAAGTTTGTGTTGTGGTTTCACTAAACATATTCTAATAGCTGCTGAAAAAACCAAAGGTAATGTAAGCTATACCTTCAAACATACTCTCGCAGAATTGATCAGAAGCAACAAAAATATTAGCAACGCATCTACACGAAAAAGCTTCATCACTAAAAGCTCCAATGTAATCACTAAAAAGCTCTAAATTGGCGAGTTTGCATCGTTATTTCATTAAACATGTTGCAGTGTCGTAATAATGTCTGAGTAGACCGGACTGCGCCATTAAGGAGGGGAAATTAGTGCATTATTGACTGATTTCCCTTTTCGACTAGCTGATAGACGTGAATAGGGCTGTCTCGCTTGTTTCGGGAAAGTGGGCTACAATATTTTTGCATAGCTTTAAGCATGCAGTTAGTAGCGTTATTCAAACTGTTTTTTTAACTTTAATTCAAAGTTGGTAAAAATATTTATTTAAAGATTGTCTGTTTTAGTGTTTTTAGATAACCTTTTTTCCATGTCGCTATTTTAAGATGCCATTGTTTAAATTAGTTTTAAGATGAAATAATGACTACCAAGTTGTTAGTAGTTTTTAATTCATAAGTTTTTTTGTATACTATTTGATAACGAGACGAGCTCATCGTTTGCCTGATGGTAAGCCTAATGCCGGTACATAACAAATGCAGTGAAACCGAACTTTGAAACACAAAGACCTGCACGGCACTGCATTGCACTCTAAGACATACGTAATGTCTTAGGGTAATGTAATACCTAATTAAAAGTTTCATAAGCCCAGTAATTACATAGGCTGTGAGTGAAATGTTTGAACGTGAGATGGTATCTCAGTGTAACAGACGCAGGGCAGTGCCGAACAAGGCTTGGCATATTTCGTCACTTATATGCAGTAAAAAATTATATTAATTAAAAAATAATTTTCTATATTTTATCCATATTGGAAACTACTATCTTTTTTCATTGCTCGTTAGAGACAGTCCATCTGACGTCTAATAAACATCAGTTCGTTTAGTATCTCTGGATACTAAAAAGGTTGTTGGACAACCCTAAGCGCGCGAAACGGTTTTCGATTTAAAATAACTGACTAGTCGTCTCGTTGCATTAGCGTTGGTTGGGAGTGGTTTGGAGGTAGTTCGTGAAGTTTACGCTATGTTTTTTAATTAGGATTTGAAATAAGAATGAGAGATTATTATTAAATTTTGTTAACCTCTTTCGTAATACTCTTATGATGTATACGTAGCTTGTAGCAAATTACAATTCCGTGTCTGTAACTTTTTAGTGTTGAGCTTCATTCATTGAAATATGTTTTTGATTTTGTTGCCTACACAAAATCGATTATAAGCTTAAAATTAAACTACTCACAAATACTCTGATTGTTAGCACCTCACAATGCAGTGGAAGAATAATGGAATAAAAGAGAAAGCCCAATTATATAGACATTAGGACTATGCAGAAGAACACGTCGCCAATCCAGAAATCGAATCGACGTACTATTAAATTATCAACCAAAATTTTGTGCGACATTCAATTGTTTATTTCCAGCCCGCTACTTTTCCTACGTCTATTGTTATCGCGGACAGGCATGAGTTTATAAAGCTTTTTGTATTATTAAAAAATGTTCGACCTCTATCAGGTTAACGTTGACTTTAAACAGCGAAGAAAAGTTATGGTCTGCTTATAAATGGTTTAACAAACAGACGCAATAAAGGCAGGTGGAGCCGAGTTGTATTATTATGTCTTTATGGTGATGGAGAATTACGATGAGGTAAATAAATGAGGGCGAGGTACCATTTGAGATACGATAATTAATATAACGCGGAAAGATCATATATATTATTTACATGTTTTGAGGGAATCAAGAACCCCGAGATAGTGTCAAGAAAATCTATGTTTAATATTTTTTGAATTGATAAATATTTACTTTTATATAATGTGGGTAATTTATAGTTTTAATTCCGCGATAAATCACCCCACCGGGTGGTGGTTAATTTTTTATTTCGTCACTCTGCTCATCAAACCGGAACCCAGTACTGCTTGCACCACGAGCAAAGCGGTGGTACCAACCCAGACGGACACTCGCCGAAGATTTAAGGCGCCGCTTCATGACCCGTCTAACGCAAAAATCCTAGGACGCAAAAATGGCCTAAAGGCTATATTGTTCATCGAAGAAAAACAGGCATTACGGAAAAAGAAAGACAACACCAGAGCCTTCGGTTGGCATTCTGAAAATTTTGAAATAAATGTCCAAAGAAAATTTCCGAAGACAATTGGTGCGTGGTAATTTCCCAAAACGTGTTCCAGGAAATACGTGTTTTTGAAAATGCCTTACAAGTTTGTGAAAAAAATGTTTGTTATTTATAATCTCCATTACATGTCCAAGGATTACATGGAAGTGTTTTGTTGAATTTTACATTTATGATAACACTGTGAACGGCCAAAGTCGAGGTAAAATTTGTCCAAAAAAGCTGAATTTTGAAGGCTTGTACTGAGTTGGAATCTCAAAATTTTACATTTTTGCTCCCACGGAATCCTAGATATAGAGCACATGATACCTATTTGCTCAAAACATCTAAAGAAAAATTTATTAGGACACTATAATCACGTACGAGCATTTGTATGGAAAGTATGTCATGTAGCAGCCTCTTAATCCTATACCACCTAGTGAAGGTTTCCAAGGACTTATTATATCTTATCCAATATTGGATTCCAAAATATTCCTCTATTTATCTATGACTCCAAAGACTCGATTACCGTCATCAGTTTCGCAAGTATGTTAGCTCATCACTAAAAGAAACATAATTATAACCACATATAAAGAAACGTAAGCCACAATTAGTCCCACCGTTGGCAATTAAAATAATGACTGTCACACCTATGATACAATTAGATGGTACGAACAAATTCTATGTTTTGGTCCCGTCCCGGTCCACTGTGCCTTAATAATTAGGGCTAATCAAAAAAAAGTTAATTCGCTGTAATGGTACGTAATAGTCAGGGGTAGGGATGTGAAAATACGGCTAATATAGTATATAACATTTTAAAATTTTGTTTTAGGTTGTTTTAGGCTTATTAGACTGGACTTATTCTGACTGCTTACCACTCAGAACTTTGAAACACAAAAGTCTGCACTGCACAGCAGTGCGCTCGTTACCTCGACATAGTAGGTATTAAGTCTCGCAATGCCGACCATAGACGCATATGCAAGTATGCGTTTTGCCGTCAAAATAAGCATGGTTTTGCAACAAGTGCGGATTACGAGATAATACACGTGCAAGCGCGGCTTGATGCATCAATCATCAAAAACCGACGAAATAGGCAAGAACAGCAATACAGCCAGCTAGTGCTGTCTCTTGCACTCCCTGCCTGGGTTCAAAGTGACACCTTGCATATTGGCGGCAGACTACAACCTGGTTAAACAACTTTCTTCATAAATACTTTTATGAATACCTAACCTAGTGTAACTTCTGACCCATAAACAAACCGTTGTAGACCTTAGTGATAATCAAATGTTGTAGCCCGTTACCAGTTGATAGATAGCGTACCTACCCAGCATACTGGCGTTATTACCCCATTGAATCAAGTAGTTTTCGAGATTTCGTGTTTAGTTAGTGAGTCAGTATGTGACCTTTCGCTTTTTAACCGACTTCCAAAAAAGAAGGAGGTTATCAATTCGTCGGGTATTTTTTTTTTATGTTTGTGTCCTCAGATCTCGGTCATTTATAAACCGATTTGGAAAATTCTTTTTTTATTTGAAAGGGTATGCTTTCAGATTGGTCCCATACAAATTTCATCAAAATCGGTTCTGTAGTTTGTCGCTGAAGTCGGTTCGTCGCTTTTTAAAGCAATTTTTATAATATTATAATAATAAATTAAAACATATTGAATTTGCCCTATTATCCGTCCGTCCGGCCAAACCCACACAGCCAATCCCTACCCCAGTTTTTAACGCGGTTTCCTGATATGTTGATAATGAATGCTAATTATACAATACCAGAATGTGTTCTTGGACATTTTTATTGTAGGTTTGACGTTTCAAGGAGGGTAATTGGATATTGGAAATGTAAACAGTACTTACGTGAACTGTAAATATTTAATGTAAGAAACGCTTTCACGGCGTAACACTGTGTTTGCATTGTGGCAGTTTATTTAACATTTTTTTAATAAGGCGTATTTTTTGTGACATTTTCTTTTAAAATTATACCTTTTTTTTATTTTGTCGTTATAATCAGCCAGTGATATGGAGTTATAATGCTATTACACGATTGCCCAAAAAATGAGTTTCTTTATTCCACCATAACTTTTTAATGCCTGAACAGATTTGGATGTATTGGGGTTCGTTTGAATCCTTACACTGACTGCCCTAGCCAGTGTCAATCGGGATGTTTCTAACGATACCCTACACATCCAAATCTGTTCAGGCATTTAAAAGTTATGATGGACAAAGAAACTCACATACATACATGAACCCTGAAATTATTACACTCCTTTTTAAATAACACACAGTAATGCTTGCACATTACTGCTTGGCGGCAGACTTCACGAGCAAAACGGTGGTAACAACCCAGACGGACACTCGCAGAAGCGTTAGTCCTATACTGTATTGTCCTGTACTGTCGAAATAGAATCGATGTTTTTAGCACAACAGGTGTTTATAAAAAACCTCTATTACCTATATTTTTCAGCTCATATTTATTAACTAAGAACAGTTTATATTTCAAAATACAATATTGTTAATGTCTCTTATCATTTCACTATGGCATGACTTCTTTGTTCAATTTGCTCAACAAATTGTGTTCATTAATTAGAGAAATAGAAAATAAAACACAACCTTCAGACAGTAATGTTCGTCCAGTCAACTGCAAATATGAGCGAGCATTTTAGCACTTTGTCGAACTAAGAAAAATATTACCTTCTTGCACTCACTGAAAAGACAGCAACAATATCTGTTACGACAAAGCTCTCGAGTGCAACACATTACTGCCGCTGACTCGACACCATGTTATCAATAACGCTTTGGCGCCTTGCCGCGTTATGAAAACGGGACCTTTCTTCAGCTATGATGGTCCAGAACTACACAAAAATTTACTACGACAAGGTAATAAAGTGTTGGTGGTAGATGGCAGTTGACTTTACCATCTAATGGAGGCAAGTAATAACGCCATTATCATTAGCAGTAATTGCCACTAGTTGTAACAAGTAAGCAAATGTGACTTTTTGAAATGCTCCTTTTAAAGTTCAAAGGGTGAGAAATTGTGCATTGAACTTTGTATGAAAGGGACGGGAGATGATTCGGTGGGAATTGATGGCAAGCAATCTATACGCATTTGATGTAGTGAAGCCTAAATGGTAATGAATATAATGATAGTAAATTGTATCAATCTCTTTCAAATTGTATTTAATGAAAATGAAAAAAAATTAATTTAAAGATTTACACGGCTTTAATGTCGAATAAAATGTATACTATTTATGTTGAAACTTCTGGTTTTCAAGCAAATTTTTTTCAAATACAAATAATTTATTTTGATATAAAAGTATTTACATAGTTACCCATAGCCTCCCGAACTAGTATACACTGTGTTTCAGGAGTCAGTGGCTTCTCCTATTTAATAGCTAGATACTAAAGTTTTATGTCATACATCATTCATTACAATCGATTCTATTATTCGATATACGTATGTAGGGTATGAGGATGCGCAAAACGCACACGCTCCTCTGTGTGTGTGTGGGTATGTATGTATAGCGTATGTAAGTGTCATGTATGTGTGATAAATAAACACTCATTTCATTTTAATAATAATAATCAGACAATATTTATCAGACATACTAGACAGTATATAGTTTCTCCGAATTTATTTCTGCTTATTCTAATTGAGGCGACCTTCCAAAGGCGGCCCACTACGGTTGGTAAAGATGGATGCAAAAAACTTATGTTTATGTGTTCCTCTAAACAGTTCTATTTCCAACAGTTGAGACTTGAGTGCATACAGTTGAGATACAAATACACTGATAATGTACTCATGATATAGCAGAATAGCTCGGAAAGATCGATAGCAGTGAAGATCGTACGGTACCAATATAGGTTTTTAAACTGTCATGGTCATCAACACTTTGAAAATTATCACTAGAAACGGGATATCTACCATGTATATTATTTGATTTGAGTTTCCGATATTTCGGCGCTGTTGCAATAAACGAGTGAGGAAGAGGGTAGATCGCTACGTCTGCCCATAATCACCATCTACCCGCAGTACTTCAGTTCTCTCGTGATCATGGCGTTCGTACGGTACCAGTTTTCTTTCTCCATAACAGTTCGCTGCACATTAATCGTGGCGCAAAAAGAAAAGCCAGAGATCATCAAGGGGACCATTCGAGTCAATAATATCTACGGCGAGTGACGTAATTTAGGGAGGGAGGCTAGGGGGCGTTCGACGCTATTTACCATACGTGGGCCTACTATTTTTCAATGGTTTTTTTCGTTGCGTTTTTATGCCATTTTCCATCCCCCGGTGGGTGTGCGGCCCACTGTGGACTTCTTTTTTTTTAAATCAGTAAATTGCATATTTGAAAAACTACTGGCTGCCACCGAATTGCCTGCATGTCGGTTCGGGGTAAGTTTCGGACTGTTTACCTGACTGCAGTGGGGCTACCATAAACAGGTACAGGTTGTTGGTCTGCATTAAAGATTTGGTTTCCGGTTCTCGATGCTGTTTTTGTCGAAAAAAATTTGGTGTATTTTTTAGCGTGTATAGTTTATTTTACTTTGACACCGATATTTGTTTTGTTCTTTCTGTAGTTAATTTTGAGTTTCTTCCCGGGCCTTGGGTGTTTTTGTTGTGTATGGCATACACTGTATAAGTATGCCACCTGCGGTATTCCAGTGTTGGGGTATGTGATAAT
Source organism: Crocallis elinguaria (assembly GCA_907269065.1). Classification (NCBI taxonomy): domain Eukaryota; kingdom Metazoa; phylum Arthropoda; class Insecta; order Lepidoptera; family Geometridae; genus Crocallis; species Crocallis elinguaria. The sequence continues at coordinate 3,728,748 of OU026070.1, read as the reverse complement.
CTTTTTCTTAAACTAATAAAAATAATTGCGTTAATATTGTTGCCATATAATATTGCACTTCGTAATATTCATAATACGCCTCATTTTTTGTTTTATGAGTTTTTCATCATTGGTTTTGTAGTTCTAAAGAGAAAATCAAAATGTCGTAAATAAAGTTAAAACGAGAAAAAATACATTAATCCGTCTATTAATTCACAATCGATAACAAATTCATTGTTTTCATCACAAAGGAATCGTAAATTGCAATCATGTGCGCTAATTGCATCTTCACTCGTAATTTAAACGACAATAGGAAATTCAGAATCGAACGATTATAATCGAACAATCAAATGAATGGGACCGAGTCGAGTGCCCACGCGCCGCTGGCGGGGGGCGCGTGAGATCCTGGGACTTGTGAAGCCAAGGGTTAAATACATCAGAGGATATCAGAGAAAATGCTTCGTTGGTTTGAGCATATAAAACATAAACAACAAAGGTTTCCCTGGCATTGCTTGAGCTCTTGTTACCCTGGGCATAAAATATTAAGTCTCATATGCCCAGTAATTTCAATACATATAATACCTTTATATTGTTCTCAACAATTTAGCGTTTGACCACTATCTCTTGTGATAATGACTAGAATGGGTCTAGTTCTTAAGTACAGTTCCGGGGATATACCGATGATCTAGGCGACATTTTCAACCTGAGAGCAGTCAAGTGAGCTTTTGAAAAGGTCGTACTGCCTTGTCTCTGGAAATAAAAAAAACTAAAACATGCCGTGCTGACAAATTGTAAAGTTAGGAGTAGACATAACACGCCGAGTTCCTGAAAAGATTCAGGTTGAAGGGAAAGAAATATTCAAGATGCCTAGATTTTCTTCGCTGAAATCTCTCTCCTATCTATAAGAGAAGGGTTCGTGGGTATACTACAAGGAGCTTAAGTTATAGCTTTCAATAAAGAAAACCTCCGGGTGCAATGGCATTTGGACAGTCATAGGGGTTTTATGGTTTTTCAGCATAGGTCAATAAACATTCTTTGAAAAAAACTTCACTACTTCAAACATGCTTATTTTCACATCTCTAATCACTAGTTAGAGATGTGAAAATAAGCATCAAGTCGGAAACAAATGGCAACAAATAGGTAAATAATAGGTGATAATTTTTAATTTAAAACTCAAAATTGCTCCATCCCATAACCAAACTAGAATGATCGAACTCGATCACATCTGTAATCCATTTACAGAGCGATAAATGAAAGGTAATTGAAAGGAAATTACGCAATAAATGGGGGGTTATTATTGAATTTAATGTTAAATTAATCGCGAAGCCCCTTCTACCATCTGTCGTGTGTAGACCCACCCACCGGCTGAGATGGTTGGTACAATCAATTCGATTATTTTGTTATTAACTCAAGTGGCTTTGTAAACGCTCCGTTAAGAGTTGTTCGGAGTTGGAGATGATTCCTGTGACGATACGAGTATTTATAGCAACATTTGTAGAAGGTTTTTATTGTTGGTGGTAGGCCTAACTCTTCTTTCTATATAACTCTTCTCAAAACCAGGTGGAGCTCTTTTGCGAGTATCTTTCTGGGTATATACCACCGTTTTGCCCGTGTAGTCTGCCACCAAGCAGTAATCTGCAAGCATTAATGAACAAATTATTCAGTGAAGTTACTGAGCTTATGAGACTAATTATACCTTATATCCTCAGAGTAACGAGAGCTATGCAGTGCCGCGCAGCCCTTTATGTGTCAAAGTTCGGTGTAATCAATTATCCTTAACAACAGGCGAACGACCCGCTCGTCTTAATATCTAATAGAATGATAACAATATGATCGTAGTTTTCCCGCTTAAAGTTTTCATGAATGGAGGGTCCATTCATGAAAACTGTAAGTAATGACAAATGTAACTACTTACTTATAAACCCAGTATTTTCGCTAACTATTACATTATGCGTGGCCTGGCACGTATGTACTTAGTATTTTTTTTCGAATATCAAAGTCACTAGGTACAAGCCCTTCAAGCCAACTGGGCTAAATGACCGTGACGCACTACAGGCGGTAAACAATTTCACTTCATAGTTTTGAAGTGCCAACTAAAGCAGTGGGTAAAAATGTGTGAATAAAGCTAGCAGGAGATTTTAATTTTTGGATAATAATGAAGCTTTTTTATTCTATTGGGTCACGAGACGAGTTAAGTACATAGTTGTCGTACATTTTTTATTCATTAAAATGTAAAGAATCTGATGGTATCATTTCAATAAGTATCTTTGTGGAAATTATATATTTTTTATGAATTTCATTTTTATTGTGTTGTGATGTTCTTAAACCTAATGTAGGTTATTAACCTGTCATGGTTATCAATCAGAAATATAATTATACACTGTAAATATCCCGCTAATTCTGACTTTGTTCATAGTTCTAAAACTTATTTTGTGTTGTGCAACATCCCTATTGAGTCACTGGAAAGTTAACGTGAATTGATGCTCGTAAAAGGAAAAGTAGGGATATTTATGTTAAAAACTAAAGAACACATTTAGTCCTTGATAATAAAGAAGTAAAGGGATCGGAGATAAAACTCACTTTTCACTTTTTTTTTCTTTTTAGCTTAAAGCTTACTTGACCTTATGAAACAACGTGGTTGAAGGTGATAAACACGCTCGGTCTTACTTCATGTATTGAACCCTCGCTTAGGTTTAAATATGCCGTAGTCACGTGTTTAAATTAGAATAACCGCAAAACTTGATTTTAGGGTGTGTCTAACCGTTGTCTAATTCAATTCTGTTGTGACGTTTATATATTATATAATATCTCAAACGATTACGTATCGAAAATAAAAGAAGTTAATACGTAAGATTCTTGCATCTATATTCCCAATTAACATTATAAACGTTAATGATAAAAAATAATGATCATAAAAGTAGAATAAAACGAGCGCTAATAACTAGCTTCTAATGACACAACCCTATAAAATCCACCCTTCGATTCGCCGTCAATTCATCCCTTCAATGTATTCCGGCGAACGAACGAACTTGACGTCCAACAGAACCGTGTATACGCGACACCAGAAAACGAGCCTGCATAATACATCGCTGTGCCCGTAGCTGTACGCTGGGCTTTAATTATATATCTGCTACAATTTCGCCTTTTTTTCGAGTATTTTTCACATTTCCTCCTCCCACACACACCCTTTCACCCACTGCCGAACGGCCGCTGAAAAAAACGCGGCGTGCGTGTGTGTCTCCGCAAGTATCAGCATTGTTTGTGTGCACCGATCGCCGCTCCAGATATCACTTGAGCACGAGATCTTCACAAGTCTACGAGTGGCTTGCAGACGGATCATTAAGGCGCGAGGTGCATAATGAATAGGAAAATTGTCGTAATAAAAACACACTTTTAATGCAATTAAGCTTGTAGAACACCGGGAGAGGCCGATAAGCCGGGCTCAACTTTTCCTGTAACAGGCTGTTATTTCACGATTTAAAATCGGTTCTCAACCCGTTAATGACGCGAGGTACAAGTGCAGATCGGCGGCTCCGTTCGGCCGCGGACCAATCTATTTAATAACCCCCGTCGGTGACACCCCGCCCGGCGGCCATCGCCAATTTTCAACCCCCTCAGCCCACAGCCCCCTAGCACCCGCCCTGAAAAAAATCCAGAGCGTTTTAAAATTAATGAGTAAAAATCTACACATACATCGGAACGGACAATACTTCGTACGCGTGTGTGCGCCGGCCGATAATGACCGCGCTACCGGTGTGACGCGGTCGCGGGCTCCTCGCGTCTCCGTCGCCGGGCCGGCGCCTCGTCTCCCGAAACAAAACACGCTCGGCCCTACGTCACCGGCGCTCGCTCATAGGGAATCGGTGATCGCCTTTCCCATTAGCTCCAACTATCCGAGAAAAAAATGGAGTACAAATTGAAATTTAGCCGGTCCAGCGCTAATTCTGAGCGAACGGCGCCGCGAAACGAACGCAGTTAGATAACGTTTGTAGAGGCGAGGGGGCCAGGGTGTCACCCCTACGCAACGCCGTTTTTATTTTGGCCGGCCCTTGCCCCCTTACCCCCTTCGTTCGTCCAACTTCATCTGAATAATTACTGATTTTTTCCGTGTACCGCTGATTATTCCGAATGTTACTTGTTGATGATAATTTTTTTCAACTTTTTTCATTAGCTGGCAGGTGGATTGTGATTTCAATTTTTTTTTTGCTTTCCCTTTTATTCTGTCAGTCAGGATAACAAGCGTACACTGGATATTCATAAGGGAACACCCTGTAGGCCAATGTAGAGAATAACGAATATGGGTTTACTCAATAACAGAAGTGTATCACATGTGCTTGCGACCACGGCTAAATATCCTGGAGTTTAGTTATTTCATAGTATTAAGACAACTTAACCTACCTTATAATTACATAGCCATAAGTACAACAATTGTTTAAGAATAGCACAATCGGTGGCCTCGTAATCTCTTCCGGACAGTATTTATTATAACTAAGAATCTACTAATATTTCACAAGTCATTAATTTGAGGTTATTTTACATTTAACTCATGCAAGAACTACTTACCTATACTCATACACAAAACATACACATAAACAAACTTTTTTAGAAGCTAATTATATACATCTCTCAAAAACATCGCTTAATAAGAAATTAAACGGAACTAGAAACAAAAACTTTAATAATCATGCTTATTCGACAAGTGACAAGTCGCACCGTTCGCGATCGCTTTGGCAAGGATTTCGGTGGTGCCACCCACCCTCCCAAAGGGGCCGCATTTTTTTCCCGCCACCACCGAAGGGGTTGATTTTTTAAACTGATGACGCGCTTTCATTCGCGCTGTGCAACTTGCCCGCGCGGCTGTATGTGTTGCCGCTCGCTCGCTGATAAATAAATAAAAAAGTAAAAACAAAAAAAAACTACACGCGCTTTGTCGATAGTGCGGCACGGTTCTTTTTCCCGCGCGGTATCTACGCATCCGTTCTAAATTTAAACTGTTACTTTTTCCGGGCGATACAACTTTTTTCTTTTTTTTTTCTCGCGGTAAGCAACCGCGTGCGGAGGTGTTACTGAAGAAGCGCTTAGTTATAACCGTGCAGACATTTTTATTGGCCGGCTAACTTCGGCGTGAAGTTAGCGGAAGTTTTCACGAAGTTTTCGAACTCGACGCGGAACATTCATCGAATTTTTCAAGTAACGGCATGATAAAAGTATAGAAAGTGGAATAAAGTGAAATTATTAGGCGTGGAGAGAATGACATTGTCCTTTGTAAGTATTAGAAAGTGTTTTAATAAGTGCTTTTTTCACTGCTATCTTTTGTGTTACGGGTTTTTTTTATAAGAAGTGATGTGTCTTTAATTTATGTGAGTAATAATTTTGGTATATAATTAATTATCTAAACAACTAATATTCCGAATCGTAGAAGATGCGCTACAATTCGTAGCACGTCTACGAGTGCTCAAATTTACATTTTTCGAAACGATCAAAGATATAACTTCAGGTAATTTTATTTAAAATTATGTTTTTGTGTATAATTATGTGAAACTACGTCTTTCTGCTGAGGATTTAAATTAAAAGTGAAAGAAGTCGATTAACGGAAACTGATAATTGCTTGCCTAGTGAGGAAATGACCACAGATGTTAAAAAATCTTATTTTTTTCATTTTCATTCAATAAATCTCAATTCAATTAAATTTCATTTTTGAATTGGCAATCGAAATCTTCAGTTGTAAATAACTCAGATATTTTCGTTTTGATTACAAAATAAATTGGATAAATTAATTACATTTACGATCTTATAAAATTATATTTAAATGGTTTAAGATCATTAACCATTCAAGGAGTTTCCTTGCAATAATATTTTAATCGGTGCAATGATTAAAAGTGAGGCGGCCTTCTTATTCCTTTTATTATTTCGCATTATAATTATTAACGGCTATAACAAGTAGAATAAAAGTTAAAACGACTTACAATCGAAATAACTGTACTTAAGATGACTTCCGCAATTAATGTTTAATTAACAAATAATAAAAATAGCGGTGCTAAGAAGATAATGATTTTGTTAATTAAATATGACCGCTGTTTTATTTGAAACTAATTTTAGTTGTCACGTTAGGTGACGATTGTAATTAATAATTATCTATTTTGAGATTCCATTTATACAGCTAATAAACAAATACAATTATAAAATAAACAAGCAACAAATAAAACATGTTTAACACTCGTGTGTTAAACATGTTTTATTTGTTGCATACGCAAATTAGAAAGTCAAAAGTCAGTGAAATTACTGGGCTTCTAATGTCTCAGGGTAATGAGCGCACTGCAGTGCCGCGCAGGCCGTTGTGGTGCAATGGTTATGGACTGGCCTTATACTTATCACCAGAAAAATAAACCACTCGTCTCGATACCCAATAGTAAAAAAAGATGTTTATGTGGAACCTCTTTTAATTTCGATCAGTTATCGATTGACCTTTATCTCACCTAATCTTTACTGCCAGTGTGATCCGGTAAATACTTGAAGGTTGTAGTACCAGCTCCGAGACTAGGTTTTAAGTGCAGCTCCTGCAAATGATAGGTACTTGCGATGGATTTACAGCGTGATACATGACAACTAGTCCTTGTCCAATTTCATCTGAAATTTTTAAAAAATACTAATGAGTTTCAAGTTTTTTTTTTATTTATGATGCTACTGCTGTTTCTTGGTTTATAAAATAGTGTTTAGTCGATCATAACATTATTAGTAGAATACGGTAAATGTCTATTCATTCAAACTGAACGTGCTGCTAAAGTGTCTTTAAATAAAATAGTTAACTAAAAAAATACTGTATAAAGTGATTTTATACAATTCAGTATATCTTCGCACACAATTAGTCTCTACCCACACAATACTCATTGCATATGGTAAGCAGTAAGAGAAATCTTTTATTTTATACTAATGGGACCAGTACCACTCAGAACTTTGAAACACAAAAAACTGCGCGGCACTGCATTGCGCCTGTTACCGTATAGATATTAAGTCTCATAAACCCAGTAACTTCACTGGCTACTGTGCTCATCAAACTGGAACACAGTTATGCTTACACATTACTGCTTGGCGGCAGATTACACGCGCAAAGTGGTGGTACCCAGACGGACACTCGTAAAAGAGTTAGTCCTATACCATCAAGTAGATACATACTTCGATGTTAAATAAAAAATTATCTATCCTTGAATGATTCTTTCCATAGCATATAATTATGTTAAGACTACATGCACCCCCTGTTGGGACACCGACCTTCTATCAGAGAAAAAATGGGCCATAATCCACCAGGCGGGTCCAGTGCAGCTTGTGACGCCCACCTACAACCATGGAACTAAGCTTATTAAAAACACTAGGTGATAGCTAATGCTCCCCTAGCTAGCGTGGTATCTATACTATAGCCAGGCAAACATTACACTACGAAACAAACTGTGGCCCTTGAAGTTACCGATAGCGTGCCGATTGCCACTTGGAAGCAACTCTCCATTCCATCTTTTTTATTGAACCGTATGGTTCAACCACATTGTCTATAACATCTATTGAGCCTTATCAATGCTAGCAAAGTGAAAGAAAGAAAGAACTTAAGACTATATCATGCACTCTCTGTGCGTGATAGAGTAGGTGTAGCCGCGCTTGTGTGCCTTCATTTTAGTTTGTTCAAAGTTTCCACTCTAATGCTAGCCTAATAAACAAAAGAAGAAACGTTAGCTACCAATCTTTAATAAAAAATGTATTGTCAGCAGGCGGAGTCGGACAGGGAGAGCGGCGCGAGCTCGCCTGAGGGGGGCGCGGCGCGCGCGCAGACTACCGAGCCGCGATCCCCCTCGCCCCGCGCGCGCACGCCTCAACACCAGCCGCACTTGAATGGCTCCAGTGAGTTCGTACTACATCCTTACTACCTTAAATTACGTAGCTAGCGTAAACATGTAGTATTAGAGGTTTTTAACTATCATGCTCATCAACACTGAAAATTACTTTATAGATTATAATGGGATGTTTAAAGTGTTTATTATTAGCTGGTGAGGAACTTTGAACATTATCACTCGAAACGGAATAATCACCATGTATATTATTTGATTTGAGTTTCCGATATTTCGGTGCTATTGCAAAGGTCACGCCATGATCACGGTTGAACTCAGTTCTCCCGTGATGGCGTTTGTAAGCATGTAGTATATTTTAATACGAAAAAAGACAGTCATACATCTTATGAAGTTCGTCTTTAACATAATTCTTCCCTATAGTTCAGCTGGTAGAGCGAATGGCCTGGTATGCAGAAGACGCAGGTTCATATCCCGTTAGACAATAATATTTTTGAGATGTGTAAATTTATATAAATATGCAAGCATCCTAGCAAACGCTTTAAATCTTGCAAAAAAAGTAGCTAGCGAAGTCACGGGGTACAGCTAGCTTTGTATAAAATTGGACTGTAAGAAAGTAACTAAAAATAAAAAAGGTGACAAGAGTCTTATAAGATTTTTTAAGCGCCGTAAAGGACTGTAAATCGCTGCATGCTACGAGCTCCCTCCACAAGTTTTCTCGCAATGCTACAAAATGCAGTCCTTCAAGATGCGTGTCAGGGTTCTCAAGGGTCGGCAACGCCCCCAGTGTCGCAAATGTCCATAGGCGATGGTCACCGTGTACCATCACGAGCGCCGTGTACTTGCTTGTATACATAAAAAATGCTATAACGAGCATCTTTTTCGTTTTCCTTGTAAATTTACCTCGGTAATAATTATCTCCTGAGTTTCCCAAGTTTGTGTGTCATAAAGTCATCATTAACTGTATTACATAAACAAACATTAAAATCTGACTAGTTGTACAGTGTGTAGACGTCCTATAAAGTCATTCAATAATATAAATAGGGCATATTATATTATGTTATAATTATAGCAAGTGAAACAAAAAACAAACGTTGACTTTTTTAAGTTTGGGGATAGGTACAAAACGGTTTTTAAATTTTATCACATTGTTGATTTAAATCATCGCTTGCTTTTGAAACTTTCGGTTCAAAGATCAAAACTTCTACATCGATAGCGATAAGGCTTGCCAAATTCATTGACGAGCTATAACCTCTTAAAACAATCGAATGTAACGATATCATTCCATTTAACGATAATCACAGTTTACAGTTGAATGAAACACACATTGAAATAAAACTGACTGAAGATCTTGTTGAGAAATCATGTAACATAAAAAGTTAATACGGCTATAGCATGAATGAAAAGATATGTTGTGTAAATATTTGGCTAGCCAACTTAAATGTGAAGATTTGATACAATTCATAAACAACATAAAATGATGTTTTAACTGTCCATCTACTATACAAATAAAAATAGATATAGATTGAATAATATGACACTAATTCTAACGCCATAAATGCGTTGCGTAGTAAGAGGAAAATAGCTTTCAATGATAATTATATTTTAGTGAGTCCACTTATTTTAGTGTCTATTTTACCCATAAAAAATACTCAAACAGCTCCTACAACTAATTCGCATAAATTTGTTATAAGAGCTTATTTTCAAGCCCTAAACCAAATATTTCATATTCTGTTTCTCCACAGTGGCGTCGATGTTCCAAAACCTGCAGAGCCTCGCTAACATGCAGCAGAACATGCCGATGTCCCAACAGCTGCAGCAGCAGATGTCCCAGCAGATGTCCCAGCTGGCTGCTAACCTCCAGGGCCTAACTTCCATGCCGTCCAACCCGGTTATCAACTCTCCTTTGAACTTGAGCGTTAGTGCCCCAGGTAAGGATAAATTTAAATCTGTAATAAGTTTCGAATTTCATGTAAGATCTCTTTGGTACTTGATTTAATTTTTTTTATTTGATTTTGATGTGATTGTAGCTTAAATTAGCAACAAAACAAAAATGTATATTGGCGTGGGGGAAATCCATTACAATTTGTTCTTTTCGATTAAGACAAAGAGGATGCAAATATAACACTATGATTAAAGCCTTATTTCTAATTGCCTTATAAAACCAACGCCAAGCATTACTATAGAAACTCTTTGGATCAAAACTTTGAACAAAATGCTATAACTACTCGAATAACCTAAACGATTGAATTAAAACTTCCTGTTTATATCCAGTCACTAAAAACTACAAATAGAAAGTATCACAAACAAAATCCTGACTGCAAATTAAGTACCCCTTTGCCTAATAAACTGTCAGATATGAACCAATAAACTAATCCAAGGAGTATAACGTCATATTGTCACTTAACCGTGAAGTCATTAATAACAGTATAAATCAATGCAGTTCGATGCAAGACTAAATAATACACTTTCTTAGTTGTCGTTAAATAATGCAACGATATTGGAATCGTCACAACTCAGATGAATAAAATATTCATTTGGAAACTACGGAGACAGGGATAAAATTTGAACGCGTCACTAATGCGCTGTTTTTAAAATGCAAAGGTTTTTCCATTTTTAGCTAATGTTATGCGAAACGAGTGTCATAAATCATATCTTGATTAACTTCGTAATGCACCAGTCTGGCTGTCTGATGTTGTTCAAAGAATCTAAAATGATGTGATTCATAGTTGTCGACCAAAGATGAGATTCTAGGGGTCTTACCACAAAACAATTAAACACACGTTAAACCCTTTTTAATCACTGTTTAACGCCTAAACATGTCTTAGTCGCGTGATTAAATATGTGTAACCACAAATCCTGATTTAACTAGTGTCTAACCATTGTCTAACACAATTCTGTTGTGACATTTCTAATAATTTTTGACGTTTATTTTTAGACGCTGTCTAACTAAATAGGTGACTAAAAATGGTTTTTTTGTGGTAACACCATAGCAGTTATAGTATCATGGGTACTTAAAAACAATTGTATCGTAATCATTTTGTTTTGTCTATGGCAAAACTGCATATTTTTTTTGGAAATATCTGTCATACTAAGGTAGAGACAACACTTCTGATTTGTATGAATGTGAGGGACTGGGATTATCGTAATATTTTTAACGGACAGAACTTTGAAGACAGAACAGATAGCTTTGAAGTGAGAGAGCTCGGTGGAAGTGAGACCAGCTATCAATCTGTAGGTCGACGTTTTCGTATACGTCAACCTTTAATGAGCCAACTGCAACATAAACTGCTAACTTATAGGAAAGGAAAACGTGGTATTAACCTTAACAATAATTGTAGTAGTAATTGTAACCTAAAAGTTTACAGGTAAAACAAATACCAAAATAAACAAATCAATGTAAATTTTTAGGTAACTCGAGTTTGATTGGTTTACCTTGTTGATGTTACTGATGCTGGAGCAACATTAATTTACGGAATCGTATAATTAAATAGAACTATGTTACGTATCCTGTAAAAGTCAGAGTATACCCTCAGCTGGAAAATCTGTGGCCGAGTACCTATCAGTGTTTTTAGGTAACTCTTTGTTTGTCTCTTCGTTGACTTTCACATCGTCGCTATTGCCAAAATTCAAACGGCAAGCTTACCTAAAATAAAAAACCGTACAAGTGCGAGTCGGACCCGCACACAGAAGGTTCCGTACAATCGACTCTGGAAGATTTTTTCCCACTTTTTCCGAGTATGTTTTTAACTTTCCTCTCTTTCCTCTCATTCTCCAAAAATTACAAATAAACTACAAATTTACACTTTTCAGATTTTCCTGTACTTGTGCTATAAGACATTGCTTCTTGCCAAATTTCATGATTGTAGGTCAAAGAGAAGTACTCTATCAGCCTTATTACAAAACGAGTTTTAACGCTAAACTGGAGTTTAAACCGTAGTTTTGTCAAATTTCTTATTACAAAACGCAGATTAGCACTTAGGTCTTGGTTGACTATGGTATCAAAGTTAGTCTTGCCGGGCACCTAGTTTAGAGAAGGTTTAATCATGTATTTTAATGGCGGCCACGTATTCTTCTTGTCAAATCTTAAAAACATTCATATATATTATTTTGTATTAAAGTAAGAAGGGGTGGTGAGGTATATTAGGAAGCGTGGATGAGTAGAATAATAGCTTTTAGCAAAATATAGTATAGTAAATACATATAATATCGAAAGTATACATTAGTAAAAACAGATAATATTACAAGATTTGACAGTACACACAATCAACAAAACATGTTGCTATGGTTACTTAGCCATAGTGTGCCATTGTATAGGTTGGATATATAAGGAGTATCTCCTTAACATTTTTTTCATATACGTAAATACCTAATTAGGATGTTTTGAATTACTCGCAATGATCAAAAGTCATTTAAAAATTACCTACAATATTTTTCGATATTAGAAAATAGTATTGTGTGACAAAATAGCTACTTATATTCCAAAATAAAAATTAGTACATTGTGTAACGGAACGTTAAGATCGAACGATATTCAACATTTCGTGTATCCGTAGCATAAAGACATTTATTATCTGTGGAAATAATTTCTACCATAGCTACAGTATGGTAATAAGTTGTCTTGGCTTTATTCATCTTTTGTAATAAGGTTTGGTTTATAGGTCGACTCTAAAGATAGTTGAAGACAAATTGGTTCTCGACCAAAGTCGAGTTTAACGAGTTTTTTGTAATAAGGCCGTATAGGTTTTGATTCCCTTGCGAGTGTCAAAATTTGCGGCATAAATGTCCGTATCTTTTGATTGCGTTGACATAGAAGTTTGAAGATTACACAACTCCAAGGGATTGCAGATCTTAGTTTATGATATTAATTTCAACTTACCTCCACGCGTTCCTGAGAATAAATTATTGACAGAACGACAGACAGACAGGCAGGCAGCTAAATAGACGGGACATGTAATCCCTATGGGTAAGGGTTCCTTTTTCCTTTTGAGGTACGGAACCCTAAAAATAACGCATATTAAGAGATGGCTAGCAAGAATAACCAGGCGTTAGCCAGCGCGATCTTCGGCGGCACGCCACTAATTACTCCGAATTAGATAGATTGGGATAATCAGATGTACACGGTTTGCGCATTAAAAATCTTAGCTTGAAAATCACGTGATCGGTAATTAGGTGATTACCGAAACCAATCGATTTAATGAATTCAAGATAGCGGCCCGCTCGCCCGCCCATTAAAGCTATGCCGTAATGGACAAAAAACCTATTTAAATAATGAGTATAATTACATATTTTTTCACGAACGCACGGATATTACGACTGTTGCGGTATCATTAAGAGTTTTATTGTCTTAATAGAGCTAATTATACATTTTTTTCGGTTCTTAATTGATGCGCCGTAGGAAAAAGCATTTATTACAAAATGTGAAATGTCATGGTTTAAATTAATACGTTATGTTAATGCTGAGTTTAACGGGCTTGTAAGGCATGCTGATAATGTTTTTGGATTTCGGGCCCGTTTTGTTCGCGGTGAATTAGTCTTGCTCGGTTTCCGATGGGTTTGGTGTAATTTTTCTATCGTTTCCTTCATTACGAGCGAGAGTTTTGTACAATTAAAACGTTCATTTATGTCTACGCTTTAAAATATAATTGTTATATTTCTTAACTAACGCAATGTATCAAGAGATGTTAGAATTTAGACAGTAGACGGGCGTTATTTTTAGTTAGATTCGCAGTTGACTAGTAATTGCATAAAAGACCGTTTGCATTGTATAAAATGGTTTTTTTTATTTAGTAAGGAAGTAGTGTTTGACATTATGCCACTGTAATTATAATTTATGTTTTATGTGAAGGTTAAAACAACATTTTTATTTGAACGACGAAGGACTTTGTCGCAGAAACTTTTGAAAGCATACACTTTTCGATTGAAACAAAATGTTGTGAGGACATAGTTTGACAGAGTTCTTCAAAACCGGAAATTTATAGTGTTGTACCATGTCCAATGAATTATTGTAAACGAACTTTAGTCATCGGTAATCACAAAATGTTTTATTTGCCAAAGCTAATCTTTATATTATGAGATTAGGTAATAACATCTTTTTATGGGTTTTCATGTTTATCGCGATTATAGTTATTGAAGAGAAACTTACATTTAATTTTATGTTACATGGAATTATATTTCCTAAGTCGAAAGAAATCCGTCACGCGTTGAATTTACTTTTTTTTTCTCGTTTTTATTTCAATATTTTTTATCAATCTATTTCTATTTTATATCACTTTGTTGAACTTTTATGGTCGTTAAACTTAATTTGCCATTTAGAATTTTGACTCGATTATAGCTGCTCATGTCTTTATATTTAGTATTTAATAAGTCAGTCAATTTCTTAGGGAAATAGAAATATATTCTTTATCTGCACACCTACAATGAGAAATACAACATCATTTATATTTGTGAGGTAGTGTATAAACCTTTATGCTCACTGCTCACTTTCTCTCAATTTCTTTGAGTTATTATAAACTTAAAAACTATGTTAAAACATAATTTTATAATCAATACTGTCTAAAATTGCTACCACTAGAACGGAAAGGTCATTCAAATATATTCATCACAAAAATTTCGCGATTCGACCCTGCGTCTTCCACCAGATAATCAGATGATAACCAGAAGACGCAGGTTCGAATCCTGTTGGAAGCGAAATTTTTGTGATGCATAATTGTATATATTTGCGTGAACATCCGCTAGTGTCGGTAAACACTATAAAAATATATTTCGGAAAGGTCATTGTCAAGGACAAATTGGAGAATTTATGCTGCGTGGTTTATAGCCAGGGACCTTATTGTTCCTACCGTGAAAGTGTTTCGGATCAATCGGAACCAATGTTCAATTCGATGATTGTTACTTGTTACATTGACGTTCGTGGTAGGACAACTGCGATCTGTCAGCCGAAGCGTCGATTTTCAATTTTCGGAGTAAAGTCACCTATAACATCTGGTGCTAAATAGAGTCTTATATTTGTTTCTTCAAAATGCTTTAAATGTGGTGGTGACACCCAAATTTAGTGGTTTTGGTTGTAATCTTAGTTTAGACCCGAGTTACTCTAGAAAAATATAAAGTAAATTTTTAACCACAGATATTCTTAAAAAAACTTTTTGGAAATGACTTTTCGGTGTTTTGCAATGAATGCATTTCTTTATTGTCCAGTTGAAACACATTTTTTATCGTAAAATTTTTTTTATTATAGGTATATGGAAAGTTTCTAAACAAGCACTTATCATTTATCGAGGCCTATGCAGGTTTAAATAAAGAGTTTTCAAAACTACCGAGTTTTTCTTATCTATACAAATAAATAAAATTGAAGTGTCTGTTTCTAATATCAAAATAACAGCTTCTTCCTAAATGCATATGAAAGAATATGTGGCACCTATAAAAACAACCATTTTTAATATTTTTGTCTGTCTGTCTGTCTGTTTGTTCCGGGTAATCCCCAAAACGACTGGACCTATTTTGACGGGACTTTCACTGGCAGATAGCTGATGTTACAAGGAGTGACTTAGGCTACGTGGGCAAAGCCGCGGGGCACAGCTAGTATTGCATATAACTGCATCACCTAATCCCATTTTTTGATATTTTATTGTTGTTTATGCTGAGGTGAATCCTTTTCGGTGCCACATCACAGTAGACGTTGTTTACTGTTTATCTTGTTATTTTCTCCTTATGTTCTTTTTACTTTGTTGTGAGAGTGCCGAATAAATGTTTTTTCTTTCTTGTTTACTGATTTTCTTTCTTTAAGGCATGGGTTCACCGAACCCCGTGGCCAATAACAACATGCTGCCGCCGGCAATGCCGTCGCCGATGCCGCAGCTCATCCTCGCGTCTGGACAGCTGGTGCAGGGCATCCAAGGAGCGCAGCTTCTTATACCTACTTCTCAGGGTAAGAATTCTCATCTGACTGTATTTTTAATTAGCATATCATGTTTTCAGCGTCTGCTATAGCTATTGTCTGTGTACAGGTCACGGTCCAACTATATTGTCCATCTAGTTGGACTATGGGCCTTCGGTAAAGGTACTGGTTCAATTATCAGTTTTGTTGGACTGAGAACTCATACTTTAGATCCGTAGTCCATCATCGGATCAATATGGAATCGTTTATATCCATTTATTTTTAATTTTGCAAATAATTAATGCTTCGTTAATGCTATCAGCAGGAAATAAGTTCTTTATTTCTGACGTAGATAGTAATAACCTATTGCAGGTTATATTATTATTACGGTGACCGTAGTGGAATTATTTAACTGTACATAATACCTACGTATTCTCAATGGTTGCCGTGAGTTTTACTCAAATTTAGTGTACCACAAACGTGTGCAAAAAGTTCTAAGCTCCGTATTCTTAAATGTTTTATCTAAACCTGCACCACACAATTTTACTTCGGAATACCTCAAGTTTACCACCAAAACCACTCTGGTTTGGTACCTTTAGTTGTGGACTCACATCGAGGGTCAAATCGGGTCAAGGAAATTTAGAGGTAATGATTAAAGTGCGTGAACAAATAAGAGATTTAGATTACCTTACTAAAACTTGAATATTCAGTTTTTAGGATTAATTTTTTTGAAGTGAACTCGTTGAAGTCTTTTTCAAGCAGTCAATTCAAAAATAAGTTTTTGAATTTATCATGATATATTGAAGAACAGACGATAGAATACGTCCTTTGCTAAAACACATTCTGATTACAAACTCGTAAAGTTTGAAATCAAAATTCAGAAAAAGCCGAGCGTAAGATTTTAGTAGAGAAAGCTAAGCTTCATCAGACTTTGAACACGTATTATTATTTGTATAATTAAAAGTAATCTGATAAACATCGGTCAATAAACATCAGCCAAAGTGAACCTTGTTCTTATTGCAATAGGAACCATCTATTACAGGGTGTTACAGTAGCCACACTTGAGAGCCCTATATTAGGTATAGCTTCGTCCTATTAACCACATTATCGCTATACAAAACAAGAGAAAGTGATCAGACACTTAATATAATAATTTCTTTATGCTATTTGGTAAAGAGACGAGCCGATCGTTTGCCTGATGGTAAGCATAACGCCTCCCCATAACAATTATTGTAGTGCCACAAAGGCCTGCGCGGCACTGCAGTGCGCTCGTTACCCTGAGACATTAGGTATTAAGTCTCATAGGCCCAGTAATTTTACTGGCTACTCTTCTCATTAAACCCAGTTTACAGTTATGCTAGCACATTACTGCTTGGTGGCAGACATCACGAGCAAAGCGGTGGTAACAACCCAGACGGACAGTCGCAGAAGAGTTAGTCCTACCAATAACAAAATAATGATATAATTAATAAATCAGCTTAATATAATTAAGTAAATAGTCTTACATCGCAATTTATCCCTAGGTATCGCAACGCAAACCATACTCACCATACCAGTCAACCACGTCAACTCCAACGACCAAATGGTGAACCTCGCGCTGAACAACGGCCAAGTCGTCTCAACGTCCCTCGCCAACCTCCAAGCCATGGCCCAACCCCACCAGCTACTCAACTCCAATCAGCAACAACAGAACATCAGGCCCAACATGCTGAACCCGAATCTAACTAACGCGTTACTGAACCCTGGTCTGCCTAACTTCTTGTCCAATGGAGCTGCTAATGCTCAGGAGTTGTTGCAAGCGTTACAACAACAGCCTCAAGGCAATCACAACTTGCTGCAAACTGTTCAGCAGAACAGTATGAACGTACAACAGCAGATGCCTGGAAGGCGGTCGTCGTCGCCGAGACCTGATCGGCATTATAAGGAGCGGGAGAACTTTGAGAGGTTTGCTGGAGTGTCGAGGGACAGGAGCGAAAGGGAAAACCCTGGGAACGTAGCTATGAACAGTATTAACAGGTGAGTCAAGATTTTATTATCCTTCGTTTCGTCAGACGTCGTGTTTTGTAAAACCCTTCTACAGCAAAATAACGTGGAAGATCCCCTTGAACATCTCATGCACTACCGCGACCGCTTAGTTAAGAAAGTATTTATACCCATGTTTGTATAATTGTTACATGATGTAGCGATTATAACACTGGCCAACGCTATACACACAAAATAGTTTCCGGAAATGTTGGGATAATTGTTGCCATAATCAATTACAATGAGGTTTAGAAAATTTTACTTCCCAGAAACAAGACTCCTTAGCGCTCTACTTTTTTACTATAATTATTTATGTATTTTTATTTTACTATTGGATTATGAGACGAGCTAGTCGTTTACTTGATAGTAACGCTGGCTTAACGCCGGCCCATAACCTGTGCGGGCACTGCATTGCACTCGTTACCTTGAAACATTAGGTTTTTTTTTGTTATTTGGTAACGAGACGAGCTGGTCAATTGCCTGATGGTAAGCATAACGCCGGCCCATAACAATTGCAGTACCACCCAGAACTTTGAAACACAAAGGCCTGCGCGGCACTGCAGTGCGCTCGTTACCCTGAGACATTAGGTATTAAGTCTCATAAGCCCAGTAATTTCACTGGATACTCTGCTCATCAAACCGGAACACAGTAATGCTTGCACGTTACTGATTGGCGGCAGACTTCACGAGCAAAGCGGTGGCACCAACTTAGACGTACACTCGTAGTAGTCCTAACACTTAGTAATTGATTCAATTCACCCAAAATATTCTTTGGAACATAACGGTGCACGCGAATATTGGCTTGCACGTCAGCAAGCACATCACTTAAGGCCGGTATTAGCCTCAGGTCTTGCCAGGAAATGAGCATGCTTATCCAAGTGGTACGCGGCTTTTTCGTCCCACACCGCTATTGCCTAACGGAGAATTTTGGTTAGAATTTTGAAAGTATAGGAAACTCTTCAGTCTTTTCCAATTTATTTCTACACTTTGTTACAGATCAATTCCAATAAATCCTTGACTCGCCTTTGATATTTATATGCTAAATATTCTTTTAAATCGAAAACTCATTGAAAACTGGTTAAGTCTTCGCAGCTTTCGTTTCAAGGACCATTGCTTACTATAGTTAAAATTATCTGAATCGATGATGACCCTATCAAGTAAACTCTGCTAATCAAATATAATTTCTATGAAGTAGATAATAAAGTCCTTATTAAGTTGAGATAATGTTTCATCGCGTGGGTGCATTGACAAGTGTTAGGTGTAATTATGTGACAATGAGAGTAATTATTCTACTGACGCCGTCCAGCACACGTGTGTGTGTGAATTAGTAATCAACGTTTATTATGAGTGGTCGTGTAATAAGGGCTTTTATTGGGTTTTTGTTTTTTATGACTTGTCATACGTGTATCTACATAATAAAACATGCCGCTATAACTCGCTGTTCGTGCTACCTATTTTTCTACATGAGTGTTGAATATGAGTGTTGGCTGTGTGGCCAATCAGAGCGCATTATGTCTCGGCAAAAATAGTGGAATTTATTTTACGTTAACCAAACGTCACTGCACCTCTTGAGTTTAGTATCTCGATGGTCTTAGTATTGTTGAGTCTCAGATTTATATATTACTAACTGCTGCCCGCGGTTTCACCCGCGCGGCGATATTGGATTTAAAAAGAAAGAAAGAAGACAATTTATTCCAAGGAACTGTACACCACATAATAACAAATAGAAAGAATACATTTACTGTAACTAAAAACTAGACAATATTAAAACAGTAATATGAATTTTTAATCATGCTGTATGCAGCTGTCGTGTGCAGTCCCGGAAATGGTCTAAGCTCAGCTAAATGCCGTGGACACATCCACAGCGCTGATTTTCAGCCCTTCATGGTTTATATTTTTTTGCGCAGACCCCTAATTATTTTTCTAAAATAAAACTAGCCTAAGTTACTCCTTGTAACATCAGCTATCTACCAGTGAAAGTCCCGTCAAAATCAGCCCAGCCATTTCGGAGACTACCCGGAACAAACAGACAGGCAGACAGACAATTTTAAAAATGGTTGTTTTGTTATAGGTACCGTATATACTTTCATATGCATTTGGTAAAAAGCTGTTATTGTGATATTACAAACAGGCACTTCAATTTTATTTATTTGTATAGATATATTATGATCGCAGCTAAGCATAGTACCACCTCTTGCTGTAGCTGTCATCGAAGACGACTAAATGAATATGCAAGGAATGGTCAGCAGAATTCCCTAAATCAACATAATAATGTGTTATGGCAACTCCCTCCTTTTATGGGGGAGGTATATGTCCAGTAGCACAGATAAAGTAATAACTACGTTTATTCAGTAGTAGCCCTCTTCCGACTGATAATGATTATGATGAGTCTCAAAAGTAGATATAGCATATGACGGCTCCGTAGCTAAGTTGGTAGTTACCCTGCCTGCAAAGCGAGGGGTCCCGGGTTCGATTCCCGGCCGGGGCAGATTTTGTGTAAGCATAAAGTTTGTTCTCGGGTCTTGGATGTTTGTGATTTGTATCTGTGTGAGTCCATGCGACCTGCGATACAGGGAATCCTAGTGCGGGGGTATGAGTGTAAGCGTTTATTTATTTATTTATAGCATATTCTACCATACATACATTATAGTATTTACCTTTTCTCAGTTCAGACTAAAAGAAAATGTCTAAGTAACTGACATATGCAACAGGACACACACCACGCGGTTAGGTAATATGTACAAATGCAATACAGAAAAACCACTCCGATGTCAATGAATAAGAGCCTGTGAGTAAGAATATGCAAATAATTACCAGATTAAATAAATTGGGGATGTTTTGAACACAATCTTGGTTAAGCCAGATCACACATTACAATAATAATTACGAACAGGAAACCTGTTGGTAATTCCCAGAAGCGGTATTTGCCTTTCCTTAACCAACTGATGAAGAAGTGGCGAAACTTAATTACCTAATAATTAATTAAATGAGTAATGCAACTCGTGATGTGTGTAGCACGCGAGAATAGGGGCGCGGCCACACTGTTGTCGTGTTTTCTGCGAACATTGAGGAAAATAGATTGAAGTTTGCAAAAGTAAATATTGCATGAGACTTTGTGGTTTAAAATGCCTTATAAGTATACTAAGTAAGTGAATTATAAAACACTAAATCTTTATTTACTTTATATAATATGTCTGTAATAGGTATAATATACAAACTCACATTTGAAACTTAGATTTTATCCCTCACTAATTATTACAATCTAAATTTATTTTGATTCCATCAAATACATAATTTTTAACCGACTTCCAAAAAAGGAGAGGGTTATCAATTCCGGGGGTATTTTTTTTTTATGTTTGTTACCTCAGATCTCTGTGATTTATAACCCGATTTGGAAAATTCTTTTTTTTTTATTTGAAAGGATATACTTTCAGATTAGTCCCATAGAAATTTCAGCAAAATCCGTTTAGTAGTTTGTCACTGAAGTCGGTTCGTCGCTTTTTTAAAGCAATTTTATTTTCTATTAATTCTACTGATAGAACTCGTTTCTAGATAGAAACATGCTTTTTAGAGAGAGACAGAGTTAAAAAATAAGATATAAACGAAACATTACTGTTCTTGCATTTGTTTCTAAATCTAACGTCGTGTACAACTGTACAATTGTACATCTCCAAACATATGAATGTGGCATTCAAATTACGATTATTCAGTTGTACTACAACAAAAATAAAACATTCGATAAATATATACATCACAAAAATTTCGCTTCCAACAGGATTCGAACCTGCGTCTTCTGGCTTGCTGGGCCAAACGCCTTAACCACTAGGCTATGGGAGCAATCAATGTTGGCTACGAAATTCTTGATATGATGTATTTGTCTGTGTATGGGTCTGCTAGATGGCGCTACGGCTTATAAGCCGAAAAAGAAATACACATTGATTGCTTCCATAGCCTAGTGGTTAAGGCGTTTGGCCCGGCAAGCCAGAAGACGCAGGTTCGAATCCTGTTGGAAGCGAAATTTTTGTGATGTATATATTTATGTGAACATCCGCTAGTGTCGGTTAACACTATAAAATATATTTCATAAAACATTCGATTCGCTTTCCGCGCAACCGCAGCCCAAACACACCCTAACTTTTTAACACGATTGCTTTTAAAAAATCCGATGTTTATCGCTCAGGGTAATGTCCCTTTCATCATTACACGTAATTATGTACTGAATTATGGTCCTGATGACATGCCAGGGGAAAAACTGACGATAAACAATGGCTTATAGAAAATACGACTTGTTATTATATGAAATGACAACTTTTTATTGTGTTATTACGTATCAATTAGGCAGTAATTGGGAATGCTATGATTAAAATAAAAACGTGTTTTCAGTATGTCGTTTGTAAAGACGTGGTCATAATAAGCAAGTAGTTAGTTCTTCCAGCATGCTGAGAGCTACCAACTAATAATAGGTGGTACATTTGTATGTACTGCCTTTAGAGAACTATAAATTATTTTTAAAATAATTATATGTATAATGTATATGTGCCAGTAGCTTTATTTAAACCAATCAACTTTTGCAATCCATACTTTCTTCTTCATAAAAAATCACAAAAACGAACAGTAAAATTACTTTAACCGTCATTATAAATGATTGGCGCAACGAGGAAAACTCCCGTATCTGCCTATTATCTACTTTAATTAGGTATTTTAATGTTAATTATGTACAGGATGCAATGTAACATGCTGATATGATTAGTGATTACGTAAATAATGCTTTATGAACAATTTTCTGGTGTTGGCGGCGCGGAAAAGATTAAGACGAAATGTGATTGGATTTTTTATTTTTTCATACTATTACCTAACGAGTTGAGCGCCAGCCCATAAGGGGCACCTTAGACGATCATGCAAACGTATCTACGTTTGCTTGTCAGAATAACAACGCTTTTGCATCAAGCGCGCATTTCGAGTATCACGAAATCCGCGCTTGACACAAAAGCGTTGTTATTCTGACAAGCCAACGTACGTTTGCTTGAGCGTCTAAGGTGCCCCTTACAAATGCTGTGCCGCTCAAAACTTTGCAGTGCGCTCGTTACGTGATTCTTAGCAGCTGTTTTGCTTGAATTCGCCTTATCAACTTACTACGCGATTGTACAAAACAGAGAGATCGATTGTTAGCGGAAAGCCGAATCGAGCGGGTAGGTAGACGATGGATCAAAGATGTAAACAATAGAAAAAGACTGAAGACTTACAATATACGATTTTACTGGACTCGGCTGTTTTGGAGTTCCTGTAAATTATAATCAACACTAGCGCTAAATCAATCGTCTGAAAAGTTACAAAACGTACAGCAGAAAGTAGAAAGAAATTTAAATAAGTAAATAGCGCCCCGCTATCAATCTCGTGGTCTAGACGCTCATTAGAATTTCCCATCACTATGGTTGTCACAGGATCATTTACATAACCTTTAGTGCCTACTATCCCTACTAATATTATAAATGCGAAAGTGTGTGGTTTGTCCTTCTTTCACGTAGTAACGGAGCAACGGATCGACGTGATTTTTGGCATATAGGTATAGTCTATGGACCGGAGAGTAACACAGGTTACTTATTATCCCGGAACAATGCACGATTCCTGTGGGAACGTGGGTGAAAACCGCGGGCATAAGCTATTATAAATATAACCCTGATATATTGTGGTTTGATGTCTGTTAAAACACGTAAGAAAACGGCAAAAGCGACCGAGCGCCCCTTCTGTTCTTTCTATTTGTAGCTAGACATAAGACATATTCTATTCGTGACTGAAAGCTTCTAGTAGCCATCGATGGCCGTGTCTAGTGGCTGCCTGTAGAGGCAGCATTATGTGGGCCAATGTGCGGCGGCAGATAACGGACCACACGGACACCTCCACGAACTCGCCCCGCTCCATGCCAGACCCCCAGACGTCAAAATTTGGCGCCCCCTCCCTCGTGAGCTGATGGGGTCACACGACGGAGCTGCGTCGTCCCCACGTGCCTGAAGAGGAATGGAATAGGGCAAAGCCCAAATCCAAACAGAAAGCCACTCTGCACTGAGCATGATTCCTACAGCCAGTGCAGCAGTTCAAAAATCGGATGGTAGAGGCCATCCGAGGTACGGCCCGGGCAAGGAGGAATCCCTCGAAGCCCAATCCGACCGTTTGGTCGAAGAGTTCATGCTGCCAATGTGCGGCAGCACTTATCTACTCGGTTACTCAGCAAAACAAAAGATTCATTCGTTGGTGAGTGTCCTAGTTAACCTAATTCTACAACACCATGTCGGTTCGATTCACTTTCGTCGCATAAAACGATTAGATATATTATAGAACAGGAAAACTTAATTATAATGTGTTGATTAAAACAAGTCTGGCATTCTGTTCTAACTAAGACTAGGGTTGTCTCTATTCTCTGCAGAATTAACACTTTTAAACGTAACGAACTTCTGTGTCAAGTTTAAGTTATGTATGGCACTTTAAAATACATATATAAATAAATACGTTCAGGAGTTTGACTACTGTCTTCTCTTAAGCTGAGACTTTTCGACTAGCGCTGATGATTTTTCGTTAGACAATGACAACAGGATTTTAGGAGTGAATACAGTTTCTAGTATTATAAATCTACTAACTAAGTTTGAACTAAGTACTCGATTTTAGTCTAATAACTGGAACTCTGGTCCCAAGATGACCAGAGTTACATGTATCAGTGTCGTAAAAGGAGGCTAAGATGCGAAATGTTGCCACAGTAAAAATGAAATCTGGTTTAATTATATTATTAACTAGCTACTGCCCCACGGTTTCACCCGCGTGGAGGTTTTGGATTTCATTGTTATTATTTTTTTGAGTGGAACACTAATTCTTTTTCTAAAATTAAAGTAGCCTAAGTTACTCCTTGTAAAACCAGCTATCTGCCAATGAAAGTCCCGTCAAAATCGGCCCAGCCGTTTCGGAGATTACTTGGAACAAACAGACAGACAGACAGACGGATAAAAATTTTAAAAATGGTTGTTTCGTCATAGGTGCCGTATATACTTTCATATGCATTTGGTAAAAAACTGTTATTTTGATATTACAAACAGATACTTCAGTTTTATTTATTTGTATAGACAATCTAAACAACAAAGCGGAAATATTCAAAACACTGGCATGATAATTTGCTAAAAGAATTTCGCAATAATAAAAAATAAGGATAAGCATTGAGCACCATCTTAAAACTAGCAAACAGTTTTACATGTAGACAAGTGGCAGCCCTAACAACACACGCACACATTCACACATAGTGCAGTAGTTGTATAGTTGTATTTAAGCAGTCGTTAATGTATAATTGCTTTGCATTGCAGTGGAAGTGTGGAACTAGAACGCTGTTATTCTAGCTCGATGTTTGGTTTCTTGATGTTGCTGGGTTAATGATTTTACAGAAATATAAAGTGCTAGTTACGTTTATTGCTCCAATCAGAAATTATGCGTATTCCAATGAGGACATTACCAATTGGACATTTAACTACCTGTATCCATAACATAGAATTAAAAAGTCTTGTGGAAAAATTCCAAAAAAAAATTCCAGCCAAGTTTTTATAAAATACGTAATTGGTACTGCGATGTCGTGTCCACCTTCCTGCTCCATCATCAGGACCCTGGACGTCAGAGTACTTGTAAAGACGAATCAAACGAGCCCAAACTCGATGGGGTTACGTCGTTTCGTTACAGAGTTCCTTTAGAGAGCTTTTAAAAAAGCGACGAAGCGACGAATCGACTTCAGTGACAAACTACCGAACTGATTTTGATGAAATTTCTATGGGGACAATCTGAAAGTAAATTCTTTCAAATTCCAAATCCTACTAATATTATAAATGCGCACGTGTGTTTGTTGGTTTGTATTTCTTTCACGCAATAACGGAGCAACGGATCGACGTGATTTTTGGCATAGATATAGTTTATGGACCGGAGAGTAATATAGGCTACTCTTTATCTCGGAAAATTCACGGTTCCTGTGGGAACGCGGGTGAAAACCGCGGGCAGAAACTAGTCTGTTTATAAATGACGGAGGAGATCTGAGGTAACAAACATAAAAAAATACACACCGAATTCAGAACTTTCTCCTTTTTGGAAGTCAGTTAAAAAGTTCCAAGGTTTCACCTGTTGCAGCTTATTTAATAACCGTCAGGCGGCATCTTTCGTCATTTATATCAACTTAGTTGCTTTGGGGCTACAACGCGTTACACCGCCATTTACCTAATGCACTATAATTAGGTCTGCCTAGGGCTTTCAAATTATTGCTATGATCAGTTTTGCAATTTATTATAAGTAAAGGAAGTGCTACTACAGTCATTTAAAATTAAGATGAAAAATTTCCACTCTCGCTCACTGATTGCTTTTGTTTTTTTTTCGTACTTGATCTTTTCATTAATTTTATTAACACTTTTGTTAGATAATTCTTAGATTATTTAGCGATTAATTGTAAATTTATTTAAACTAGAGAATGGGTTGGCATATCTTTTCAAGTTAGGAACCTGGCCTCAGTAAAATTTTTCACTATATTTATCACAGTAAAAACCCAGCGCAACACTACAAGATATCTAGACACAAGTGTGTACGAAATATTTTAAATTACATTTGAATTTATATTTAAGTAATTTCATTTTCTTTAATGGCCACTTCTTCTCTAAAGTTGCATAATTTAGCTAAATCATCATTCTGATATGGAGCGTTCTAGGTCATAGTCCTAGGTAGACACCTAGGACTATGACCACTAAGGTTTTAGAATTATCGGCGTTTAAAATAGGTAAAACATACGCAAGGAAAACTGTTAGACGGGCTAAAAAGCCTATAATAACTAGCTACTACATAAAGACTAAACTCGCTACAAAACAGATGACAAATAAGCCAATGTTGATACAAACGTTGTAGCCCAACTCGTTGGCAGCGTATACCCAGCGTCCCGGTGGCATTGCCGCGCTGTCTGCATCAAAATTAAATATGTGTTAGAGAGAATTTTATAATAGTTTTGACAATGTTAGGAACTAGGTCTCTGTCACGCAAAGGAAGATACGTTATACGAAGATCGAGGTGATTATCTCAAACGTTTCCTCTACCAGTATATCAAGGGATATATATCCAACAGTCCCAACCTCACCATAAAACACGGCCACATAATGCGGCCATATAATTATCTCCACGCCCGAAGCATTAAGTATTCCCGTCTATAATTACCTCGCCCGTGACGTGTCTAATCCGCCAAGTAATGGTGATAAATAGATCCAATGTGGATATAGCCTTGGAATATATTAACGTTTAGTGCTTAGATTAGGGTGGTATGACACCGCTGGGGTGGAACAGCTACAGGGCTGGGGTGGTGTGAAACTTTGCGGGTACTTTCATATTTTTTTTAATATCTACTAGTACTACTAGTTGAATCTCCCCTGAGATAGTCTGATACGTATCTTTTAATTTCTAGACCAACAGTTGTGTTTAGTGGAGGTTTTTGTACTGTTGCTTGTTCTGGGGTAAAAGGCGAAGTAGTCAAAGAAATTGTTATACCTACATTATGACACCTATACTCTTAAATATCAGATTCATCCGCGCAAAACTTAATCATTGAAATCTATGTTGGCATTGCTATTAAAAGGTGTGACTCCGACCTACTGGTTTTGCCACCTATTTAGCTTCAGTTACATTAAGGCCCACTTTAAACGGATGCATTAGTGCGTCAGGGCTATTCTGTTCTTCCCGTATTCAGGCGACAGCCCTAGCCGAGGTTCATACTGCGTACACACCATTGCAGTGTCGTCAAACGAGGTTGGTTTAGGGCTGCGCGCCCTCTGCGCTGCCCCGCCCGTTCAGTGACGCTGTAAAGGTCATGTCATGTCCTATGACAACACAAAAAAGACCATTATTCTACTGTATTTTGGTTTGAA
The DNA here is from genome assembly GCA_907269065.1 of Crocallis elinguaria. Lineage (NCBI taxonomy): Eukaryota > Metazoa > Arthropoda > Insecta > Lepidoptera > Geometridae > Crocallis > Crocallis elinguaria. The sequence goes on along the minus strand of OU026070.1, from coordinate 3,701,123 downwards.
GGGTAACTGTTCCCTTGACTACTGAGTCAGTGAAAATACTAGGCATTTGCATTGAGTTAATATTACTTTAATATTTAGTACTCACTAACAACGACTCGACATAAGCATCGACAAAATTTTGTCACGGTGCGCATGCACGGCTGGGCAAGTGTTCTACATCGTCGACCGCGTCTTCGCTTAACATCAGGTGTATAGCGAACAAACGCAAGCCAATTTACAAAAAAAAAGATACGTAAGTCTATGGTTCGAATTCTACCATGCTTGAGCTTTTGATGAAGAAAAACATCGTGTGCAACCAAAGTATTGTGGGAAGACGTTTTCTTGCGCTCGCCTGTCAAAGGTTAAGTGTATGTTTAATGATAATAAATAATTTGTAATTTTGTACGTGACTACTCAGCGGTACTTTCATTTATGAACTAAGTTACACGTGAAAGCTCTTGTCCATCGTCTTCCCAAGAAAATGGTAAAATATTTATCATGCGTCTTATAATTTCGCTATAAAAACAATTATTTTTTGGCCTTGAATAAAACCAGCATTAGAAGTACTAATATAGTAGGTACGTATCCATTATACTTGTAATAAGTAGACGTTCTTCCATTATATCACGATGTAGACGAATATGTGACAGTAACACACGTTAGTACAAGTGAGTTGTATTGCCTCACTCACACATTCGCAGGAGCTTTCATAGTTACAAGCACATTGATTATGCATCTAGGATGTTAATATACCTCTGAGTATTAATACTTCGCAACTGAAGGTGCATGGCATGTATAACTATAGTTTATAACCAAACATTTGAGTATTACATCCGCCAGCACCTAATAAGTAGCGTCACAATGCAATTGCGTGTAACGTTGTATAACAAAGATAAAAAGGAAATTACAAATGGCGCCTCTCATGCAAAATTTTTCACCATTTTTTATGTTTATGTTTTGCATAAATAGGTAAGGAATATTATAATAATACAAGTCATGTGTGTATACAAGGATAATAGATTGAGCATGTAGTTATAGCCCTCAGATCAGACAAACAAGGGAGATATGCCCGTTCGCGTTCAAAATATGTCTCCGTTTTTCATACATTTTTTTCACCATTCCGCTAAATCTGTAAGTACCGCACACCTACTCATTTTTTATGCACACTAAGAGAGTTACAGCCACACAAATAAACTTATTAATAGTCCACAGGCAAAAAACGGGACACCAAGACCGTCTGCAAAGTGAATTCAAATAAATGTATCTGGCCTGATTTGGGCCTCATGCTTTCGCACCCGCCACGTACGCCTTACCACATCTCCTTGTTTCTATGATCTGTGTTACAGCCTTTATTTGTCAAAGTTGTCAGGAAAGCAAATAATCACCATGTCTAAATATTGATTACTGAGTTCGGTCGTTAGAAAGCAGTATGGGAATCACCTGGCAATAGGCTAGTAGGTGTGCTTTTATTACCAAGTGGACAACGTAATAAATCTTTGATAAAAGATTTTGCTAGATTGAGAATATTTGGCTATATTCTAATTTCGTAATTAATTGCGTTAGTGATGATTTCAATCGACCATAATTATAACAACACTAGCTTCTGCCGCGGTTTTCACCCGCATTTCCACAGGAACCGTGAAAAAGTAGCCTATGTTGCTCTCCGGTCCATAAACTATACCTATGCCGAAAATCAAGTCGATTCGTAGCTCCGTTACTGCGTGAAAGAAGGCCTAACCAACAAACCAACAAACACACTTTCGCATTTATAATATATATTAGTAGGAAGTAGGATTCCAAAACTGTTCGTAGCCATCCAATCTTTGTAATTCGATTATTTGTTTTATAGAAAAGAAATAATCACGCGAGCTTAGATACTGACAAGCGCAATATACGGTGATTATGCCGCGTTTGTATGTGTGCGTAATTCAAAGACATTAAGTTAATGCGACCTCATAATTACTGGTTAGAGGCATTAATTCTAGCATCCATAATTAAGTTTAATACCTCATTTCTGTTGGCCTACAATCTAGATAAATATTGTGTGTCGCTCGGTGTCTATTAAAGTTACATTAAAATTGTAAATCATTAGAACCGATAACTGCTGCTGTGTGTTTTTTCCAAGGTTTTACTGCTCTATTTACATATGAAATTTCTTGACGATTTAAATCTTATTATTCTTCAAAAATATTCAAACTCATTTATTGCAAGAGTTTTATAGATACAATGTAGATAATAAATAAATAAAATGAAATAAAAATAAAAAACGCTATTTATTCCGGAAACCAAATACGATTATGCAATAATTAAATTAAATACTTACAATAATTATTAAATCATTTCATTCATTTTACAAAAAAATACTTTAAATTTCCAATTAACTTATTACCTACTACACATATAATGAAAATATTTATATTTTTTCTGAATTTATGATATAAAGCTTACAAAAGTAATATATGATTACAATAATTATTAAATCATTTCATTCATTTTACAAAAAAAACTTCAAATTTCCAATTAACTTATTACCTACTACACATATAATGAAACAATTTATATTTTTTCTGAATTTATTATAATAAAATAATACATGATTAAAAATCATATTTACTTACATTTTAAATCTTATTTATCATCTTATATATATGACACACACACACAATGTAGATAGTCATTATTAATTAATACAAATCGAAAATTCTACAATGACAATAGTGGCAATCAACACAGATTAAAATACATCAAATATAGATATCAACACAAAAAAATGTTACCATGTTAAATTTAATCTGTCTGGTAAAATCCATCTGGGTGGTCACTTGTTTATAGATTCTGCATATTAATCATTAATTACTGTTTCAATATAAAACGAAAAGTAGTCAGTGAAACTGGCCGTGTGGAACTTTATACACAAGGTCACTGGAGAGCCTGCGCGGTGTCTCAATGCCGCAAAGGACTGAAAGAAGGGAGGTTATCATTTCGAAACGTATGCAGGGTATATGTAATATTATTGGAAATGCAATATATTCACATTTTTTTTTTTCATGTTATTGGCAACGAGACGAGCTGGTCGTTTGCCTGATGGTAAGCATAACGCCGGCCCATAACAATTGCAGTGCCACTCAGAACTTTGAAACACAAACACTGCAGTGCGCTCGTTACCCTGGGACATTAGGTATAATCCCAGTAATTTCACTGGCTACTTTGCTCATCAAACCGGACAGCGGACAGTAATGCTTGCACATTACTGCTTGGCGGCAGACTTCACGAGCAATGCGGTGGTACTAACCCAGACGGACACTCGCATTTGAGTTAGTCCTCCCACAAATATGATAACCTATTAGGGGTTCCAAAAAACATTTGGATGTACCTATTATAGTTTAAAATTGACTTACGTGAGATTAGATTAGTATAGCAGTTATAAGTAGTCTTTTACAAGTTGACATTTACCTACTCGTATGACGTTTGCTCGTGAAGTCTGCCGCCAAGCAGTAGTGTGCAAGCATTACTGTGTTCCGGTTTGATGAGCAGAGTATCCAGTGAAATTACCGGGCTTATGAGACTTAATACCTAATGTCTCAGGGTAACGAGCGCACTGCAGTGCCGCGCAGGCCTTTGTGTTTCAAAGTTCTGGGTGGCACTGCAATTGTTATGGGCCGGCGTTATGCTTACCATCAGGCAAACGACGAGCTCTTCCCGTTACCAAATAACATAAAAAAAAAAAAAACAACCTTATCACTGCCTCTGCAACTCATAGTTCACAAAAGACAAAAAAGCCTCTTATAGGCCGGCACCACAAATACCTTAAAGGCTAAAGCATAGACCCAAGAATAAAATATAACTAAAACCTGACTAAAAACCCGGAAGTGCCAGAATTAACCTCATGCATTTCGCAGAGTAAAAGTTTTGAATTTGTAAACGTGGAAAGGCTGCTCTCTTTCTCTCTCTTTTTCCTTTTTCCGCAACACTGCTGAGAACTTTTAATCCGATTCTTTCTTTTTCGAAAACACTTCCAGCTGAGAGCAAAGCATTTATTGGATGAGATTAAGTTAATTTCTGCGGAAACGTTTTTATTTTACTACTCTTGTATGCAGGTGGAAGTGTGAACGCTCGAAAGTAAAGGTAATAAGTATTTTAGTGATATTCGTTATAAGTTTTTTATCGTCTATTTTCAATTAAGCGTATTATCACATTTGATAACATTGTTTTTTGGGTATGTGAGATGTTCGGAATATTCAGCAACGTATTACCTTTTTGCGATGTTTCCATATTTAAGTGTCAATGTAATCCTACTTAACATTATAAACGCGAAAGTTTGTCATAAATGTATGCACCTTTGTTACTGTTTCACGCAAAAACTACTGAACGGATTTTAATTAAATTTTACAGTAATACAGCTTATACATCGGAATATCACATAAAGATATATCTTTAAAAAATGTAGCCTATGTGACCATGTGACTACCACGCGGGAGAAACCGCGGGTGGAAGCTGTAACAAGTTCATTGTGTTCACTGACTTCACATCGACATAACCGAAAGATAAAGCGCGACTAATTTGGTCCATGTTAAAAAACAATCTAGATGATAAAATATAGCACTAAAGAAATCACAGCACAGCACACTGATACTTAGAGAACTCCATAAACCTTTCTCCTTGCACTTTAAAGTCAACCGATAATCTTAAACTCAATTCTCCTTCAACAAAGATAATCACTACAATAACAACGTCCTGTCAAAACATCTCGAAATAATTTACTCAGCTCATTTCGGTGTATTAAAATGCAATTATTGACCTTAATAAAACTGATCTCGGCTTTATAATCATACCTTTAGGCTAAAGTATAAGGAAGAAAGCAAATTGCTTGACAAGTATTAAAATGGAGAGTTAAGACTTAAAATACTGTAGGCTGTACTAAGTTATTTTTTAATTATTTTTGTTTTGTAATTGAGACTAAATAAGTTGCTATTTTTCTACAAGCTTTTGTTTAACTTGCAATGTTTGCATTTAAGTATGTATGTATGTAAGTATTGTACGTAAAATGCAACTCCTGTGCTAAGGAGTGGCATTCTTTGCTAGCGTCCGTAACTATAACTTGGGAGTCTTCAAAACCAGAACTCTAGAAGATTCATTCTAAGCAAACGTATATACAATCGGTTGCAATCAGGTGAGCTTGCTATCAAACGTTAGCTTATAACAATAAAAAATCTCTCTAAACTAAATCAATACGATTCAAATTTAACTTCAAATCGATAAATTCTATAAATTTAATCAAAAGTACCTATTCCTCTAAAGAGTTTCAAAGTTAAAAATACTTGTACATATTTTATTAAGTGTCAGTCACTGATGTTACCGACTGTACATAATTATCATCTGGGTATTAAATTACAGAATTATATGCGCAAACGCAGTTTTATAGGTCACAGATCGTAGGGCTGTCACACAAAATAGTATAGCCATAATATTATGCCAAGTAAAAAAAGTCTTTATAACTTTTGCTCTACTTTTCTTCGGCCTTATTTATAGGTCTGCAAATGACCTTACCTTTGTTCATATAATGGAATTGATTAATTACACAAGTAATAAGCATTCTACGAAAGAATTACAAGTAAATGAGCCGGTAATAAAATAAGATCGAACCTTTTAAAATAATTATCTCGAAAAGGCGGAGTTGAAAGACGCAAACAGAACAAGTTGATAAATTTAAAAAAAAATTTAATGTTTTGCATTTTTGTGAGTTATAATCGAATAGTTTTGACGTTACATGTTTAACTGACGTCGATATATGAATATATTGGTGTTGATTCTGTCTTTCCATACCTAAACCTAATTTTAGATAGCAAGTGGATTAATTTGACAGGTCTAAAATATATTCCATCTCTTTCTCATATTCTTATTTAGAAAGAGAGAACTAAAATTAGGATTATGAGATGACAGAATCGATCCATGTTGATTAGGTCAGCTTGTTTTGTTCATCATTAGCCTAATACACCCCCACTGCTGGGATAGAGCGCATGGACCATAATTATATACCACGCGGACCCAGTGCGGCTGGGTAGATGTCATACGTCTTCGAATTTTGTTGTTTTTGAATATATGCGGATTTCCTCATGATATTTTCCGTCACCGTTTTAAGAGCGAGTGTGATAAGCTTTTTTGTACGATAAATATCTCAGGTAGGTATTTGAAGATTGAGAAATGCAGATTCGGAAAAATTCAGATATTTGATGGAATCAGGCGTTACTTTGCGGAAATCCATTTTAAATAAGATTATATAAAGTGAGTAATTTATATAATCTTATTTAAAAATTCAGATATAAATAAAGGCGAGACGCACTTCGAAAGTTAAACGATAGAAGATATTCATCGCGATTCTTTTTTCATTAAATACTTTTATATTTTTACTTTCATTTTATTTAAATACTAGCTGCTGCCTTCGGTTTTACCCACGTGGAGATATTGGAATGGTTTTTATTTTTTTACGCGGAACCTTAATTATTTTTCTAAAATAAAAGTACCCAAGTTACTTCTTATAACATCAGCTATCTGCCAGTGGAAGTGCCGTCAAAATCAGTCCAGCAGTTTCGGAGATTACCCGGAACAAACAGACAGACAGACAGAAAAAAAATTAAAAATGGTAATTTTGTTATAGATCCCGTATGTACTTTCATATGCATTTAGTAAAAAGCTGTTATTCTGATATTACAAACAGACACTTCAATTTTATTTATTTGTATAGATATCTCGAATATGATTTTTTTTTAATTTCGGCCCTCGACTTTTTTATTTTTTAAAAAGTCAATTATTCTTTGCGCTAAGACCGGGTCCAAAGCGCTTACATTCAAGAACACATATGAGTGCGCGTTTGGGTGTGTGCGTAATATTATCGATTCGCAAAATAAGCGTGCGACTGTCTATAAGGGTTGCCAGTAATTTACATTTAAATTGATTATTATGCCGAGATAGAAATAAACTATCACTTGACTCGAAGACTAATTAGGTTTATTTATAGTTGGCAACTTTTTGAAATATAGGTCGGGGGTCTACTTTGTTGCTATTGCTGAATCATGAATATAAAGTGGGGTAACTAGGTTGAAGGAGTAATTAAGTATGTTTAAATTAAAATGATCTGAAATACAAATATCATTTTGTGGATAACATCGGGTTGTCTATGGGCAATCACCCACTTCCATGTCACAATGGCAAAGCGTCTCGCGCGGTGAGCAATCACAGGTTAGAGTCCTGTTGGTAGGCGAATTTTGAAGATATTTATACACAAGAGTGTTAATAGTCATTGCATATACTATATACGAAGGTGTGTCTGTTGATTTCAAGGGTTGTCCCTCTTTCACGCAGCAATATAGCGACGAATCGACGTGTTTTCTTATAAATATATAGTTGCACGTTATATGTACGTGTTATATGCACGTATGCACGATTTCAGGTAATCCTCGTGTGCAAACCGCGGGCTGTAGATGTACCTAGTTGTTATAGTTATACAAAAGTCTGTCCGTCTTTTACGCAGCAAAGAATTAACGTGATTTTTTTGAAGTTGACATATTTAAACGCGTCGTGCATCTGCCAGCAATACAATCGGGGAGCGCATCTAATTGAAAAAAACAGTAAACTATAAATCTCGTAACGCGTGTACATAGCGAAAAGTAAACAGGAGTTAAAACCTCGCGTTCCAAGCCCTCATCCCCACATGTCTCACAAGTGACAATGGTGTCGCTAGTGTCGCACACAAGTGGCTCTACAAATGAGGTGCGCGCTTCATTAAATGCGGCTGCATTACTAGTAGCGGTAATTGCAGCTAATTAGGGCCTCATCCGCTGCAACAAACGCGTTTTGTTGAGAGATGTGGAATGTTTTTTTTGTTTTGTTTTTGGCTCTACGCGATTTTCGTATTTAGCCAGTGTCAAGTTATAATCTATATAACTTGTCAAAGTCACGTTAAATTTTAGACTAGGCGCGGTCGAGTCGAAGTGACGCTTCAGTAAAGCGGTGGATACTTTACTGAACGCTTCTATGGAGTTTTATACGAAAATACACGTTTTCCGTCTTTGTACTATTTGCCTTTCACTCATGCACGTTTACGAACACTTAATGGTTAATAATCCACCATTATTACACATTAACACTCGATAAAACATAGGTTTTAGTACATAACACAAAATCAACAACAGCACATTTTTGCAAAACTATGTGGAATGTTTATTTATGACAATGGGATGGTTGCTTTTTTAAGTTTGGATTTATTACAAGCCGGTGGCATTTTCTGATTTAGTTATCTATAGTCAGTTTTTCCCACAGAGGCCACATACAAAGCAGTTAAAGTTGATGTTTAGTCGTTTTTTATACCGAATAAGCTGGCGTTGCTAGATCCACGTTGTAACAGCCCGATAAGTTTAGTTTTAGTAAAGTATTTTGTTCTCGGACTCGCTCTAACTCCACCCTTTTAAATAAATACAATAAATAATATTATCTATTGTAAATAAAAATAAATCTTATATTCTTATACCTATTGAAGTTCCCTCTATAAGCAATTACTAAATGTTTAATTAATGTTCTGTTTACTTAAAATTTGTTAAACGCAATAGCACCTTAACCCGTAGACAGTAGGTGCATAATTGAAAACTCAGTTCGTAATAACAAAAATTTCTTAAATATAATTATAATGCGAGTTTTGGAACGCGTGTGTTAACGTTGCGTTACGGTGCAGGCTTGCTGCGTCGAATGGAGAGATCACGATCACGACGTCGCACAACAGCGCGGCCGCCGGGCCTGCGAGCAGCGCGGGCAGCGCTGGCTCCGGCCCGATTCCATCACCGCATGCGCCGATCAAAATGTCACCTGGGTCTGTGAAGTCGCCGAGTCACGAAGAGAACGACCTGCTCGCTGATTCGCCAAGTAAGTGTTTGACTTGTGTTTTATTAATTAATATATCTTATAATTTATACTGTGTTCAAAATTATTCTTTTCAGTTTAAACTCGTTTCTCCGTTCTTTAAATCTATTTCATTACAAAGAAAACTTTTTGTTTTACAAACAAAGATCCCATCCTTATCGGTGTTAAACAAGTCGTGCCGTCACGCCAACCCGAAATAAGTATTAAATATTCCAACAGTAACTAACTTTCATTCGCTATTTTAACACAACAAAAGCAGAACTAACAGGAACTTAAACGCTATTTTCGACACAACTCTTAACTCGATTCTACTTATCTATAAAAGTTTCACGTTCTAAGCATAGAGGCGATCCATTAGCTTCGCGAAGTCTAACAGTGTCCCAGGAGTTATTTCACCTAATACTATAAAGAGTTGTTGTAGACTGCACTGGACTGTTTAGAAGTTGGTAGTGCGTTCGCCGCTTGGTAACTGAGTCTGCAAAGTTGATTAGCGTTGAGTAGGCTTGGGGCTGTTCGTGCGGTGTTCAGCGTAGTTGAGCCGCCACTGCGATCTTATCAAAACATTTGTAAAGTTAATTTAGTTGAATTTCTGAATGGGCTTTTTTGTTTAATTTGATTTTTAATGTCTGTGGGTGTTTATCTTATATTTTACTGTTGCATTTATTTCACGGTCGTATTTGAAGTTGTGATTATAGATCAGTCAACATTAGTATGAAATTACGCTATATTAAATGACTTTGGCGTAAACCTAGAATTAATTAATTACGTAAATAGTTAAAAAAATGTAGTCAACATCCCTATTAGAACTTTTGATCTATATACTTAGATCGGCGGTTGACCTCTGAATCATCTTCGCTTTGTTTTCAATCGAATTACCAATTCATTCTATTAGTAAATAAAGGGTGTTGTCCTTATACTATAGACGATAAGGTAAAGTCAGCTGCAATAATATGTAGTTAGGTATTACTGATAACGTTTTCATCACAGAAATTGAGATACGCGAGTGTACTAATCACTTCGCGTGCCAAAAAGGAGAGCAATGCTCTTCTTTCGACTTTTATCTTTTGTTTTATTTCTTGTGTAAGTAAAAAAAGTGATACACTTGGTTTGCATACAGATCGAAAGACAGACGTCATCTATTTTGATCAATGTCTGTGGTTGTCATATTACGGAATACGTAAAACGTAAAAGTGTGAAACGTAATTGTGCAAAATTATTTTTAAAACTAGCTGTTGCCCCGCGGTTTCACCCGCGTGGAGATTTTGGGTTACATGGTTTTTATTTTTTTGCGCGGAACCCTAAAAATTTTTCTAAAATTAAAGTACCCTATGTTACTCCTTGTAACATCAGCTATCTGCCAGTGAAAGTCCCGTCAAAATCGGTCCAGCCGTTTCGGAGATTACCCGGAACAAACATACAGATAGACAGACAAAAATTTTAAAAATGGTTGTTTTGTAGTAGGTACCGTATATACTTTCATATGCATTTAGTAAAAAGCTGTTATTTTGATATTACAAACAGACACTTCAATTTTATTTATCTGTAGGTATGGATTTGAAAGTGTAGGTATTTTTGCAGCCAACTGTATATCACAAATCCATCGCAATCGCATCCAAGGCTCACAGTAGAAGCTAGTTAATTGAAACTAATTCGGCTATCAGCTCAGACGGGGCCAATTTATTTAAGACGAAGTTATTTTCATTGGCCTGTTTGGTTCGGTTTTAGAACGGACTGCCCGATTTTTTGCTAAGTTACCGTTAATTATTTGACCTAATCTAGGTTTCTTTTCTATTCTTGATCTAGAGCTAATGCTTGTGACTCGCGAGGTATTTTATTTATAGGCAAAGCCGTATTGAAAATAACTGAGTAAGAGAGAATAAAGAATGAGACATAGTTTATCATTGCCGTCCTTTTTGGGGTAGTCAGTTAGGATACGCCATTTTAGAAAACACTATTCAATAACATACTTATTTTGCCTCACCAATCTTTTCGTACACTTCCGTCGTTTACGTGCATTGTTTATTTGAACGTTTTTTTTTATTCTTTACTGCCCACGGTTTAACCCGCGCGGAGATATTGGAAATCATGGTTTTTATTTTTTTGCGCGGAACCCTAATTCTTTTTCTAAAATAAAAGCAGCCTAAGTTACTCCTTATAACATCATCAGCTATCTGCCAATGAAAGTCCCGTCAAAATCGGCCCAGTCGTTTTCTACATTACCCGGAACAAACAGACAGACAGACAGACAAAAATATAAAAATGGTTGTTTGGTATAGGTACCGTATATACTTTCATATGCATTTAGTAAAAAGCTGTTATTTTGATATTACAAACAGACACTTCAATTTTATTTATTTGTATAGAAGTATAACTAAGTTTTGTTTGATTATCATACGTAAAAGCCGCTCTACTACGGCTCGGTATATGCATAAAAGAATGCTCAGTAATACATTAAGTATTTAACTATTCCAAACACATGTAAGAATACCTTGTCACCAGCAGTTGTTGTAAAACAATTAGGTAGTTGATGGCATCCATCGATAGCCAAACGAATGCATTACAGCAATACCTAGATCGCAATGTATCGAAAAGAAGAACAGTACCATAACTAAAAACAAGAGATGTTTGAGTAGCAGAATAAAAACAAAGTAGTTTTTATTGTTCATCATTATTTAATTGTATTATATCAAGTTTATTTTTATTCAGTACCTATATGTACAGTTAAGTTGGTACTTTAGGTGCGATATTATCTCAATTTTATAGGATACCGATATCTAAAAATCAATTAACCAAACGATAAAACCAAAATCGACGCGAACAAAGTCGTAGGCAATAGCTAGATTATGATAAAAATAATTTAGCTACAGCTAGTTTAACTGCTAAGGCGGATTATGTATATCTTTCCACTATATAAACATTAGGTCACCAGAATGTACGAAGCTTGGTTACTGCTTTCACTCTGACTGTAGCTATGGGTAACAGCAAAAGTGAGGTGCAACCTACTCAGTTAATTGTTAACTAATTAGTTCATCGATTGCGCTATATCTGCACATTAAAGCAATCGTTTTTTCCTGTAAATGTTAGTTAAAAGTGTTGTTGAGCTGAGATGAAAAAATTTCCACTTACTTAACTATTTTATTTAAACAGACGAAACAAAGTTTAGTTTAAAGTTAATGTTACAAATTGTGGTAGGCTATTTAAATAGTAGGCTATTTGTTAGAGCTCACATGGCTAACTACCACACTCAATTTGAAAATATGTCGCTAAGCTCCTATCGGTGCGTTTCGGCAGTTGCACTTGAGATCCAGTCCTAATCTATGTTTAGCTTGTAGGTATATGCGTCATATTCGACCACATCGTCGCTTAAGATCAGGAGACCTACCACCGTCTCTTAGAGCAGTAATACTACATTATAAATTGTTAAGTAGCCGGCCATAACTCACGTTATTTGTCGATATTTTCGAACTAGGTTTCGAGCTCGTTTCGCGCTCTTCCTCAGAGAAACGACCAGTGATCGTTGTGATCTTGCCGCGTGCACTATCATTGAGGAAGAGCGTCGGACACGCCGATTACTTAACAATTTATAGTAATATACACCTAACCTTAACCTTACATTGAAAGTTGTAGTACGAATTTTCAATGTAAGGTTAAAGTATTACTGCTCTAAGAGATGGTGGTAGGCCTCCTGGCTACATAGTGGTCAAACGCTTAGCAATCAAGTATATAAAAGTATTATTAAGTATAATTTTAAGTTTTGATAAGCTATAGTGGCTCATTAGGATAATGTTGACCGTCTGTAGAACGCTGAATTCTACAATAAGCAGCAATATACAAAAGCTTTCAGTGAAAGAAAATCATAATAGCATTCGAAGCAAAAGTCTAATGCAAAACTCACTAATGTGAAAAATCGTTGCGATTAAACAAACCATTTAATTTAATTACATTGATAAATATAATGTACCCCTTATCCCTCTCTCGGTTACGTAACCTTCAAAGGTTAGGTTGCGACTTAGGACATAACTCCACAACGACCAACATAAACCTGATCACGCGAATAGGCACCGAACTTTAAGCTTAAGTACCCATTTAAAACAATAGCTTAGCAAATCCGTCGGGGGCGTTTATACGTAACGATTTACTCTGGACATTAATAAATACACTATAATGTAGGCAACCTGCTATTTTGCGCGAAGAAAGGCGAAGCGCATCGTAAATTTTAAAATTAAGAGTTAATTATTTTAAAACGAAATGACGTATTTTATTCTGCCGAAACTTATCTAACATACAATACGATACTAAAAAAGGATTGTAAGGTTTTCAGGGTTCATATTTGTATGTGAGTTTCTTTATTCCACCATAACCTTTAAATGTCTGAACAGATTTTGATGTATGTGATATCGCTAGAATGTTTACATCATTCCGAGTGACACGGGCTGGGGTAGTCGTGTTTTTAATTTAATTAATGTTATTGCTACTTACGGACCAGCAGCTAAACACGGTCATATATTGCTTACAAATTAGATCATTTTCTAATCCTCACCTAGTTATAGCACTACCATTGAGTTGGAAGTTTGACGCTATGCTTGACGGCAGACTATACACATAGGTACATATGGGCTGATATATACGACTTTTCCCAATGCTATGGTTACCTATATTTTCTTTTACAATCTCATATATAGTACTGGTCTTTTGAAACCTGAGGAGTTTCAAAACGCATCGGTGTGACTTCACGACCTCTAAACTGTTATCGTTGCCAGATCAAACGACATATTCACGATAGTCGTGTCGTACCATCTAAATTTGCCATAGGGTTCGTGCCCGCGGCCCCAGTTCTATTGATTACTATTTAATTCGTTGTTAGAGGATACAATTACTAAATTACTCAGTTCCTCAATAGCTTGCTGGTACTTGTTCTATTTCTATAAACAGAATGATATCGCGAACTATAGTACCGTTATACGATCAACTTCGTTGCAAATTAATGCAAAGTTATGTTACTAGGTAATAACCATAGGATCAGCAAAAGCTTTGACGAGAAGAGAGCTCACGTTTATCAAAGAGCATGTAGAAACTAGCTTTCTTATTTCCTTCCTTCAAATACAATAGGTAAATGTAGGTTCATTAATTTACCTACCTATTGAAAGGTTTCTGCTTTTTTTGGCATGTAGAAGGCCTTCAGCCTACGACATGCCTTAACGAGTCGTTACTTAACACCTATAACAGCTGGGACTGGAAGCATAACGTGCCTTCTGATTCTTCTGAAGCACGGAAATGTTCAATTGTAAAAGCCACTAGCCCACCTAATGCTGACCGGTCCGAACGTTATTAGTTTACTAGCTTCTGCCAGCGGCTTCGCCCGCTTGGCTTGGCTTCGCTGTGTTATTCCAGAACCTAAAATGTCTACACTCCAAATTCCATCAAAATCGGTTTAGTTGTTACGGAGATTCGTGGTATCAAACATTCACACAAACTTTCACATTTTTAATATTATATAGTTCAATACACAGCTGACAATCAAATTACCATTTAGCCATAATGGTGGACTTTCTATAGTTTCCTGACAATAAGCAGATAGCAACTTCAACATGACAACTTGTATTTCCTTTGGAAAATCTCTAACGGTGCACCTAATAGGTGTGTTTCCACATCTATTAGGTACTTTACGACAATTTTTTATCCTGAGGTTTTCCTTACTGAAATCTGAAGCCCATTGTAGCAGTACCCTCGCTTCAATAAGACCCTGAGAGAAGAGGAGCAGTGTTCAGTGCTAGCTTTATTCTTCCGATCTTTAATCAAAGAGCTATCCCAAATTGCACTACAATTACCTCTCTGGTAAACCCCTTTGTTTGCGTTATCAATTCAATACAATTTTATCGAAGACTTTCATTAATTGTAATGGGTTTAATTAGTAAATTAATTTACTTGGAATACCGGTACCGTCGGCTCCTTTGATGTAAACTTTATTCGTTGGAGTCTCTTTGAGAGCCGTATTTAGTGGCATTTGTAGTTATTTTTGATAATTACGTGTTATTATAAATTAATAAACGAATATCCGTGGGTTGTTAATTAAAGGTCATAGATGAATATGCACATTAGCGTAGGAAATTTTAATTATGTATTGGTAAAAAACGGTGTCATAATGTTGGATGTTTTAATGTTTATGACATACCTAGGTACTTCTGGTATATGTATGTATATATGTACTAGTTAGATTTACTCTTCATGGAAACACAATACAGACATTTTAGAAACAATTTAGCAATAATTTTTACGGTTGGGCAACCTATCGCTTAAAACGATCTTTTTAACCGACTTCCAAAAAAGAAGGAGGTTATCAATTCGGTTGGTATTTATTATTTATTTTTATATTTGTTACCTCAGATCTCCTTCATTTATAAATCAATTTGGAAAATTCTTTTTTTTATTTGAAAGGATATACTTTCAGATTGGTCCCATAGAAATTTCATCAAAATCGGTTCAGTAGTTTGTCACTGAAGTCGCTCCGTCGCTTTTTTAAAGCAATTTTTCAGTTAAGCGTGTAGTCAAATATATTATTATAGTCGCTAATCTTATTTTAATTCGGCACATAATGATTGAGTTATACAGGCTGTATATGTAAACGGGCTCAATATTCGAACACAGTGCCGTATTGGATTCTTAAAAAATATAGTAAGTAATTATAAATCCACATCAATAAAAACATCTACTAAAATGTCATTAGACTTTGCATCAAGGTAAATACAAGTAGCGCCCTGCGGGCGGGGGGAGCGATCGCGGGGGGAGCGCGCAATAGGCTTGAGTGACTAATAATACCTACCAAAAGTGGTGACTCCTTTTTGTAATAATGAAGGATATTTTGATGATATTAGAGATAAAAAAAAAATGTTTTTTTCTATTTATTCGTGTCGTATATCACCTGTATATTCACCTCGTTAAAAATTGATACCGTTTACGTATACACCTTGTATAAGCAAGCATCTTTCTATTGCTTAACAATTGGAATTGATTTTAAAAAAGCGAAAATCTACTTCTATGGCAATACCGCGATGTATTCACTTTTAGGTGTTCTTTCATAAAATCATATAAGGGACCACCTCAGGAGTATATATATTCTTTCAAACAAAATAATTTTCAAAATTGGTCCGCAATTGACGAAGCAATCGGTAAACAATGAATATACCTACATAAAAAAATACATACAGTTGACATATAACCTCATCCCTAATATTACGAAGACAATTAAAAAAATTGTTATGCAGATATCAAAAATATTTCAAGAACGGTAGTCTTCGCTAGGTTACGCCAAAACACTTGAGCTACTTCCTAAATAACTCGGTTACAATAAGAGAGCCTGATTCTTCATAATTATTACCCACCTTAATGATCTGAGATATTCTTCATCATTTTCACACTTCTTAATTAAATACCTTTTGATTTTTATACCTCTCAATTTAAGATTCGTCGTGAGCGTGGAACAAGTCCTTAATTTTTAAACAACGAACCAGTTCCTTTATCATCGTAAAACTTTAAAAAGCGTGAAAATTTAAATTACTGCTCAAATTAAAATTATAGTTTCTGCAAACGTTTTGAATTATTTCAGCTTGAGATGAAACGTTGGTAATTCAGCTATTATAAAATTCTATGATTTATTATAAAAAAAGTAGCACTAAACGGACCGTTTACACGAGGCTAGTCGTTAGACGGTTAATAAATAAACGTTTTATTAATTAACCAATCAAAGGCTCCGCATTTTTGGTTCACTTTGAAATGTTGGTAACGAAACCAGAAAAAAACGTGTAAAGTGTAAGGCAAACACGTCATGAATCTGGTTCGATTGACTTTAGCCATTTCCTCAAATAAAATCCATTTTCGATCGCATTTGCTGAGCTGGGCGTCATGCATACCGCCAAGAAAAGGCGCTCGTTGCAGACGCGTTTTATAGCCTGGGCATCTTGAAGTCAGAGTCAGAGGCTTTCTAAGCACGCGTGCTTTTTCATCGCTAACCAACAGGTGAAAAACGCAAGCCTATATTATTTTATATAAAAAAGAGAAAAAAGTATACATAATTTATAATTTAAATCAAACAATAAAATCTTTGCAATACGACCCGTTGCTATGGCGTCTATTTTTAAACCATTCGACTTCACCGCTCGATATTTAGGGTTCATTTAGACAAACACGATTAATAGCAATTAATCGAGTTAAATACGTAAATTGGTACAAGATTATAGTGGACCATTTGTTACGGACTTTCCCGTTAGAGGGCTCTAAATGCAGGCTGTTTAGTAATGACTTGTTTGAGGAAGGTAACAAGCGCTTAAATCTTCAGATGGATTTTATTAGGGACTACAACTACGTACAGGTTTTTAGGGAACCATTGAGATACAGGATGATTGGAAATACGATATATTCTTTGCAAAGGGTTAATGTAGAATATATGCAGCTGTAACATGGTCATGTCACGCAACCATGTCCGCAACTTATTTCTGAGTTATTACAGATTAGCTAATGAACTAAGGAAGTTAATTCACTAATTAGTGCGAAACAATTTTTTTGGGAAATCTTTGTTTATTTAAAATAATTTTTATTCGAAAAATTGTGCCGAGTTTTTTTAGCTGTAATAAAACAAATAGCATTGTTTTCTGGATAATTTTAGGTTTGAATGGCGTTTTTGTTGTTTTGGCTGCAAATATGCTCTAATTTAACCGCTTGCAAGGAATGTATCGCATTTCCAATCAACCTGTATATTATTTTGATATTGCAAATCTGAAGTGTGTCTCTTTGTTCTTGTTGAACGACTGCCTATTAATCCCACTCATGGCAATTATGTTTAGCATAGGAGTTTAAGAATAACTTTAACCTAACGAAAGTAAAAATAATATGATTATTAGGTCACATTGGTCCACTACTGGACATGAGCCTGTTGACTTCTTCCGTAATAATGGATAGAATACATGGAATAAAATAAATTGATTGATTGTACAAACTGAAAATCACTCTAAACTAAGCGCTCCGTTATTTATTTAATTGTAAGACACTCCACAATCAATAATTATTGGCTCCTTAACAAAATTGGATTTTAATAACAAAGCAAATGAAAAGCCCTCGATGTTATTAAAGAAAAGCGTTAAACTTTTATCGAATAACGTTTAAATTCTTCAAGAAAACTTGTTCAAAAGTACTTAAAACAGTTACGTTAATAATACGCGTTAATTATAATCGATAACGTATTCGATTCTTCATCGTAATCGTAACGTGGATCGAGTCGATTCGGCTCGCGTAATTTCACCCATTACGTGTGCTCACAAATTTGTAATTTGCGTGTCTCTAAAATGTCTCTCTATAGGAATATTGTACTTATGTCGTTGACCCGAAGAATTGTTATATCGTGAACGATAAATCGAAATGATTCTTTTAAAGTATATACAATTCGTCTAATCACTCGAAAACTTTAATTAAGAATAATGAAGCGTTGAATATAAAATGTCGGAATAGCGGCCCATTGCGATTATTAGCTATGTCGAATTTTTCTGCTTTTTACTTCAACGCTAGCATGAGAGGCCGGCATTAACAGGCTGTCGGCAAACGCAAATCTGATATTAGTAATCATTTCAGGAGGAAACAATTACTTTCGTATTGTGTTATGATAACAGTAAATACCGAATTGAAATAATAGAGGTAATGAAATGTTTGAGGTGTTTCAGGTCAAGGGAAATGCTTGAAGGAAATAGTATAAGTATATACAGCTTTTACTGCCTTGGCGGTTACCAACCCAGACGGACACTCGCAGAAGAGTTAGTACTACCACCTAGTAAAATCTAGGTGGTACTATTTTGTTAGTGGAAGGACTAACTCTTCTGCGAGTGTCCGTCTGGGTTAGTACCAGCGCTTTGTGAGTGAAGTCTGCCACCAAGCAGTAATGTGCTAGCATTACTATGTTCCGGTTTGATGAGCAGAGTAGCCAATGAAATTACTGGGCTTATGAGACTTAATAAGTACCTAATGTATCAGGGTAACGAGCGCACTGCATTAACGCGCAGGTCTTCGTGTTTCAAAGTTCTGAGTGGCACTGCAATTATTATGGGCCGGCGTTATGCTTACCATCAAGCAAACGACCAGCTCGTCTCGTTACCAAATAACATAAAAAAGAATGTCAAGAAGTCACTACCAAAACACGGCAACGATAGAAAGTCGGCATTTGAAAACACCCTAATCGCCGTAACAAATTACTTTACAATAACCAAAAACACGTAAGAGGTCAAAAAACGCAAACGCACGCGAACTTTAATTGTACCTAATTAATTTATTACATGTATTAAACAATTAACTCGGTATCTCGATGTAAGTACTTATTGTTATTGAATTCGGAACGGAGGTAGTTACGACTCTTTAAACAATTGACTTATCTTTGTAAGCTAATCAATGGTTGCTCTTCCAGCACGCGATGCTCTAATTGGACGTTGAAAGTAAAACAATTTTCGATATTGCTTTTTGTATGTGCGAAGTACCGCTATGCCTTAAGCATAATGGCAGATATATCTAGACTAGGCCGTATTGGATCTAGATATGTCCACTACTAGATATATCAGCTATTAGGTAATTGGGTATACTACTAGATACATCAGCCATTACGAAAAGACATAACAATGTGCTATACCAAATGTGCATTCATTTTGATTACCAAGTAGTATTAGGACTAACTCTTCTGCGAGTGTCCTTCTGGGGGCTTTGCTAGTGTAGAGTCCGCGCCACGACTGAAGTTCTGCGGATTAAAAAGGAACTAAAATCAAGCTATCTTCGCATTTGTTGATATATCTTGAGATTACTTTAACAGTTGGAATATTTTAACATTTTATACTGGAATTCTCTACGTGTTTCGCGTAATTTTCTAAATGTTATCTAGTTCTAGAGTAGAGATAGTATTTACATAAAATATCTCCCAATTTCGAACTACACCATCAAAAACCAACACTGCACACCACTTCCTTGCTTCCAGAGTGGTCCACAACTAGAACCGACTACCAGAGCATGTTGTGTCTGCATCCTCAATAAACTCCTTTAAGAATAAACTTGACAACTGGTTACGAACAAACAATACTTCCTTACTACAAAAGAGAACAATCGTGACTTTCAACACTGTGTAATATAGACATATCAGCACACGTGCTGCTCGTCTATAATTAAATAAATAAATAAAAAATAAATAAATAATGCTGGAATAATGTGGAAAATTCCCGAAAACTTTACAAATTCTCAACTAGATTTTGTTTGTGTGATCTTTGCTAAAGGTAGCTTATAATAATAATTAAAACACAAATAAATAATGGCAACTATTCCGAGCCAATCCCTTCAATCACCCCATCAGATCTAGAAATTAATTCTGCAGAAATAAATCACAGACCCGGAAATGGATTAAAATCACATTAGGACCCTATTTCGCTACCCTAAATCATTTTCTAACCTCATTACTCCTTCGGAAACAACATATACTAGCAACATTGCTAACAACACCGGATTGAAAGTCATCTACGTACCCATTGAGAACTGAACAGTAAATGGTGGATGATTGCCAATTTACAACCCCCACCTTGTATTAACTGATGCAGACACTATTGCTTTCTCACCCTTAAAGTAGGTAGTTACTACAAGGGGACATCAAGCCGTCGTTCAAGAGATGATTCTTGAATTCCTTAAAAAACAGTTGAATTTTTGGTTTTTGCTTTTAGTATTGGATGATCGTTTTACTTTTTGATAGTGTTTTGTTTGTGTGTTCATGTCTATACAGACATCATGAGTTTGGCTATTGTATAACTTTTTTTTAATCGACGAAAACACGGGTGAAGTTCTCAAGTCTACCCGTATTATATTTTTTTAAAACAAACTTTTATTTAACTGATGCACTACGTGATCTGCTAGTATTTTTGATTGTTTGCCGCTTACCATACCTATCTGTACTAGAACAGTTTTTACAATAAATATTAATAGTATATTTATTACAAAAAATACAGTAGGTATATAGTTTCTATATAATTTTCATTTTGAACTCTGTCCCGTTTTAACAACATAGCTGGTGATATAATGGCCCTTCCTTTTTAAGCACTTTTTTTTCTTTTTTACAGTAAAGTTTGATATCTATACAAATACATAAAATTGAAGTGTCTGTTTGTAATATCAAAATAACAGTTTTTACTAAATGCATATGAAATTATTTACGGTACATTTAACAACCATTTTTAAATTTTTTGTCTGTCTGTTTGTTCCGGGTAATCTGTAAAACTGCTGGACCGATTTTGACGGGACTTTCACTGGCAGATAGTTGATGTTACAAGGAATAACTTAAACTACTTTTATTTTAGAAAAAGAATTAGGGTTCCGCGCCAAAAAATAACAACCATGAAATCCAATATCTCCACGCGGGTGAAACCGCGGGCAGCAGCTAGTACACAATAATTCTCTATTCCCCTTTTTATTCTTCTTCGCATATATTGAACTTGTCTGAAACAAAAGAAGTAGCCGGAGTGATTTAAAGTACAGGTGCCGTTATAAGGCAAACGATTGCCAATTCGCGTACCACCTTGCCTTAATTAATGCAGACTAGTCTGTAAACTAGTTGATAGGGAAAGTAATTTGTCATCGGTTAGCTAAGCAGTCCCTGCACCATTTTCGCGACGCTCTCCGCCACAGAGTGGTGTTTATATAGTAACACAACTTCTGCCTTTGCAGGAAAATGCACAAGTTTTCACTCCTTACGCGTTGCTGAGAAGTAGTAGAAGTGTGAAGAAGATTGCGTTAACAGCATTAATTGATTCAAAATCAGATTTTGTTGCGTAAAACCTATAACCTGTTGTAACAGGTGAAATGATAACCTTCAGATTGCTTTTGGTACCAAAATGGAAAGACCTGAATCGCACAACATAAACCGTCTTATTATCAATTTCAGGGATTCTCAATACCAAACTATAGTTGCTAGTTTGTAAAGAAAGCGCAAATTTAGATTTTCAAATGTTATAATATTAAAATGTAAAATTATAAATGTTAAACGTTTTCATATTAGAAAGTATGTAATTCATTGTAAAACGTAACTCAGTACACTTATTTACCCAAAATCATTTAGTTGTATTCAATTGAAATCATTTAGTTACATACAATGTAAAAACTTCCACGTCCCTCGGCTTCGCTCGCATGGAAATTGATGTGTCGCAACTCGCACTCCGTTTAACACACTTAGGGACTGATTTTCGAAAATTAGATGAGCATATATATTATTCCAGAATCTAAACTTTCTACCTTCCAAATTTCATCAAAATCGGTTCAGTTGTTACGGAGATACATGGTAACAAACATTCACACAAACTTTCGCATATATAATACTAACTTCCGCTCGCGGATTTCACCCGCGTTCCTACAGGAACCGTGCATATTTTCGGGATAAAAAGTAGCCTCTGATACTCTCCGGTCCATAAACTATATCTATGCCAAAAATCACGTCGATCCGTTGTTCCGTTACTGCGTAAAAGAAGGACAAACCATCAAATCAACAAACCAACAAATACACTTTCGCATTTATAATATTAGTAGGATATAATATTAGTAGGAAGGTTAGGATAGTATTAATGTACATATTATTGCAGTCGGCTGTACATATCTCGAATTACCTATTTATATAACTGTAACGTATATTGTAGTTGCAAATAAAACTTTTTGCATATCAAATCTATCAGCTTCTACAAACCCGGTTCACTGCTCTCACTGTGCTGCCGCGAGATAGCACCTCTCCACTAATGACATCCCGCATAATTAGGATCCGCAGCCATCTACTAATTACATAAATTGCCCACTAAACTCGGCTATAATTTTGCTTCGCGTTAACGGGGTGGCTTAAGACTGTTCCGGCTTGGTAGAAATGATGTATTAGTGGAATGAGGAACTCGTATGTCAATAATACAATCAAGATATCTGCTTGAGAAAATGTAGATCGGCAGATCGGCTGTTGTTTTTCAGTGCAGTACACTGAAAAACAACAGCCTTCGCCTTCAAAACACGTACTTCTTTTGAATTTATATGTACAGAAATTAAGAAGAAAACAACGCATATGATCAATTTTTCTTCTGTATGTCTGCCAGGCCCTTACCGTTGGTACTATTAGTATATTACCTACGGCACTACAGACTAGTTTCTGTGCCTTTAGTTTAAAAACGGCTCGAGATATCAATTAGAAATTAATGTCAATCTTCCACAGAATAATGGTGTTACAAATTTTAGTTTCAGGTTCAACTTAACAAAGAGTTTTCATTTTTTTTATAACCTTCCTGTTGGTCTGACCAAAACTGACAACCTTTATAGCGCTACAGCGTCACCAAACGCTACCAAAACCTTTATATCTATGTCTATTTATATTACCTACAATCTTTAAATTCGTAAAGAAGGAAAAAACTTCGCAACTACTTAAAAATAGATTCTTTCAACATCCTGTGCTCAAAAAAAGACGGGTATGTCTTGCTCTGTCGGAGACAAGAACCAAGATGGGCAAGGGTTTACGATAAACACCAGTGCGTTACTTTACCATACAAAATCTTCTTTTCAACAATTCACAATCGATATTTCTCAACAGACCAGCCGACCATCAGCCAGTCGTCCAGCAACGTTGTTGACGGCATCAACCTCGAAGACATCAAGGAGTTCGCAAAGGCCTTCAAACTACGGCGGCTCGGTTTAGGTCTGACGCAGACCCAAGTGGGGCAAGCTCTGTCGGTGACGGAAGGACCAGCGTATAGTCAAAGCGCTATTTGCAGGTATTTTACGTAGCTTTACTATTTACGAGATCGAAAATCGTTGAAAGACAACCCTAAAAATGCAGAAATATAAACTTAGAACTAGAATTTGCTAACTTCTCTAATTATTTTATCTTCGACGATTTTTGATTTGAATTTTTATACTTTTGCTTTATTGTAGGTAACGTAGACAGTTGCAAAATTACGTTACACAAAAAAAAAAAAATCTTGACACTGGCAACATGTCAAAAGTCTTATTAAAAAAAGTAATTGACAATTGAATTGGTTTTACCTTACGTACTTAACATTTTTCTGTACTAATTTATTGCAAGACACTAAGTACAAAATTGTTAAGCAAGCAAAGTGTGGAAATAAAAAATGTACTAAAACAACTCGACTTGATGATATCTCAATTTGTTATCTAAAGAGATAAAGTCGCACGCTTGTCAAAATAATGTTACCATTTGCGGGAAACGCGAAGGGTCCGAATCCTACAAAAAAGGTTGTTACCTTTTTTTATCGTCACGCAGGCTTGAGTCTCAGTTATCATTCCCAACTTTTTAATATCGTTAATTGAAGTGATTTGTAAAACAGCATGATTCCTTTCATTGCTTACAATTCGTTAAATTAATTAACTGTTCGGGCTGCTTCCGTTCGAGCGTCATTTTTTACGTGGTTAGAGACGGCGCGTGCTCTTTTTGTTATAACGAGTTTTCAATTCTTTTGCATTCTTCATTTTTACTTCAATGTTTTTATTTATTAAGAACTTCATTGACTTTAATGATGCTGACATGATTAGCAATCCGAGATTTTTTTTTCGATTTATCGATTGTTGCCAAGTGCATTTCGATCGCTCGTAACATCACTACTACATATTTTTAACGGCTTGTGTTTTTCCCCTTTCAAATCGATGACTCGGTCTATAACAATCAAACTGATTTAATGGCCAATTTCTACATCAAAGTTCCCGAAGTTTTATTTGAGTGCGTTGTTCTCAAATATGGGAATTAATCACGCTCAGTTCCATAATGTTTAATTGAATCAAATCAGTCGAAACAATATTACCTACGAGGCGTCTCGCTCGAACGAATCGTGTTTCGATGCAAAACGATGTGCGATTGCTACTTAATAGGCAAAGGGGTTGATGCCAGCTTGATATTTCAGAATCCTTAGAAATAATTGGAGTTGTTTTTTTTATAATTTTTGTTACATAGAAAAGTAGTTGATATTATATAAATAAAAACCCAAGAAAAAATAATCATGTTGCCTATGAGATATTTGAAATAATTAACCTTTGTACATAATACGAATCAAGTTGATTGTGAAACCAAAATTGCACCAAAAGTAGTCCATAAATTCGATTATATATACTTTAAAAATATTGCTCTACAAAATTTTACGATCTCAGAAATACTTATACAATTTTTAGGCAAACCATAGAAATCTAGCAACACTGACCGAAGGAAATTTCAATTCCAAACACCCCCGAACGACCTCCTTTCGTATAATAAAATCATTAATCGTTACTTCTGTTTCCAGTTAATTAATTATCTTGCCGTAATTACTTTTTTCGTGTAATTAAAAAGAGTAGAATTCCCCTGTCTTTGTTCCGTCGTGATTTCATTTTCCATTAATTTTTCTTCCCTACAATTTGGTGTCGTGACGTCGGTACATGGTAGTTACCCCTTCCATTATGCTGGACTTAATTAATTTGCATTTTAATTAAAACATATTATTGTTTTTTGAGAAAAAAGTTCGTTTAACTCCTAATTTCTAAGAGACACTGTTGATTTTTGTTTGAAATTTGATAGGAACTCTTTTAAGTAAAATAAACCGACTTCATTTTTAATACTACCTTTATCTAAGCCAGTTTTTCGGATAAATCATATCCATATGAGCGTAAAGGTAAGTTATAAGTTAAACTTACCTACCTGTAAATATTATGCTAACATTTTAGTAATATGTAAAGTATAAATGGAAAATTTCCGTAATGTTTGAAATAATATTATGGAGATGAATGGATATAATATAATACGTATAGTAATGATATTCCTATTTTTTTATTGTCGAAAAGTAAGAGTTAATTATTTCAAACGGTTTCTTAAATAACATTGAACAACTAACTAAACGATATCATAACAGTAAATAAATCGACAGATTATCGTGTAGGTATTCATCACAAATTCAGTTCAGTTCCTCTCCATTCAAATCTTGATCCCGTTTTCTTGTTTTTCTCAGCTGAATCAGGCACAGGGTCAGTGCCACCTCCGAGGGGCATCAGACTGATGTGAATAACAAATATTTGAAGCTACCGTGGGCCGGGCTACGTACATATGAAAGTTTCATAACAACAGTGCGTCAAGAAACGACTTGATTAGACATTGCTGCTGTTTCTCTGAAGACTGAATTGATTCATCATACATATATATTATACGAGTATATACATCTATACATTACAAATAAATTAAATTGAAGTGTCTGTTTGTAATATCAAAATAACAGCTTTGTACTAAATGCATATGAAAGTATATACGGCACCTATAATACAACTACCATTTTTTAAATTTTTGTCTGTCTGTTTGTTCCGGATAATCTCTTAAACGGCTGGACCGATTTTGACGGGATTTTCACTGGCAGATAGCTGAAACTTATAAGGAGTAACTTAGGCTACTTTTATTTTAGGAAAAGAATTAGGGTTCCGCGCAAAGAAATAAAAGCCGTGATTTCCAATATCACCGCGCGGGTGAATCCGCGGGCAGCAGCTAGTTGAGACTAAAATTTTAGGTACCTACATAGTTTATTTGACCATAATTTTTCTTTACGCAACACGACCCTCAAATGAAACGGAACGGTTTCCCTGAAGTGGTACAATTACCTACTAATGGAAAAGTGTTATTCGTTAAGATCAAATTTAATATGTTATGTGAACTAATCGCAAGCGTGCGGCTTTGTCCCTATTGTATGTGATTAACTGCGACTGTCTTTCAAATCTTTGAAATGGTCATCATGCTCTATGAAGTATCTAACATATAATTTGTTACCGTCCCCAGTGCCCTGGCTTCGCAGATGCTAGCAGCCCAGCTATCTTCACAACAACAAAACATGTACGTGTTTTGTTTTTATACCCAGTAGCAATATCTTTGAACTTATCATCATTTACAATTAACATTACCTTGTTAAAAATCACGTTTCAAATACCTGGTGATGAATTCAAGGATAATTCCACTACATACGTTAAGTACACGCTTTGGTTCCCCATTGGCGAGTCCACACGTAGATTGTCTTTGAATCAAAATGTTTCAACGCTGTTTAATATAATCTTATCTCGATCGGCGATCCGTGCATACGTTTTCAATGTACGCCGTATATAATTATTTGTAATTACCGGTTCTTTCTTTTCCTTTTCACACGTATACGGTATTTGCATTCGAGTAATTACAGCGAAGGCGCCATACATCATACGGTCGAGTTACATTTTGAAGTTGAGACAAGCGCACTAATATTCGTTGCCATACCGTGTCGATCTACACCGTGAGTAACCGTTGTGAGAACTATATCACTTATTATTGTACTCGTAGCATCGCGATGAGTAATTTCTAACTTTCCATCTAATACAGCATGATAAATTAATTTCATTACTCTTATTTTATTTTAAAATTCATTTTGCGCAATTCAAAGCCAGGGCATTGGCATACGTTACCTTTCGTTTCTAATTGAATCCGTTGTTTTATTGTTACCCCGTTCGGTATTAATCAAACTGATTACCCTGGCAGCCTAAATTGCCTATTGTTTTTTTTTTCTCTCTGTGTAAAATCGTTAACGCAATGTCAATGTCCTGTATTTATGCTTATTTTAATTTGGATCGGGTGAAGTTGTGTACATACAAAGCGTTATATGAAACGTGCCTCGTAGTAAAGTTAGTCCGGCCGGTGCGTGCTTAGAGAGAGTCTAACATTACTTTATGTTCGATACAGATTTGAGAAATTGGATATAACACCAAAAAGTGCGCAGAAAATCAAACCTGTCCTCGAACGTTGGATGAAGGAAGCAGAAGAGAGGTAAATATTTGTTTGAGTGAATTATGTTCGTGGTTGTGTTACACCCGTGTACGTGAAACATTTGGCCTATAACGCTTAGCAACGTGAAATATATTTCTCAAATCTGGACTAACTATCGCTTTTACGGGCTAGGCTTATGTTTATTTGGACCGCGTTAACACTAACACCCTCACTAACTTGAACTTCTCTGAAATCAGGATCAGTTTAAGTTATTCCTGTTTCTGATTCAGATTTCAGAGTAATAAGACAATTGATGTGTGGATGCGTTACACCATTGCATGATAGGCTTAAGTACTTCTTTATAACCGCTATACCATTAACTAGTTTTAGTTCATTTGTATACTTAGAACATAGTTTAACAAGAACAATAATCCGAAGTTGGGTTAACGTTGGATCACTGGTCTTGCTGTTACATGAATGTTTTTTAAATCATGATTTACTGTATAGATATTTTATGTCGGTTTCTGTGCCTTTTTTTCTAGCAAGAGAGGAGGCGTGCTCTCTATTCAT
Source organism: Crocallis elinguaria (assembly GCA_907269065.1). Classification (NCBI taxonomy): domain Eukaryota; kingdom Metazoa; phylum Arthropoda; class Insecta; order Lepidoptera; family Geometridae; genus Crocallis; species Crocallis elinguaria. The sequence goes on along the minus strand of OU026070.1, from coordinate 3,672,892 downwards.
TGAATATGCAGATTGAGAAAAGTGTAACCTGCGTTTGTGTCATACAATTTATTACATAGATTACATACAAATAAATAAAATTGAAGTGTCTGTTTGTAATATCAAAATAACAGCTTTTTACTAAATGCATTTGAAAGTATATACGGTCCATATATCAAAACAACCATTTTTTAAATTTTTGGTTGTTTGTTCCGGGTAATCTCCGAAACAGCTTGACCGATTTTGATGGGACTTTCACTGGCAGATAGCTAATATTACAAGGAGTAACTAAGGCTAGTTTTATTTTAGAAAAAGAATTAGGGTTCCGCGAAAAAAAACCTATGAAATCCAATATCTCCGCGCGGGTGAAACCGCGGACAGCTGCTAGTATCATATAAAACGGTTTATTCTAGACTGGGCTTATAGCAGACCGAATTATGAAATAAAAAAACCGTATTACCAAAGTACAGAGACTTTACAGAGATATCGGAACTTTAAACTTATCCTCTTATTTTAAACTGTTCAACTCTTATTAACAATGCAAACGATATTAGCTAATCTTTCTTTGACAAACGATACTAATAAATCTGAAAGAAAATATTTTAAGTACTTTCCGATTGGAAAGCACTGACTTTGAATATTCCCTTACAAAGGTAAAGACACCTTCGCAAAAAATAAGAGGGAACCTATAGACGGTATTTTACTTTTGATTGTACTTCGTTACATTGTACTTACCACGAATGAGTTAGATCTAGTTTTGCCTATGAAATTGAGGAATCTTGAAACCAAATAACGTTTGAATAGTATAGGAAATACAAGTAAGCATTGTGGCGTTTGCAATGTATCATAAACGCGTTTTGAAGACAAATTAAAAAAAGCTAAGGCTGAGCAAAGACTTAAGTTCGCTTTACAGCTCTCACTCTAAGATTAAGCATAGCAACAGTTAACTCTTAGATACAACTGGATAACGTAATAAATCGAATTGACTGAGATAACTTACCGTAACAGAAACAAGAAACATCACCCCAATCAATCGTTCTTAGTCCCATTAAAATTTCAAATCGTTCTGGTGTCACTTAAATCTCGAACTGGGACGTAATGACATCGTAAGACGTCTGCACGCCAGTCGCCAGGATCTATCGATTCAGCATTTCGCATCATTAAAATGCATTATCGGGATACAACAGAGATTTAAGTTCCAAACCTGATCGAACTGCGTGACCACGAAGTGGCGGCGACAAATGAACAGCCGCGACGAGCATTTACGTTTCTACTCTCAGACTCAGAAACCATAAAGTTGTGTATTTAAACTCCTTGATAGTCCGTCACGCCGATCGCTCAGGTGTTAGCGACGCTTTAAATGTATTATCAGAATGCAGGAGATTTAACATTGCAAATGCAAGCTGAATTTGCAATCGCGGCTCCACTCGGTGGTAATTTTTAACGAGCTGAACCGACGGTGGAACTTCTTGAATTAAGCAGCGATAGATGTTGCGGCTTTCATTAATTCTTTATTAATGCTTTATTAGGTTACATTTGCAATTGGGACAGCTTCCGAAGGATAGTTGGAAAAGTTCCTAAATTTATTTGAGCCTGGTAGTTTTTTCTCATCTTTGTTGTGATCAGCGAATTATGTCCTCTCTGCTTGGAGTATTCTGGGTAGCTCTTTTCGGGATCAGAAAGGATTACTTGTCGACCTGTCATTATCATTGTCATTAAAAATACATGAGTAATTGTTATGAAAAGATGGTATTAAAAATACGTAGACCAACAACTAAGTCCTGACTTTAGTATAGACTAAAGTCAACACTTAGTTGTAGTGTGACTGTAGTTATAAAAAACACAAATTTAAAAATTTGTTTTCTGTTTGTTTGTTCCTGCTAATCTCCGAAATGGCTGGACTGATTTTGATGGGAGTTTCACTGGCAGACAGCTGATATTATAAGGAGTAACATAGGCTTCTTTTATAACGTGGTGAAGCCGCATGGCACAGCTAGTACAAAATAAAGTATTATAAAAATAATCTTAATAGGTATGTGGCAGACCTACGATATATACTATTTCAAGTACACCCAAGTCGAACAAAAATTTACATCTGATTCATGTATGGATGACCATTGACCGTGCATTCAAATCAGTTGGCATTATGAAACCAGAGCAAGGCTTATTATTTCCAACTGAGGATCACACTGCTTATTTTGTTATTCAATGTGAACTTGAAAATGATATGAACATAAATTACATACGTAATGGAAGAAGCTTTATCAAGCTTACTTAGACAGTGTTAGCCTTGACATGGATTTTTACTACCAAATGTTTACGCTGGCTACTGTTCTCGATAAACAGTAAGTACTGAAATTACTCTTCGAGTGAGTTTAGCTGTTGCAAAAATTGTAATTCTATAAAAGAAAAAATTATTTTACAAATAAAAAGATATTCGGTTGATCCGTTTGGGAGCTACGGATCTATGATGCAACAGAGTTTTCATGCGTGATAAAATCCGGAACGAGGAGATCCGCAGGAGAACGAAAGTCGCCGACATAGCTCTCAAAAATAGCAAGTTGAAATGGCAATGGGCAGGCCACATCACTCGCACGACCGACAACCGATCGGGAAGAAAGGTTCTCGAGTGGCGACCACGAACCGGAAGACGTATAGTGTAGGCTGGGCCCCTTAAATGATGTTTTAGTCGTCATTGACTTTGGCTGCTTAAATAAAAAGAATGAAAAATGAACGAAAACATGAAAGAAAGTTGCAGCTACACCAACATTCAAAAAAATCCTTCAAGTCATGACGTCATGCCTCAACCACGAGAAGTGTCGAAATAGCGACTAAAATATCGATTATGAGAATGTTTGGATGACGTCCTTACGGAAGGCTAGAGTAAGGTACACTTAAGGAACGTTTTGTATTACGATTAAGAATATGAGTGTTAATCACGCCAAACTTTATGACCGTGGTTTGAGTAGGTACCTATGCGCTCCGCTCCTCTCAGTTTTGTACATTATCGCTGGACCTTCTTTCATCGACTGCGCAGGACGCGCCAATGGTCACACCGCCAACAATCCTAATAGACAAACCTCCCCATCCTCGCTTGACCTTCCCAAGCTGCACGATCACAGTATCAATCAAGCCAAAGTCAACCGTAACAGCTTCCACTCAAAGTCCAAACTCCTCGTTCCAGGTACGCCTCTGGCCAGAACCACCTGACGGACTTCATCGGTATGGAGCCGAGTAAGAAGCGCAAGCGGCGGACGTCCTTCACTCCGCAGGCTTTGGAGCTGTTGAACGCGCACTTCGAAAGGAACACGCATCCTTCAGGTAATTTTATTATACTAATTAATGGAAAAAAAGAAAAAATCATTAATTCGGCACTCTCACGACAAAGTAAATAGAACATAAATACAAAAATGGGACGATACAAAATTCTAATGAAAATCTGGCGGTTTTTTTTATGTTATTTGGTAACGACACGAGCTGGTCGTTAGGTTAACACCGGCCCATAACAATTGCAGTGCCACTCAGAACTTTAAAACACAAAACACAAAAGCCTGCATGGCACTGCAGTGCGCTCGTTACCCTGAGACATTAGGTATTGAGTCTCATAAGCCCATGTAATTTAACTGGCTACTCTGCTCAAAGTGCATCAAAGTGGAACACAGTAATGCTTGCACATTACTGCTTGGCAGCAGACTACGCGAGCAAAGCGGTGGTACCCACCCAGAAGCACATACAGAAGAGCTGGTCCTACCACCTGCTGGTTTTAATATTACTTTCTGTATAGACATTGATAAGTGACAAAGCGACCTATAGTGGTAAATACTGTAAATTGGAACTGAATCTGAAGAGCGGCTGCTGTAGGATACCGAGAGCTGCTTGGTGACATATTTTTATCTTAAGGGCAGCTAGCCAGGCGAGCACAGAATATCCCTACCACCCCAACCACCAAATATCTGTTTGTAAATAAAATTATTTATAAATGTTTAAAAAAACCTATTCTTAACTGTGTGTTAGAAGGTGACATTCTGCAGAGCAGTGTTTTAATATCTCATACCTACCAATTAAAAATTCTAAGATACCCAACGACAAAATTAATGCCATCTTGATGTCCGAAATACTTTCCTACCCAACTCAATTGAATTGCAACTGAAACATTGCAATTGCTATGTAATTTAAACTTTACAATGACTCAACTTCTTAAAAAGTGAAGGCTGTAGAGTGTAGGCACTAAAATGACTAATAATTCCTTATTTATATTTCAGGAACGGAAATCACCGGCCTCGCCCATCAACTCGGCTACGAACGTGAAGTCATTCGAATATGGTTCTGTAACAAGCGCCAGGCGCTCAAAAACACCGTCAGAATGATGTCTAAAGGCATGGTCTAAGTCCAAAATCTGAAAAAGAAAAAAAACATTTGACAGCTATTATAAAATTCCCGCCTAAACCTCAAGTGATGGGAATATATCGATATCCATTATCGATGGTGTCGCTTTAAGATCTGCACGTAGTTTTTTGATTGTCTCAATATTCACATTATTATTTGCAACGATAGAATTTTTCGCAAATTATTATAATTTATACATAATATGAAAAATATTCGGGCCTTAACCAAACCGCAAATCTTTATGCGATTCCAGCCAATTTAAACATGAGAGTAAACATAGTAGGTATTAAGAGTAACGTAATGTATTATAAAACAATTTCGACTGAATTCGTTTTGCTGTAGTCTACGATAATATGAATGAAATGTCGTAGTAATAATGTAGGCGTTTATTAGTACAAACAATTATATGTGAGACAAAGCAAGAACTTAAAGTCTCATGAAATCGAAATGTTTCTAAAACATTTTATGTTCTTCATATGGAAAAAATACGATTTAGATATTCATACTTCCGATAATTATTGTTAAAATGCACTTATCTACTCATTCAATCTTTTGAGATACATAGATCAGTAATCAGGCTGATTTAAAAAATATTTCAACACATATTCAAAAACAGGAATAATGTGTGAACATTGATCTTATTCATGGAAATGAAGATCTGTATGCTAAGGCAAGTTATTTCTAGCGTTAGCATTTTTTTTTTTTTGTAAAAATATTGCATTTTGTAAATAAGTACAACAATCAGCGATAACGTAGCTGATACAATAATAATTTATTGAAATACTCTGAGTTGTTTCGTTCTTGTAGCGAATGTTGCACTTTCTATTTTTAAGTAATCTTGATATTATGAAGTAGTTAAAATGTGTCGTCAGTCTAGGACCTACTGAGAGTTTTTTTGATCTTTAGTAGGTTTTTGTTGATAGTTAGGTATTATAAAGCGATATGTATTGTATAGCGTAATATTAATTATTAATATTATCTTTACAACATGTAAATATTGTTTCGATAATTTTATTTCAGTAATTATGTATTATTAGTTTAATTGTCTAATTAAATTTAGTTTATAGCTTTTCAAAAAAGTTTAATTATAATATAGGTTATTCGAGTTGGATTTTGTGGCGAGGTGAATGTATAATTTCGTGGCATTTCGATTAATTATATGACATTTGTTTGGAAATAGATCACATTATTAGGATTTCATAGAAATAAAATACAAGTAACAGGAGGTCTTGAAACTAAAATGTACACAATGTGGCCATTTTTCTAGGCAGTCGCTATTGAACTAAAAAAATTGCCTCGCATTTGGAAAAGTAGATTTTGAAAAAAATATATTAGAATATTCCAAAAAACTAAACTTTTGAAATTATTTATATTTATGATTTGTGTGGTTGACTGCCGGAAAAATAGACATTTAGAACTGTAGTTATTAAACAAAATCATTTTAAGATAGTCTACTATTTGGTAAATAAAGCTTTTGATTTTGATAGTTTTAAAATTTACATTTTAGTTTCATTATTTTAAAGAATCTATTTTACACCTTGTTTATGAGGACCGGTGCCTTATTGATAAAAATTAAATTACCGTATTTTGTCTTCGTCATCATACCTAGTTTAAAAATTAGGCACTATTATAATATGGACTGATTATAATAGTTTTCTTTTTCATATTTGGATAAATTGACACGTAAGTTTTTAGATAGTTTCCCTAAAAAGACCTGCTGTTAACTGTATTGTCATTTAGATAATAAGGCTGTAATGTAATATTGTATGTTAATGACCAATGAAAACCAACTTGTGATCATTAATATTTGTACTGTTACCTACTACTTAACAAGAGTCGTTAAAAATAATAATTATAAAAAAATTGAACATATTTTTCGGCTGTTGAAAAATTGTAAATACAATATAAGGATAATAAAACTATTTGGATTAATATTTAGGGACAAAAGAAAAAATATTATCAAAATTTATATTTTCAAAAATTATAACAAATGCAAAAAATGTATTTAATGGGGATGTTTGGCCATAACAAAATTTTTCTCGGAAAGGGTTTTTTAATCGACTTAGAGCACTAATACACCCACCACAAGCAGTAAGGTAAACAGTCACTTAGTCTGTGCGATGCGATATTGCAAGCAATCCGTACCATAATGATGGAATCAGGTTAATCATAGCTATTTACATTAAAACTATTATAACTAGTTACTTTGTCACAAAATTTTCAGATTAATAAAAAAAACACAAGTGCATAATAATATATAATTGTTATTTAAATATGAAACACCTGATTCCTTACAAACATTAGCGTAATAGAACGAGTATAGAATACTAAGTACAAATGAATATGATAAATAAAACTGCTAGTCCCGTAAAATAATAATAATTAATAATACATTGCAGAATCGCATTGCACTCTGGTTTTCATGATCCGCATGTATCTTTAATAGTAAATAGTAATTACAAATATACTACACATAACTTCAGCTGTAACACTTATTCAAACCAAACTGTAACAGTAATGTAATAGTGTATTAATTTTTTCTTCCTGTAATGGTACCGAACGAATGATTATGGCTGCTGGTTTATTGAAAAGGAGCGTAATAAAGGCAGATAACTGTTTGATTGTATGTTTTATTTTTGTTACCTGGTTAGAAAGGAAAAAAGTATTTATTCTTAGCAAGCTACAATTTTTTTTTATTTTATTTGGTAACGAGACGAGCTGGACGTTTGCCTGATGGTAAGCATAACGCCGACCCATAACAATTGTAGTGCCACCCAGAACTTTGAAACACAAAGGCCTGCGCGGCACTGCAATGCGCTCGTTACCCTGAGACATTAGGTATTAAGTCTCATAAGCCCAGTAATTTCACTGGATACTCTGCTCGTCAAACCGGAACACAGTAATGCTTGCACACTACTGCTTGGCGGCAGACTTCACGAGCAAAGCGGTGGTAACAACCCAGACGGACACTCGCAGAAGAGTTAGTCCTCCCACTAACTCGATGTCAATCCCACTAATCTCGATGCTCATAATACACAACGCGTGGCAGGCGTCTTGGTGATCGCAGTAGATTAGGATATTGTCCCAGGAGTGTCCATTCCCTTGATATTTCCTTAGCTGGTTCTTGCCACAACCACGTTAAGAGATGGGAAGATAGTATTCTTAACCGGGACTTGTATATTATGGCAAAATCCTACCTGGGCCGATGTTCAGCAGTGGACGTTTTCCAAAGATAATACATTGTAAGATTACAATAATTTATGAATTATTTATTCCTGATTTATACAATCAGGAACCTTTTGAAGGCAATTGGGTTGTTGACTGTATTCAAATAAAAATATAATTTTGCCGCGAAACGGTAGTTTTTGTGACAGAAATCCTATTAAACACAATGTTTTTGTTTATTTTTAAGGAATTTAATTTAAATTAAATAATCAAAATGTAATCACATCAATCCGAAGTCACGTGACCTAAAACGCCCGTGACGTCACGGTTTCAATCGGAATGAGTATATTTTTTTTTTTGTTTTGTTTTTGGCTCCACGTGATTTGCGCATTTAACTAGTGTCAAGTTATATAAATAATAATATAAATAAATCTCTAGTTTTGGTGCATGAAAGTCGTCAAAGTCACGTTAAAGTTTAGTCTAGGCGCGGTCGAGTCGAAGTGACGCTTCAGTAAATTGGTGGATAGTTTACTGAAGCTTCTATGGTGTTTTGGATACAATACGAAAATACACGTTTTTCGTCTTTGTACTATTTGCCTTTCACTCATGCAAGTTTACGAACACTTAATGGTTAATAATCCACTATTATTACACATTATCACTCTATAAAACAAAGGTTTTAGTAAATAACACAAAATCAACAACAGCACATTTTCGCATTCCCGCCAAAACTCCAATGAGTATATAGCTCGTTGCGCTTAACTGCTTAGTATTTTAGAGTGATTTCTGTGATTATTTATCTGTGCTGTGAATTCCGCGCCTATTTTTCTAAATTTATTTCGACTCTTGACTATTCTCCCATGATGGAAAGTGGCTTCATAAAGGCAAATAATTCCAATTTGCCGAGAATTGATTGTTTTACGGTGGCCAATTTCTTCTCGACAAACGATAATTTCTGCTCTGCTGAATTTAGAAATGTGAAGACCTCCGTGTAAGTACCTACTTATTATACCAAAAATCATTATTTCTATAACCAACAATGAATATATAACAGTAATCGTAGATTCTAAGATCCAAAGTGTATTAATTAACCAAAGCATATATATAAATCAATAAGCTCAAAAAACTTAAAACTCATATTTTAATACATAACAATACATACACGGAAAGCATCGAATGAACTTGTCACTAAACGTAGCACAGACTAGGTAGTAGTGGTTATATTCTCTTTGCTTGTCACTTTACAGTGTTATAGAAAATTACTCTGTGGTAATTGAACACGTGACGTCACTGCCGTTTTGGAGCAAAATTTAAAACGGCATTTTAAATACATGATAATTAAATTATTAGTTGTTTTAAAAAGTAAATTTAAATATTTTGGGTTATATTAGGCCCATACGCATCGTTTTAAACACTTTCCCAAAATCAGTCAACATCCCAATTATAATGGTAGTAATAGGAATGTTGAATTTTTTTTGATGTCAATCTATTCGTTATCGATTTGTTTCTGTCAAGTGTCTATAACGAAAAAACTGGATATCGAAAGCTATTCCTAAATTATAAAAACGTCAGAAATGAGAGTCAAAGTCTGACGTATCTGCTGACCGCTAAAACTCCCCATACAAGTTGGGCTGAAAGCGTGACATCACATTTTCAATGCGGGTCGTAAAGTTATAATAAAACCATGCACTTTGTTGATTTGGGTCGTGAAAAACTGCGTTTAAGTAGGTAGGTACACAGTTGTCGTAAATTTTGTTTATTAATTTAAAATGTAATTAATTTAAAAATGTAGTAGGTACTTTTACTTTACTTATCTTTGTGGAAATTATATATTTTTTGTCAATTTCATTTTTATTGTGTTAACGTAATGTTCTTAAACCTGTATAACGAGAGTAATAGTTATGTATTTTGTGTTTCATGTAACATCTCTATTGCAGTAAGATCAACCACCAATCTGTAGGTCGATGGTTTTTGTTAGTGGTAGGACTAACTCTTCTGCGAGTGTCCATCTGGGTTGTTACCACCGCTTTGTGAGTGAAGTCTACCGCCAAGCAGTAGTGTGCAAGCATTACTGTGTTCCGGTTTGATGAGCAGAGTATCCAGTGAAATTACTGGGCTTATGAGACTTAATACCTAATGTCTGAGGGTAACGAGCGCACTGCAGTGCCGCGCAGGCCTTTGTGTTTCAAAGTTCTGGGTGGCACTGCAATCGTTATGGGCCGGCTTTATGCTTACCATCAGGCAAACGACCAGCTCGTCTCGTTACCTAATAAACTAAAAAAAAAACTAAACCATGAGCTCAAGCTTTCGGTGAAGTAAAACATCGTAATGCAACTATAGTAAAGTTATAGGCTGGTTTTACAGTGACGTAGTATCCCTTAGTAGTTTGTGCAGTGACGCTTACCGCCCGCGCGGATGGTAGGTAAGCGCGGCCCGTAAGGTCGGTACATAAGCGCGGCCCGTAAGCGCGGCCCGTAAGCGCGCGGATGACCCGCTCGAAACTACGAAATCGCGTTGTTTGTCGCCTCGGACAGTCGCTAGTCGTGATGAGTACAACTAGATTTGACACAAGACACAAACATGGCAAGCTAAATAAAACCGTTTAAAAATAAAACTTTGTCAGGCTGCTTTTCAGAAGTTGAGACTAGTCAATAATAACAAGTAGTTATACATGTAAAGACATGAGACTGTACTCGACGAATGTCTTGAATCCTTAATTATTTTGTTACTGTTAGGATGTTAATTTACACTAGTATTGTACATGTTTGTATATTTTGTTATGTCTAAATAAAGATCTTTTAAAATTGAAATTGAATTGATACTAGGTACCTACGTGGCACGGAACCCTGAATGAACTAGGCTGTATTTATCAAGTACCTACATACTTAAATACCTATTTTATAAAATGATAAATGTACATTCGATATGTAGGAGGTAGGTAGCCTATAATTAATTTTATCGATATCAATAAAATGGCCAAAATTTTTGGTACACAACTAAAAAGGTAGGTACCAACTTACTTAGTGAATTGTCATGTTTTTTTTATTTTCCACCAATTAAAAATTCAATTTACTACATACTTATGCTTCAAGTTTAACAGTCGAATAAAGGTGATAATGTGAATTGTTAATGCTGCTAATTGAAATAAAATGTAAGAAACAGTAGGTAACGCAAACTTTAACACCGATCAGCATTTATTTAGAGGCGCGGTGAATGCAAAGGCATTCAATTCAAGGAGTCCACAGGCATTGTTTAACATTAATTTATGAAATGAAGAAGTTGTGCGTTGTTTTTGTTTTTGCCCTCATCAATCAGACTTTAGGTATCTACCTTATGCACAAACATCCATCGAACGACGATGAAGGTTTGGAAGACAGACACGGATGGAATCGAAAACCGGGTCCCATCATCCCGCAGCCAAGACAAGGATATTTCCCTAGACAAGGGCAGATCCGTGAAGCTCGGTCGGCTCTCCAAGGACGACCTTGTCCGTGTCAGTTTTCTGGTCAGGCACAGTTACCTGGTCAGACCCAAGAGCAACAGTCCACCCCCTCGCCTGATTCTGGGAGTACGAGAGTGCCAGCTACCTTTCAACAGTGCATGTGGGCTTGTCCAAGTACATCCGAGTACAATCCTGTCTGCGGGTCTGACAACCAGACTTATAGTAACCCTGGAAGATTAATTTGCGCTCAGTACTGTGGAGCCTCTGTGACACAAGTGTGGCCATTACCCTGCCATTTAGTGACTCCTGCCCCTGTCAACTAATCTATATAATATACAAATATACATATGTACTTACTTTAGTTTAAGTTAGTGCTAAGATAAGAAACTGTAAACAATAAAGACTTGGCAAAAAAAACTTGACGCCTACATTTAAGTACACAGTTCTTGAGTAAGTATACGTAGTACACTACCTAGTCTGTGAGTAAGTACCACAAATTATATTTATTTTATTTATTTATTTATTTAATTTAATAACTAACACGGTACAACCAGTTACATTAGTTATGCAAGTTTAAAAATTGTACAAAATTAAAAAATTAAAAATTAAAATAGCCAACGATATTCAAAAAAATACAAATACAATAATAATAATAATAATAATTCAGAAAACAGTAACAAAATATAAGAAATATATATAAATATGTCAAGAATTATCAGACGTCACACTAACACAAATAATAATAATTATATAATGAATCGTACAAAACTTATAAAATTCAAAAAGACAATTCACAAATAAAATAAATACTTACAAATTTATGTCAAGGATAAATAATGTAAATATATAAATGTAATAATATAAAGTATAGAGATAGTTGAGTTTAGAGATACCTACCTATGTGCTGATGTAGCTTTGATTATAAAGTAATTCTATGGTAAGTTGGTCCCTACCAACGTAGCTGTCCTTACCATTTACTTAGTAGTCAATAACAGCAAACTAGGATAATAATTTCGCTGGTCATGAATAATTAATTAATTTCCTACATAGTTTACAAAAAAAATTGAACATTTTTTTTATAACCGCAGGTATGGTACGGAAACATCGAGATATCAGAGAGTTCTTCAGAGATGTTTGATTATTGCAAAATAAAAGTGTGTAAGTAACAATTAATTCTAAAACAGCTATTCAATGCTCCACGAATTTATCTATTCTAATTCCATTTATCCATTATAATTTCCTATCCTAATTCCATTTTACATCTGCACTAAACTTAATTCATAGATAGATTAGTACTCTAATAAAGAGTTTTGGCGGGAATGCGAAAATGTGCTGTTGTTGATTTTGTGTTATTTACTAAAAACCTATGTTTTATCCAGTGTTAATGTGTAATAATGGTGGATTATTAACCATTAAGCGTTCGTAAACGTGCATGAGTGAAAGACAAATAGTACAAAGACGAAAAACGTGTATTTTCGTATTCTATCCAAAACTCCATAGAAGCTTCAGTAAAGTATCCACCGCTTTACTCAAGCGCCACTGCCCACTTCGGTCTTCGACTCGACCGCGCCTAGGCCACAGAACACTATTACTCCTAGCGGAGGCCTAGGCTAAACTTTAACGTGACTTTGACGCCTTTCACGCACCAAAACTAGAGATTTATTTTATATTATTATTTAACTTGACACTGGCTAAATACGCAAATCACGTGGAGCCAAAAAACAAAAAACCTACCTACTCCAATAAAGGGAATGTACAGTGAGCTCTGTTGTCTCTTTCACGATGTACGGCGTTCAGCGCCACCTACAAGAAGGCGATCAAACTACTTTACTATCTATGGGTGCATTTTTTATTATACACCTACATTCACACCTTACCTATATACCTTACTAGCTATGATATTATGTGCATTCTATATTTTACACATCCATTCGAATTATTTCTATTATCGAGGTAATATGGTTCCTGCCATAGAATTAAATAGAACCAATTTTTTTATTAGTTATCTGTTTCCATGGTAACCATTTTGGCATTTTTCAAGTAACGTCAAAATAGTTCTACGCCTATATACAGATGGCGTTAGTTCCTGTGTCTCGGGGCTCGATTATGGAACTGTCATAAAGTGTGCCCTGATTTAATTTAAAATATGGCGGACCGCGGAATTTCTTATCAGCGTGATGTGAGTGGTTTGTTGTTATAACCATCTCAAAATAGTGATTTCAAAAGATTAACAAATATGGGCATCTATAACTAAACCGGCGCAGACCATAATAATGTTAGCGTTGAGTTTTAAGTTATTATTTGTTCGCTAAAATAGCAGCGACCAAAATAAAGTCAGTGACCGAACATCTGACAATACAAATAAACACGAGGATCTTCTCAAACTCAAAGGATTTATGATTACGTCACGGTGCGTCCGGAATACCGACTGTTGAACTGGAAATTGGTGCAAATTGATCCGAGATGATTCACGAGGTTAATTGACAGCAATAGCATTATGTAGTGTAATGAGTGAAGTGACCAAGTATAGTGAGTGCGCGCGCGATTATCTTGTTGCGTCGACTTGCGTTGACTAGAAGTCGTATTATCGATAGGATCTTGTGTGTTGTGAGTAATCGATGAGATGATTGAAAGCGTGTCAAGACGGGCCTTCAGTAGCACGAGCGGCACATACAATGTGCGTGCCTCGGAGCTGGCGCGGGAAAGAAGGCTGAACATTTTCAATGTTACCGTTCAGTTCTTGGATGATACTCAGCAGATTTTTTCAGTGGAGGTAAGTCTCCTTTTTTAAGTAATTTATTTATGATCTTGTTTTTATGAAAACCTACTATAAGAAACTTAACCTAGAGTAGAAACAGGGCCCAAGCTACTTGTGGTATAAAGTGAGGAATCTACCTAAAATGCCAAGTCTGCACTTAGAGTGACAACGGTCAGATGCCGCCTTCAGTATCTGACTCTTGATTTTAACATTGCCACAAACAAAAAAGCTTTGTAAAGTAAATTAATTTCAAAATGACACCTTCAAACAGTTTGAAAAGATTCAATTAAATACCTACCAGGACTTGTCCATATTTTAATAACATCATGAAATCCCAGCAATATTCTGATGCTTATGATACAGCAATCAGTTTGGTTTGATGATAAACAAGAGGCAACAATATTTGGGCCAATCGCAAAAACTTAATGATCATAGAAACAAAAATATCTCTGTATATATTATTTTAAATAAATAATATTGTTTGATGGTAGGTATGGAAGCGTTAATACACCTGTGGTAGTGATTTTTGTAATTAATGTCTAAAAAAGTTAATCATATTTTGATACATTGGAAGAATTATATCTGGGTGACCGAGCCGAGCTTGAGTCTGTGTTAACACAACCTATTTATTACATTTTCAGAAAAAAGCAAAAGGCAGTGTACTACTAGAACAAGTCTTTCATCATCTTGAGCTGGACGAAAAGGATTATTTTGGGCTGCAATTCACTGAAAATGGGATGCCGCCAAACTCTACAAACACTGAAATAACGGTAAACATTTTTTAACAAACAAACTGCCCAACTGAACAAAAAGGCAAGATTCAAAGACAAATCTAATGTGGACTCATGCTTCCATAATGTCAAAATTCTATACAGTTTTGATGTATGGAACAAAAATAAAAATAGTATAGGGGTATTATTTTGATACACCAACAATTAATATGTACCTAGAATTTACTGTAAATGCTAAATATGAGAGTGAAACAATGATAAACTGTAATTCGGTCATAAAAAAATCAGAAAACTTACTTCCAGTGCCTTTCAGAGTACATCATTAGATCTGGATCTGATTTAAATAGAAAGATGGGAAACAAAAGGCCTTTAAAAAAAATTGAATGTCAGTAGCATAATAATAAGAACTGCTTATAATCATGTTTAGATTATCAAGTTGAACCCTTTTCCAAATTTAAATTTTTATTTATTCAAATTTTAAAGGAACATTATTGAAAGTGTGTGTACCTAAGAAAGTTTATTTTTATTTTGAGGTGTGGTAAACTATACTTCGTCTAATCCTAATCCAGGTTTAGCTTGAAAGCCATCTTCAACAACATCATCATTTAAATCAGGCGATTTTTTTATACTATTTGATAACGAGACGAGGCGGTTGTTTGCCTGATGGTATATGCTGGCCCATAACAATTGCAGTGTCACTTTGAAAACAAAGGCCAGAACTGCACTGCAGTGTGCTCAATACTCTGAGACATAAGGTATAAAATCTCATAAACCGAGTAATAACAGCCAAAAGACAAAAAATGTTAAAATTATTTCGGAAATGATATCAATATTTTTTATTAGGTCCCCTACGTAGTCAAGTTGCCTGTGTTATGAAGAGCTATGAGACCAGTTTATACCAGTAGTACTTTCAAAAAGTAGTAAACTCGCCTGCAGCCCACATTTTGAAGGGGCCAGTTGCCACCTACGCCTACATAATATGTATTTTATATTGATAGTTGAAAAGTTATTTGTACCTATGAATCAATGATTTGCAATTGCAATTTGCAAAACAGTCAGGAAGTACTTTGTATAAATCACACTGATATAAAGTGATAATATTGTGACTGAATTTGAACCAATTTATATATGAATCATAGCTATTAATGTCATTTGGACTATTGAATCTTATCTAGATGTGAATTTTGATTAATTTATTATTAGTCACACTAATGAGTCTGTCATGAGAAAGATGTTTAAATATTTCATTCAGATGTCCTCTTTTGTTAGAGACTTACCATCTGCAGGAAATTTCTGAAGTATCTGACTAATAAGTATGTCATAGTAACTTGCTTGTGGCAGACTTTGGGTATCATAATTAGTTTAAAGTTTTTTTTTTATGTTATTAGGTAACGAGACAAGCTGGTTGTTTGCCTCATGGTAAGCATAACGCCGGCCCATAACAATTGCAGTGCCACCCAGAACTTTGAAACACAAAGGCCTGCGCGTCACTGCAGTGCGCTCATTACCCTGAGACATTAGGTATTAAGTCTCATAAGCCCAGTAATTTCACTGGCTACTCTGCTCATGAAACCGGAACACAGTAATGCTTGCACACTACTGCTTGGCGGCAGACTTCACGAGCAAAGCGGTAGTAACAACCCGGTGGTTACTAAAGTTTGTACCTACATAGTTACTCTGTATATTTTTTCACAATTCAGACTTGAAAATTGACATGATATGTTGTTGGTTAAGGCATGCATAAATAGCAGTGGGCAGGCCAGATTGAATAGAATAGAATAGAAAGAATAGAAAAACATTTATTCAGCACATACAATGTAAACAGAGAAAATCATACATGAGAAGAATATACACAAACAATTTAAGACAATACACATACAAACAAAAAACAAAGAAGTGCTGAAAAGGCCATGGCTCAGCAATAAGCTTATAGTCTAATGACTTTCAGCGCTGATTTTCAGCCAAGGCCTAAAAAATAGGAGGCAGATTGCTCGCAGAACCGATAACCGATGGGGAAGAAAGGTTCTCGAGTGGCGACCACGAACTTATATTATAGCGTATGGAGGTTAAACTAAATTAATTCACCCTATTTACTTCAGGGACCCTACTGGTGAATCGATGTTGGTAATAATTATTCTAAAATAAGATCCACTTGTTTCATAACAAATACATAGCCGTAATACAAAACAGTACTGTATTATTAGACAACACAGTAAATGCTATTAATAATAATACCTCAATAATATAAGTAATATAAAATAACATGAGATTTTGATAACTGAGTAGTACATATTTCAAGCTTCAAGCCCTTCAGGAAAATAGGTTGTAATCTAATAGTCATTGTTGTCAACCAATTATGGAACCAAATTTAACGGCATTTGGTGGTTTTTACGTAACATCTCATTTATTTTAGTTCATGTTTTGAATGCTTTATTTTGGAGTGTTTGTGGTTGCAGGATAAATATACAAATATAATTATAAATTAATATGATTCAATTAATGAATTATGATGTAATCATGATACACATTCCATTGTAAATTAAAAATGCACTTATAATGGAGGACAATTAAAAACAAGTGCATTATGCATTAAAGAGGTTGGATTCTTGTATACAGGGTGGACTAAACAGTGACGTCCAAAAAAAAATAATGCCTCACCCCCTGGGGTACCTGAAAAACCCCATGTATGTTCCCAGATTTTTCGTACTTTTCGAGTTATGATTTTTTTACGTTTTTTTTTTTTTTTTTTAAATGTTATTTGGTAACGAGACGAGCTGGTCGTTTGCCTGATGGTAAGCATAACGCCGGCCCATAACAATTGCAGTGCCACCCAGAACTTTGAAACACAAAGGCCTGCGCGGCACTGCAGATCGCTCGTTACCCTGAGACATTAGGTATTAAGTCTCATAAGCCCAGTAATTTCACTGGATACTCTGCTCATCAAACCGGAACACAGTAATGCTTGCACACTACTGCTTGGCGGCAGACTTCACGAGCAAAGCGGTGGTAACAACCCAGACGAACACTCGCAGAAGAGTTAGTCCTCCCACTAACGAACTCCCCTCGCTCAAACGTAAATTCTTCACTTTCGATCAAAACTGTTATAACTCGCATTACTGTTAGAAAGCTGATTATTTTATGCGAGATAGTGCGATTCATAGGGACCATACTACAAAAAATAAAATCCCACAAAAAAAAAATATAAAACAGTTTTAACAGTTCCGCCCGAAAATTCTCAAATAAAACGTAAAAAAATCATAACTCGAAAAGTACGAAAAATCGGGGAACATACATGGGGTATTTTCAGGTACCCCCGGGGGTGAGGAAACTCTTTTTTTTGGACGTCTCTTTTTGGTCCACACTGTATAGAGACATTTATATTTGTGAGCTTAATAAAATTCATCCACATTTTTTCTGTCTGGGCACTATGGGACCATAGTTTTCGTAGTTCCTGATTTCCTAGATCGGGGAATTCTAGTTAGAGATCAGGGTTTATGTGATTGTTGGATGTTACTTATTGTAGGTCCGATTCTTGTTTCAATTTGTGGAAGGTTCAATCATATCCATTATTATGTTCACAGAGATGGTTAGACAGCACAAAATCAGTGAAGAAGCAAGTCGGAGTCAACCCTCAGTTCTGGCTCGCTGTGCGATTCTACCCTCCAGAGCCATCAAGGCTAGCGGAGGAGTACACAAAGTACCTGCTATGCCTTCAGTTGAGGAAACTTCTATTGGACGGTAGAATGACTGCCCCGAAGAATACAGCGTTGTTACTAGCGTCTTTTACAGTTCAAGGTATCGTCATTGAAATAATTCTGTTGTTACTTGAGTAAAATAAATATTACGCTAATTTTCGTTGAAGAAATGGCATTTAAAGTTTACGTCAAGATCATAACACAGAATTTCCGGCAGCCCTAGATAAGCTTGAACTGTGTGATCTTTGTTAAATGATGATGTTGGTTAGAAGATACTTAGAAACAATTCCAGAAAATGCCGCGCACTTCACGTTTGAAGTTGAATTTATTTTTGTATGGAAATTTAGAGTGACGTATTTCCAAGGAAGGTTCTCACTTTTTTATATGGAAATTTATAGTGACTTATATCCAAGGGAGGTTCTCACAACTTGTGTACAACCATGGTCTTAATCAACCCTCTCACCTTCTGGGATAAAGTACCAATTCAAACTCAACCTGTATAGTTGTATACATATAATGTCCTCATGGTCATGTTGTTGTTAAAATATGTTTACCTAATATTAAGTACTTATTGCCATGCATTAAGAGGTTCTGTCAGTAATGTACACAACAATGAAAATTGAGTTATTGAATATTTTATTGCATATTTCCTGTAATTATTATCCTTGTAATTTTCATATAATCCTAGTTTGAACATGACAAATTGAGGACAATTTAATGAGCACGAGGAAGTAGAGAGATGCATGACTATATTATTATTATAAACTAGTTGTGGCTTGTGGTATCGCTCGCGTGAAGATTCCTACTAGAATCGTTTCGTTCGAATTTAACTTGCAATATTTGTATATGTGTGTGTTTGTTTATGTCAAATGTTGCAAGCTAAATTTGATCCATTTCCCGGTGAGCTGAAATTTTACATGCATATGTAAATCGGATGACAATGCAATGTAATGATGTAACAGAGCTGGTCTGATGATGGAGCCGGAAGGAGGCACTCTGTAACGAAACGACGTAACCCCATCGAGTTTGGGCTCGTTTGATTTGTCTTTACAAATACTCTGATCCCAGATAATGTCCAGGTTCCTGATGTAGAGCCTTGTCTGGAAAACAATATAACTCCACAAAAAATTTATTGAAAGATCACAAAACAGCTTGTAATTAAGCTTGTGTATTATCCGTTGTGTTTTACGTTATGGCATCTAAATGTGAACCTTTTACCTAAACCTATAAACATACAAAAATCTGCCAAATAATTGAAAATAAAGTAGGTAAATAATTTTGTAAATAAAGCTATATATAATTATAATGTTCCAGGAAGATTAAAATTAAAACAAAAACCTACCTGTAGCCTTCAATTTTTAATTCAACATATGTAATTGCCACAGTATACGTTTGTTGATTTGTCCTTTAACGCAGCGTGATTTTATGCATAGAGATATTAGTACGTTATATGCCAAAGAGAGAACACAGTCTACGTTAACCCCGCAACTTTTTTTGGAAACTTTCGCTCCTGTGAAACGGCCAGCAGCAGGTATATAAAAAAAATGTAAGATTATCTATTCAAATTCTATCATTCCAGCTGAACTGGGCGACTACAACGTATCAGAACATCCGCCGAACTACCTATCAGAACTTTGTTTACTGGCTAAACAGAACAGTGAAGACGAGCGAAAGATTAGAGAGCTCCACAAACTGCACAAAGGTCAATCGCCGGCCGATGCTGAGGCGAACTTTCTAGAACACGCTAAGAGATTGGACTGCTACGGAGTGGAGTCTCATCCTGCACAGGTTTGGAAAAAGTGATAATCCATACTAATATTATAAATGCGAAAGTGTGTTTGTTGGTTTGTCCTTCTTTCACGTAGTAACGGAGCAACGGATCGACGTGATTTTCGGCATAGATATAGTTTATGAACCGGAGAGTAACATAGGCTACTTTTTATCCCGGAAAAATGCACGGTTCCTGTGTGAATGCCGGTGATAACCGCGGGCAGAAGTTAGTGTGACATAAAATTGACATTGACAGCTGTCAATAAAGTTTTATAATGTTGACAAGTTGATTTGATTTGACAGATCTATGCTTTTTTAATTCAAAATAAAGGGTTCAATCTTACCGCAGTCAGTTAAATTGTCGATAAAGAGTTTTCGCTTATTTTTGGCATAGATATAGTTTATGGACCGGATAGTAACATAGGCTACTTTTTATCCTGGAAGCACGGTTCCTGTGCGAACGCGGGTGGAAACCGAGGGCAGATGCTAGTAAATAATAATAACAAGTTGTACATTTATTGCATAGTACATAAAGATTTACAGTCACACCAAAATTTAAGTGTCGTAATTTTTGAGAATTTTTTAGCTAATCTGCGAAGAAAATGAAGTGTATATAATTTGGTAAGAGGCTGGATCACTGGATCACAAGTGAAAAAAGCGTCCTTCGTGGCGCCTTTACATTGTCCGCATCTTTTTTGACGTATCAGGGATCTGTGCGTTCGATATCTTTGATATACTTTCATGACGACATCTCTTCATTTAACTATAACGAGACAAGTTCTTTGCGCTGCGTGTTAGTAACGCTATACAAATAAATAAAATTGAAGTGTCTGTTCTCCGTCTGTCGCAACTTTTAAAGATAAACAATTGTTTAATATAATTCGGTAAAATTGCTGACAATAACATTACAATGTTAAAACAAAAATTTCATTGTGATCCATTCTAGTTTTCAATATAAAATGGGATTTTATGTTTTGCACATTGTCATGTATGAAAACTTAATCGGATCAAATTGATACTTTTGCCGTACTTTTGTAATGTTATTGCCAGCAATATCACCGTTTGCGATTTATCATAATTATATTAAGTGATTATTTATCTTCAAAAATGTTAAGATGCGCGAGGGACATAGCTGCGCTCCGTATACTGCCCCGTAAGCTAGCTGAGCACTAGAAATTGCCCTACCAATCACGCTGCAGTTTCATCATTATATTTTCATTCCCAAGAGATAAAGTTTGATGCGGGTACATACCCTCAACCAGTCAACACTAACAGTCTTGATTCTTCAAGAGTTCTTTTCTCTAATTCTTTAGTCAAGAATTATTAAGGAAAATATGTTTTATTTTTATGTTATTTGGTAACAAGACGAGCTGGTCGTTTGCCTGATGGTAAGCATAACGCCGGCCCATAACAATTGCAGTGCCACCCAGAACTTTGAAACACAAAGGCCTGCGCGGCACTGCAGTGCGCTCGTTACCCTGAGACATTAGGTATTAAGTCTCATAAGCCCAGTAATTTCACTGGATACTCTGCTCATCAAACCGGAACACAGTAGGTAATGCTTGCACACTACTGCTTGGCGGCAGACTTCACGAGCAAATGTACAGGAATGTAAAGGATATCATAAATGTAAAGGATATATATAAATGTAAAGGAAATGCCTCTTAAGAAACAATATTCTGCATTGAACTACTTTTAACAAAACCTTGTTTAATTTCCAGGACTATAACGGAAAAGACATATCCATTGGTGTCACGTCAATAGGTATTGTGGTTTTCCAAAACAACATTAGGATAAACACGTTCTCTTGGAGCAAAATTGTAAAGATTTCCTTTAAGAAGAAGAGGTTTTTCATACAATTGAAGAAAGAAGCAGTAAGTTTGCAACCTTTTTTTATAATTACTGCATCATAACCAGCCGAGCACATTGATTGCAAGCACAACACTTGCCTATATCAACTACGCTATGCTACTCAGGAGTTTGAAACACAGATTTGTGTTGTAGTGCAATGCGCTCGTTGCCACTGACTACTTTGTTCATCATACAATGTAATGCACACTACTGCTTGGAGGTAAACTACATGATCAAAGAAGCAACCCACTCAAATAAACACTTGCAAAAGAGTTAGTCCAACTGTTTTACATGAAATATATAGGCAATTCTTAATTATTTTCCAGTCTGAAACCTATGACACTGTCCTGGGCTTTAACATGCGTTCAAGTCGCGCCGCAAAGGCCCTCTGGCGGTGTAGCGTCGAACGACACGGCTTCTTTAGACTTCGTGGGCCGAGGCGTAGGCCGCTGCTAGCTGCTATCGGGGCCTTAGCCGGCATCACTCAGCCAACAGTGATGAGAACTGAGACTCAAGCGATCAGTGACGCAGCCCGATCGAGGAATACTAACAGGAATTTTGTCAGGTTCGTCACTTTTATTTTTATTTTTGATTTGATAATTTTGACCTGGCTTAAGCCACTTGACTATGATGGTATTGAGAAAATGTAGGAATGTTATTATTTTTGATTTGGATTACATATATCGATACATATACAATTACTATATACACACACACACACACACCCACTCACTCAATCACACGCTTGACATACATCTTATAGCATTTCACTGTAACAGTTTTTTTATGTTATTTGGTAACGAGACGAGTTGGTCGTTTGCCTGATGGTAAGCATAACGCCGGCCCATAACAATTGCAGTGCCACCCAGAACTTTGAAACACAAAGGCCTGCGCGGCACTGCAGTGCGCTCGTTACGCTGAGACATTAGGTATTAAGTCTCATAAGCCCAGTATTTTCAAACATCACTGGATACTCTGCTCATCAAACCGGAACACATTTATGCTTGCCCTCTTGATAATGTAGGTTGAGGAACGGACACTTTTACGGGTAGTTTTATTAATATTTCAGACGCAGCAGTTCCCGTCACAGATCGCAGTCGGCCGGCACCACGTCACCCAGCGCCAATGGACAGGCGATGTGTCGCGGGGCTCGCGTGACGTCACACACGGAGCCGGCGCCGCGGCAGGCCTGGACCGACGCGCACTCGCAGCCCGACCTCAAGTGAGTGCCGTGACGTCACCAGCTCTGTACTGAGCACTCTCCTAGTGCAATAATATATAAAACATGCGTGATATTTGCTGCCCTCTGCTCCACGTGAAATTTGGTGAGATTCAGCTTGACACCCTGCCCCCCCTAAACACGTCACGTAATGGGGAGGCACAGGCAAAGCTAATCTCAGATGGCGCCACCTCCGCTGGTGCTTGTCATTGAGGGTTACTTAATTAAACTATAAACAGTAAACATGCTCGCGTCTTAGAAATCATTAGATTTGAAATGGTCACTACATAACCTAGACGAATAATTGGTTTCCAATAATTTTTGATGAGCAATGCTTTGATCCACAATTTCCATTTTTCTCGTTAGAAGAGAAACGTGTGTACCTTAATTTTACACTGAATTGCACTTTACAGAGGCATACTTTGTTGCCAAGACGATTTCTTGTTCATTTACTAAAATTTTATAATGAAGTTTCATAGTGAAACAGCACCAGCGATTATGCGCCACCTAGCGGGATAAGTAAACAATGTGGCTCCCCATTGATGGACGACCCCTTACGCTCTAAATCAAAAAATTCACTGTCATCACCTTTAGGCATAAACTCATAATCATAACTTTTCTTAAAGTAACGCGGACATGATCGAGCGAATGCTCACGCGCATCCCCCTGTCGTACGTGGACGAGTCGGAGTCTGCGTCGGAGGCGGCCGAGGAGGCGGTGAGTGTGCGGCTCGCGCCGGACGCGGCCGGCGTGTACGGGTTCAACGTGCGCGGCGGCGCCGGCGCACCCGTGCTGGTCTCCCGAGTGGCCGAGAGGGCGCGCTCGCTCTTACAGGAAGGAGACCAGGTGAGAGAGCATGATGGCAATTCTGGGGTCACAATAGGGATGATGACTCAATTTTTTTTAATGTTATTTGATAGCGAGACGAGCTGGTCGTTTGCCTGATGGTAAGCATAACGCTTGCCTATAACAATTGCAGTGCCATTCAGAATTTTTATACACAAAGTCTTGCGTGGCACTGCAGTGCGCCGCTACCCTGACGACATTAGGTATTAAGTCTCACCCAGTAATTTCAATGATTTCATGATGGCAATCTATAATTGTATGGTGGAAGCGCAGATGCCTATAACACAGGTATACGCCTAGCTTAGGCATCTGAGGCTCAGCAACTAAGTATTATGTACATATTTTGTTTCTTATAATATTTGTCTAAAATATTGCTTTTACTATGTATAATTTAAACTGTGTCAATAAATGAATTTGAATCAATTCGTTTTCTCTGTACGGTTCAAACGCGGTATTAAGTATTAAGGGGCTAGGACCGCCAAAACGACTACTTTCTCCTCCTAAAACACCCACACGGCTTGGTTTAACGACTTGAAAAAAATACTACCTGAATGATCAATTCAAGGGCTTTAATTTCACTGATTGATTTTTTTGTGTTACCATTACTTATGGCTTGAAAAAATATTTAACAGCATGATGTTTTAAAACTATTTTCCCTAAAACTTCTAAATTACTTAGACGTTTGGAATTAATTTTACACCAAAAAATAAGGAAGAAAATTTACTTTAAACTGGGTGTTTCTTTTGTAAATCAAGCAACATTTTCTCAAAGAAAATAGCAAAAAATCTATTTCCAAACGTCCAAGTCTTGGAGGTGCTCTGCGCGGGCGCGCGCGGCAGTCGTGCGCTAGCTATCAGACGGGGAGGTTGTGTCACTCGTTGATCCACTCGCGCTGTCCGCCGACTACGTGCATTTGTGTGTGTGAATGACAATCGACACAAGTATTTGTCTATTCGTGTGGGTTTGAAGACTAGCGTCTAGAGGGAAATCAGATAGGAACTATTTATATTGTGTGTGCGCGTGGACGCTATATTTATTATAGTATATTTTGAGTTACTTTTTTTTATTAGGACTATTTATATTGTGTGTGCGCGTGGACGCTATATTTATTATAGTATATTTTGAGTTACTTTTTTTTATTAGGACTATTTATATTGTGTGTGCGCGTGGACGCTATATTTATTATAGTATATTTTGAGTTACTTTTTTTTATTAGGACTATTTATATTGTGTGTGCGCGTGGACGCTATATTTATTATAGTATATTTTGAGTTACTTTTTTTTTAGTTGATTACAATTTCTTCTTGCGTGCATCTCGTGTGTTACGTGTTAGGTACGTGAAAATGCCGCGGGTAAACTGGAAGATGAAAAATGCAAAACAAAGAGCAATACACATGAATATGGTAGCTAAACTTTCCTTTGTGGACCGTCGATTTGGAAGTTCACGTTTTTATAGTAGTCAGTACTCTTAGATAGAAAGCTTTTTTACAAATTTTGAAGTTGCGGAGATTCACGGTTTACGAGATATAATTTTTTAAAGTTTCGATATAAATTGGAAAATAATACGCCATATGCAAATTTTTTATGGATAAATTGTCATGGTAGACGTCAAAGTTGACATTTACGTTCCGTTGATGCTAGAGGTGTATTTCATTAAATTTTATTTCTTATATTTTCTAAGATATAATTTTATTTTCAATTATTAAATTTGGTGTGTAATTAATATGCACAATAACCGTGCTTTATTACACAATTACATTGATTTTTTTAATACAAAAAAATAACGAATTTATGTTTATACTGCGGAATGGAACGTGAAGCGACGCCATTTTGTTTTGTAGCGTCTTTTTATCTGTTTCTGTTAGTTGTCAGTGTCAGTCATCGTTTGTTGTTGTGTTTTATTCTCACCACATGAATATCCGAAAAATACCCAAAACCGAATCAGAGCACCCCACTTTCCACGTGGTCTTGTCTGCCCTACCCCTAGAGTGTATATAAAAAGGCGGAAGGGCTGGTCTTCCCGCAGCGCCGAAGCTAGGGCGGAGTCAAACTGTATTCAAAACCGAATCAGAGCACCCCACTTTCCACGTGGTCTTGTCTGCCCTACCCCTAGAGTGTATATAAAAAGGCGGAGGCGCGGAGGGAAGAGCAGCCCTCGCCCGCCGTGACGAAGCACGGGAACCGTGCGAGGTGGAGCGGCTGAGGCTGGTCGCCGAAGGCGACCAAAGCCGAAGCTGCGGAGCCGAGCACGAGTGACCGTGCTTCGGCACGCAAGGGCGGAAGGGCTGCTCTTCACGCAGCGCCGAAGCTAGGGCGGAGTCAAACTGTATTCTAACCTCAAAACTTTAATCATGGGTATCTTTATAACCATGGGGCTCCGCGGGGTGGGGATGGTACAGGGGGGGTAGCTCTCCTCCCCCTACCCCCTCCCTCCTCTCCCCGCCCCATAAATCGATGTATATTTATGGAAAAATGTAGTCTAACCTCAAAACTTTAACCATGGATATCTCCATAACCATGGGGCTCCGCAGGGTGGGGATGGTACAGGGGGGTATCCCTCCTCCCTCTCCCCCCCAAAATCGACGGTCCACAAAGGAAAGTTTAACCAATATGGTAATCTAAGTACCTTCCTCTTTTTATTTGTATACTTGGAACGGGCGTATAAAGAACTTTAACTTTCATCAGCGCTCTCCTGGGCCCCATGTGAATCATCAGCCGGAAAATGTTCGCTGCTGAACATCAGCCTCCCCCGTGAACGGGATATTTAGCCATAATACAACACGCTCGGCAAGGGTCTTGGTGATCGCAGCAGATTATGATATTGTTGTTGAGCCGGCAAACTGCTGCCCATTCACTGGATATTCCCATAGCTGGGTCTTACGGTACCCACGGGAAGAGATGGGGTGATACAGTTCTTAGCCTGGCTATTGAACGATCAATGAATAAATATTTAAAATTGAAATACTATCGAAGAATTTGTAATAGTGTACCTACGTACCTCTAAAATGTAAAATAACCATTGCACGCATTGTAAGTAGGTACCTACTATCTAGGTGAATACTGAATACTATTTTAATTTTGCATTACAATAACTAAAATGTAAAATAACCATGGTACGCTAAGTACTACGCTACGTTACGTACGTACGTTCTATCTAGGCGATTGATATTTTAGCGTTTTCTAGGTACTTTCCTACTATCCGATTAGTAGGTAATAATAACTTACATGAAAATTAAAGTATTAGCTGTATTCAAAAAGTAATTTTAAATATATTAGGGTTATATTAGGCCCATTCGCATCGTTTTAAACCCTTCCAAAATCAGTCAACATCCCAATTGTAGGCAAAAATGCTGTGCTTGAGCGGGTTCTTCTGTGCTTCCGGGTGTTCTATGACGTTTGGTTGTACGATGTCGTGGAAAGGGGATGCGCGGACCGCGCGGGTGAAGTGCGCTTGTCTCCGCCCATTCGAGCAAGGTCCTTGGGGCGTATAATGGTCTTAAGCTCAAATCAACAAGTGCTATATAATAAATATATGATATTATTGTTTCAGGTGCTATCAATAAATGGGAAAGATGTAGAGGAATTAAGTCACGAACAGATAGTGTACCAAATAAGAAATACGAAAGGAGTGCTCACGTTACTCGTCAAACCTAATGGTAAGCAAACAAACATGTTGTTATAATATGTATTTAGTTTTTTTTAATTAGCTAAATCCTTTATTAGTAGTCTATCGAAGACAGCATTAGTTTTAGTCTGTAATTCGGGTAGATGAATGTTGCAGAGGCCCGCTGTTAGAGTCATTTTAACTTTCATAAGTGCTCCTTTGGGGCCTATTTGAATAAAGACATTTGAATTTGAATCGCTGCAAGGAGGTACCACTAGATGGCGCAACAGTATGTTTGTCGATAAAAATTGCATCTCAACAATTTCATCGCTACACACTTGCGTCTATCGCTCAATTGGTTAGAGTGTCTAGCCCGGAGAGTAGAAGACGCAGGTTAGTAACAACAATTTTCACATGTATTTAACATTTAGATGTTGTTTACAGCATTATACGAGCCAGAAAGTGGAGCAACAGAAGAGCCAGCTGTTTGCTTTGTCCCACTGTCCTCGAGTCACCTTGAAGGCGACGCTCTAGAACAATCCATGCTTTTGCTAGGCGACAGCTTAGCCAGCGGCGCGGCTTTGGCCCAATACGACATGTTACTGAGAAGAGTTCCGGAAATGTCGACATCTTTGGCCAAACTGCCGAAGAATTTGAACAAGAATAGATACAGGGATATAGCTCCGTGTAAGTAGTTTTTATTATTCACACTCGCTCTAAAACGGCGAAGGAAATATCGTGAGGAAATTGGCAGGTTCAAGAACCACAAAATTCAAAGCCATGTGACATCCACCAAGCTGCACTGGCTACTTTGCTTCTCAAACCGGAACACAGTAATGCTTGCACATTACTGCTTGGCGGCAGACTTCACGAGCAAAGCGGTGGTAACAACCCAGACGGACACTCGCAGAAGAGTTAGTCCTACCACTAACAAACAACATAACATTTGTAAAGTATAGAGAAATCTTTGATCTTTAGATAAGTAATGGTGTCTTGTAGTACGGAACGAACAATTAATGTATCTCTTATTTCTC
Organism: Crocallis elinguaria; assembly: GCA_907269065.1. Taxonomy (NCBI): domain Eukaryota; kingdom Metazoa; phylum Arthropoda; class Insecta; order Lepidoptera; family Geometridae; genus Crocallis; species Crocallis elinguaria. Next base: position 3,644,412 of record OU026070.1, on the reverse strand, counting down.
TATATTTGTCTTTGGTGTCCTACCACCAACTAATAGTTATCAAATGCTAACCTAGACTAAACAAAACGACATTATTATATGATAGGCTGTAAACAAAAAAAAATATTTCATTTATTTACATATAATAATATGGTTCTTACAGACGATTCTACAATAGTGACATTGAAAGATGGACCAAACGGTGATTATATCAACGCTTCATACATAAATATGGAAATACCTTCATCGGATCTCGTCCTAACATACATTGCAACACAAGGTGAGTAGATTATTATGCATATTATGTTATCAAATAGCAGTAAAAAAAATGAAATTAATCCAAATACATAAAAGAAAGAAAGATACCTAACCTAAATCTTCAAGAACCACCTTTCAGAGTCTAATATATGGTTTCTTTATTTAGGTCCGCTGTCATCAACAGTAGGAGACTTCTGGCAAATGGTGTGGGAGAGTGAAAGCAGTCTGGTTGTCATGCTCACCGTCCTCACAGAAACGGGTCGAGCCAAATGTCACCAATATTGGCCCAAAGTTGGCACCACTCCACTAAAAGCAACGAATTCATTGACCGTGCTGACAAATAGCGAACAGAACTTTGGCCATTATGTGCAGAGGGAAATGTGTCTGAAAGTAAGCACACTAGTTTTATCTATACAATATATACAAATAAATAAAATTGGAGTGTCTGTTTGTAATATCAAAATAACGGATTGGCTGTAGGTTTGTAGGTCTGCAGGTTAAATTTAGTCAAATTTAAAATAGTTTAAATGTTCAATTCCTATCGTGTTTCCACAAAAACACTTTTAGACCTGTTTAACTAGACGGTGTCTAAAGATAAACATCTAAAATTATTAGAAATGTCACAAGAGTATGGAGTTAGACAACTGTTATAACCTACATAAATCAAGATTTTTGATTTCTCATATTTAGTCACGTGACTACGGCATGTTTAACACACCCATGAAATGTCACAGGTCCCAAAGGGGCTGGCGAGGGGGAAACAGGTAGCCCTTCATCATCGGTGATGATAAGGTTCATCATAATTAGCAATGTTATTAGTTCATAAAGTTAAACCTGTTTTAAACAGCGTTTAACTACTAAACATGCATTACTTGCGTGTCTAGCTAAATATGGCGTCTAAAAACGGTTTTTTATGGTAACACGGTTATAGTGTTACCACAAAAAAAAACATTTTTAGTCGCTTGTTTAGCTAGACAGTGTCTAAAGGTAAACGTCAAAAATGATTAGAAATGTTACAACAGAATTGTGTTAGACAACGTTTAGACCCTACTTAAATCAGTATTTGTGGTTACGCATATATAATTGCGTGACTAAGGCATCTTTAGGCGTTAAATAGTGATTAACACAGGTTTAACGTGTGTTTAATTTCTTTGTGGTAAGATCCTTAGGCTCTTATTAATAAACAGTGTTAATCCATGGTTTAGTTAAACTATGTTTTGTCTTTGTTGTTCTTTGACATATTTAAACTGAATTGAGAGAGACAAAACATAGTTTAACTAAACCATGGATTAACACTGTTTATTAATAAGAGCCTTAATGTTTATTCCAGGACAGTAGCGGCGCTTACCGCAATGTGACGCAACTGCAATACATAGCGTGGCCGGACCACGGGGTTCCAGATGATTCGGCAGCATTCATCAGTTTCACCCAACTCTGTTCTAAGCTGCGGAACCATAGAGCCAGTAAGTTACTGACGCATTTTATAAGTAAATCAACAAACCAACAAACACTTTTGCATTTATAATATTAGTAGGATTGTCAGGATTGTAATTATTTGTGTTTATGCAGCTGACATGTCGAATCTAAGCAGGATGTTACTGAACAATTACAATCTGGGAGTCTTCAAGAGACGAGTGAATAGGTATCTTCTGGGCTAGCGTGCTACATCGTCGACCGCGTCGTCGCTTAACATCTGCGGCGCGAGTACGAATCTTTTCGATAAATAAAATTCGATAAAATCGACAGTTAAAATAGATAAAACCCACTTTATCGATTTTGACTGTCAATTTTATCGATTAAAACCCACTTTATCGATTTTAACTGTCAATTTTATCGAATTTTATTTATCGAAAAGATCCGTACTCGCGCCGCAGGTGAGACAGCGGGAAACGAAAGCCAATCTGCAATTAAAAAAAAAATTCTAAACGATCAGAAACATTCGCTTCCTACCCGGAATTATTCCGAGTGAATTAGAACAACCGTGCTGACCGTATCGTTTCCCCGTTCCAGTGATCCCGACCACAGTCGAAGAGGAGTGCTCGGCGGCGGAGCGGCTGCTGGCCCCGCCGCTGGTGGTGCACTGCTCGGCGGGCGTGGGGCGCACGGGCGTGCTGATCCTGGCGGAGACGGCGCTGGCGCTGCTGGCGCGCCGCCAGCCGCTGTACCCGCTCGACCTGGTGCGCACCATGAGGAAACAGCGCCCCATGTGTATACAGAACGCGGTGAGTCTCTCTCTCCCTTCCTCTTCCCTCACTCTTCTTTCTCTCCCTTCCTTCCTCGCTCCCTCTCTCCTTTCCTCTCTCTCGCCCCATTTTTCTTTCCCTCCCTCCATCTCTCTCTCCCTTCCTCTCCCGTTCTTTCTCACCCTTCCTTCCTCGCTCCCTTTCTCATCCTCTCCCCTCTGTCCTTTCCTCCCTCTCGCCCCTTTTCTCTTACCCTCCCTCTCACTCCCTTCCTCCGTCTCGCTCCTTATCTCTTTTCACCTCTCTCCCTCTTCCTCTCCTTCTTTCCCTTCGCCTCCTCTCTCTCGCCTATCCTCCCTTTCGCCCTTTTTTCTTTCCCTCCCTCTATCTCTCTCTTTCTCTGATTCTTCTCCCTTCCCCGCCCCCTTTCTCGTCCCTTTCGCTCCTTGTATCTTCAGCTCCCTCTCGCTTTTTCTCTTTTCCTGTCTCCTTTCCTCACTTTCTTTTGCCATTTCTCCATTTATATTTTTATTTATTTTACACTTTTTATTTATTTCTCCCCCTCTCTCTCTTTCCCTCTTTCTCCCTCTCCCTCCCCCTGTCACTTCTCTCTAGTATACAGTTGTGAGCGAAAAATAGAAAAGTGCTGATACTAGCGGAGACGCACCTCTAATCCTGTTTTATTTTGAACCGAGTTCCGATTTCGTAAATGGTTAGTTGGTAATATCCGTGTTAGTACACGGCGCTTCTTGCGCACTCTGTCTCAGTATAATAAATTATGCTAAATAACTTCAATAATAAATCCAATCTTTTCTTCCAGAGCCAATACAAGTTCGTGTGCGAGAGTGTACAATCGGCGTACGCGCAACTAAAGTCTCAAGCGGCCAACGACTCTTCAGAAAGCGGATCCAACTGATATTCCCTGCGACCCTGGGCAGTATGACCATCACATAGAATTCGTTCTATGACCCGTAAAGCTACTTGCAATAAGGTATAAACTCGTCTAAAACTTTGAGCGACTTCAGTCCAATGTTCATATTCTAGCCCTTATTACGTCCTATAAGTGATTCTGAAGAGGTTATTCGACAACCTAAAACTTAAAAACGCATGAGAGAAGCACTTATGGATAGTCGTAAAAGCGCTTATATATTTGCATCAGTACTTCGATTCACGCTCTTATGCTGTTGACAATAGAAGTGTTTTGGTCATATCAGTATGCGTTCGAAAATAGTCTTAAGGCGGGAAATTTTAAACATCTGAGACTGAACATACAAACTTTTAAACGAACAACGATGATTTCGATCAGAAATGTATCAATATTCTTAATTTAGAAATATATTTTAGCTAGTTTCCTATAGTTATCGCAAATCTTTTTGAGCCAGTTATACGCATATTATAGGCGTCAGGGACGCGGAAGGTAGTGGGAAGGACCCATCGAGAACATAACCTCAAGAGGTGCAGTGAAGTTTTGTTTGCACGAAATAAATTCCACTATTTTCGTCTAGACATAATGCGCTCTGATTGGCTAAGCCACCGCCTCGCGCCGGTTCCCCGTGCGTTGATATTAATTATAGTAAAATCAATATCCTGTTTTGAGATCGGATTTCATCTCTCGGGGTTAGTATCTCGATGCAAGGACCCAATCTGTTTGTGCGGTGAATTAGTGTGAGTGCTACACACACATACACATGTCTGAATGTTAACCAGATAAAGACCATTTTAGTTCTAATAATGTAAACAAACATGGCGGACGCCAACCAATGACCGTATTTCCACCCAATGACAGAAGTCGTGACAGGAATTATTATTCTATGTCGAATCAAGATTAGGTTTAAATGATTATAATATCTGTATAATGTTCACAGCAACAATTTACAGTAATTTCGTTTTTCTTATTAATTTTATTAATTATTAATAAATGTTGAATTTATTGAATTTATTATGTTACTAAATCTAACAAGTTTCTAAATAAACTAGTTAGTACATAAATTAGTTTCTATATAAACTAGTTAGTACATAAACTAGTTTCTAAATAAACTAGTTAGTACATAAACTAGTTTCTAATTAAACTAGTTAGTACATAAACTAGTTAGTAAACATACTAGTTTCTAAATACCCAAAGAAACCGGCCTATGTCAGTGACATAGGCTCACCAACTAGTGAGTTGGTGAGCCGACTTCAGATTTCTATCTATGGATAAAAATCTGAATTCGAATCATGTCATTGGTTGGCGATCTGATTATTATTGATATCATTGACTGGTATCTGCCGAGTTTGTTTACATTATTGGACAAGTATGAAAAACTGAACCATACGTTCAGAAAGCTCAAAAAGTTATGCGTTAACTATAAAAGTGAACAAATTAGGAACTTGTAACTCGAATAAACAAGTCGATGCCAGAAACATATCAATTGTTGAAATATAAATAAGAAAAAGTTTTATTTTCTGTTCATTTTTATTTATTTTTAATATTTAAGTGACTTCACGCAACGACGCGTGATCCAACGCAACTGTAATAAAAAAATAATTAAATAGTGTTTTTTATGACACGTTTTTTTAAGCAGGCCATCTACGTAATAGTAAGTGGTAACCGCTGCCTATGGACGTCCGTATGACGTATATCCGTACCACAAAAAAAAACAACTTTTAAACGCCTGTTTATATAGGCAGTGTCTAAGGATGAAATTATAAAATGAATACAAATGTCACAAAAGAATTGAGTTAGACAAAGTTTAGACATAGGTTAAACAAGTTGCGTTGCGTTGCTCGTCTTTGCAGTTATTCTTTTGAAATCTTTTTGTATTCTCACCTATTAACATTAGGTTATATGTAGAGAAATCTTGCCTTTCAACGAATTTAACACTCATTATTCCTTTATTATTTTAAATAATACATCTTTGTATGTTAATCGTATTATAATTTTCTGTGCCATTTAATAAATCAATTACTATTTATACGTACATTTTAATTTTAAGTACTCGTAGTAATAATTATTGTGGATAATTATGTACTTGTGACTGAGCGTGAAAAATAGAATTCCTTTTACATCTGAAACAAGATTATCCATTTTTACGATTCTGCAGTTATGCGCTACGGTATTTTCGTATAATATACGAATACTTATGTCACATTGGTGACATTGGTGTTGCCATAATATTTTGATATGACTTCCGGTCTTCATATTTTTTGACGACTGCACAAAAAATTTCATTTAAATGTCATTTCCTACTGTAATTCTTACATAATATTATAAATAATGTAATAACGTTCAAATAATAATAAGATAGATTCTAAGCAAAAAAGTGTTCTCAGTCGTAATAAGTAATTGTAAAATGGGACCTATATACCCTTAATATAAATATTGTAAAAATTTAACTTTCTTTTGTAATTAAAAAAAAACATCGAAATTCACGTATAAATTTTTTTCCCTTATTTGGTACTCGTTTTAGTGAACTACTGTTTAAACTGTCACAACTTTATACATTACTAGCTGTGCCCCGCGGCTTCGCCCACGTTACTCTTTCTAACATCAGCTATCTGCCAGTGAAAGTCCCGTCAAAATCGGTCCAGCCGTTTCCGAGATTACTCGGAACAAACAGACAGACAAAAATGTTAAAAGAGATTTTGTTATAGGTACCGTATGTACTTTCATATGCATTTGGTAAAAAGCTGTTATTTTGATATTACAAACAGACACTTCAATTTTATTTATTAGTATAGATGACGGACTATTTACCGTGGTTATTATTAATTGACGAGTTTCCGATATGTCGACGCTGTTGCATGTATCATGTCCACGGGAAAACTAAATTATAATGGTTATAATGTATAAACTAGTTTTGAAATTCCTAACAAAGTATTCGATGTAACATATCAAGTTTTTGCTTTCTTTACCAAGTTTTAAAGAAATCTTTGATATTTTACGCACTGTTTTTAATATATTTGAAATGTTAAGGAGCAATACAAAGATATCATTGAAGAATACGGACAGTTCATACAATAATTAATGCCATAACATGTGAAATTATAGTAACCTTATCTTATAATTAGAATCGTTTTATAGCTTACTTGCAGAACAAAAAATGTCTGCTTTAATAGAGGATGAATGTAAAGGTTGTTGAGAAGTACCATTTTTGAACCACAACAAAAGTCACCAACCACATTCCCAACCACATTCTTTGCCGCACTCAAAGTCGTTTAATAATTACAGATTTCTTTTATAAATACATCAAACCTTCCGTGTTTGATCAAATCGTTTGAAGGCTCCGTCAAACGGGTCTGTTCAGTTTGGATCGCAACCTTATGCTACTAAATCTAGTTCAGAACTGAAGCTTTTGTACAAATGATCAAACAATCGCGTCAAACACGACAGTATACAAGATAATGAACCCCCGACTAAAACAGCTGATTATCTTCAAACAGATTTGAATTGATTTTTGCCTGAACAGATTTTTTTGAATCATATAGTTGTTTAACACTTGCAGTCACTTTTATTTCAGTTTTTTCGTGTAATATTATGTTCGTGGACGAATTTACTTACAGTAAAAAAAATAGATTTACAAAATTATTCATATTTTAATCAGAGTAGGTACTAACCTATTACAACGTTTTTAATTTATTACTAACAAACATAGTTTTAGTTTGTTAATTTAGTTTTAATAATAATCGAATATTTGTCTTAGGTTAGTTTCGTTGTTATAAATGAAACGAAATCAAAATCATCACCAGTGCAAAGAATGACCCGGTGCAAATTATAACTAGGTACCTATAGTAAGTACTGAGACATTTCGCAGGATAACGTTCGGCGTTCAAATTCAAATTCAAAATGCGTTATTCCTATAGGCCCCAAGAGAGCACTTATGAAGGTTAAAATAAATTACTCTAACAGCGGGATTCTGTAACGTTCGAATCGAATCACAGACTAAAACTATTGCTGTCTTTATCAGAACATAATAAATGACAAAGACATCAACAGATCCAATCCGTGCTCAAGGTCAACGAACCTTCCAGAAACCCACCGTGCCCGTTCCATTCGGTAAGCTTATTATCAGGGCAACAACCTGCACTTCTCGTCTAGTAGTATAAAAATACTTTTGAATTTGACATATGGAATTCAGGCTATTTGAATAACCGCAAAACTTATTCTGCATGTGATTATTTTGCTCCGGTGATGATTTGGTGTAAATTGGCGTGTCCCAAGGATTTATTGTTTTTTTTCGTTGTTTACGAAATAAACCTTTCCGTTAGTTGCTTTGGTTCACGCCAGTCTTAAAAGGGTCAACCGTGGATTTTTTGAGTTTCTGGCGTGGCGTGGCATGGCATGGCGCGACTATTAATATCCTACTTTCATATTTATATGAAATATATTTTATGGTGTTTACCGACACTAGGGAATGTTGTAAGCCGGAAAGAAAACATCATCTCAAGAATTTCGCGGTCAACATCGATTGCCCCCAAAGCCTAGTTGGTTAAGGCGTCTGGTCTAGATAGCCAGAAGACGCAGGTTCGAATCGTGTTGGAAGCGAAATTTTTGTGATGTAAATATTTGCGTGTACTTTCATATAGTTTTTGCACTGTTGGTAAATGATTAAAAATGTCGATGTCGACAACACAGGACCACGCCTCGTATTTGAGGCATTATCCTACATCCGAATTATATACGAAATGAAATTAAGAATATTACGATTTATTATTATGTAGTTTTGTAGAGAAACGAAGGAGAAAGTTCTGATGTAAAAGTCACTTTGGTAGATATATTTTTGGAACTTTTCTTCATGATTATACGAATAACTTACGAAACACGAGTAGGACATAGGGACTGTTAGATTTATCATTTATGCGATTACAAACTTTTTACAGGTGGCCTTAATTTTTTTCTTGATACTTCAAAGCATTTTACAATTTACAAAACTTAAATCCAATTTTAATAATTTACTAAAGTCTATCATCGGTAAGTAAGTATACGGTCAATATCTGTGGCGTAATATGTTTTAAGAGCGAGTGTGGCCGAGCTTGAACTTGTGCGACTTTCAATCCGACGCACCGTAGTTCGAATCTCGACTCGGCCCGCACCAATGACTTATATCAAGTTATGTGCGGATTTATCACACTCGCTCTAAAACGGTGAAGGAAAACATCGTGAGGAAACCGGCATGTTCAAGAACCACAAAATTCGAGGACATGTGACATCAACCAAGACGCACTGGGCCCGCGTGGTGGATAATGCCCATATCTCTCTATCAGAGAAGGCCGTATACTTAGTTATACGTTTTGCGCTGCTCGCAGTCGTATCAAACGAAGTGGACCCGCATACTTACTAGAGATGCTAAATGTCTCCACTGTAAATAAATAACATTTTGATATTGATCCAGAATAATAATTGATGTTTTCCATAAAGTTATATATAGGTACCTACATATTCTTACTAAATAGATATATAAATGTAATTTATTATGTGTGAATGACTGATTTTATTGTAAGTGTTTCCAATGTTCAATAAAATTATTTCGTAGTAGAAACGAATTTATTCTATTCGGTACATACCACAAAATTAGTTTTGTACTTGTGATGTATGTTGAAAGTGCTGTGCATTTTTTTATTTTCTGTGAGATAATAAAATATTTAACTGAACGTGATCTTGTTTTATTTATGTTTATCACTAGTCTACAAAATTTTTGGAGCTAGTGTGGCCGAGTGGAAACTTGTGCGACTTTCCGACGCACCATAGCCCATAGTTCGAATCTCGACTCGGCCCCGCACCAATTACTTATATCAAGCTATGTGCGGATTTATCACACTCACTCTAAAACATCATGAGGAATCTGGAAATCCGCATGTTCAAAAACCACAAAATTAGAGAACATGTGACATCACCAAGCCGCAATGGGCCCGCGTGTCGTAAGGAGTTCTTTTTTAGTTTCCTATATATTAACCACAGATCTTAAACTAATATAATTCAATTATATTAACATCGAAATTAAAAACTAATAGGGTCTCTTTGTTGTCTACTTGTCTATGAAGATTTATTTAAAAAACGACTAGCAGAATAAGATTCAAAGGACATGAAATCCCCTGGAAGAAAACGTCTGATTTATCCTAATTTTATAGGCTTTATTCATATTTAGTTCTCCTTTTAAAACAGGAGGAATCATCGGAAAAACCGTTTAGAGTTACAGCAATATTTTGTTTGAACTCGGTCAAGGGCTCGGGCCTTCAGGGGTGTGCTGTTACAAAGGGTGCCCTCGGGCTATCTTTTTACAGGTACCTAATTACCTCAAATATGATTGTTATACAACAAAGCGATGAGTAGGTAAAGCTACTTCACCTTGATACCTACCTAAGCATCGCTCCTGGGGTAAATGTAGTATTTTTAACCGACTTCCAAAAAGAAGGAGGTTCTCAATCCGTCTATATTTTTTGTGTGTAGGTTACGTGATTTCTCTTAAACGGCTGATTTAACTTTATTCTATTCGAAACCTTTAGGTGGCCCACATTATAATTTTTTGTCAAGATTAGATGATGCACTGCGAAGCTGGACGATGGATATCCAGATTTTTCTAAAGCAACTTTTTGTATGAAGTTTTATAATCAAACGTTAATAACACGACAGAAATATACCTAGTTATATTTCTGTTGTTATTATAGAATTAAACCTAGAAATATACCTAGTTATATTTCTGTCATTATTATAGAATTAAGTGGAACACGCCCATCTTAGCTTGGCTCAAGGATACAGAATCGCAAAGTGTAAACGATAGTGACCGTCTGAAAAGTAGGTACCTATCTACGATAGGCAATGGACATTGGATAATGCCACAAAATAGTAGGTACCTTGTCTCTACAGCCAAATAATCTGTTCTGTATTCTACAGCGATATCAATTAACAGATTGAAGAAATCATCTTCTGCCGAGTCTACTTTTCTTCTTCCAAGTGGCAATTAGCACAATAAAAATAGGTAACGTCCAGACGGTTGTAGGCAGTGTTCTATGAGTACTTTTTCATTACTGAAAATCTGCAGGTATCCTGGTAAATTGTTCTATGTCCAGGGCATTCTGGACTAGTCCTCCAGGACTAAGTCACTAACCGACTTATACAGTCCAGCTCAGGACGGAGCATTAGGAACCTATAAGTCCACATCTCAAATGCTTCCAGCCCTTTTAACAGGTTCTCTACGTGAAATTGAACCAGCGGTGCAAGTACGGAAGTCGGTTCGATAAATTTGTCGAACCGAAAAACTCGATAAATTTATAGAATGTTGCGAGTACCGAAGTCTGATCGTAAAGTATTGTAGTAGCTCTATATTCTCTTTGGATACGACCTAGCTTTTCGATAACTTTTGTCGATCGTTACGAGGTTCGGTAAATTATATAAAATGTCGATAAAACTCACTACATCGATTAGAACTGTCAATTTTATCGAATTTTATCGACCGAAAAGATCCGTACTTGCGCCGCAGTTTTGGAAACTTGTTACTTACCTACTGCAAACATTATCAATCGACAGCTCAATAGCCTTATGTTTTTTACCTACTTCCATCTAGATTCTAGGTACTACTCCAATCAGTGTCTATTTCTAAGTCCAATTTGACCGATGTAACGTTAGTGCGAAAGCAATTACGATAGTATCTAACTGTTTGTATCGGGAATTTATTTGGTCGATAGTTTTTATACTGGTAGCTAATTGTTTTTATTATGTTTATAAATTCCATTGCGTTGCGATCTAAACATGTGTCCATGAGTGTATTTGGTGATTTATAATGACAGCAGATATGCAAAGATTAGGTTTGTACCTATACGTGTAATATGTGAAAACAATTTGTGATCTTATCACGCAGATAATGTGGAGTGCCAAATGCCTATACAATATCTGTTTCATGGGTACTGGGGCTAAAGGGAAATATTATGTGACAATGATATTTGAAAATGAAATTTGTTTGCTAGGAGATCAAGTCAAATATAAACAGTGGTTAGAAAAGGTATCTAGACTTATAGCTACCTTTAAGCTTAAGCAACTTCAATGAGATCCTATCAATTCAGGTAATACCTATGTATTACCTGAATTGATAGGAAATTTTGATATAGATCAAAATTTATCAGAGCGCCTAGTGATGCGACCATAATTTTTTTTAACGTTATTTTGTAACGAGACGAGCTGGTCGTTTGCTTGATGGTAAGCATAACGCCGGCCCATAACAATTGCAGTGACATCCAGAACTTTGAAACACAAAGGCCTGCGCGGCACTCGTTACCCTGAGACATTAGGTAGTAAGTCTCATAAGCCCAGTAATTTCACTAGCTAGGTACTCTGCTCATCAAACCGGAACACAGTAATGTTGGCACACTACTGCTTGGCGGCAGTCTTCACGAGCAAAGCGGTGGTAACAACCCAGACGGACACTTGCAGAAGAGTTAGTCATACCACTAACTTAAAATATGATTCTTTTTTTTTTTTTTTTTTGTATTTCATTGTAGTGTGCAAATAAAGAGTTTATCTATCTATCTATCTAACCAATGGGTGCATCAAACTAATCGAAACCTGTTTGTGCAAAATTTTTTTCTGATGATTAATCTGGCTCAACGAATTCAACGGGATATTAATTCAGTAAGCATTCTCGATACCTACACAACTGTTAGTGGGCTGTAGAACATTTGGGTTATCTATAGGCTTACAATGTAGGTACCTAAGCCTCCCTTTAGACGATTATTGGTTTAATTGAATAAGAAGAAGAAACTCATTCCCATTTGAAAATAATAATTTTTAATATTTTTTTGTAGATAGTACCTATTCATTAACAATGTAATTTGGTAGTATTTTTAAAATGTAATTTTAATAGGTTTAAAATGTACCTATTGATAATATGTACTTACTAATTGAAGAAAGTAGGCTCAAACGGCAAGGTCATAAAATTGCCGTGCAACTACGCGCCGTAAAAATCTACGACATTAGCAACGCATCGTAGGAACTTCCTATGCGGCGCCGCACTAACAGGTCAGAGTTTTGCCCGTACGCGATTAAAATTTTTCGTTGCGTCAACGCATCGCATTGCGGTGGCGACTTTTTAGATGTGTCGTCGCACCGCAGCGTTGTGGCCTTGCCGTAAGTATATACAAATTGACTAAAGTTACACGCGCGAGTAATTAAAATTATTGCGAAAACATAAAAAAATATTTCAGGTTCTTTTGATGACACAGAGCAATAAACCCACAAAAAATTCCTGGGATTGAACCTGAGAAGCCGTAGAAACGCTTATATAGCTTTCAACAAAAACAAAAGCTCTTTTAACCAAAAAAATATACCTACTCTCAAGAGTCCAGCAGTGGGCATGTATTGCAACATTCCGTGATGAAATGAGCGATGTAGAAGATATGGGTACTGCCGAAGCAGCTAATGTCACTAGAAACTTCCATGACCCCTCATATCTAGCCCAAGTGAAGTAGATTAGGGCGCAGTTCAAAAATACATTCTTGTACTCGCGTCGCGTGCCTATTCTCTACTGACCCCCGTATTTCGGCGATAGCCCAACCCAATGTTCATACTGCATGTTATACCCCATGCAGTGTTCTTGAACTCGTCGTGATATATCACTTTTTACTGAGCTTCTGCTTGGTAAAGTGCGTTTGATACGATGCAATGCAAAGATCATTAGACCAATAGCAAGAGGAAAAAGGAAACCGTTTCTGGAGTTGCGACTTCGACGCAGCTTTAGTGATTGTGGGCCAAGCGGCATGACCAGCAGCGTAAGTAGGTACGAAACTTTTCGATCGATAAAATTCGAAAAAATTGACAGTTTAAATCGATAAAGTGGGTTTTATCGACATTTTATATAATTTATCGAGCCTCGATACAATCGACAAAAGTTATCGGATAGCTAGGTCGAATCCAAAGAGAATATAGAGCTACTACAATACTTTACGATCAGACTGCGGTACTCGCAACATTCGATAAATTTATCGGTTTTTTCGATTCGACAAATTTATCGAACCGATTTCCGTACTTCCGCCGCGGGCCTAAGAAAAGTGGAAATAACTCCGTTTCCGTGCCGTTTGCCATTTCTTTACCCCTTTCCTCATATCCTGCTCATTCCTAAAGAACAGCGGTAAGTTTGACACTTGATAATGATCCCACGTGGGTGTGAATACGGTTTTCGATCGCGGATCTCGCGAGTTGGTACCCATGGTAACCGCCCAGGGAACTCGGTACGATCCGCCGTCAGTATATCCGCAACTACCGGTTGGGCGGCCCGCCCTTGCTCCCCGCCCAAACTGATAGCGTTCGGATTATCGCGATTCAAAAATTCTAATTAAATCTCTCGTGTTGAATTAACTGAATTACAATTTACCTGTTTTAAATTATCCGATGACTGGACAAATAGTGAAATGGAGATTGTTTACTTTGTAAAAGTTTTTTTGTTTTTGAAACCGGAAATATCTGTAATGAACAGTATTGTGTAACCTGACATCTGTTCATAATAATAGTGGTTATTTAATGTTATCTATAATATAATTTTAAAGTGTTTTCGCAAGTACGAGTAGTTCTCATTATTGATACCGATAAGTGTCGTAATTCGCGATTATCAGTGATACATAAATCAGAACTTAAGAGTCGCTTTTAATAGAATACGTTTTAAGTTCACGTGGTAAGGCTTTTAAGTTACCTACATATAAAACGCAGTAGAGCTCGTCCAACTCTAGATTCAACAGGTAGAATTCAAGTTGCTTACATTTGAAAACCTCTATGCGCTGTGGTTAGGTTGATGGGACATTGAATTGCGGGTTTTATTCCGCTACAAGTAAGACATATACATAAGAATACGTGAGCATTTGGTTCGTTTTTGGTTGTTATTGAACCGACCCATTTTTTAGGAAAAAGAATGTATTTTCTTTAAACTCTACTAAGTTAATAGGTTTACAACATTTACAACGAGTCCAAATATGGGGGATAATCTGCTAGTCAAACCTAAAGGCCTGTTCAGAACTAAGCTTTATTTGCTACCGCCTACGCCTCTATGGTAGAGAAACCCTAGTGGGCAGAAAACTTTATACAAATACGGGCGATATATTTCCCTATACTCACAGAGCGAATAACGGTTATGTCCGAAATTTGCTACCAAACTGTGTTGTGCGCAATATCAAGCAAAACCATAAAAAGAAAATCAAAATACCTATTCAGGGAAATTTCTGGGCGTATAAGACTTGAGTGCTGGATGTCTAAGGCTGTAAAGTACCTACCAAAGGAATCTGCCGTAGACGGCTCTGGACCAAGTTGGTAATACCTGCCTGCAAAGCGGAGGCCCCGGGTTCGTTCCCCGGCCGGGTCTTTAGTGTGGTGAGAAGGTGGTGAACACAAAGTTTGGTCTTGGATCTTAGATATATCTGTGTGAGTGTCCAGGCCACCTGCGACATGGAATGAGTGTGTTTTAAGTGCCATTTGACACTTCGAATGGAAAATAAAGAATAAATTTAAAAAAAAGTCGCTTTCGACATCATTAATTGCTAAGAGTAGATGTGACGTGTATCATCAGACCAAAGTCATGTATACCTCTTCTATTTCCTTTGTAAAATAAAAGGCATTTTCCCTTTTACGTCATTCAAATTTCCGCTTAGGACTTATTTTTATCAGATAGTTGATCGATGTTGAGTCAATTTCCGTCCTCGTTATAATCGAAGAGCTCTGATTAACAACATTTGTATCTAACAATAAGTCTATTTCATTAGCTACCTTCTACGTAAATACCTTATTACATAAAGTGAAATTGCTTTTATAAAAGCAGGAAGCCTTTGATCAAAATATAGGGATAAATAATTTATTTAAAACTAGCTGCTGCCCGAGGTTTCACCCGCGTGGAGATATTGTATTTCATTGTTTTAATTTTTATGCGCGAAACCCTAATTCTTTTTCTAAAATAAAAGTAGCCTAAGTTACGCCTTGTAACATCAGCTATCGGCCAGTGAAAGTCCCGTCAAAATCGGCCCAGCCGTTTCGGAGATTACCCGGAACAAACAGATAGACAGACAAAAGTTTTAAAAATGGTTGTTTGACAGCAAAACGTAAAGATGCGTACCTAAACGTATATGATTGTGCAATCCGTATCACCTTTTTGAAAATTAGGCAAGCACAAATTCAGATGGTCTAGCAGCTGCACTGTCAACCAGTCTTATACCATACTTTAAACAACTTCCAAAAAAGGACGAAGTTCGCAATTCTGTTTTTTTTGTTAATTTTACTTATACCGTACTCTTTTTCGCCGCCAATTGTCAACAGATTTAAATGATTTCTTTTTTAATGAGTAGGGTGCCTCAAGGGTTGTCCATTTATAAATTGTACTAACAATAATACTCCTAAGCGGAGATGAAAATTCAAATATCGTGATATTTTTGTCGAAGTTGGTTCGCGCTTTTTATCTAAAAAGATTTATTTGTATGTTACGTGAACATAAACATACTTTTATATATCAACGTAATAGTTGTAGTTAAATAATTCACTTTATAATTAGGCAGTTAATGTATCACGTGCTCGTAAAATATTTTAATGCTGTCTTAAACTAGATGCGAAGGAAACATTCCAGCAAAAACTCTACCTAGCGTTTGACTTAGAAGAAATGAATGAACGGCTCCGTAGCTAAGTTGGTAGTAACCCTGCCTGCAGACCGAGGGGTCCCAGGTTCGATTCCCGGCCGGGGCAGATTTTTTTTATTTTATTTTTTATTTTATTCTATTTGGGGGGCTTACAGCTAACATTGCGATTTACATAGGTAAACAAAACACGGATAGCCATTTACAAGCCTCCACAGTTAACAACACAGTTTTGTGTAAGCATAAAGTTTGTTCTCGGGTCTTGGATGTTTGTGATGTGTATCTGTGTGTGACCATGCCACCTGCGACACAGTGAATCCTAGTGCGGGGGTATGAGTGTAAGCGTTTATAAAAAAAATTGACGAATGGTTATGAAGTGGAAGACTATTTATTTCAATGATAAAGGGTCAGAAAAGATGAGAGAATGTGGCCGAGTATACGTGCGACTTTCAATCCTATACGCACCATGATTAGAATCGTGGCTCGGGACCACACCTATGACACAGAACCCTACCCCACCGACCCTACAGACCCTACCGAACCCTACAGAACTACTCTATGACTTAAATATCAAGTTATGTACGGATTTACCACACTCACTCTAAAACGGTGAAGTAAAACATTTGAGGAAACCCGCAATTCAAGAACCACAAAATTCGAGGACATGTTCACTAAGCTGCACTTGGCCCGTGTGGTGAATTATGGTCCATTATGCTCTCTCTCTCTCTCTCTCTCTCTCTCTCTCTCTCTGAGAAAAGGCCGGTATCGCAGCAGTGGGAGCGTAATAAGTTTGATGCAGATCTTCTTGAATCTTTTTAGGACAGATAAGAGATCTGTCCCAAGAAGAATTGGCCGAGATAATAGATTAGAATATAATAGAAATAGAAGAGAGAATAGATAGTTATATTGAAAAACGAAATAATTTATTGGCATAATAACTTTTTGTACACATTTTCAGTGAACCCGTGCTCACGAACGAGAGAAAATTGTGTTTCAGAAACTAGTGGGTTCTCACATAAGTAGACGTTACTAATTATAGTATGGTAGTATAGTACATGGGTATTAACCCATGTTTCGAGTACAATAGGTACAATCAAAACGAATCTACCTAAACTATTTTATTTTATTTGACAATATGTTAACAGTGAAATTGGTACAAATCTCACACAAGTACCAAAAGTAAAAAAAATATCTTCAAAAAATATCTTATTTTTTTGCCAAATAACGCACTTACTAATTTTCATCGTCGTACCAAGGCACCTTTTTATCAAAAGTGCTGTACCTAGGTATAGTAGGAAAAAATGTGATTTGTAATAAACTATAGGTTCATAACATTGTATCCAAACCGGTCACCCTTCAGACAGTACTATAATATTATTATGAATTTGCGTACGTATTCGTTCTCATTATTACGTTATGTAAATCCTTGCTGACCCTAAAATATTCGACTACCCAGATATTTTACCGTCAGTGCGGTAAAGAAACATGTTACAATGATACAGTTTTCTCAGTAAAAAAGGTAGACTAAACCCAGCTGAATGATTATTACCAAAATAAATGCTTAACAAACTTCTTCACTTATAAAGCTAGGTATATAGATTCTGACCGATGCGATGGCCTATATAAATCTGGCGAGTGGTATATTAATTTAATAAATGGGTTTGTTTATGGCTTCAGACACTTTCATGTTTGTTTCGCATAGATTGTCCATCAAGTTCGTTCGCGACACGCAGTGATGACAGTTTTATATGTAGAAGGTAGAACATCTGAACCTGCACCCAGGTTACTTAGCCTATTTTAAAGGTATTACAACGAGGAACGCTACAAAGAGGTTTCGATCTCT
Source organism: Crocallis elinguaria (assembly GCA_907269065.1). Taxonomy (NCBI): domain Eukaryota; kingdom Metazoa; phylum Arthropoda; class Insecta; order Lepidoptera; family Geometridae; genus Crocallis; species Crocallis elinguaria. The sequence continues at coordinate 3,626,577 of OU026070.1, read as the reverse complement.
GGCTTCTCAGTTTTATCACCGAACATCTCGCAATTGAGAAAAAGCTCATCCACATAGGTATTGTAGTTTTTTGGACGTCCCATATTACTAATTTTACAAGATTGTTTCTGCCACGTATCTGTAAACGCATGCGCATGCCACGAATACGCTTTTGCCTAAGGTTTCCCTCACAACTACAATCTGAACTGTTTTAAGAGAAGTGTGGAGAGATTCCTCGCAGAGAAGTCTAGCAACGCGGTATTGGAGACGTTCATATAAGGCGGAAGTGGTCACTCAAACATCAGGTGGCGTTTGGTTGTTTGCCACTCATAAGTATAAAAAAATATGCTTACGATTCACATTGTGCGGGATGTGTTCACATCCCGCACAATCATCATGGTATTATTAAAATCACGAGTCTCTAAACAATCTACGGTGACATAGAAGAAATCGCGCTTTATTAAAAATACCGCTTTAGAACTAGTATAGCAATTAGTATAACATATCTATAAATAGGAACTAATTGATATAAATGATTTATGTAGTACTACCTTACCCGGCCTTGACCTGTTGATGTTTGCATTGATAGCATAACCAAGATTATATTATATTTTTATCAAGAAGGGCAAATATTGAACCTTTTCTACATAAACGCCTTGAAGTATTATACTCCAATTTCCAGAATTTCATTTGGCTTTTCTACGAATTTGGCTCTGGTTTCTTACTTACTGTTGGGGGCCTTTGGTAGCTTGAATCCTAAATAAAAGGCTTAAATACACTTAACATGATTGTTTAAGTAAACACGTAGTTATCTAATTAGGTTCAACTTTTGATTTATACTTTCTTGCTAACGAATTTCTTGTTCTTCTTTCGCACGGTTGTTAGTGGAAAGGGTTGACTAAAAACATTTAACTTTCACGAGGGCTCTCCTAGGGCTCATGTTTTCTTTACTAAATGATAAACCTTGAATGAGGCTCCTCAAGTGTTCTAGAAGATAGATAGATAACACTTTATTGCACGATAAGGAAAAAAATTTCAAAAGCTCTTACAAATTATTACAATCGGCGGAAGACATCTATAACCTAAAAGTGCTGGCCGACACGACAGGTCGAAATCTATATATCAACGAATTTACAGTACCTACCTATTTTGCATTTGATTCTCCATTGTAGTGACTAATAATACTGTAGGTACACGAGCTAATATCTCGTGTAGGTTTATATCTTATGTAGGTTTAAGTTGTGTACAGTTTAGAATGCTTTTTACGAACCTTAGAGTACCTATTTGAGAGAAGTCTCATCTTTTGGATAAAGTCTTATGATAACTCGATAATTAATCAACAGTGACGGTTTTTCACTTTTTCGAAGGGCAATTGTTATTAATCTAGTGTAAACGTATTATTAAAAAGTTTCGCATTTTAAATAGTCTCCCTCGTGTTTTAATAATTAAACACAACTTTAGAATAGATAAAAAAGTTGAAAAGTGATTGCGATTTGTGTGACGAAGTGATAATAAACAAAAACACAGTGATTGAGTGACAGCGCAGTGATGTAGACGTCATAATGAAGCTATGGCAATTAACATTGTATTGTGCTGTATTACTGGTGAAACTGTCAAACGCCCGTACGGAAATCCGAATTCCCCTGTTACCCGGGAAAAGTGTGATCAGCCTTATTCCAGAGCTGTTTGGGTTTTCCGGGACGGCCGCGCCCGTGACCGCAGGCTTGTTAAATCCCGGATTAAAGACCTCGGAATCCGCTGACAAATACGCTATTACGTCAGATGAACCCCGAACCGAGCCCATCACTACGTCTGAGGTGAGTTGTTATTTTCATACCATCACTAATGAGTGTTCAGAATAGATAACGATTTTGTTATTATGTTCTATATGCTTGCGTTTGATCTGTCACATTTGTTATGTAACTTAGTAACAAGAGAAAATTAGGCACGCTTGTCCAAATGAATGCAGTAGGTACTTACCTACCAAGAAGTTTTAAGTTAGTAAAGACTTTTTTTAAGTTTTAAGACTGATAAACTGTGTTGTCTGGGTTGGTAGACACTCGTGTGGATTCTGGCGCTCCAAACATAAGAGCAAGAGAGAGAATAGATTTTAGACCTGTCAGAGTAATCCATTCGAGTGTATCTTTATATAGAGTAAATTTAACGGCAATGAAATTAATGGCATCTTTAGTTTGTCAAAGGTGGAAGATATTTGACAGCTCTAAACTTATCTTTAGACCTATCAAATATATTTCATCCCTCTCTCATGTTTTATATTGAAAAGAGAGAGTGAAAATAAAATAAGGTCTAGATTTTTGACTCCAGTTAACTGACCTCACTCTATCCCCACACGTATTTTATTGTTACCTAATATAAATTGTCTCTCCAATCTCTACTAGCTAAATTGTACTTTATATGTTTTTGCACTTTACATTCTAAATGAGATAGAGTAAGTAACACTTACATGAGGTTCTTTTTTTATATATTGCTTGTCGTTTCCGTGATGGTAAGTAAGGACCAACATACCTACAACTTTTTTTTTATTTCTTTTTTATTTAATTTATTTTGCTCTGCAGGCTCCAGGGCTCGCACCTTTTGTTTGATATTTACATGATTGTATACTTGAAAAATTTCTTACTTATCATCAATTTAACAAAAGTAACTTACTCCGAAAGCCTAACTAAGGCTGAGATTCAGAGACGAATCTAAGCGTGGACTCACGCTTCCATACGTCAAAATTCTATACAGTTTTGACATATGGAAGCCAAAGTCTACGCTTAGAATCGTCTCTGAATCTTAGCCTAAGTGTCGTACACATAACATATACTATATATATATAGTTTTATATAAATACAAGTATTACAAACTAGAATACTGAATTGAGTACACAATCGGAGCGGACGAGATCCCACAAGCAGCACCTACATACCTACAACTTAAGAAGCGCGGCCTTGTAGGACTTTCAGAAAGTATTAGAAATTTCTGTTTTTCACCAGTAGAGCTTCTTCTACGATCCCAATTATTTTATTTCAGACAAAATGGTGTGATATAGCGTAGGCAGCGCTTACGTACGTTAATATAAACACAGACGGCACATAATCCAATATATATTTTTATATTGGATAGCTATAGTACCTACTTACGTATTTTCATTTACGATAGACTCTTAGTTTCACATTTTTGTAGTAGACATGATCAATCAAAATGATCCATTCTAAAAAATCACCACATTACACCGAGTTTAACTGGAAGATTGATTTATAGCATTAAGTTGGCCTATGTACCTTCCACTTTGATTATGTAATAAAGAATTTTCTGTGTCTATCTATCAATTATTCTGATGAAGAAATTCAGCCGCAAAGCAGTGTGCTTACATGCGTTACCAAAAATGTCAGTGAAATTACTTTGAATATGAGAATTCGAGCGCACGGCAATTGTTACAGGTAGATGCACCACCTGCGGCGCAAGTAGGTACGGAAGTTGGTTCGATAAACTTGTCGAATCGAAAAAACTGATAAATTTATCGAATGTTGGGATTACTGAAGTCTGATCGTAAAGAATTGTAGTAGCTCTATATTCTCTTTGGATTCGACCTAGCTATTCGATAACCTTTGACAGTGGTATCGAGGCTCAATAAATTATATAAAAAATCGATTTTAATATCGATTCGAATTTTGTCGATCGATAAGATCCGTACTTGCGCCGCTGGCTCTCTATAGACAAAAGCCACGCGCTTCTTTTTCCACTCACGCTTCAATTTATATAATAATTGCTCATTGCGCAGTTATAAATAATACCAACATATTATTATTATGTTTTTTAAACTTAAAAGGTTAGCTACATTTCAATAAAAAACTAAGAATTTATCAATTAAAAACAAAATTAAACAAAACCTTATAAATAACAACATGTTAACGCCAAAAAAACGGTAGATCACTGCTTATTGTCATCTTGTCAATCCATCAAAATTTTATCTTATTATGACTATGCCATAACACGCAAATGGTTTATCCAATATCTCGAAAATATTCTCGCGTCGGCTGCCAGACTCAATATGATTTAGGTGTTATATTTTTTGACCTATTCATCATTTTGTTGTTTACATACTGTATGAGAAGCACGCGTCATATTCGTTAACTTTCTGGAGCTTCCATTTTCGGTGGCAAAAAGTCAACATACTATTATAATAAAAGTAGCTGCTGCCCGCGGTTTCAGCCGCGCGGAGATATTGGATTTCATGGTTTTCATTTTTTTTTGCGCGGAACCCTAACTCTTTTTGTAAAATAAAATTAGCCTAAGTTAAGTCAGTCCCTGCCAGTGAAAATCCCGTCAAAATCGGCCCAGCCGTTTCGGAGATTACCCGAAACAAACAGACAGACAGACAATTTTTTTTGTTATAGGTACCGTATATACTTTCATATGCATTTGGTAAAAAGCTGTTATTTTGATATTACACCGAATTACTACCGTATTACTTTGGACACCGAAAATTCTAGTATAAGTTAAGTGTACTGTTTAACGTGTTTAATTATAAAAAAGAAAATCCTTACTATACTAAATGCGAAAGTCTGTTTGTAAGTTTGTTGGCTTGTTCTTCTATCATGCAGCAACGGATCGACGTGAGTTTTGGCATAGATATAGTTTATGGAGACTGGGGCTACTTTATAACCCGGAAAACTGCAAGGGTCCTGTGGGAAAACGGGTGAAACCGCGTACAGAAGCTAGTTTGTAATATATGAGCGTTTATATCTATATAGATACACACTACATACATACATATTTATATACATACATACTACAATATTAGTATAGTATAAAATAAAGTAAAGCAGTGAAGTTTGTAAGTTTTTTGATTTGTTTGTTACCGCTAATCTCTGGAAACTTGTTCAATTCTATAAATTCTTGCACTATTAGTAAGCTACATTTTCCCTGAGTGCTACAGGCTACATTTTATTCTAATTCCACGCGTACGAAGCCTCGGGCAGACGCTAGTTTCATAATATAACGTAATCGGTCATTTTCAGCCTTCCTATTTCTGTATGCAGATGTTACCACTTCCCATCGGTTGGTACAGATTTAGACGTAATAATAAAACGTGGACATTGTTTAGGAAACACTATCAGTCTTACCGCAAAAAAATTAAACACACTCTAACCACGTGTTAAACTACATCTAACCCCTAAACATGCCTTATTCGCGTGTCACAAATTTTGATTTAAGTAGTGTCTAATTCCATTTTTGTGTGACATTTCTAATCATTTTAGAGTTTATCTTTAAACAATGTCTAGCTAAACATGCGTCTAAAAGTGTTTTATGTCTATCTTAAACTATAAGAGAATCGCGGCTACGCCCACCGAAAAAAAACCGTAAGTTACTCCTTATAACATCAGCTATCTACTAGTGAAAGTCCCCTCAAAATCGCTCAAGCTGTTTCAGAGATGCGAAAGTGTGTTTGTTAGTTCGTCCTCTCACGTAAACAACGGGCAACGGATTTTCGTGATTTCTTGCATAGGGATATTCATTTCCTAATAACACTAGAGATACTGTAGGCCGAAGAGCATACACATACATACGCACATACTACTTTTTTCTGTAACAAAGCACTTCTCCTGTGGGAATCTTCACGCGAGTGAAACCGAAGGCACCAGCTTGTCTATGATAGAAATATTAATTGAAATTCTTTAAGGCTAAAAAGCTTAATTTGGTGTAAAACCAATAATTGACATAATAATAATTACTGACACAGATCCATTTAAATTTAATAGCATGGTAATAGAACGAAAGACATGTGCGTAAGAAGCATTGTATATTTGGAATTATAAATAAACTAGACAGATACTTAATAAAGTGATTAACTTATCACCACTTTATCAAAATGATAAACGGAATACGATTGCCGAAACTATTGATTTGAAATGCCATTATTGATTTTTTTACCCTCGACGCAATAAGGAGCTGTGTTTTAAGTATGTGTGTCTGATGTGGCATTGTACCTCCTAAACGATTTTGATTTAGTTTTCTTTGTTTGAAAGGTGGTTAGATCGAGAGTGTTCTTAGTTATGATTCAAGAAAATCTGTTCAGCTGTTTGAAAATAATCGGCTCTTTTATTTTATACAATTTCCCAGTGTCTCGACAAAACCATTTGTCATATTATTTTATTAAATGATTTCGGTCATCCGTCTGTTTTCCATTAGTATAACAGAGCTACGGTATTTCTTGATGGGATCGGGACAAAGCTGACATTTTCTGATATGCTGAAATTTGGCATAGACGTTACAAAATATCACGGTAAAAGTTATGAAGCCAATTACGGAAACAAAAACCTTAAAAAAATGTACTAAACATATGTATTCAAATTCATAATTCTTTATTCACATGGGAGCTTTTATGACAGTTAAAATAAATGACTCTAAACGCTCGTTCTAAATAGGTATAGACCGATCAAGAGGAAGGGAAGGGGAACAGGTATCTTCTGGGCAAACGTGCTACATCGTCGACCGCGTCGTCGCTTAACATCAGGTGAGACAGCGGTCAAACGCAAGCCCATTAGCAATAAAAAAAAAATCTCTTTGGCATTATTTTCAAACAAAATTTTAACAATGTTTCTAATGCTGAGAATCATGTTTAAAATTTAAGTGTCGCCAATGGGCCCCTGAATTGTTTGGCTCCATCATGCATACTTGACATAGGTACCTATTCCACTAATACAAACTGCTAGGCTTCCAGCTACGTGCCGCAAGGCATAGAAACTACAGCTGAAATAATTTCAATTAGGTACTCATTAACGCTTACTCACGTGAATAACCAATACTGGTAATCTTATCTCTAGTGCTCTATCTATCGAACGTCAGCGTTACTAAAGCCCGGAACGAGCATTATCGACAGATTGAACCGAATATGATAAACCAACCGATATCGTAATCGGAAAACAATTCATCTATTTGCGTTCGAACGAAGGAAGTTCCTTCTTCAATCAGTGCCGTGACTTCTCGCGGATCGATGAGAAATCGATTTTTTCCTAAATCAGAACAAGCTGGTTCTATATAAACATAACGCGCATATTCGATTTTTAAAACATTTTTTTTAATTTAGTTTTTTATAAGCATCGTTTTTGCAGTTATACAAATAGAAATAAAGCAATCGATTTTTAAATCTTTTTTTTTTGTGTATTTGTGAGTTTATGTTATGACTGTTATGAGCAGTGTTTAGTGATAAGTGTGAAACAAAAATGTGTAGTGTTTCTGGTGTTATAAATTTGAATGGAGTTTGTTTTCATTGTGTAGTGTTTCTAGCTCTTTTGTCGTGTTCGCGATGTCTGCCTCAGAACGGTTTCCCGGAAAAGTCTCGCGGGATTCCGGGAAATTGGGGTGAAAATCCTGGAAGGCAGACCCGCCCGTATATATACCGACCTTATTATGTAAGTGTGTACAACGAGAACCTGTTGCGATTCGAGGTTCAAGAATTGCGTTTTGCGCTGAAACAATGTGAGATTAACTAAGTTTATTACATTTTATGTTGGAACTAAGAAACTATTGCAATATTATAAATCATTAATACAACTAGGTATATAATTTTCATGAAAATTATATACCTAGTTGTATTAATGATTTATACGCAAAATTGTGCGCGGGCTCTTTTCTGCTTTTTACTCCGTATGTCGGCTCTTTTAGTACTTATTATTTTTGACCCAATTTAGATTGAATTCAATGCTGCATCCAAATAATTAATCGTTTGCGTAACTTTAACCTTCTTAAGAACGCGGAATGCTTTTTATCACGCTTATAATTATTACGTTTGTCGTACAAGGCTGTTTTATTTGCAAAACGTAACATTTTTAATGAAAATTATGATTTTTCGTCAGAGCCTAAGCACTGAAAACCGCTTCCATTTGTGATAACATGTTTATCGAACAAACTTGGACAGATTCGAAAAGCTTTGGAAACATTAGTTAAATTAAAAAAAAAAGTAGGTTGTTTACTTTTACGCTTTTCAAACGTTTACTAATACATATAAATAAAATTAAAGTGTCTCTTTGTAATGTCAAAATAACAATCGTGGATAAATATATTTTTTACACGACCGCAAAAAAAGGGGAGCAATGTTTTTAGGGTTCACGTATGTATGTTTGTGAGTTTCTTTATTCCACCATAACTTTGAAATGCCTTTGATGACCGCCATTGTCATAGGTGACCTTAGAAAAAAGACCAGAGACAATTTTTTTTTAAGTTAAATAATTGAAATATAATGTGGTTATCGCCTAATATATTATTACACCTGTCTATTTTATTCTATTGGATAAAGAGAAAAGCGGGTCGTTTGTCTGATAGTAAGCTTAACGGCAGCCCATAACAATTGCAGTGCCAGTCAGAGCTATGTAACACAAAGGCCTGCGCGGCACTGCAGTGTGCTTGTTACCAGGGTAACGAGATATTAAGCCGGTTACAGATTATTTGCAACATCTAATGCAACGTAATGCAACATTTTCCACAGGTTTTATTGAGTTCACGGTCGCCCTAAATACAAATGCGCGCTGCACGTTGCGCGCATTTTATGTTTTTGTTTTTGTGTTTGATGTTGTGTCACAAAGAGTCTGTAACTGGTTTTATGTATTATGTTGTCATGAAAAGTGAATTTGAATATTTAACAGCTATGAAAAAGATTGAAACGAAAACCGTGGTGCAATTGCGTTTTCTGCATGGATTCTCACTACAAGATTGTACCAAACTTTTAAATTACCCAATCACTTATTCAGTCTAAACACACCTGGCTACGAATCTATACGTCTTGCAGCGTTTTTAATCAACATTAGGTACATCTGGCTTACGTAAACTGAACGTGTATCTGCGCGGAAAGTCGGAAAATATAACAATGCATTGCGAAGCGAGGTGAAGAGCGTCATAAAAATACTTTTTACTCTCTTCTCGAAAACGAGGACTGTTCACACTTGAAATTTACAGGTACAAAATTAGCGGTATTAAACACCGGTATCATAGTATTGGCCTTTTATTAGATGTGTAGCTAAAATGCAGTAAAACATTCTAAGGTACTATTTCTTTCCAAATACGTTAGAGTAAAGTAGCACAAGTGCTATCTATAAAGATTACATGAACAGAGTGTCTTCGCCTTAATAGAGACTGTAAGAAAAGTGTTATTGGACACTTTCTTTAATATCGATCTAGAAGTTTAAGTTAAATGTAAATTGCTTATTAGCCTAATTCTTTGGCTAGATTGTAATATAAATAGGGTTAATTAAATAATTAGCGCGAAGGAAGGAAAAAAAACTTCTTTCCAAAAAAGACAAAAAACCTCAGGGATCAAAAATTAGGCCAATTAGTTATCAATATCTTTGCAATCAGTGGCCTTACCGGATAATAACAATCGCCTTCGTTTTCGACTACAACCCTATTAACTAGTCTTGCTATAAGTTTTCGTTCTATAACGAACGATATTAAATGAACAAATGAACTCTCTATTAAATGAACTCTAGACGCTTCCAGCCGAAGACTAGACAACTGGTTTTGATCGGGTTGTGGTTGAAAACGAAGACGATTTTACTAGCCGGTAAGGCAGCAGTTTATTTATTTATCAAGAGACGAACCGGCGATATCTTTAAAAATAGTAACATATCAGATATTATGTTTGTTATGTGATCTTGATTTGTATCTATGTGATATTTAGAAACCCTTTGCTTTACCATTATACAATTGGGTAATACCTAATACCGTTAGGTTATTCAGTCCTTTTATCAAATATACTTTATTCCTGGTTAGGTTATTCAGTCCTTTTATCAAACATACTATATTCCTAGACGTTTCATAAATAATGAATAGACCTTTGAGTCTGCCGTCTTTCTAGATTCTTCTGGCATCAACTTTTCGACATTTTTCGTGAAATAATAGTGTATGTTTTGTAATGTAAAAATAATACTAGCTATCGTACTTAATGAGCTTTTAACCAACTTCAAGAAAAGGAGGAGGTTCTCAATTCATCTGTATGTTTTTTGTGACGATATTACTCTATTTCTCCGCCAATTGTATATCGATATGAGTAGGCTACATATGTCAAGGGTGGTTTATAAATAAATTATATGAAACCCCTTGTATGCCGCAAAACCCCTGTTATGCAAATATGAGGGTGGAAACATTTAAAAAAAAATTACAAAAGAAATCACTTTTTGCAGACAAAACTAAAAAAATCAAATAAAATGCCATCCTTTTTAGTACAATAAATTAATAAATTATATCTTTGACTTTACTTTTTTACCGACAGACTGCTACTACATAAAATAATACTACTAATTCATGTACCGTACGTACATCTATACGTTACACAATACCTACTATACTACAATATTATCTATGTTACCATTATAAAAACCATTGTAAAAACCTTTATAGGTAGGCCTATAGAAAATTGTTTAATATTCACTGTAAAACACAAAAATCAGCTCTTCCACTTTTCTGAACCAACACACCACATCGATTCAGCAAATGCTTACCAAAAGGAAGGCTTGTCGGTCGGGCCGAGTTGTTGATTCTACAATTTGCTCTGTTTACCCACCGACAGACAGGTAAGCGGTAAGTATCAATCAATAGAGCCCTCTGAGGTATTTGCTCTGTTTGACTAGTAGTGAGATTCTACCTGTCTTTTTTGTAAGATTATTGGAAAGACTAGCTGCTGTCCACGGTTTTACCTGCGTGGGGATTACTAGAACCGTCAGTTTCTTCAGGATAAAGCCTAATTTAGTCTCTGGCTCAATCAATCATTAAATTGTTGACTACTATACCTAATTAATAATTGTAATTAATTGTAAACAGCGCAATGTAGCGCCGTATAGGCCTTTATTTTTCAAAGTTCTGAGTGGAAATGCAATCACAGGCAAACTCGTCTCGTTATCCAATAGTACAAAAAAACATATGTCTATTGTGAAAAAACATATTGACAACATTTTTTGTTTAATATCTGCATGCATGACCATGTATATATTATAATAATTGCACGTGTTTTTAAAATATTTCATTATCTTATCTCTGTTACAAGTACTACTAATTCTTGCTTATTTCAAAACACGTAAATATGCCCCTTATTTTCCTACACAAAGTGAAAGATATTCATTTCAGCCTACAACGCCGTACATAGGCGTTGAAGAAACAAGCGTGGCCGAAATACGAAAGAAAATATTGTTTACGATTTTCAATTGTTTACAAATACTCATTGCTGGAGCCCCTTTGTTAACCGCGAAAACGTCAGAGGATTAAATAGATAGGGGTTCTGAGAATCACCTAGGTATATATCAAGAACTAAACGTATACGTTACTGGCAACACAAACTACGAAACAATAGAAATGGTAGTTAAAACGTACGCGCTGTTGATTACGTCATAACAATCTATTTTTAACTTGTCAACGTATTGCATCTTGTAGTGTGATGAGCTTTCGAAAATGTTGCTGGTGTTGTCATGTTGTGATATCTACTGTAAAGCTTGTCATTTCGCTGAATTCCATGAATAAGCTTGTCATTTTTAACGAAAGAATAAAAGGTGGAGGTTTTCAATTTTTTTTACGCTACCAACTGGTAGTGGGCTAGAACATTTGGATTATTTATAGGCCTACTTGGGCTTGTAGATTATCCGACTGTTTTTGTAGCTAGCTAGGTTAGATGTAGAGTTTATTTATGTATTATCTATTAATAAAGACATTAAGCCCGTAAAAAAAAATTTTTATTAGGTCATATTTTATCTAGGTATGACCAGTATTGATCAAGCTTAACTTTTTACTGAGTAGTCCAATTTCGCGATTCTTTTTCATTGGATAGGGTACTTCGAAGTACCAAATCAATTTATTTATTTATTTATTTTATTTTATTGCACACATACATTCAACTTATACATAAGCGTAAACATATTTAAAAAAATCGGTCTTCCGGCCGCTACCTATATTATTTTAGCTTTTAGATTCTCCTTCTAAATTAATCTGTTTATGCGTGGCTGAAGCTCTGCAATTTCCCTCAAAGAACAACGTATTTTCCCAATATATATAAAGTACCACCCTCATGTATTATCTATGCTAGAGACAAGTTTAAGTTGATCCTGCTTTGTTATTGCGTCTCTACCGACTAGAGCTTAGGATGAAATGTATGTTTTCTAAAGCCATCCTCTTCGGCTTAGGGCAAGAGCAAAAACATTTATTTATATTTTAATAATGTTAATATTTTTTTTCCTATAAACACCTACGATATCCTACGTAGGTACCTACTTAGCTTTTAATTTAATACACATAATGGACAAAATGGTGTTGGTTTTGTACTTGACACTTATTTCACTTCAAAATACTTATTCTTTTAAAGCAAAAATCGGTCGTCAGATGTGGCAACTCTGAATCACGTCATGCTAAAGGAGGTTATGATCAAAGAAAGCCGGGGTACCAAGGGGAAGCTAATGGAGGGATGTTGATAGATTAGTTGTTAGTGGTGTTAATACAGTCTCAGGATGTCTAACATCAAAAGTCAGTTCTAAAGTTTTCACCGCATGAGAAATATCGCTGCAGGATGATTGGTTTGACTCATCACGGGGTACTATTTCGGATACGAAGAAATCGACAGTATCTGACCCTGCTCTCTGTCTTTGTATTGTATTTATTCAGTAACAACCTACATTGTTTATGAATGTTTAGTAAAGAATCTAAATAAATACCTAATCATTTCTAAACCTAATATTAAAATGTATTAGTACAAAAAAGGTTTAAATTATTGATTAATTACATAGTATGTATAACGTTAAGTCAATAATATAATGATAATTAAATTATTAAGAGAGAGAAAAAATAGAATTATACAAGCTTACACAAATGCTTGGTGAAGTACCTAATTCTAATTGGGTACTACACATACACACACACATACAAAGATACACATACTCTCACACAGATACACATTCCCAAACAGACACACACACACTCTCGCTCTCTCACACACACACCCACACACACGCACACACAAACATCTAAAAACATAAAATAATACAACTGTTTCTCCTTTTGTTCCAGGACACAGGTCCGGAGCCCCCGGATCGTTATCCAGTGCAGCACGCAGGCCTGCCACATGGACTGGCGGTGTATCCACTGCCACTCAAGGACTCTTACCACGAGCTTAAGTTCAACGTCTCTTGGCAGCATCCCATTGGTAAATACGTTTATTACATAAAGAAAACAATTATAATGTTTTCTCCCACTTGCTCGGAAATAGTTTCATTATGATATTATTATTCACATTATTATTATTTTATTATTCATATCAAAGGCACAAAACCGCGAGCCTCTAGATGAGGCTAATCTTTATTAGGTTACTAGTAACCTAATAAAGATTGAAGTGCGATTACGCAAACACATTAAATAGGTCGCGAGATTGACGTCAAAGAGGTCGAAACTCGACACCTTATGAACTTCGGCGTATAAAACAAGTATTAGATTAGGGGCTTGGTTGACGCCAGGGCTGTTTGCTGAAGTAGGTAAACCAATTTAGAGTTCTGGTTGGTTTGTGGAAACAAGTAGCCGTGATTATTGACCTTTAAGTTTTGAGATCCGTTTTGGAAAGTTTACATCGTTAAATTTAACCAACAGAGTAGATGTAAGCGGGAGCACATCATCTAGGGTTCGATAGAATTGGATTACACGGGTTAGTTGTGGGCATACGGTCTCTGGCATATTTTTCAGCTAATTACATCAGCTAACCTATAAAACAGTTGATAGTTCACGAACCTATAGATAAACCAAATGTCCTACAAAAACAGTTGGTGGTCCACGAACCTATAGATATCTAATCCAAATATCCTACAAAAACAGTTGGTAGTCCACGAACCTATAGATAATCCAAATATCCTACAAAAACAGTTGATAGTCCACGAACCTATAGATAATCCAAATATCCTAAAAAACAGTTGGTAGTCCAAGAACCTATAGATAATCCAAATGTCCTACAAAAACAATTGGTATTCCACGAACCTATAGATAATCCAAATGTCCTACAAAACAGTTGATAGTCCACGAACCTATAGATTATCCAAATGTCCTACAAAAACAGTTGGTTGTCCACGAACCTATAGATAATCCAAATGTTCTAGCCCATTTCCAATTGGCAGCGTACCCAGCTCGCTGGTGGCACCGCTGTTGAATGGCAAATCTGATGCGTTGTGCCACAAAGTAACTAGACCCCTCGCGTCGACCAGGTTTTCCGACAAGGTACTTTGACGAGTTTTTCAATATCTGCGCATTCCTTCTGTGTTTTCTAGCTACCAATACTGTTGTACTGACGAATTCTCTCCGAAATTTCTGATCTATTTATATCGCATCTCCTTATTTCCATCTGTCAGCGCTAGGATTAGAAATGCTCTCATCATAGTATACTTGATTATGATATACCTATACATAATCGATCAATGTGGTTGGTAAATAAATATTTACTTTGATTCATACTGTTGATTCCCTATTAGCTATATGAAGATTTTTTGATAACGAGACGAGCTGGACGTTTTCCTGATAGTAAGCATAACACCGGCCCATTACAGTTGCAGTGGCGCTCAACATTTTGAAACAAAGGCTTGCGCGGCACTGCAGTTCGCTCGGTACTCTGAGACATTAGGTATTAAGTCTCTGTCCAGTAATTTCACTGACTACTTTGCTCATCAAACCGGAACACAATATTTCTTGCACATTAAGTACTGCTTGGTGGCAGACAAGCAAAGCGGTGGTACCATCCCAGATAGACACTTGCAAAAGAGTTAGTCCTACCACCTAGAAAAAAAATACTTTGTTATACTGTTGGTTCTATATTGACTATTTGAAGGTTTTTTTATTTATTTTTGATAACGAGACGAGTGAGTCGTTTACTTACCTGATGATAAGCGTAACGCAAGCCCATAACAAATGCAGTGGCGTTCAGAATTTTGAAAAACAAAGGCCCGCGCTTTTCGCTCGTTATTATACCCTTTTTTGTGGTAAGATCGTCAGTCTTTTTTTTTTTTTTTTATTATTTAATTATTATACTCTGCAAGCTCCAGGGCTCGCACCCTTTTTTTGCTGTATAAGTAAGATCGTCAGTCTCATAAGCCCAGTAATTTCACTGACTACTTGGCTAATCAAACAGCAACAAAGTAATCAGCGAAATTGCTGGTTCTCATGGTAACGAGCGCACTGTTCAAATCACAGAGATCTGTGGTTCAAATGCATGCAGTTGTTATGGGCTAGCATTATAGACTCTTTCAAAATGTTTACATTTTACTACACTGCTCTCTTTAGAGGCGGTGTACCGTTTTATTAATGTTGATTAAAAATAGAAGCAGCTTTTTAGCGGAATTACATCTCTTGTTTCCGTCACTCAACGCCTAGATATTAATTATATAAGTTAGAAAATACCCGTCATATTACACTCGGCTACACACGATCAATCAGTCTAAATCCCAAACAAGTTGATTAATTGTTTAGTTATTTATGTTATATTAAACTATGTTTTTGCAAGTTTAACCTCGTTTCACACACTCTTCTTTTACTATTTTCATGTCTGGTCTATGGCGATCTAGTTCAACGCAATGTAGGCGTGTGATGTAGTCGTATCAAGATGAAGTCATAAGGATTCTAACCCGTTTTTTTAATTTTCGATAGGTTCTACATATGGATTGAGTAGACATTAGAGTATGAGAATTTTGAGTACGCAGATTCTTAGTTTTGAACATTCTGCGTAATGTTATATGTTTAACCGGATTCACTTACGTGGTTCAGTTTACCACGTAAGTGAATCCGGTTAAATATATATAAATATGAGTAATACTTACGAAAGTTTTAATCAAAAAATTCTGCGTAATGAACGTTTTGAGTTTTGAACATTCTGCGTAATTGAACGTTCTGCGTTTTGTACATTTTGCTATTTGAACAATTTTGACTTATATCTATTTACCATCTTCGTTCACATTTCAAAAAGTAGTTAAAGTAGGTACTTATCGCGAATAAAAAAACTGTGAAACTTAGTTAGGGCTGATGTTTGATGGCTTTAATTTTAGTAACTTTTAAACTTTCGCGATTCGATAACAAACTTAAATTTCTTTTTCCTCATCATCAGCGTTTTACGCTCCCATTGCTGGGATACCTGATTTATGGTCTTACACAAAAAATTAAACACACTTTACACCTGTGTTAAACATTGTGTAACTCCTAAACATGCCTTATTCGCGTGTTTAAATATGAGCAACCACAAATCCTGTTTTAAATATTGTCTAACCGTTGCCTAACTCAATTCTGTTGTGACATTTTAGACGTTTATCTTTAGACACTGTCTAGCTAAATGGGTGTCTAAAAGGGGTTTTTTTGTAGTAATTCGGTCAATGTTAAAAAGCCTGTTTAAAAAATCCTGGTACAAATTAATTCTAGAAACAGTTTTCATCATTTAAATTCCGGTGTTCAAATTTTCCTGTACATGAATATTTCCACCTAATTTCTTTCTGTTCATGATTCCGGACGTCCATTCTGACGGAAATTCGTGTTTTGACTTTTGACGTAAATATTTTCGCCAAGCGCTTCGTACAGCGCATATTTATGTCGGTCCGGACCCGGGTTAAGACACTATTGAAATGTTTGTGGTAGTTAGTCCGAACACCGATCTGTAGATCGACGTATAATACGAATATATACAACGCTTGAGTACAAAACAGATATTTGCTAGTGTGAGGACTAACTCTTCTGCGAGTGTCCGTCTAGGTTGTTACCACCGCTTTGTGAGTGAAGTCTGCCGCCAAGCAGTAGTGTGCAAGCATTACTGTGTTCCGGTTTGATGAGCAGAGTATCCAGTGAAATTACTGGGCTTAGGAGACTTAATACCTAATGTCTCAGGGTAACGAGCGCACTGCAGTGACGCGCAGGCCTTTGTGTTTCAAAGTTCTGGGTGGCACTGCAATCGTTATGGGCCGGCGTTATGCTTACCATCAGGCAAACGACCAGCTCGTCTCGTTACCAAATAACATAAAAAAAGGAATATTTCACGAAACCCAAGTTTTGTGGGCGTTTTATTGTTTATTTTTCTTCAATCAAATTGAAAATCAGCTGCCAAACACCTATCGATGTATTGAATTTTTTTTAGTTTTTTTATATATATCTTTTTTAATAACGAGACGAGCTGGTCGTTAGCCTGCTGGTAAGCATAACGCTGGTACATAACAATTGCAGTGCTACTCAGAACTTTGAAACACAAAGGCCTGCGCGGCACTGCAGTCTCTGCCCAGTATAATTTGACTGATATATATATCTTGGAAGACAACCTGAAGTTGACAGCTACCTAAGCATGATATCACCACGATGGTTTATTTGCAAGCTCATTACAAGATGTAAATCCTCGACGTACAGGCCGATAGGTTACCACAAAACCCTTTATCCATTATCGCTTCAAAGGATTACTAAAAATGTATGTAAATGTACTCTTGTAGTCGAGAATAACAAGGATTATGTCTACATTTTCTTGTACTGTCTAATACATAAGTCTTGAGAACTGTGTTACAATTTTTCTTCAGGCTGTACGTGTACATTTCAATGAAATAACCACAGACATACATATTACAATTCAGTGGAAATAACTTACCTAAATAAAAATGTATGACAGATCGGGCGTGAGGAAAATAAAATGTGTGCATTTCCAAAAAATGTAGGTTTTTAAACTGTCATGGTCATCAACACTTTGAAAATTATCACCAGATTATCAGTTCTCCCGTGATCATGGCGTTTGCAACAGCGCCGAAATATCGGAAACTCAAATCAAATAATATACATGGTAAATATCCCGTTTCTAGTGATAATTTTCAAAGTGTTTTCCAAAGAATGATCGATTGGGAGTGGGGCTCTTAGTATGTGTACCAGACTGTGACAGATAGGGCTTGTGACGGATCAGTACCACCCTGATTCAGCCTGATTCAGGTTACTTTGTAGGCGAGTGTCATGGCGCGAAAAAACGAATCATACGATCGAATGAATACGAAGTCACGACACACCATGATACATTCCGGTAACATCCATATTGTAAAACAAAAGCCCTTCAATATTTCATTTACCTTGAAACAACGAATTGTAAATAAACAATATAAACACCATTGACTGAACACAAATAAACAAATAGAATAGATAAAATATTAACGAGGAAATTCACGGTTATTTTGGTAAATAATGCCAAAACTTATACTTCCTTTTGTACCTAAAAGGTACAGGACCCTATAATACAACTAGGTAGGTAAGCAGTAGGTATGTGGAGTAACTGGGAGATTCGAAATTATCTATCAACTGCATCGAGAAACTACTAATCAATGATCAACTTATAATTTTTGAGGAAACTCAACATTTCCGAGCACAATTTCTTAATTTCCATAAGCATTTTGTTAGTGGGAGGACAAACTCTTCTGCGAGTATCCGTCTGGGTTGTTACCACCGCTTTGCTCGTGAAGTCTGCCGCCAATCAGATAGTGTGCAAGCATTACTGTGTTCCGGTTTGATGAGCAGAGTATCCAGTGAAATTACTGGGCTCATGAGACTTAATACCTAATGTCTCAGGGTAACGAGCGCACTGCAGTGCCGCGCAGGCTTTTGTGTTTCAAAGTTCTGGGTGACACTGCAAATGTTATGGGCCGGCGTTATGCTTACCATCAGGCAAACGACCAGCTCGTATCGTCACCAAATAAAATAAAAAAGCATCATGTATAAAATCATGAAACAGGCACAAAATCATTTTTCGTTCAGATACATGAACTAAATATTACGACATATTCCCAAACAAAGTTCACGAGCAAAGCTGACGCTCTCTGTTTACACAGTAATTAAACGCTGTTTGATTGCCTGCTGTTTACAGGGCACGCTTGATTCAATAAACCAAAATACACGTCGGTCGATTGTGAAAACACAAAAAAACGTTTAAAGGTTAAGGCGCACTAAGCGGCAACGGCCGGCGGCCGAGTGAACCCGGCTAAAAATAGGACCACTCCATCTCTTCCCGTGGGTGCCGTAAGAGCCAACGAAGAGAATATTCAGGGAATGGGCAGCAGCTTTCTTCTGCGTCAACATTTTTTTTTTATATTATATGGTAACGAGACGAGCTGGTCGTTTGCCTGATGGTAAGCATAACGCCGGCCCATAACAATTGCAGTGCCACCCAGAACTTTTATGTAGTAGAGATTTCTATGTTATGCTTACCTAAGTCACTTTCCTGTACATCTGTTTCCATGTTTTTCTCCTACACATTACAATAAACCTTCATTCTTGAAATTTGGCACGAAACGAAGACGGAATTTCGTACTTGGCAGATTTATTTTGCATACAATATGTAACGGTTTACGGTACGGTACGGTTTACTTTTACGGTTCCGGAACGCTGACTGCAGTGGGCTACAACCTTTATAGTAATCGGTATGTACGCACTTTGAAAGGTGACGTACTAGAGCGCTCGGATTCACGTTGGCTTAATTTGTTTACGTTTTTTTTAAACCACGTGATTTACAGATACTCTTGTCTTTGTAGAAATATGTATTGTTTTGCTTTCTATAGATAACTATATCATCGGGTATTACTGATTATCAGAGCGAAGGTTAAGCTTAGAATCGGCTCTCAAGAGCAGAGAGCTGCCAGAAAAAATCGCTAGGTACTTTGCGACGGATTTACCTACATTAGCTAGCGAGCGCGTAGCCTTATCCTTCATGGTTACCATACGGCGGGAACGAAGCTAGTGATGTTGGAATCCGCCTAATGAGACCAACTTTGATAGGTTGTCAACCAACCTGGTACTCGCCTGGCTATTTCTATCACCCTCAAGTTAAAAATAC
Organism: Crocallis elinguaria; assembly: GCA_907269065.1. Lineage (NCBI taxonomy): Eukaryota > Metazoa > Arthropoda > Insecta > Lepidoptera > Geometridae > Crocallis > Crocallis elinguaria. Next base: position 3,606,761 of record OU026070.1, on the reverse strand, counting down.
ATCGCTTAAGGTGCTTGACAAAAGGTATAGAGCAGAAAAAGCGTCATACTAGGAACTAGTTGAAAAGGAAAACATGACGGGGTTCCTCTTCTATGCCTTTTGTCAAGCACCTTCAGCGATAACTTGAGGGTGGTAGATATAGCCCAGTGAGCTCTAGAAGTGGCCAACCACCATGCAGAATGCATCAAAATATTTTCCATTACATGTTTAAAACATTTGTGCAATTTGTGCTGCAGTCTTCCGCATTTATGGACCGGGAAAACGTATTCCATAGGTTTCATGGCGTCATACATGAAGTGATCCCATTTTACATGATAGGTACACACAATGATAACCATATTAACTTTTTTAAAAGACTGTATGTCTGACTGTATGACTGTATTGTAGACAAAAATGTCCAGGCATAAACTGAGACAAATTGATTTGTAAATCGGGTCAATTCAATTGTAACAAATTGTAATTGAAATTCAGAATTATTTATGTCGTACGTATTGTGAATACCTACGATATTTATTGCCTCGATAAATGGTACTTATTAAAATATCTTTGTAGACATACACATCATATTGTAAAGACTTATTTGGATAGCAACTTTGTAACAATACAAAACATTATAAGGGTTAATATTTGGGAATTTTCTTGGGAATTAATTTTATAGGAATGAATGCTCAATTTCGTTACAAAACAAATTATTACAGAGCTTTTGTGCTCCTAATTCCATGTATAACTTTTAGTTCGAAATAAGCTTATTTCAGTTGCCAAAAAAGCAACAGCTTGACTTTTTTAACATCAATTAAATATTTGATAACGAGATGAGCTGGTCATTTGCCTGATGGTAAGCATAACGCTAGCCCATAACATTTGCAGTGCCATTCAGAACTTGAGAACTTTGAAACACAAAGACCTGTGCTAAACAACGTTGCGCTCATTACCTTGACACATTAGATGTTAAGTTTCATAAGCACAGTAATGCCAAGACTAGTAAGCCAGGGGATACTTTGCTTATTAAACTGGAACACAGTAATGCTTGCACATAACTCCTTCACGGCAGATTACACGAAACAAGTTTCCGAGTACTCTGTTGTTAAATATAACCTACTCAGTTGTTAAAATAACCTACTCGGTTGTTAAATATTACCTACTCAGTTGTTAAATATCACCTACTCAGTTGTTAAATATTACCTACTCTGTTGTTAAATATTACCTAGTCTGTTGTTAAATATTAACTACTCAGTTGTTAAATATTACCTACTCTGTTGTTAAATATTACCTACTCAGTTATTAAATATTACCTACTCTGTTGTTAAATATTACCTACTCAGTTGTTAAATATTACCTACTCAGTTGTTAAATATTACCTGCTCAGTTGTTAAATATTACCTACTCTGTTGTTTCAGGTCCCCCAGCCAGAGACTACTCCTTAGAAATCCAAAGTGTCACGGACACAATAGACTGTCAGTCGCCAATGTGTTACGAGTACAACATTCCTGGGGTAAGTTCACTCTTAATTACCCTCTAGACTTATACAATAAACAGAAGTATATGTATTTATTTCGGAATTCAATTTTTAAACTATCTTTTAATTGATACTTCCTTTGCTTCGTCCTTGTCGGGTAAAAATAGCTCACATACTTCAATAACAATCACAAATGTGACACGTGAAATCAAGTCAGAGAGATATCAAATACATTGCGTTAATATGCAAGAATGTTGATGCTTGAAGATTTAACGATTCAAAAAATTTAAATAAAAACTAAGCATAGAAAACAGAATAGGAATGTTGCACGAAACACAAAAAACATAACTATTGTCTTTATACAGTTTGAAAAACATCACAGTAACAAAATAAAAATGAAATTTACAAAAATAAATAATTTCCACTATACTATACTGAATCTAAAAGTATCCTGAACTCAACTGTTTTTTTATAACGGTTTCAGCGCTCAGTACACACGCCCGACTCTGACTCTCATTTTTGACATTCGATTTCCACTTTTTTTTTTTATACAAGATGGGCTTGCGTTTGACCGCAATCTCACCTGATGGTAAGCGACGATGCGGTCGACGATGTGGCACGCTTGCCTAGAAGATACCTGTTCACTCTTGACTTGAAGACTCCCAAATTGTAGTATTCAGGAAATACAGATGCCGGCAATGAGTTCCATTCTTTCGCTGTCCGCATAATGAACGTTGAAGCGAAACTTATTTCGAAATAGATATTTGATTAGATATTATAAGTTAGATTAGATAGATTATTGATAGATAGATGTTTGAGTATCATGAAAAAAGGAATGGATAGACTTCACAAAAAAAAATGGAGTCAACATCCCTATTATAATCATAGAAATGATCTACGAAGAGTTATCATTCTTCTCGAATAGGTATGTAGCCAATCCCGTTTTAGAATTTTAAAACCACACGAAGGGTTACGACAACAACCGAGATCAAAAGCTTAACGTGCTCTCCGGAGCGTAATAGTAGCGCTCAGTTGTAAATAAAGCGGTCACCCATTGAAATACTGACCGCAGTCATAAAAAGATCGGTTAAGAAGTATGATTCGCGCTACGCTACGAGCTACAACGATATATTACCACCGAATATAATAATAATAATAATATAAATGTATTTATTAGAATCAAAGTAAACAGGCAAACTTTACCTATTAACAATATTTTATTTATTTCTAAATAAAACTTATTAAATTAAATTAAATTATATATAATAGTACAAGTATATTACTAAGGTTTTCTTATACACAGGAATCGTCATGGTGGGTAGTGCCGGAGTACCCCAACCCAGTCGCCGAGACTTGCGCCATGCGGCCGGGCTGTGCTTATCGTGTGCGACTTATCGCGCACCCGTGGGACGGACACACCGCCGCCAACCTGCTTGTGGAGCTCGACGGTATGTTTGAAAGAAAACAAGTAAAAACATGTGATTCCTAACATACAACACATTTCTTTAAATCGAATCTCTCTCCTTATTAAAATGGGTGCAGAAAAACCGCCTAAGAAGAGATGTGTTGGTATTTTCACACGGTGGGTGCCAACACCCCATATTGCATTGTTCATGTTGTTTGTTGTTGTCGTTGTGTGAATTTAAAGAAATGTTGTGTTGTATGTTAGCCACTCGCGTGTATTTTGGTAGATTTTTACCGGGGTGAAAGCACTGATACTTGCTTTTTGGCATTATAATAATGCCTAACGGTTATTTATTTGAGTCTTTGAGTAGGGATGGAAAGGTAGGGATGGAAGCCGGCACCAGGGATCGGGCAGCAACTTTCTCCTCAGTCAATATCAAAATCTACTGTGATCACCAAGATTCCTGCCAAGCGTGGTGTATTATGGCAACCCTTCCATTATTCGGGGAAGCCTAGGTTATGCAGTGAACTTCTCCCAGCTGATAATGTTGAAGGTGAACGTTGTTTGGCGTCAGGAACAGGTTCCTACTGGCATTTTGGAACACCAATATCACGTCCAATCGAGCCTGCCGCAGTCATTTGTTTCAGCCAAGGAGGATGACGGGATATTTACCATGTATATTATTTGATTTGAGTTTCCGATATTTCGGCGCAGTTCTCCCGTGATCATGGCGTGTTTGCAACAGCGCCGAAATATCGGAAACTCAAATCAAATAATATACATGGTAAATATCCCGTTTCTAGTGATCATTTTCAAAGTGTTGATCATGACAGTTTAAAAACCTATATTACTCAAGACTAAAAATTTGGTATCTTGGTTGTTAGCAATGAATTGAGGTATTTTAGAGTAAACATTAAAAAAACAAGTTTAGAACTGTTTCATGAAGCGATGCGAGGCCAGATTTTAACAGAAAAGTAACCTAAAAGCAAAATCGAACCTATTAAAGATCAAAAAAATCTAGACATTATAGAGATGCAGGAATTCCCCATGTAAATATTTTGTTCAACTTCTTTCAATACTGTGATTGATTCCTAGTTAAATTTAGAAAATCTAACGTTGCGAATCTTGCGGAGATAATCTTGCGGAAGATAGGGCTGACGCAGGAAACAGATCGAAATAGCGAGACAAGCTTCTAAACAAAGAGCAAACATACTGGAGCTATTTTTGTTTTCACGAGGCTGTTAGATCTTTCGCATTTTTTGTGGTAGGTTAGCAAAACCAAAAACTAATGTATTTTGTTTAATTAGTTATATTTAATATTTTTATAAAGGAAAAAGGGCTTAATACCAAAAGGGCATATTTTTTAATCTAAACACGCAGAAATTATGCTCGGTTCGAATCGGTTTCGAAAACAATGCTACAATAAATGTGATTTCTAACGTTGTATGTTTCCCTCAGAATGTGTGGCAGGCGTCTGTTCATGCGCGCACGCCCCACGGCTCCCAGTGCCGCAAGTGAAGGCCCACACCGTCTCCATCCAGGGGGATATATTTGTCAACGTCAGCTGGACCACCCCAAAGCCGACGTACCCCCAGAGACTGCCCCCGGGGCTGAGAAAACAGCGGTATGCTGTTAGGTAAGACAAAACTATTTAAAATATAAATGAGGTTCCCAAAGAGTTAATCATAACAATACAATTTAAAGATATTTAACATTTTTTTGCAAGACTAATGTAGTATGTATTTAGTGGGTACTAATAAGTACTAATAAATACTAAAAATGTGCTTATATATTGCTTAAAACAATTTCTTTGTATTATGTATGGAGTTGAACAGCAGTTTTTTTTTAAATTCAGTTCTACACCAGAATTATTCCCAAAGATGCCAAATTTTGATTGATCTCTGTAGAAGTTACGGTTATAGTAACTTTTAAACTTTCGCGATTCGAAAACATTGTTTACTTTTAAGAACGGGACTTTTACTTAACGGGACTTAATTTAACGTCGAGGTAAATAAAAACCTGTGTTTGTCCCGTTCTTATAAGTAAACAAAGTTATGGTTATGTCACAGTGACATCCTGGAATTAATTTACGGCAGGTAAAAAATCTTTGACTCGCGACTTATAAGAACGGAATAAACGACCTATAAAGAGTTCTTTGTTTTACTGCGGTACCTACCCTAAACATGGTAGGTATTGCGATGAGCATCCATTCTGCTTGATAAGAATAGGCGCTTTGATTGAATGATGTATCGCTCGCACGAGATTAATTCGTCTCCATTATGTGGAGAACAAAAGATATATCACTGATAGTTTGTTAACTGACAGATACAAAGACTTGAGATTGATTCTTTATATTCGAAACCTGACACCAAATACAAAAGTATATTATATACATTTTTTAACAGAATGCCAGAGAGCCTAATGAAACGACATTCGCTTCGAAGCTATTTCATTGCTATCTTCTGCTCGCGGTTTCACCTGCGTTGCTAAAGGAACCGTGCATTTTCCGGGATAAAATGTAGCTTATGTTACTCTCCGGTCATAAACTATGCAAAAAATCCCGTCGGTTCAAGGCTCCATTGCTACGTGAAAGAAGGACAAACCAACAAACGAACACAAAATCGCATTTATTAGCTATAGTACGGAATTATGAAACAGGATTTTTTCGGACGTTTTGTTTTAGCCACCCCATGTTCGCAATAAACGCTTAAATTCAGGCAAACGATTAAAAAAAACTGACAGCAGTGCTGACCAAATGACTAGCCGGAATTAGGTAGGCTTTCATCTGTCTAAATTCTATAGAATTCTGACATATTATAGAAGAAAGAATCTACGCTTAGGCTAAGACTCAGAGACGAATCTAAGCGTGGACTCAAGCTTCCATATTTAAGGACTAACTCTCCTGTGAGTGTCTGGGTTGGTACCACTGTTTTGCTTGTGAAGTCTGCCACCCAGGAGTAGTGTGCAAGCATTACTGTGTTCCAGTTTGAAGAGCAGAGTAGCCAGGGCTTATGAGACTTAATACCAAATGTCACAGGGTAACGAGCGCACAGCAGTGCCGCACAGGCCTTTGTGTTTCAAAGTTCTGGGTGGCACTGCAATTGTAATCGGCCGGCGTTATGCTTACCATCAGGCAATATCGTTAAATAGGAAAAATAAATGTTTTGAAGTTGGACATAATGAAGCAAAAGGTCACGCTTGCACTCGTCTTTGAATCTTAGGGACCTGTCTCAGAAGGAAGGAAGGTCAAATCTCTCTATTATATTACAAAAAACAGTATTGATATCTTGTTCATTCTATATATAATTCTTTATTACGTTTTGGTCAGAAGTTTTATCCTCGAACAGTGGTCGAGTAAATAAAAGTTCGTTCCAATAAAAGGTTCATCAAATTGATAGGGTCGTTAGGTCACATTTTATTACAGTACAATAGGATTCCATCCTGTTTCATTAGCGGTTGATTCTGGCCGCTCGTTGATCTGGTCGAAATTGTAAGTTCCCGAAATACATCGGCAATTTGGTCGAAATTATAAGTTCCAACTACATCGGCAATTTGGTGGAAGGTGCCCCTACCTGCCAGATGGAATAGGCCGAAACGGGCAGGTAACAATCTGTAAATGTCAATTGCACTCATTGACTTTCATGCCGTTATTACATTAGCATATTGAGGATAAAAACCCAATTATTTTTAATATTGTTCAGCTGTAGAGGTTGCCAATTGCAACCAAGAGGCAAGACTTCCATTCTTCCATAACTATCGGTTCAAGGATTTCTGCTGCCGTTTTTCCAAAAGAAGTCTAGCGAAATTATAAATGCGAAATGTTGCGTCCTTCTTCACGCAGCAACGGAACAACGGACTGGCGTGATTTTCTATAGAGATAGTTTATGGACCAAAGACTTACATATGCTACATTTTATCCCAGAAAATGCATGGTACGAGTATAACCGCTAGTTTGTTTCACAGCATTGGCAAACAAATGGTGTCAAATGCACACCCATCCCCATGGTTCGCTAACACCGTCAACCGCTACGTCGACGCTGACGGCGCTGTTGCTGACAGTGACAACTCAAGGTGGCTGCTGCTACCAGTTAACGAGCGCAGCGGCAAGCGGGGCGACGAGCGGCGCGACAAGCAGATAGCGAAACCAAGGCATTTGGTACTGGATGTCCGGTTGCTGGCGAGAGTGAGCTTGATTGATGACAGGGGGTGCATGGGACCGGTCGGAAACGCTACTGCTTATGGTAAGAATTGAACTTCTTTGCTAGAAAATGGCTACGTTTTGTGAAATTCTATACTGGCAGCAACTCAAGGGGACCAATTGGCAAAGCATTATGTACTAGTATTAAAACTGACTTTGACATTTATGTAAAACTAGCTGCTGCCCGCGGTTTTACACCCGCGGAGCTATAGGATTTCATGGGTTTTATTTTGTCCGAACCCTAACTCTTTTTCTAAAATAAAAGTAGCCTAAGTTACTCCTTATAACATCAGCCAGTGAATGTCCCTTCAAAATCGGTCCACCCGTTTCGGAGATTACCCGGTACAAACAGACAGACAGACAAAAAATTTTTAAAATTGTGTTTTTGTTATAGGTACCGTATATACTTTCATATGCATTTAGTAAAAAGCTGTTGTTTTGATATTACAAACAGACACTTCAATTTTATTTATTTGTATAGATGTATAAATAGTATACAGTAATGGAGGTCCGTTTATAAGACTAGACATTATCTGGGTTTTTGTAGGTATGTGTATGAATAATTCCATTCTTAAACTTATTTAAGAGTAACTACTTCGGTATTAGTTAGTACATTTTTTTATTAGCTGATATTATTGTCTTTTTATTTTCCTTTTCTGTTGTCGCAGATCCAGTGGAAGCTAGTAAACGGTCGTTTAGCACATATGTAAGTTTGTATGTACGTACCTTTATTTTACCCTTTCTAAAAAAAATAAGGTTTATATTCAATTTCAAGGTGTTACTAAAGGTTTTATACTGGCAGGTGCTATGGGCTGCCTTCGGTGGAGCATGTGTCGTGGCTATGGGAGCACTAGTAGCAGCGAGCGCACGCGTTATGAAGCGGATTCTAAACGCTTTCCGCCCCGCTCCTGTATCCGCTCCGCTCGAGCCACTCAGTCGCCGCCCTGCCTGGTTTCCGTTGCAGTTGCGTACGTGAGTACTTAGTTATAAGTGCTTTAAAACCTTTAATTATTAACTTACTAGCATACGTAATTAGTTTTATAAATGAAGAATGCATAGCTGGAAGCTTATGTATCGGCTACTTAAAGATATTTTTAAAAACATAAACATTTTTGAAATTTTAAGGTCTATTGTGTCCTTTAACTATTTTCAAATGGATAAATAATAGTTTTGATCGATGATCTTATCTATGATAAAATGTTATTTACTTTACCTAGGAAGTACTTTATATTTTACTAGTGATAGTTGTAACTATAATTTGTTTACTATACCTACTCCAAGGTCGAGTGGATTATCAAATACCTACTATGTTGGTAATCAATGCGGTGAAGAATAAAGTGTAATTATCAACTCTACTAACCCCTCCCCACAGATATTTTATGCCCCTCCCCCATTCCACACGCGTATACGTAGGTACAAAGCTTATGTACATTTTGATTGAAAAAAGACAAACCTGCAACCAAATACACTTTTACAATACTTAATTGTTTGTAACATCATGAATATTTTACCATAAATAACATCCACCAAGCCGCACCGAGCCCGCGTGGTGGATTATGGCCCATAACTCTCTCTCTCTCTGAGAGAAGGCCGGTATCCCAGCAGTAACGTAAAAGGCAGATAATAATAATCATTATTATCTTAAATAATCTGATTAACATATACTTTGATAGGTACTACATGATAAGAATAACATTATTTAATTACTATCATTAACTAATTTAATTAACGTGCCTTGTCATGTAATTATTATATTTTATAGTTATACCACAGTTTTACAATAATACTACGAAATTGCCTTCGATGACTGCCTTAGTCATCTGGCATGCCCAGCAAATAGTATACCCACGTCTTCAACTTTGCAACGTCGAATTTCAACGTCTGTTACACTGGAGCCATTCTCGATGAGTGTATCTGGCTAGTTTATCCATAACAAAGCGCCTACTAAAATACAAAACACAACTAAGCTAGTTGCTATTGCGATACCCACAGGCGTCTAACAGTCTCGAACCCCATTATTTCTGAAACACAAACAGACTAAAATCTAACTTACAAAACAAATTTCAATTGTTCAGGATGTTTCACAATAAGGATTGTAAATAACCCGATATAATTTCAAATTTCAAGTTGCGGTTCAAACAAAACTAATTATAAGTTGGGTACTTTCGTAAACAGCTGTCAAAATCGTAAATGGATTTCCAGTTGTGAGATGTTGAACGGAGCTGAATACCTGGATTGGGGTTAAATCAAAAGAAATTGGTGCTTTTGTTCTCTTGGCTTTGGAATTGGTATACTTAGAGGAGTCTAATGATGTCATACCTTTTAATTACTTTGTAAATAGCCTAGCTATAACTAGCGGTACTGTGGAGATTCTTCAAAGGAACATTTCATTTTTCCGGGTTAAAATGTAGCTTACAGCAACGTTTGAAGAAACTTTACAGTAATATAGCTTTAAATACAACAGAAATAACACATAAGCTATAATTTCCCAAGTGGCGGCCAGATTCGACCAAAAAGCATTTTATGCAAGAATAACTAATCCTCGTATAAGAATTGCTCGCAATCAATGTATAATAATTATATGGTCATTCGACCAAACTAATATAAAATTAAAAAATCTATTAAAAAAAATTAAAATGAATCTAATTAAATTTTTATTTAATTTATCCTTAGGTTTACTATTCTTAACTTTGAATGAACGGAACGAATGAAAGTATTATGTGACAAAAATGGTATGACAACCGGAGGTCACTAACTAACTTCCGGTTGGATTTTCTAATTTACCGCATTATCAAGTACAAAAAAATGTCTTTAGAGTAAAACTACTTGGCATGAGGAAAGTGTAGATAGAATAGCTGACAATAGTTGTAGATAAATGCATACATGTAGATTCTAAATGGATGTCAAACAGAATGCTCTAACCTGCTGTACATTTTCTTCATGTCTTGTCCGCCATAACAGTATAACTTTTACTCCGCCGAAATCCGTGGTGTAAATATTTATTCTGAAATAGACAACTTAATCTTAGATAGCGTGGGGAAAATGGGAGTACGGTTTACTCTGAAATAAGTCGCTATTTACTCTGGGATAAAACCTTATTCCAGTTTGGACGAATCGGACCATAAAGAATAGGAAAGAAAAAGTATGAAAACTGATCATCAGTATGAATATGAAAGAATCATGGACGTAATAATAAAATCCTTGGAATAAATAGAATAAAGTATGAATGAAGCGCAGACAATGATTTAACTGTAGGGCGCGTCATACATATTGTATACTTCGTCTAGACAGGTAAGAGGAAGAGTCCATTTAGAAAGCTCCGTGTTTTATGTAACAGATGAGTCATTGCAAACTGGTCAGCCGGTCAGAATGCAAATGGCCAGAAGTATTATACTACAGTAATACGCTTGTGGTATACCTCCCAAAGAAATTGTTAGTCCTGCTTTTACAATTGGTATTTATTTCATATACCTAACACAATGTATGAGTACCTTATAGACTGCGTCCAACGCAGTATGCGGTACCTACAACTAAGGGTCATATTTAAGCGCAATATTTTTGGCGAAGAACTTCCAGCATACCTTGGCTGGACTTAAAGTTAAAGAAGGCTCTGTTACCTGACTATAACACTGCTATTGCAACAGTTGAATGTCTTTTTTCTACATAAAAACATATTTTACAGGTGAAACTACCATCGTTGTTGGACAATTTTAATATGCTAAGGTTTTTGAAAGGAAAACGCACCTAATGCACAATGATGATCGATAACTCATTGCTATTTTTTGTACTAGGCATTTTTAGCATAAGATGTTTCGGCAAAAAATTTTCTTCCGAAAACATCAAATACGTCTTAACTTCTAACTTGCTTTTACAGGGGTGTGCTTACCAAAGTCAATCAAAGTCTTTTATATTATATTTAATTGGTAATGCAATAAAACTTTTAGTTGATTAACTTTTAACGGATAACTTTATATTGCGTTAAATTTTTGAAATGCTACCGCTTTTGATTGTTGAAGTTATCTTTTTCAGTCGCGATTTAACGATTAACGAAGTTAACTTTTGTATTAACTTTGTTACCATCTTTACACCTGTGTTACCATCTTTGACCTTATCACTTAACAACAATTGACTTATCATTTAATAGTGGTCTAACGCTAACCTTTACCCGATGCTAATTGAGTGCTCCGGCATCGCATTCTGCTGATGAGTTTGGACCAATGTCCAATGTTCATTCATCATAAATACATATTTAGCTTACAACTGTCATCAGAAGATATTTATGTGTTGTCAAAGTAAACATTGACACAATATTCACGGTAAATACTTAGACAGAACATCGAATTTGTACTATAAATATTGACTGGCAATATACAGGGCAAACAAGACGACTCGCAATGTTTGACCTTTGAGATTATCTAGTTCACAATGTTCAGATTATTTTAACTTGGAATGTTTTATATTAAAAAAAATATTATGGATCAAGATAATATAGAAATTATTTAGCTCATTTCGCGAGCAAATTAAAATATGAAATTAGATTAATATTCTTCTAAGCATTTATCAAGATATACAATCAAGATTAATTTGTTAGTGGGAGGACTAACTCTTCTGCGAGTGTCCGTCTGGGTTGTTACCACCGCTTTGTGAGTGAAGTCTGCCGCCAAGCATTAGTGTGCAAGCATTACTGTGTTCCGGTTTGATGAGCAGAGTATCCAGTGAAATTAGTGGGCTTATGAGACTTAATACCTAATGTCTCAGGGTAACGAGCGTACTGCAGTGCCGCGCAGGCCTTTGTGTTTCAAAGTTCTGGGTGGCACTGCAATTGTTATGGGCCGGCGTTATGCTTACCATCAGGCAAACGATCAGCTCGTCTTGTTACCAAATAACATAAAAAATAAAAATAAAAAAAAGTATTTCCGCAAAGTGACGTTTGATTCTATAAAATTTTATGCATGGATTGCACGTTAATGAACTGATTGCTATTGAATCGATTAATTTAACTGATCCATTATCTGTTTAGTGTTTTTTTCGCGTCTTTCTATTTGAAATTAATGGACGGTTAGCTAACTAAAGGTTTATTTCGGTAATATGGAAACAATTTATTTACGTCTGTCTTCACCATAGACTTAGTATAGTTGTGAGGAATTATCTAACAGGACGATATCTGACTATCGAAAGATCGGCCCAAATTACTATATGGCTGACCAAATTACAATATATGTATATTAAATACTGCGGCTACCAGAACAAATAACTAGCAAATGTATTAAATAAACACAACAAAATTAAACATGAAAGTATTCGTCAGATAAAACTTAACAAACAATTGTGAAACAGAACAGCCTATATTACTATAATTCAATAAAAATGTTTTCATGTTTACTGAGTTGTTAGAAATAGGTCAACATTAAGAAGATTATTATAGACTATCTTCTGCCCGTGGCTTCGCCTGCGTGGTGTACATCTTATTTATATGTGTTATTCCAGAACCTAAACTATCTATATTCTAAATTTCATCAAAATCGGTGTACCTTTACGACCTTTTAAACCTTAGCGTTATTGGCTACCTACCGCTGTGGGTAGAAGGAAATTTCGAAAATTTATTCGCCTGTATTCGTATGAAGTTTCGTGCCCATTTCTCTCTACCGTAGTCGGTAGGGAATTTAAATTATTCTCTTTTTCATGACTAGGGTAGGAGATATCTCAAGAGTGGTTCTTTAATAAATTTTATGAAAGAACCTTTATATCTTTATAAATTGTAGTATATGTGTTATTCTGATGTTTAAACTATATTACTGTACTGTTTTCAATAAAATCCGTTCAGTAGTTTTTGTTTGAAAGAGTAACAAACATCCATCTATGTATTCATCCATCCTCACGTAAGCTTTCCCGTTTATAACATTAATAGGGTTCATGTATGTTTGTATGTATGTAAGTTTCTTTATTACACCATAACTTTTAAATGCCTGAACAGATTTCGATGTATGGGGTATCATTAGAATCCTTACATCATCTCTAGTGACACTGGCTAGGGCAGTCGTACTTTTTTATTAATAATTTTTTTTAGACATTTTTTGTTGCACTGTTTTCCGTTTTATGCTTTCAAATCTCTTGTGCACTCTGCTCTAATACTAGATACCATCATTTTGACAGCTATAAGTCCATTGTCTTGCTTCCCAGAGTCGCGTTGTTCATTTGAATAGATTCCACGTATTATTCACATTGATAATGTATTTTTATGATATCTTTACGAAATCAGAGCAGTAAGTAATTACTTGGGGAAGTGAGATTCCGAAAAGCTTTCATAACGTTATTGTTACGGAATGATTGATCTGAGGTAATAATATTTTGTACTTATATTATACTAGCTCTTGCCTGCGATTTCGTACACGTTCCCTCAGGAACCGATGCATTTTTGCGGGATAAAAATTAACCTATGTTATTCTCTGGTTCATAACGTATATATACGTGAAAGAAGGACATACCAACTGACCAACAAACCTACAAACACACTTTCGCATTTAGGCGGGTAACACTTCTTGTGGTGAAATCACAGATCTCTTCTCTGTGGGTGAAATGGTTAGGTAGATAGGTTTAATTTCTGCACCACGTAAAGGTAGTATAGGTTCGACCCTCACAACGCAATTATATTTTTGCAAAAAAGAGTAGGTACCTACAAGCATTTGTTCTTAGTCTAGGTGTTATTGAGTTCGAGTAGTTTCTGATTCCTTAGATATAGAGAATCCTACTTACCTTTTTATATTTAACAAAACTTTTTAAGTACAATGAATATACTGGCCGATTACAAAAGATTGGCTAGTAAAAGAAACTTGGAATATCGAAGAAATAAATTAGTTCTCTATGCTCAAATACTCAATAGCTCAAGACCGTATAATATATAGAGTGGTATAAATTGCCGTGAGAAGTGAAAGAGGCCAATAAACGAGTACTTACTGTAAAAAAGGTAGGCCTCTGCTTGCCTCTGCCCTACATAGAAAATCACGGATTGAAATATATTTTTTTTATGATATTTGGTAACGAGATGAGCTCGTCGTTTGCCTGATGGTAAGCATAACGCCGGCCTATAACAATTGCAGTGCCACCCAGAACTTTGAAACACAAAGGCCTGCGCGGCATTGCAGTGCGTTCGTTACCCTGAGACATTAGGTTTTAAGTCTCATAAGCCCAGTAATTTCACTGGCTACTCTGCTCATCAAACCGGAACACAATAATGCTGGCACACTACTGCTTGGCGGCAGACTTCACGAGCAAAGCGGTGGTACCAACCCAGACGGACACTCGCAGAAGAGTTAGTCCTCCCACTAACAAAACACATAGTGCAATAAAGTGACGATACTGGCTACTAAGTTATACATTTACGCAAACACCTCAATTTCAGCCAGACTGCATATTTATGATTGAGTGTGAACAGTTACAAATTACATAACTTTAATAACCCGTTCGTATGGCCGTTAACCCGTGGACGTAACATTTGCTGCTTGTTTACGAAGATAGCTCGCATAAATATTAATAGCTTAAAATCATTAAGTAACAGTGATAAAGGTTAATGGATAGGAAATTTAGACTGTTAGGCTGATTGTAAATGAATAATTCTGTTAGGGGGAGGACTAAACTCTTCTGCAAGTGTCCGTCTGGGTTGTTACCACCGCTTTGCTCGTTAAGTCTGCCGCCAAGCAGTAGTGTGCACGCATTACTGTGTTCCGATGTGATGAGCAGAGTATCCAGTGAAATTACTGGGCTTATGAGACTTAATACCTAATGTCTCAGGGTAACGAGCGCACTGTAGTGCCGCGCAGGCCTTTGTGTTTCAAAGTTCTGGGTGGCACTGCAATTGTTATGGGCCGGCGTTATGCTTACTATTAGGCAAACGACCAGCTCGTCTAGTTACCAAATAACATTAAAAAAACAGTGATAAAGATTAATGGATAGGAAATTAAGCGTATTTAGACTGTTAGGCTGATTGTAAATGAATAATTAAATGCGTATACGGCGTTACTTATTGTTGTTGTGGTCGTTCTATTATCGTCTTTATATTGTAGATTTTAGAGGATACTTTTACATGAGACTATATTAAACTTGGAGGCTTTGCGCGGTTTGCTAATACTTTGACTGAAATGTAACTAAATACAATATGTAACACACACTGATTTAAATCGATATCCTGAAGGATAAATATTATTTATTTATCAAATAGAATTGACAATACAACAATACAATACATTTGGCTGTATCCTGTTTTGTGTGCCTTAATAAAATAAAAAAAATAGCCAAAAGGAATGGAATCTCCGGCGCTCTTTCGGGACTCAACTGACCTCAGTCCACTACCCTGATCGCAGACTAGACGTGCTCTCGTAATATCTTTAACAGCGCATAACGTGAGGTCATTAGACAGTTAAGCGGTTTACAGCATCGCAGATAACTCGTTTATGAAAGTAAAATGACTTATGCATGCAATTTGCTCGTGGTCTTGGGGGGTTGGTTTAACAATATAATACTTGGAAGTAGGTCTTCTTTTATGTGAAGCTCTAGTAAACTAAATCTTCTACTAATTTTATTTTAGAAAAAAAAATACTTAGGGTACCGCGCAAAAAAATAAAAACCATGAAATCCAATATCTCCGTGCGGGTGAAACCGCGGGCTGCAGCTAGTCTAAAATAAAAGTAGCCTAAGTTTCTCCTTGTAATATCAGCTATCTGCCAGTGAAAGTCCCGTCAAAATCGGCCCAGCCGTTTCGGAGATTACCCGGAACAAACAGACCGACAGCAGAAATTTTAAAAATGGTTGTTTTGTTATAGGTACCGCATATACTTTCATATACATTTGGTAAAAAGCTGTTATTTTGATATTACAAACAGACACTTCAATTTTATTTATTTGTGTAGATGTATAGATTTATAATCGATTCATTACAACCTACAGTCAAAGTAATCACGTTGTTCAGACGCGTGAAATTTTCCAATTATTCAAATCAAATCAATTATTGTTTATAAGAAAACGTAACTTTTTAAAATGTTAAACTATAATTTGGTTAATAAATAAAAATAATAATTTACTTCCATATGACTATAAACGCGAAAGTGTGTTTGTAAGTTTATTGGTTTGTCCTTCTTTCACGCAGCAACGGAGCAATGAATCAATGTGATTTTTGGCATAGATGTAGTTTATGTACCGGAGAGTAACATAGATTACTTTTTATCTCGGATCTATCCACAGTTCCTGTGGGAACGCGGGTGAAACCGCGGTCAAAAGCTAGTGTATTTAATAATTTGCTTCCATGAAAGCATATTAATTGATAGGTTTGTATTATTTTTGTGTTTCTTATTTAATGCACTTGTTTTGTGATTAGGGCTGTGCTGTAAGAAGAGGCTTCTTTCTTTTTTTTCTTGTTACTGTGCGTAAAGTATTAGGGACGATGCGGCGATGCCTGTATGCCTTGTTGCTATACTGTGCAGTGATGCAAATGATACATGGAGCTACGGATCCACGAGAAAAATGCGCAGTAAGTACCGATAGTACTTGTACTGTTTTTTCGTTCACCGTTGTACGTACTGAAATGGCGAAGGGAGTGTCCACCGCTGATTGATCTGGCCGAGGATTCGAATCCTAAAATAAACTTGAGTTTGAATATGATCGTGGTGAAACTTATCTAGGTCATCTAGGTGATTAAGCTTTTACTAATTCAGACGGAATTAACCACAGTAGCGGGTCTTAATTATTATTTTTATAGAATTGGGTAACGAGACGAGCGGCTTGTTTGCCCGATGATAGGTATAACACCAGCCCATAGCAATTGCAGTGCTAATCAGAAACGCAAAGGTCTGCGTGGTACTGCAATTGCATTGCGCTCGATACTCTGAGTTATAGGTAAGCTCAGTAATTTCACTGACTGGTTTGCTCATCAAGCCGGAATACAGTAATGATTGCACATTACTGCTTTGTCCACACCCAGGTTGATACACCCAGGCGCATTTCGAGTATCACGAAATCCGCGCTTGACGCAAAAGCGTTGTTATTCTGACAAGCAACCGTACGTTTGCTTGAGCGTCTGAGGTGCCCCTTACAAATACAAAAGGCAATATCACTAAAGCGATGTTTCGCAGTAAATCTTTGGATCGAAAGAGAATTAATGAAGTGCGATAGGTCGGCAGTAATAATCATGTACAAATTCAATTTAATTAACTTACTTATATAGATGCAAAATTAATTTATATACACAAATGTTATATTGAAAGCCCCGGCTGGTTTAACTGTAATTGCAATAAATACTTACACTGGAATAACATCGCGCAATCATCATATCTAATTATTTATTTATTAAGAACACCAACACAATATTAATTATTACAAGTATACTTATAGACAGTTTAACCATTATTTTCGATTGCTATAGTAATTATAGGTGTAGATTACATCCAAAAAATTAGCAGTTTAAATGTCTATAACATACGGACGGCTCCGTAGCTAAGTTGGTAGTAACCCTGCCTGCAAAGCGAGGGCTCCCGGGTTCGATTCCCGGCCGGGGCAGATTTTGTGTAAACATAAAATTTGTTCTCGGGTCTTGGATGTTTGTGATGTGTATCTGTGTGTGTCCATGCCACCTGCGACACAGGGAATCCTAGTGCGGGGGTATGAGTGTAAGCGTTTATTTATTATGATTATTATTTATTATTTGTGATTAGAAAAAGAGATAACAATAACGAAAATAAGTAAGTATGTATAAATCAAAAATGTAAAAAAACATATTGAAATTATAATAACAAAAAAATTGCTTTAAAAAAGCTACACAACCGACTTCAGTGACCAACTCCTAAATCGATTTGGATGAAGTTTATATGGGAACAATTTAAAAGTATAATATACTTTCAAATAAAAAAAATATTTACCATATCGGTTTATAAATGACAGAGATATGAGTAACAAACATAAAAAAAAGAAAAATACCCACCGAATTGATAACCTTCTCCTTTTTTGGAAGTCGGTTAAAAATAGCTATAGCATTTTCTTTTTAAACCCAGTACAGCAGTTATGCAATAAATAACTATTTTATTTCTTGTTTGGCTACACACCTTGAAGGTGAAAAGTCAATTGCTGATCGATAGTAGCTGCTGATATCTATTACAGAGGCCAATTTCAGCTATATATGATAATATTCGCATAAAATGATTTAAATAATTTCAGGATTGCATATCACACCATATTGTGAACATAAATGATGATTACAATAAACTTAAAGCTGATCCAGAACTCAACAAATACGTAAGTAACGTATTATTTGTACTAAGGGTTCTTTAGTTGAGATTTATGTTCCGTCCTATCCTTGTTTTTCGATCTCTGGTCCTTTTTTAATAATACTATTGGGTAACGAGACGAGAGAGTCGTTCGCCTGGTGGTGAGCACAACGTCGATCCATAAAAATTGCAGTGCTACTCAGAACTTTGGAAGGCTTACGTGGCCATGCTTTGCGTGCTTTGCGATAAGTCAGGTAATTTTACGGAATCCTAAAAAACAGACATATTGAACATCTCCTTTTTCAAACTCATCTAAACAAAGAAATAAAATTGAAGTATCCGTTTGTAATATCAAAATAATACCCTTTTACCAAATGCATATGAAAGTATATACGGTACCTATAACAAAACAACCATTTTTTTAATTTTTGTCTGTCTGTCTGTTTGTTCCGGGTAATATCCGAAAGGGCTGGGCCTATTTTGACGAGACTTTCACTGGCAGATAGCTGATGTTACAAGGAGTAACTTAGGCGACTTTAATTTTAGAAAAATAACTAGGGTTCCGCGCAAAAAAAATCATGGAATCCAATATCTCCGCGCGGGTGAAACCGCGGGCAGCAGCTTTAAACATACGCACTTAGTTGTTTGGTGGATGTTCCCAGGTGTCAGACATCCTGGCGCGCCTGAACACGTTCAAGGTGCCGGTGCACCCGCGCATCCGCGTGTTCTACGAGCTGCTCAAGATCGGCATGAACGAGTACGCGCAGCGCACCGCGGACTCGCTCTACGTCCCCGACAAATACAACGTTGCGATCGGCAAGAAAGCCTAGCCTCATTTTTTATTCCAAACTCACTTCTACCTGCGGCTTCACGCAAGAATCAGGCGATCTACTGCCAAAAATGACATCTAACTAACCCTATTACGACATAATCGCTTAAACAATCATTCATACCCCTACACTAGGATTCCCTGTGTCGCAGGTGATATGCACCAACACAGATAACTGCGCAAGAACAGCACAGATAACAGAGCGCACTGCAGTGCCGCGCAGGCCTTTGTTTTTCATAGTTCTGAGTGGCACTGCAATTGTTATGGGCCAGCGTTATGCTTACCATCAGGCAAATGACCAGCTCGTCTCGTTATCAAATAAAGAAAAGTCAGTAAATAGCTTTCACAGCAGTAATCATCATCGTCAGTATATAGCTATCATATCAGCAATAAGATATTATACAATTTCATACCCCATTTTGGTATTAAGGTATTCTTTCATAAAATTTATAATAGGACCGGACCATCTTTGAGTAGGACCTTAATCATGAAAAAACAGTGATTTAAATTGGTTGAGTTTTGACGGGGAAATCGAGTAACAACGCAAAAACAAGTCGATGGAAAAAAACTTACAAAGCATTACACTCTTTTTTTGTGCAGTCGTTTAATAAAAAACACGACTGCCCCAGCCAGTGTCACTCGGGATGATGTAAGGATTCTAACGATACCCCACACATCGAAATCTGTTCAGGCATTTATAAGTTATAGTGGAATAAAAAACATACATACATACATTCATCATCATCATCATCAGCCTGCATCAATCCACTGCTGGACATAGGCCTCTCCCAATAAGCGCCACAGAACCCGATCTTCGGCTTTCCTCATGAAATTGCTGCCAGCTATCTTGCGCAGGTCGTCGCTCCATCTGGCCGGAGGGCGTCCCACACTACGTTTGCCTACACGTGGTCTCCACTCTAGAACTCGTCTACTCCATCGGTTGTCGATTCTTCTACAAATGTGACCAGCCCATTGCCACTTCAGCGAGCTTATCCTTCGGGCTATGTCGGTTACTTTAGTTCTCTGCCTGATCACCTCGTTCCGGATTCGATCTCTCAGAGAAATAGCAAGCGCTATGCCTGCTATTTCTCTGAGAGATCGTTCCATAGCTCGTTGCGCGACTTTGAACTTGTGGACTAGTCCCACAGTCAGTGTCCAAGTTTCGGCCCCGTATGTCATTACGGGTAAGACGCACTGGTTGAAGACTTTTGTCTTCAGGCTTTGTGGAATGGACGATTGAAAAACCTGGCGAAGTTTTCCGAAAGCTGCTCAGCCCAACTGAATTCTCCTATCTGCATCCCTCTCAAAGTTGTTTATACATACATGAACGCTAAAAATCATTACACTCAATTTTTGTGCCGGCGTGTCAAAACACGACGAATTGAGAACCTTTTTTGGAAGTCGTTTAGCAACGTACTATACAAGATTTCGTACAAATAGTTACTTTCTCGTCTGACAGGCACTAATATATTTGAAGCAATAGTAACATACAATAAAGTCATGGTTTACACATCATTTAGTTATCAAGATTACACGAAACGCCTGCTTGTATAACACGTTTCCAACGCAATGTTTTGATGTCACATCTAGATGACACAAACATTTTTGGATCTACGGCAGAATCTCACGAATGTTGCCTTCATTGCCCTGTTGACATACATCTATATATGTGGGTGTTGTTATTGTATACTTCATAATTGATATGTTTACTTTTTTATGTGACCAAGTGATGAAATAAAATTGATGGTCAGTTACCTATAACAGCGGTGTGTGGGCTATGAAGTACTTGTGAAGTAGAACTTTTACGCAGCATTGCGCTTATATACCTCTATTTGGTCGACGTATACACGTGTAGCTTCACATTTCAAATCATCATCATCATCATCATCATCATCATCAATTAAATATTAATTGCATATTATTACTAGCTTTACCCCGTAAGTAGAGTACCTGCGTAACCCGTCGGCTACGCAGAGCGTGGCACTCAAGCCTTTGTGTTTCAAAATTCTGAGTGGCACTGCAATTATTATAAGCCGGCGTTACGCTTACCATCATGCAAACGAACCGCTCGTCTCGTTATCCAATAGTTAAAAAAAACATTTATTTAAAAGTTAAATTCCTATGTAATGGAAATAGCCACGAAAAGACGGTTCAATAATTATCGCGCTCTCTAAATTTATTTCAACAGGTGAAGTGCACAAGTGCCAGTTTAAATTGATATGCAACATCCTAATAATCGCTTTTAGTGTCTAGATCTCGCTCGGGGCTACACTTAATGTGTTTATTATTTTGAAATTTCGTTCTAACTTTACAACCACGACATGAAATGAGTTTAATGCTAGTCTTTAATACTTAAAAGCGGATATTGTTAATAGTCCTCTAATTTAGATTGACGTTAATAAATTTTGTAAAGCAATGCCTGAAAAAAATATGACACACATTTTTTGCAATAAGAAAAGCAAATGTTAATTACTATTGACAGCTTTAGTGACGTAATCGGCAACTCGATAGACTGTTTGTGCGTAACAAAGACATGGTGCGTAAGGACTGCGTATTCGATTCGCGCTCCGGGACAGAATATTTGCTGACGAGTTCAAATCGCACACGATATTGTAATAGTAAATACAGTACAATTTTTGGAAAATCTGTTCCATACTAATATTATAAATGCGAAAGTGTGTTTGTTGGTTTGTAGGTAGCTCGTACACCTTACGAGTTTGGACTCTTATTTCGTTTTGACGAGTCCAATAGGTGTGTTATATTAGTTTCGTTTTTTACCACTTTGACTGCGACTTCTTCGCAGTGACGATGCGCTAAGTAAGTACTCTTAGTTCAGCTTAGTCATCCTAGCTTTCGTTCACCTTCGCATTGGACTTGTAAACAAATTGTATAATCCGTCAAACTTGTTCTTGCGAGGGGCGCGGCTGGTTGCGTAAGGCTGTGTACAGGTTGACATCCTGTTAAAGCTTGCTCCTCCTTTGAAACTCAAGCTCAACCATGTAGTACTTATTCTGTGCTAAACTAACGAACGATTCTTATTTGTTTGTTCAGGTCTCTCCTTTTGAAGATTCCTAAATTACAGTTTTAGGGAAAATCAGAGACCGCTGCGCTGGCCAGGAATGCCGAACCCTTTAATATTAAACACAACATAAATGCTTACACACTTATACCCCTGCACAAGAATTCCCTATGGCGTAAGTGGACTGGACACATGCAGTTGATCATGGCCTATACTCTGTCTCTCTCTCAGAGAGAAGGCCGGAGAGTAGACAAGAACGGTGGCCCACACTGTGTTGGTGGAATGTTGGTCGACCAATGCCACGTTCGCTGGACATACAGAGAGAAGAACTACAGGGAACGCGTGCAAGTGACAAGAGATCGGGGAGAGTAGCAAAAGGGAGTCCTATACTCAGCAGTGGGTGATTACGGGCTAATGATGATGATGATGTAATACCTATTGTATCCCTGGTTGTGGTCCGTGGTAGGTACATAACGACAATATAATATAATTGGTATATATGTAAAGAAAATGTATTTCTTTAATTTTGAATTTGAATATTGCCGCACTCCGCGCCGTCGGCAAAACAGACTCTAATGTAATACTGTGTCGATAAAGCACTCCGCGCCGTCGGCAAAACAGACTCTAATATAATACTGTGTCGATAAAACAGAGCTATATTTAGAAAAGAAACAATATGGAGTACAGTGAAGATAATTATTATTGTGTGTGATACAAAATCTATTGAAAGTTTAAATAAGCGTAATTTGAAAGGAATTGACGTTTGAAAGAATAAACTTTAAATGTCGTTTCTTTGTTTACAGGTAGGAGTTTTGGTAAATTGTGTAATATTTGGATGTACTCGTAGTTTGGTATGTCATAGAACTAACAACGGAAACTAATAAAATAAAATACTTTGTTTACAGAGCAACACATCATAGTTTAATTCATTTGTCAGTCCTTGTACAAAAAAAAATAGAAGATAAACACTTTATATATATAATTGGTCCAACCGAAACATTTAATTTTTCATTTTGTCGTCGGCTTATCTCCTTACTGGAAAGAGCTGTTAAAGCTCCAATAAACTGAAATCCTCTTTACCTTCTTAAATATAAATAAGTAGGAATATCTACGAGTAAGTATGGTTCGAGAAAGCTTTTAGGCTTTGAAACCTTGTGACATAACTGAGGTCAACAATGCGGCGTATAAAGATCATATTGGTAGCGGGAAATCTTGGACAAACGATTGTAGATGCTACTAGCTTCGTGGGAACATTGTACATTTGTAACTTGGAAGATAAGATTTGTATTTAGTTTCTATTTTTTGTTTTGTTAATAATAATTCGTTTTGTTTATAGTATATAATTTTTGAGAGTTACAACTTTGTAGGCAATGGTTTGTACCGTTAAACTTTCATTTTAACATTGTGGTTTCTCAATAATATGAGAGGTAACCGCAACTATAATGACTTGCCAATCATTAATGCAGCTTAAAGAAATAAATTGAGAAATTTGGGAACGGATCATCTTTCAACCAAAGTGGTTGAAAGATGGCAAACTAAGGTTTGACACTAACATTGTTGCTTTCACTTGTGCTTTGCTGCTTACAACGAAGAGGTAATACTTGAAATTTATTTTAAAGAAAAGATGTAGAAATGTTTTAGCTTTTACATGCGCCTCTTGGTGTGAACTTCGATACATTCAGTTCTACAAAATAAAAATACTTTTCCACAAAGGCCTTAGGAGACCACTCATAAAAGTTGAATTAAGTACTCTAGATGCGTCACTTTTTCGTTCGAAAAGAAGGGCAAGAAAAGCTTCGGCATTCCTTTTTTTCGAATACTGTGGTTTTTACTATTCAAATTTTCGTGAGTATCACACATTATAAATTGTTAGAAAAAAACCGGCTATAACTCACGTCATTTGTCGATATTGTCGACCTAGGTTTCGAGCGTGTCCGACACTCTTCCTCAGGGAGTGCACGCGGCGAGATCGCAACGACCACTGCGGGCCACGGCTCGTGGTTTTATTTAGAGTATTTCCTCGTGTCCTAACTAGGTTTCCTACCTTTTAGGCTATGAAGAATATCTTTTACACGTCTCACCGAGGTGTATCGTAGCACGAAAGAAGGATATCGAATTCATTCAAAGGAAAAGGGCAAGACGCCCCGCGACACAACCCTAATCTTATTCGGATTTAAAGTAGGTCGCCAGGATACTTGTGAGCAGTCGTTGCAATTTTGAATTTTGGTGAAAATGCATTTTTCATTCGTTTTCATCATATTTTCCTACTATGAACGTGTTTCGGATCCAACGTTCAATTCGATGTTCGCTCTTGACTTAGTCTTTCATAATAGGAAAATGCCGATCCGTCAGCCGAAGCTTCGACGTTCGATTTACGGAATAAGGCCCCTGGTTACGAATGAAATTTACGGTTTCGTGCAAGTATAAAAAAGTCTTGGTTCGCAGCTGGTATTATACAAAAACTCAGGATAATGAACGCCCTGCAGGGCCATGCATTATGCTTACCATGAAGCAAACAACCCGCTCGTCTTGTTATTCGTTACTATAAAAATACATATAAAAAGTTTATAAGAGAATGCTCACTCAAAGAAGGTCACTGACTGAAAGACTCACGCTGTATACGCCTTAACAGGAAATAATTTATACACCTAATTAATCCATCCCTAGTTAAATACTACTAATAGGTGATGTAAGTAAGTGAGCAAATATAAATCAAGCTTGAACTGTGATAAACGAAAATGGTGTGAATTTCTCATGCTGATATACTCATACTTATATCAGTCGCAATTTAGACTCTATTTTCACAGCAATAAAGGTTCCTGTTTCGAATAACGCAACGTTATTAACGGATGGTTGAATGTTGCGGCTTCTGGCTATCACGTGCGTATGCTGTCTTGTTTTATTTCGGCATTCAAACCCCGAAGCCGAATCTCATGTTTACAAATAGATAATGTCTATTTTGTGGTAATTTCCTTTGCCATATGAAGCTTGTAAACCGCGAATGATTATATGTACTGTAAAGCTGTTCGGAATAGGGTCATGTGTTTCAATAAATATAACTTTTTTTTTGTTATTGGTAACGAGACGAGCTGGTCGTTTGCCTGATGGTATGGATAACGCCGGCCCAAAACAATTGCAGTGCCACATAAGGCCCCAAGAGAGCACTCATGAAGGTTAAAATAAATATCGTCTACCTGAATCACAGACTAAACTGTCTTTATAAGGAGAAAATAAATGAAAAAGACATCAACAGACCCAATCCGTGCTTAAAGTCAGACCCTTCCAGAAACCCACCGTGCCCGTTCCAAATTGCTATATTTGTAATAAGGTCATCAGACAGAATGGTTATTCTCTATAGACTACACCATTAATCAACCTATTGCCGTGTTCACCCTGACATATCACTAACGAGCTTAATTATTGACTTTAAAAACTGCAATTCGAATCAAAGACATTGAACAAAACGGTTTCCAATTCAAAAGCTTCAATTTATTATTGCGTATGATGCGGTCAATAAAGACGAGTGACAGTAGCAGCTACCGACCTTCGAGTCTTGACAGCTATGAAGTTGGGCAATTGAAAGATGACTGATCTTTGCAACTGTCATTACTAACCCTACATGGGTCATGCCTTTTTACGTTTCAAAAGCAAAGAGTTTAAAACAAAAGAAGATCGGATATGTGCAGTATATATGTGTGGCCTAATAGCCTGGCCTGTATAGTACTTGCCATAAATACGAGAGTTAACTGCTTAGCGATTAAGATATTGCTTTGCGGTGACAAGCTATAGAAACGGGACGAATCAGTAATCCTTCCTATATGATATCCTTCCTATATGATATCCTATCCTATCCTACTAATATTATAAATGCGAAAGTTTGGGTATATCAATGTTTGTTATGTATCTCCGTAACTACGAAACCGATTTTGATGAAATTTGGAATGTAGATAGGTAGTTTAGGTTCTGAAAAACAAAACGCTATAAAGAAAAGCAAAACGCGGGCAAGGCCGCGGGTGGAAGCTAGTTATGAATATTCGATGTTGAGCTTGTCAAAAGCCGTGGTCTATTGATTGGAACGTATAACGCTCTAAAGCGAGCAGTGGTTAACCTAAGTGTATGTATATGTCCACACTATCCGATCCCTTCTCAGAACAAGTAGGAATCGGATCCGATATCCGATATCGGAAAAAGTGAAAGGCAGATACATATGTCCATACATTTGAATTGATGGCCTACGTACTGTAACTGATAGGTCAGTGAACTTAACTTAAGTAGCGCGTAATGGTTGAATTTCCACGAACGTTGAGACAAATATTCCTGATTTTCTAGAAAAAGAGAATCCTAGTTAGATGATGTAGTTGCAATTGTTAAACATGCCAAACCTAAATTAGCACTGTGCACTGTGGCTTGTTATCGTGACGGTGCATTCTTAATAGAGATCTGTGATTCTTAACCTATATATCGATTACCAAAGGCGGCGGTAGATGGTGTTACGAAGTAAAACCAGAAACTACTTTGAAACATACTATGAAACATATTATGAACATATTTTGAAACATATTTTTTACCGCGTTTTTAAAATATAGCTTTCTTAGTACATTATTTGATAATTTTGGATACAACGTACTTACATTAACCTAACTAACACGAAGTAATAAAACTATTTAAATGTAACTTAGCTGTCGAAGCATAAGAAAATGTCGTTTAAATTGTTTCTCATATAAGTGAAATGTAATTTCTTTTTGAGAAATAAATATTTTTAACCAGAATTAGAACCGGCTCTCAGGTGCTGCTGCCGCAATACACCTATAGGAACTTCAACTATAGATTTGGTAGTATTTTTATATAAATAAATAAACGCTTACACACTCATACCCCCGCACTAGGATTCCCTGTGTCGCAGGTGGCATGGACACACACAGATACACATCACAAACATCCAAGACCCGAGAACAAGTTTTATGCTTGCACAAAATCTGGCCCGGCCGGGAATCGAACCCGGGACCCCTCGCTTTGCAGGCAGGGTTACTACCAACTTAGCTACGGAGCCGTGTCAATCAGGCACCAATTAGGTCATTCGGTTGATTTCAAATTGCTCGCCTGCCCGACTGCAATGTCACTTTTTAGAATAGGGATGACGATTCCATTTTTTATTATTTTGACATAAGTATTAAAAAATATACCTTTATTGCTGTATTCTAATATTTTGTGTGGTCGTATATACTACGTGTAGTAGACTTTGGATTGTGGACTGTTAATTAAGTGCTTACGTTTTTTTGTACTATTTCGTAATATCCGTGACGAATCTTATGAGATTATGAGATTGGTATGGATAGTAAGGTGGCGCATTCCGGGCCAATATAGTGGGCGAAGACTGAAGCTACTAAAACTTTGTCCGTCCGGCTTACGACAAGGAACAAAACGTTTCATCTTGAAAACATGTTTTATTTTGCCATTATTTTAACAATTGTGAATTGCAGAGAACGGGAAAATTGCAACATTCACGTCTGTGAATGATGAAAAAGACGAAAAAGAAATTTTGGCGGAACAAAATGAAGTTTTGTAATTGCATTTATGCAATACACTGAAATGTTAACCAATGGTTAAACACTACAGTTCTAGTTAATTTTTCAACGGATAATTTTTTTTACGTTTGCCCTAAAAACAGTATGCCGTTTTTATAATACATCACCGTTATTTAGGAATTATACAATCTTCTCCGTCTGGTATTCTGGAAAAAATTAAAGTATGTATATTTTTTTCGGAGCGTTTGACCTTAATCTCATTAAGATGAAAAAGTGACGTCGTGGTAGGAGGGGTACCACACTTGCTCATCGTTTGTAGTGATGAATTCTTCATTGTAGTTAAATAAATAAGAGGTTACCAAGCGCGGCTTGATGCAAAACCATCAAAAATATCACGAAATAGATAAGAACGGCAATAGAGCCAGATAGTGCTGTCTCGAAGCCCTGCCTGGGTTCAAAGCGAGGACTGCTCCGCTTTACGCTACATACATCACTTGCGCACCAACGCTTGTTTACCGCGGCGTCTGCACTGAGCACACAGTGGTTGTGAAACAAATTTTTTTAATAGAGGTCATAGAAGCTTATTTAGAAGCGGCGGTCGTGCAAGCCACAACCACAATATAAGATACGTTATGCGTAAAGCGGGGATCGTGGTTTTTCCATGGTTTTCTCGTGGTCCGCGATTGATGCTTATCCATCGATCATGAATTAGGTGTGAGGGCTGCCTTACAGCAGGTGAGATTGTAGTCAAATGCTAACATGTCAAGTATAAAAAACCGAACGGTGGGAGAGCGCAAAACGTGGTTAGCTGGTTAGCAAATGTGTTTGGCGACTAGGTCAAGATAGGTGTTATGTTTATGTACTAGGCAGTACAAACTTCCCCCAGCGTACTATTACTTATTCTGTGGCCCAGCTGATGTTTACTACGTCACCGTCATAAATGTGTAAGATTGCGTTTGACCGATATTACGCTGTTTCATTGAATAGATTTAATTCTTTAGAAGTTAATCAATCAAAAGTCTATCTTATCTATTGTTTCAATTCCAATTATCTACAATTTAATAAATAGTTGTAACGAGCTACTATAATTTCATCTTATTGTACTTTAATTACTCCAGAGAGTAATAATAATTATTACTGACATGTATAAATTATATTTGAAACTTAATAGGAACTTCTCATCAATTTATTATCAAATCTATACAGTTTTTATCATTTTCTTGAACGCTTAGCGTTCAACTAATCCAGGTAAATTAGTTTTGTCTTTGGAGACAATATGGCAGAAAATTGACCGCACGATTGAAGGGTGAGCCTAATACCTATTGGCGTCGATTCTGTCAATTCATACCTAAACCTAATTTTAGTTTCGCTCTCTCTCTCTCTCTCTCTTTCCAATACGTAACACGAGAAAGAGATGGACGATGTTTGACAGATCTAAATTTAGTTTTAGAGCTGTCAAATATCTCCATCCTTGATATTAGACGCTACTAAATTGATAGCTGTAAATGGAAACAAGTGGATTAATTTGACAGGTCTAAAATATATTCCATATCTTTCTCATGTTCTCGTTTAGAAAGAGAAATTGAAACTACAATTAGGTTTAAGACAGAATCGACATCATTGTATACATAATTATAACCAATATGTACAGCAACACATTTTCCTCCTATCTTTGTGTTCCAAGGTCTTTCAACTCGCATAACTCCAAACTTTAATCATCTGTCAAGTCATCGGAGAACGCGTTAGGTAACCGGTGGTCTAACCGACGATTATCTGCATTGGCACATCGGGCGCGGTGAGAAAAAAGGCTGATGCATTACAGTGCTGTAATTTGTTTCGGGTTAAGTAACTAATGATCAACGTACGTTGGAATGAGACCTTTTATTCCGGAAAGCCTTTGTTCACAACTGTAGGTTATAATCCGAACTATTGTTAATGCGAAAATGTGTTTGTTATACTTTGTTGGTTTATCCCTCAGATCACACAAACAAGGGAGATATGCCCGTTCGCGTTCAAAATATATCTCCATTTTTCATACATTTTTTTCACCATTTCGCTGTAAGTTACGGCACACCTACTAATGTTTTATGTACAGTAAGAGACTTACAGCCACACATATAAACTTATTAATAGTTCACAGGCAAAAAAATGGGACAGCAAGGCCGTCTGCAAAGTGACTTCGATTAAATGTATCTGGCCTGATTTGGGCCTGATGCTTTCGCACCCGCTACGTACGCCTTAAGGGGCAGAATCCGGCGCGCCGCTATCTCCCTCGCGCATCTCAACATTTTTGAAGATAAACAATCACCTAATATAATTATGAAAAATCGCATTCGGTGAAATTGCTGACAATGACATTACAAATATTACACAAAAATTTCATTTTGTTCCATTCAGGTTTTCAAACCTAAAAATGGGATTTTATGTTTTGCCCATTTTCATGTATGAAAACTTGATCGGATCAAAATGATACTTTTGCCGTACCTTTGTAATGTTAATGCCAGCAATTTCACCGAGTGCGATTTTTCATAATTATAGTAAGTGATTGTTTATCTTCAAAAATGTTGAGATGCGCGAGCGAGATAGCGGCGCCCTGAATTCTGCCCCTTAACACATCTCCTTGTTTCTATGATCTGTGGTTTATCCTTTCGCAACAACGGAGAAACAGATCGACATTCGAGAAAATACAATGCTTTCCTGACTTTGGTTGGATTTTATTACTTTGTTTGTTTGTTTTATTTTATTGGTTTATTCGGTATAGATTAGCGTTCGACCACTATCTCACGTGTCAAAATGATGTTAACGAAGTTTACCTAGCTATTAGTTTTCTGCTTCAAATATGCACGAGCCTTTTGATGAGCAAATAAAACTTTTTCATATTGTTTTATGAGCAAGTTTTGAACAATCTACAAGCCAAATGTTTTCTTCATAGTTACGTGCCTAATTTATTCATAGCTGGTATGTAATTATTACTACAGAGTAATTAATAAAACATTACTCTTCGCTATCAAACATCTTAATTTTCGCCTACACATATCAGCTGGCATATCACGCTTAAACCACACAGAACATAACAAGCTGCCCACCGCGATTTCACTCGCATGTCTCAAAACACCCATGTATTTATTTCTCTGAGATGAAAATCTTTAACAGAAAATTCAATCGAAGATTTACATCCTACTAGTATTATAAATGCGAAAGTGTATTTGTTAGTTTGTTGGTTTGTCCTTCTTTCACGCAGTAACGGAGCAACGGATCGACGTGATTTTTGGCATAGGTATAGTTTTGGGACCGGAGAGTAACATAGGCTACTTTTTATCCCGGAAAAATGCACGGTTCCTGTGGGAACGCGGATGAAAACCGCGGGCAGAAGCTAGTAATAATATGTGTGCCAAATTTAAACAGAATCGGTTGAATGGTGAAAATTCAGTGGTGAACACAAACAATCATCCCCTTTTTTCTACACCCTTAGGAGCGTGTTTTTACACAACTACCCATAAAAGGAGTGTAATGTTTTCAGGGGTCATGTATGTGACTTTCTTTATTCCACCATAACTTTTAAAAGCCTGATTAGATTTGAATGTATGGGGTATCGTTAAAATCCTTACATCATCCTGAGTGACACTGTCTAATCAGGGGCAGTCGTGCTTTTTCTTTTATATTTCATTTTTTTCAAATTCAAATGAGACCAACTTGTATAAGGATCATCAAAATCTGGCACTTTGTAAAAAGTTATGCGTGGTCTTACATAAAAAAAAACTTATGTGGGTCGACATTCGAACCACCTTTCGAACCTTTTTTCGTCGGTTATAAAGTAGTCTATGTCAAATCACGTCGATTCCTCGCTCGTGAAAGAAGAACAAACCAACAAAAACACTCGCATTTATAATAGAAGGAGTTGTGAAATTTATATCGCAATATTTACCGCATTGCAAATTAAACGGTTTTCAATATTAATTATGAATTAACTTCTAATACGATTAGTAAACAAACGTTCGTATGTGAACGTCGGTTGCGAAATTTCCTCTCGCTTACATTCTTTATTTATAACCTTCGAAAACATAATGTTAAAAAGCGGTTACCACATTTTTGTTGCATCTGGAAATGGTTTTGAACCAATACGCTGTTAAACTAGCATATAAGGGAGCCCTCACACCTAATTCATGATTGATGAATAAGTATCAATCGCGGACCACGAGAAAATCATAGAAAAACCACGATCCCCGCTTGATGCATATCGTATCGTCTATTGTGGTTGCGGTTGGGGCTTGATGGAAATCTAGTCCGAACACGGCACACGCTTCTTCCTATTCTTCTACGAAAAAATGGTTTACAAGATTTTTAACTTGAGGATGGTAGCTAGCGCTTCCACTATGCTGTGGTTGTATCAGGTGCGCCCGGAATGTAGTGACCATCTGTGGGCTCGAAATTAGACAATCGTTCCACTCAATCCACGACGTGCGGAGCGTAGGATTTGGAACGCCCGTCTATGCGGCCTCTTAGGGGCAGCGTAGACGCTTATGCAAACGTACGTTTGCTTGTCAAAATAACAACGCTTTTGCGTCAAGCGCGCATTTCGAGTATCACGAAATCTGCGCTTGACGCAAAAGCGCTGTTATTCTGACAAGCAAACGTACTTTTGCATAAGCGTCTACGCTGCCCCTTACGTATGCGACGCCAGAATCGAAACCGATTTTCTCCATTAATGCCGTCGAGACTAGAAAATACGTAATCAGACTGTCAAATATCCAACCTTTATTAATATTAGTATCAAAAGACACGAGGCACGAATTTAACAGGTCAAATGTTATAAACCAGGCCACAAGTGCGCACGTTCTCACAGATAGTCCGAGGGTTTAGGTAAAAAATACAATACTGAGGGTAAAAGTTTGCTAAAGTTAATACAAACATCACCTGACAAATGAGGAGGGTGAGTAGTTGCCAGGCAACGGCCGCCCTCGGTTATATATAGAGAACCCAGTAGGCTTTCTTCGCTCAAACACGAATTTTTTTACTGATCAAATAATAATGTAACATTATATTATTATCTAAAATTCTTTAAAATTCAACCAGAAGAGCGCTCATGAAAGTTAAATGACTCTAGATGCCTGTTCAACTTATTTGAGAAAAGCTCAAAATACATAGCGACAATTTTTTTTGCAAATTTGTACTATTGTTATATACTAGGTACTACTAATTGTTTAAAATCTAAACTTAACTACTAAAGTTACTAAGTATAGTGGCCAGGTTAATTTTTAGCTGTTTCTCTTGTAATATCAAAAAGCGCGCATGACTTTATCTAATTAATCTGAACTTTGTTCCGAATCACGATGGGTCTGAAAACATTTTACTGTTTACTTGTTCACTGTGTCTTCCCTATAATAGCCTCCCATTGGCTGTTTTATCTTGTTTACTCAAATTATGCTATTTTACTCGTGTTCTGTCTAGGTATATTATAATATGTAGGTATGAGACATTTAATAGTATAACAACCGACTTACATAATTATATTATATAGTGTGTATTTAGGCTCGTTATGATCTAATAATGAGTACATAGATATCTATGGAGTTCATATACTGAATGGAGTTAGGCTGTTCATTTAAATTATGAAAAAATTGCTTTAAAAAAGCTACGAACCGACTTCAGTGACAAACTACTGAACCGATTATGATGAAATTTCTATGGGACCAATCTGAAAGTATATCCTTTCAAATAAAAAAATAATTTTTCAAATCGGTTTATAAATGACCGAAATATGAGGTAACAAACATAAAAAAAAAATACCCGACGAATTGATAACCTCCTCCTTTTTTGGAAGTCGGTTAAAAATAGACACGGTCCAAATTTACTTTTTTTTTCATTCCTCATTTCTTTTTTTTAACTTTTTTGAAGCAGCGTCTTCTGCTATTCGTGTAGACAATCTACTAAGTAAAATATAACGTAAGTAAGAGATCTGTGAACGTAAGCCTATTTCAGATTAAAAATACTATACACTCATACCCCGTCTCTAGGATTCCCTGTGTCGCAGTTAGCATGGACACAGATACACACCACATTCATCCAAGTACCAACCTTTATGCTCACCACACAAAATGTGCCCCAGCCAGGAATTGAACCCAGGGACCGAACAACCTTTATGCTCACCAAAATGTGCCCCGGCCAGGAATTGAACCCAGGGACCGCGGGTTCAATCAGGGGTTCTCTTTGTAGGCAGAGTGGCAGCCAACTTAGCTACGAAACCGGAAATTATACACTGTTTTAAACTTCCAAGTTATTGACTAATTCACACGTTGTAACAAGTAAGGACTTGACAAGGCTTTACCACTATACCGTGATTGCGTCAAAATTTCCTTCACCAGGATTCCACCGTCTGACCTATGGCAAATAAATTCTTTGATCATACTACAAACTAGAAATAAAAAAATAAATTCTGACGGACGCCTCCGTAGCTAAGTCAATAGTAACCCTGCCTGCAAATCGAGGGGTCCCGGGTTCGATTCCCGGCCGGGGCAGATTTTGTGTAAGCATAAAGTTTGTTCTCGGGTCTTGGATGTTTGTGATGTGTATCTGTGTATGTCCATGTCACCTGCGACACAGGTAATCCTAGTGCAGGGTATGAGTGTAAGCGTTTATTTATTTAATTATGGGTACACTATGAAAAATAATTACTATTTATATTATAATTATTAATTATAAATAAATATTAACTATTTAATAATAATTAATTAATTATATGATGTGTGTATCGTTTAGTGTAACTTTTAGTGTACCTATGTTATTAGAATGTAGAATAATTAATCATCGTTTGAACTTTCTCGAACTCGTAATTTTGGATCGTGAAGACATTTGTGGCCATAAAATTTAATTATACTTGAGTTTTTGTTCAACTTTTAAAGGCGACTTGATCTGTACTTGACTGACTTTCATGCCAATTTTTAACGTGCAGGTCACGACTTAAAAAGCAGCCGTGCAAGTACCGATCTTTTCGATAAATAATTACAAAAATCTCTGCGTTATTTTTCTCTCGATACGTTTACTAATGCAGAATGTAGAATATATAACTTTAATAATACTTCCCCCTACCAATGCCTTCGGTTACCTACTTGTTGACATTTTAAGTGAAAGTTCCAATAATCGATCACTTGCGCAGAGACAATACCTACATATGGTCAACATATTGCGCCTACGAGTTTCAAATCTTTTCGCTCAAATAGGGGTTGCATTTTCCTAAATCAAAAGTCTAAACCCGCGCACGCTTTTATAATCTGTGAAGTAAGAATAATCTGTAAGTACTATGATTTATGTTTTCATTTGTTTTTTGTGCTTCTGACCAGGATATAATGCTCATGGAACACAGATGACGGTAACGCGTTCTACTGATTTGCTAGAATTGCACGCTGCTAGAACTGCTACTACGCTGCTAGAACGCTTTGGCGTCATAATAAAGAAATAGGTAAAGTACTCTGTACGAATTAGTGAAAACAGCGTAACGCGAAAGAAAGAGATAAAAAATATTCTATTCTAGCCCGTTTGTAGTGATAATTTTCAAAGTGTTGATGACCATAACTGTCCATAAATCTTAAGTTCACCATTCACAATCACTCTAAGGGGCAGTGTAGACGCTTATGCAAACGTACGTTTGCTTGTCGGAATAACAACGCTTTTACGTCAAGCGCGCATTTCGAGTATCACGAAATTCGCGCTACACGTAAAAGCGTTGTTATTCTGACAAGCAAACGTACGTTTGCATAAGCGTCTACGGTCTGCATAATTCCATCGCTCCGCGCATTGTGGGTTGAGTGGAATGATGGTCGAACTTTCAAGCACACATTGCAGACGGTCATTTCATTCCGGGCGCGCCATCGCTTCTTTTTTCGGTCTATATTTTACGAAATGGATCGTTATGTCGGCCACACACGATATGTTGTAATGTTGTGGACCGTCAGATTTGGAAAGTTTGAAAATCCAATATTTCTATCACCCCACGTAATCCACCTCAGATTCCTCTCTCCGGTTTTTAGAACGTTTACGTAAGACAGCATTGTAGACTGGAGCGTTCATGAATGGTGAACTTAAAGTTCTTTTCGTGTCGTCTATTACATCTCTATTAATAAACTATTTCTCACTTACACAACCTGTTCCAATACAAGCGCAGTCCAAATTGATGAGTAGTGTAATTTAAATCAATAACTTTAAATATAACTTGATGGGCAGGTGCTCTCAAAATGCTACTTGCAGTTGATGTACACATTAATTGAATATTGATTGCAAGTGGTTTTATTTTTAGAATGAGTTTGATTGGTATTTATGCTTGTACGTTTATCGATACCTATAGTTTTGCGAATGTAATATAAGAACGAGTAATAAGTAGTAGGTACATATGTATGCAGGCATATTGGATTAACGCCCGAAATTAATAAGGGATCCTAATTCGTTTTTGGTTGTATAACTGTCAAAAACAATCCAATTTCTAAGTACACATCCACGGTTCGAGATTGGCATCTAAAAATACGTCGAAACTTTCGGAGGTCGGGATCACAACTTTGGATTGTCCTCTGTTCGTAAATGATAGTTTATTTCAGTCGGAACATGTCAATAACAATATCTGCAGTTTGACGTTTCGTCGAATCAAATTGTGTTATTAACACGCGGATTGTAGATCGACCCGTCGGTAGTAGACGACCCGGGTTTGATTTCAATCTCGACTGGAAGATGGACCTGGGGTGCAATTTTTTAATGTCACCGAGTGACTAAATATCAGCGATATGACCGATAATCACCGATTTACAAAAAGTCGTATTTTTGAATCTCAGCGCGTGACTAAATTTCTCATACCTATGATATCGTTTACGAATGGGTACCCCCACTCGTAAACAATATCATAGGTATGAGTATTTAGTGCCAATTTTGACTTGAAAACAATTTCCAACTTAAAAAATAAAATTAAATAGAACACAATCATAAGTTTATCTGTGATCGAAGCTGAGAAATAGTTGCATGTTGGTATACAGGGTATGACTTTCAAAAATACGACTTTTGCAAATTAGTGATTTCAAAGTCATCGCTGAGAATTTTTTCATCGGTGATTTCGAAATCATCCGTGACATTCAAAAATCGGTCCCCTGGAGAAGATACACCTTGTCAATTATCATTTTAGACTTTAGTCGCCTAACCCAATGTTCTAACTCTGTAATGTTTACACATAAGCACATAATCTAAATGTTCTATCTCGCTGCTATAGGTAGTACATAGTGATCCAGTATTCTGGCAGCATTACCTTATTGGAATGCCATTCTGATTCGTATAAGTTAAACATGTTTATCACGCTTCGTAACAACTTGGTCTGACAACATCTTGAAAATACTATAAGCTCCCAGCACAGATTAGAAAACTTTCGGCCTCCAGAGACCCAATATTCTTGTACCGATTCTTGAGGATTACTAAGTAAAATCCAATCTAGCTTATAAAGTTACCTATCCCCAGACAATACTGTGGAAATTAAGTTACGCTAACGCTTGTTTTCTCTTGAAATATTTGTGTATGTCTAATTAATAATAGCTATTAGACAATATCATAAATCTAACATTAGACACGCAAAATCGTTTTACGAAATTAATCCCCAGCATCGGGTCAGTAATTTATGTAATTGTTACGAAGAAAATATTTGTATTAGCTAAAGACGGCCACTGTTATAATTAATTCTTAAGGCTAAGCAGTAAAAAATATATTAAAAAAATAGTACTGTATGTTTTCTTGTTGCCACTGACGAGTTCCATATGATCCACCTTCTGGCTCCATCATCAGAACAGCTCCATTATATGTATATAAATTATAGTATTGTCATGCGAACTACATATACCTACATACAAAGTTTTATTTTGATGCGACAATTAGAAGTAAGTTAAACTGACTTCTAAGATTTTATTACATTGTTTGTTAATTACAAGTTAGTAAAAGTGTGTTAAAAACGGATTCGATACGTCACACTTAAATTCTTGAAACAGTGCTCATCGTTTACATTGGGTCTGACATCATCATCATCATCATCAGCCGGAAGACGTCCACTGCTGAACATAGGCCTCCTCCATAGAACGCTACTTGGATCGACTACTCGCCTCTTGCATCCAACGGTTCCACGCGGCTTTGACAAGTGTTTTGGGTCTGACATAGCCTTAAGTAAAGAATTAATTTGTGAAACTAAATCTAATATTCGGAATAATGTCGCCACGGACTGTGTGTCGTTCTGCATGTTTGTGATTTACGTTGACATTTAGTTATCAGTTGCACTTTTGTATCTCAATTTTTAATGCTTACTAATAATATTATAAATGTGAAAGTGTGTTTGTTAGTTTGTCTTCTTTCATGAAGCAACAGATATGATTTTTTCCACTGAGATAGCTAATATATGGGCTGAAATTTAGCAGACAACTTCTATCTCGGAAAAAATGCATAGTTGCCGTGTTATTCTTGCAACACCCAAATAAAAGGGCATGATTTGTTTCGCGTCTGTATGTTGTGGGACCGTGGTATACTCTCTAACAATGACAGAAGTCTCCATATTTTTCAATTGACTCATAAAAATGAGTACCTAATTAATTAATAAAGTACTTTACGCCTGATTCCATCAGAGATCATCATCAGCCTTATTACATTCCTACCGCTGAGATAGTGGTATTTTCTTAGAAAGAGAGTTTGGGCTACAATCCACCACGTGGGCCCAGTTCTTGGCGGATGTCACATATCGTTGAATTTTGTAGTTGTTGAACATGCTGTTTTCCTCACGATGTTTTCCTTCACCGATTTAGAGCGAGTGTGATAAACAAACACAAAAAACAAACAATGGCAAATCATTATTACAGAATGTTAATCAATAATACTAACGAGAACTGAGAGTACATTATTTTACTATTAAAATTTTCGTGAGTATCACACATTAAAAATCAGTGGTCGTTGCGATCTCGCCGCGTGCACTTCCTGAGGAAGAGCGTCGGACACGCTCCAAACCTAGTTCGACAATATCGACAAATGACGCGAGTTATAGCCGGTTTTTTAACAATTTATAATGAGAGTAAATTAGTTTGAAAGTAAGTTAAGAGTAAGTTTTCTAATATTTCAGTTTCAAACAATAATGCCTGCGTGATAGGAAGGTTCCTCGCCGATCGGCTGATCTTACAATAAAGGCTTCTATCGCTAAAATAGCACACCGTGATCAACCTTACCGAGGCGTAGCAAGGTACCACCTTCAATTTGAAAACCTGTCAACAAACACATACCAATGTGTTTTGGTAGCGCTTGCAAAGAGCCAGTCCGTTCTCCACGTTCGACAACTTAAGATCAGTAACTCCAACCTTCTTATAATATCATTTAACCCGCACACACAACCGATGGCATAACTGACCCCTATTCCGTAACCATCAAACGACCGCAAGCATTTCACCGGCGTCTCTATCAGCGAGCTGTCCATTCCGATGGTCCGATAATTTCAGAGCATTGGATCAAGGAAGCCCCTTCACTGAATGACCGGCTATTAGACGATTACAATGCAATCCGCGTCGAGACGAGAGGCTGAGACTTTCTAAACTCGTAAATACGTTGCTCCTTTGCTGGTGTCAAGCGGACGGGTCGGACTCTATGACTGAGATGTGTTTGGTGCGTTTGTGTTTTTGTTAAAGATCCTGCGGCGCAAGTACGGATCTTTTTGATCGATAAAATTCGATATATTTGACAGTTCAAATCGATAAATTGGGTTTTATCGACTTTTTATATAATATATCGAGCCTCGATATATTAAGTTATTAAAAAAAAGTTATCGAATAGCTAGGTCGAATCCAAAAAGAATATAGAGCTACTACAATGCTTTACGATCAGACTTCGGTACACGACTACGATAAATTTATCGGGTTTTTCTATTCGATAAATTTATCGAACCGACTTCCGTACTTGCGCCGCTGTACTGACTTTAAAGTAGTAGGTAGTCCGCCAAAAGCCGGAAACTTAGTTTGGTAAACTTAATTTTGAGGTCAAGTTTTTGTTGGATGGGTTATTTTCACCATAATCTCAAGTGAGATTAAGTTACGGTGTGATAAGTGGAACGCCACAGAGTAGGAAAAGGCAACGATGTGGTCCGAGGACTCTGAGATTACGCTTAATATACGTCTAAGTTCAGACAGGGCTACTCCCCATTGGAGTAGAGATAAGTACGCATAATTTCTTGGCTATAGATTTTCAACTTGAAAGTAGAAGCTAGACAGGCTCCTAAGGAAATTGTTATCACGATGTATATCGTGAATATATTTGCCGGAAGCACAAGGTTATTCCAGGATTTAATTAAACCCTTCATCTCTCACACACGCTCGATAGTCGATATATATTATCATATCC
Organism: Crocallis elinguaria; assembly: GCA_907269065.1. Taxonomy (NCBI): domain Eukaryota; kingdom Metazoa; phylum Arthropoda; class Insecta; order Lepidoptera; family Geometridae; genus Crocallis; species Crocallis elinguaria. The sequence continues at coordinate 3,566,696 of OU026070.1, read as the reverse complement.
GCGGCGCGAGTACGGATCTTTTCGATAAATACAATTTGATAAAATTGACAGTTAAAATCGATAAGTGGGATTTATTCGATAAAATTGACAGTTAAAATCGATAAAGTGGGATTTATTCGATAAAATTGACAGTTAAAATCGATAAAGTGGGTTATATCGATTTTAACTGTCAATTTTATCGAAAAGATCCGTACTCGCGCCGCAGTGCGTGTTTTATAACAGTCTATATTTAGTACTGGAACATAGTTAAAACATAATGAATAATAGCTATTATGATATTGCTTTGAACTGTACCTAACATATCTGTGTACTATTCTGAGCTTATAGGGTCTTACCACAAAAAAATTAAACACACGTTAAACCTGTGTTAATCACTGTTTAACGCCTAAACATGCGTTAGTCGCGTGATTAAATATGAGCAACCACAAATCCTGATTCAAGTAGTGTCTAACCGTTGTCTAATTCAATTCTGTTCTGACATTTCTAATCATTTTGACGTTAATCTTTAGACGCTGTCTAGCTAAACAGGCGACTAGAAATGTTTTTTTTTGTGGTAACACTAATGGAGTCTAACTGTGATTGTGCGCGCGATATTGTCGAGTCTAAGAATAAAAAGGTTCCTCCACAAAGTTACTTTAGGTTGATATTATCGCATGCGTTGTTGTCATAACGCATCCCGCATCCCTTCCACACAGCTTGGTTTTTATCTTCTGATAATTCAAAGGCAATCCGAGCATGCGTCTCCACGTGCACTGCGTTGTTAACTGAAGTGTGTGTAAAATCGCACGTGTGGAAATATAAAATGTATTATGAACAGAATCACATATTGTAACATCATGGAACGCTAATTACTTACTTACGTCAGTAGACACATCTGTTATAATATTGCAATACCATAAGTTTCTTAATAACAAAATATCAAAAATAGAATGTTGTGATAAGTGTATCTAAAGAACGAGAACCATTATCTTTTTATAGCTCTTTGACAGGTAATTCGTGACCTTTGACCGTAGATTGTATAGAAAGTGGCGTCAGTGATCACAATCGATGAGCGATCACGATTAATCGGATCAGATAACACGATGGAATCGATACTCTTTTTGCGTAAAATGTAATTCGTCAATTGGTAGTTCAATATACTCGTTATTACCAACCTTTAAAAAATTCTACACTCAAAACTCGAAGAACTAAGTTACGAAAAACGTCTTCATATAAAGTACGCGTCTGGGTTGTTACCACCGCGTTTTGCTAGTGGTAAGACTAACTCTTCTGCGAGTGTCCGTCTGGGTTGTTACCACCGCTTTGCTCGTGAAGTCTGCCGCCAAGCAGTAATGAGCAAGCATTACCGTATTCCTGTTTGACGAGCAGAGTATCCAGTGAAATTACTGGGCTTATGAGACTTAATACCTAATGTCTCAGGGTAACGAGCGCACTGCAGTGCCGCGCAGGCCTTTATGTTTCCAAGTACTGAGTGGCACTGCAATTGTTATGGGCCGGTGTTATGCATACCATCAGGCAAACGACCAGCTCGTCTCATTACCAAATAAGATAAAACAAAAGAAATAAAAGAACCCTCCTCCTACAGTTATCTGGTAGGTTTCATTTCACGCCGTGCAACAAGTTCTACGCTTCGCTGGTAGCATAATGCGGTCCCATATCAGGGGTCGCCGTTGATTGATACATCAATAACTCACACACTATTTCTATTCCCGTGTGGTAGACGTGGTCATTAAAGGTAGTGGTCGATAAAAATAGAGGACCACCTAACCTCTGTTTAACGTATTCACCAACATCGGCCACACTATTGAGATAATCGTCATACAACATATCATGAGTAAAAATATATGTAGCCCTATACCGCCCACATACTTATTACCATAGTTATTAGTGTATCTATTCAGTGAAGTTTATGTACCAACCTTGTAAAAATACTCGAACGAAGCGCTCTCGTGGCAAAGGCCGTGCCAAATATAAGCCCACGAGTCTATAAGAATTTCAAATGGCGTAACATATTAGCATGTAGATATTTATGTTTACATAATTTGAATTTCTCATGAGCATACAATATTGTGATTGGCAACCTATATACAATCTGAGTTTAAATTGATACTTTATCCCGTATGGGGGCCAATTTACTCCTGGAGGTCAACATTTGTTTTACGAGTTTTTGAAATTCAGAATTTTTCATTGAAGAAAAGGCATTTAAAGTTTAATATTAATTGGGAGAGACTTAAAAAGATTGGAAGAGATTGAAGTTTGTCTTTTTAATTTTAAGTGATTTTTTTCAAGGGAGGTTCTCACGACTTGTCGACAACCATAGTCCTAATCACCCCCGTCCGGGATAACATACCAATTCAAACTCACCCTGTATAAGTATGATAAGTATAAATCTACAAGCTGCGCCCCGCGGCTTCGCCCGCGTAGAAGTTGATGTGTCACACCCTGTTTGTTTGATGAAATTAGATTAGCCTATGGTTTTTTCAGAACCTAAACTATCTGCATTTTTTTTTTTTATGTTATTTGGTAACGAGACGGGCTGGTCGTTTGCCTGATGGTAAGCATAACGCCGGCCCATAACAATTGCAGTGCCACCCAGAACTTTGAAACACAAAGGCCTGCGCGGCACTGCAGTGCGCTCGTTACCCTGAGACATTATAGGTATTAAGTCTCATAAGCCCAGTAATTTCACTGGATACTCTGCTCATCAAACCGGAACACAGTAATGCTTGCACACTACTGCTTGGCGGCAGACTTCACGAGCAAAGCGGTGGTAACAACCCAGACGGACACTCGCAGAAGAGTTAGTCCTCCCACTAACAAAATTTCAAATTTCATCAAAATTCCAAATGCACATTCTAAATTTTTTTAAAAACGGTTTTGTATATCTCCATAAGTACGTTACGGAGATACGCAATATGGTAACAAACATTCACACACACACACAAACTTTCGCATTGTTAGTAGGATATGTGGTATAATAGCTTAGTGAAATTACTGGGCTTATGAGACTTAATACCTAATGTCTCAGGGTAACGAGCGCACTGCAGTGCCGCGCAGGCCTTTGTGTTTCAAAGTTCTGGGTGGCACTGCAATCGTTATGGGCCGGCGTTATGCTTACCATCAGGCAAACGACCAGCTCGTCTCGTTACCTAATAACATAAAAAAAAAATAGCAAGTGTGCCGTAGTAACGGTACAAATAAGTATCCTTTAGGAGTTTTATTTTAACAAACCAGAATTCCTGACAAGTTCTTTCGCTTCGAAGCGATTTTAATGATTTATAGATTTGTATCAAATTGAGATGAGTATAAGTTACCATGGTTACCATGGTATACCTAAGCCAAATCTCTAATTGTTTCGTCTAATATATTTCCATAGCGATATCAATAGGTACTTACTAAAGGAAATCATCGTGAGAAAACCCGCATGTTCAAGAACCACAACATTCGAGGACATGTGACATCCACTAGGCCGCACTGGGCCCGCGTGGTGGATCATGATCCAATACTCTCTCTGAGAGAAGGCCAGTATCCCAGCAGTGGGAGCGGTATGGGAGTGGGGCTGGTGATGACGAATGCCATTTGTTTGTAATTGCCCTCAGATTTGAATAGTTTTCCAACGAATAGTTGTTCAACAATCTGTATGACGTAGGGTTCGAATTCTACATTATGCTTAGGTTATCGGTGAAGGTAACATTGTGATGCAACCCTAGCATATTTTATAATGGATTTATTTTTATTAATTTAAAATGCTAATTTTCTGATTTATTTTATTAATAACTCAGATTAATTTGCACGCCGTGTCGTCAGTAATGTGATGTTCTCATACATATATTTATGTTTTGAACACCTTCGGATTTTTTTCTATAAATAAATACATTTTTAAAAAAACATTGCAATTTAAAATGTTAAATACATTTTGAATTTGAATGCTCTTATAAAGGAAAATACCCACATAGACAGACCATAACTACAGCATCCACTGCTTATCGTCGCAGTAAAACTTGGATCTGGAAACTTCACTTTTTAACACATTAGTAGCTTCACTTGTAACTAACTAACAAACAATGTAATAAAATCTAAGAAGTTAATTTTAACCTACTTCTAATTGTCGTATCGGAATGAGTCTTTGTATGTATAGGAGTTCGGATGACAAAACTACAATTTGGTATCATGGAGCTGATCTGGTGAAGGAGCCAGGAGGTGGATGGTGGAACTCTTCAGTGACTACAAGTAAACCCTCCGCATTTGGCCTTAGATGATTTGTTTTGACGAGTCCAAAGATTGCACCTGGTATCGAGGTTATGATATATTACCTACTAGCTGCTGCCCGCGGTTTCACCCGCGCGGAGGTATTGGATTTTTTTTTTAACGCTTACACTCATACCCCCGCACTAGGATTCCCTGTGTCGCAGGTGGCATGGACACACACAGATACACATCACAAACATCCAAGACCCGAGAACAAATTTTATGTTTACACAAAATCTGCCCCGGCCGGGAATCGAACCCGGGACCCCTCGCTTTGCAGGCAGGGTTACTACCAACTTAGCTACGTAGCCGTCATTTCAAAGTTTTTATTTTTTTTTACGGAACCCTAATTATTTTTCTAAAATTAAAGTAGCCTTAGTTACTCCTTGTAACATCAGCTATCTGCCAATGAAAGTACCGTCAAAATCGGCCCAGCCGTTTCGGAGATTACCCGGAACAAACAGACAGACAGACAAAAAGCTTAAAAATGGTTGTTGTGTTATAGGTGCCGTATATACTTTCATATGCATTTGGTAAAAAGCTGTTATTTTGATATTACAAACAGACACTTCAATTTTATTCATTTGTATAGAGCATAGATATTCAATGAAAACTACATAATTTTAGATTAAATTGTTGTGTTGGTCTATCGAATTTAAGAACTGTTTACTTGAACCGGAACAGTGTTCAAATGAGAAAAGAAATGAGACTCACCGAGACAGACGGCATCCGGTTTAGAAAAACAGGTCCTGCATAAAATTTCGGAAACTGAATGCATAATATCGTTAAAGATCACGAACATATTATACCTAACTGATTTAAATAACACGTCTTTAATATTGAAGTATCCAAGTGAAATTTTATACAAAACCGCGTATTTCATAATCAACTTCCTAAAGTCAGTAGGTTTTAAAGGAATTTTGACTGAATATTTCAAACTTATCCCTATGAAATACTTAGTTTAGAAATTACAGATTATTATAAGTACTATAGACAATCCAAATGCTATGTATGTCCCACTATAAGTATATAGGCAACGTACCCAGCATACTGGGGCACTAAGGTGCCACCAAACAATCGATGGCATCAAACGACAATCGATCGATTGGTGTGGTGGCACTCTTAAGAAATAATTAGACTAGCCCAAATGATATCCAACCCATTTAATTCGTCATCATCAGCTGATTCAACTCAATATGTAATGTTACATAATCTTTCTATCCTGCTTGGTCCCATTGCTATATTAGTGGCAGGACTAACTCTTCTGCGAGTGTCCGTCTGGGTTGTTACCACCGCTTTGCTCGTGAAGTCTGCCGCCAAGCAGTACTGTGCAAGCATTACTGTGTTCCGGTTTGATGAGCACTCTGCTCATCAAACCGGCCAGTGAAATTACTGGGCTTATGAGACTTAATACCTAATGTCTCAGGGTAACGAACGCACTGCAGTGCCGCGCAGGCCTTTATGTTTCAAAGTTCTGAGTGGCACTGCAATTGTTATGGGTTGGCGTTATGCTTACCATCAGGCAAACGACCAGCTCCTCTCGTTACCAAATAAAAAATAAAATTGTACATTCCACATAATGCTTCACTTTTTTCGGTCTTATACACCAGTCTTACCTACTGGTCTCTTCTGTCCCGTGACACCACTCCATTACCATTTAATGCCAGTTATCCACTTCGTGAACTCCCATGTTTTAGCAGTTGTGCAACGCTCCTTTCCTTTCCCATTCACTTAGTGCCCTTTAGCCATTTCGAGTGCCGGCGTCACATCTTTAGATCCATCTAGATTCCGTTTCAAAATATTTTAGGTGTGGAATTGTAGAGGTATAGGAACGCTTTAGTGGTAGTGCAGTCACCTGCAAATTCGCAGACAGTTCGTACCCTACCTGCGGTACTATCTCAGGGTGCACCGTCAGAGTTCAGTCCACAGATTATTTTATAGTCTTTGGTTCAGTCAGACAAAAAAACAACATGCGGGCGAATTCAAATGTATGAATTGACATATATTCAGTTGTGATTTTTGATCATGTGGTGTTCTAATAAAAAGCAACGTAGCGGGGGCCGTGCTCTAAGTTTTCGAAAACCATATTAAAACCTTTATATTTGATGAAATATGGAAGCTCTCCGTAGATAAACATACATTAATCCTTATTCATTACCCGCATTATTTACAACCACGTCTACCTACATACAATATTTGTACTAGTAATATTTAGTAAAATTAAGTTCTTAGTGCAGTTTATTGTAATACTTAAGGGGCTAGGATCGCCAAAACGACTACTTTCTCCTCCTAAAACTCCCACACGGCTTGGTTTAACGACTTGAAAAAAATACTACCTGAATGATCAATTCAAGGGCATTAATTTCACTGATTGATTTTTTTGTGTTACCATTACTTATGGCTTGAAAAAATATTTAACAGCATGCTGTTTTAAAACTATTTTCCCTAAAACTTCTAAATGACTTAGACGTTTGGGATTAATTTTACACCAAAAAATAAGGAAGAAAATTTTCTATAAACTGGCCGTTTCATTTGTGCATAGAGCAATATTTCGCAAAGAAATGATCAAAAAACTGAATTCCAAATGTACAAGTCTCAGAGGTGCTCTGCGCGGGCGCGCGCGGCAGTCATGCACTGGCATTCAGACGGGGAGGTTGTGTCGCTCGTTGCTCTGCAAACGCTGTCCGCCGACGTTACATATTTGTGTGCGTGAATGATATACAATACAAGTATTTGTTTTCGTGTGGGTTTGAAGCTTGCTCAAAGAGTAGCGTCTAGAGCGGTGAAATGTGATTCATTCCGTGATTTGCGCGTGGACGCTCCTCGTATACATATTGAATGGGTTACATTTTTGATTACAATTTCTTGTTTACGTACTTACATCATTTTTACGAGTGGAAAATATATGTATTGGTAAACAAATTATTAGCGGCAGCTACAGGAATATCGGGAGGTTTAGAACTGTTTAAGAAAGACTGGAAATGAAATTGAAAAGTAAAATTACTCAGGTTAACGAGCACAATGCGGTACTGCATCTTTTTGTTTCAAAGTATTTATTGGCACTGCAATTGTTATGGGCCGGCGTTATCTTTATCATCAGGCAAACGACCACCAAACGATCAGGGCCATCTACAGTAAAAATGATATCGAAAATGATAACAATTTTAAAATCCAAGATATCGGACATTTTTATTTTTCAATAAAATGGTATGGGTATCATTTTCGAGATTTCTCGGGGTGCTGATTACAGAAATGACAACCATTTTTAAATTCAAGATGACATTTTTTTAGGAAATCGATAATATGGGTGCCATTTTCTAGGTTTCTCGGGGTGCTGATATCGAAAATGACAACGATTTAAAATCCTACATAGCGGACAATATTTTTTTTTCAATAAAATGCTATGGGTGTAAGTTTCGAGATTTCTCGGGGTACTGTGTACAAAAATGAAAAATTCTTTTATAATCCAAGATGGTGGACAATTCTTTTGTAAAATGATATGGGTGTCGTGGTGGAGGTTTCTCAGGGTGCTGATTTTGAAAATGACTACTATTTTAAAATCCAAGATGGCGGACAAATTTTTTTAGTAAAAGGATATGGGTGTCTTTTTCGAGGTTTCTCAGGGTACTGATAATGAAAATGACAACGATTTTAAAATCCAAGATGGCGGACACGTTTTTTTTTCAATTAAATGGTATGGGTGTCATTTTCGAGATTTCTAGGGGTGCTGATTACGGAAATGACAACCATTTTTAAATCCAAGATGGCGGAATTTTTTTTAGGAAATCGATAATATGGGTGCCATTTTCTAGGTTTCTCGGGGTGCTGATATCGAAAATGATAACGATTTAAAATCCATTCAAGACCTATAGGGTGGTTCACGGAGACCTAGAGCAATAGACCAAGAGACTAGAATCATTAAATTTGGCAAGAAGTATTGTCTTATACCACAAGTAAAGCGAAAAATCCGAAAACTAATTATGTATAACACACACACGCGCACGCGCATGCACACGCTCGCGCAAGCGCACGCACGCACGCATGCACACACATGCTCACGCACACGCTCGCATACGCGCACACGTGCACACGCGCAAACGCACGCACGTACGCAAGCAAGCACGCACGCACGCACGTACGCAAGCAAGCACGCACGCACGCACGTACGCAAGCAAGCACGCACACAAGCAAGCACGCACACAAGCAAGCACGCACACAAGCAAGCACGCACGCAAGCAAGCACGCATGCACGCACGCACGCACTCACACACACGCACATTATCAATGAGTGTATTGTGTACAATTTTTTAGGGTTAATTATTTTGTTGAATGTAGCTGTAAAAGGACCTAACGATTCCAGTCTTGAACGAACTATTTACATGCTTACAAGTCTTTTCGGAATCCTCGGCTTGCGAGTCCAACCCACACTTGTCTATTTTTTCTATTGTATTGGTTAACGAGACGAGCTGGACGTTTGCCTGATAGGAGTCATAATGCCGGCCCATAAAAATTGCAGTGCCATTCAGAACTTTGAAACACAAAAGCCTGCGCGGCACCGCAGTGTGCTCATAACTAAGTCTCATATCTTAGTAATTTCGCTGGCTACTTTGCTCAACAAACCGGAACACAATAATGCTTGCACATTACTGTTTGCCGGCAGACTTCATGAACAAAACGGAAACCCAGACGGACACTCGCAGATGACTCGATACCTCGTAAATGACATCAATATAAAAAACATGACTACAAAAGTAAAAAATAAAAAATAACCCGAAAATCATTTATTTACGTACACGTTCGTTTTTGGGTCAAAAGGTGTAACAAATTTCAACGTTACGGAGCAAATTGGCTGTCTGTACTTTTATTATAGTCCACAGCGATGTTTTGAGATAAATCTCAACGTTGTATGATCTCATGTGCGTCCGTCCCGTTTATTTACGAACTAGCTTCTACCCGCGGTTTTCACCCACGTTCCCATAGGAACCGTGCATTGTTCCGGGACAAAAAGTAGCTTATGTTATTCTCCGGTCCATAAACTATATCTATGCCAAAAACCACGTCGATCCGTTGATTCGTTACTGCGTGAAAGAAGGACAAACCAACAAATTAACAAACCAACAAACAAACTTTCGCATTTATAATAGAGTAGGATATAGGATATATTTAGTATGGAAGTATGGATAGTATGGATAATGATGATCAAACTTCACTTTCAATGAAGAACTTTCCACTAAATGAATTCAAAGAATTATAGGCAAAGAAGATGCCGTGCGCGCTACTCGCACGCGCGTTCGTGCATCCGCGTATTCTATGACGTTAGGTTTTGCGATGTTCTTGAAAGACGAAGTGTGGACCGCGCGGGTGAAGTGGGATTGACTCCACCCATTCGAGCAAGGCCATTGGCGCGTGGTAGGGTCTTAAATATATACTTAATAACTTATAGTCGGTCATACATCTTTTAACTTTATTTGTAGTAACTTGAAAAATGTAAAACTATTATTGGCTTTAGGTAACTTATATAAGTAAAGTTAAGATTATTTTAAGAGCTATGGTTTTTATGAATAAAAAAAAATACCATGTACTTACAAACAAGTTTCACTTGTGAATTGCTGTCTTAGCAAGGAAAACTAACACCGTGCACCGGTAGCATTGACAAGTAAGCAAACTAACCAGCAGCTCCCTGTATTCTCTCTACACATAGAGAAGGCTCGCACATACGCGCGACTCGGTGACTCGTGAACTTACGCAAGGATCGCGAGATTGTGTCCACTGTACCGTGTGGCATTTCCACTAACACCACGCTCTTAAACCCGCAATATTTCCACGAAAATTGAAGTCATATTACGAAGTTAGTTGAAGAGAAATTGCAGCGAAAAATTGCATAAGAATTAAATTAGGTAGTAGAATTAATTCTTACGAGCGTGTGCCTGGATACCCATCCACCGCTTTGCTCTGCCGCCAATCAGTAATATGCCAGCATTAGTGTGTTCTGGTGGCTGTGTTGATGAGCAAAGTAGTCACCGGGGTAAAGAGCGCACTACAGTGCCGTGCAGGCCTTTGTGTTTTAAAGTTTTGAGTGGCATTCCAATTGTTCTGGGCTAGCAGACTAGCAGATAACTAACCTCGTCTCCTAATATCAAACAGTAGAAAAAACTTGTGAATTTTTGGTCTCCACTTTAGAACCTCTTCTCTCTTCTCTTCTCCTTCGGCCCTGCGGCAGATTTGTCATGAAGAGCCATAAATAAAAACAAAATTTAATGAAAGTAAAGAGAAAATTATTTGTATCGTACGTTGGTATACGTATTGTCTACGTATAACCTAAATGTATGTATGTTATTATGTAAGACGTACCTGGTTCAAAACTTTTATCACGATGTCAATATAACAAAATTACTTTTGGGATTGAAGTCTCGCAAGTAATCACAGTCACACGAATATAGAAATTGTCTCGAAGTGTTCGAGACAATTTCTTCAAAAACCAGGCTTCTTTTGTAAATCATAATAATATGTTTCAAGTAACACATTTCTAATTATGACATTCTTAGCTGCACGTGGTATTACATATTTATAAACTTAGGAAGAATACGTCGTAACTGTTTTCCTGCGTAGAAGGTTTTAAGAGTCATCTTGACATTCTGTTCTTACGTCATTTCTGAGAGTAAGGTTCTTTTAATAATATTGAATAAGGTTTATAAATCGAAACCTTTTAAAGAAATAAGATCATGCTTACTGTATTTAACTTAAGAAATAGAGTATAGTGCCTAGCGAAGTCTTTTTAACTTTTACGACTATTTTTGCATATCAGGTTCCATGATTATGAGTATCCGTTGATGTTTTCACACGAATACCCAAAAAAGGAGTGTATTTTTTTCAGGGTTCATGTATGTAGGTATGTGAGTTCTTTATTCCACCATAACATTTAAATACCTTAGCAGATTTAGATTATGCGCTATCGTCAGAATTTTTTTTTTTTTTTTTAATTTGAAATGGGCTTTCGTTTGACCGCTGTCTCACCTGATGTTAAGCGACGACGCGGTCGACGATGTAACACGTTTGCCCAGAAGATACCTGTTCACTCGTCTCTTGAAGACTCCCAGATTGTAATGTTCAGGAAAAACAGACGCCGGCAATGAGTTCCACTCTTTAGCTGTCCGCATGATGAAGGTGGAAGCGTAACGCTTAGTACGGATAGGAGGAATGTCAACCATAAGCGGATGTCGCATTGTCGTACGTCTGGTCGTCCGATGATGGAAAGGGGAAGGGGGAATCAAGTCATGCAGTATCGTCGCACACTCTCCAAAATGTATCCTGTAGAAGGCAGAAAGACTTGCAACCTTACGTCGATGCTCGAGGCTCTGGAGCCTGGCATCAACCAGCGTATCGTTGCCAATGAGTCTTTTGGCTCGTCTTTCAATGGTATCCAAGGCCTCAAGCTGGTATTTAGCTGAACCATCCCACAGATGAGAACAGTACTCCACACACGAACGGACTTGAGCTTGATACAAATTAAGTAGCTGTCCCGGTGTGAAGTACTGCCTCACCTTCGCCAATATGCCAAGCTTTCTCGCAGCCAACTTGGCCTTGGACTCAATGAAGGAGCCAAAGTTGAGGTTAGATGTAAGTGTAACACCTAAAAGCTCCAGATGGTCGGTAATCGGCAAGGATACATCTTGGAAAGTGGGAGTCAGAAGGAATGGACTCCGCTTAGCAGAGAACAGACACGCCTGGGTTTTCGAAGCATTGAACTTGACAAGATTGGCGTCGCCCCAATCGGACACTGAATCCTTACATTCCGAGTAATACTGGCTAGGACAGTAATGTTTTTTTAATTATAACTTGTTTTCATTGTTTTTGGGAGCGGCAAAACTCTTGTTATTTATTCAGAGTAATGGGATTGTTATTATATTGGTGTTAGTGGCCACTCCACTCTCTATCTCAATTCACTCTCTTTGCAGCGTTTCTTCTCGTATTCCATTAGCTTAGCATGTTCTGACCAAATAATAAAGAACTTCGAATGCACATTTAAATTTAACACCTTGTAGTGTACCTTCTGAGATACGGTAAACGTTACGAAACGTCAAACTATAAAATCTACTAGATGAAGCGTTACGGCAGTTAACATAGCACATCACGTAGGCATGACAGAGAGACGCGCGTTCAGAAACCTAACACAAGTTAATACAACTAATCGAGTGGCAAGGAATGATAACTATTGAAATTAAACGGTATGAACGGTATTCAGGTATCTGTGCTTCGTGGTCGTATCCTTATGTCATATACAGGGGCGTATTTACCCTAGGGCCAAAGGGTCATGGCCCGGGGCGGCAGGCGACGAGGGGGCGGCACAAGCAGAACCAATTTAAAAAAGCTTACCTAACTAAGGCTCTTATTAATAAACAGTGTTAAGCGGTTGATTAGTTAGTTAAACTGTGTTTTGTCTCTTTCGATTCAGTTGAAAATTGTCAAAGAACAACAAAGACAAAACAGAGTTTAACAACCATCATTTAACACTGTTTATTAATAAGAGCCTAATAGTGTTACCACAAAAACACCATTTTTAGTTGCCTGTTTAGCTAGACAGCGTCTAGAGATAAACGTCAAAAATTATTAGAAATGTCACAACAGAATTGTGTTAGACACTGCTTAAATCAGGATTTGTAAAGATAAAAGATAAAGATAAAGATAAATTTATTTGTCAAAAACATGTGAGGTTACACACATATCCGTGCATGCATGCAGATCTTTTTTATAGTAATGTTGTCAACATGTTTTGCCTAGTAGGCGTACAAAATGCAAGAGAATGGCTTATCTAAATACATGTCAAAAAATAAAAATTTACAAATAAAAATACTTGTCAAAAAGAACGTAGTAGGTACAAGAGTCAAAATACAAATTACAAAATACATAAATGTCAAAACTAATTAAAATAATTCCAAGTCCAGTTCCTTATCATTTAAAAAGTCATTCACGCTATAATAGCATTTTTTTGTCAAAATGTTCTTGAGCTTAGCCTTAAAGCTGTTAATGTTTAGTTCTCTAATTCGTGGTTGCCTATATATATAATCGCGCGGACTAAGGCATGTTTAGGACTTAAACACTGTTTAACACGGCTATAAAGCGTGTTTAATTTTTTTGTGGTAAGACCCTTAATCTTTTAAGGTTGTTGTGGTTGAGTGTAAGTTTGATAGACATCAAGACGCGGGGCTATGGTATATATAGCTATTGACCGGCGCGGCAACGCGACGGCAAGGCGGTGAGGCCTGCAGGCCCAGTGCGCTGAATCCTAAAATACGCCATTGGTCATATGTGATACTAGCTGCTGCCCCGCGGTTTCACCCGCGTGGAGATTTTGGATTACATGGTTTTTATTTTTTTGCGCGGAACCCTAATTATTTTTCTAAAATTAAAGTAGCCTATGTTACTCCTTGTAACATCAGCTATCTGCCAGTGAAAGTCCCGTCAAAATCGGACCAGCCATTTCGGAGATTACCCGGAACAAACAGACAGACAAAAATTTTAAAAATGGTTGTTTTGTTATAGGTACCGTATATACTTTCATATGCATTTAGTAAAAAGCTGTTATTTTGATATTACAAACAGACACCTCAATTTTATTTATCTGTATGTATGGATATGGATAATAGTCAAACATTGTAATATGAAAGCAGTACAGAAGAAATTTCAATAATGGCTTCACTAATTATCCGAATGCTGAGCCACAATATGGTATTCGAAGATAACAAAATTGATTTCTGACACTTTCAAGTGCATAATAGTTCGATGTAAAACGCTAACAATTAAAATTCATTTTTTTTATTGTACTACCATTCAGAATAAAAATTCTCTCTGAAATCATTTAAAGAAAGAATTTACTGCTAGGTAAACAAATTTAACAGAGCATATCCAATATTTATTATTTTTTTATTTGGTATCGATCCGTGCCGGTCATTTGCCTGATGGTAAGCATAACGCCGGCCCATAACAATTGTAGTGCCACCCAGAACTTTGAAACACAAAGGCCTGCGCGCCACTGCAGTGCGCTTATTACCCTGAGATATTAGGTATAGTAAGTCTCATAAGCCCAGTAATTTCACTGGCTACTCTGCTCATCCATCAAACCGGAACACAGTAATGCTTGCATATTACAGCTTGGCGGCAGATTTTACGAGAAAAGCTGTGGTAACAACCCAGACGGACACTCGCAGAAGAGTTAGTCCTAATACCCCGAGTGTTGCAGATATCCATAGGCGACGGTAGCTGCTTACCATCAGGCGGGCCGTCTGCATGCTTGCCACATACGGCATAAAAAAAATAAAATAAAAAAAAAGTAACAAAATCGGATGGAGTTGCTACCATGGCTTGACAGAAAATTTACCGCAATTTTTAGGTAATGCTATCCTTGCTAGTTATACAAGCACCATTAGCCGTATAATCTTATTTGCAATGCATTTACAAACAAAAGCTTTTCGACACGACGATTCCAACCATCGGAAAAGTAGGTGTTATTTAAATTAGATTATTGTACATCCTGAGCTGTTTTACAATGTACAGGAACGTTTCACAATCGCTTTTTACGAATGTTAAATGGGCAATAACCTTTGTGATGCAATTGGATGTAATATTCCGACGTCGTTCATTGTTCTACAGAAAGGTGTTGGTAACTGGTCAGCTGTGTATAACCTGTGCTTAGTTTTAAATATACAATTTTCTTTCATGTATTTTTACGCCTTAAAAATTTTGAACGCGTTTGGAACGCGAATGCATTTCTAACCACCGGTTAGCTCGTGTAGTCAGCCACGAATCAGTAATGTGCATTACTGTGTTCCGGTATGATAAGAAAAGAAGTCAGTGAAATTACTGGACTTATGAGACCTAATATATAATATCGTCTTTTGTGTATCAAAGTACCTACTAAGTGACACTAATTTTTATGAGCTGACGTTATATCACTCGTTTCGATTCTCAATAATATAAAAAAAATATGTAAATCAAAAATTATAGACATATACAAAGTAAAACATTATCTTTTTTTAGAATAAATAATAAAACAGCATTGACTAGTTTTAATGTTACTAAATTTAATTTAAATAGAAGGCTTTCAACAGCCCTAAAAGGGTGCGAAGCGATAAATTATGAAAAGGGTTTTATCTCTCATCAATATCTAAATTTGTTATCTACGAAACCACTTATCTAGCTCCAGTTAGTTTACATTTAGTCGTTATATTTAGTATTACTAACGTGTATATTACATATACATACATATACAAGAATATACGAATTCAAGTAAGTACCTATAAGCGGTTTGGTATAAACAAATTATGTTTATAAGCCTTTCATACTAACTAAATCTTACAATCGATATAGTTAATAGACTGGAGAGTAACATAAGCTACTTTTTATCCCGGAAAAATTCACTGTTCCTTTGGGAATCGCCACGCGCGGGAAGCCGCGGGCAGAAGCTATAAAATAAACGCTATGAAGAGATCTAAAAGTTATTTAGTTT
This sequence comes from Crocallis elinguaria, assembly GCA_907269065.1. Classification (NCBI taxonomy): domain Eukaryota; kingdom Metazoa; phylum Arthropoda; class Insecta; order Lepidoptera; family Geometridae; genus Crocallis; species Crocallis elinguaria. The sequence continues at coordinate 3,550,945 of OU026070.1, read as the reverse complement.
AGCAGCAATTAAGTTAGTTGATTAATGTTGTCTAGTCCGGATGTCCCACAGACGAATGTTTGTGTTGACACCGTCACTTTTAGGAGGTTGAGACAGGCATTTTCAGCGGTCGCTGGACGTGTAATATAATAAAATTTACTGCGAAAAAGTCCACTTTCAGCGCTCTTCGCTAATTATAATGAACTCGTGATCCTTCTCTTTTCTGTCTTTGTCCCACTTTTTATGAGGTCGCAGTACGTCTTTACAGACATACTACTGAGGTTTTTTACAACCTGCCGTCTTCCTGGCCTACCTTCATCCTCAGATTAACCGTTTCGTAGTTCGATGAATCAATACCACTGAACGATCGCATCAAATATTTTCAGTTCTTTTTACTAACTCCGAAAAATTTACTACGTCTAGAACGAAGCCTAAAAGTACTAGCTAAGTTTAAATTAAACTGGTTTCGTTGTCTACTAATAAAATGACGTGAAGCGCGCTCGAATCTAGATATGCTTAAATCAAATGATTTCTACCATTTGCACACAAATATTTATATTACATTTGCCCCTCCTCGAATTCTTACACGTCGAATTGAACAAATCCCTTTCTCTTTAGATATTCCTTACGATATCAATTTATGTAAATTTGATGGCGTGGATATTACTGTTTGATCATTATTTATGTTTCTGAAATTAACTAATATTCTTTTAGCAGACACTAACATTTAATGTGGGAGTGTTTTTGTTAGTGGGAGGACTAACTCTTCTGCGAGTGTCCGTCTGGGTTAGTACCACCGCTTTGCTCGTGAAGTCTGCCGCCAAGCAGTAATGTGCAAGCATTACTGTGTTCCGGTTTGATGAGCAAAGTAGCCAGTGAAATTACTGGGATTATGAGACTGACTCAGTGTAACGAGCGCACTGCAGTGCCGCGCAGGCCTTTGTGTTTCAAAGTTCTGAGTGGCACTGCAATTGCTATGGGCCGGCGTTATGCTTACCATCAGGCAAACGACCAGCTCGTCTCGTTACCAATAAAACACAAAAAAAAACTTTCTTTCTATTTATCCAGTTCTATTTTAATCTACAGTAGAAATATTTACCAAAGAATTATACTCTAATATTATCTACTTATGTATTTTAAGGATTAATAGAATTAATTTATTCATTTCTAATCGAAAGTGGCTTTGCAGTATTAATAACGTTCTACATCTGAAAATATTGGTAAGATCAACAATACGATTTCTTTCTTGATAATAAGTATTTTTTCATTTCTAGGAATAAGCTAACTTTTAAAAACATTAAAATTTAGTTTATATACTGCTAATTTTTGTCAACGTTTAAGTGCTTTTTCACTAATGTGTCCACAGAGTTTCATGGCAATTTATACTAGTCTAACACTGTCTGCTGTCTGCTTATAAGTGAATTAAACATGGTAAGACAAAATGACGCTATCTTTAAGTTAACTCAATGACGGCATTGTCCTTTTCTTTTAGGTCTTAGTTAATGAGACGAATAATTTGCGTTGTTTTTACCCAACCCTTATATATTTACATAAAAGAAACAGTTTTAGCCATTTCGTATTGTGTAGTGTGGAGATTGTGAAGAAATAAATCGAGATGAAAATGTTTTTACGTTTGTCCTACTAATTACTAATACTAATGTATACTAAAACCTTCGATAAGCATTTTTTTATTAATAAGACCGTTAGTAAGTAGTAGTAGACCGGTAGTAGTTCTAAGTAGTATGGTCAGTAAAGTTCGTAATATCGTGTTTTGCAAAGAATAAGGGTCTTACTACAAAAAAATTAAACACACGTTAAACCTGTGTTAAACACTTAGTCACGCGATTAAATATGAGCAACCACAAATCCTGTGTCTAACCGTTGTATAACACAATTCTGTTGTGACATTTCTAATAATTTTTGACGTTTATTTGACGCCGTCTAGCTAAACATCAGGTGACTAAAAATGTTTTTTTTTGTGGTAACACTGTATGGCTTTCAGAATTTTCAGAAATACTAGTAAAACTGCCACAAACTGAATAGAATTTGCTATGAATGGTTTTAAGTCTATTTGCCCTATTTGGCTGTTATCAGTATCGTAAATTCAGGGGCCAAACGCTAATCACGTGTATACAATTATGATTTTACGGCGCGACAAAATGGCGTCATTAAGCAATAGTTGTAAAGACGATATTAATCGTTTTAACAAGCTTGTAAAAGTTTTACCGATTTCAAAGCGATTCATGTCGTAAAACCTCATTTTTTCATGTCGTAAGTTTTTTTTTGCTGGTAAAAATATAAGGCGTCTCTGGTTACTACCGTGTTTATGGTTTAACTCTTATTGTTTTATTTTATTAATCATTCAATGATGTGTATTGTTTCGTCAGGCTAATGATTGCTTCATTCATCTATGGATTCATGTTGTTTTTATGTGCACACTAGCTTCCGCCCGCGGTTTTCACCCGCGTTTCCACAGGAACCGTGCATTTTTCGGGGATAAAAATAGCCTATGTTACTCTACGGTCCATAAACTATATCTATGCTAAAAATCACGTCGATCCGTTGCTCCGTTACTGTGTGAAAGAATGACACACCAACAAACCAACAAATACACTTTTGCATTTATAATATTAGTAGGATTAGTTGGATTATAGGCCTGCGTTAGGCCGTTATCTCACTTGCTGGTAAGTAACGATGCGGTCAAGTTTGAGTAAAATAGGTGTTTAGACGTTCCCACGCGCTTTAAGGTCGTGGTTTTTAATACACCATTTTTAACTTCACTTGTAACTAACTAACTCACAAACAATGTAATAAAATCTTATAAGTCAATTTTGACCTACTTTTAATTGTCGTATCGAAATGAAATTTTGTATGTAAACATACAAACATAACAAGTTCAATAAAAGCCGGCAAAAAAAGGCTTGTCTTTTAAAAAAAAACTATATTTTAATTGGTGTTACCTACGAGCGCAGTTCTGCCGCAGCCGCACCCTGACAGTTGAAAATCCTTCCCAGCCCACTCACCCACTAATCTGAAGCAGCATATTGACATCAATATTGAAATCAGAGTGTCGACATGACATTTGAGCGAGTGCAATTCTTGCGGTTACATTTTCTATGCCAAATTGTACGCTCTACGTTCGCATCTACCCAAATTCGGATGACGAGGTCACACCGGTCAAATGTTGAGGATAAGGATGATAATGAAAGTTTATTTCGCCATTTCAATACATTTTAAAGTGTATGATGGAGGACGTGTTTCAATTTACTAAATATAGATAATGGAAATGAAGAGTCGAGAATAAGAGGACTCAGTGATCTTTGTTACTAAGAGGTAGGCCTCTTAAGAGTGTTCATCTGGGTACAACCGCTTTGCTCGTGTAGTCTGCCGTCAAGCAGTTGTGTGCGTGCTTTATGTTCTGGTCTGATGAGTAAAGTAGTCTGAGAAATTACTCAGCATAGCTTCTGAACTACTACAGTGCCGCGCCTATCGGGACTTCAGTGGTGGCCCGAAGTCTACCTACTCATATCCTCCTAAAAATAAAATTTTATGATAGTACTTTATTATACACACATCGTAGTAAAAATGCATACTGCATTTTTGTAAAGCCTTCCATTTTCTCAACAGTTACATTTTAACTGCAAGGTCAAGGTTAAACTGGCGCAAACTGGTTCAATTATCTCGTAAATGCCTACACAGTTTTGTCTCACAGACGGGAGCATTCGGCTCGCGAACGCGCATTTTGATGGCCTGGTTGCGAATGTTTGGCTCGTGAACGCGTTCCGCGCGGTGACGTAACGTAGCGAACGTTTTGATCGGGAACCAACCTTCGCAAGGCGAATGCACGCAGTCAGAAGACCACCTTGTTTTCTACTTTAAACAAAAACATGTGAAAATATTTTGTTTTTAACCAATAAATGGAAGTCCGATAAGAACTTTAACACTTGTTTCAGGATAATTTCGAAAAAATTTGTGACTGACATTTTTAGACAGGATTATGTTTTCTATCATAAAACAAAACTTTTAAGTTCAAGTACACCCGACATGACTAGCTGTGGCCCGCGTTTTCACTCGCTTGGAAATCTCAAAGGGACAGCGTGCTGTTTTTTTTAAGGATAAAAAGTCGCCTATGGTAATCCTTACTTGGAGTGATCCAAGTAAGGATTATCTAGACATAAAGTTGCGTTCATAAAAGTTAAATAGTCGCTTATACTTTTACAACAATACGATAAGATATCTCTCTAATATGCGTATAATCTATATCCATCTATCTTGCACTTCTTTTTTACATCCAAACACGTGAAACTATTATTAGACGTGAACAAATGATTCACGTTTCGTATAATGCAAGAGCTGTATAGTCCACTAACCTAGAAAATCCTTTCATATCCTTAGTTCGTAATCCACTCACACTACATTACATCATATTTTAGTTTCCTTCTTTTTGTTTGTGCATACGTTAATGTCCGTTATGTCAATTGAAGTTAATAGATTCAGGTGTTACGGAAATTGCATACTTGAGGCACGTCGTCGTGCGATTCGTAATACGTTTTGCACTTCAGACTAGGTACAATATGCTGCCGCATTTAAGGTTTAAAATTGCGTAATTATCCCTTATTTGTGACTGCGCATGGAATATTTTCTTTTTTTAAATGTGTTGCTTAAAACCAGCAGAACATTTCCTTTTTTTTCTCACTTTACTATCCAGAGTATTTTGGGCGGATATACAGGGTGAGTTTGATAATGGGTGTAGGTAGGACCATGGTTGTCCACAAGTAGGTAGAGCCTCCCTTGGAAATACATCTTTCAATTCGCTTCAAACGTGAAGTGTACGGTATTTTCTGGAATTTTTTCTAAATCCCTTCTAATCAAAATATCATCATTTAACAAAGTTCAACATAGGTCAAGTGAATCAGCTGACCTTAGGGCTGCTCGCTAATTCTGTAGTAGAATTTTAACATAAAACTTAAATGCCATTTGTTCAATGAAAAACTCCGATTTTCAAAAATTCGTAAAACAAATGATGTTGACCTCCAGGAGTAGATTAACCCCTTTAGCGATAACATATCAATTCAAACTCAGGTTGTATTATTTAGGCTCAGTGAAGGAGGTTGTCGTTGGGCTCAGTAGTAATGGCGTCGCCCGTCGATCAGTAAGATCGGCATTTCGACTTTTTTTCTTTCCTTTTTATGCTATTTGGTAACGAGACAGACCGGTCGTTTTCCTGATGGTAAGCATAACGCGAACCCATAACAATTGCAGTGCCACTCAGAACTTTGAAACACAAAGGCCTGCGCAGCACTGCAGTGCGTTCGTTACCCTGAGACATTAGGTATTAAGTCTCATAAGCCCAGTAATTTCACTGGCTACTCTGCTCATCAAACCGGAACACAGTAATGCTTGCACATTACTGTTTGGCGGGAGACTTCACGAGCAATCACGACTTCTACAATGATAACCTTTTTCAAGTGCTTTGTAGTAATTAGGTACCTACGCAAAGCAGGGTCACTTAAAGGTACATCTCTAAGTTAACATTACGTGCCACGTAATGGTTGCAGTATCAAGTGAGTACTTATGTAGGTACTGTAGTGTAGGGTGCGTAGCATACCGTATCAGATACATTACGTGCTATACCTCTTTATACCATGCTTTGCGGTAGTCACACTTGAGGGCTACCCTCAATTCAAAGCAATTGAGGCTAGCCCTCAAGTGTGACTACCGTATGTGATAGCGATGACCGCATTATGATAACCATAGAGTTTAAAAATATGTCATGCTATGATATAAAACGAGTTTTTTATACTCGTATTGTTTACGCGGATTTTGTATAGAGGCTATGCTTACCTATACCTATTATATACTCGTACTACGTGTATAATAACTGTAAAAAAAAATTAAATAAATTTCTTGCATAAACCGTAACAGTATATTAATATACCTATTGATTATTTCGCAAACCTACACAAATTTTTCATATGAATAAGTTTAAAGACGCGAGGCTGTTTTTTAAGGAGTTGTCCCGACGCGTAGTAGAAGTGACAGGTGACCAACGAGCTGGCGCTTACCTCGGTCAACGTATTAGTTTAGCTATTCAGCGAGGTAATGTCGCCAGCTTTTTGGGCACCCTACCTGCAGAAGGCGACCTTAATGCCGTTTTTTATTTATACGGTTTTGTTTAATTTTGTTTTTAATGGAAAAATTCTTAGTAATTATCCATCGTCTAATTTTATTTTATTTGCATGTTCTTCTTTTGTATGTTATACTTTTGTTTCAATTTTTATTCTCATAAGTTTTAAAATAATTCCTTTATGTAGAGCTTCTTACGAAGTTTTCATAATTCAATTTACTTTAATTGGCAACTCTCCTATTTATGGGATTTTTCTGAAAAATGATTAAGGTTAAGTTGTAAAATACCCAAATATAGTCTCTAGCTTCCACGCGTTCTGACATCGAAGCGGCGACCTGTAAACTTAGCCGTCAGTTAAATTATAAAAGCTTCTACTCACGGCTCAATCCAACTTTGTAGTTAGGGGCAGCTTAGACGCTTGTCAGAATAACAACGGCTTTGCGTCAAGCGCGGATTTCGTGATACTTGAAATGCGCGCTTGACGCAAAAGCGTTGTTATTCTGACAAGCAAACGTACGTTTGCTTGAGTGTCTAAGGTGTCCCTTACAAACTGCGAGCCAGTAAATTGGTACGTAAGCTGGCGTGCTGTACATTTTTTATGCTATTGAATACGAATACGAGACAGCGTTTGCGTGATGGTTTCAGCATAACGCCAGCATATGACAATTGCAGTGCCACTCGCCACTCAGAACTTTAAAACACAAAGGCCTTCGCGGCACAGCAGTGCTCGTCAACCTGAAACGTTAACTTTAGGTGTTAACTGACTCGTACAGTATTTTCACTGATTATTTTGCACATCAAACCAGAAAACAGTAATGCTTGCAGATTACTGCTTGGCGGTAGATTACACGAGGGAAGAGGTGGTACCCATCCAGATACACATTGTTAGTGATAGGACTAACTATTCTGCGAGAGTCCGTCTGGGTTGGTACCACCGCTTTGTGAGTGAAGTCTGCCACCAAGTGCAAGCCTCCTGTTTTCCGGTTGGATGAGCAGAGTATCCAGTGAAATTACTGGGCTTATAAGACTTAATACCTAATGTTTCAGGGTAACGAGCGCACTGCAATGCCGCTCAGGCCTTTGTGTTTCAAAGTCCTGAGTGGCAATGCAATTGTTATGGGCCGGCGTTATGCTCACCATCAGGCAAACGACCAGCTCGCCTCGTTACCAAATAGAACAAAAAAAAAGACTGGTATTGGCAGAAAAGCTGGCCCTTTTACATATATGACGCGCGACATTACGTTGCAATTTGCTGGCTTGCCGATTGTTTCGACAAATTGTACGTCGCAATGCAACGTGAATCTGACTCTCTAAATAGTCTTGAGAATTTTAGCTCTTTCTATTAGTCGAGTTCCGTATTTATAAATGACATTTGCATAATGAACCAAACGTCATGAATTACTAAATCTGCTTTAGAAATTAGATAAAAACTAGTTTTTTTAACGTTAGACAACTAGACACAATAATTGCTCTTTAAAAAAGTGGCAGATGAGAAAGTATAATGTTATCTATCACCTTTTCTTAGGATTCAATCATCAAATCTTTGCTAATCTTATATGAGATTTATTCGGAGCACAAAAATTTAGGGACCTTTGAAATTGTTTGGTATGACTTTTCATTTCGATTCGATCCATAAAAAACGGGTTAAATTAAAAATATGTAAGTAGAAAGTATATTGAATTGAATTATTGAATTGAATAGGATATACATAGAAGGTGGTCCCGTTAAAATTAAAAAAAAAACACTCCTAAGAGTAAAGAATTAGGGAATGGGGAGGCACAGGCAAAGCTAATCTCAGATGGCGCCACCTCCGCTGGTGCTTGTCATTGATGGTTACTTTGAGGGTTAATGAATTAAACTATAACTAGTAAACATGCTCGCGTCTTAGAAATCATCAGATTTGAAATGGTCACTATATATCCTAGAAGAATAATTGGTTTCCAATCATTTTTGGTGAGCAATGCTTTGATCCACAATTTCCGTTTTTTCTCGTCAGAAGAGAAACGTGTGTACCTTAATTTTACACTGAATTGCACTTTACAGAGGCATACTTTGTTGCAAAGACGATTTTTTGTTGATTTACTAAATATTATAATGAAGTTTCATAGTGAAACAGCACCAGCGATAATGCGCCACCTAGCGGGATAAGTAAGCAGTGTGGCTCCCCATTGATTTCAATCACTAAATTTTCACTTGTAACCCAATTCTTTGTAGTCTTGGCACACATATTATATATGTAATCGGTCGGTTAAATAGAGTTTAAAACTCGTTTTGAATTTTTGTCTCAAACAAGTATTGTCTATTTCACCGACCTACTTGGACCCTTTCATATCCTTAATCTGTAATCCAAACACGTTGAACTGTTACATCACACATCTAAGTTTCCTCCTTGTATGTAAATTGTAATTTTAAACCTTATGTCACAGAGAAATGATATGGCTACCTATTTTGATCTGTTCAACTATAGGTGATTTTCGGGTCTTGGATGTTTGTGTCGTGTATCTGTGAGAGCCCATATACCACCTCCGACACACGGAGTCCTTCCAGGGGTCCTCGCAGGGGGTATGAGTGTGTATGTTAAAAAAAGAAGAATATATGTAATAATGTAGATTGAATTCATTAGCATTCATAAACGTTTCGTAATATCGTTTTTTCAGCTTTTTTTATTTTTTTTTATGTTATTTGGTAACGAGAGGAGCTGGTCTTTTGCCTGATGTTAAGCATAACGCCGGCCCATAACAACAAATACAACAAAAACAACGTAACAAATGCAGTGCCACTCACAACTTTGAAACACAAAGGCCTGCTCGGCACTGCAGTGCGCTCGTTGCCATGAGACTCAGGTATTTAATCTCATGAGCCCAGTAATTTCACTGGCTACTCTGCTAATCAAACCGGAACACAATATTGCTTGCACATTACTGCTTGGCGGCAGACTTCACGAACAAAGCGGCGGGACCAACCCAGACTCGCAGAAGAGTTAGTCCTAGTGAATAGTTTTCTTTCCATAAAGTTAACTATATTTTTTAGTTAGGTTTTAGTTATTTCAGTATGTTTAAAGGTGTTTATTTTTAGGCCTACTGTATTTTTTGAAGAAAAGCTGAAAACCGGGTAGTTTTTCGAATTGTTCAACTGGCAACTTCCTAAAATTATTTAAAAGGACGTAAGTAGGTATTTGTACAAAAAACGGGTCAGTAGTGAAAATTTATTTTTCCCTTATTTTCCTTGTTTCTAACTAGGCAACCAAAATTCTCTTAAACTATGTACTTTGCTATTTATCAGTTTTTAAACATAAACTATAATTTTCAATGTTTTCGAACACATAATAATTTATAACAATTAAGTTACCCATTTACATACTATGAGTCCTTTTTGTCAAGAACTAACATAAAAAATAATTTCATAAAATAATCCCATTGCGTTACAGCGTGAAATACCTTTTACGAAGTGCCTAAAATAAATTAACCAAGTTAAGTAAACCTTCGATGTTTACCTCAACACGAAAGCCTACTTAGCGGCATATAATATTTACCTATCTAGAAAATATTATTTGTCACCTGAACAAAAACAGTCAGAAACGTTTGGACCGGAACTGAACGTAAATGACATCTTTATTCACAATGATCATTTATACTTTGTGTAAGTGCGCTTAATGATCGAGCATCGTGCTGTACCTCATCAGAAAATGATATTTGCAATCTGCTATAATGTTGCCAATACTGCAATCCACTGCCACGTAATCTTCATTTATCACAAAAACTATCTCTTAATTCTTACGGAAGTCCAATTAAAGTTCGAATTTTGAAAAAAAAATATTGTTTTATGCTGAATTGACTTTGAATAAACATATATTCTTTTGGAAAATGACAGAAACGTTGCGCATCGCTTGTTGCGTGTTTAAGGTATGCTATAATTAGCACTTGCTCGATAAATCTACAAAAAATGTCATGCAGCGAACAGTGCGTCGGATAGTGTATCAAATTATTGTTAGCCCTAAAACTTGTGTGAAAGTGTCCAGTGGCTATTCAAGATCCACATTGTTTTCACCGTAGACGAATTGGACGAGTGTCATTAAAATCATAATTCTCGCATGGCCCGAAGGCCGAATCTTAGGAAGAGCCGGGAGAGAGGCGCCGGCGATCCACCAGTATATAAACCAACGGTCGCCAGCACAGAGCATCACACAACCACCACACCTCCGTGAGACAACATGAAAGCATTCTTGGTAGGTACCTACCGTGTTCAGTGAAAGTGACATGTGACCTGTGCGTGACCTGCGCCCATGCGCTCGTGTTTCCTGCTCGGATTGTTCAGTGCGCTTCGGCTTCGTTCATCATTGTGTTTTCGATATTCGGATCAATCGATGATTAATGAAGTCGGGTAATTGGATTTAAAAATCAGTGCTCTAAAGTTTTGTTTCTTATGTAGGTATTGGCTGCCGTTGCGGCACTCGGCTCGGCGAGGCCCGAGGCGGGGTACAGCTATAGCGCTCCCGGAGGCGGTGGCGGCGGAGGACACGGCGGCCTCGGCGGCGGCGGCGGCCTCGGTGGCGGTCACGGAGGGTTCTCCTCCGGTGGTCTGAGCTCCAGTAGCTTCGGGCTCGGAGGCGGCATCGGTGGAGGCTCCCTTGGCGGTGGCTTCTCATCTGGAGGCTTCTCCTCCGGCGGATTCTCGTCCGGCGGCGGCGGCGGTTTCGGCGGCGGCGGCGGCGGCGGCGGCTTCGGCGGCGGTGCTGGAGGCTTCGGCGGCGGCGCTGGAGGCTTCGGAGGCGGCGCTGGCTTCGGCGGCGGTGCTATCGTGCAGAAGCACATCTACGTCCACGTTCCCCCCCCAGAACCCGAAGAACAGCGTCCCCAGATCATCGGAGGTGGTGGCGTGCCCCAGAAGCACTACAAGATCATCTTCATTAAGGCCCCGGCTCCTCCCGCACCTGTTGCCCCCATCATCCCCGCCCAGGCCCAGAACGAAGAGAAGACCCTCGTCTACGTGTTGGTCAAGAAGCCCGATGAACAGCCCGACATCACCATCCCCACTGCTGCTCCCACTCAACCCTCAAAGCCCGAGGTTTACTTCATCAAGTACAAGACCCAGAAGGAGGGCGGTGGTATCGGAGGTGGTCTCGGCGGTGGGCTCGGCGGCGGTCTCGGCGGTGGTCTCGGTGGCGGACTCGGCGGCGGCTCTGGCTTGGGCGGTGGACTCGGCGGTGGTAGCATCGGCGGCGGTCTCGGCGGTGGTTCTCTGGGCGGCGGCCTCGGCGGTGGCCACGGAGGCATCTCCGGCGGCGGCATCTCCGGTGGCAGCATCTCCGGCGGACACGGTGGCGGCTCCGTCAGCTCGTCCTACGGACCCCCCGGCCACTCCGCGGGCCCTTACTAAACGGCGCACCACTAGCGCGCAATTGTGATACCTGCTTCGCCGGCGAGATACCTAGTTATAAGTAGAGAAAAAATTACGGTGCCTAAATGTATTTATGTAAATAGTAATTTTAATGTATGATAATTTTAGTTGTATTATAAAGTTCTTATTTTTTGCATAAAAACCATAAACCATTTAAATAACTCTCTTTATTCACCTCCCACTCATCACTACACTCACATTCAATACACTCATGACTACATATTAGGAACACATTCAAGTTATTTCCAATTTTAAAAATTTTAATAATTTTCAATTTGCTTCTTAGTAAAACACAAAAGTCGCATATTCCCGCGATTTGATTAACATCCATCAGTGAATCAGGTGCTTGAGTAGAAAGTGATGTTTTCTCTGAGAGCAGCGTGGGCGACGGCGCATTGCGCAACTTCGGGACAGCCAAGCTGACCCCGGTTGCATAATGCACCCAGAAAGATGCTGTGTTGCAACACACACACATCCATATAGAAAATAAGAGAGATTTCGCTAAATATATCATTACGCAACTTGCACCTATTGCGGCTCCACAATACCACTTGCGTAAACCTTGACATTTCGGTTAAATTTTCCTTTTTAGCGGATTAAAGTATCTGTAGCCTTCGTGAAATGATAGTGATAAAAACTTTAGTATGGGATATACATGCGATGACAGAGCTCTACACAATGATACAAAAAGGCATATTTTCCACGTTTCGTTACATAATCAGATGACACGGAACGGTTACCTATACTTGTTTTTGCTGAATATTTATAAATTATGGGTGAAACTTTCGTAACTTCCGCGAGAAACGTGTTCGGGCATATAATCATTGTGATATATATGTAAATTAAAGCATTTATATGTACTTTACAGCTTTTTTTATTAGCTGCTTTTTATGTCAAATGGCAATTACAGATAACTCCTTCAAAATATCTATCAGTGAACCAGATATCTAGCGAGATTAGTTAGTGGAAGGACTAACTCTTCTGCGAGTGTTCGTCTGGGTTGTTACCACCGCTTTGCTCGTGAGGTGTGCCGCCAAGCAGTAGTGTGCAAGCATTACTGTGTTCCGGTTTGATGAGCAGAGTATCCAGTGAAATTACTGGGCTTATGAGACTTAATACCTAATGTCTCAGGGTAACGAGCGCACTGCAGTGCCGCGCAGGGCTTTGTGTTTCAAAGTTCTGTGTGGCACTGCAATTGTTATGGGCCGGCGTTGTGCTTACCATCAGGCAAACGACCAGCTCGTCTCGTTACCAAATAACATTAAAAAAAAGGGATGATTTTTTTTAATCGATTGTTAAATGTAAACTCAAAATAATTGGCATTGAACGATTTACCTTAGAATAGATTTGTGATTTAATTGATGCACAGTTCAATGCCTCATTTTTATTCTCACAATAGTGATACCACTTACTTCACGTCATTTATAAAAATGATGTGAAATTAATTCGAAAGCCTTCAAATGTCTTGACTGGTGTAAAAAAGATTTCATCGAATTATTCGTTTAGATTTATTACGCAGCTGGTTTAAAAAGTGAAGGTACTAATGTTCTAGTCTATAGTTCATGTATCCTCAATGATAATTTCTAGAGTAATGTCCAACAACTAAACTTATGCCCCAGAGCCTTAATTATCAGCACTTATTATCAGCTTTTTGGGCACCCTACCTGCAGAAGGCGACCTTAATGTCGTTTTTATTTTGTTTTTAATTGAAAAATTCTTAGTTTTTTAATTATCTTCTGTATGTTATATTTTTGTTTCAATTTTAATTCTGTATATAGTAAATGGTTGAATAGATAATAATTAAAGATCTTCCTTTAAAATAAAATTCCCTATATATATCTTTAGAATTAGGAATTACGAGTTGTTTGGTTCTACGGCATCCAGTTTGGTTGTTAAGCATAGGTACTTCTCGATATTGGTTCTATCCATAGAGAGAATAAATAGATATTTATGTTTTTGAAGTGCAAATAGCAGTATTACAGACAAATAAAACATTGTATAATAATTGTAAATAATTCACCGGTAGTGAAGAACGAAGCTCAAAAATTCTTGATTAATGAAAGCAGCTAGAGAAATTACTGGGTAAAACCAAAATCACAGCCGCCTAGGTTTTTTACGATCTTAGTCTATGTTCTAATTTTTTACACGCTTAGGTGTATCATTATGTTCACTTTCTTGTCTGTAAGAATATCTGGCTAGGATTTAGAGATGATTCTAAGGCTAAGATTCAGAGACGAGTCTAAACGTGAACTTTTGCTTCCATATGTCAGAACAGCGGCGTAAGTACCGAAGTCGGTTCGATAAATTTGTCGAGTCGATAAAAATGTATAAATTTATCGAATGTTGCGAGTACCGAAGTCTGATCGTAAAGTATTGTAGTAGCTCTATATTCTCTTTGGATTCGACCTAGCTTTTCGATAACTTTTTTCGATTGTATCGAGGCTCGATAAATTATATAAAATGTCAATAAAACCCATTTTATCGAACTTTATCGATCAAAAAGATCCGTACTTGCGCCGCTGCACCTATAGAGTTTTGATATGTTATGGAAGCTTGAGTCTACGCTTGGATTCTTCTCTGAATGTTAGTGTGGAGTCATGCTTCCATATGTTAAAATTCTATTTCAGTTTTGACAAATGGAGGCAAAAGTGCACGTCCTTAGAATCCAAACTTCACCTACGACACAGCATTAGTAACAGTCCTATGTCTTATCGTATTATCACAGGTAGGTAGGTGTTAACTCTCGTTCTCTAGAATTTCAAGAAATCGTTACCATCCAAAGGTAGCCTGGTAAGAATTGAGGCCGGCCGTCGTAGCACTTATTTTAATTTTTTTATGTATATTTCTATACAATAAAGCGATATTAACTAGCTTCTTCCCCGGCTTCATCCGCGTGGTATATTTCTTCCTTATCGCCTATGTGTTTTTCCAGAACCTAAGCTATTTACATTCCAAATTTCATCAAAATCGGTTTAGTTGTTACGCTAACGAACATTCACTCATACACACAAACTTTCACATTTATATAGATAATAATTAGTAGGATAGGAAGTAGGAATATTAGTAGGATAGGAAGTAGGAGTATTAGTAGGATAGGATTATACATTTCGTAAAGGTAAACAAACAGATCGTCAGCTGTTTCCGCAATGAACGTCACACATTATTATTATTGAAGTCAGTGAACTTCAAACATTGTACAAGTTGAACGGCTGTTTGGCCTCAACCGGTTCTAGCTCAAAAAATACGCTCATACGTATGTTTGCTGACTTTCCTACTACTTCTCTTTGGTCAACTATTTATAGTGCATATAGTAACTCGTGGTTTAAATGTGACGTAAAGATTTCTAACTCTTTTTTACAAGCTCTTTTTTATACTATTGGATAACGAGACGAGCTGTTCGTTTGCCTGATGGTAAGCATAACGCTGGCCCATAACAACTACAGTGCCACCTGGGCCTGCGCGGCACTGCATTGCACTCGTTACCCTGGGACATGTATTAATTCTCATAAGCCCATTAATTTCACTGAATGCTTTGCTCATCAAATCGGAACACAGTGATGCTTGCACATTACTGCCTGGTAGCTACACGAGCAAAGATACTGTAAGTACTAAAAAGGTTCTTTTAGATTGTGTTTTTTGTGTTTGTTACCTCAGAACTCCGTCATTTATACTTACATCGATTTGTAAGGTTTTATTTGAAAAGATATACTTCAGATTGCCCCCATAGAAATTTCATCAAAATCGGTTCAGTAGTCTGTCATTGAAGTTGGTTCCCAGCAATCCAGACACGCTACAGAAATAAAGTCAGTCAACCTATTAACATTAGTGACTATTAGGTTGACTTACTTAATTTCTTAACTGTAGTTAATAGGTTGACTGACTTAATTTCTTAACTGTAGTTAATGGGTTGACTGATTATCAGTAGTTAATAGGTTGACTGACTTAATTTCTTTTTTCCACGGGGCCCTTCAATATATAATTTTTTTTGGCCTGGCAACACTGGCTGCGTAAACATTTGAAAGAGGACTGTGTGATAAATAATTGAATTAAAAATGGAAATTGTTAAAATCCAACCTCAACGAGTGTTCTAAACATTGGTGTCACAATCAACTCAAGCATACACACCACAATAGCACGGAAAAATAAACTGGTGAGCACTTATTTGCTATTTGCTTTCTCAGACAACGGTTATCACATTTGAAACTTAGAACAAAACCTTGTAAAGCTGCTTAAATGTGTAACATTATCTATTGTTGAATAAATAGAAAGTACGTGTACTTGTGAACAGCTGACCCGAGTTTGACATTGACATAACAGTTGACAAGTGAGTTGTGAATAGACTATATATATCCAAACTGCAAATCGATTAATTAATCGACTAAATGACCCACTCTGCTGGACTACACTAAGAGAATTACATTTACTCACTAGAGGGCGTTGATAGTACACAATGAATAAATTACGAGGTAAAAACCAAAATGAAGTCAATACTGATTCAGACAGGAAAATATATATAAAATGCGCGTACTGTCATGTAACTTATGACCTAGATAAAGCAGGAATTTCTTATACGAGATACATTATAATGCCTAAAGAAAAACAATCGTCTTGGAAATGCAGAGAATGTTATACTGTACAAAATATAGCAACCACTACTCATGGTTCAACACCGCGCAAACCACCACTACATGTTGCTAATGAAAATGTTACACTGCGAAGACCCCGTTCCAACTCGTTGAACTCTGTTTCAGACCTGAGTCAAAATAACTTGTCACTAGATCATAGTAGTACGTACAACTCCCTACTACTTGACAGTTCTATGAGAAGCTTGCCTAATACTTCAGTGGACTGTAGCACAGAATTAGTATCAGAATTAAGAGATAAGTTAACGAAAACAGAAGAAAGACTACAAATAGCGAATAAAGAGATAGATAGACTAAGTTTAGAAAATACAGAACTCAAGAGGAAATTAGAACAAAACAACACGACAATAAAAGCGCTTAAATTAATAAATACGAGCAATTCTATAGACGCAAATACACCTTCATCAGTCCGGAGAAGCCATCTTAAGACAATTAAGCGTAAACTATGTCAGGAACTAAATGCGGAAATCACATCAACATCACTCCCATCCACACCAAAACTGCAGCTGAATCGCTTCTACAGTAATATGTCTTTTGTTGGGCCAGCAAATACCAACAAGGACTCGCAAGGCGAAGCGATCATAAACACAATAGAAGAGGCCTCGTTGCAAGTAGTTCAGCACGCACCAGAAGTAGATCACTGCAAACCTTTACACCCACACCCTAGTGAAGAGACGGAAAAGACAGAAGCAGGAACAGTAATACCATCTGCTCCACCACCTGTACTCCCAATGAATGAAGCAAACAGAGTATCTTGCTCTAGTACTCTAACAAAAACACGTGAAGCAAATGTAGTCATAATTGGTGACGACGAAGGAAAGGGCTTGAATAGAAGTCTATGTTCTCTTCTTGGTCCCGTCTACAAAGTTTTCTCTATCATAAAGCCGGGAGCGCAGATACAGCAAATGTTGGACTCTAACTTGGATTATTGTAAAACCCTCACCAAGAATGACTATTTAATAGTAATAGGTGGATCTAACGATGACAATCCTATGAAGCTCAAATCGCATCTCTACTATTATTTAAATCAACTAAACAATACTAATGTAATACTTACGGAAGTTTTTGATAATA
The DNA here is from genome assembly GCA_907269065.1 of Crocallis elinguaria. Classification (NCBI taxonomy): domain Eukaryota; kingdom Metazoa; phylum Arthropoda; class Insecta; order Lepidoptera; family Geometridae; genus Crocallis; species Crocallis elinguaria. The sequence continues at coordinate 3,533,725 of OU026070.1, read as the reverse complement.
GATACCTGAATACAAATGGGTTGCGTTCGATGTATAGATTCCTGTGCAGTCAGTTTCAATGCGCAACTTTCGCAGGGTACTTGCATGGCTTGCGCCGGGGAACATTGATAGGCCATCGGACACTTAATTTATCGAGAGGCATACTCAAGGAAATTCTACACCTTGAATACAAACGTAAATTCTGTGAGTATAGCCTAAGTCTTAGCTTGTTAAAAGGTGTAAAAAACTATGATAGACAAGTGACATATAAATCATCTAGTACACAAACTGACAACACTAATATGACAAATAATATTGACATTCAGACTAACGAAACTAGCACTGACGTAACCAGCAAGGCCGACATAACATTTTTTCGTTAATAAAGATAATAATTTTAAAATTCTTCACCAAAATATTATGAGTATTAAATGTAAAATTGTTGATATTGAAACTTACTTAGATACATTTCCCTTTAAAGTTGACATTATATGTTTATCTGAAACCTTTATAAAGCCCAACGAGATCAACACTATCCACATAGAAGGTTATGTGCTAGCAACCCACTACTCGCGATCCTGCTATAGTAGGGGTGGGGTTTGTATTTTTGTTAGACAAGCCCTGAACTACAATAACGTTGATTGGATTAAATGTTCTTCTCAGGAGAAAACCTTTGAATGCTGCGGTATAACAGTAGCAGAGTTAAATCTCAACATAGTGTGTATATACAGATCGCCCAGCAGTGATATAAATGTTTTTTGCGACAGTTTAGAGAAACTTCTTTTTAAAATGACTCGTAAAATGCGGAATATTAGTAAAAAAATAATACTTGTAGGAGACTTTAATATAAATATCCTAGAAAGCAACAACAAAACTAAACTTTTTTTGACTACTTTGAATTCCTATAATATGAAATGTACCATTACAGAACCTACACGAATCACTGAGCATTCTCAGACATGCATTGATAATATAATCACAAATGCTTCTAAGTACGAAGCCACAGTATTGCATACAGGACTTTCAGACCACACAGGTCAGTTAATAAAACTACCATGTAGTGCTGGATACATTCTGAAACAGTGGTTTGAAAAAAGGAGAAAAATTGACTCTAATCTTGTTATTTTTGTAAAATATATATCACAAGTTAGCTTTACTGAAGTCTATGAGCAAGGAGACATGAATCAATCATATAACACATTCTTAAAAATATTTAAAATGATTTATGATCTATGTTTTCCTATTAACACGGTCAAAGTGACATTTAAGAAGAAGCCCAATTGGAAAACTAAGGGTATAGCAAAATCATCTAAGAAAAAACGTGAACTATACCTACAGTTACAAAACTGTAGATCTACTGATACAGTAAAATTTTACAAGTCATATAAAAGAATATTGAAATCAAATGTACGATATTCAAAAAGGTTATCGAATATGAGATTTATAAATCAAAGTCGTAACAAGACAAAAGCTACCTGGGGTCTTATTAAAGCACACACGTTACCTACAAATGATATAAAGCAGACCCTAAATAAAATTCAAACTGATAATAATGCAATTACAAATCAACTTGACATAGCAAATTATCTGAATCATCTATTTATAACGCAAAATATTGATAACAAAAATAATTCTGAATATAAACCCATGTTTAAGTCTTCTTGTAATAGTATTTTTCTGACACCAGTAGACACTAACGAAATACTGACAATCGTTAAAAAATTAAAAAATAAAAAGAGCTGTGGAGCTGATGACATAACTATGCACGTAATAAAAGCCTGCATCGTTTATATAGCCGAGCCCATTTGCTACTTGGTAAATAAAATGTTTGAAAGTGGACTTTTTCCTGAGAGTCTAAAAGTGAGTTTAGTAAAACCATTGTATAAAAAAGGATCTAGAGAAAATCCAAACAATTACCGACCGATTGCATTATTACCGGCTTTTTCAAAAATATTTGAACGGGCTCTGTATAATAGACTTATTGTGTTTTTTGATAAACACAACATTTTGAATAGCAGACAATTTGGGTTTAGAAAAGAGAGATCAACATCAATGGCAATATTTTCAACTTTAAGTAAAGTATGGGACTCAATTAACAGTAAAACGACATGCATGGCCCTGTTTCTAGATATGACAAAGGCTTTTGATTGTGTGGTTCCTGCTATCTTACTGAAACAGTTAGAGGCTCTTGGCATTCGAGGCAATACTTATGATCTCATCCAATCCTACTTTAAAAATAGGGTACAGTCAACCATACTTACACATTTCAATGAAGATTCTAGAACTGTAGAATTTATTCAGTCAAAGTTTGAGAAAACGTCTCTAGGTGTACCACAGGGCAGCATATTAGGTCCGTTGTTGTTTCTGGTGTACATCAATGAAATGCCTAACCTTGTAAAACACCATTGTGTACTATTTGCAGACGATGCTACTATACTCATTAACAATGATGGTCTAACTGGCGTTGAATTTTCAAATGAAATTTATACAACACTTCGTCTACTGATGGACTGGTTAGATTCTCTAAATCTGAAAACGAACCTCTCAAAGACCAAGCTTATGCAATTCAAAAATTATAAAACCCCATCGCTAGACCTCGACATAAGCATAGACGCCACCAAGGTGAGCAAAGTACCGGTAGCACACTTTTTGGGCTTGTCTATTGATGAACACCTCAACTGGAAGTCGCACATTGATAAAATCAATAGCAAAATTTCAAGTTGCTGCTATGCTCTGGCGGTGTTAATCGATGTTTCTTCTGTAGATGTTGCCAAATGTGCTTATTACGGAAATATTTACCCCCTATTGACATACGGTATAATATTTTGGGGCAATTCGGTGAATGTGAACAGCACTTTCATACTCCAAAAGCGTAGCCTTAGAATTATTTATTGCATGAAAAGTGAAGAGTCTTTAAGACAAATTTTTAAGGACAAAAAATACCTAACCCTCACAGGAATCTACATATTGGAGCTAAGCTTATTTGTTAAAAACAATGACGATCTCTATCAAAGAAAATCAGATATGCGTACAAGGAAAACTCCTATGAGGCAAAACAATGACTTATACCTTCCGACTGTAAAAACAATGATTTATAACAAAAGTGCATATGCAACTAGTATTCGTGTTTTTAATCATCTGCCAAAGACTATACAGGACCTTCCTTATAATAAATTTAAAGTAGCGTTAAAAAATTGGCTTATTATTAATGTATTTTACGATTTAAATGAATTTTTTAAAATGAAAACTTGACATTTGTTATATTTTATTATGCGTAGGTATATTATGTTCTGTATAATTGTTGACATTTGTTTATGAAATATTGAAAATTTTGAAATTTGTTTATTACCTTCACATTCTAGAAAAGAAAAATGTGCTAGTAGTAGTTAGGTACATTAAGACTATTTGCGACACCCGAACTGGGTATAATGAACGTACTTACTCGACTATTCTATCTGTCCACCAATGTACATTTATGCAAAATAAATTATGAATTATGAATTATTATTATGAATTAATTTTACTAGCAGAGAAAAAAACTTATTTTCCTTCCTTGTAAATTTTTGGTAGACACAGTGTTCAACGACCACAGGGTTTGCGGTTGGGTCATACGTATAAGTAGTCATAACGTAACATCAGTGGTTAAAGACGTTAAAAACAAGTTTAAAGTAAGTTAGATCATGTAACATCAAAAAAACCGCAGAAAAATGACATGGTTAGTAAGTTAGCAATATTTACTTACTTATTTATTTACTTACTAATCAAGTAATCAAGTTTTTACTGCTCAATAATTGACAGCTGCCGTCCGTGCATTGTTAACGTTTTTTAACCCCCGATCCAAAAAGAGGGGTGTTATAAGTCTGTGTCCAAAAAGTAGGTTGTAGGGAAGAGATTGCTATGAGCGATAAGACCACTCATTGTGACTTGTGACTTTTGTGTGACCACACATTGTGACTCTTTAAGATCCTTAAACAATATTTAATATAATAAAAAAACATTATTATGTACTTATCGATCTGGCGTATGACGACTACATCAGACGAATAGAGGCTGGTATAAGTAAGGATCCCAAGAATTTCTGGAAGTTTGTTAAAGAGCAGCAGGGATTCAGGCAAACTTGTACAGAATTTCAGTACGACGGGAAAATTGTAACTGGGCTAGAAGCGGCAAATGCGTTTGCAAATTATTTCAGTTCAGTGTTTTTGCCCCACGTTCCCGTATTATCAGCTGTTGATGCTGAGCGCGAAACACCAGATGCGCTAAGCTCATCAAGAGTTGCGCTGGATGCTATCGATTCAGCCGACTTACTATTAGCAATTCGCCGTCTAAAGGCTCATTCATCCGTGGGGCCTGACGGAGTTCCACCTTATATTTTAAAGGATTGTTTATCAGTTTTGGAGGAACCACTCCTATTTGTGTTTAATTTAGCTCTAAAAACTGCTACTTACCCCAAAATTTGGAAAATATCCAGAGTGACTCCAGTACCCAAGGATGGCTCCAGGTCAGAGGTAGAAAACTACAGGCCTATAGCGGTTCTGTCAGCCTGCGGTAAGGTATTTGAGTCAATACTCAATAGCTATATCAGCAGGCAGGTTCAATCTCAGCTATCCGCGAGTCAGCATGGGTTCAGAGCTGGCAAGTCTACTACAACGAATCACATCAATTTTGTTGATTACGCGGTTAGTGAAATGGACAAAAATAAGCAGGTTGACGCGGCTTATTTTGACTTTAGAAAGGCATTTGACCGCGTCCATAATGATGTTCTACTTAAAAAACTTTCTTCTATAGGATTTACGCCTAAACTCCTCCAGCTGTTTTCTAGCTATTTTACTAATCGTCTGCAATATGTGCAACTTTTTGGATACCGATCTGACCCATATGTGACATGTTCTGGTGTCAGTCAAGGTAGCACACTGGGACCAACCCAGTTTCTAATAATGATTAATGACTTGCCGAAGGTTGTCAGAACAGCTGAGTGCCTCATGTTTGCCGATGATCTGAAGTTGTATTTGGGTATAGGTAGCTTGGATGACTGTGAGGCGTTGCAGAGGGATGTGGATAATGTGGTAAAATGGGGAGAACGCAACCACTTGGAATTTAACAGTTCCAAGTGCAAAACAATTACCTTTACCCGATCACGTGCACCCCTACAGTACGTTTATCACATATCCGGTAGCCCTCTGGAACGCGTCACACAAATTCAAGACTTGGGAGTGACCTTGGATGCGGAGTTGACCTTTAACCAGCACATATCCGACATATGCAGCAAAGCTTGTAAATCTTTAGGTTTCGTAATGCGTCAGACGTCTAGATTTAATGATCGGAACGCGATTATAACCTTATACTTTTCGTTTGTTCGCAGTAAATTAGAATATAATTCCCTCGTGTGGGATCCTCATGAACAGAAATATAAAATTATGTTAGAACGTGTTCAGAGGAAATTTGCCCGGTATCTGTATAAAAAAATCTACGGATACTATCCTTATTTATATCCGTCACTGTTCGTAGCTGGAATGGTAGGCATCAACACTTTAGAGCTGCGACGGAAGTGTGCGTTACTGATGCACTACTACCTCCTCCTCAATGGCAAGCTTGATAACCCACCCGCTCTGGCTCGTTGCGCTCTGTTCACGCCGGACCGGATGCGACAGACGCGCGCGTGCGCCGCCCGCCGCCTGCTCGCAGCGCCGCCGGTGCGTACGCAGACCGCTCAATATGCTCCTACAGCCCAGGCTATAAATTTGCTGAACGCCCTGATTGCTCAGGAACCAGATATAGATATTTTCTATACAAAGTTTCATGACTTTGTTACCGTATGTGTTAGTTTCATAAGTAGCACTTGAAATATTTTCTATTATAATGTAGTGTTCTACCTACCTGGCTGGCTGTACGCTTTGGATTTTTCTGTAAGTGCAGCAAGCAATTGTATGAAATAAATAAATAAATAAATAAATAAATTATACTTAGTGGAACCTTAATTAGTCAAACTTTTAAGACCTTGTAATAAATCACAAGACGTAATTAACATCAATATATTTCAATATAAATCTAGTTTATTAGACAATAAAATAACAACACAGCATATTTTAATATTATCTGCATAATTATTTTTATTCCGAAAAATTATATGACTAAGTACGGTAGCGCAGTATTTGAAGATCTTTTGAGGTAATCCATCTGATTACTCTCGCTGTTTTACCTAAATTTTTATAGATGGGATTTATCATAAAAAAATACTATAACAAGACCAATTTAAATTGTGCACTGGGACAAATTGTAATTGGTCCACAACAATTTACAAATAAACTTTATGAAATTTATTTTATAACTCACACTAGCGGCTTGTAAGCTGGAACGAAAAACATCATGTCAAGAATTTCGCAGTCGACATCGATTGCTCCCATAGCCTAGTTGGTTAAGGCGTCTGGTCTACATAACCAGAAGACGCAGGTTCGAATCCTGTTGGAAATGTTTGTGATGTATACATTTGCGTGAATTTACAAATAAAGTTTAAAGTATTTCTTGCCAATCCTCGTTGAACTGTTAAAATAAATAACAAACATCATCATCAGCGAGAAGAGATCCACTGCTGAACATAAGACTTCCCCGAAGAACAAAAACACACCGAAAATTGTTATTGTCAAATCATTGCAATGACAAATGACAGTCATCGTATCGTAAACTTCAATACAAGTTTGAGACGAAACTATTCTGATTTTCAAACCAATTGTTGAGTAGAATTGGGGCCCTGAAATTTTTGGACCTTGGTTCTGAGGACAATAAGTTTGTTTTAAAACAAAAAAGAAAAATAATGTTTATGACGGGAAACTAGAATGGGGTTATTCGCGCACAAATTAATATTTAAATAAAAAAATACTAGAATCAATTCGAACGAAGCCTTTTAGTTAAATAACTGTCGTTATCAGGTTTTGGAATATTGTTAGCAAAATTGTATTCACAGCGAAAATGAGTAAGTAACCTTTTTGTAATGGTATTTTGTTAGTGGGAGGACTAACTCTTCTGCGAGTGTCCGTCTGGGTTGTTACCACCGCTTTGCTCGTGAAGTCTGCCGCCAAGCAGTAGTGTGCAAGCATTACTGTGTTCCGGTTTGATGAGCAGAGTATCCAGTGAAATTACTGGGCTTATGAGACTTAATACCTAATGTCTCAGGGTAACGAGCGCACTGCAGTGCCGCGCAAGCCTTTGTGTTTCAAAGTTCTGGGTGGCACTGCAATCGTTATGGGCCGGCGTTATGCTTACCATCAGGCAAACGACCAGCTCGTCTCGTTACCTAATAACATAAAAAAAAAAAAAAAAAAAAAAAAAAAAAAAAAAAAAAATTTAAACGTTACTTTAAAGGCAGTAAGTTCTTGGCTCCAATCGAAGTAGAGGTTTTCCAGTTTTTATCTAAATGCTGTATATTGCAAACTAAATGCTGTACTATTTATAACGTACTCAATAAACTAAACTATAACTAAATAAACTATAACTATAACTAAATTATAGGCTAGAGCCTATAATTTAGTCTGCTGAACTAACGTTTGCTTACATTATCATTACGTATGTTCGTATGTCTAATCTGAAATTGTAATCGATAAAGTAATAAATTTGAGTGCTGTCGAGGTATCTTTTTGAAAGGATATTGAGCTGAACTGTCTACGTTCGCAAAAGAGAACCCTCAGTTTTTTAAGAGAGCATTTTTGATATAGGTATTTCCGAAAAATACGCGTAATCCGGGCATACTGGTCATTGATACGGATCCCAGAACTAAATATTACCTTAATTATTAATGTCATGTTATGTGTATTGAAATTTTCAATGCTCTACCTACACATATAAAATACTTTAATTAAGAAAATGTTTTTAAAAAAATAATTGTATTGCGAAAGAAAAGAATTGGCTATGACCTACAAAAAAATATTCTGTGAATGAATCATTTAAATAATGTATACTAAATAGCTGAGTAATCACAGTTTTCTAACTTACTTAATGAACAATTATTTTAGGATTAAATGGAAAAGAAATGGATGTAATGATTGTACATATTATCCCATTGTATTATTGGTATTGTTTTAATTTTTATCTAACTGTGCAGTGTGCATGCTTATTTAATGCAAAATCTGACGACATATTCTTGATAAATTTAAGATCCAAAACTTTACTTTGTTTACTGCAATAAACGAATTTGAAGTCCGGTTTTTCGTCGCACAAATCGCCGTTTTCATAGATGTTACAGGCGAGAAAAAAATACAGTAGTAGGTATAGCCACGTGTTTATAAAAAAGACTTACCTATCTATATATATAATATATAATAAAGAAATGTCCCAGAATCTTGTAAAAAATCACAAATAAGACCCGGAAATATTTCTTGATTATATTTTGAGCTTAACCATCATATTTTTTTTTGTAACAAAAAAAGGAAATTGAATCATCTAAAGACATATTTAAATATTTGTCTAGATGTAAATTAAGGACTTAAAAGTTTGTATGAAAACGCTGGTAACCAATTTCAAAAGCCTTGTAATTGAATGAGGCTTGTCATACGCAGTAGATTGCTTTTGCAAACTCTGTTCTTCTTTGAGATGTCAACCTGAACGGTGAACGATTACTTAGCGGAAATTACATCTTAAATATTTCAATTTTTACCGCTTACCTTTATTGGCCTGTAACTAACTAATTAATTTCAATTATAGAATAGAAATAATTTATTCAGACAACACACAGGCATAATAATTATAAAATTTTGCTCATGAACCGCTTTGCTCGTGAAGTCTGCCGCCAAGCAGTAGTGTGCAAGCATTACTGTGTTCCGATTTGATGAGCAAAGTATCCAGTGAAATTACTGGGCTTATGAGACTTAATACCTAATGTCTCAGGGTAACGAGCGCACTGCAGTGCCGCGCAGGCCTTTGTGTTTCAATGTTCTGGGTGGCACTGCAATTGTTATGGGCCGACGTTATGCTTACCATCAGGCAAACGACCAGCTCGTCTCGTTACCAAATAAAAAAAAATTAAAAAAAAATGGTGCAAATACCAATAACAAAAAGACTCAATAATAATAAAACCACAAAACGTATTTTATAAAAAATATGTATGTATAGATATAGGCGTATTTTTAATTTTAAGGTCTGGTTGTTATTGCCTAATCTATGCTCAAAGTAAGGAACGTTACAGAAACCCACGTTTGTGTAGTCAATTGTTTAATCATACATGATTAAACGGAACGGGCACGGTGGGTTTCTGGAAGGTTCGTTGACTTTGAGCACGGATTGGGTCTGTTGGTGTCTTTGTCATTTATTATGTTCTGATAAAGACAGCATTAGTTTTAGTCTGTGATTCGGGTAGATGAATGCTGCAGAGGCCCGCTGTTAGAGTCATTTTAACTTTCATAAGTGCTCCTTTGGGGCCTATTTGAATAAAGACTTTTGAATTTTGAATTTTGAATTACGTCTTGCATTGAGATAGAACATTTACTAGTCCTATATACTATGAAGTTGAAAATACGCTGCCTAGCAGCAGTGTACCTATTCTGGCAGATTCTTCAGAACCAGTCCCAATTCGTTGACCACCTTCAATCACATCATTCAAGATGAAGTGAGAAAAAAAACTGAATCAATAACTGTAGCCCGTCAGCTTCGGTCGAGACACGCCAGCATCTTCTGCGAGTTCTGCGCTCTCTCATCAGTGACGCCACAAAGAACGCTAGACCAACAGCATGATCCTGTGAAAAAAAGAATAGGAAGTTAAATAATAGCTGATAATAAAATCTCAATGACAGTAGTATTAGGTTGGGTATAGGTCGTGGTCACATTATTTCGTATATGCAGTGACCGGCGAAAGCACAGAGCGACCGGGCCACTCTCACTGTCGAGACGGGCCGAACGGTAGTAAACATGTTGAGATTCGCGAATACATTGCGTCATCGGTTGAAAACTCTGATGTGTTGAATGTGACGATCATTTGACGAAGGGTTTTCGTGTGATGAATGAGTATATTGAATAGATATTTGATGGAATCAGGCGTTACTTTGCTTTTATCGCGGAATGAAATATATAAATTACCAACAGTACATAGGTAATCTTATATTGAATAGAAAAATGATGGTATTACTTTATACGCGTTCCGTACAAATAAATGTATATAGCCAATAAAAATCCGCTGTTCCCTAAGTTGGAGTACCTAAATGTAAACCAGTAAAAAAGATCGGTCACAATTACTGATTAAAAGTTTCAGACAATCGCGTGGGCATACATACGTACAAACATAGGTACACCTATAAAATTTTATATATTTGTTTCGAAGCCCTAAAAGATTATCTGTAGTAGAATTTAGACGTAAACTATATATGCCGTTTCTTCAATGAAAAATTCCGAATTTCAAAAACTCGTAAAAAATATGTTTTGACCTCCAGGAGTATATTGACCCCATTTCGGGGTACCATACCAAATTGAGGTTGTATGGCACACGTTTGACCGCCATCTAACCTGATGGTAGGCAACAATGTGGTCGACAACATCGTCGACCACATCGACAATGCAATTGAATTAGTTTGGTAGGTCTTCATTTTTAGCAATATACAACAATTGCAGTGCCAATCAGAACTTTGAAAGTTCTGAGTGGCACCTGAGACACTAGGTATTAAGTCTCATAAGCCCAGTAATTTCACTGGCTACTTTGCTTATGAAACCGGAACACAGTAATGAACACATTGGGGGCAGACTGCATGAGCAAAGCGTTGGTACCGACCCAGATACACTCGCAGTCCTACCACCTAGTAAATTGCAAGTGACATAATTAAAAGACGTACAGAAGCCTCGTCGCGCGCGTCGTACTCGCACTTGACAGGTTGTTCCTACAAAGAATGATCATCTCATTTAATCAGACTTGATTCAACATTGCGCAATATCACTTCGACTTCTATTTGTCTATTGTAAAGTATTATGCACCGCCTCCAGTGTGTGAATCAGTCTCATTATGTAGAAATTATACAATCGTAATTTATTCAGACGGTTTTTTATAACATGTTATGTTACACAGCCTAATTTCCTAATTCAGATAAACAAACATGACCGAAATGTAAAACATAGTCTTGGACGTTTCCTCCAGGAAGAGATAGGATGTCTTGGATGACCTTTTTTGCCTCTAGCGTCGCGTTTATGAACTATCATCGCGTATCGAGTAAACTCCATGCGCGGGTGAAACCGCGGGCAGCAGCTAGCTAATAATAATTGACGATCTGTCAGCCGTCAAAACAGTACATTAAGCACTAAATACAAAGCCGCTAATACCTGTTGCCTTAATGAATTGATGAAACAACTTATTGGACGGGCAATACCAACCCGCTAGACTCCATCACACAACAGTTAAACGTCACTTACAAAAATCTCAAAAAAGCACGTACGAAAGTTAAAGGCATATTAAAGGTATATCAACATTATAAAAACCCTCTGTTGAACCCCTCTCAAACCCGCACTTTGTTGAATTTTTTTGTACTGTTTGTAATATCAAAATAACAGCTTTTTACCAAATGCATATGAAAATAGAACAAAACAACCATTTTTTAAATTTTTGTCTGTCTGTTCGTCTGTCTGTCTGCCGATTTTGACGGGACTTTTATTGGCAGATAGCTGATGTTATAAGAAGTAACTTAGACTACTTTTATTTTAGAAAAAGAATTAGGTTTCTACGCAAAAAAATAAAAACCATAAAATTCCAATATCTCCGCGCGGATGAAACCGTGGGCAGCAGCTTGTCTTGATCAAATCAGTAAACAATGGTTTGAAATCGCAAAAGATTAAAAGTTACGTTTTTTTTAAATTGGCGCATGTTCCTCTTTGCACTGATTCGTCTATGCTTGATAGTTACATAACATCAACGTTTCTAAAGCTGTGCTCAAAGCTCAGCCATGCTGTGGTTATATATTTCATGTACATATAGGTACGTACTCTAGTTTCTCTAATTGGTCTTCTTTTGTTTTGGTAATTAGTTTGTGAGATGTAGCTGGGCTAGTGCCACAAATGGCAAGTAACAGATCGTGTTATTATCCTTAATCAGTTAATAAATAAAATATTTTTTACTATTAGATACTTTTTTATTATTTCACTTTTTAACTTAAAACCTATTTTAAGTAAAATAATTCTCTAACCAAAAATTATTTTTATATTCGACGCGTTTATTTTTTAGAAGCTATTTTTAGTAATAGTTTTGTAATAAATAAATTTTATTTACTGATAATTATTAAGCTTAAGTTGTAATACTTCTATTTTATATAAGCGAAAATGTGTTTGGTTGTTTGTCCTTCTTTCACGCAGCACCGGCGCAATGGATCGACGTGATTTTTTCCATAGATATTATTATAGTTTATGGACCGGAGAGTAACATAGGCTACTTTTTATCCTGAAAAAATGCACGGTCCCTGTGAGAATCACTTCTATAAAAAAGGCGTTGTGTCAATATCTTAACGCTTAGACCAAAATAAAAATGGTACATAACACGTAGTTAACCATAAAAGGTTTATTATTAAGTAGTTCAAGTACTAAACCCCTGCGTAATAGTGAAAAGGTTAATTATGTTTCCTGGTATCCGCCTTTAAACAAAACGTGATGTAAGTATAACTAACAGTTACTGTCTTAAGGGAAAGGTTCCTTATTACGAAGACGTGCTGAAATGATGAGGACTTTACTGTTATCTGTTTCATGCTAGCTTACCAAGAATTAAGAGGCTACTTAGTTAAAATCTGTTTTACATACATTTTCTGAGCTTGATTCCTATCGGAGCCACTAATTTATATAGAGAGGTCGATATAAATTTGAATTCCCAGCGTCCCCATTGGTTAGGTTAGTGAGGTTAGCTAAGGCCGGCCACACACGCTTATGCATGTTTGCGATTTACTGTCAAAATAACCATGATTCTGCATCAAGCGTAAAAAATAGGTATTCTAACCTTACCTTCGCTATACATTTTGGAAAATATTACTAAATTTAACTCATGAGTTAAATACTAGAAATAAGCATAAGTGGTACCCGGGTTCAGATGAAGTAAAATTAATAAATCGTTTCTGGCTAATGGTGTCAGATTCTACATTAAAATTCCTAAAGCATTAACTGAATTGCCACAAGGAAAGTTAAAACGTATAGTCAAGAATGTATTAATTAAAAAAGCGTATTATAAAATTAAGGATTATGTAGATGACAAAGATGCATGGAGGCAAACAGCCCCGGAGCCTCCTAGCGACCACTAAATTTTAAATTGTTAATTGTTAGCGTTAGAATAATTGTAAAAACTATTTTTTTAAAAGAATGCCTAGACGAGTTTCTTTCCCTTCTTCTTGCTTGGCCTATACCAATTTGGAACGGGCACGGTGGGTTTCTGTAAGGTTCGTTGACATTGAGCACCGATTGGGTCTGTTGGTGTCTTTGTCATTTATTATGTTCTGATAAAGACAACATTAGTTTTAGTCTGTGATTCGGGTACGAACGTTACAGAGGCCCGCTGTTAGAGTCATTTATTTAACTTTCATAAGTGCTCCGTTGGAGACTATATGAATAAAGCAATTTGAATTTGAAGTTGAGATTAAATTGGTCAACACACATTTATAACAATCTTGTTAACTAATTCGACAGGACCTTGACCCAGCGAGCGGTCAAATAACTAAACCTACTCAGATTAAAATCACAAAAAGACGCTTTCGTTCAGTAGCCTTCAATTAGCGATTACAAAATCTACAAGCCGAATGCTTTAAAAGCCAAAATGTATCATTGGATTGATGCAATAGAGATACGCATTTATGGTATTGTATACATTATACATATACTTGTACCTAAGTTATACTTGACTTTTATGTTTGTACAACTGCTTGGTTTTTGCCATCTGCTGCTATTATAAATCCGTCTAGTTCATTCAGAATATCCGCGATGGAAAGAGAATATAACCAACGTTTACCGCGATGATAAATTATAACTTCTGCTCGCGGTTGTCACCCGCGTTCCCACAGGAACCGTCAAACCGATCTGTCAAATTAAATCAATTTGTCAACATTATAAAACCTTATTGGCAGCTGTCAATTTATTAACAGCTGTCAATGTCAATTTTACGTCACACTAACTACTGCCCGTGGATTTCACCCACGTTCCCACAGGAACCGTGCATTTTTCCAGGTCAAACAGTAGCCTATGTTACTTTCCGGTCCAAAACTATATATATGGCAAAAATCACGTCGATCCGTTGCTTCGTTACTGCGTGAAGAAGGACAAAGCAACAAACGCACTTTCGCATTCATAATATTAAGTAGGATTTAAATTTCTGTCTCAACTTGTCCTTCTAGGTCACGTATAATTATTTAGTATTGTAAAGTCAAGACCGTTCACCATGACTTTTGACATTGTATTATCATTATTATTTTTAAAATTAACATAACGTAATTTATGCACTCTATACGCAATGTGACGAAACAGTTTAGTTCTGTTTTTAGTTTTTTACCGATACCATTTAGAGAATTCTCAATGACAGTCGAAGAAGGTTTAAAGGGGTGCCTTTATCTTTACATATTTGTTGCTCTTCGTTTTTGTATATCAACATCATCTTGCATTTATCCCAATTCATTCGGGGTCGTCACAATAAGTCTTTTTCTTCCATTCTGCCCTGTCAAGCCTAGCTTTCAGCGTTTCATGCACTTTCAATTTTTTTTTTGAACTATTTGGTAACGAGACGAGCTGGTCCTTTGTCTGATGGTAAGCATAACGCTGGCCCATTGTATTCTGTGTGTTCTGGACAAGGAAGCACTGAGACTAATCCAACAGACATTAAATCATTAGCTTTAGGTATACCTTTACTTTCAAATTGCAAGTGAAACTGCAACAATGCATCGAAAGAACTTCCGGAAAAGTTTAAGATTCTACTCACACAAACACAGTATAGAGACCTGCACATGCAATGCATGCTTAACTTAGGTATACGTATTTACAGTACGTGTGTGCGTGTGTAAAAGAGTGTGTAACGAATACAAAAACATAAGATCGTCATCTCGTGTTAGTAATGACGTATTCAACTTTCTTGTTGATTTATTACTGGATGTAGAAATCACAGCTTCATCGCGTTTTTAAGTCCTACTTGTGAAATTTGAATATAACATTACTTATACCACTAATAACTACCAAAGATCTTCGAACAGTTTGACGGGAATTAGTTGTAGATTTTCAACAGATTAACCTTTTTGTTGTAAAAAATATATGATCTTTCAACATCATCGAGCGTTTGGCGACTATCTTAGGACATAGGGTGTCCCAAGCAGCAAAGAAGCTCGGCTTGGTCCGTCGTCAGAATACGAGGGTCAGAGGTAACCGGTAACCGGACCTCTCGGTCGGACCCGGTAGCGCCGGGGCGGAGTACAAATGCATAACCTATTTGGAAAACTTTTTTATTTGAATGGATATAAGTACTTTCAGATTAATCCCATATAAATTTCATCAAAATCGGATCAGTAGTTTGTCACTGAAGTCGGTTCGTTTCATCAAGATCAGTTCAGTAATTTGACACGGTTCGTCGCTTTTTTAAAGCAATTTTTTATTGTACTTCTTTCTTCACCAAAAACTCAAAATCCTAGGATTTGAAGTAAACTTCGGTGTGCGTCTTCACTCGTCATAATATCATCAGCAATCAAAGCTTTGAAAATATTGTTACATGTTTCATAGGTTATGTAAACGCTTTCATATTATTTGAAATCCAAAATTAAATGTTTATAAAAACAATGAATATGAATATGAAATTCAATATATTTAGAGTTCATTAGCATAAAGCTTAGTTATCGTCTGTATACAAATTAATTTATGTTAATGAATGGCGTTAGAATTAACTGGTAGAGCCAACGTTTTGTAATGAGTACATTACAAAACGTTGGCAAGTCTAGTAAGACTAGGCGTAGCTTGCGGGTATTCCCATAAACTTTGACCTGCAGACGTATTAACCTAAATAAAACCAGTGGCCTGTTTCATAAAAAATATTATTCTCATATTATCAGTCTTTTTTTCCATATTATATAATATGAGGCTCATAATATTAGACTAATATTTTTTATGAAACAGGCCCCAGGCAAGTTCCAAGCAATCCAATTGAAAGACGTTAATGTAAGCTCACTGGCTAGCAAGTGTCAATTGACCGTTGACTCGCTGCTTTAAGGAGTTTATAATACAAAACCAGGCAGTTCAATTTACGCTGTACATTGACTGGAAAGAAGAGTTCGTGATACACCGACTGGAATTATTTATTTCACGGACTCGGGGAACGTAAATTAATAACGCAAACTGTCCCCGATGTGAAAAGTGAACGCTGAGCAGTTTGCATTTGAGTTATCTGAGGCAATTTGTTGCGAATAAAAGCGAAATACTACTCACTGACTACGAGCTTACGTAGTCGTAAGCTCGACATCAACTTAGCAATGTAGGTGTTAAAACTTCAAAAGTAATAAACATAAGTTAAGAAAAAACAAGAAAATTTTATTCAAATTACACCCACCACCAACTCCAAATAAGCGATTATTGTTTAATCACCTCTAATTTATTGTTACCTCTATAAAGAATTCCGTTTATTTAAATTACTTATTTCGCCATTTGTGTTAATTTAAATGAACAATTAAGTTTCAAAATAGTGAGACGCATTTATGACCTTGTGAACCTGGAGTGTTGCAATTTTGAAAAAGGTCGTGGGAACCATACCAATGTTCCACTTTCTTTAATTCTATGGTACACCGTACAATAGAACTTTACAGCTTTTAACATGTTACATAATATTTAAGATAAAATGTGTAGGACTAACTCTTCTGCGAGCACAGAGATAATAGAGTCGACGCCGCAAAGGCATATTTTGTGCCACACTCTGCGGTCCACGGACCGCAACTATCCCAGTCCTTCATTGAACAAAACGCGTAGGCGCCGTGAAATTACAGGCGCTTTCGACCTTTTGATCGCGAGAAAACTACACCTTAGACGCAATCTAGCGCTACATGTTTTTTGTTTGGTTAGACGACATAATTATGGTATTAGCGCTGCAGCGGACTTTAGCTTAAACATAAAAAATGGAACTATAATTTAGTTTCACATAGCTCCTCTAGTACGTTAGTACATATTACCTCGATGTCTGGAAGTGTTCGTTTGGGCGGGTACCATCACTTTGCTCGTGTAGTCTACCGCCAATCTGTAGTGTACAAGCATTACTGTGTTCCAGTTTGATGAGAAGAGCAGTCAGTGAAATTATAACTGGGCTTATGAAACTGAGTACATAATGAGCAATGGGTAGGTAATGAGTCCGATGCCGTGCCGCGCAGGCCTTTGTGTTTCAAAGTTCTGCGTGGCACTGCAATAGTTATGGGCTAGCGTTGTGTTTGCCACTGGGCAAACGACCAGCTCGCCTCGTTGTGCAATAGTTTAAACAAATATAAACCCAAAAAATGACTAGCTGTCAAGTAGATACCGAAACACATAGTTATATAATATACTAATATTGAACATATAACATAGTAATATTGTTGTGCTTAGTGAAAGATCTACATTTTAAATGTGGTAACAGCCAGACGAGTACTAGAAAACTCCTCACCAAAATACTACGGTTGCATCGCAAAGGTTTCCTTCGAGGATTAGAACCATTGACCTAAGAACGACGAGGTACGTCACTGCCAACAAACCATCGCTTCAAAGCGACTTATATACGAAAAAGTGTCGAAGGTCAACGCCCTTAAAAACACGAAGGCTGCTATGTCAGAGAGCAAGCACCTCTTACCCCTAAGGGATCTTAATCATCCCCTATACACAACTGTAAAAAGTCGCGAAAATAATATAATTATATAGCGACTGAGTCATATTATATATTCAGCGACCTTTTCATCAAATATTTTTTTAACGATCTCATACATAGACGCATACTATTATCTATTCTGTGCCACAGCCAAGGATCGAGAACGACTTATATATTACTAACTTTATTTTCAGTCAACTTACAGCGTAACTGCCTGGTCATTTTGTATTATAAACTCGAATAAGTCAGTGGTCACGTGATTTGCGGGTTTTGATTAGCACGTCTGTATTAAGCTTTCATTTGACGAGTAAGTTAAGGTTAACGTTTTAACGCTGTCAAAAAGTCACTGGAAACAAGATGTATGGTGAAAACGTAGTTATCTGTACTGAAAACCAATCAATCGTCAATTGGATTGCCTGGAATTTGCCTGGTTTTTGTTCATAATACGCCTCCTGCCCCCAGGTTTACCTATTAGCAACTTAGCCAAAAAGCCGACAACCCTTTAGTAAAATATGTAAGTTATGCTTTTTTATGAGCATCGGTAGCAATGAAATATATGATTGTTGTCTTTGTAAAGAGTTGTGCGTTTTCACACGGCAGGCTTTATTGTTGCGGTTATGGGCAATTCATAAAGTGCCAAGATCGGAATCGTCAGTGCAATATCTGATAGTGATGAGAAACAAATGATAGTTTGAGATTGCTCGCGAAGTCTGCCGCCAAGCAGTAGCAGTATGCTTGCACAAAGCATTACTGTGTTCCGGTTTGATGAGCAGAGTATCCAGTGAAATTACTGGGCTTATGAGACTTAATACCTAATGTCTCAGGGTAACGAGCACACTGCAGTGCCGCGCAGGCCTTTGTGTTTCAAAGTTCTGAGTGGCACTGAAATTGTTATGGGCCGGTATGCTTACCATCCGGCAAACGACCAGCTCGTCTCGTTACCTAATAACATAAAAAAAAATAGATGCACGAGTCTTGAAAGTGTAGTAAAAATCTTTTACTACTTCAGATAAAGTAACTACTATGCACTAACAATTATTGTTAGTACCTTTTAGTTGTATCGTCCAGGGATCTGCAGGTCAGTTGTTCGAATAATCAGTTAATCAGTTTTTTCGATTCGACAAATTTATCGTTTGGACTTCCGTACTTGCAACGCAGGAGACATAGCCTACAATGCTTAAAAAATCTAATAGCTTTAAGCGAGCTATTCTTGTCTTGTATATACATTTATTTCACGTATCTCAAAAACGGCTCTAACGATTTGGACGAAATTTTGTATATAGATGAGATTTTGCTTTTAAACCTATAGATTTTAAGTTTACCTGTTTAGGTTCTTGCAAAAGCGAAATTTACACAAAAAGCACGATTTTTTTTAAGATACCGAGCGTGAGACATCCAGGTACTATACTTAATAAAATACAGTAAAAAAAATTAGGAACTAAGACCAAGATCAAGACTGACTCAACGCTTCGTTCCCCACCCTAAAAATATGAATGTCCGGGCGCCTCAAGTGACAAGTGACAATACTAAATGCAATCGCGTGCGCACGCGCATTATACGCGCTTCCACATCGCGTGCCAATTGTCTATAGAGTTATCAAACAGCTATCAACTCGACAGTTGTTGTTACTTTACCTTCAATATATTATTAACCTATTTTTAACCAACTTCCAAAAAGGGGAGATTGTTGTGGTACGCGATTTCTCGGAAACAGCTCAACCGATTTGGATGATTTAAATTGTGTTCTATTTAGGTAAATCCTGAGGTTTTGTTAGTTGGAGGACTAACTCTTCTGCGAGTGTGCGTCTGGGTTATTACCACCGCTTTGCTCGTGAAGTCTGCCGCGAAGCAGTAGTGTGCAAGCATTACTGTGTTCCGGTTTGATGAGCAAAGTAGCCAGTGATATTACTGGGCTTATGAGACTTAATACCTAATGTCTAGGGTAATTAACGGAATTATATATGTCTCGGAAGCCACTGCCATTTAAATTTCGGGATTATATCCGTGTTCATGAAGCTGAGTTGTTGAATCTAAACGGGAAATTTCTCTGACGGGGTGCGATTCCGAAATGTAAACGATCAAGACAGTCGCTCTCGAGACGGATATCATTCCGAGTGAATTAAAACCACCCTGCTGGAAGTTCAATAAATGCTCGTAAAAAGGTAACAAGCAGACATTTTTACGTTCACTGTCTTATAATATTAGCATGGATACTACAGATGTCTTGAGAGAGAAAACGCTAAGTATTCAATTGATGACCACAGACTGTTTACGTAAATCTTAGTCATGAAGAAAGTCGCCGAGTACGTCCGGGTGGCGTCATAAACATTTTACATTGCGCTTTTTACTTGAAAGGGCATCAAATTCCAAATTAAAACCTGATATTTCGGTAAGTTAATTGTAAGCAAGGCACTGGCTTCCTAACCGAGCACTCGGTAAAAGCTAGAGGAACCATGTCACAGTGTGAAAAATGAGCTTTGAGACTATGTCGAAAGGCTGCGGAAAGACACATTAATAAATAAAATAAAATAGCAAAATTATGCAAATAAGCTCAAATTACATAATGTTAACTGCGGCCCGCGGCTACATCCACTTGTAGATTTCCGCTAAAACTAAGGCTATGTGAATCGCCGACTCATAAACTATCTCTATGTAAAAAATCTGGTCATTCCGGCACACTTTCAGATTTTTAAATAGTATGGATATGTTAAAGCGTAATCCAAAGTTCACCATAATATTCGATATCCATCGCTCCGCGCGTCGCGGGTTGAGTGGGACGGTGATCCAATTTGGAGCCCACAGACGGGTACTCCATTCCAACCGCGTATCCCTCCATTTTTCGATTATTCTGCGTCTCGAGTACTGCCAACTCAGTGCGAAATGGATCGACGTGCAAAGGACCATGTCTGTCTACGGTTTGCAATAACCAAACATTTGTTGAATCACGCACTCACCGAGGAAGAGCTAGAAAGCTCTCTTACGTCAGCGCGCGTACCGTGCAAACAAGTGAATGTTCGATATTCAAATTCAATTCACTATTCTTACAGTGCACGTGAGTAAATTGCAGTTAAACCGTGAGATTCGCCACTCATTTGCATTCAAAGAAAACTTACCTAATGTTCGTGATGATTTTAATTACACAAAAATTTGATGAGTTATGCAAATTTGTGATGTCTTTATAAGGAAAAGTTTCGTATTTTGTGAAGCAGTTCTAAGATTAGGACGAGATTTGGAGTGAACTATAATCTGCTTTTACTTAGAAAGACTTTGAAATGAGAAGCAGAGAAGACATGGAGTGGTACTATTCTTAGCCGTCTCCCCACAGCTCTTGTAACATATTGTTTGTTTACTAGGCAACGCTAATATTTGGAAACTGGATCAATTCTAAAATTTAAAGTTATTCACACAAAACTGAGTAAAAAAAATCTTTTAAATAGCGACGAACCGACTTCAGTAACAAACTACTGAACCGATTTTGATGAAATTTCTATGGGACCAATCTGAAAGTATATCCTTTCAAATAAATAAAGAATATTCCAAATAGGTTTATAAATGACGGAGATCTCAGGTAACAAACATAAAAAAATACCCACCGAAATGAGAACCTTCTTCATTTTCATTTTTTGGAAGTCGGTTAAAAATAAATCTAAACTAAAATAATTCCACTCTAATAAGCAAATGGAACATCTTAAGACTCATTTACATTCAGTCAACAACATAATAAAGAGGCGTCAATTAAGGCGCTTCGCACACACTAACGATTCTTGACTTACATTAGGTACATGTTAGGTAGGGAATGGAATCTTTTCGTACTTTGAGCGTATAAACTTAATCACGTCTCCTGGGTTACTTTATGAGTATTTTGAAAGGCTGCGGAAAGACACATTATTAAATAAAATAAAATAAAATAGAAAAATTATGCATATAAGTATCGCTCAAATTATATAATACTAGCTTCTGCGGTTTTTACCCGTGTTTCCCACAGGCATTGTGCCGCATTTTTCCGAGATTAAAAGTAGCCTATGTTACTCTCCGTTCCATACACTATATCCATGCCAAAAATCACATCGATTTGTTGATCCATTGCTGCATGAAAGAAGGACAAACCAACAAATCAATAAACACACTTTCGCATTTATAATATTAGCATGGATTACGGATTGGACGTACAGGTTTACTTTGAACACAAAGTTTTAGAACTGTCATGGTCATCAACATTATGAACAGAATTAGAATTAACGGCATGCAGCATGCTTGCCATGTATTGTATTGAGTTTACGATACCTCGGCATTGAATGTTGAACACAAAACACGCTCGTTACCCTGAGACATCAGGTATTAAGTCTCAATAGCCCAGTAATTTCACTGACCCCTTTGCTCATCAAAACGGAACACATTACTGCTTGGCGGCAGACTTCACGAGAAAAGTGGATTCGTAAATGAATCTCCACGCAGGTTAAGCCATAGGCCGGAGCTGCAGGTACTCGATAAATAAGTTAATTGAATTTTATACTTCATTACGTAACACTGTCGCACCTGTTCTTGGTATCTGTGGCGTCCATCAGCTATAAGTGGTCGATACCATGCTACATTTAAAGTTCAGTTGCCCGTCTACCTTTAAGGTAAAACAATTTAGTGAAAATCCTGAATTTGTAGGTCAATTATTCAATTTATTTGTGAAATTCTGACTCAATATCCGGATTATGGTTAAACTTGTAAACTTACTAGTGAAATTACTGGGCTTATGAGACTTAATACCTAATGTCTCAGGGTAACGAGCGCACTGCAGTGCCGCGCAGGCCTTTGTGTTTCAAAGGTCTGGGTGGCACTGCAATTGTTATGGGCTGGCGTTATGCTTACCATCAGGCAAACGACCAGCTCGTCTCGTTACTAAATAACATAAAACAAGAACTTGTAAACTTTAGAAATTCAAAATACGTGCCTAACGTGTGTTTTGTCGAATGAATGAGTACGAAATAATTAGACAACCACACGGTGTAGTTGATAGATCGATGGGTTCTTCAGCAGCCTGTATGGTTTAGGGGTTCGATTCCGCGAGAGAACAAATATTTGTATAGGTATCTAAAAAAAAATCAAGCGTTTGTTCGGTATGGAATGGGTCTTATGGGACCATAGTCTTCGTGAATCTTGATTGTCTAAGGAATCCTATTGCCTAACTAGGCATCATAGTAAAATTTATACATGTGATAACAGAAAAAACAATTGTGAATAAGAGTATGCGAAATTAGGCCTGGGCTAGGTGGACCGATGATCTGGTCTAAACCGAGGGGAGCCGTTGGATGCAAGAGGTGCAGAGCCGATCCAAGTGGCAATCTATGGGGGAGGCCTCGATTAAGCAATGGACGTCTTCCGATTGATGATGATTGTGATGATGATGTTCTCAAATGATCTGGAAGTGGTTACCGAGGTAGACCAGGTTAGGTTCTTCAATTCACAGCTACTTCAAATCCGACTCATGCATACTTCGAAACTCTAAAAAATGGCTCATGTAGTTAGTAAAGCAAGGATTCGGAAAGTGTCGCTGTCTGCCGGCCACGGTCGGAACTAATTGGGTCAATCCGAAAAAGGCAAATAAGGTGCGCAAGCGCAACATATACATAACATATTGGTGTTTCTTGCGTTTAAGTACTTCACATCGTGTGAATTTGCAGACGTGACGTGTGGTAGAGGCGATAGACTTTAGCGTATTATAAAATCTACTAGTTTATATACTATATCATTTATTAGTTTATACTTCCTATCTAATTATATAATAATTATGCTGGTTTTTCCATATTTCTCGTTTGAGCTCTTTTGTTTGTTATTCACTTACAAAAAGAAAATTTAAGAAAATTATAGACTAGGCCTAAACAAATGAAAATTATCAAAACCACTAAAACCCGTAAATAATTATTATAACCAATAATTTCTTATCTAGATTTTAGTACTTATCTATGTTTAGTATAAAAATTATACTGTTTTAGCGAGCATTACCAATTTCATCTTATCCAAAATATGAGCACACCCGGAGTTGAATATTTATTTTTCAGGGTTGTTTTTGTGGTTGTAAATACGCTTGTGTTTTTCATTTGTTTTGTTTGGTTGACAAACCAAGGATATAACGTCATAAAAGTAATTAAATTTCATCAATCTTTTCCTGTGTTTTCGCCCGTTCTTGTAGATTAAAATGGCAGACCACAGAGACGAGTCCAGTCAAAGGGCAAGTGAGAGGCGATATTGATCTAGTTAGTGCCCACTGCAATTGGCGACGGATTGCAAGGATTCACAGACTGGTTTCACAGTATTATACACATCAACTACTGCGCGGTAGGCTGTTTATTAACATGATGAATTAGGTTTTGCCATCGACTTTACTGAGCGAGCTATTGCAAACTGTACATATAGCTTCGGATCCAAGGGCCCAATTACGCGTTATAAGTGACCAAGATGGTGAAGAAATTCTAAGTGAATTTATATGATAAAAAAGGAAACTAGAAGTTTCATCAAAACCGAAATAGGGATTTGATGGGTGATATTATGGCTATAAGTAATTTTATAATTTCCTACAGCCATCTTTTGGATGGACAAGTATGTTACAATATACACAAAAAAGCTGGTGGAATGGAGAATCTCCTCTTTTGCAGAAATCCATGGAAAACAATGTGTAAAAAATATTTTGCCCGCGAGGAAGCCAATCTTAGAAACCTTTAATAACCTTCGTTTGTAAGTCGGTTTAAGTATAGGAAATATCACCTAGTGCCTTACTTTTGTAGTATATTTTAGTATTTATTAACTCCACCCGAGTTTAGTCATTTCTAGCAAAAAAAGTGAGGCTTTTTAAATTTTCGATTTAATAAATCTTTTGACAAACCGTCCTTTATAAAAAAATTAAATTAACGATTTGCATATAAATACCATAAAATGTTTTTTGTGGTAAGACCGTAACGAATTGGCAAAAAAACCAATGTAGGTAATTACACAGTACCGTTACAATTCTATAGTATTATCCCACTAATATTATAAATGCGAAAGTGTGTTTGTTGATTTGTTGGTTTCATTTGTTGGTTTTGTCCTTCTTTCACTTAGTAACGGAGCAACTGATCGCCGTGATTTATGCCAAAGATATAGTTTATGGACCGGAGAGTAACATAGGCTAGCTATTATATAAATACCACGTTAGAGTGGCCTGCTTTGATCTTCTAATTAAACTAATAAGGAGGCTGGCTGCTGAGCTATGACGATGAGTTTCCTGTCGATTTAATTAATTAAGATAAAAAGTGTTTAAATTAAGTAAATCAGCATACATTTTTGTTACGTTCGTTAAAATTATTTAGACATTTAGAGCACCTCGTTTCTTTTAGGGATTTTCCAAATTAAAATTACTGAAACAGATCTAAACCTCTCTTCTCCCTTTTAAGGCTGTTATTCCTTCTTCTTCACGGAGGCAAGGCAGTCTCTAATTTTCTGGCTAACTACCAACCTTGTGTTGAAAATATGTCGCCAAGCTATGTGTTCCATTACACTTGTATAGTCTTTTTCAAGATTTAGAGTGTTCTTGACTAAATTATGGTCACTTATGTTCAGGCGAGAGTGAGATAGTGAAAAACAAAGCATAAGCATATCGTCTAATATGGAGCTTGCTGGAAATCTAGCCCGAGCGCTGACCGTAATATTCGAGAGAGCGAATGAGATGTACGGCAGCCGCTTCAAGAACCTCTACTCAAACAAAAATATTTTCATAATCATTGTTCAGTGCAGTAGTCGCGGTAAACACGTGTTGGTGCGGATAATGCGCGATGTATGTAGCGTAAGCGGAGCATGATTATTTTGACATCAAAACGCAAACATGCATGAGCGTGTAATAAACGCTTCAGATTGCATGATGTTTTCTTCACCATAAGCTCAAGCTTATTGTAGGAATCGAACCACCGGGTACCGGATCTCACTACCACTGAATCATGGAAGCAATCAACGGTATCAATATATTTTTTTTATGTTGTGTGATAACGAGGCGAGCTGGTCGTTTGCCTGATGGTAAGCATAACGCCGGCCCATAACAATTGCAGTGCCACCCAGAACTTTGAAACGCAAAGGCCTGCACGGCACTGCAGGGCGCTCGTTACCCTGAGACATTAGGTTTTAAGTCTCAAGCCCAGTAATTTCACTGGATACTCTGCTCATCAAACCGGAACACAGTAACGCATGCACACTACTGCTTGCCGGCTGACTTCACGAGCAAAGCGGTGGTAACAACCCAGACGGAAACTCGCAGAAGAGTTAGTCCTACCACTAACACCACTCCCACTAACTATATTTATTTTATCGTTTCGGATTTTGAAATAATGACTGTCGATAATTGAGAATCGTGAAATTTGACTCTCGCTACTTGTATCAGTAGCTCTCAATCAGTTAAGTGACATATCAGTAAAGCGCTCTGCCTTATCGAGTTATTGACCAGTATTGAAGAAGCTCGATTTTCAAACCACTTTCATCCTTACACCTCACAATTACAGCACATAATAAGTTCATCAAAAAAACTTGATATACATTCTATATATTAGAGTTTGTAAAATCAATAATAAACTATGTTTCGATAGCGTTAAGGTTCAAAGTTGACTGATGATGAGTATAGTTTACGTTTACTAGTTCGGACGCTTCTAGTAAAGCATGGTTACGTAATTGTTACGTCGCGCGTCGACTAGAGTATCCATCTGCGCAAGAATTGACCTGCGACATCTGACCCTGTAGTGATGGGGCTCGCTTGGAACGGTGTCGATGTAATTATTTTACTAACCAAAAAAAAATACATTTTTTTTTGTACACCATACTATTAAATGCGCTTACTACTACTAAATATTAATAAATACGCATAGAAAAAATATATGTCTAAAGTAGCTTTACTTTTTAACTTACCGTTAAAAGTGATCGCTTCCAGGGTTAACCTTTGAAGAGGAGTGATAAAATGCGGTGGAAAATTTAAAAAAAATTGTATATAATATACTAAACTATGACACTATGTTATGTAACATACCTATAGAAAAAGAGTTAAGGTTCCGCGCAAAAAATAAAAACCATGAAATCCAATATCTCCGCGCGGGTGAAACCGCGGGGCAGCAGCTAGTCTAAAATAAAAGTAGCCTAAGTTACTCCTTATAACATCAGCTATCTGCCAGTGAAACTCCCGTCAAAATCGGTCCAGCCGATTCGGAGATTACCCGGATCATACAGACAGACAGACAAAAATTTTAAAAATGGGTGTTTTGTTATAGGTAGCGTATATACTTTCATATGCATTTGGTAAAAAGCTGTTATTTTGATATTACAAACAGACACTTCAATTTTATTTATTTGTATAGATTACATATAATCACCTAGATAAATCGATAAACGCATTATTATGACTTTACACTCCATAAACAGATATTGTAACAAACTCCAAGCTACATCAGCAGCCTTATCTCTAAAAGCGATCTTTACCAGACAACTTTTAGATGGTGTGGATTTATATAGCACGATATAGGTCAAGTTGATAAAAAAGCGTTCAGAAAGTCTTTACTATTCAATACTTTTTATTCGCTCTTTGATCTTTGCTAAGATTAATAACGATCCAATTATTTCCTATACCCAGTAATTGAACCAAAAATTCACGAGTTCAAAGTAACAATGTTATTTATCCATAATTCTCATTTCAAACCTTTTCAGCTGTGAATAAAATTTTCCTGAGGTAATTACATATTTAATTATTATTTACTTAGTTCTACTGGTTTTAATCGGATGTTTACTTTTTTTTGTTAATATTAAAAACTGCCTTTATTGTGTTTTGTTTCCTCGTGTTTCTTTTTTTATACTACAAGGTACCGAGAAGAGCAGGTGGTTTGCTTGATGGTAAGCATAATGACTGTCCATAATAATTGCAATACCCAAACTTTGAAACACAAAGCGGCACTGCAGTGCACTTTGTTAGTGGGAGGACTAACTCTTCTGCGAGTGTCCGTCTGGGTTGTTACCACCGCTTTGCTCGTGAAGTCTGCCGCCAAGCAGTAGTGTGCAAGCATTACTGTGTTCCGGTTTGATGAGCAGAGTATCCAGTGAAATTACTGGGCTTAAGAGACTTAATACCTAATGTCTCAGGGTAACGAGCGTACTGCAGTGCCGCGCAGGCCTTTGTGTTTCAAAGTTCTGGGTGGCACTGCAATTGTTATGGGCCGGCATTATGCTTACCATCAGGCAAACGACCAGCTCGTCACGTCACCAAATAACAAAAAAAAACTCGTAGCTTATCGATTTTGCCTTTAATTCCATTAACTTTTTTATGTTTAAACTTTATTACACAATTATTTTGAAGCTATCGATGGTGGCATGGAGTAAGATGGACCCATAGGATAAGGGTTTTAATTGTATATTGAGTTTCTTTTGAAGAAAAGCAAATCACACGATCACAAGTCTAATAAACTACAATCCGCTAGTCGAAAATCTATGGCCAATCACGTAAAGGTCTATTCCGGCAACTGGATCCTGCGAACGCTTTCTTTAACAGCAGTTTTCAAGCGCAGGGGCGTCATTCTGAAAATTGAAAGACAAAGTTTCGGCTGACGAATCGCAGTTTTCCTGCCATGAGACAAAATGCCAAGGTGCGAAGATCGAAGAGTGAGGCCTCTGCGCTTAAAAACTGCTATTATAGAAAGCGTGCTACGGTACTGCTACCACCTCCGACTACATCGTCACTTACGTAGATAGATAAACTCTTTATTGGAATCGTCAAGCGAAATAAAACAAAATTACACTTCGAAAGCAAAACTTTTTAAATTAATATACCGTAGCTGCGGCGCGAGTACGGATCTTTTCGATAAAAAATTTCGATAAAATTGACAGTTATAATCGATAAAACCAACTTTATCGATTTTAACTGTCAATTTTATCGAATAAAACCCACTTTATCGATTTTAGCTGTCAATTTTATCGAATTTTTTTTATCGAAAAGATCCGTACTCGCGCCGCTGACCTTTTCCCATCACTATAGTACGCATTATTGCGTACAGCGTGCAGACAGTGCGGTACCACGCACGAGTTGCTCCATAGTGGCGCAAACCTCATAATCTTTGATTTAATCCCAACGTGATTTTTTTATACATTTTCGTAACGCGTTGTATACAGGGTGACTTTATGACATACGTTTATATTTTGGAGGTTTGACTTAGAAACTTAGAGGAATAGCGAAAAACTACCAAAGGAATTCTGGAGTCAGCATAAGGTTTTTAGTGAAACATGTTTATACATTGCATTATAAAGAATCTCTTGGTTTACTAAAGTTAAACAACACTGATCCGGAGGTTTCTTAATTTGATTATATTATCTACTAGCTTCTGCCTGCGGTATCACTCGCTTGGAGATTCCCAAAAAGTAGCCTATGATACTCTACGGTCCATAAAATATGTATCAATAAAAATCACGTCGATCCGTTGTCCCGTTGCTACGTGAAAGAAGAACAAACCAACACACCAGCAAACACCCTTTTGTACTTATAACGAGTAGTATGGACAACAAATCCATACACTAAAAACAAACTTTCAGAAAATCCTAATGCGCTTCTGTGTGCCGATTTTGCTGGGGCTTTCATTAGGCTAAGTGAGCGAAGCCGTGGGGCACAGCTAGTTCATGAAATGAAACCTATCGTTTGCCAAATTCAAACTTTGTTAGTTTTTATACATTGTAACGGGATATTTACCGTGATTATTATACGCTGTTGAGCTCCCGATATTTCGACGCTGTTGCATGTTTTGCAAGTATAACGTTGAATGCCATAATTACGAACTGCGCTGCGTAAAGAACCTGGATTTTCGCTTAGACTCTTTACTTTCATTTGATTACAGAAAATATAACACGAAATAACCCACGTGGCTGTAATTTTGTGAATTAGAGTCCTCCTGTGTCTTGGACCGCTGTCCGCAGTAGTGATGTTATAAAATACGTAATATTGTGTAGAATGTATATTAATTATGATTGATTCATTAGAAGATTACAAAATCAGATGTTATTAGACCATGCAAATTAGTTTTACGACAGTTTTACATTGATGCAACACCTTTAATTAAACTCTTCCTTATTTCTGTTGCAATCTGCTCAAACTACAACAAGTTTTTATTTTATAATAAATTAATAATACTAGCTGCTACCCGTGGTTTTGCTTGCGTAGAGATTTTCACAGAAACCCACTATTTTCCAGGATAAAAAGTAGTCTATGTTACTCTCCAGTTGAAAAACTATCTCTATGCATAAAATCACCTCGATGCCTTGCTCTGGTGCTGCGTGGAAGAACTGCAAACCCTCAAATCGACTAACGAACAACACACTTTCGTATTTTTTTATACTCTGATAGCGAGACGAGCTGGTCGTTTGCCTGAAGGTAAGTATAACGCCGGCCCATAACAATTGCAGTCCCGCTCAGAACTTTTAAACACAAAGGCTTCAGTGGCACTGCTATGCGCTCGTTACGCATTTACAAGTACGGATATAGTTGTTGAGATAGATTATGCATGTAGTAGTATTTTCTAGTAGATGCCTGGCTAGCTGGCTAAGCAAATAACGATACGTTTTGGTAACGGCCTAAGGGGCCGCGTAGATGCTTATGCAAACGGACGTTTGCTTGTCAGAATAACAACGCTTTTGCGACAAGCGCGCATTTCGAGTACCACGAAATCCGCGCTTGTCGCAAAAGCGTTGTTATTCTGACAAGCAAACGTCCGTTTGCATAAGCGTCTACGCTGCCCCCAAGAGAGAGCCAGTTTACATACTAGGTATAGCGCACTACAGTTCAGGTATGAAACTTGTCACACAGTAATCTTCAAAACCTAACATATGGTCTATTTTTAGAAAAGCTCGAATATTGTCAAGTAGAGCTGGATAATTCTAAAAATAATATAAAACACAATACAAAATAGGATAAAATAAAAATCACGTATTTCAAGGTAAATAAAGAATTTAATAATTAAGTTAAGAGCTTAGCTTGAAAAGCATTTGTCGAAACTATGAAAACCTTTTTAAATAATACCTATCCAAGGTTTTCCTAATTCCAAAGCAACGGCTGTCAATCCCAATATAATTGAAGTATCCGCTCCGAAACCCGCAAGATTGATTTTGCATTTTTTCGTTGCCCACAGAAGTCCTGAAATACCAGTCCGAGGTCAGATGGAAAACAGCCCTTTGTATGTACATAAAGAATTTGAGGTAAGCACCTTTTATTCATTTTTATTGCTTAATTGGTACTAAACATACTTGTATGTTATAACAAAGACGGTGGTATTGATTTGGTTATCGTTATAAACTTGAAGAAAATCTTGAGTGTTTTCCTAAACTTTAATGTTGAACTTGTGAAAAATTTTCCTTTCAAACGTTTCGGTAGGTATCTCTGCCAATTGGCAACCGATTTGAATTAATATTTCTTCATCAGTAGAGTATATATCAAGGGTGATCCTTTCATAAATATTATGAAAGAATGCCACCTCTAAAGGTGGAAAAATGGGGGATGAAATCTCATATATCACGAAATTTTCGTCGAAATCGCTCGTCGCTTTTTTAAAAACATGTTTTACTATACACAAACAGTTTGAGAAGGTTTGGTATGTTCATATATTCGCTCAGGTTTTCTTTCTCATTTTTATATAGGTCAGGTGGTTGAATTTTTAAGCTACACGAACGCTTTGTTGCTACCACCGGTAGTGGTAACCCATCCAAATAGGTACTAACTACAGCGAGAGCTGCTTTACTTTGCGACTATGTTTGGTGGTAAGTGGTAACTATTGCTCTTTCAGCAAACTGATGATGAGGGTGACGAATGGGAGGTGTCAAGGACGCGGGTGCATCTTGGCGCGCTGATCGGGAGTGGCGCTTTTGGCAGAGTCCACGCCGCACAGCTGGACATGCCGGGTGGTGAAACTATCACTGTTGCTGCTAAAATGCTTACAGGTATTCATTAACATCATCAGCATCGGATTGCTCCATCACTGGTGTATTTTAACCCTGCCATACAGTTTGCTTCGTCATACAGCGACACCGACCAATTTCTCCGGATTCGGTCTTGATGAATACACATTCATCAAGACGGTTAATCTTGGGAGACTAGGTGTAGATTGTTGTTTATTTCACTATGTTTATATATCAACTTTTACCATGTTACCACAAAAAAAAACACTTTTAGACGGCTGTTTAGCTTGACAGTGTCTAAAGATAAACATTGAAAATTATTAGAAATGTAACAACAGAATAGAGTTAGAAAACTATTAGACACTACTATCAATATTTGTGGGTGCTCATATTTAAACTTGCGACTAAGGCATATCCGGAGCTAAACGCTGTTTAACACAGGTTCCACGAGATAAGCTTTAACCTAGTGTTTATATATGTATTTGAAAAGTAAAATCATAGCTATTTGCGGTCTGACACTGAGGTTGGACGGCGCTGTCGTCTCCTACGGAATATCTCGTTAATTTTGAAGCAATGATGACTCAGTTCGTTATCTCACGCACGTTTGCATAAGCGTCTACGGTCTGCATAAACTGTAGGTCCGTGGTTGGACTCCTATAATGAGGTCTAGCCTGAGCTTTCAGTGAAGACATAGTGATACAACCATATGGTGTTATGACAAGGGTCGCCTAGATACTTAGGCTAAGATTCAGAGACGATTCTAAGCGTAGACTTTGGCTTCCATATGTCAAGACTGTATAGAATTTTGACGTATGGAAGCGTGAGTCCACGCTTAGATTCGTCTCTGAATCTCAGCCTTAGTGTTAGTGCTCCTGCAGCTGCACTTAAGAGCCACTGTTGGACTAGGTCTAGTGTTTTCATAGTCTTCGACCTCATCGTCGCTTAAGATCGTGCGAGTAATTAGTCAAACGCGATTACCAAGTACAAAAAATAAATAATTGGCGAGAAAACGCGAAATTAGCAGCAGGCAGTTTTATATAATATTTCTAAACCACGTTATACACTATACAAATTATAAACAACAATCCGACCGGTTCAAGAGTGCAATTTATGATTACGGATGGACTTTCATTTCCTAGCTCCGTTTATATAACAGCTAAATCTGCGCATGCGCGAAATAAAACAAACGTTTACCTTAAGCGATCTCTCCTAAAAATATCTCTATATCGTTTAATATTTATTTATGCTAATTAAATTGCAAGGGAAATTAAATGCTAACTTTATACGGCTTGTTTTATGCTTAGAGGAAAAATACTATAATTAACAGCTTTATGTCATTTGTCGTTAGACAAAGCTTCCTCAAAGCGGAGCTACTAAACCTGCTTTTTAACCGACTTCCAAAAAAGAAGGAGGTTCTCAATTAATAATAATAATAATAAACGCTTACACTCATACCCCCGCACTAGGATTCCCTGTGACGCAAGTGGCATGGACACACACAGATACACATCACAAACATCCAAGACCCAAGAACAAATTTTATGCTTACACAAAATCTGCCCCGGCCGGGAATCGAACCCGGGACCCCTCGCTTTGCAGGCAGGGTTACTACCAACTTCAAACTCTACAAACTTCAAATTCGTCTGTAATTTAGTTTTTGTTGCGATGTTTCTCGGCTTCTCCGTAAATTTTTGGATGGAGGATTTAAATGATTCTATTTTTTAATGAGTAGGGTATATAAATATCAAGGGTCCTTCTTTAAATTTTATTAAAGTATACTTACTACTTTTATTGAAAAATTACGAAAGGTGGAAAAGGATGATATTTGCATCGAAGCCGATTCCCGCTTTTTTTAAGTATTTTTCTATACCTAAGTAGGTATATATAGGTAGATCGATTTACTTAAAAAAAACATAACATAAACATAAACGCTTACACACTCATACCCCGCACTAGGATTCCCTGTGTCGCAGGTGGCATGGACATACAGATACACATCACAAACATCCAAGACCCGAGAACAAACTTTATGCTTACACAAAATCTGCCCCGGCCGGGAATCGAACCCGGGACCCCTCGCCTTGCAGGCAGGGTTACTACCGACTTAGCTACGGAGCCGTGTGAAGACTTGTGATTTTTTTCTAAACCCACATCTTTCAACAGAAAACGCAACAGAAGAAGAGATGCAAGACTTCCTCCGAGAAATCATCATGCTCAAGCATGTAGGCTCTCACAAGCATGTGATTCGTCTAGTTGCATGCTGTACAAGACGAGCGCCTCTCATAGCCTTGTTAGAACATGCCCCGAGAGGAGATCTCCTGTCTTTGCTGAGGGCTGCTCGGGGCAGGAGGAAGGAGGCAAGAGAGGGGAAGGAAGGGTCAGTGACCAAGAGAGCTGATAGCGGGGTTGGGAGACCTTCTGAAGGGGATTGTGAGTATCTTCGCTTTCTTCTTTGCTACGCTAAAATTAGAGGTTCGAAAGAAACCAAGCTCAACCGAGATAAAACAAACTTATTTCTGACTAGCTTCCGTCCGCGGCTTTGCCCGAGTGTTATAATCTATATAAATTGTAGTCACTACTTGAATCAAGATGTGTGGTTGCTCATATTTTAACACGCGACTAAGGCATGTTTAGGAGTTAAACGCTGTTTTAAGGTGTGTTTAACTTTTTCGTTTGAGTAGGTACATTTCTATCTAAAGTGCGGATTAGTACGGAACTCTGAAAGCGTGAGGCATAGGTGCAAGGGAATATCTGGCACTTTTTTACCGGAAGGTAATCTCACTGCAAAATAATTTTTTAGCCACCAAAGTTACATTTCATTTCATTCTATGTTTTTAATTCTACCATCCCAAGTTCCTTTCTAAAAGATCTAAAGCCTAATCACCTAGTCTCTTTAAGATACCTTCTTTTAGATTTTGTTTTATAGCTAGCAACTTTGTAACAGATTTTAGAAGTGATCAAATAACCCATTCCCTTTAAGTTTGACGTCTCAAGAGAACATTATATTCAATCTCGGCACAAACTATGCGATCAATACCGTTCTTATTTATAGTCGTCATAAAGCTCCCATACGTACTTAGCAGGGCAGATATACCGACCCTACTGTCATAAGAGGATGGTTTAAAATTATGAATTTAGAGAGTGTGGTTTTAGGATTCAAGATAGGTATTAAAAGTAAAAAGTAAAGTAAAGTAAAAATCATTTATTGACATAACTTTTTGCACAAATTATCAATGAACCCATAGGCTGCCGAACTAGTAAAAACTGTGTTTCAGCAACCAGTGGCTTCTCCCAACTTTAGACAATAATATAATTATGTCGAAGTTTTTGTTTCAAAAATTCCGAAAAACTTATTATTATATAACTATAAGGTATATAACACTACTGAAACTAATTTAAAGTAAAACTATTTTTTTCTTTCATATAACAGGTACAGTGAAATACGTGTGTACGTGTGTGTGTGTGTGTGTGTGTGTGCGCGTGTGTGTGTTTGTGTTATGTAACACTGTTGTAAGGTAAAACTGTTGTCTAAAGAAATTATCGTAGAAAAATGCCGCACAATACTTTGATAAAAAATATCTGATATTATCACGCAATGACGATAAATTGCGTTATTATTGCGAATCACGGTTGGAGTTAAGAAAAGATTGATGGATTATGTGAAGGCGGATATGAATGAATTGGAAGTGCTGTTACACAATAATTAGGACGTTCAAGAAAAAACCCACCCTAACTTAGGCACAGAATAGATAATAGTACACTATTTTTTTAATAAACCAAATTTGCTCTCCTAGCTCCAGGGCTCGCACCCTTTGTTTGGTAATTAAATTATTTTATACAGAAAAATTCCTTACTTATCATCAATTTAACAAAAGTAAACTTACTCCGAAAGCCTAATAGTACACTTAGATAAGACAAATTTATTTATTTAGGGGTTCATAGGAAGCCTAGACGTGGCCTAGACCATTTGCTTAGGGTCAACCACTTCCACGGGTAGTCGGACGCCCTGGCTTGTTATAGGAAGAGACGAGGCGTTCGTCGCATCGATACGGGTCAACCTTAGAGGAAAAAAAGGGGTCAACGTACCAGTGCATGAAGCTCTGACGGATGACAGGGGAGAGTTGTAGAAACAGACTTATTACTGTGCCGACCCCAAATAAATGGGGTAAGGACAATGAGGAGATGATGTTTGGGCTTAAGTCAACAATGACCTTTAGGTGATCCAATGTTTTTGTAGATAAGATGTGTAGTAATTAACCGTAGCATTTGTTACCTAGTTGTACTAACATTATAGATGCGAATGTTTGTGAGGATGAATGGATATATCGATGTATGAATGTTGTTTTACTCGTTCACCCAAAAACTACTGAACGGATTTTGATGAAAATTTACAGTAATTTAGCATATGTACGTCAGAATGACACACATAGACTAAAATTTACAAAGATATTTACCACGTGGGCATAGCCTCGGCTTTTAAAAATAAATCAATCGATATTGAATCTCTTCGATTCTTTATTTTCAGCGGAGTATACAAACCTGAGCGACTCAGACCCGACATTGTCCGATACCAAACTGTATATAGACGAGAAGTCCTGCCAGGACCATTATGTGGCTGAACCAGCTCTCCAACTGGACGGCACCACCATGCGAGAATATGCGCTGCAGGTGGCGCTGGGGATGCGGCATTTGGAAGACAAGGACATCACGCATAGGTGAGCCCCTTATTTATTTATTTCGACGTGATAAAGTGACAGCTCCGTAGCCAAGTTGGTAGTAACCCTACCTGCAAAGCAAGGTGCACCGAGTTCGATTCCCGGACGGGGCAAACTTTGTGTGGTGAACATAAAGTTTGTTCTCGGAACTTGGGTGTTTGTATTGTGTATCTATGTGGCTGTCCTACCTGTGGCACAGGGAATCCTACTGCAAGGATAGACTAGAACTTACTCGAAAGTCACGACAAAAACGGAGTGATATCGTGAGCGTGTTTTATCGTGACATTCGAATGAGTTCTAGTAAGTAGTGCGCGTAAAAGACAAAGGAAGCGGGTAGACAGATTTGTCTGCTCATAATTTCGTTTACAATCCACCCGCAGTCTCGGTATTATTCCCGTGAACATGATGCTTGAAACAGCGTCGAAATATCGGGAGCTCACCAGCTCATAATACCCACGGTGAATATCAAGTTACAATGTATAACGTGGTGAATAATCGTGAAGAGCTCCTTTTTATCGCGAAAAAATGCACGGTTCCTGTAACGCAGATAAAAACCGCAGCCAGAAGCTAGTATTCCATAAAGTAGTCTGCTAATTTCCGTAAGATCAAAAGGTACTAAGTGTCCTGACGTGATAAAGGAAAGAATTTGATAACTGACGGTTTGCTTACCATGATTGAACCTACCGCTGTGGTACCTACTTACGATGAATAATTTTCTCTGAGTTAGATATTTATAACAAAGTTGAAACGTTACACGTGGAACAGACAGACTCGTGTAACATTTCTCTCGGGGGTATGCTTTTGCAAAATCAGGCTTACCTCTATTTGTAAAAAGCGTTATTTAGCTCTTTAGAAAATGGCGGTTAAAGACTTTGATAGACGCAAATATGAACAGCAAAATACCCGTATAAAAGTTTGTTTTCATTTCAATATACGAAACAAACAATTGAAAATTGTTTTCATACAAAGTTGCAACCAAGTGTGAAATGAAGAATGCCAGTCTTTTTGACTCAGGTTTTTGTTCTCCTCTGGGGTTTGATGAATCCCCAGACCAGTAAACAAGTGGTCTGTGTTTTGTGGTAAGAAGGAACAGTATTTAATTAATTAATACCACATCCCAACCAAAAGTCAAGCACATAAAAATTAACTAAAAGTTACACAGACCACAAAGCCTAGGTAAGATGTAAAAGTTAGTAGGTAATAATAGATATAAACAAGATACTGGTTAAATACATAGGTAAATCATTAGGAGCCAAAACAAAAAAAGCCTCTTTTGTATGAGCCCCTAGTTTTTAAGAATCTCTGAGTTTGTTAACAAAATCAAGACGTCAACAACACCACAAAAGAACAACTAAACAAACGCCGTCATATAGGCCAAATAAGAAGCATAATTATAATATTATATAACTCAAAAAGCTACAGCTACCTAATGTTTTGGTTAATTTTTAATGAACTAAATTATTACCAGCTTTCGAGAACAACCGCCTTGTAATAATAACCGAAGCCTTGCTTAAACTTTATCATTGAGTTTTGAATTTTAATTCCGTGGGTTAAGGACTAAGGTGTATTATTTTTGGGTTATTATTCGATCTGATGCTAATTCTAGCAGCCTTGAGGCTTGTCTGCGCCTGAAAACAGAAGCATAGCAACGTGCGTTTCGTTATCTTCATAGACTGATAAGCGATATGAGAAAGGCGCTCATCAGATTTTTAGTCGATAAAAGTGATCCATGAGATCTGCCACAAGCCACATAATACAGAATAGTAAAAAACTCGTATACTACATGGATCAAGTTAGATTTATAAAGCTGCACCTGACATCTGAAATTATGTGAAAAGAAATGGTGGTCAATGAAATTACCGTTTTGTCGAACTGGCTACTTCGAATTGAAACATCCGCCTATGGCCAAAGTACCTAAGGATAAATTTTATTATCATGCCGTGTTATTTGTGAACTAAATATTCTGCGAGTGTCTGTCTAACCACCTACCGCATTGTTCGTGTAATCTGCCAAGCAATAATGAGCTAGCAGTTCTGTTCCGCTTTAAAGCAAAGCATGGGCTTATGAGACTTACCTAATGTAACAGAACATATAATAACTAATGTCTCAGTGTAGCGAGCGCACTGCAGTGCCGCTCAGGCCTTTGTGTTTCAAAGTTCTGAGTAGCACTGCAATAGTTACGCAATAGTTACTCCCAGTGTCCCCATGCGGAGATAACAAAAAAGGTAATTAGTTGACAACATTAGTCATATTTACAGTTAGAAAGAAAGCCACATCACATCCAATTTGCTAACCTGACAAACACTCAATATTCGACTGGCAGCGAGACGGAATAACAACAATACAGGATTACTTGCCGTGAAACCGCTCGTGTGTCCTTCAGTAATAGTAACGCAGTGGGTACATAAACTCAATAGGTTTACAATTTAGGCAGGAATAAACTAACAAGAAGACCTTGTTACAAGAACTTGTTAGTGGTAGGACTAACTCTTCTGCGAGTGTCCGTCTGGGTTGTTACCACCGCTTTGCTCGTGAAGTCTGCCGCCAATCAGAAGAGTGCAAGCATTACTGTGTTCCGGTTTGATGAGCAGAGTAGCCAGTGAAATTACTGGGCTTATGAGACTTAATACCTAATGTCTCAGGGTAACGAGCGCACTGCAGTGCCGCGCAGGCCTTTGTGTTTCAAAATTCTGGGTGGTACTGCAATTGTTATGGGCCGGCGTTATGCTTACCATCAGGCAAACGACCAGCTCGTCTCGTTACCAATAACATAAAAAAAGAAGAATCCGTCAATAGACCCACCTGCGTAATAAAGACCATCTGCATCATTTTAACTGAGGATCTACATACACATACGCTTTCCTTCGGCAGTCGAGTAAAAACAAGCACTCGGCTTACTAAGTGGTAGGACTAACTGTTCTCCGAGTGTCCATCTGAATTGGTACCACCGCTTTGCTCGTGTAATCTGCCGCCAAGCAGTAGCGAGCAAACATTACTGTGTTCCAGTCTGATGAGCAAAGTAGCCAGTGAAAGTACTGGGCTTTGTCTGTATCTTATTTTAAAGTCATATAATAATTGTTACATTAAACATTTTCATGATTTTATAGCAAAAAACATGTGCACTATAATAAAAAACATTTGACCATTGTATTTAAAAATACAATGTTTTTCTGCAAATAAATGATTGGAATTTGAATGTATATTAAAACTAGCTTCAGCCCGCGGTTTTCACCCGCGTTCCTACCGGAACCGTGCATTATTCCGGGATAAAAAGTAGCCTATGTTACTCTCCGGTCCATAAACTATATCTTTGCCAAAAAACACGTCGATCCGTTGCTCCGTTACTGCGTGAAAGAAGGACAAACCAACAAACACAGTTTCGCATTTTTATAATATTAGTAGCTGTAGGATAGTCGGAAAATTAACAATTATCCTTCTTTAGTGTGCGAGTTGAATTCATGACCATCCGTGTACCAACCTTAAATACTGTGCCGCACTGTATTCCTGTTAGGAAACATAGTAGCTACGCTCGGGCCTGTCGCTTCCCGGAAAAACCGAACGTTTTCCCCGTACCGTCCCGCGCAAACTCGGCGACAACCGAATTTTGTACCGGAGTACTTCGTACGGACGTAATTGGGTTATGAAGTCTCGCTCGCGTCCGCCCCGCTTGTAATGAAAGCGGTTAATTATATTCAACGATATAATTAGATAGATATGTTAGTGGGAGGACTAACTCTTCTGCGAGTGTCCGTCTGGGTTGCTACCACCGCTTTGCTCGTGAAGTCAGCCGCCAAGCAGTAGTGTGCAAGCATTACTGTGTTCCGGTTTGATGAGCAGAGTATCCAGTGAAATTACTGGGCTTACTGGTCTCAGGGTAACGAGCGCTATGCAGTGCCGCGCAGGCCTTTGTGTTTAAAAGTTCTGGGTGGCACTGCAATTGTTATTGGTCGGCGTTATGCTTACCATCAGGCAAACGACCAGCTCGTCTCGTTACCAAATAACATAAAAAAAAAAACTTGAAAATGAGGCGAGCTGGTCGTTTGCCTGATCGTATAAGCACTACGCCAGCCCATAACAATTGCAGAGCAACTCGATCAGAACTTTGAAACACAAAGGCCTGCACGTCACTGCAGTGCGCTCGTTATATACCCTGAGACATTAGGTATTAAGTCTTATGTCTTTCAAGCATTGTGGTGTAGGTCCAATCTCCATTTACCCATTTCGCCTAAGGGCAATTGGGAAGTTTGGCATCTAATTCAATCCTGCGAACTTTTTAATGTATTTCTTCCATATCAATTGCAATCTGTTCCATTAAATTTAAACTTTCCAATTTACAGAGACCTCGCAGCGCGTAATATCCTGGTCGACGGGGCAGGAACGCTGAAAGTGGCAGATTTTGGACTTTCCCGTACTGGAGTCTACGTCCACACACGATCACGGCCAGTGCCGCTCCGGTGGCTAGCGCCTGAAGCAATATTACATTCACAATACTGTGGCGCCAGCGACGTCTGGGCGTTTGCAGTACTGCTTTGGGAAATTGCTACTTTAGGTATGATATTTCCATCAATTTATTATATCCTGGTACCTAGACAGGAACGTATCCAAACTTTTGGTTAAGGGGGGGGGGGGGGGGGGGGCAAACATTGAAATAACCATGTGAACTTTCGTACTTCACAGTGGTTATGATCCCGTCTATTTTAAGTAACGTCAGTTTTCGGGAGGGGATAAATCTCAACTATCCCCCCCCCCCTCTGTATACGTGCCTGTACCTAGACTACTACAATGTCAAACTGCATCAGTTGTACAGCTCTTCAGTCTTAGCCAAGAAGTATGGTACTAGCCGTTGACTTTACAATTATGTACCTACTAAGGGCCTTACCTCAACGGGTTGCGACACGGTGAGGTAAGGCCCTACTCTAAGACTGGCAAACAACCTTACTTGTATTGTAAGTTGTACCTAATAAGAACCTAAAACTTATCTTACATTTATAGTACTGCGGCTGTCTGGGCGTTTGCGGTTCCTTTGTAGTTAGTAACTTTATGTTTGGTATCTTCAGAAACTCATTATACCCCGGTACATACACCTAGTGTTAATATGAACAGGCTGGTACCTTTATTGTGG
This sequence comes from Crocallis elinguaria, assembly GCA_907269065.1. Taxonomy (NCBI): domain Eukaryota; kingdom Metazoa; phylum Arthropoda; class Insecta; order Lepidoptera; family Geometridae; genus Crocallis; species Crocallis elinguaria. Next base: position 3,492,205 of record OU026070.1, on the reverse strand, counting down.
CTAATAATAACTGAAAGCTACATTACCGTTTTTGAGAGTTAAAATATATTCCATAACAAACCTAAGGAAGCGATTCCAACTCATACTGAGTTGCTGTATTGTTGGTGCAATGAGTTGTCCAGTGCCTATAAGAAGACACGTTTAAGCGTTCATTGAATCATTGTGATATAAGAATGCCGTGACGAGTTTCTTGCCCTTCTTCTTGCTCGGCCTATACCAATTTGGAACGGGCACGGTGGGTTTCTGGAAGGTTCGTTGACTTTGAGCACGGATTGGGTCTGTTGGTGTCTTTGTCATTTATTATGTTCTGATAAAGACAGCATTAGTTTTAGTCTGTGATTTGGGTAGATGAATGTTGCAGAGGCCCGCTGTTAGAGTCATTTTAACATTCATAAGTGCTCCTTTGGGGCCTATTTGAATACAGACTTTTGAATTTGAATTGAATTTGAATTTCAAAAGAAAGCAAGAAATCTTTACGGAGACATTTTCCTAAGTAGATATTTTACATGTGTCTCAATTAATCGGTCTAGTTTGTAGCGCTTGAAGCGCTTCTCGTCGTCTTATTTTAATTAAACGCTACTTTTGGTCATTTGCTGTTTGGTTGAGAGATATTTTTTCTTAATCCTTTAACCTTTTTATATAGGCACGTTATAACCACTTAAATGTATCAAGCAAAGGACCTACAATCTGTGGAAAGTTCAATATCGCGCCCACATAAAACAACATTTTTACTCAATATAATATTATTAGAATTTTATAAGGCGCATAATTAAACCCAAATGTTATTTATATAATCTGCGAATATTGGAACACCGAATGTAAATTGTATATACAATTAAACAACGTTTTAACTAATTATATCGCGTGTTTGAGAATTAGGCATTTGTAGAATTTGCCATTATGAGAATTTGGCGTTTGTAGAATTAGTCCTTTTAAGACTCATATGCCATTTTGAGTTGGCCATTCTGCGCCTAAACCGTTTATCTTTAGACAACTCCTAGCTAAACAGGCGTCTCAAAGTTGTTTTTTGTTGTAACACGGTTACTTTTGACATTCCAGGTGGGTTCCCATACGCAGAGCTAAGCAACCATCAAGTGCCACCGTTCCTCGCAGGGGGCGGCCTACTGCCGAAGCCAGCTCGAGCGTCCCCCCGCCTCTACCAGCTCATGACTGAATGCTGGTCCGAAAGACCAGAAGACCGACCCACCTTCGCGCAAATAGTCGACAAACTCAACGTGCAGAAACAACTTTACGTTGACCTAGCAGACTGCGTGTTCCCTCCGTCAGAAGAAGACGTGCTTAGCGATTACGATTTTAATACGGCCGATTGTCTGTCAGAGTCAAACCGGCCAATGTAAAGACTGAATAATATTATTGTTGTTGTTAACACAGAGTAAATGTGTCAAAAATGTTATTGTATTTTTATTCGTGTAAAGTTCTATTGAGGCGTACACGCATTTTCAGTTAATTTGTTATTTGCACCCATTTCCATCCCGCAGGCTTGCCTGTTATTTCGAAGCAACCTGATACGTGCAATGGGCATAATATGATTCTCAGCCTCCCTACTATTAATGCAGTACACCTAATTCATGACTGATGGATAATCATCAATCACGGATCACAAGAAAACCATGGAAAACCACGATTATCGCTTGACGCATATCGTACCGTCTGAGTTTGGTAGAAATCTAGTCCGAGCTCTAACCGTACCACGGTCAGAGGTCGTTAAGGATACCAGAACGTTTAAGCAAACTACTGTTTGGTGGCGGTGGTACCAATTACCATCAAGCTATTCGTTAGTACACATATCTCGACGGGTATTACCCATCCAGAGAACCACTCTCAGAAGAATTAGTCCAACCAACTGGTGGAAGCAACCAAAAGTTACAATATAAACATTTTATTAAAACAAAATGAAATTAACGTAAAGAATTTTGATTGAGCAAAGCCATTATAATAGGTCAATTGAACAAGTATAATTAAAATTGCCGTTTTCAATAAACTTTTTATTTTGAAATGATGAAGAGGAAAACTCTTTCGTGAAAAAGAAAATGTTTGTTTTAGATATTTATAAGTGTGCATTCAAATATACAAAGTAAGTAGATTAGATTTTTAAATTATTATGCCATTTACACTATTGTTAATTATTATAATAGGGATGTTGACTGCATTTTTTTGTGGTGTCAATCAATCCGTTTTTTCATGAGAATCAAATTTCTACATCGAAAAAACTGGAAATCAAACGCTAGAAACGTCAAAAATGAGAGTCAATGGTGTCAATTCTGTTGTTTCATACCTACACCTAATTTTAGTTTCACTCTCTCTCTCTTTCCAAAATATAACATGAGAAAGAGATGGTAGATGTTTTACAGATCTAAGTTTAGATTTAGAGCTGTCAAATATATTCCGTCCTTGATAAATTAGTCGCCACTAAATTCATTGCTATTAAATTTACACTACACACAAGCAAGTGGATTAATTTGACAGAATCAAAATATATTCCATCTCTTTCTCATGTTCTCATTTCGAAAGAGAGATCAAAACTAAAATTAGGTTTAGGTAGGACATCAGAGAATTGACACCAATGTCGGGCGTATCTACTGAGCGCTAAAACGCCCCATACAAATTTGACCGAACATCTGACGTCACTTGTTCAACGCGGGCCGTAAACATACATTTTGTAGATTTGGCCGTGAAAAACTGGGCTTAAGTACATAGTTGTAATACATTTTTTATTTATTGAAATGTAAAGAATCTGATGGTATAAATTACCATCGGATGATCAAAAAAAATCGTTGAATTCGGGAAACTTAGATGCAGTATATGTCACCCACCACTACTTACACTTAGTAGGTAGGTACTTACTCATTTACCTTAAATTAAAATTAAACTCTTGAATTATTCCCGCGTTGTACTAAAATAAACAAGACTTTCTAAAAACTATAATTATTTGCAGTGCTACTCAATGTGATAATTAAGGCGACAATTCTGCTCGTTTCAATCGACAAATACGCTGAATCATCATGGCCGGACCCTAAGAAAGATCCCCTTCTATTTATAGCAAACCCAGTGGAAGCCAATATGCCTGGACATTGGATGCCCTTAAGCGTTATCAAACTTATTCTAGAGGGAACGACAGAACCGTCTACAACGAGGAAAAAGATTAAGCTGGAGTACGTTGAGCCACCTACCGTGCCACCCCCTCCACCTCCTCCTACTACAACACCTGTTCCTGAAACAAATCCTCCGACAACACCTGCTCCGACAACACCAACTCCTACCGACCCCCCGCCTGAGACTCCAGCCCCTACTGAACCACCTACAGATGCGCCTACAGAAGCGCCTACAGAGGCACCTACAGAGGCACCTACAGAAGCACCTACAGAAGCACCTACAGAAGCACCTACAGAAGCACCTACAGAAGCACCTACAGAAGCACCTACAGAAGCAACAACAGAAGCAACAACAGAAACAACTACAGAACTGCCTACAGAAGCACCGACTACACTACCCCCTGATCCTCCCACTGATCCACCTACTGATCCACCCACTGAGCCACCAACAGAGGCACCAACTGACCCTCCAGTGACGCAACGTAAAAAGCCTAAGCGTAAACCGCAAATCATAGACAACCATGAGAATTCTAATATGTGAACATTGGCGCTGATAATAATCATAAAAATTAAAAACGCCTCTTTAAACTCCAACACCTAACATGTCTTTTGCCACGTTTTCACGCGTCACCTTTTAGGTCAGTGAGAAAAAAAAACATAAATAATTTAAGATCCGTGGAGTTTTGAGAGAACTGTGAAAGATAGCGCAAATGAGTATTATGTAAAAGAGTAGTTTGAGAATTAAACAAAATAAAGGATTATTATTATTATTTAAGTTTAAGGCCCATTTTATTTTTTACCCGCTTATTCCCTAACATTATCTGCCAAAGTGGAGTGTATAAGGTAGAAAAAAGCGAAACGTGTGACACGGAACGGAGGGATAACGTCAGGCAGGTCGTGCTCAGAGAAAACGCAAGTATGACGGCCAGCAGCGCAAGTACGGATCTTTTCGATCGATCAAATTGACAGTACAAATCGATAAAGTGGAATTTATCAATTTTTATATAATTTCTCGAGCCTTGATACAACCGACAAAAGTATTCGAATAGCTAGGTAGAATATAAAGCTACTACAATACTGTATGATCAGACTTCGGTACTCGCAACATTCGATAAATTTATCAGTTTTTTCGATTCGACAAATTTATCGTTTGGAGTTCGTACTTGCGCCGCTGTTTCTTCATTGTAGAGACGTCCTCATTACAAGAGACGTCTGGGAAAAGAACGCTCAAATTTGGGATCCATATCGATCGATAAATTGACAGTTCCATAAGTTAAAATTAGAAATAGGTGGGTCGTTGTTGATTTTTGTTGAAACACAACCGTTTTCATGAAAACTAATCTCCGAAACTAGTTTTGGGACGACTTGAGTTCAATTTTTATTGCACTGACATTACTAATTTCGTGAAGTGATTTTCGTGTAAAAACCGTGGAGAACGCTGGTAAAACGCTGATATTCAATTATAGGATTAGTTAGTTAAGGATTAGTTAAGTTACTACTTACCTTTGGTTACCATGGAATTCTTATTCCAATTCCATAGTTTTTAAAATTTTCTGCTATCTTTAAAGACTGCAGAAAGTATTTTATAATTCATTTTTACTTGAATCCACCCAAATCTGAGTGACTCAGCCGATCCTGTCTTTTTGTGAACCGCAATGTTTGCTTATCCTGGTGTTTGTTTCTTTTTGGGTAGCTGAATCAGGCTGGGCTGACGATGGACGATTGGATATATAATCCAAAACAAAAAAGAACGACAGACCCCCGTGGCGCGTGCCGTAGATGTTGGGTCGATGGACTAAGCCCCATAGCGCGCGGCGCATTCAACATCTACTTAGGTACTGTCGAATGCGTAACCCACACCTTCATTTGTGCACTGAAAAAAGTACATCTAAGTAGGTATTTGTTTCATATCTCAGTGTTGTGCGATCATGTTCCTGATTCTCAAGAAACAAGCATCTATGTGTGGCATCGATGGGTATTGTCATTAAAAAATTACCGAATCTGCGGCGCAAGTACGGATCTTTTCGGTCGATAAAATTCGATAAAATTGACAGTTCAAATCGATAAAGTGGGTTTTATCGACTTTTTATATAATTTATCGAGCCTCGAAACAATCGACCAAAGTTATCGAATAGCTAGGTCGAATCCAAAGAGAATATAGAGCTACTACAATACTTTACGATCAGACTTCGGTACTCGCAACATTCGATAAATTTATCGGGTGTTTCGATTCGACAAATTTATCGAACCGACTTCCGTATTTGCGCCGCTGTTGTAGCTTCGAAGAATAAACTGTTCATACTTACCATAAATCAATCACTAACCAATACTAAAATACCTAGGTATTTTTAATGTAAGAAGAATACCTATCTGTTAACCTGAATTTAGTTAATACCTAGTTACCTAACTACCTACAATTATTAATTATTTACCTCCTTATTTAGGTACGTAAAAATTGATTGAACTCAACATAACTATGATAAGCCCTTACCTACTTATTATAAGAATTTATAAGTAAGAAAAAAATGATAAGGCCTGAACACGTCAAAGCAGGTTCAAACTGGAATGACTCAGGTACTCACAAAAACCTCAGGCGACTTCATTATCTTCAAAGATAAGGATGCTTTTAAAGTAACTGTCCTATTTTACAAATTATAGAAAGCCGCCACCGCCCAGGTACAAAACTAAATAAACTATTGTTTACTCAGCGGCGAGTTTTTCACAGTTATCTGTGGATTGTGGTCCGTGGATAAGAAACGGAGACGGGCGCCACTTACCTTGGGCCACTAAATGTCAGTTTTACAAAAAGCTCCATAACTGATTCAAGTTTGATTTTGCTATAATATGTAAAAAAATACAATCTTGGCACTTATTATGATGTTTTAATTGCAGAAATGGAGGATCATTTATAAACTAAAAATTAATAAATATTTGAATCTTGGTGGGCTTGAAATTGGACCATCGTTCCACTCAATCCACGATGCGTGGAGCGATGGATTTGGAACGCTCGTGTATATGCCGTATGCGATGAAATTTTTGCGTTGCGTCAATGCATTACATTGTAGGCCGGCGCCGTTTTTGTGATGCATCGTCGCATCGCAGTGTTGTGGCATCGCTGATACCGATTTAAAAAAATACATTTTTATCTCGTCATAATAAAAAAGAATTTCACAAGTCAATTTCTTGTTCGTTAATATCTTGCCACTGAACTTTGTCCGACAAGTAGATAAAATAGCCTACCTAAAATAATTTACCTGTTATAGGTACATACCTATAAGAAATCACTTGGTAGGTACCTAAAATAATTCGTTTGTAGCGTAATTTATCGGTAACGAATTTTATCGTTAATCTTTAACGGTTTATATCGCGCGTCAAAGATTATTGTCCAATTATCGCAATTATTACCTCATGAGAAAGATATCTTATTTTTTCTAGATTTTAATCGTGATTTCTGATTCATACAATGTGGAAATTTTAATGTCAATAACCTAAAATTGATCAGTAATCGCGCAGACAAACTGACAAAATGTTACCCGCTCATTTCATGGCCCGACAAATGACAGGCCTTCCTGGAATCCCGAGCAGGTAAGTAATTAAACTTTACAGTGAGAATCACCAAAATGCTTTTGTTTTCGACTAATGTTGTGCTTAACTCTTGAGAGGGTTTTGAGAGTCTAAGTAAGAAGCTTTATACACTTTATTATTGTATTTTTTACTGAAAATTATTGTTTATTACCAGAGCACAGTGACGAGTAAAAAATCTCAATGTTTATTACTTTTATATTGTACTTTACTTAAGTAGGTGCCTTTATACGATGTTCCATATTCAATTCCGACTAAAAATTAGGCACATTTATTTTAGTTAGCGAGGGATACCTGATAGGTAAGTCCAACTGATCGTAAGTACCTACCCTATACCTATAACCCTAGTAACCTATACCTATAGGTAGGTACCTCATCAAGTATAGAAAATTGATAGATGGAAGGAAAGATAATACTAAAAGATCTATTCACACACACCTCTTCAAAAGTTTGAAGAGGAGTTTTAACAGAATTGAAAATTCATCAATGGCTCATAAAAAATCAGCTTGTATAATCTTGTTACAAAATCTGAGGACTCGATAAATATTGACATCGACCAATATCGGAGTTAAAAAGTACGTCATAGCCCTAAAAAATAACGTCCATGGAGTATTGTAGAAATCAATAAGTATTAAATAAGATTATATAATGTGGGTAATTTATAGTTTTAATTCCGCGATAAAGAATGTCTAATGGCCTAATTTCGATCTATACTGAATTTAACCAAACGTAACGCGCGACGCTGGACAACGAAACCTGGGTTATACCACTGAAACTTCTATATCCATATAATATATAACATATATTTTCAGTGGCTCAATAGTATATTTAGATATGTAGAGGCTACCGTAATACTATTGAGCCACTGAAAATATATGTTATATAATAATATTATATGGATATAGAAGTTTCAGTGGTATAACCCAGGTTTCGTTGTCCAGCGTCGCGCGTTACGTTTGGTTAAATTCAGTATAGATCGAAATTAGGCCATTAGACATTCTTTATCGCGGAATTAAAACTATAAATTACCCACATTATATAATCTTATTTAAAATGGACTTCCGCAAAGTAACACCTGATTCCATCAAATATATTCAATAAGTATTGCATTTTTTTTGTCCATGGTTGCATTTCAATTTAGGTTATATTTAGGCTAGAAAGAAAAATCACCTAAAATAGAAAAAAAGATGTACCTACGTCCTACTGCCTTATCAGCTAACAATCTCGTGTTCGTTTTCAATGCCAAACTGATGAAAACCAGCGGTCACTAGTCTTCGTGTGGAAAGAGTTGTCAATAGTTTTCGCTTCTTTTCGTTTTGTAAGAGCTTATTTCTTTAATAACGTTCGTTCGAAAATGATAACCAGCGAAAATTCTAGACTATTCCTTCCACACGAAGACTAGTGACCGCTGGTTTTCATCGGTTTGGTATTGAAAACGAACACGAGATTGTTAGCTGATAAGGCAGCAGGTAGTTAGTAGTATTTTATGTAATGTATAACATACCTAATATCAAAAGCCAAATGAATAGCTAAGCCATAAAATAGATATAAAATAGAACTAACTTTTAAATGAGTAGAAAATGCATTTCAAGCAATTCACCCGTAGAGTCATTATGAGTTATTAATATGCAGTATGCACGGAGTCCGAACAACAGGCTTCTTGCTTTCGAAATTCGAACGCATTCCCGGGCTTAACAAAGCCTGCCTTGCATTCTTCCTTTTATTCATTTTTCTTTTTACCAGTCAGTGTCTGTTTCTTTGTTTTGGTGAGCCGCTGAAACAAAAAGGTTTTATTTCTAAATTATGTGGATCCATGTAATTTGTTGGATTTATAATTTAGTTGGTTCATTTGATTTGAGATAGGTATGAGAAAAAAACTAGGGATAGGATAGGTAAGTATTTACCTACTGGTTACCTATGAAATTACTAAAGTCAGGCACACTTGCATAATACCATATAGGTAATACGTAGGTAACTATCCTTTCCAGGTTTCCACACATTATCTTTGAATTTTCACAATAAATTACTTTATTACAGACAACTCTAGAAGTCTTGATAAAATTGCTTTAGGTAAGTACGGTAGGTAGTACTTAGTAACTACCATGCACTCGCTAGGTAAAACTAATAGGTAAGTAGATATTTAGGTACTTACTTAACTACCTGTATAATTGTTATTAAGTAAATTATTTTTAATTTCTTCCAAATACCCTAATTTAGTAGTTTAGAAAGTTGCAGTGTCTAATGCAGAAAAATCTCTTGGCAACATAAAGAATGCGCTGCGCGTGGACTAGCGCCGCCCGGCGCGGCCTGCTGCGCCAGCCGGCTGCAAAAACTGGCGCCTCAAGGGAATATTATCTTTATGTACTACACAACATCAAAATGAATCTAACATTTAATTGTAGAGTCATAGGTTCTATATTTGCTTAAGGCATCGGGCCACGTTGATGCAAGTGCTGCTTAACGGGGAGGGAAACTAGTAGAGCTGGCGCAATGCTGACAAATTGATCATCGATAGATTATTATTTATTATCATTACACATATAAGTAAGTATTGAAAATGAAATGAAACTGAATCACCGTAGTATTTATTCTGCATATATTGTAGGTAATTATAAATTATTACAAATAAAAATCAGATGGTCCAGAAATTCCTAGTATTATGCAGCTTAAAACTTGTCAATCTTTTCGTTGAGGTGCTTTTATTTTAACTATTTCGAGACGTAGCCCGTAAAATCTCATATATATTTTAAAAATACCTTTCAGTCATTAGCAAGATAAGATTTTAACACTGCGAGCTTTTTGTCAGAAAACACATTGAATTCAAAAGTCACGTGCTTAGTTCCACAACTATTGTTAATAAGATTTTTTTCTATACTATTTGATAACGATACGTGCCGAACGTTTGACTGTTGGTAAGTTTGAAACAAAAGCCTGCGCGGCACTGCGGTGCGCTCATTACCCTGAGACATTAGCTATTAAGTCTCATATTAAGCCCAGTAATTTCCCAGGCTACTCTGCTCGTCAAAATGGAACACAGTAATGCTTGAACATTACTGCTTGGCGGTAGACTTCACGAGCAAAGCTTTGGAAAAGATTGTATTATGCAGATGTTTACAGTAGGTAATAATTTAGTTATGAAAATAATATTATACAATACTATAAATAATTATAATGTATACAAACCTATCAATTTATCGATATCGATAACTACCGATTCCTTTTGCTCACTGCACTGCTCGCGGACGCTTCGATTCGTCGACTCTTTTTCACATCGAAATCTTCCTTTCCTTTCAGTCGCGCTTTGTACGTTGTAGGAGTAGCGTGTGTCGCTGCTCCGAAGATTTAAATCAACGCGTGTTTGTTGTTATTTATTAAAATACACGTGCATTCAGTTTAAAGTGGAACAAACTTATTTTTAAGCGATTGTTGCGGTGATTTGAGATAGGATTTTAAGCAACTGTGATAAATTTGTAGTGTTTTATTTTAATTTTTGGTGATGATAGAAACGATGGTGTAGTACAGCTGTTGTCTGTAGTGATGACTGAGTGGTGTTGATTAGTGGAAATAAGTAGTAATTGACTATGGCGGTGGTTAATTTTGGCGTTTGTTTAGTGTTGGTTTTGTACCAGCTATCGGCGGCGTATAGCGATGAAGTTTCATCGGAGTCGGCCGATCTTGGATTTAGTGGTAAGTTAACTTTAAGACCGTTTAAAATAATAAATAGTAATTCCACTATCATTGTATACCAAGTTACTCCTTATAACATCAGCTATGTGCCAGTGACATGCCCATCAAAATCGGTCCACCCGTTTCGGAGATTAGTCGGATCAAACAGCAGATCGACAGTAAGACAAAATTTTTAAAAATAGGTTTATGTTTTGAGTACTGTAGGTAGGTATATACTTTCGTAATTCTAAGTATATGCATTAAGTAAAAAGCTGTTGTTTTGACATTACAAACAGACGCTTCAATTTTAGTTCTTGTATTAGTAAAAATAGGTACTTAGTAGCAATTTAAATACCTACTTAGGTAGGTACACCTAGTAGTATCTACCTTGTGTTGAATGGTCATTTACGTAGTGCTAAGACTTACCTATTTTGTGCCTTATGCGGACATAGTGCCTAAAAAGCGTCCCAAAAAAAATCATCGGAATCTAAAACGTGATTTTTCATTTTTCTACAGTATTACCTACATTTCGTCGTGTGCAGAATCTAAGCCCCCGCAATGGTTGCAATACCTACCTACACTTAGGCACTTTAGGCAGGCGTTTTGGCGATTGTATTAGATTTTGATTTTGAGGGGAGAGGTTCTGCTCTTTTCCTGGTAATTCTTTTAACCAGCTCTTAGTTTTACCGTTTTGCGGCAGCCATGGGAAGAGCTGGGATCCTATATTCATTTGCCGCGCGCTGAAACTAAAGGGTCAAGCCGTGACCAGCCGTGACAGTAAAGCTGTGACCTACTTATGTATACCTACCTACCTACCCTACGAGTAATTAGCGCCAAACTTTATGACCAGACTAAGATTCATCATATCAAGACATCATCAGCACGGTCTAAAAACTAAGCTATCTACCGAATCCAATTTGGCGAAAAGCTAAACGGAAAACGGCGAAGCGACATTGATACATAGTTGATATTCCTCCTTTACGCACGAAGCGTTATGCTTCTACGTTTATTTGGCGAACCACAAGGAGTCGAACTCGTTGCCCGAGTATGTTTCCTGATTGTTATAACCTGGGTTTCTTCAAGTCACAGGTATATTCTAGGTAAGCGTGCAGCAGTTGAGATAGTGGTCAAACGCAAGCCTATAATATATAAAAAAAGGAATCCCGAGACTGTTTATTATCCCATAAAAACTTTTAAGTGACCATGGGAAAACGGAAACACGCGGACGGACTAAGCTAGTTCTAAGTGTCAGGAACGGCCGGAGAAGTGAAGGTCGACACTGATAAAGACCTATCTAGGTATCTACCTACAGTAAAATTCATCGAGATATCCCCCTATGACTTCCATAAAGTCATATCTCGTATCGCAAACGCTTTGTTATCGATTTAATCGATTGCAGTTGCTATGGAGACATCGGCGCCGGCGCCAGCGACTGTGTGAAAATGGTATTTGCTTACAGACTAGGTTACTGTATCGATAAATCTAGATATCGATTGCCGTGTTGGGTTACACCTTGAATATTGTAGACGGCGAAGAAAAGTGCGAACAGCCAATGAGTTGGAACATCAACGTCAGCTGATTACTTGGTATGAATCTATACAAATAAATAAAATTCAAGTGTCTGTTTGTAATATCAAAATAACAGCTTTTACCAAATGCATATGAAAGTATATACGGTACCTATAACATAACAACCATTTTTAAAATTTTTGTATGCCGGTCTGTCTGTCGGTTTGTTCCGGGTAATCTCTGAAACGACTGGGCCAATTTTGACGAGACTTTCACTGGCAGATAGCTATTAATAATTTAAATGAAAAAATTAAAAGTAATTTCATTTAAAAAACGCTACTACTCTGTCTTTGCTTAACGTCTGATGCAAAGTAAATATAAACGGTGTTTCAATGTAATCAACCGAAGCATCTTTTTACTGCATGAATTTATTGATCGAAACATCCGTCGAGATAAATCTCTGAGCTTGATGGAGCGGATTTGATCGAGGTTCAAAAAGTTGCGTGCGCAATGATTTACGTCAGTTGCCAATCTCAGATAGAAAATTCTTGGGAAACTTGGTCTTGATCTTAGTCCCGATAAGAGCTTTTTATGAGATTGTGCATGTAACTGTAAATGCATAGTGGTAATTGGGCCGAGAATTTTCTAGTATTCGGCTGGCTACCCTTTTCGCTTCGCTAATCTTCGGCTGGAAGGAATTAGGGAACTTGCATGATAATAACATATTATGTACATACGTAAACTGACATAAAATGTGCAAGGAGTGGCACCTATTATTACAAACGTTCAAAAAATTTCGAACCGATTTGGCTCTAAAGATATGATGTAGAAAACCTGATTTAAATGTCAATTATTGAAGTTTTGTTTGAAAAGTCGTGTTATAAAATTGAAGAATTCGATTTATAAAAATAGGAATTACCCTTACTATTATTATATAAAAAGCTTTCTCCCTTTGAAAGGACAATTTCGGGGCGAGACCCATCCTTGAAACCTACTCCGCAGTGTCACTTTCTTTATTTACCTACCCATTGATACCACAATCAGTAAACGCAAGTCCGGGCAAGTTATGATAGTGATGACGTCAATCGTCATCAATCGATAGCATTTCCCAACCCCAACGTCGGCACCAAAGCCACTCGTCCAACGTGTGGATCTACCTGCAGGGCTAACATGCGCACCGTGACAAAATTTACTCGTGGCGTTATCTCGTGGAAAGAAGAGATAACTAGTCTTCTCGACAACCGCTAACATGGCTTAGCGAGTTTGTCGTTTCGTTTTGTCATATGACGACAAACACGAACGGTTCTATTATCTGTGTCTCTTTTGTCGACAAACGCTAACATGACGCGTCAAGTTTTATCATTATTTGTCTACTTTTGACGAGTTGTTTGTCGTCGAACTTTTTGAGGACGAGTAAAACTGTAACACGGTAACTAGTGTTCTGTGATACCCTGATACCTATATAATTTGTGTTTCTGTTCTGTGACTATTACTGCCAACGACTATCTCCGAAAGCATATTATACTGATCTGTGTCCGAAAGCGTGATAATGGCAGTACCATATTATAATTATATTTTAACTATAAATGAAGAGCGCGAGCGACGCAAAATTCAAAGGAAAGTAGTCAGGGACGAATAAAAAATGAAAAATGTAAATACATACTATAGCTGAATTTTTAAAGTAATTCATTTGACCACTGAATTTCTAGAATTCTATTTAAAATATTGGTTTTATTTTTTGACACTTTAGTATAAAATAACATTTGATTTTATATATAAGTACCAATAGGAAATGAAATATGAATTGTGTTACGATTATTGTGTCATTCGTTTTTTGTAATATTTTCAATTCAATGATAGTTAATTATTCTAATATTTGCATGCCACAATGAGCTGTAACAGTTGTTTATTTAGATATTTGTTTGGTTTTATTTACAAAAGAAAACATTAAAATTTTATGGACGACATCGAGACTACATTTTCTATATGTACTGTGATCTCGGACATAGTTTAACGATATTATTTACTTAGTAGTTTTTACTTAACGTTTTACTCACATTTTTCTGCCTAGCAAAATGCAAGCAATTTTTAAAGTAAATAACTATAATAATAAAATTAACTCAACTCAATTCTTATGTGGAATAATCTAATACTTCTTCTTCTTTCTTTATTTCCAATATGATAGTGTGTATATATAATTCAAATTCACAACAGCCAGATAAGTCACATTCCCGGAGTTTTGGCGGGAAATCGGGAATGCGAAAATGTGCTGTAGTTGATTTTGTGTTATTTACTAAAACCTGTGTTTTATCGAGTGTTAAAGTGTAATAATGGTAGATTATTAACCATTAAGTGTTCGTAAACGTGCATGAGTGAAAGGAAAATAATACAAAGACGAAAAACTTGTATTTTCGTATTCTATCCAAAACTCCATAGAAGCTTCAATAAAGTATCCACCGCTTTACTGAAGCATCACTTCGACTTGACCGCGCCTAGACTAAACTTTAACGACTTTTATTTACCAAAACTAGAGTTGTATTATAACTTGACACTGGCTAAATACACAAATCGCGTGGAGCCAAATACAAAACAAACAAAAAAAAGTCACATTCCCGATATTTACTTGTCAACTTCACTAAAATGTCATTGTTATGAACGCGTTCACACAGCAAATGAAATAAAACTATAGTAAACAAGACAAATTGAATGAACTAAACCGGTGTTGCTAATCACATGGCAGCACTGGTTTGGCGTCCATTGTCTTCGAAGAGATAATAGTCTCTCGTGTTTGCCATGTTAGCATAATCGACTAAAACGTCGTCCGCGAGAAATCTTGTCGTAGCGCGCGCGCCATATTGCTACTTTGCCATGTTAGGCCAGCTGGTATGCTAGCGGTGTAGAAGACTTCATCTACCAATGTCTGGGTGGGTAACCTTAGCTCTCATGCCCTCTGCCACCTTTCAGTGGTGCGCAGGCATTACTGTGTTCCGGTTTGATGAACAAAATAGTCTTATTACTGGGCCTAATGTCTTACGGAAACTAAAAGTTCTGGGTGGCACTGCAATGGGTATGGGCAGGCGTTATACTTACGTTGATACAACAGAAAAGAGGAACTACCTACATTAATTATCCAACATAATCATAAATTGAGCTAATTCTTAAGATTTTTGTTCTGACCAACTACAATTTCAAATCGTCTTCCTAACTTTTGGAAGAAGAGTATTGCAAAATGGTAGGGAATTTTCTGGTACTCGCCAACGTACGTCTCCCAAGCTTTAGTTGAAAGTCTGTCGCCGATCTCTTATCAGTGTCTTCTGGTTCTGGCAGACGCCTTAGGACGAATGCCATTCTATTATATTCTAGTCCTAGGACTAAAGTGTACTATAGTAATACAACCACTATAGTAATGCTCGTGACGTCTGCCGCCAAGCAGTAGTGCGCAAGCATTACTGTGTTCCGGTTTGATGATCAAAGTAGCCAGTGAAATTACTGAGCTTATAAGACTTAATACCTAATCGACTATAGTAATGTCTCAGGTAACGAGCGCACTGCAGTGCCGCGCAGGCCTTTGTGTTTCAAAGTTCTGAGTGGCACTGCAATTGTTATGGGCCGGCGTTATCCTTACCATCAGGCAAACTACCAGCTCGTCTCGTTACCAATAACAAAAAAAAAACCCGTGTCGTGAACCTATTCCAATTGGATGTAACATAAGGAAGTTGAGATACCAAAAGGAAAGTGTTCAAATGTCACGAATTAATAAACATTAGTAATGATACCATTATACCACCACCTGGTCCCATAAATGATATCTACTACATGCTTATATGATTCGTAATTATGTGAATATATTAATATTGAAATTACTTGCAAATCCGATGATTTATTGAACAAGATATAGATCATGCAAGCGCTAATAAAGTCTTATCATTGGGGAAAGTAGTTATAAATTCTTTGGTCTGATAAGTAGGTTATTTACCTATGAAGTGTCTGATAGGGGTTGCCTACTTATCACTTATGCACTATAGGATCATATGTGTACATAAGAGTTGATGCAGACCTGTGTGCTACATTTTGCTTACATCGGCCATTTGAGCCGTATGGTGTTGAGACATTGGGTCCTTGGGGTTCCAAAGAGTTACGGTGTGATTCGTTCGGTGTGACTGGTTGGGAACCCACCAAGCAGGTGACCCTACCACGACTAAACCATCATCGCTTCAGAAGCTTCACTTTCGAACAGCAATATCACAATTTAAGGTGCCCCTTCCCGGCCCGCCTAAGTAGAACGGAAAAAGAGAGACAACACCAGAACCTTTGGTTAGCATTCTGAAAATTTTGAAATAAATTTCCAAAGACAATTTCCGAAGACAATTACTTAGTGCGTGGTAATTTCCTAAAACATGTTTCCAAGAAATACGT
This sequence comes from Crocallis elinguaria, assembly GCA_907269065.1. Lineage (NCBI taxonomy): Eukaryota > Metazoa > Arthropoda > Insecta > Lepidoptera > Geometridae > Crocallis > Crocallis elinguaria. The sequence continues at coordinate 3,475,919 of OU026070.1, read as the reverse complement.
GTTTTTGAAAATGCCTTGTGAAATGCTTTGTGTAAAAAATCTTTGTTATTTAGAATCTCCATTACATGTCCAAGGATCCTATGGAAGCTTTTTGTTTTCTTTTAAATTTATGAGAATATTGTGAACGGCCAAAGTCAAGGTAAAATTTGTTTAAAAAGGCTGTTTTTTAAGGCTTTTACTGAATTAGATTGTCAAAATTTTAAATTTTGGGTTCCATAAAATCCTCGATTTAATGCACAAGATACATACTTGTTCAAAAAATCCAAAGAAAAAAATTGATACAACACTTTAATCACGTACGAGCGTTTGTATGGAAAGTATGGCGAGCTGAGGCCTTTTAAACGGTCTATGAGACACTCACTAAAGTCCCCTAATAGTACATCATTAGTAACCTTCGTTAGTAACCACGGGTGGAATCCCGTGCCTGTGACGTCACTGGCGCCGTCTGCCGTTGCGACTGTCGACTGTCGCCACATGTGGCTGGTATTTTCTGTGTCGGCACTCGGCGTCGCGTCGCGTCGGTGGCTTGCGGTTGGGATTTTTAGTAGTTACTTTAAATGTAGTTACTTGTATATTTTTACTTCAGTTTTATTAGGTTAGGCACATGGGTATGTTAAAAGGGTCATGGACACGTGGTCATGGACCATGGTTACTAATTTGAAGAGTTGAGATTGACCTACGTCGGGATAGGTTTTTGACTACACGCCACAACCCGTGAAAATGGATTGTTTTTTATACTTGGTAGGCTTGCGTTTGACCGCAATATTAACTGATAAAGATACTTCACTCTTGTCTTGAAGACTCCCAAATTGTAGTATTCAGGAAATAGAGGTGCCGGCAAAGAATTCCATTCTTTCGCTGTCAAAACGCTTGGTGCGGATAGAAGGTACGTCACCCATTTATGGTTGACGTAACAAAACACCGTGTAACACCGTGAGTCTTGTCGTCCGATGGTGGAATGGGGAAGGTGGTTCTATATATCTATACTTCTATACGGAAAAAACCACCAAATCGTACTAGTTTAGGTTTGGTAAAGTTGAAGGCTCTTACTAATAAACAGAGTTAAACGGTTCAATAGTTTGTCTCTTTTGATTAGTTTACAAATAATTGTCAAAGAATAACAAGACAAAACATAGTTTAACTAAACCACCATTTAACACAGTTTACGAAACAATTAACCAAAATGCTGGTAGGTACTTATCTGGCTCAATGGATCAGCATTGCGAGTCAACGGGACAGTGCCGCCAGCATGCTGTATCTACGCTGCCAACTGGTAGTGGGCTAGAACATTTGGATTATCTATAGGCATACATTGGCTTGTAGATTATCCAACTGTTTTCGTAGCTAGGTTAGATATATGCTGTTTATATAGTAGCTAGGCTTTTAGCCCATTGAAAAAAAAAACTAATTTATTAGGTATCAAATATAATATAACCATTTGCAGCTTGCGATCCATTTTCGTGTGCAGCACATTCCGTTGAGTAGTGAAGAGACAATAAAACCACTGATTATTATTTATAGATTGAATTATCTTTCTGATTCAGAAATGTTTTTAATCTTTAATCTTCTTAACCGATACGCTATTTATCGTTATTTTAGAATAAATTATAAGCATTTCTCATTTTATTTTTCCGTTCTTTGTTTCAGGTAAGAATTACTGAAAATTTGTTAAACCTGCCTACGTACTATGTATTCCCTTTGGTTTTTAGTTTAGTTTTAAACCGGCAATTAGAACACGATGATGTAAGTGACATTACGAGTTACGCGTCAAAACCTTTCAATTGCATGTCATACCACAATTTCGACAATTTCCTTTACGCTTAATAATAACAAACAAGTAGGGCTGTCTGTTTGACCGTCGTCTGGCGCCAAAATTCTGGACGGCACAGTCTGCTTTGCTATTAAATCACACCATTTTTCACCCTAACCCACAAGCTTTAGAGTTCCGTTTATATTACAAAGCATTTCGAGTACGATCCTCTGCTATTTGTTTCCAAGCCACTCAAATATCAACAGTAACTCCAAAGCATTTAGCTTCGTTTTCGTCTGCCAGATAGATTCTTGAATTAGGGTCTGCCCTTGGGCTCGGGAATCACGAAGCTTTATCGCCCCTTGTCATTGTGTTAGAACTATTTGTCAGTGTGTTAGGGTAAGGACAGATGCTCATTGTCTAGCAGGTGCATGCTTTATGGCTACTAAGGGGACCGTGAAATAATAATTGCACAACCAAACAAAAAGACAGTTCCTTGAACTATAGGTATGAGACACGATAGGATATTTAACTACTAAATTCATCTATACAAATAAATAAAATTGAAGTGTCTGTTTGTAATATCAAAATAACAGCTTTTTACTAAATGCATATGAAAGTATATGTACGGTACTTTAAATAACATAACAACCATTTTTAACATTTTTGTCGGCTGGACTGATTTTGACGGGACTTTCACTGGCAGATAGCTGATGTTACAAGGAGTAACTTAGGCTACTTCAATTTTAGAAAAATAATAATGGTTCCGCGCAAAAAATAAAACCCATGAAATCCAATATCTCCACGCGGCAACCGCGGGCAGCAGCTAGTAGAGAATAATTAGCTACGTAGCTTTTCTCGTTGACATTTGCAAGGAATCAAAGAATTTATTATACACCTACACATTTTCCCGTTCAAAGTTTATAGATTTCAAACAATAAGACAGAACCTGTTTCACTGTCGATAGTACTTGGGAACCTTCCAGACTCGGTGATAGGTATTAGCCAAACCTGTTACATCCCAACCTTACACCTCTCATCAAGCAAGTATGCGGCATATCGCATTGATCACAATAATCCATCAAATACCCATCACATAACACAAAAAAATATTCGAATATCCGTATCAATCCAAATCATGCCATATTCAACGCTCGTTAAACCACTGATTGGTAACCAAATAGCAGTCTATCAGAATCCGTTGCTAGCCATTCGATCCGGTGCTAGTTCCAATAATTGCAATGCTGATGAGATATAACATGTGGTATTAGTTGATAACTTCATACAGGCATGGTATAATTGACTCGTTAGTCAATGTAAAATAATTCATTTGCGAATAATAACGTTGGCGCCACACGTTCCATGTTCCAAGCTAGGCGCAGCACCAATGATTGTTAGCTTTGATGTTTAGTAAATGCCGTTTCGTTTATTGGACGATGGAAAAACATGCAATTACAATACTGCCGACGTACAAGAGAAGGGCACATCTATAATTTTCGTCAAACCGAGACAAAAAGGATTAAAGTTTTCACCATATTCTGCTCCATAGTGCGGAAATCTATTGATTCTGTACTGTATCTCCGAATTCCTTAAAGATAAAATTCTACAAAAAATTGAGCAGATGCGTCTTTTTTTTCTGATTCTAAACCTATGTACATAACTCATTTTTTTTTAAATGTTAGTTGTGCCCTTTTTTCTTACGACGGCAGAACAGGTACTCTTACTCTTACACCGTTTTGCTCGTGTAGTCTGAAGCCAAGCAGTTTTCGCGCTTCGAGCGAAGTTCGCTACTGAGAAAACGGATTGTAATTTCACAGTTGCAGAAGCAGCGGCACGACATCAGATTTCGCGACTTGCCTTTTCACAGACGTCGCCTTCCCAAAACTAGGGTGTGTTTGCTTTTGTTTCTCCTGCGGGTAAGTAGTGTAATCAAAATAATACTCGTCTTATTCCCTCGCTCTTTCGCGTTTGATAGATACTACACCCAGATTCGTGTTTACCATGCGTCACTCATCACACAAAGAATTGTTTCCCGAAACCAAATGGGGTCATTCTCGTTCGGAGAATGATGCGTGCAACAACGCGCAAGATAAATATTTTCACGAAAATTGTTATATATAGGTACCTACTCTGTTCATATTAGATTGTGACTTGAATTCGTCATAAAAATTTTAGGTTAGCGTAAAGTCACCAAATCAAATTCATATAAAAATGCTTTTAGTTTTGATGTTTTGTTTCATATATCATGCTCTCTCCCATATAATCTAAATTTGCACGAATTAATGGTGTATGCCTTTTTAGAGCAAGTCCCTCAAACAAAACCAGTCCTATCATATTTCCCGCAGATAAAGTAACCAGTAGCAATGAATGAATTTATACAGGTAATTTGATACTCGTTGAAATACAACGGAGCTAGTAGTGCGAAACGAACGAACGACACAACATGATGGTGTTGCATTTGACTTCCGGCGCAAGGCGGAAGTTCGGCGCCAGCGGCGCTTGCTCCGACGATTCGCGGTTGGTAACCATTCATGCTTCTACCACCGCGTCGACCGGACGTTATGCGTCAATGCATTCGCGATTAATTAACTTCACGCTTTCGGAATCGAGCAGTAAAAATTAATTGTTAATAATTATTCATTTTGTTGGTAGGTGCTGTTGGTTTGGTTGATAGTTTAGTTAGTAGGTGCTGTTGGTTTGGTTGATAGTTTAGTTAGTTTTAAATTACTCTTCATTGGTGCCAGCAAATTGCATGATAAAGGTATATCATATCAAGCGCACTAAACTGTTTTGAGTTCACATAAATGGCAAGAAATACAAAGGATGATGAAACTTCAATAGCCTTAAGTAATTTAATGGCGGCCACCATCTTTATCGGCTGTTTCCTAGAACAACACACAAACATTATCATTCAGGCTCCGATGTGCATAGGAATTAGCATCAGTCGGTCTGTCAGGCCTTGCAAATGTAGTATTAATCTGACATGTCACGGTTGCAACGCAACGCGTGATCGACCTATATGTATGCGAAGCACAGCCTTACCAACACACCACAGATTAGGTGCCACTTTATACCACCACGCCACAGATTACGTGCTACTTTGTACAGGTGGTAAAAACAACAAATTATGTGGTATGTCATTGTGGCATTTGATGTTATAAACTCAACGCCAAATATGCGAAGCGATGTCAAAGGGTTCCGGCAAATTGAGCAAATTACGGAGTTTCAAATGAAGATGTCGAAAACAAGAAACACGTTGATGGTGAAACTTAAATGCCATGAATGCACATTACGTGAGACAAAACATGACATTACCATACTCATGCATTTATAAGCTGCGTTGAAGCTTATAATTCGAAGATGCATAACAAAACACAAGCTCATGAAACTGCAAAAGTTCTTCACTACATCATCTTTTCTAAATTGAAGCCTATAAGTATTATTATTTTGATTTAGAAATTTTAATCTTTCTATTTTTTTATCCTAACGAAACCTGCTTATTAATAAAATTTCGGACTATTTACACTTTCTACATCTTGTATTGTAATCAAGAGTTTTAAAATTTTCTATACAGTCTTTACGAAATTATACTCTACACCAGCATTCCCTGTGTCCCAGGTGACATGAACATACATAGATACACAAGTTAGACACATCCAAGATCATAGAACAAACTTTGTGGTTGTAGCACATCAAGTCCCCCGTCTAGTGCCTAATTAGGCTCAGATAAAAAATAATTAACATACTAATTTTGGCTCACTTTAAATTCTTAATGTCGTCGCTGGTAGGTTGAAACCTCGAACAGGCAATACAAAGTAGGTAGTTAACGAATCAGCGGCGTAAGTACGGATCTTTTCGGTCGATAAAATTCGATAATATTCGATAAAATTGACAGTTCAAATCGATAAAGTGGGTTTTATCGAGCCTCGAAACAATCGACAAAAGTTATCGAAAAGCTAGGTCGAATCCAAAGAGAATATAGAGCTACTACAAAACTTTACGATCAGACTTCGGTACTCGCAACATTCGATAAATTTGTCGAGTTTTTCGGTTCGACAAATTTATCGAACCGACTTCCGTACTCGCGCCGCAGTACCAGTATTTTCCTTGGGTGATTTATTAAGGCTCTACACGGTGGTCGTTTATATTGATTAGCTAAAACGAACCTTATGTCTACTGTGTAGACATTGAGTTTCGATTGCTTTTTAAAAAGATTGTACATGATAATTATAATTAATTATTTGCTATGAAGCATGTAATTCAAGTCTGTAAATCTGACTCCGGAAACTCTAGGTTCCTAAAAGGTATCAGGTTATAGAAATTTTAACTGTTTGAACGAAGTCAATGCTTTCTTATCAAATGTAAACCGGATATAAATGTTCAGTTGAGGTATCTAATTCTTTGGTGGTCTCGAGATATATACATAGTTTGTACTACAAGTACCGTTATTTTGGCATAATAGCATTTTGTAGTTATCAGTATTACTATATAGTGTTTATTAGTATTTAAAGTGATCGATCTGTCCTTCTGCCTTTTGCTCTGTAGGCCGATGGCGTGAACTTGTGTTGTGCGTTGGTTTTTTGTGGTTGCGTTCTGCTACTAGTTCAGTAGACAAATATTTGTGCACAAGTATACCAAATTCTGCAGCCAACAACTCTAAAACAAAAGCAGTTCGAACGGTTTGATTCCAAATCGATACTCCATCATTACATCAATTTCAATTTGGTTTCAAAATCCATATAGGAGAATTTTGTTTCGATATGCATTTGGCTCATCTTTACAATCATCAGCGTCATCTCTACAATGTTTTTCTATTCATCATCTTATTTTTAAAGGACCGTGATGTTTGTCAAGCGACCTTCACAGCGGAATACCCGCATCAAAAAAAAAAACTAATATGACAAACAGATGAAGAAAGGTAAATACCTACCAAATAGAATGATCGGAATGCTGTGTGATATTTTCTCTCGTTATCTTGACAGTTATTACATTCAACTAGATCACACCTCAATACATAAATTTCGAAGCATCGCTCTACATATATGCTCACTTCAGAGATTGCTTTCAATGAATAATGGTGAGTTCTGACCACCCACAGTTTCGGCCAATAAATATTTATAACGGATGAACATTTCTAAGAAACCAATAACTTCCGCGCGAATGAGCGATTTTCCTGTGCAAATGCTGGAACTAGGCGATGAAAACATAATTGCAGTTTGATTTACAAATCTAGCCAATATATTATAAAAGGCGCAAGATCATAAATTGCACATTCATAATGTAACAACAAAGGAACAGTACAAGTTGTTCCCACGCATACATTTTTTTATACTGTTACGGAGACGGGTTAAAGGAGTACTCGCAGAAACATTTTTTTAATTTTCTGTCACTTACAGGCGTTTTCAGCAGGCTGAAACATGTTTTCGGGTCGTTTCGGAGGAAGACCTAACACATATCAGTTAATCAAAAATTACTCCTACTTAACGCCGTTTTCAGCAGACTGAAACATGTTTTCAGTCCGTTTCAGGACACAAGCAATCACATGGCACCATTTCCTGAAAACCCATTTTCAGGCCGTTTCAGGCCAAGTTACACCCCTCCGGTCCGCGGAACATTCTCGAAGGTGTGTGAGAGGGACAGCCTATCGTGTGAAAGAGAGAGACGATTAGCCTCGATCATGTCTCTCAAAACTTCCAGAAGAAAGTGTGAGCAGGATGGCTATATGCGCAAAAGAGAGGAACAATTGTACCTATTACCTAACCGAATGTGCTAGAATAATGCGAGAGAGAGATAGCTACACGCATGATAGAACGAGATGGACATAATCTACTACCATCTGGAAAGTCCTCGATGTGTGTACAAGGGACGGTTGTATGCGTAAGAGAGAGATGTCCATATTTGACCTTGAACTAGATCATTCGGGAACTTGGTAGCACAATTTGCGGCGCATATATAAGCGGATCGGGACGCGGCCAGCGACAGTTTCAATTGAGATACCAAGCGATATACATCGGAGTGAGTTCAAAGCGACTAGTAGTGATTGTGATATCTGTGACTAAGTGAAATACTAGTGATTGTGATATCTGTGACAAAGTGATATACTAGTGATTTTTGTAGTGAATAGTGTTGCAAGTGATTCCTTTTGAATTCAATAAAGTAACTGTTTGTTTAACGGCTTCTTTCTATCAAACGTTACCCTATAGCTCGTAACATTTTGGTGTCAGAAGTGGGATAGAAAGATGCCTGTAACACCGAGGGACAATCAAGAGGAGTCTGGAGGAAAAACGCCGGGGATGCAGACACGAGCACAAGCAGCACCTGACGCAGCACGTGACGCAGCACGTTGTCAAAGTGTTGGTGCCAACCGCACCATGGGCGAACACCAGGATCCCTCCGACCTATTACTGACTTTGCAACGCATGATGGAGGAACAAGCTCGTCGTCAAGAGGAACAAGCTCGCCGTCAAGAGGAGCAGATACGTGGTCTGTTGGAGGAACAGGCTCGCCGTCAAGAGGAGCAGACACGAGGTCTGTTGGAGGAACAGACTCGCCGTCTAAAGGAGCAGACACATGGTCTGTTGGAGGAACAGGCTCGCCATCAAGAGAAGCAGACGTGCCGTATCGAGGAACGTTTGGAGGTGATAGGCGTGCAGTTCAAGGAAAAACTAGAGAAGTTGAAATTAGAAATGGAGGATCATGGTGACAGGCTTTCTAAACACGAGAAGCAAATACTGGGAATAGAAAAGGAGCTAAAATCTTTGAAAATTAATGGAGTAGTGACATCTGGTGCTCCAGCAGTTAAAGCACCTCCATTCGACGGTACTTCCTCCTGGGGGGCTTACAAGCTTCAGTTCGAGACCGTGTCAAAGGCGAACGGTTGGACCAGTGAACAGGCAGTAACTGCCCTTATGTTAGGGCTGCGGGATCAAGCCTTGACCGTATTAGAGACCATGGCGGGAGAGGTGACTTTTGAGCGACTCTGGAATGCCCTAGAGTGTCGTTATGGTGACTCACACCTGGAACACGTTTACAGGGCTCAATTAAAGGACAGAGTGCAGCTAGCTAGTGAGAGCCTGCAACAATGGAGCCTCGAAATTGAAAAACTGGTTAGAAAGGCTTATTTATCCTTACCATCTCTAGTTGACAGCATGCTAGTGCAAGCATTTGTAGATGGAATTAGAGATCGGGAAGTCAGGACAACTGTAAGCCTTGGTCATCACAAGACGTTAAAGGATGCTCTAGCCCACGCATTGGAAGTAGAGACAGTTCGTAGAGATCCTCGATCCTACTGCGTTCGAGTGGTAACAGACAATAAAGTAAAACCTAGAGGCGGACCAAGATGTTATGCGTGTGGAGAGTTAGGGCATATGAGATTTTCGTGCCCAAAACGAGGTTCACGGAGAGATGTGGAGATTCGACGCAGTGATTTGGGAGCAGCTGATGTATTAACGGGCGCTACCGCAGAACAGCGTCAAGGAAAGGATTACGCCAGGACTGCCGGGCGGATGCTGTCCGATAGTGTGAAGAAGGTGCCAAAAGTGATGAGCTCTCAGACTCAAGACGGGAATACGTTAGTCATTGACGGGGAAGTCAACGGGACTAAATGTGAGTTAAACTTGGACACTGGAGCTTCGCGCACGGTAATCAGCTACCAGCTTCTGGAAGATTTTTCTGGGAGATATTCACCTTCACTTGGCAATATTCAGCTCCTGACAGCTAATGGCCAGCACATAACCGTCCGAGGAGAAGGTGTCGTTACTTTCAAAGTTGGTGAAAGCTTCTACCGGCATAAAGTTGTTATTGCAGATATAGTAAGTGACTGCATCATTGGTTTGGACTTCATGAAGAACCATAACTGCAAAATTGATTTTGAAAGCAGCGTCTTCATATGTGGCGTAGAGAAAGTTTTTCTTAAAGGTAGTTTGCCCGGAGGTGTTTACGATTTCCACAGAACGGTTGTTTTAGGAAACTCACAGACACATGACAGCGGCAAACAGGAAGTAGTAGAAAAAGTGGACAACTCCGAACCTTGGATAGTAGCCCAAGAAGGGCTCGAAGGATTTAAAGAGACCGTATCAACGAAAGAGTTGTCAAAAGCAAAGGAACTATTACGGCAACTTTCCGAAATGTTCGCCACAAATGATGAAGACCTCGGAAGGACTGGTATGGTTAAACATAAAATTGAGCTTGGAACAGAAACGCGGCCAAGCAGAGTTCCTGTTGCGTACGTAAATAGAATGAATGAAAGAACGGAAACTCGATATAACAGGAAGATGCACTATGTAGACTTTGAAGAAGGTTCACTAGTCTGGCTTTATAATCCAGTAAGACGTAAAAGAAAATCTCCCAAACTTCAAGGTGATTGGGATGGTCCTTACACAGTGATTACGAAGATCAATGACGTAACATATCGCATAAAGAAGATGGGTAGTGCCAGAAACCAGCCTAAGATTGTGCATGTGAATCGATTGGCACGTTACAATGGATCTAATGATGCTCGGGACGAGCATGTCTAAGGAGGGGGCAGTGTTACGGAGACGGGTTAAAGGAGTACTCGCAGAAACATTTTTTTAATTTTCTGCCACTTACAGGCGTTTTCAGCAGGCTGAAACATGTTTTCGGGTCGTTTCGGAGGAAGACCTAACACATATCAGTTAATCAAAAATTACTCCTACTTAACGCCGTTTTCAGCAGACTGAAACATGTTTTCAGTCCGTTTCAGGACACAAGCAATCACATGGCACCATTTCCTGAAAACCCATTTTCAGGCCGTTTCAGGCCAAGTTACACCCCTCCGGTCCGCGGAACATTCTCGAAGGTGTGTGAGAGGGACAGCCTATCGTGTGAAAGAGAGAGACGATTAGCCTCGATCATGTCTCTCAAAACTTCCAGAAGAAAGTGTGAGCAGGATGGCTATATGCGCAAAAGAGAGGAACAATTGTACCTATTACCTAACCGAATGTGCTAGAATAATGCGAGAGAGAGATAGCTACACGCATGATAGAACGAGATGGACATAATCTACTACCATCTGGAAAGTCCTCGATGTGTGTACAAGGGACGGTTGTATGCGTAAGAGAGAGATGTCCATATTTGACCTTGAACTAGATCATTCGGGAACTTGGTAGCACAATTTGCGGCGCATATATAAGCGGATCGGGACGCGGCCAGCGACAGTTTCAATTGAGATACCAAGCGATATACATCGGAGTGAGTTCAAAGCGACTAGTAGTGATTGTGATATCTGTGACTAAGTGAAATACTAGTGATTGTGATATCTGTGACAAAGTGATATACTAGTGATTTTTGTAGTGAATAGTGTTGCAAGTGATTCCTTTTGAATTCAATAAAGTAACTGTTTGTTTAACGGCTTCTTTCTATCAAACGTTACCCTATAGCTCGTAACAATACTATTTCAAACGAGACGAGCTGGTCGTTTTCCTGATGGTATATAAGCATAACGCCGGCCCATAACAATTGCAGTGCCACTCATAACTTTGAAACACAAAGGCCTGCATGGTACTGCAGTCCGCGCTCGTTACACTAAGACATTAGGCCTCATTAAGTCTCATAAGCTCAGTAATTTCAATGTCTACTTTGCTTATCAAACCGGAACATAGTAATGCTTGCACATTAACTGCTTGGTGGCAGACTTCACGAGCAAAGTAGTGGTACCAACCCAGAAGGACACTCGCAGAAGCGTTAGTCTTACCACCTCTTTCCGCTTTATAGTTCATTATTTTAAAGTTCAAGTTTTAAAATATGTTTCTACTTATGTATATCACACAACTATTCTGATTTGGTTTGTAGTCTTGTAGGATTGTTAGCATAGTCGATGAGATGTTCAGTCTTGCAAAATTGGCAAGGCTTTGACGAAATGTTTCTTGTGAAATCTGAAATGACAAAGAAAATCGGCAATTGTTTGAGGCACTCTCTAAAAATTTCTAAAAACATAATAATATTGCTTTTCTAAGTGCATTACTGGTTATTGCTTTGTTTCTACACGTAAGAGAAAATTTAGAAAGTCGCATTTCCACGCTTTCAACGCACGTCTGTTATGTTGCAGCTCTAACAGCAACTAGTGTCAGTCAACTTGTAATATTTATAAAATTCATGACACCTAGTATCAATCCAATCTGAGTGGGTGATTCCCCAATCAAAATTCTAGTCCATTTTACACCTGTGATCTGTCAAATTCACACCTACAGTTTAAAAGTACCTAATAAACTGGTAAACGTTCTAGCATACCTTCGCTACAATGGTAATAAGGCACTTTAATTGATGTTGACACGATTTTAAAATTATAAACCTTTACATCGATCTTGTATCGGCGCAACACCCGGGCCATATAAAGTGACCGTTCTTAAGTCATAACCAATTTAAAAATACTTCTGAGGGTTAAGTGTCAAAAGAACTCGAAAGCTCAAAAATAATTGGTCGGATAATGAACAGAATGTGTCATATTTGGTAGCATCGAAATGGTTTTTGTTCGTTACGAATAAACTATTAAATGTTTTAATTGACGAAGAACAGAAAAATATGAGACAAGTGTAATTGCAGCTAAAGGTATTAAGTGCGCAGGAGTAGATGAATTTATGTGGCTGGTAGGTTTTAAAAATGGGATAGTGGATGGAGCAATAATGTTTGTTGATGGTGTCGATTTATCTTCTGAGGTCGCAGTGCTCTCATCAGTCGATGCGGCAGGTGCTACGGTGCTGGCAGCGACTTGCTACTATGCAATGAAATATGGAACTGGTTTTGAAACCTTTCTACGACTTTAAACTCGTGTTTTAGTATTAATCTGCTACGTTAGTTTATAGTTACATGTACAATGATTTCTCTATATGATTCTCTCACGCTCAAAGCTTGATAATCAAATACATTCTCATATAAAGTTTCTTTACTACATTTTATTAGATTTTTTTTAGTAAAGACATATCTCAAAGTCACCTCTATGTTTACAAAAGATTATAATATGCTAATATTAAGCTATAGATGATGACTTTATTTACATGCATTGTGTTATTTGTGCTTCTCGAATAACTGGATACGAAACAAGTTTTTGATTTATTAAAATTCTTATCAAAGAATGTCGCGCCTCAACGGTATGCGCGTTTTGTGTATGTAAATTATAATTATTACTAAGAATTTCTTTATTCGAAATAAAATGTATATGTGTTTCTCTTAACGGCTTTTTAATCTTTTTATTTCTCATGAATAGTGAAGCAACAGATGCCATAAATTATAGTCAATAATTATTTTTAATAAAATACAATCACACTGAGTAAAGTTCTGTTATTATATACCTTGTAAAAGCGCGACCAGTTTAAACAGGGTTGCTACTGTGGCCAGGATAGTATGAGACACTTTCTTTAGAACACTATCGTAAAATAAGCTTTCTTGAACTATGATTTTAACCGCGTTCGCCAAAAATTCTACAAACATTCTGAAGAGCTCTCATTTCACTTTCTTTATCGGGCTTCTGTCGGAAATGAGCCTTATATATATTCAGTTCTTTCGTGATCATAGGGTTTGCAATAGCGTCGAAATATCGGAACGCAAATAAAATAACATACATGGTAAATATCCCGTTCCTAATAATAATATTCGTAGTGAGCCTTTTGTAAGACCATTTGTATGATCTTCTTTAACTTGTATCATTGTATCCAGCTGCTGTTACCCAAATTCAAAACAATACGAAACGTAAAACATTTTCTTTTGAATTTTCCAGTAGCATTCCTGTTTAAGGTTCTTACTGGTTAGCTTCAACCAGCCCTGTCTGTTAAGGTATTCCCGTGATCTCTCCTACCCACGGGTCCAACCTTTGTCTCCGCAGTAGCGACTAGCGGCGTAGGCGAGGCGCCGGCGACAGTCTTGTGCATTCATTTTGCGACTTGCCATAATTATCCTTCGCTTTATATGCTAACAACATTATGAATATTCAGAATTGCAGCTGGTTTTAGCTTATTGTCAAATTTAGCATTTGAAATAGGCTTTGTTTAGCTCACGGGTCACATGCATGTAATTCTATGTCATACAAATCCGGAAACGTAAATGTACATAAACGAATTGCAACATGATTTCTGCAATCAAGTATTTCAATTACAACATTCTACATTTAAAATTGTCCATTTCAAACTTCGCTAATGAGTACCGTAAATTTTTTAATAGTTTCTAACCAAATCGATAGGTTCATACTTGGTCTTTTCCAGTTTTAATGTGTGTATATGTAATATGTGTTTACAAATTTTGACACAACGGAATTACTCCAAACCTAACAAGTTTGAAACTAGATACTATGTTGCGTAAAGGAAACATAGGTATTAGGATGTAGGCTGATAGGCTAGATGGGAATTGATTCAATGTGGGTTTTGATCATGGTTTAGTTCTGTCGCAACTCTATTATGAGTCTTGTTGTACAAATAAACATGTTTTAGTACCACGTCTACACTTGTAACATTGATATATTACACCACACTACTCATAGGCTTTTGTGGTTTGCGATTTGGGTAGAAGTCAAAATAATCGTACATGGGTTGAAAAAATATGTGTCCTCTACCTTTTTTGGCTAATATACAGCTTAACTCAGATAATAAGCGGCTTTATATATTTTTTATTTAAAGTACATATAATATACAGTAGAAATAAAGCACTTTAGTAACGATAGCAATTTAATTTTACCACCAAAATACAATTTAATAAAACTGAATTATTTCACTTCCATACAAAATGACAGTGTCCTCTTGCATGGTGCCAATTTAAATATTATAAAATAATCTAAATAATTACATTTTTTGGTATATTTATTTCATAAGTATTTAAACCAATGACGAAACTAATGTTTTATTTAAATATAATGGTTATTTATTACAAATAAACATATTATATTATTATTTACAATAATGTCCCGCATATCTTTCCTGTGAATAACTCCAGGTAGATAACGCTGATTATAGATACCCATAATAGGAATTTCTACCATGTCCCACTTTTATTTTATTCTGGAAGCACTTTGCTTTATACTGTGTAATTTTCAAATCGCTATCTTGTTGTGTCACTTAGTTTCGGCAACAAAAGTGCATACACAAAAAAAAAACCTCGAAATGTTCCTGTGAATAACTAGTGAATTGTATAAAACCTAAATGGAGATAAACTAGTACAGATACATAGTTCGAAATAGTATATTTTGGTGAATACAACATATAGACAACTATTTAAAAGGTAAGATAATTTTTAATGTTACGTTCAGTTTTAATCGTTAAAATTTATAATTTTCGTTCCTGTAGATAACGTAACGCGCCTTAGGGCTACTTCATATTGCTAATTGTTACTCACAAGATTTTAATGTGAGTAACAAGCAAGCGGCAGGACTCATCAGCTAGATTTTTAAATCATCAAAGATTCCGTTGTACACCGTACCTAAACACAAAAATGTTAAAGAAAAAAATAGTCCTGGGTCATATTTTGCTTTATTTCAAAAAGTAATCAAAAATGTATAAAAATTAAAACCCGGCTAAAAGGAGACTCTTTCCTTAAAATTGATGTAAGCTTGTTATCGTAGTAAACCCCTGCTTAAAAAATGACATTTCGATGTCTACATGTATTTCATTTATAATAAAAGTTTTTTTTAATATCCATTTTTTGTTTTAATCAATCTGAATGCGTCCTAATGTTCCTGTTAGTAACATTTTCTTATCATGTGAGTAACGTTACTAACCGGACTTCATGTGAGTTACGGTCGATTATTCTGACTACTACCCATTTACTCGGTACAATTTACACCAAAATCTTTAAACTATGGACAATTCTTCAGACTGTTGACACAATTTAATCAATTCTAATTAACAGTTTCTTTATTCTTTGAACTGATTTATGGAAAAGAAATATTATGTTGTTTGATCCAACACAATAATATGTCGTGGAAGATAAATGTAAACGTTTGACAAAATTAGTTCACTTAAAATCAACGTAAAATGACGGAATATCCCTTTACCGTTTCTGATCTTCTAGAAAATTAAAACTACTCCATTTTGAGTCATTGCACGTGTTTGCACAAGCCACTTGAGCTACCAGCTACCACATGCCCTATTGAAGTTGGCAGATGCCACTTGGACAAATAGACAACCGCTATTTTTGTATGTGTGCGGACTTATATGTTGTGACCGTATATGGTTTGTACACTAGGGCTGGTGAACACGCAATTTTCAAAATGAATTTCTATGCAACTTTTTTTATTTTTTTTTTTACATCTGACTGGTAAAGCGTTTGACCGCAATCTCACCTGATGTGAAGTGACGATGTGGTCGAAGATGTTGCACGCTTTCCCAGTAAATACCTATTCACTCTATTTTTGAACACACCCAGATTATAACGTTCAGGGAACACAGACGACTTACTTTATGATTATACCATAACCTGCTTTTCATCCTCAATAGTAAAAGTATTTGACCCAGATCTTACGTAGTCATAAGTGACGATAAATTTGAAGAAACAGCTATATCTAAAACGGTGACTTTCTCTCAAGTGCGGTTATCGGTTATCGGACAAAACATTCTTTGGATAGAACACTTTTATAGTACAGAGTAAATCTGCTTCGTTGGTTGATTGATCCAATCCATCGCAAATTATTACCAAGTTACCAGCCACGCTGTCCACTACCTTTTAATTTAGAAATGCGTTTTCTTGTCTTTCTCTATGACATAGTAAGGTATTTTTATCTGTAGGCAACTAGCAAGTATAATTTGGTTAATAGTCAAAAATTTTGCTAAAAAAGTTCATAAGTGAGAAAGCCGCTTTAGTAGAAAATAAATTCAACACCAAATATTTTCTTTATGGACCTTTAACTATGCTACTCAATCCCCATAGCTTGGTAGAGCCATGTCTTTAATGTTTATTTGATGCAAAACCTCTTGTTGTTTATATAATTATATCATTTGCATGCTATAGGCAACCATGACTACTTATCGTTATGCGCCGGCGTCTCGCACACGTCAATACCGTCCGGTATGCAAATATTGTCGATCAGCTTATCCATGTCAACATACATAGGTACTACATATAATTCTGCCTTAAAACTTTCCCTCCGAATGTACCTTGGCTTTATGCATCAGTCATTCTGCTGCTGCGACGGTTTTCCTTGGCCTCATTTTGGAAGTACCCGATATCTGACATAAGGGTGTGGTGATTAGCAAATTTTACTCATTAAAGCTTCTATTGAGATAACTGGGAACATTACCTTAACCTTAACGTAACTGGATTCATATAACGAAACATTTTGTCGTTCTAAGGTCCCAGATGCCAAGATATTATGATTGGACTATGGAAAAGGGTTTTTGTTTTGTTTTTGAAGGATAGCATTTGACTACTGTCTCACCTCAAGCGACCATGTGGTCGAACAAAACTGATCTGTGATTGATTCTTTAAACATCTACATTTTTGATGACAAATGCTTATGCAAAGCCTCGACGGCGAAAACTTGCTACAACCTATGCAAATATGCCAAAAAAATACGCCGTCGCCTCGAAGCACCTTTTGTATTGCTGCTTAGAATAATAATATCTGAGCTAATGTTAGAATAATGTATTCAGTTGTGGAGAGCTGCTGCGGCCATGGACATGACTGGAAAGGGGAAATTAAATCAGTAATACGTAACTTTTATGTAAGCATTAACTTCATATTAAATGCAAACAAAATACTCCAAAATTGTCCATCTGTTTCTTTCTCTTCTGCCTTTGGGGAACTTTTTACCTCTTGACCATTTTTTTTTAAATGTTACCATTCCAAGATCTAAAGAAACGCGATCTAATTTAATATTGTTTCCGAGATTACGTCGAGCAAAACTCGTCACTTAACTTTCCCCAAGAGAACAGTAATAACAATAAGTCCGTAGTTGACTAATTACTTTACTCATATTACATAATAATATAGGCATTTAATTGCTGATTCATCGAGTTTGCAATACACCTCACCTGACGACACGTACTGACACTATAGGTACTGGTGCGTTTTCAGACGAGACCAATTCACTATTTTCTATAATACGACTTTAAATATAAGTTTGTGTAACTGAAGAAAATGTTGTTTTACTAATACCAACAAACAAAAGCTAGTTTAAAGAACCACAAACTGTTTACCGTAGATATAACAAAACTATGAAAAACATTATAAGAGCGACTCCATCCGTATAACCAATAACTATAAATAACAAAAGAACGAGCCGCGGCGAACCTCATAAATATTTTAATTTGACGGCACTGACTCAGCAGTAAACCGCCTTTTCTCTTCGGACATTGTTTCTAAACTTAACGATGTACAAACAAAAACTCTGGTAGGTACTAATTATGTCCAATAATTGAGAAATGAAATTGAATGATTAATCTTTATTTTAGGTAGTTTTTGTTGAGGGCTACTCGTCTGATCACTTGGCTAATATGTAATTACATTAATTAATTCCGCATAAATGGTATCGTAAACAACAATAATCATCCAGTTATTCTAGTTTCCCAAGAAATCGTGGATATGTTTCAAGAATTTCGAGTTTCCGATTGCAATATTAATATATTGACACTGTTATTATTCTCTCTGGTATTATAATAAAAATTAATAGTAAAACCAGCTGCTCAGAATTCACATGGTTTCGATTGCGTGTAAACTATTATAAACTACCGTTAGCATATATTAAACGTCGACATTATTATTAAAATTCGATACAAACTATTACATTACACTATTTTAGTGATGGCTAACGTTGATTAATAACGGGAAAAGATATTTAGTATATTCCTAATAATATTGAGCTTCTTGATAAACATAGTAACATAGAATTTCAAATAAATGACAATCGTTACGATATAAGCAAACGTTAAATATAAGCAGTATACGTTGATTATATTAAATTAAGAGAGAACATGAAGGTAAAATACAAAGTTATTAATATCTAAATAATCTGGATAGTCACAGGGTCAAATGCCAACACACTCAGATTGCATCTTCTATTTTAGCAACAATATAAACTCCGTCGTTTATTACTAGCGTTCTTATAATTAAGTACTACTGCAGTACCGGTTTTGAATTTCTACTCCAGGCACAGCACCACTGGAGTTATTAACAGACGCTTTACGCTTATTTTACGACCGCTTTTATCCAAACCTATAATTTTCTGTCTCAACAATTGTATAATCGAAGTACAAACCATTCGAATTAAAAATACTGATGCTCTTGAACGTAAGCCAAAAACATCAAATGATTTCAGTTCCAAAACAAGATCAAGACGTGACTACTCAGCGGTGGCATCTGGAAAATCGGAATCAAAAAGAATAACGGAAACACCACAATATACGAAACGAACATAAAGGATGGATAAAGGATGTGATTCACACGGCGAAAGTACTCTTACAATTGTGACTCACACTGTTATCTTACTTTTACGGGCGGCGCACGCTTCTGCTTCAGAAGTCAGTGTTGAAACGCAATTTGTTGGTTCATTTATTATCAGTTTCATAGCGGATGTTCGAGCATACGCAAGAATATCGATAATTATGTGAATGTGACACTCACTGCACTTTACGTTTCCAATACAGGAAACGTATTTTCGAAAACAGAATTGATCTTTGTCTATTACAATACTTTAACGTGCGCATTCTTAGTTTTTATTACGCCTTATATATTAAATTATGAACACAACGACAAATATAAAAGCTAGTAACATTTATAATTCAAGTTTACAACTTTATCGTCTTAAAGTAATTCGACATAAATAAAACCCGAATTCCGGTACACGAGATTACGCGAATAGCTGTTAATTGCGTCGATAAACTTAACTGCCTCATGTCAAGACCCTAATGCGATTTGGAGATAAGGAATCACGAAACATAGAACTTCAATTAAGAAAAGGTAGCGTTATCAGGAAACGGCGAAGGTGAGGATAAAAAGGGCAGAAAGGATCGCGCGAGAATACGTCTCGCCTTATCGTATTCACTCATTTGTCCGAGACACATTCCGGGAATGGAGACGGCGGATGGCCTAATTGACTTAAGTCGCCCACACCGAATCATAGTGCCATTAACGGTCGACGCCTCTAGGAGCCCCTTTGTTCTCGGCAACAGGTACATTTACCTGTAACGCGATTCGCCAAACGATTTCTACAAAGAATCTCTCTTCTACCTGCTCTTTTTTTGCCTTTCTCGAGAGCCTCGGTATCTCTTTGAAATATTGTTTCTGAATCTGCGCTGTAGTCTCGCAAAGCTAATTACAGTGCAGTCGCCATTATCTTGTCGATGTAAGTGATTAATAGCCCCCCTACTCTAGAAAGCTTAAAGCTAGTTCTCGTAAATTATCTGCGTTTACCACTGCTACCAACTTCAGTGCTTGACACAACTAGTTAATTACTGTAACGGCCTACACGATTTGAGCGTTGTCAACACAATATTTTAAATGCCATTCAATTTCTTTTGAGTCATTTGTTGTCATTGTTATAGTAAATCTTTTCAAGTAGTGTTTATGTTGTTGGCGTCTCGAACTCGGGCGACGTTTGCCGCTGACTCACCGACTACCTGCCCGAGACACTTCTGTTGCCACTCCATCATAGAAAGTCACTTTGATTTTCTCGGACACTCATTACACATTAATGGAACTTCAAGAGCTTAACTCATTATCTTCAATCATGTCGAGAACACCCAATCAGACCTATAGTCGTAAATTCTGAAATACTCCTTTACTGCATTCCTTCCAATAACATCCTGAACAGCAGATACCACTAAAAGCCTTTCAACTTTATCATTAACAATTTCTGTTTCCTTTACTAAAACCATTTAAAGGGTCTGTTTGAACTTACGTTCCCATACACTTAAAATTTACACCCTGCACTTCAATTATCTCGTTGAGTTCGATTGCAATGTCCCTAAGCTTTTCTGATCTAAAATAACCGACTCGAAGCACTTGCAGGTTTGAGTTACCTAATGTTGACTTCCGTCGACCTGTAAATCGATCCAGACGGTTATAAATCTCCTCAGGGTTGAGAGATACGGCTAAAAGCTTCGGCGAACGCACAAAAATAGGGACCGGCTAAGTTGAGGTTCGTGTACTTTGATAAGGTTTTGTAGTTTTTGTGGCACCGGGACAACTTCCATAGATAGCGCTCCGAGTGTGCCCCGTCCCGAGATAATAATATGCGACAGGACGGCACTTAAGAGCTTTTGGGTAGAGGCGTGGGCTCTGTTTAGATAACACCACTGCTTATTTGTCTTACGAGTTGATTGTGCGTTGGGATTTTATTTTTCACCTTTTAATATAATAGTTACGTGAACTGTGTTAGCAAATACTGGATTATTTCTGGTTATATAAGCGTTATGCTCTAAATAATGTTGAACGTTACTCAAGTATGGTCGACGGCTGGCAAACATCTGTTATCGAATCGGAATTTATGTTTTTCATCTTTCAGCCGCACCTGCTGTCGATTTAAATATAAACTTACAAAGTTATACTGCATGTTCGATTACGTAAAGATATCTAAAGATTTTCTCAGGTTGAGTAATCTGTTTGTTTAGTTGATTGAATGTAGACATGACTTTAAGTGCGCATTGTCGATCTCTAGCTAGATTTTCGAGTGGTTTGTCCACAATATTTAGAATACTTAAATCTCAGTTCTCTCACGCTTGTTTTATGAGTGTGTACACATATATTAGAGACGAAGTCTTCCGCGTTGTCTCTCAAAGTTGCATTAAAATGAATTTACGTACAGACCGGGGCATCTGTCCGAACTAAGATATTTATCACTTCGTTTGCCTCATGTAACGTGTCAAAACGAACGGGATCATTGCGGATATAGTTTTTGCTGGCTGCCTCTCCTTCTGCCTTTTGGATTATAATAGAGACGGAACTAGTTTCGACTGCGTAATCGATTGCGTTGCAGACTTTATAGCTCCGGATTAGAGTGTAGTTTGGTTTATATGGAACGCTTTGAAAGTATCGTAATGACTCGCTACGGTCGCATGAGCGCATTCAGAATCCGCTTTGTTAGTTAGAACGTCGTATCTGATGCCGAGAGCATTCAACTTTGGGTCCAATGCTAGAGAATTAGGGTTGCTTTTGTAGCGGTCGTCACGTTTGGTTGCGGACGAGGTGCGCATGCAGCTTATCCTGACGTTGCTGGCGCCGGCGCCGCACTTAGTACTATTTTTTCCCGCGGCACACCGCGTTGTTCTCATAATTTATTCATTAAACACGTCATTTATTCACGTTTTATTTATACGAACAGGGTAATTCTCTATTTTGCGACTATTGTTGTTTCTTTTATCGTTTTACTATTGGCAGACGGGGCGTGGGCGCGCACGGCAACGCTTTGTCGCGTTTTAGGCAAATTAAATGTTCGCGTGACAATTTTACCGTGGGAAAATTCTAGCGAATACATCATATTTGAATTAAAATACATTAATAAAACCGGTATCCTAATTTACGAAAACATTAAATAATTTGTTATCTGGGCCATTCCACGGTAATCGATACCAGATGAGTTAAAAATATATGTTATGTTACAAGCACTTTAACATTAATTACTAATAGTAAATATGTTTAATTTTCACCTATTGATGTAAAAAAAACAAAATTCTAGCATTCACTCAATCAAATTTCATTTGAAGTTTCATCTTGCCAAGGAATTTCCATGGTAGAAAAAACACATGTGTGTTGGAAACACTGATTTGCGTTTTCTATGGGTTATTCCGCGATATTTTGACTGTCAACCGAGTGCTCAAGATATCAGCTTGTGGTGGAACAATTTTTGGTGTTTCTCAGATAATTACATAATATTTTACTAATCATTTTAGCAAGGCAAGTTTGCATGTCACGCCCGTCACAAAATACATAGAAAAGTTCTCATCAAAGAGTCCAAATCACTTGCACGTTGTAATAAAGCTTACGAAAGTAAGGATATGTCGCAAAGGAATGTATGTGAATAACTTTTATAAATTTTTATGTTACTGATTGGTGATGCTGAGCAAATTACTTTGGTCACGCCCGTCACAAATCACGCCCATCACAGTATTTTTACCTTTTTTTTATTTATATATTATTTGGTAACAAGACGAGCTGGTCGTTTGCCTGATGGTAAGCCTAACGCCGGTCCATAACAATTGCAGTGCCACTCAGAACTTTGAAACACAAAGGCCAGCGCGGCACTGCAGTGCGCTTGTTACCCTGAGACATTAGGCATTAAGTCTCATAAGCCCAGTAATTTCACTGGCTACTCTGGTCATCAAACCGGAACACAGTAATGCTTGCACATTACTGCTTGGCGGCAGACTTCACGAGCAAAGCGGTGGTAACAACCCAGACGGACACTCGCAGAAGAGTTAGTCCTAACATTAACAAAACCGGCTAATAAACGGAGTTTTTTAAATAAATTTAGAATTTGGGTTAATGCTTATATGACTTTAGGTGATAAAATTGTTTGTTTACTTATTAAAAATTGAACTCGTCACGCCCGTCACAAAATCTTGTCACGCCCGTCACAACTTATTTCAGGTCACGAAAACTGCAATATCAAATATTCACATACGACATATCACTGTAAATCTAGAAGGCATATTATTCTAAAAGGCGGACTAATTGAATTTAAAAAACAATTGTGTAATTAGCAGAAATATTGTGTCTTGTCGAAAAGGTCGATAATCTTGTTCGAGTACGCGTCACGCCCGTCACAGCGACTAAAATCGTCGTAACTTGTTTTGTGAGCCGAATAAGAAAAAAAATGTTGTAATTTTAGTAAAAACCATCGATGTCTTATCTATTACAATAGTATTTAAGCAATTTCGTATAATAATTAAAGAATAAATGCACAAAATAGAAGTTGAAATGTCACGCCCGTCACCGTGGAATGACCCATCTGTTTATTATTATTGAAGGTCATTATAACCATTAATTGGTGAATTAACATACAAATTAGATGAGTCTTAATAGTCAGTTTCAGGCATATAATATAACCAACTCGCGAGAAGCAAGTGAAATGACGTATCAAGATCCAGACCATTAGTGTTCCGTGACGTAATAATTCCACTCCTAGACCACAACCATAACCTTTTTACTACTGGTCTTTATTGCGAAACGGACGACTCCATTAAACACATGTTGTGACTTCTTCGCTCACTGAATCTGCTTTGAAACCAGCTGTTCATAAGGCAACAACGAATACGAGCAGTTTAACATTTACTGATTTAAATATTTTAATTCTAATAGAATTACAATTCTATGAAATATCGGGTCGTCTGTTGTTCATAAGGTGACATCTAGTGGTAACCACATAACCGCAGCTAGTAATATGCTTGCTACCGTCGACCTCCACCGGCCGCGCCCTTACCGACTTGCGACATGAATTATCGCCTTTTAGCTGTTTAGCCTAAATTACTAGTAGTTTCACATTTTTACCTTGCGTTCTACTGTGCTGGAAAACGAGCTAGAACTCTTTAACGTTTTCCTATTTTTGAGCTTTATACAAATTTGATACGTATTATGCTTGTTTACCCTGGAAACTGTAGTAAAGTTCTTTGGATTGAACTCGGTGATTGATTGGATTGCTACACCGACCGGTATTTGGCTACACTTGTAATCGATATCCACATTTTCTATCTAAAAATATGTATTCCGTTTCATTTGCTAATCGTTAATTACCAGTTTCATGTGTATACATATGTAAGTACACTTAATTATGTTTGAGCTGAATTCCAAAAAACGTTAGTGAATAAAATAAGTCAAGGTCTTCATTATTTGCTAAATTGATTTGTAGACGTACACTTTTGGGGATTGCAGTACGGCCTAATTTAATTTTCATTCCAACCTTGCAACCTAGATTACTAATTCTCCTTCCAGCCTTGTTCACCTAAATTAGTTTAGTCTTTTGTTTAGTAACCGTTCAATTTGTTTTGAATTATGTGGCTTTCCAGGCGCTTTGTTTTACAAACAAACTGGACTGAATTAAAAGCTCAATGGTATTGATTTGTTTGGTTTACTCTACATTTTTAAACAATGTGATCACTGTAAGTAAGGGCGCTTGAGAAAATTCGTACTCCTTGATGGGGATAATATAAATAGGTTTTATATAAGAATATTATAATTTTATAATATGGATCATGTGATTCATGTGACATGTCACTCCTCTCTTCAATTCTCTACGTATTATTCGAGTTTTTTTTATAGTTTTTGGGACTTTGACTTCTTAGTTCGGCATTCGTTTGTTATTATTAAAATATTTTTAATTTTGGCTTGAAAATAAAACACATGTTATAAAGAAAACCTTTTCAACCCATAAAAAACTAAATTTAATGAAATTCTTCGAACATTCAACCGACTTAAAGTGGAAGCACAAGTGAAAAGAACCCAAACACCCACATGCCTTATTATTTTTAACCAGAAACGGTAGTCAAAATTCATAATGCACTGTCTGTTCCAAACATACTAATTATTTATAGACACCGTATGGGAGCCCTTTGAATAGAACAAGTTGGAAAGCAGGATAGCTCTGGAACTAACACCAGTTCACCAAGACCTCTTAACCCAAGTACATCTACCCCTAAGTTGTTAACCGTTAGCATGCCAAAGGAGGAAGAAGAGCTCTTCATTGTCTGGCTCAGATATACCAAACGTATTCACCAATTTAACTTGACCTTTCCATTTTCTTACAAATGCCTGAAAAGCTTTAACAAGCACGTTAATAGACGGAGGCTGGGTAGCTCCTGATTCACTGGTTACGTGAACGTAAGCGGCTCGTGGCGACAGATGTGTATGTAAACTAAAAAAAAGGTAACGTTCGCATAAAAAAATGGAGTAAGAAAATTATAGCAAAATATAAAAATTTCAGTCTTTATTTAAACATCTCAATACAAGACTTGTTAAAGAAAGATTACAAGTACAATTGCTATTAAAAAGCGGGAACTAGATGGAAAGACAACGATATATGAAAATTAAACTCCCATTTTTCACCTTTAGGTGTGTTCTTTCATAAAATTGATATGGGACCATCTCGAGAGTTATCATCATCATCATGAGCCGGAAGACGTCCACTGATGACCACAGGCCTCCCCATGGAACGCCACTTGGATCGGCTACTCGCCTCTTGTATCCAACAGTTTCCCGCAGTTTTGACAAGGTCATCGGTCCACCTAGTGGGGGGCCGGCCTACACTACGTCCTCCAGTTCGTGGTCGCCACTTGAGAATCTTTCATCCCCATCGGTTATCGGTTCTGCGAGCGATGTGTTCTGCCCATTACCATTTCAACATCGAGAGTATACTCTTCAAAACAAAAAAGAATTCTGAAATCAGTCCACAATTGACGGATAAATCGGTGAACATACCTACATAAAAAGAATATATACATTATACAGTCAACATTTAAAATTTTTCGAAGTTGGTAAATTAAATATATGTTTTGCCAACATATTCTAAAACAAAGTAAAAACCAAAACAATCTAAGGAAGCCTTCAGTTATTGAGTACATTTTACAAACCTTGAATAAAATTGGCTCTGAAGTGCAGCTACCGGAACACACCGGTAGGTGGATAGAATAAAGAAAGCAAATCTAGATGCGACATTCAATTTAACGACTTGCAGATTTGCCTACAGGCATATTCAAATAACCGGCAAACCGGGTTCAATAAGATTGAATGTCACATCCGAAGAATGTATAAGTAATTATTTGGAATATTTATTACCTTGTTGTAGACCAAACTAATTTATAAAATTGTAACCCGCGGCTTTACTCGCTATACATTTTCCTCCTTTTTTGAATTAATTTCTTGGTGCTTCACTGCTTACGAATGAAGGCAAGGCTATCCGATTCCATTATTAATTACAGATTGATACGTATCATACTTGCAATATAGGGACAAGTTATCCAGGTTCTTAGACTTCCTAGAGAAGTCTAAAAAAGAAGTCTAAAGCCTACATTCTGATTCCACGCGTACCAAGCTGCGGGCAGATGCTAATTTATAATATACCTAGTACATTAATTTTGGATAATCTTGGTCTTGATCTTACCTACTGAACAGCGTCACTTGTATTGACATTAGTATCACGTGGTACTATATTTTGCTGCAGTATATTTAACAACAGTTAATCCACAGTTTATTACCACATGCCTAAACCGCGTCATGTCATAACTTAATTTCACGTATAATATCTCTGCTGGTAACGTTACCCGGTAGCTTGTTTATTTACGGCAGACAGCGGCGTGTAAATCGGCGGATTGTTTACAAGTTTCATATAATGCCGGCTGGGATAACAAACAACGCCACTTGCGTACGCGCATCTCTTTGTATACTAACAATGCTGGGCCTAACCTTAACACAGAAAGTACATCACTTGTAATCGACGATTTGAATAAAGAATTTTGTTTTTTTTTTGTTTAGGTCTGTTGACAGTGACATACGTATAATCAAACTTTTTGGAATATTGGCGCGAGTCCAGAGCAGTAGCTATTTTTTTTCCGGTTTGATTTGTGAAATTACTAGGTTTATGATACTTAATACCTAATGTCTCAGGGTAATGAGCTCAATGCAGTAGTACTGCGCAGGCCTTTGTGTTTCTAAGTTCTGATCGGCACTGCAATTGTCATAGGAAGGCGTTATATGCTTACCATCACGCAAACGACTCGATCATCTCGTTCACTCCTACTAATCATACTATTCCTACTAATATTATAAATGCGAAAGTGTGTTTGTTGGTTTGTCCTTCTTTCACGCAGTAACGGAGCAACGGATCGACGTGATTTTTGGCAAAGATATAGTTTATGGACCGGAGAGTAACATAGGCTACTTTTTATGCCGGAAAAATGCACGGTTCCTGTGGGAACGCGGGTGAAAACCGCGGGCGGAAGCTAGTAGTATAAAAAACTCGTCCTATCACAAATCCCAATGTGATAAACGAAAGTAAGCTGTAAATTATTTTTTTATGCTTTATTTTCTGACAATGCTATTTTTGTTTCAGGTAAGTAACAGAACAACAATACATGTGGAATAGGTACCTCCAGGAAGACAGAAATGCGACTTTATTAGTAAGACAAATAACTGATAGGCGTAAATCCTCTGAATTTTCCCGAAATAACCTTCTTAATCCTTGTCGAATCTTTGTCCTAGAAAAGCTAAAGCTCAAATCTGGCAATGAAACTTATTACCTAAGGCTGAAAGGTCACATTACAATGTATCATGTTGTAGTTCCTTAATTCGCCGCCGACGACACGAATTCGTAGTCGGCACAATAAATGCTATTATGCTACCGACAGAAAACAATACACCCATAGACAATAATCATAATATCCACAATAGACAAAACAATAAGCAAAAACGTATCAAACGATTTATTAGCATGACAATTAACTGTCGGCGTTTTTCCAAAGCCTTGGTGAAAATGATTAGGTACTGCATTGTTTGCGAAACAGTGGCGCCACTATACTGACTTCACACCAATCTGTGGCAACAGTTTACTCATAATTACTATCTACTATTCTGTGGTCTCGGCGCCATTCGCATCCGTTAGTGACGCGCCTGTTGATTCGATTGATGCGCGAGTCATAATAATCGATTTGGAGCTCACAGCCCAACACAATGACATGACTGTGACATGATAAGTGTTGATGCTATGTTTGTAAACTTTAGCTTAATTTGAGAACTGAATAGGAAATAATATATAACATTGTGAATTGTTTAAGTGAGCGTTGCAGCCAGAAGATAACTGAAGCGCCGGCGATTATTGGAATTAAAAATGACTATTTACTAATTACTTGATGAAAAATAACGCAAATATAAAAGTAATAAATGGTGAAAATGTCGTAACAAAAAGCGAATAAATTCATAAAAAACGAGACAACCGGCGGCGCCTCTTTTAAGTTAATTACAAGGATTACCCATTTATCGATATGACAGCGCGGTTGCAGTCACGCTCGGCTGCTTGTCGCCTGCCGACCCCATTCCACGGTAGCGAAGCGGCGCGGCGCCTGTCGCCGATCAACGATTAGCGTGATTCCACGCCCATCACTATTGTCTTATTCACTCGCCGTCATAATTGTTTCTCTCCATTAGCCGCAATCTTTTTTTTTTCGTCCCCGTTATGCACATTGCGGTCTGATTTTATGAACGAGATGACAAACGGCTCGC
Organism: Crocallis elinguaria; assembly: GCA_907269065.1. Taxonomy (NCBI): domain Eukaryota; kingdom Metazoa; phylum Arthropoda; class Insecta; order Lepidoptera; family Geometridae; genus Crocallis; species Crocallis elinguaria. The sequence goes on along the minus strand of OU026070.1, from coordinate 3,447,032 downwards.
TGCAATTTACTTTATAAATTGTCGCGTTGTCTGATGAACTTTATAACTGGCCCTGTCATGCGTGTCGGTGCAGTGGCGACGCATTAATCATCACAGTTTTATTTCACAGCTTGTGTTACACAGTACACTCCTATATCTGTAATTGTTCTTTGGCGCCACTGCTCTTTGGCCGTCTGCCACTGTTTTCCCGCAATTAATTACGAAATCTAAATCGACGACGAATGCAATAAAACTGGCACGCTAATCTTTCGGTGCATCAAAACCGTAGCGGAAATGCAGAGGTGAAAATTATCGGTCCAAGCGTTAATACACAAATTTGTTTTGGATCTGAGCCATTACTCGCGCAAGTCGTGCATGTATTAGCGCTGTTTTGAAATATTTAAGAAACTGTTTACAATAATTTCTGGAACGGCTAAATCACTAAGCAGATACGTGCAGTTACGAATAAAATATTACTTCGTGGTATTGCAGCGCGTTGCGTTTGAAAAGTTCAGAGTTATGAGTACATTTAATGGCGGTTATTAAAGTATCGATAAAAAGTTCAGTCATCGCGTCGCGCGGTGCGGCGGGTCGTGACTCGTTTTATATGCACTTGGCTCTACGCCACCGGTGACCTCATTGCTCGCCCGTTTTTGGCGCCACTGTCGCTTCGAACGATTGCTATCGCATCGATGACATGCCAAAACGCGATCTCTAAGATCTTTATCGATGTCTATTTGCGCGTCCTCAGACAGCACTTCACTAGCTATGATATTTTATGATAATTAATTTCTGCGTACAAGCACTTCGAAGTTTATTTAAATATTTATTTACTAGGTTTTGCCCGCGTTCCCACAGGAATTGTGAACTATAAAAAGAATTGATTGACATCATAAAAAAAATGGAGTCAACATCCCTATTGCGAAATTTTGTGTGCATGTGGATGTTTGTTATCCGTAACTAATACACCGATTTTAATGAAATTCGGAATGTACATAGTTTAGATTCTGAAATAACACAGGATATAAATACAGAATTTAGAAGAAGATATAAAGATAAAAACCACGCCGGCGAAGCCCCGGGCGGAAGCTAGTTTATTTCTAATTGCGCTACTACGTACACCGCTATTGCAACTAAAAAATTATGCCACAGGCAATAAATAGCCAGCAAATACCTAAATGTCGTACAATTTGAACTGAAAGCCCAGTCGTAAATCCATCCATTCGAGTGTCACCCGACCGCGGCTAATGTGTTCGGTTGTGATTGCAACACCGTCGTCTAAGTACAGCTTGTGGGCACAATAGCCTCGAGTACTTAGCTTTGACATGGTAAAGTTAAACAGAAGAAGAGAGAACAGTTAAACAAAAGAAGAGAACATGATCACGTTATACGTGCCACAGCGCTTGCAACAGTGCCGAAATATCGGAAACGCAAATCGAATATTAGCTTGGGCTTCTTCAAGTAGCGACTAAAAAATATCCCAACGAGTCACAGTGCGACTCGATTGTTGTGACTCGTTGGGAACACACACACACACACAAACACACGCACACTAACTACATCACACACATATACTCACAATTTTTACCAATCTTTACCAAGCAAATATGAATGTGTATTATTACTATTTTATGCTAAATTGTACTCAGGGGCCTGTTTCATAAAAAATATTAGTCTAATATTATGAGCTTTTTTTTCTTTTTTCCATACAAAATATGAGGCTAATACTCATAATATTAGACTAATATTTTTTATGAAATAGGCCCTGAAGGGATAATCAGAAACTACAACACAAGCTTTGCTTAGTGTAGGTTCTGTACCATATTGATTTGTGTAATTCAAGCCTACAAGTGTTAAAAATATTGTGATTATTTTAATAAGTCTAACAAATGTGCTAGGTTTCTTTTGAATAAAGAATTATTATTATTATAAAGGCAAGCGTTGATACTTCATCACGACTCGCGAGGTAGATGCGGAGTGGTCAAACGTAGGCCGTTTATTTGGAAAAAAATAAACGATAAACTTGATGATTCGGTCTATCAAAACTCAAGTCAATTTTCTTATTAAACAAGTTATTTTCAAGCAACGCCGCCGCTTCGTTTACTTAACTCGAGTAAAGTTCACCTGGCCTATCGAAACACGAGTTATTACGGAATAAATAATAGTAGTATTATTACCTCATTTCCATTTTAAAGCTTAAACACACTGAATTGTTTTATTATTGCATATTATACTGGTTATATCAACATGTTCATTAGGGCGGACGCACAAGAGCGGCCCAATTAGGTGCATGTGAAGGTTGTGAAGTTGTTTTTATGGCGCTTTCTTTATGTCCATTTGGTCTGGCCCTTTAATTGACTTATATCTTGCGCGCTAGAGGGCCGCTAACGGTTGTTTAAAATTGAAATTACGTGCTGATTACCAGCTCTATGGCTTTACAGTGAAATTACTGAGCTTATGAGATTTAGTACCTAATGTCTCAGGGTAACGCGCAGGCCTTTGTGTTGCAAAGTTCTGAGTGGCACTGCAATTGTTATGGGCCGGCGTTATGCTTACCATCAGGCAAACGACCAGCTCGTTCCGTTACCAACAAATAACATAAAAAACCTTCGAATTTCATCATCAGTTCTTGGGTAAATTGACAATTGGACAAATATGAGGTAGTTCTCATTCAGATTTAATAAGTTCGGAAAAATATATTTTTCAAGACAAGCTTTTATAGAAGACGTAATTGGTACTGGGATCCTGTGGCCACCTTCCGTATCCATCATCAGGACCCTGGACACCATCCAGAAAATACATCTTGCATCAAGCACCCAATTGATAAATAGTTCTCAACGTATCAATAACATCTGTTTTCGTACATCAAAAAAAAACTATAAAGGTAGGTACTTATAATGGTCACCTAGTTTCAATATGAGAACGTGCCATGACCATGCGTCACAGTCTAATCAAGCTTAAAGCATTGTCAGAAGGTAATTAATATCCATCGATCATCGATGGGCGGCATCGTCGTTATAAATACTCTTCATTTGATATTAATGGTCCAATCGTATAAAATTGTATCTGCCCTCGGCTATTCTACCAAAGATACATTTACGTACGGCACCCACACGCAATTTATTAACCTGTATGTATTGTTAACATACTTACTTTAATTATAGTATCAAAGCTCTGCTTAAAAGCGGTGTTAATTTTGTTTTATCGCTGTTCTACACGCTCTTTGGAATCAGAACGAAATACCTCGGATGATTACTTGACTGAGTCAGTTTATAATCAATTGATATTTCTAATTAAAAAAGCATTTATTGTACACCGGTCAGAATGAAAATTATACACACAGAAGCAACATTAGACACATGATAAACAGGTACAACTCGACCGCACCTTTACTTAAAATCGGGACATTAAATTGCACACAAATCCAATCCAAATCTCGTTCCACGCGTCGTGATTTGGAGTGGAACGAGCACTCAGACGCACGGCCACTCCATTCCGAGCGCGCCGTTGTATCGTTCCATTTTTCGGTCATTCTGCGTCTCGAGTACTGCCAACTGAGTGCGAAATGGACTGTCGTATCGGCCACCAACGATGATTTGAAACGTTGATTTCTAGTAATATTATTATCACTCCACGTAACCCATCTCAGTATCCCCACACACGGTCGGTTTTTGGAACGTTAGATTGGAGTGCTCGTGTATATGTGAGCTCTTAGCGTGTTCCACACTGCATCAGGCGAACTACCTCCAAACGCTATCCAATGCAACGTAAAAAAGTATCATTACCAATTTCTCAGGCTTATTATTATAGAACTATTACAAACCCCGTTATGTTTTTATTCGGCCTTCATAGGTAAACCAAGTACATCCTAGCAAAACATTTGCAATTCGATACGCTCTTTGCAATTTAATAGTCCCGCATATCATCTTTCTCTTCATTTCATATTCATAAAAACATTTTTTTTTTTCGAGATTTGCATGAGATCAAGACCAATTAGCATGAGCTTTTAACAGTTAGGTATTAGCAATTCATATTTTAGAATATTCTCATCGTTTTTTTAAATAAATTATTCTATATTATAAATTATTCTTTGGTTTGATAGTTGACTTGATTGCTCGCCAAACTGGATTTTAACTGGTATTATTTGGTATAACAATTTTATATTTTTGTTTTGCTTGAAATGTAATATCTACTGGAAAAACTTGATTAGCAGACGGCGTTCCTCTCTGGCTATTTGCTCCATGGCTGTACCATGTCGTACGGATCCCGGCAAAGAACTGCCAGGGATTATGCGAGAATAAAATGTTTGGGCCGTAATAACTACATTCATATCTTATAGCTTACTTCAACACAATTCTAGTTGCATCATAAGGAAACCTACATGAAGAAGAAGAATAAACTTGAAGCCCAATTGTGACATTACATTAGCAGCCTCTTACGCTCCCACTGCTGGGATACCGGCCTTCTCTCAGAGAGAGAGGTGTGGGCCATAAACCACCACGCGGGCCCAGTGCGGCTTGGTGGATGTCACATGTTCTCGAATTTTGCGGTTCTTGAACATGCCGGTTTCCTCACGATATTTTCCTTCACCGTTTTAGAGCGAGTGTGAATAATCCGCACATAGCTTGATATAAAAGTCATTGGTGCGGGTCGAGTCGAGATTCGAACAAAATGGTGCGTCGGGTTGAAAGTCGCACAAGTTCCCGCTCGGCCACACTCTCTTTTTAGTCTCGCTCAATAGTGTCATTATCATTACGCTACTGAGCGAGACTACAGCTGTCGTAACACAATGGTGCTCGGTGTAATTTCAACTTACTATACTAAAGTGTGTAAAAAGTATTAGTCAGGATAAAGTAAATTCAAATACGTATTTGAATAGCCCTACAAACAACTGTCATTATTTATTATTATACATGCACTCTATAGAGAAACCCTTCCCTATTTTCAGCCCTAATATTAAAATAATCGTTGTGTCCGAACATATGTCTCGCATTAAATTATCATTTCTCGACTAGAAATTATGAAACCGACATCCGTCGATTATAATACAATTTGATTTACAAAATTGGTCAAACGCGAATGCAGGTAAAAAAGGTCTCAAATTGGTTCAAATTGATCTATTTTGGGACTCAAATCGCTTGATATATCGTCGTTCTAAATCAAAATCAAAATATTCACACAAGACAAAGTACTTTCAAAGTTTCTAACTATAGTGTGTTAACTATAGTTTGTTAGTGGGAGGACTAACTCTTCTGCGAGTGTCCGTCTGGGTTGTTACCACCGCTTTGCTCGTGAAGTCTACCGCCAAGCAATAATGTGCAAGCATTACTGTGTTCCGGTTTGATGAGCAGAGTAGCCAGTGAAATTACTGGGCTTATGAGACTTAATACCTAATGTCTCAGGGTAACGAGCGCACTGCAGTGCCGCACAGGCCTTTGTGTTTCAATGTTCTGGGTGGCACTGCAATTGTTATGGGCTGGCGTTATGCTTACCATCAGGCAAACGACCAGCTCGTCTCGTTACCAAATAACATAAAAAAAAGTATTTGGAATATATTTTTATGTATACTATACAACAAATACATATAACTAAAGTAGAAAAAACAAGAGTGCATTTTATCAAATCAAATCAAATGTATTTATTTGCATAAATATGGGTGATGATAATAACATTGATGTAAGGTAGGTACATACATTTCAGAGCGTCATACTTATACCGTTAGGTGTGCAAATATTATTTCATCTTATTAATTAGATAGGTAGGTTTTAGGGATTTAGGGATTTAGGGACTAAATCCCTAAAACCTACCTATCTAATTAATAAGATGAAATAATATTTGCACACCTAACGGTATAAGTATGACGCTCTGAAATGTATGTACCTACCTTACATCAATGTTATTATCATCACCCATATTTATGCAAATAAATACATTAAATTAAATTTACGTAGGTAGTTGTACAGATCGGTGTCATCATTAAAATTATAGAAATAGTCATATCCATAACACCGAAAACCCAAATCGATCATAATTCAATATTTATACCTATACAATTTTTATACCTGTATACATAATCCAAAAAGCTATCGCTATTACTTGCTGGAGTATCCCTGCAATCTTCTCCAGGCGGAGTATCAAGCTATCAGTCTTGCTCGTTTGAGGACCCTGCCCGTTAGTCACTTCAGCCATCAGCAGACTAACTGCCACAAAACGAAAAATCCTACAACGTATTTTCTAATTTATATAATTCCTAGTTACGCGACGATGTGAAAACACGAATGACGGATGGCCAACGTTTAATGTCAATTAGCTGAGCTTTGCGAGGGAATTGCATGTTTTCCTATAAATTATAGCTGATTAGATAAATTAGCGCTAAATCGAACTCTATTACAGGGACATAAGACAGTAAGTAGTGTGGAGTTGGTTGGCTAAAATTTTAATTGCTACTGATTCCGAAGTTGGTTTTGCTTCTATCGAATCCTACTGTAATTATCAATGCAAATTTTTCTAATTTTGTTTTTTTTGTCCACGCCGACAGTGAAACGGATTTAACTAAAATTTTAAATAGACATAGGTACTATTCGATTAACACGCAAGATATTTTTAGCCCAAAAATGAACAATTGCTACCGGGAAAACTGGTAATGTCGTCAGATTCACGAGAAGCTACTTAGGGTCTTACCACAAAAAATTAAACACACGTTAATCCTGTGTTAAACAGGGTTTGACTTCTAAACACGCCTTAGTCACGCGATCAAATATGAGCAACCACAAATCCTGATTTAAGTAGTGTCTAACCGTTGTCTAACACAATTCTGTTGTGACATTTCTAATAATTTTTCACGTTTATCTTTAGACGCTGTCTATAGCTAAACAGGCAACTATTAAATTTTTTTTTGTGGTAGCACTGTTATAGTTTATAATCTAGAAAAGTAAAACTTAGTTCGAACTGCTACAAAGTAAGAAGTTGCTTTACGCGATAAATAGAAGTTATTTAACTTCTTTTAAGGACCTATGTAACAACGATTAATTTTTTATACTCAATTTATTAATTTATTCGTTTAGAATTCTTAGCTATAAATATACAGGTGAGGTTGTAAATTACAACAATGTATCAGTAAATATAGACGAAGAGAAACTAGAAAAAACTATGATCACGCAACGAAAACGCACGCAATCATCGAAATATTCGATGCCCTCCAATTAGAGAGCTAAGCGAAATCATGCTTAGATCCTCTGCAATCGAGAACTAAAACGTCGTAACCCGACATTTTAAAATCACAATGACGGAGTTTTGGCGGTAATGCGAAAATGTGCTGTTGTTGATTTTGTGTTATTTACTAAAACCTATGTTTTATCGAGTGTTAATGTGTAATAATGGTGGATTATTAACCATTAAGTGTTCGTAAACGTGCATAAGTGAAAGGCAAATGGTACAAAGACGAAAAACGTGTATTTTATAAATACACGTTTTTATAAATAACAATGACGTTTAGAGTATATGTAGCAATATTTAAAAACCACGTAACTCCAATAATGCCAAAGTGCACATATTACGTTTTAAAAGTTGTTCTAATACGACACAAGATTAATGAAGAGACGTAACTGCAATAAAACTAAAGAACACTTATAACGTTTTCGAATAATGTAGTTCTAAAAGGATGCAAGTCCGATTGAAAATTGTTTTAACTTTTTTTTAAAAGTGCTAAGGTTTGTTCTGGTCGAGATCCCGCGAACTGCAATGGGCGGCTACCCTATAATCAGCCCCTCTGTAACCTCTTTGGGAGCGGTGCACGGTGATTATAGGAAGAATTTTACGGCTTCTTCGTTAGTCCGTCAAATCATAGGTCCGCACAGTTAATAGCTTAGAAGACGGGTATGTGAAACAATTACGTGTCATTTCCGAGTTCTTTAAAATTATAACTTGAGGCGTTGCGTTTTTAGAGGTAATTGGCTGTGAACTAAACAAAAGGATGTACAGAAACCTTTAGGTAATAATTGATGTTTAAGAAAGATACAAGCCACTTCAACCTTTTTTTAAAGGACTGCTGTTTGTCTATGGACCTTTACAGCGTCACCGCACAGGTGAGGGCAAGGAACTTATAGATTGGGTATAAGTTCCTTGGGTGAGGGAGGGTAAACGTAGTGATTATACTCTCTTTGGTCCGTTTCTTGAAAAATGAGACGTCTTCAAGTTGCGAGCAAGTAAATAGATATCTTCTAAGCAAGCATGCTTTTTCGACAGCACCGCTGCTTACTAGAAGGTGCTAGTGGACTAACATTTCTACGAGTAGTATACAGTATAAAAAACAAATCTGATAAGAACGAGAGTGCAAGAATAGAGATATTCACTGAACCGAATTTATACCAGTATGACGCTGTCTTACAACTTAAAGAAAAAAATATCCAGAAGAAAAAATTTCACCTCTCGGAAAAATAAAATACCGCAGATAAAATCATCATCCTTACAAAAATGCAAATTCAATTTTGCACCATTTTCTTCTTTTTAACCGACTTTCAGTTGTTATAATAGGTAGATGCAGTTCAGTAAATTACCCTTATATACTCTTTGAAATTACCGTCAGGTGTGGCGCCGAGCCGTGTCTAGAGCAGTCTAGACTATCACCTGCCTCAGTTTAATATAGGTAGTTTAATCCGTCGTGAAACGATGCGTAAATAAATGCATAGGTAATTGAGTATTCGAGTGGGTATGCCAGCTTGCGTTCTTTTAATGATTCTATATCGGGCCGATCTTTTACATCCTGCTGATAGCTTTGGGAAGCTTTAAACCGTTCGTTTTATGATGATTAGCGCTTTTAAGAGTAATTAATCAATCTCTACCTACTCTCTAGTGGTACCTGTGCTTGATTAATTCACTTACCGAGTAACTATAGTCCACAATTTTATTTCCAATTGCGTTGGTTATTCAATTTTCAAATACTACTATAATTATTTTGGTTTCAAATAGGTAACCTGTACCTACTTAATTAGCGCATGCTATGCAATGTATCGGAAACGCACTCGTGTGTTAGAGTTATGGGTTCGATTCTCTCAACGGCATAATTATTTGTGGAAAAAGGACAAGTATTTGCAACAAGTGCCTATTATATCATAGTGTCACAGTTTTGTTAGTGGTAGGACTAAATCTTCTGCGAGTGTCCGTCTGGATTGGTACCACCGCTTTGCTCGTGAAGTCTGCCGCCAAGCAGTAATGTGCAAGCATTACTGTGTTCCGGTTTGATGAGCAGAGTAGCCAGTGAAATTAATGAGCTTATGAGACTTAATACGTAATGTCACAGGGTAACGAGCGCACTGCAGTGCCGCGCAGGCCTATGTGTTTCAATGTTCTGGGTGGCACTGCAATTGTTATGGGCCGGCGTTATGCTTACCATCAGGCAAACGACCAGCTTGTCGCGTTACCAAAAAAAAAGTTAATTAAATTTTCAACTTCAGGGTTCCTATGGTTTTTTCACTGGTACTGGTGCTCACTGGTTCTCAACGGTTCTGTAGCCTGTAGGGGTTACGAGGCGTGGCTAATGCACAGTTTACTCGTATAGGTAGTAGGTACCCCTACTACTCAATTGAATTTTAAAAATGTACAGTGTAACACGATATTCAGAAACTCGCATTTCAGTCCTTCATTTTAAGTCGGGCGGTGCTAACTGAATAATATGTTATGGCCTTAATTGTATCGTAAAGGTAATTTTATTCAGTCAATTGCCATTGCCGCGGCATGTGTCGTAAAATGGACCTATTACTCCGTGACAGGTTACCAGTTACCACTGGCGGGCGTGTGGAATTTTAAACAGATGATTAATTTTCTATAATACGCTCAGTCGGTCACCCATTTTAGGAGTACATGTATCGGGAAACGAATTTGCCTCTCAGAGCGTTCATGCTAACAAAAAGTTAAGCAAAGTAGTTACATTACTAGAGACGTAATACATTGATATCCGATATCAGTTCATCATAAAGAGTCCCTCCTTCTCCATGAAGTCGGCCAGCCGTTGTCCCCTAGGGTTCCGCTGACCATATCCAAATGGCTCCCTCTCAACTCATCGCCTTTCCTCGTGCCCAGCTTGGCATTGGCCTACTACCCATTACAATGGTGAACTGGGTTTTGGAAGTATGCATGGCCTCGGATATATCCTTATACCGTATTTTCAGGATAAAATTTGGTTTAGCGAGCCATATTAGGGTTCATGCCAGGAAGCAGGCAACGGGGTCACCATTCGTCGTCGGATAAGACGATCATCATCTGAGGCTAACGAGCGAATTGCACTGCCACGCAGGCTTTTATGTAGAGTTCTAGGTGGCATTGCAAATGTTGTGTTTACCATAAGGCAAAAAACCTGCCTACCTCGTTACCTTGTAGTATAATAAAGACAATGGCCACGTCAACCACACCTACCGAGTATTGAGGTAATACAGCTTCCATAGCCATCTCAATTATTTGTTTCATTCCTGCAACTTAACTCGTATTTAGCAGAAAATTACTTGCAATTCCACACAATAAAACGTGCATAATTACCTATTTGGTTCACTGCAGATCCTTATTTCTCAAGAATTGAGCATGACCGCCGACAATAATTTCAGGGCTTCATGCAAGTAAATTACACGCTCTCCGGTAATTTAGCGTCCCAAGAGATAAAAAATTGTTATAAAACAATAATAGCTGCAATGTTGAATGCCATATTAATTGACAGGTGTCTTAAACGGCTGTTATCGATTTGTCGAACTTGGCTCTTTGTTATTTTAGAGTTTTGTTTTTTTAGCTTTTTCCCGCGGTTTTCACCCGCGTTCCCACAGGAACCGTGCATTTTTTCCGGGATAAAAAGTAGCCTATGTTACTCTCCGATCCATATACTATATCTATGCCAAAAATCACGTCGATCCGTTGCTCCGTTACTGCGTGACAGACAGACAAACCAACAACCACACTTTCGCATTTATAATATAAGTATGCATACCTATGGATTGTAAGTGGTAGGTAGCTGCATCCTCTATATCCACATTTATATTGGTCTCGATGTACGATCAACCAATATATTAGACCCATTATTCACGCACACAATCACATAACACAACACATACACAGTTTCTTTTCCATTTTATCCAATAAGCTAATCAAACTTTTTATACACACATATTGGTTTTAAAAGTGAAGGGCGTGTCCGTGTCGTCGACAGGACTCATCCGGCAAATAAATCGGTCCGATAATTTGGCCGACCGGGGCCGATAATTGCCGATTGTACACCGCCAAAGCCAGGCCAAGATTACACAAGATTGCACTACAATTTCCCTTCAGCAAACAGTAGGTCTGCAACTTCAACACTGGCCAGTTTATTTTTACTTGTAAAACAACTTGCGAACTTCGTGATTTGAATTATGATTCGTTTGACGGCGCCGGTAAGTGCTTTGTGGTCGCTTTCACTGCTCTTGCTTTATAAAGATGCCGAATAGTTTTAAACCCTGCAACGTGCCGCAATGGCATAGCGTATTCTATTTCCACGGACTAAAACCTTCTACGGACTAACAAATGAAAAGCGGCTTTCTTCTCTAGGTATTAAAGCTCCTTTTCTGGCCCACTATCACCGACAAAAGCGTTTATTATCCCAACCTACCCGCCTAAAAGGTAAGCTTATAAAGAAGGATCGTAATCGAATGTAAAACAAACCTAAACAAACTCAACGTTCCCGGAAGCAAGCTTATTTGTTTTACATCTAAGTACATAATCTCGGGAGTAGTAATAAACGTTATTTACTTAGTACCTAGTGGAAATGATTCGGGTTGGGAGGCGCCCTGCAGCGCTCGGCCGGACCACACCGCTGGCGATCGGCGACTCTTTGAGACCACGTTTCTCTTGTTAGCGTGGCCCCACTTGAAGAAGTAAGCGATTTTACTAACACTGTAATTTGGAACCGTAGATGTTTTTCAGTTATTTACCAGAGCGATATAATGCGTCTCTTTCACTCCTGGGTACGGATAGCGCTCGGACTAGATGTCTACCAAGCACCACATCAGACGGTACGATATGTGTCAAGCGGTGATCGTCGTTTTTCCATGGTTGGCGCGGGGTCTATTGATGTGATTTGCCCATTGTCTAATGCATGATTGATTCTTATCCATCAATCATGTATTGCGTCTAATGGACCCTTAAAGCGAAAGAACCGACCGCTCTAGCAGCCAAGACCAGTGTCGCGAAAAGTGAGTGAAGAAAAGCACTTTACATTTCGGATGCTGAAAGCCAATCTCGCTCTACCTGCTACGGGGTTAGGACCGGCGCTGTCGGGCAACCCTCAGTATCTTACAACTTGGACCAAACAAGATACATCGTCAGTTCAAATATTAGTGGTAAACGAACGAGAGCTGTTTGTGTCCACTTTCCACCGCGGGTAGGTACCGTGGACGCGCGTTACAGTGAGCGTCCACTTAGCTACGTGAACCAACGTTATGATAGTTGAAACAGGAGCTGTACAAGCAAAAAGTTTTATTTAATGAAATTGTTGTAGTAGTAATTAGGTAGGTGCTCAGAATAATTGGCGGCAGACTTCATCAGCAAAGCGGTGGTACCAACCTAGACGGACACTCGCAGAAGCGTTAGTCCTACCAACAGAGATTCCTATTACCTAGCTAATTACCAAAAAAAAAATCACGCCCGCGTAATAAAAACTGAAAAGAAATTACCATATTATGTCACACTCCCACAATTAATAGGAATCTAATGGCACCTGCACCTTGCTCATGACGTCTGCCACCAAGCAGTAATGTGAGAGCATGTGTGCCGGTTTGATGAGCAGAGTTGCCAGTGAAATTACTGGGCTTATGAGACTTAATACCTAATGTCTCAGGGTAACGAGCGCACTGCAGTGCCGCGCAGGCCTTTGTGTTTCAAAGTCCTGAGTGACACTGCAATTGTTATGGGCCGGCGTTATGCTTACAATCAGGCAAACGACCAGCTCGTCTCGTTACCAAATAGCATAAAAAAAATAGAATTCTTCTGTATCTGTATTTCCTGATTACTACAATTTAGGAGTCTTCAAGAATAGAGTGAACCGGTATCTTCTAGGCAAGCATGCTACATCGTCGACCGCATCGTCGTTTACCATCAGGTGAGATTGCGGTCTAACGCAAACCTATTCAGAATTTAAAAAAAATTAAAAACATTATTGCCGTACCCAGTGTCACTCGGGATCCTAACGATACCCCATACTTACATCCAAACCCGTTAAGGCATGTGGTAAAATAAAACTATTATACCTACATCTGAACCCGGAAAACGTCGCTTTCCTTTATTGAGCAGTCGTGTAAATATTATCTGTAATTGTTTACAAGCCTTATAAAAATTTCTTCAAGTGATAACATCTATACAAATAAATAAAATTGAAGTGTCTGTTTGTAATATCAAAATAACAACTTTTTACCAAATGCATATGAAAGTATATAATACGGTACTTACCTATAACAAAACGACCATTTTAAAAATGTTTGTCTGTCTGTCTGTTTGTCCCGGGTAATCTCCGAAACGGCTAAACCGATTTTGACGGGACTTTCACTGGCAGATAGCTGATGTTACAAGGAGTAACTAAGGATACTTTTATTTTTGAAAAAGAATTAGGGTTCCGCGCAAAAAAAAAACCATGAAATTCAATATCTCCGCGCGGGTGAAACCGCGGGCAGCAGCTAGTCGATAATAAAATGTTGGTGTGCAATAAACATAAATAGATAGGTAGCTAAATAAACGTCTATGAGTAGCCCAAACAAATGGTTTGACAGAACGGCACATCCGGATCTTTGATTATTCAAACGAGCACAAGAATTGGGAACGTAAATGAAATTATTCATAAAAAAAATGTGGAAAGTGGCTATAAAGTGTTAGCCACATATTTTATGGCTGTGGGAAAGTAATAATTTACATTATTGTAAGTTTTTGTAAATTTGATTGCGTAACATTGTTTTCAACGACCTTGCCAATAAAAAAAACCTGTTATTTTATTGCCTAAAGGCCGAATCTGCGTAGCGCAAGCAGTTTGTATTTTGGATATTTGGAATTCGTTTATTCGTCAGTTTTCATTGCAAAATTCTCCAAGAACATCCAACTTTATCAGCTGGTTGGACTATCTTTAAAAAATACTCGTCTGGGAGTGTCCCGTACCACCCTTGCACGTTATGCAGACCGTAGACGCTTATGCAAACGTGCGTTTGCTTGTCAGAATAACAACGATTTTGCGTCAAGCGCGCATTTCGAGTATCACGAAATCCGCGCTTGACGTAAAAGCAAACGTACGTTTACATAAGCGTCTACGCCGCCCCTCACAGCTTGTCTGCCGCCAAGCTGTAACGTGCAAGCATTACTGTATTTTGGTTTGATGAGCAAAGTAATCAGTACCTTAAATCAGGTATATATAGGATATAAGGTACTATTTATTTATTCTGATTACATAAATAGTACCTACCTTATGTCTCAGGGCACAGAATAGATGCCCACAATACAGGGCACAGGGTACAAGTACCTAATGATTAAACAGCGCAATGCAGCGCCGCGCAGGTCTTTAACTATCAAAGTAGTGGTACTGCAATTGTTATGGGCTGGCGCTTTGCTTACCATCAGGCGAACAACCTGCTCGTCTCGTTAACCAATAGTATGAAAAAGAGTACGATAGTGATGATTTTTCGAAAAAAAAAACAACATCGACCTACTTATTTCTAATTTTAACTTATCGAACTGTCAATTTATCGATCGCTATGGTTCGTATGGTACTTGTGCCACCGGTAGCGAGAGTTACGACTCATACTTAGTTAATATAGACAATTTTGAATGTATAGACAAAAAAATAACAGTACTTAATGCAAATAGGCCCCGCTTAAAACTGACACAAATCACGGCAGTAAATAAAAAAGCTGACAACCAATTTTTCAAACCATAAACCACTGGTTAGATTTATTGCGGATGCCTCAAGGTAATTTTATAATATTAAAAATAATGAAATTAGCTGTCGATTGTCAACTTTTAACAAACTATCATAAATAGCGTAACTTGCCTCCATATTTTTAATCGCTGCCTCAAAATTACTTTGACTCGACTCTACCTCACTTTTTAGTACTGTAATAAGTCGACAGTTAAAAGACGCGAGAAAAGTGGTTTTCAGATCATAAGATTACTTTTTTTAAGAACCGTGTTGTTGATCTTACGGCCTTTACAGTGTTATATTATACCGAATAGTTTGAACGTTTGTAGCAGGTTGATTAGGGGTTTGGAGAGAACAAGGCATTGAAGAAACAAAGACAATACTAACACAATACAATACCTACTTTATTATGTCTACGTACATAAATTACAATTATATAATCCTACTAATATTATAAATGCGAAGGTGTGTTTGTTAGTTTGTCCATCTTTCACGCAGTAACGGAACAACGGATCGACGTGATTTTTGGCATAGATGTAGTTTATGGACCAGAGAGTAACAAAGGCTACATTTTATCCCGGAAAGATGCAAGGTTCCTGTGGGAACGGGGGTAAAAACCGCGGGCAGAAACTAGTAAGTCATAAACTCAGAACTCACTTGGAGATAACGCTCAGAGGAAAGATCGATTTATTAATACTGGCATGAAAACATGTGTTTATTTTCGGACGTTGAACCGTCACCTTTACATTCTATTACCATTTTGCATTAGAATTGTATTATGTATTAGAATAATCTATATTTGTCGAAGAATTGTATGTTATATAAGTTGTATTTATTTTAAAACATTCAACGATACTGCTGGGAATACATCATAATAGGTGAGTTTTTCCTAAATAAATGTTTGATTAGAGGCGAATTCAAATCAACTAAACGCTGTGTTTTATTCTACACAATTCATACTAATGCCTGTTGGTTGGAATGGAAAACAATTATATTGATGTAGCTTGGATTTTGTAGCAAAATCCAAGCTACATCAATATAATTTAGCCACACTTTTTAAACACCATAGACTTTTTCTGAACTCGGGAAAATGCTCGTAGTCTTCCACAGCCCCGAGGACGCTTGTCCCGTGAGAGTTGGGACGCTAATACCTATTGCAGACCGTAGACGCTTATGCAAACTTGCGTTTGCTTGTCAGAATAACAACGCTTTTGCATCAAGCGCGGATTTCGAGTATCTCGTAATCGACGCTTGATGCAAAAGCGTTGTTATTTTGACAAGCTAACGCACGTTTGCATAAGCGTCTACGGTCTGGATATAGCGAAGCCTCCTTCTGAGCGTATGTCTAGAGTTCGAATAACAATAACTTTTTTCTATCTCCACTTGTACCTACAAAGTTTAATTTCGATACAACAATTAGAAGTAGGTTAAAATTGACTCACAAGATTTGATTATATGTTAGTTACAACTTACAACTAACACTGTAACACTACAACTTTACAAGTGAAGGTAATAAAAAATAAATGTATGTATGTTAAAGACACCTAGAGGTGCATACAAAATCTGCAAAAAAGACTACGCACTTAGCACGCGCTCGATTCGTAGTCATAGTCATTAACTTTAAGTTTTTCATGAGCATAATATCAGTTATAAAAAGTAATGATAGTAATTTTATCAGGCTGCTAATCTTTCATTCCGTTACTTCTAAGATTCTGCGATGCGATATTGGGATTAAAAAAGGAAGAATTGTTTTTGCTACAAAATGCACACGTTTTTGTTTTGGTATTACGATAAAAACAGGTCTACGCGTCCATAAATTAATATCAAAATACCATTTTGAATAACCTCGATGTTTTGATCAAGTTGCATTGATCATGGCCAGGAGAAGACAGATGGACTTGATCGAAACGTCAACGTTAGTCAAAATAATATATTGAAACTAATTTGTGCTCGAATAGACTCGTTTTGTCCTAATAGCATGGACATTATGTTTGTTTATTATGGACGCGTGTTCTACCTACAACTACAACTTCTTTTTCATATTCTTGTTCGAGTGCCCTGAACACAATGCCCCCCGGAGGGTAAGTACCCTAAATATTTGTGTTAGCCAATTTTTATCAAAGGAAACATATCTTTATTTTTATAAATAAGAATAACTGCATTCAAAGATTTCTTAATTGTCCCTTTCGATCGGTATCATAAAAATACAGAATGTTTATTTCCTACATTTGGCGGGTTCGATTCTCTGGCAGGTGACTTTTAAGACATCTTTGAATGCAGTTATTTTTATTTCTAAAAATAAAAAAAATGTTTCCTTTGAGTAAAATTTGCTAACACAAATATTTAGGGTACTTTCCCTCCTACTCTACTTTCCCGTTGCCTAACTCCATTCTGTTGTGATGTTTCCGATCATTTTAGTCGTTTATCTTTAGACACTGCCTAGCTAAACAGGCGTCTAAAGGTTTATTACTACGACGTATATAGTAGCAAAATAGCTAAGAGCCATTTGAAATAAGGTCAGTGACACTTCTGCATTTTAAAACTAGAATGGTCCGAATAAATCTTTACCTACAACCACAACATTGCGTAACTCCCAAAGACTAATTAGTATTCAGTCATCGACAGAATCGAAAACAAATTAATTAAAGAACGTCTCCATCAAGCAATGCCGGCGGCGTTCTTAAAGGAGGTTAATTAATAATTTAATACTGATTATACGATAGGCTATTGATAGGCAGATTTATAGAGGCACTAAAGTTCAATCTATTTCTGCTGTTGCCCTCTTCCAATTCTCCTCTTTGGATGCATTTTACTCGAGTCGTAAACATTTTACAACGTATCGATCTTACGTTTAATTATGTATTATCAAACGATTTCTGATCAAACAATTTGTTTTGTTTCTAATATTTTAGGTTTCCTGTCAATGCATCGAATGATTACGATCTAGTTTTCCTTGTGAGTGGTTGTTAAAAAATTAAAAATTCAAATGGAATAATTTTAAATTTCGAATGTCACGGCGTTCACACGTATCTGTTGTCTAGAACATTATATAGTATAAATTACGTAATGTTTATGTAAATGATATAATATATTTCAAAAAAAGAAATATCAAATTAGTTAATTGATATTGGAAGAGATTATGATCTTATTTTTCCTTATTTAATACTCCTGCTCTATTTTGGATATAAGTATATTTCGTTGTTTAAAATGTAAATTATGCAATCTTAATCTATAATCTGATTGGTTTATTTCCATATGTCACCAACCGCATTATTTTTCGAATAATCATGTAAACCGTAAATAAGTTCTTGTTTACTCGAAGAATCCAACATATCACACACTTCATATACTTACACTGGCATTGTATTATATATTTGTATATTTTGTTAAGTCACAATAAAGATCTTATGAAACTGAATTGAGTCTGGTAAAGCGCTCAGCACACTTGTTTCCAGTTGCTAAGCTGTTAACTCGCAACTAGCTGTTTTTATACGATTTTCATATAATTTTGAGCAATTGCGCACACAAAGCAATTCTAGTTGCGAGGTTCGGCTATTGGCAACCGTTAATGAAACTTTGTAAAAACAGCTACTTGCGGTTGCCGAGTGCCGCAACGTGAACTGAGCGCCTAAGCATAAGACCGCCCAATTTTTTTACCATTTATTAAATAAAGTCTTTTGTTTTTAGTACAATTTCGTGTTTCACTTCATTATGAAAAAAGTTACATCTCATTATTTGGAAATATAAGATTTATTTTACTATCAGAACACTAAATATACAGAAGAAAAAGAGTAAGGTATATTGTAGCTAACTGTTCCACTTCCAACGCTCTAATGTTACGTCCGTAGACAAATCGAACTATCACAACGGGAGTTACGGGCCCCTACTACGAAAATGAACAATCAACTCGAAAGTCACAACTGTGCCTTCACAAAAAAATTTCGGGGCGATTTAGGAAGCAAAGGTTGCGAACCAATTTAGAAAAAAATGTGTAACGAAAATATATAGTCAGATATAGCTAGTTTTCTGCTGAGAAACGCGGAAAAGTTTCACCGCTAGTTTTAATAAACTTAATGCGTATTTAGCAGCTAAATAGCTTCATTTAAAAGGTTTTTTTAGCAAAATCAGATGAGCTTCTGGAACTGGAAAAAATATATGTCATTATTCATCATATTACTGATAATCTTGTTGTAATGAAAACAAGTTTGTAACAAATTTACTCGATAAGAAAACTGACAAAGTTACCTCTAAAAATAAGTTTGAAATTAAATAACTCTGTTATTTATAAATGTATATCGAAAAAATTAACAATACTTGCGTATTATATAATGACAAAAAACTTAGTTGTGGTACATTTTCGATTAGGCATATAATTATGAAGTAATCACGCTTTTTTTGGATTTTCACTCAATTTTTACGCGCGCGCGATCTTTTTTCTCTTTTACAGCAATGCAAACCGACAGTATGTGTAAAGAGGAAATGATAAATGTCATTGACTCGGGATAGCGCCTTAACACCAATCGCTGGAACAAATGACCCGTCATTTCGCAATCCACAGATAGCAGAACAATTTAAATGTACACAGCTTACCCACTTGATTCGTCCCATTTGATTGATACGCTGTTGGCGACATTACCATACGGGCTCGCGCTGCAAATATACGATGTCAAGTGGGCTTACACGAGTGGAATAACAATTCTCGCGGCTTATGCGCGCTGATTCATTCGGTTGCTATGCCCTGGTGATGAAATGGCTTGTCTAGTTTGTGTACTTGTTAACAGGTTGTTTTTATTATACAAGCCTTTCACTCTAAGGCGCCGGCGGCGCGGTGCAGCTGCTGCGTTGTCTTCCGTGAAAACTGTGTCTTCCTGAACTTAAAGTACTATGTATGCGTATTGACATGTTTAGTAGTTTTATGTTAAGTCACTAAGTGTGTCATTGCCTTTTTACACGACTGCACAAAAAAGGAGTATATATGTGTTCTGGTTTCATGTATGTACTTATGTATGTATGTGAGTTTCTTTATTCCACCTTAACATGTAAATGCCTGAACAGATTAGGTTTTGTGGGTATCGTTAGAATCCTTACGTCATCCCAAGTGACACTGGCTAGGGCAGTCGTGTTTTAAAAAGTACTCAATCAGTCAGTTACAATGACTTGTTAACTAAGTAGCTTTTTAAGTTCATTGTTATCCATCGCTTTTCAAAATACGTTCGTATGTACATCATCTACACAATGAGCTCGTTCGACGCTTAACTTATTTTGACTTCAAATAGGTCCTAAATCTTGATACGGTCTACTATATCACACCCAAATGTCACTGATAGTCAGTAATTCAACATCAGCCTGAAAAAAGTCCACTACTGACCAATGGCCTCCCTCAAGAAGGGTGATTTTACCATAATTAACCACACTTGGCGTCTTAGTGATCACAGTAGATTAAACATGATATTGACCGAGGAGATTGCTGTTGCTCATTCCCTGGATATTCTCTTACGGCACCCATGAGAAGAGACGGGGTTCTATTCTTAAGGCGGTGATCCATTTGCGAGCAAATCCGCCGGTACGCCAACGAACTCGCGAGCCAACGGTTTAAGTCGCCAATGGAGCTTAAAAGTCTGCGGACTTAAAAACCGGCGGATTTGCTCGCTGGCTATGCATGATTGAAATTCTAAGGCCGCGTGCAAAAAACTAGAGACTAGATGAGAGTAGACTGTTTGGTACGCAGTACGCTAATGGATCACGAACGCAGTCGACGAGCCAACGAAGCAGTGGTTTATTTCGTTAGCTCGCCGGCTCGCCAATGGATCACCCGCTTTAATTACACCGCCATGCAATCGAGTAATTGGTGAGAACTCATAGTACGACCGCCGATTCCGCGCGTCCACACCGACCGCATTCCAACTTCTTTCGCTGCTCTGACGGCCATCGGCGAGAAATTCTATAAGTGCATTCCGCTCGGGAAAAAACATCAGATAATAACATACGTTACGACACAGTTTATTCATACGACACTTAGACGTGGCGGTGGCAACGACCCTAGAGAGAGTAAGATAAGAGGAAAGAAACTGTTCGCGTTATTAAATCCTTCTCTATCTTTAGACTACTCAACCATATATTATTTCGTTAGTGGTAGGACTAACTCTTCTGCGAGTGTCCGTCTGGGTTGTTACCACCGCTTTGCTTGTGAAGTCTGCCGCTAAGCAGTACTGTGCAAGCATTACTGTGTTCCGGTTTGATGAGCAGAGTAGCCAGTGAAATTACTGGGCTTGTGAGACTTAATACGTAATGTCACAGGGTAACGAGCGTACTGCAGTGCCGCGCAGGCCTTTGTGTTTCAAAGTTCTGGGTGGCACTGCCATTGTTAGGGGCCGGCGTAATGCTTACCATCAGGCAAACGACCAGCTCGTCTCGTTACCAAATAGCATACATTTTTTATCTATCTACAATAAGTCTACGTCATAATATTTATCAACCTTTTAATGATCCTTGTGTTGATTCTACCAGATCCCATATATGTTTTAGTGTAAACTATATTTTAGTGTGATCAAAACAAGCTACGTGGGAAACGCAAGTTGGAGAGGATTTTTGTGAATATTTAAGTTACAATATTGGTCTTGTTTTCGAAAAAAAAAATTCAAGTTTCAAGCTCCAATATGTATATTAAAGTCACCAAAATAACCAAACGGAAAATATGTAGTATATCTAGACAGGTTTATTATCTCAACAGATAATCTAAGGCGTAATATATACGTTCTAGCTTCTGCCCGCGGTTTTCACCCACGTTCCCACAGGAACCGTGCATTTTTCCGGGATTAAAAGTAGCCTATGTCACTCTCCGGTCCATAAACTATATTTATGCTAAAAATCACGTCGATCTGTTGCTCCGTTACTGCGTAAAAGAAGGACAAACCAACAAACACTAATATTAGTAGGGATAGTAGCCATGTAGCACGCTAAAGAAATTAAAAAACGGATATTCGTTACATCCTAATATAAAAAAACGTTTGCGATTGAAGATTAGGTAGAGAAGAAGGCCGTTCAATCGATGCATCAACTGTTTTGATATTATTGAAAATCACGATTGATTGAGCTTTTTAGGTTCCCCAAAAGCCACATAATATTACGCGCGGGTTTTCCAGTACCTAACTAATTTAACATGCATTGCTAGTAGCCATTAGGTAACCTAAGTTGGTGTAGCGTTGATTTGAATACGTGCTTAGAGTCAGGCGCTTACGCAATACATCTATTTGTAGCTTACTAATCGTACTTAGCTTGTCTGTCCTTGCTTTGTGGGATCACACATGGTGTGGTGCAAACCGCAGTCGTGTGGAAGTCCTTCGAGAGAGCACTGCAAAGTCCGTCTACCTATAGCGCTACGGCCGTGACAGCTGTCACGTGTGATACTAAGAGCCCACATACACGAGCACTCCAATCCAACGTTCCAAAAACCGCCCCTGTGTGAGGAAATTCAGATGAATCTTTATCCATAGAAATATTAGAAATCCAAACGTTCCAAATCCAACTATACCTATGCCAAAAATCACGTCGATTCGTTTCTCCGTTGCTGCGTGAAAGAAGGACAAGGCAGCTGACCAACAAACCTACAAACAACTTCTTCGTATTTATTTTAGTAATATTCGTACGGATGTACATAGACCGCCACTTGTTGCTGACCACTCTTGGCATGTGCAAGACACTCATATTAGAGTACGTATATACTTACTCAAAATGATCCTAGACCCTTTACGTTAACAGCCGGTCCACAGCCAGTTTCTACGTACGTACCTACTCAAAATGATCCTAAACCCTTTACGTGAACAGCCGGCACACAGCCAGTTTTTACGTACGTACCTACTCAAAATGATCCTAGGCCCTTTACGTGAACAGCCGGCCCACAGCCAGTTTTTACGTACGTACCTACTCAAAATGATCCTAGACCCTTTGCGTGAACAGCCGGCCCACAGCCAGTTTTTACGTACGTACCTACTCAAAATGATCCTAGACCCTTTACGTGAATAGCCGGTCCACAGCCAGTTTTTACGTCTGCTTTGCCAGTAAGTTCTGTTTGTTATCTCTTTCAGATTCTTGGGGACATGTTTGTCAGCCTAGAACAGTTGCGTTGCACTTTTGGTTTGTTTAAGTTTCTATTAACAAAACCACTTACCTATGCTACTATAAAGATTCCCACGCGCTGTCTGCGCTCTTTAAACATTTTGCTACACATCACAACACACGTCCATGAACCCGACTCTTGCAGGTGTTCAACATTTCACACTTTCAACTTGAAATGTTGCAACACCCAAACTTAACATGTCAACTTACCACCTATGTCGCTAAACGTGTCTCTTCAATGTTTACCCAGCGACTGTCACAGCCATGTTGTCACTACACCAATGTTTACATACCAAATTGAAATTGTAAATAAACCGATAAAGGGCTAAATTGTTTACGCAATGCACGCGCCTCGAACTACTGTTTGATTGAGTGCCCTTTACGACGCGACAATCATTCTATTGAACTCTAAAACGGCCGGCATTGTGGTATGACATTAATGTCGCCTACACAATCGAAAGGGTATATCTGAAGGATCAATAAAAAAAGATCAGATCAGATAGTCGAGGCTTTAGAGTTTGAGGCCTTTGTTGGCTAACGAGGCGTTGAATACGGCCAACAGGTGGCGTAAAATACAGTCGTTCTGTGTTTTGTTTCGTTTTGCAGTTCGACGAACGGACATTATTCAAATTGTATTCGAAGCGTGAAAGCTCTATAACCTCCGCGTCTATACGTGGACCGACTGATAATGTTATTTAGATAGATGACATCCTTAAATCGTGGTAATAAGAGCTGGGGACGTTAGATCCGTGTACGTTCTTGAAATAGAGCCGATATGCAGCGGGAGGGATAGAGCAAGTACGAGGTACATTTGTAATGAAGTTTTCTTACCTTATCTTACTCTTGGTATTCTTACCTTAGATTCATTCTCATCTAGACTGATCCACGTTCCACTCACAAGAGACGGCAGTGAAAGCAATGCGGACTTAATAGTTATTTAGATTAAACTTAATGCGTGTTCCGAGTTACGTCATGAACAAGAAGCTCTGTTATAACTTATAACGTCTGCGGCCAGTAAACATAGGCTGGTGTTTGAATAAGCGATTTTCATAGGAAGTTATCTCGGTACAGATAGGTCTTTGGTACCCCGCCGTATAATAATATTAGCATTTATTGCGTACTAGTACGAGTTTGCTGCGTACATATACGTATAAGCTTATCAAGATTTCTGGTTAGCTATTGGAATAATTTTGCGTAGGTAATGATGTTGCTATTGCCTCTACATTTGCACTAAATCTTCTACAGGGATAGTAATAATTGTCGCTTTACTTTATGATTGTTCGCTCCCTTAACGTTTTGAAACTAACATGTTTCCGATAAGGCGGTGGTAACCAGTACAAATGACTTTCCCCGCGTTCCGCAGATTGAGGCTAACAGAATTGAGTATAAGCGTGGACATTTGGTTCCATATGTCAAAACTGTACAGAATTTTGATATGAATCCACGCTCGTCTCTGAACCCTGAGAATCCACCCGCTCTCTCCCTTTGCCCTGATCAGGTTTATTGTTTCTGTGAGTTGTTAACACGACTGCACACAAATGAGTGTATATGTGTTTGGGGTTCATGTATCTATGTGAGTTTCTTTATTCCATCATAACATGTAAATGCCTGAACAGATTTGGATGTATGGGGTATCGTTAGAATCCTTACATCATCCCCAGTGACACTGGCTAAGGGCAGTCGTGTTTGTATGTACATTTTGTTACAATGACATGTGTTCTATTCCTGTTTACATGTCTATCTCGTTTACAAACTGTATATCTACTAGAATCTTATAAAAAATCGATATAGATCAGTCCACTCATTCTAAATCTGTTGCCAACCATCTAATCTATGGGTGGTTCTTCAGCACGCGTTCTTGTGAGTGGATTCCCATTCTCAGGCTTTAGCGTATCTATCACTTTTGACCTCGTCAATATTCAAACGCTTATCAACAAACTACTAGAACTATTTTTATTTGTAATATTAAAGAAACACCGTTACACACGGGCGGCGCTGGCATCCGCGGACCGGTCCGTTGCGCGTCTATGTTGAAGACGCAGCCTTCAGTGCTTCGATCGGAGATAGTGGAAACGCTACCTGACCTACAGAAGCGGTGTTGCTGCGAATGACTTAAGATTTGTTGGATGTTTGTGATGTGTATCTGTGTGTGTCCATGCCACCTGCGACACAGGGAATCCTAGTGCGGGGGTATGAGTGTAAGCGTTTATTTATTTATTTATTATTTATTTGTATCGATCGACATCATAGATATTTCGCGATCGTGCAAAAGTTGCTAAACGATACGTCTTAGTTACAAACTTTGCATACCTACAACTGGAATATAGCTACGGTATGTCTTTGTTATATTTAACAATTTTAGAGCCGAAACACTACCGTTTTAAACTGTAACTATTACAATCTTAATTAGTGCTCTTGTTTCTTAGTTATGCTATATAGTATGATATCTATATCTTTATTATTTTCGATAGTGAATGTCTACTTAGAATGACTACTGTATTACACTATTTTTTTCTCTCTCGTATATCCACTTATGTTGGCTATGAAAATCGATGAACAGTTTCTGCATAGCACTCGCATACCTCTAGTAATTGCTCTGGGCCAGATTACCGGCGCGAGCCTTGTAATTATCAGCCGAGGACATGATATGGATAATCCAGTAGTCGAGAGCTAAGTCTGTACAAACGGATCGTATCTACTGGTAGGATAAACAACGATGCTGTACCTTCGGTGCTGTATTTTCGGGCTGTAATTATTTTAGTTTTACTTTGCTCTTTACAGAATACTGTATAAAAATTCTGGGTTTAAGTAATAACAAATTGTTAGAAAAATACACAAGTTCAAAATTATAAAGTCCAAAAAAGATTATAATGATACAATAAATGACAGTTTTTGGTAAAAAAAAAAACAATAAATGTCACAATGTGCCTAATGCCTAGTAATAATAACGACTAAGTAGTAATAATTTAATATCAAAATGATTCTTTATATTATTTATTGTCATGTGAAAATTTAATTTTAATGTGATTGAAATATTTAAATAATACTGATGTTAACTTTCTGAAGAGAAAACTTATCATACTGGCTTTAACATTTTTTAGTCACGAAAGAAACCTAACTTTCTCAGTAGTCTAGTACTCGTAGCACAAACAGTAATTGCTCCAGGCAAGATTACTGGCGCCGCCTGCAATTACGCACCGAGGACATACATTACGGAAGATCAGGATCTGATCGGTGTAGGCGATAAAGAAATGGAAATTAGCTAGCGATTGGACTCGGAATATCTGCATGCAAAATGAGGGTAGACTGGCGGCAAAGTAATTATAGAATGAAAATAAGCCTTTAATCTTAAATAATGAGTGGAAGGAATGTTGCTTGCATCATGATTGGACCATTGATTGGTGTTTTCTGTAATAGCGATAGAAATCAATCTGTAGATTGCAACAGCCAACCGTCAAAAGCATAAACCTCATTCCTTCTAATTAGCTCTTATAATCAGTCAAATTCGATATTCTAAACTCTGATTGACAACACTAGTAGCAACAAATCAACCTGTCCGAATCCAAATTGACAGCCAATAAATAGCCCCAAATAGCGGACATTGGATCGGAATTCGACAACAAGGCCGCTCAGCAGCCTTGCTTTCCGCGTCATCCAATCAGCATAAAGCCTGCTTGGTCTCCAGTCCGAATAGCAGAGAAACCGGCCCCCGCTCGCGCCATCATTATTAACGTAATAAAGTACCTACTAGATAAAACCCAGCCGGACAGCGTGTGAACGCAGAGAGAAAGCCGTTGTCGCAACACCAGCTACACGCTTAATAATCACCGCCACTTGCTTAGATGCTTCTCGGCATATCCCCTTAGTATTGATTGCGAGACTCGCGACGTGACCATCGCCGATTAAAGACCATTAATTATGATAATCAAACGACGAAACACCACTAAATTCACGAGTAACACCAGGTTTTTATCGGTTCAGTGATTTGTGAAAGGCATTCCGCCGTGTGCAGCATGCACGATAGCAATGAAATTGAAATACCTCATAACAGAAGTTCGAAGATAATCCGACAAGAATAACTGTGTATTTTGAGCGGAGTACATTTTTTACTATCTATACGCTTGATCTAAATTGAATCCGCGACATGAAATGAGCGAAACGCGCTGATGGAATGGGTATGAAATATGATATCCCGAATAGGCTCATTGCAATCATCTGCAGTGAAATAGCTGAAGCAAACGGAGCTGTTATAGCTATCTCGTTAAAAAGATCGGGTTCACTTCTTCGGAACATTTCAATCGCGATTCGCCAAAACCGGCTTCAGTACGGGATCGCATCGACTTGACTTGTATATTTATTTACTCTCTTAAAATGTTATATCTTCATCGGTCACGAATTCTTTGAAGGCTTTCGATACGGTGACTATATTCAAATCGTGTTGTTCAGTCCATTACTGTGTTAATGTTGTTAATTAGTGAATTTAAGGGCTTTTAGAAAGGGCTGATGAACGTTTTTACATGGTTTAAACATTAGAATAGTATGCTTGCAAACCCTCGTTTTGTATACCATATTTGTTCATGTTTTTTAAATCTTCTCCAATGATCCACTTAATTGAGCGAGCAAATCTCTCGTTAATTACACTGGCATTACATCTCTTTCATCTTGTTTAACATTAGCAAAGCAAACAAAAAGGTCTTCCAAAAATTAACACCTCATTTAACGTGGCACGCGACAAAGGGTGACTGATCGCTCCGAACCCTTTAAATTGAGCCTCAAGTTTCTAAACAAATGAGTTACATTCGTGACGAGTAAATTCACCGTGAACGCTGGTGCCCTTTAAGCAATAGGATATGCATAAATTTCAACGTAAAAAGAAATAGCTTCGTAGCGATAAGAAGCACTTTCCTTTATCTTATAGTGTTCTAACAAACCCACATTTATGAATCCCTTCTCGGACTCATTTGTAGTATCGTCTCTTTCCCTTCTCGCTTCGTCCTCTTCACGCACGTCTTCGGAGGGCCATTTATCAATTCCAAATAACATGCCGGGACCTTTTCTCTTTTGTATGTTTATTTTTTATTTACCTTATCCTTCGGTGTTCCTTTTGTGCCTTCCTTTTTGACTCGAAATTGATTGTAAAGCCGGCCTAATGGCATCCGTCTATCAGAAAATAATGCACGATCAACCGATAACTCTAATTGTACAGCTAATGAGTGTATAATGAGATATTTTTAGAATTTCCGTGTATTTCAAGAATAATTTCAAACAATGATCTATAAAATTAAGTTTGTGATGAAGATAAACAGTATAAAGTTGAAGGAGCGTTTTGAGTTGCACAATGCGCTTTAGGGTGGCTACGCAATTAATCGAAGCAATTTAACATGCAGGAGCTATTAAACTACGCTATTAAAGGTTACCAATTTATTTCATCAAATCGTCAATTATTAACTACACAGTGAGTAGCGCTTTTTATTCGTCTCGATTTATTTATTGCGAACCGCCCTCCCTGCCCTTGTGACTTCATCGGGCGCCTCTTAATGAGTACGTAACAGTAAGTTTATGTTATAAAGTTTTTGTGAGAATCCAGACCTTAATTTTTTTACTGTTTCCCAATTACATAATTTACCTAATCTCGTTTGTATCAACATGTTCCTTTTATTTGATTACATGAATATTCTGATTTTTATCGGGGTTCATAATCGGTGTCCCGTCGAAGGATCGTCAGCGTCGCTCACTAATCATCTTGTAAAAATCGATTCCGTGAACGTCCGAGATACCTTTAAGATACCGGAGATCGGAGGGGGTCTTGTATCCTAAGTTTTCCTGAGTTCAAATCGAGCGGTGGTCGTCTGAAATTAATTTCGTTTTGTTTCGTCTGGAGTCGGCATTTACATTGAATGTGCTCGGAGGCTGGCCGTTTGTCGGGATATTTATGTAGGGGCCCGTTGTGTATGACGTGCGCATTATTCATACATATGCCTGCCTCGGACCAGCTGTATGTTATTTTTACCGGTTCATCGGCTTGTCGCTGCTGCTATGGAAGTTGAAAGGGTTTTTTTGTTGACTATGATAGACTTTGTTATGAACGATTTTTATAAATGTCCGTGGGTGCTTCTGGTTAAACAAACAATCCTTTTAAAGATTACGTGAACATAATTGTTGGTTATATCATCAAAGCTAAGAGGAAGTTTTTGATTAGAACTATTTAAGAACGTTAGGAGATTACTGTGAAAACTAGCCAACGTCAGTTTTACAGGCGTGAAACAGTAATAGATACCGACTTTACTACTGCAAAATAAACAGTTAACGCGTACCTCTAGGCTATGAATGTAGGCACGGCAAATCGAATGCTATCAAATTTTACGACACCGGCGAGCGCCAGGCGCCTCGATGTCGATTCCCTGATTGGACACATTATACGGCGTTTCCTTTTGCAATGCCCATTTCCTGCACTGACTTATTGACTTCACAATCGGGACTTGTTTTTGTAAGAACGGATAAGCTGGCGAGGAGACCACCTGAAGGAATGCGATCGACTCTATCAGACCAATACCACCTAGGACGTTATCGTCTTCAATGGCCTACGCGGCATCCATATTATCGATGTCGTCATGTCTCTATTCCGCTTTAACATCGTTTCTGTGATTCTGATCACATTTCCAATTCCTATGTTACAACATGTCGATTGATATCGATTCTAGAACAGCTATCATTAGCATTCGATTAGCATGTCTGCATTCAAAAAAGTTCGTTCACTTACGGATCTGTGTGAACTCTGTTTGTGATTGTTGTCAATTTGAATCCTGTGTTTTGTTCTCATTGAAAATTTGTTCGTGTTATTTACACATCCTCATCGTCACGATACGCGTCTTCGATAGTTTCTGCTTAGTAAATAAATGAATAGTAGCCTTACTTTACACTTATCATTTCTTTTGTTGCAGAACCAAAAGCAGAAGACTCCGATGGGGTCCGGTGTTACTGCAACACGGCACAATGTGTGGGGACCGGGTATATGTGCAGATCAAGGGGTCACGGTGGCTGTTACAGTGAACTGCCGGCGCCAAGACGAGCGCACCTGGCAAGACACGGGTGCTTGCACCACCTGGCTGACACGTAAGTACACCCAATACTATGTTACTTGTTCCTTCGAAAAGACACCGTTTGAGATCTGAAAAGGATCTTGTATTAGAATACAACATCGTTGAAAGTATTCAAAACACAGTGCACGAGACTTAACGTAATACTAATGCTGGTAACACCGTTCGGAAGGACACAAGTTCTTCTAAATATACCATTTTATTGTAATATAGCAAACTGATTCATATTTCATACACAAGCAGGTAAACCTACGAGACAAACATCGTAAACGCGGCGGGCGCGCCTTTGCGCATTAAGGAACCGTCTTAATTTATAAGCTCTCTTTATTACTTTTAAATGTATTTTTCATGTGTATGTGCGTGCAAGTGCTTAGGTTCAAGTAGGTTAGTGCATATGCCAGCTAAAGGCACCAATAATCGTAAAACGGTCTCCATTATGATTCAAGAGAGCAATTATGGCGGTAGGAAATGCAACCTCTCAAGTACTTCAGATATCTGTCGGTGAAATGCTCTCTCTGCATTTAAACTAGTATGTATTACATATTACCTATAACAGTATCTTAAAGTTCAAACCCTAGTGTGAAGACGAAATTTACAATTAGATAAGTACTAAAAATGTATTTACTTAAACTGTAAGTAAGGTTATCGATGGTTACAAAGTAGCTCTCTCTGATTTTCCTTATTCCGATTTTCACTAATTCAAAGGTTCATACCACTTCTTTAACATAGTCGCCATGCACGAAGAGACTTTTTTGACATCAAAACTATAGTATGTACAAGTCACAATACTTCTAGTGGTAAAGTGTAGCTCTAGCTAGCAAACAATAAAATACAACGAGCACTTAAAATGCATAGAATCTAAATTTGTTCCGGAAACGCATGACTCATTGGCGTAAAGAACTCCTGAAAACTAGTCTATAGTGTAATAGAAAATGCTACTATCCTACTTCCTATCCTACTATATATATTTAATATTATATATGCGAAAGTTTGTGAGTGTCAATGTTTAATACCACGTATCTCCGTAACTACAAGACCTATTTTGAATGTAGATAGTTTAGGTTCTGGAATAACACATAGGCTATAAGACACACCGATGCCGGCGAAGCCGCGGGCGGAAGGTAAATAATTTTATAACAAATCAGAAGTTATTTTTTTGGTGTGGTTTTTATTTTTTAGTACCTATATCAATATATAATATAGCTGATAAGAGCCGAAAAAGTTACACGCTTAGTAAGATTAGTAAGGCCTTATAAGAAGTTGGAAAATACAAATACTAAACGTTTCAGAAGACAAACAAAACCGAAATCTGAAATCACGCAAGTTTAATACTCAGACGTAAATGTTATGACAACGATAATAATCATACGTTTTACGAGCGAACCTTTCGAAATTAAAAACAAGTTATTAAACTGAAGACCCGACAAAGATTAAGTAAGATTCCTAAGGGTTTCCGAAGATCGTATCCACATCTAATTGCAAGTCTAATTAATGCCAGGAATGGCTAAAAGGTGGACAAGAAGGTTACAAATTGGATGCTTGTTATCAGACTCCGGTAGCTGTTGCCGAATTTATTTGACAGAGTTCAAATTAGTTGGCTATTCATACAATTAATTTTGATAAAAGATATAATTATCGTTGGAAGGTAGTTAAGTAGCAGTGTTAATGATTCATAGCTAAATAGGCATATTAAAATAGTATCTTTGAAACATTTGATATTTCGACATAATTTGTAATCAACGATACTTAATATGTACGCTACTTCTTATTAACGCATCAGTTACGTCGAATATGATAATTATTGTATAGATTAATTAAATTCCGTGGATTAAAGTGTTGTTTTCATTTAGGGAATTCCCTCTTTCAAAAGTCGGTAGGAACATTCAGATTAAAACTCCTCGTGTTTTACTGCTGATCTGCTATCTACGGAATAATGTTTAGCTTTCGATTATAGAGTACCATTCCGTGTCTTTAAACTTTCATCAGAGAATTAATTAACCACTCTTTTGTTGCGTGCATGGTCTATCTTTTCTGCTTATCATGCTTGGGTCGTTTCTAATAGCATCTGTGAGTCGAGGCTTCCATCAATTTGTCTTCGAATGTTTCGAAATATCTCCAAGGGTCTTTCATCATAGATCGAGATATGATTATGAGTTGATCGAGCAGTGAGCACATGTACCTTAGACTAGCTGATTTTAATACTTTGTCCTGGTTAGAAGATCAATAAGCATTATCTTTACTGTCATACAATAATTATTATTTTTCATTGCAAAGAGGTACATCATTGTTTCAAATAAATGTTATCAATGCAAAGAGGTGGAAATTTCTTTGATCAACGCGATCTTCTCTTTTGACATTATCAACTACGATAGGAATATTTCGGAAACAATAGTTTCCATTCCAAATAGACAACTGTTTATTGCTATTGCGAAAAATATACCAATTTCAATTATGAACTCATTTGTATTCTTATTCTTCCGTCAGTTTGTGTATGTTTATTCAACAGTTTGTTTTATAAACTCGATTGAACCCGTTCAGTATTAATAATGCCGATGCCGGCGAAGCCCTGTCGGGACGGTTTTTATACGCTGAAATTACCCGCCCGCTTGATCATCTTATTTGGTGTTTCAATATAAAGCAGTTGTAAAACTTGTGCATAGTAACATAAGTTGACTAATAGTGAGCGTTTCTAATCAAATACTGTTTTATATATTAATTTTATCCAAATAGATTACGGTGTTGTCGTATTGAACTGCCTCATGATAGAATTTTCCTGGAAAAAGTAGTTTGAATGAGCGGGAATGATCAACTAATGTGATTGTAGAAATGAATAAAAGCTTCAGCAGGGTTTGTTACAAATTAAATTTAGCTATTAGGCTCATACAGTATCTTGAATAGATTTCAATGATAAGGTATATTTTAGTTAGATTATTATTTCTTTACTCTGAATTCTCCCCAGCTTGAGTACTGACTCAACAATACATTTACGGTGGAACAGGTTTTCAACTCGGGCGCATGCCCGCTTTTATTTGCTTTATATTTTTTTTCGTTTTTGGCAATCCCAGCACGGCCATTATCTTCACTAACGATCGCCGGCCATGCTTCGTTAAGATTTCCATCGAATTCAAATTGATATTCTGTTTAATCGTTTTTAATTCTTAGCTATTTAGTACTTTTATACATTATTATCTGTCTACCGCCAAATAAAATCATAGTAACCGATTTTTTTATTTCTAGGTTATAGCTTTTTACATTAGCCCTTTTTTCCACTGTCCGCTTCATTTTGCTGTAGGCAAATTTATTTATCGTCTAAATTGCAACCCTTGTGTGCAACTATCTTGCCGTTCGCGTCGTCACTTGAATCCATCGTTATTAAGTTTTAGCATTTATTAAAAGCCTTGCAACTGTCATATGTTTATGGTTTTGGGTTATATGGCGGTTGGCCACATAGTTTGTTTAACCACCTTAGTTAACCCTTTCAGTTCGAAAATCTTTATCAGCATAGAAAGTTACAGGACAATTCCTGAAGTTTACAGTAAATATACTTCATGACTAGCTGTGCCCCGCGGCTTCACCCACGTAGCCTTAGTTACTCCTTATAACGTCAGCTATCTGCCAGTGAAAGCCCCGGCAAAATCGGATCAGCCATTTCGGAGATAGTCGGAACAAACAGACTGACAGACAAAAATTTTTAAAACTTATTTGTTTGTTATATACCGCATATACTTTTTTATAAAGCCGTTATTGTGACATTACAAACAGTCACTTCAATTTTATTTATTTGTGTAGATACACTAAACATTCAGATATCAGCAAGACCATAAAGAGTCAGAAAAATTGCTGTAATTATTTTGTGCAGTGGCACAAATAAGTAAGATATATTTACTAACGATTGCATTGCGGCCAAAATGAAAATGTCGCATTGTGTGCAAAATGTGACAGAATATATTTATTGTATGATGATTGTAAACCGATGTCGGTGTCCTCGTTTGTTTGATAAGGGTTGGGGTTGAGTCATAGGTCAGGAGACTAGATAGCGCAGCTGTAAGGCCGCCGACCCTGTTGCGCCGTAGGTATGTCTTCTACGTCAAATTAGTCTTAGTATTAAAAACAATAAGCTTCAAATTTCATTGCCGATCAAGTTAGGTATGCTTTAATTTTCGTCAAACTTTTCCTCTTTCTACTATTTATTTCTTTTGACAATTTCATTCTTCGGTAAGTTTTAGTTGTTCCTTTTAAGTGATACATTTATACTTCAATCGTTTAAGACTACAAAAATGTTTATCAAAAGCTTTATCGATTTCATGGAATATTTCTCGATCAATTGCGTAATTGGCCAGTTCTTTGTACTGGCATCTTCATCTCTTTGTTCTTTACAACGATAGATTTTATTGTTATCTGCGATGAAATACCCACATTCTTTGTTCTTGGCCTCTTTCTCCATTGTTTTCTGAATTCGAAAGGCACGCTTTGTTTTAAGATTAATTGTATGAGTAATCAAGTGCGTCTTCTTGTGTCCATTAACGGGTTGAGATTTTTTGATATAAAACCACATTTATAACCATAACTAGATTCTGCCCGCGGTTTTCACCCGCGTTCCCACAGGAACCGTGCATTTTTCCGGGATAAAAAAGTAGCCTATGTTACTCCATTAACTATATCTGTGCCAAAAATCACGTCGATCCGTTGTTCCGTTGCTGTGTGAAAGAAGGACAAACCAATAAACCAACAAACACACTTTCGCATTGATAATATTAGTAGGATTTCGTAAATTTCACGATTATTAGTCAAGTTATGCATATATGTTGTTTCATTATGCTCCCATTATGTTTGAGAAAACTTACCAATCTTAGGATATTTTTCTCTCAAAAACACTCAGTTTTAACAAAAAGAAAACTGTTAGACAATAACTTAATGTCTAATAACATAACATAGTAACATTTTATATAAACAAACCATTACAAACCTATTATCGTTTAAACTTAAATAAGTTATGTATTAAATATATTTTGTTATTTAATTGGCGCTTCGAAGTATTTTTCTCATTAGCGGATTGTTTACATTATATCTTATCTCGCGCTTTTATTTTGTCGTGCGGTTGCTATCTGGATTTTAATGAGCTTGCTCTGCAAACTGAGATTAAGGGGCTAGGATCGCCAAAACGACTACTTTCTCCTCCTAAAACTCCCACACGGCTTGGTTTAACGACTTGAAAAAAATACTACCTGAATGATCAATTCAAGGGCATTAATTTCACTGATTGATTTTTTTGTGTTACTATTACTTATGGCTTGAAAAAATATTTAACAGCATGCTGTTTTAAAACTATTTTCCCTAAAACTTCTAAATGACTTAGACGTTTGGGATTAATTTTACACCAAAAAATAAGGAAGAAAATTTTCTATAAACTGGCCGTTTCATTTGTGCATAGAGCAATATTTCGCAAAGAAATGATC
Organism: Crocallis elinguaria; assembly: GCA_907269065.1. NCBI lineage: Eukaryota > Metazoa > Arthropoda > Insecta > Lepidoptera > Geometridae > Crocallis > Crocallis elinguaria. The sequence continues at coordinate 3,411,477 of OU026070.1, read as the reverse complement.
AAAAAACTGAATTCCAAATGTACAAGTCTCAGAGGTGCTCTGCGCGGGCGCGCGCGGCAGTCATGCACTGGCATTCAGACGGGGAGGTTGTGTCGCTCGTTGCTCTGCAAACGCTGTCCGCCGACGTTACATATTTGTGTGCGTGAATGATATACAATACAAGTATTTGTTTTCGTGTGGGTTTGAAGCTTGCTCAAAGAGTAGCGTCTAGAGCGGTGAAATGTGATTCATTCCGTGATTTGCGCGTGGACGCTCCTCGTATACATATTGAATGGGTTACATTTTTGATTACAATTTCTTGTTTACGTACTTACATCATTTTTACGAGTGGAAAATATATGTATTGGTAAACAAATTATTAGCGGCAGCTACAGGAATATCGGGAGGTTTAGAACTGTTTAAGAAAGACTGGAAATGAAATTGAAAAGTAAAATTACTCAGGTTAACGAGCACAATGCGGTACTGCATCTTTTTGTTTCAAAGTATTTATTGGCACTGCAATTGTTATGGGCCGGCGTTATCTTTATCATCAGGCAAACGACCACCAAACGATCAGGGCCATCTACAGTAAAAATGATATCGAAAATGATAACAATTTTAAAATCCAAGATATCGGACATTTTTATTTTTCAATAAAATGGTATGGGTATCATTTTCGAGATTTCTCGGGGTGCTGATTACAGAAATGACAACCATTTTTAAATTCAAGATGACATTTTTTTAGGAAATCGATAATATGGGTGCCATTTTCTAGGTTTCTCGGGGTGCTGATATCGAAAATGACAACGATTTAAAATCCTACATAGCGGACAATATTTTTTTTTCAATAAAATGCTATGGGTGTAAGTTTCGAGATTTCTCGGGGTACTGTGTACAAAAATGAAAAATTCTTTTATAATCCAAGATGGTGGACAATTCTTTTGTAAAATGATATGGGTGTCGTGTTGGAGGTTTCTCAGGGTGCTGATTTTGAAAATGACTACTATTTTAAAATCCAAGATGGCGGACAAATTTTTTTAGTAAAAGGATATGGGTGTCTTTTTCGAGGTTTCTCAGGGTACTGATAATGAAAATGACAACGATTTTAAAATCCAAGATGGCGGACACGTTTTTTTTTTCAATTAAATGGTATGGGTGTCATTTTCGAGATTTCTAGGGGTGCTGATTACGGAAATGACAACCATTTTTAAATCCAAGATGGCGGAATTTTTTTTAGGAAATCGATAATATGGGTGCCATTTTCTAGGTTTCTCGGGGGGCTGATATCGAAAATGATAACGATTTAAAATCCATTCAAGACCTATAGGGTGGTTCACGGAGACCTAGAGCAATAGACCAAGAGACTAGAATCATTAAATTTGGCAAGAAGTATTGTCTTATACCACAAGTAAAGCGAAAAATCCGAAAACTAATTATGTATAACATACACACGCGCACGCGCATGCACACGCTCGCGCAAGCGCACGCACGCACGCATGCACACACATGCTCACGCACACGCTCGCATACGCGCACACGTGCACACGCGCAAACGCACGCACGTACGCAAGCAAGCACGCACGCACGCACGTACGCAAGCAAGCACGCACACAAGCAAGCACGCACACAAGCAAGCACGCACACAAGCAAGCACGCACGCAAGCAAGCACGCATGCACGCATGCACGCACGCACGCACTCACACACACGCACATTATCAATGAGTGTATTGTGTACAATTTTTTAGGGTTAATTATTTTGTTGAATGTAGCTGTAAAAGGACCTAACGATTCCAGTCTTGAACGAACTATTTACATGCTTACAAGTCTTTTCGGAATCCTCGGCTTGCGAGTCCAACCCACACTTGTCTATTTTTTCTATTGTATTGGTTAACGAGACGAGCTGGACGTTTGCCTGATAGGAGTCATAATGCCGGCCCATAAAAATTGCAGTGCCATTCAGAACTTTGAAACACAAAAGCCTGCGCGGCACCGCAGTGTGCTCATAACTAAGTCTCATATCTTAGTAATTTCGCTGGCTACTTTGCTCAACAAACCGGAACACAATAATGCTTGCACATTACTGTTTGCCGGCAGACTTCATGAACAAAACGGAAACCCAGACGGACACTCGCAGATGACTCGATACCTCGTAAATGACATCAATATAAAAAACATGACTACAAAAGTAAAAAATAAAAAATAACCCGAAAATCATTTATTTACGTACACGTTCGTTTTTGGGTCAAAAGGTGTAACAAATTTCAACGTTACGGAGCAAATTGGCTGTCTGTACTTTTATTATAGTCCACAGCGATGTTTTGAGATAAATCTCAACGTTGTATGATCTCATGTGCGTCCGTCCCGTTTATTTACGAACTAGCTTCTACCCGCGGTTTTCACCCACGTTCCCATAGGAACCGTGCATTGTTCCGGGACAAAAAGTAGCTTATGTTATTCTCCGGTCCATAAACTATATCTATGCCAAAAACCACGTCGATCCGTTGATTCGTTACTGCGTGAAAGAAGGACAAACCAACAAATCAACAAACACACTTTCGCATTAATAATATAACTAGCTTCTGCCCGCGGTTTTCACCCGCGTTCCCACAGGAAACATGCATTTTCCGGATACAAAGAACCCTATGTTACTCTCCGGTCCATAAACTATTACTATGCCAAAAATCACGTCGATCCGTCGCTCCGTTACTGCGTGAAAGAAGGACAAACCAACAAATTAACAAACCAACAAACAAACTTTCGCATTTATAATAGAGTAGGATATAGGATATATTTAGTATGGAAGTATGGATAGTATGGATAATGATGATCAAACTTCACTTTCAATGAAGAACTTTCCACTAAATGAATTCAAAGAATTATAGGCAAAGAAGATGCCGTGCGCGCTACTCGCACGCGCGTTCGTGCATCCGCGTATTCTATGACGTTAGGTTTTGCGATGTTCTTGAAAGACGAAGTGTGGACCGCGCGGGTGAAGTGGGATTGACTCCACCCATTCGAGCAAGGCCATTGGCGCGTGGTAGGGTCTTAAAGTAACGAATGGTTAATCAGGCAGGACCTGTTTAAACTTGCTTACTGAATACGATTAATATTTGCCCTTGGCTTAGGCTTTTTACAGTGGATTAAGTATGTATAGTTGTGACGATAAACTATTTGCTTTGCATGAACAGTTGTAAACTTGACCTGGTGAATAATACCGTTTTCTTAGGCTTAACTATTGACTCCAAAATGCAGTGGCGTCCTCACATCAACGCCCTTTGGTGCTGTTGAGACTTTCACTGCATTTGCAGTGCGTAAATTTAGACAACTGACTGATGCGACGGCAAGGTGGTATACTTTGCATATTTTCATAGTTTGATGTCTTCTGGTGTCCTACTATGGGGATCTGCTGCTGTCATAGATACCATTTTAATATTACAAAAAAGAGCAGTACGTGCCATCTATGATAAGAATCCTTTCGAATCTCTTAGAGACTTTTTTATGGAAATATGCATTCAGCCCATTGCTGGGTAAATGCCTCTCTTCCCTCCCTCCCAAGCTTTCTGTCTATGTTGTCTGCTGCTTGTGTTCATCAAGCATGCGTCAAGGACATCACTCCATCTCCTCGTAGGTCGGCCAATATTGCCGTCTGGCGCCTTGTGAAGTAACAGCTATTAAAAAAAAATTTAGGTAATTTTTATTGACAACTTCCGATCGGGGAATTCATTCTTGCGCTGCGTTAATATGTTTATGTTCTTGACGATATTACATTTCGATTTTCAACGTAAAAAAAACACTGAAGTCGTCTAGTATGCTATTTTTTATTTTGGGACTTTCATCGCTTGCTTTGTTGGCGTGTCGGGCTCATCCTTGATTTAGAATCCGCAGGTTGCGGTATCGAATGCTACGACACGTTAAATACGTTTGTACAAAAGTTTTATCCCCTTAGACCCATCTCAAGTATAAGTTAGCTTGTGATGTTTTGAGGGGGGATTAAAGTGACCCACAGCTGTCATAGTATTCACCATGGATTTGAAGCCAAATTCATGGTACGCTACAGTTAAGCTGTACATTACCTAATTAATCTTTAAACCAACAAGATTAGGATGTAGCAAGATATTTCACTGCGTTCAAGTCCATTCCACACGCGGATTCCTTGCATGTTTGCAAACAATTACTCACACGTGCAACAAATTCCCTACTTCAGTTAGATAATAAACTTAACACTGCCACGTATTTGTTAAACTAAATAACAAACGTATCGTAAATGTTAACAGCAAAAAAAAACAATATTTATCACCACGCCGTTACGATTAAGGTCGGCTTAAATAAATATTATTACAATTATACAATCTTGATTCACAACACTAACCTTGTAAAGTAACAATTTAAAAACAAGTTACTTTAACGACTAGAAGTATGCGGGAATCTCAAACCCTTTATGGTAAAAAATAATAACCAAACGTTTTAAAAAGACGAGCTTTATTTCCCATCGTTAATTGGCTGATAAAATAAAAGAAACCAAATCGCTCCCGGCTACAAAATTCCGCAAATAGTGGACAGAACAAACAGAATTTTCGACCAACAATCAAAATCATTCGAATACTCGATTAAATAATTGGGATTGCGTCTATCAGTCTCGATTCCCGTGAGAAAACTTGTGGCATTCGAATATGCTAATTGTAATCGATAATCGGCTGGAGGTAGTCATCGGTCATTGGGTTTATCGCTATCCATGAACCGACAGTGAGTATCAATCAGTATTAAAACATATGCAAAATCCCATAAAAAATAAGCTTGAATCTTCTTTATTTTCTGCCATCGTTCACCAACCTTTATGACATTTGGCATTCTTACCTTTCTGGTAAAATTCATCATAATCTTCATATATAGAATGTAAATAACTGGCTTAATTAAAAAGCGCCTCCAGGCTTATTGAAATGGAAAGTATAAGTGATAACTCATTGTTCAAGTCCGTTCAAGTCCGAATTGATGGATGGCCGATAAGCTTTGGAATGTAATAGTCCTAGGGCTTGCTGGCGGCCTGCTTGGCAAGGTTGTTTTTGCTATCTTTGTCTTTAGCTTATCAATAGTCAAACGACGAAAAACTGGACGTTTTGCTTCGGAGAGCGCCTTAAGGTATTCATTTTAACTATCCTAAAATTACTTGCCAATTGACAATATACATGTATGTGTCTTTGTCACACTGCCGGACAAATACCTAACTCGTGTTCACCATGTACTTGTACTGTGACCATGGTTTGAATTCCTCAGCTAACCTTTTCGATATTATGTCTTGAATATGAAAGCTTTTAACAAATTATGATACAAATTACCATCTTTACAAATTTCACTTTTTGTTTCACAGCTATTGACAAATTTTCGAGTCAAGACCCAAGAACAAACTTTATGCTTACACAAAATCTGCCCCGGCCGGGAATCGAACCCGGGACCCCTCGCTTTGCAGGCAGGGTTACTATAACCAACTTAACTATGGAGCCGTTTTTTAATCTTACCTAGTTAGTTGTCATTATCTACTCTATCAATAGCTTCTGTCACTTTCTTAATGCCAACTAACCTGACGGAATCTACTCCTATTCATAGTATAGAGGCGTCGCAATTTGATTAATTGGTACGCCACGCTCATTCTTACAAAAGCGCATAGTTGGTGCCCTGCCAAAGCACAGACATGCTTTGTAACCCAAACCTTGCGCTTCAATCGTCGGTCATCGTTGATCAAAGCCACTTTAATATTTGAATGGAGACTGTCAACAGGTTATTTGTATGCAAATTGTCTTACGCATTCCTAGCGTGTTTCGATGGCTAATTGGGTACTTGCATGAAAAACAAACCACAAATACTGTGGTTATACAGGTTTAAGAACGTCACATTAACACAATAAAAATGAAATTCACAAAAAATATATAATTTCCACAGAGATACTGGATCTAAAACTTTTAGAATTAGACGATTTTTTTTATCATCCAATAGTAATTTATACTATACTATCAGATTCTTTACATTTTAAGGAATAACAAATGTATGACAACTATGTTCTTAAACGCAGTTTCTCACGGCCAAAATCAACAAAATGTGTGTTTTGGTACAACTTTACGGGCCGCGCTGAATATGTGGCGTCACGCGGTAAGCCCAATTAGTATGGGGCGTTTTAGCGCTTACTAGATCCGCCTGACTTTGACTCTCATTTTTGACGTTGTTAGCATTCGATTTCCAGTTTTTTCGATATCTAAGACATTTGATTTTCATGAGAAAACGAATTTAATAGCATCATAAAAAAAATTGAGTCAACATCCCAATTGGCTACACACAATGTTTTGTGATAGAAATTGAAATAAATTTCAAAAGGTATAATTTAGCGATGCTCTCTTGTTTCTCTATTGTTTCTTATTCGTCACATGCAGGCAAGAAATAATAACAACACAGAACAGCCTTCAGGTTTTTTGTTTGGTCTGACGTATTCTCTTAAGATTTCAAGTGGGGCTTTATCATATTTTAGACGTATTGATTTTAGGTTTTGACCTTTGCCTCGGGCAGACCCCGACGGAGTGGGTGAAGACCTAATAAACTTTTAAGGACTTTCTGACCTGCGTGTAACTTGTTCCCAGCCTCAAGCCTCAATCAAACATCATCAATATTCGTTCAAATGTCTACACAAGTATAATTTGATGTAAATTTTCGTCAGTTCGTGAGAACGCGGTCCGTCGTTTGCAACAAAAAGGATATTTTGTATTCAGTACGTATCACGTTATTATCTGACTCGGATGACGATGAATTTACATAAGCTTGTTGGCTTTATGATTCATTCCGAAATGCGAATTAAGAAATTATTAAAAGTTTATTCGTCGTCCAGCGCAAATCGTTCATTTTACGGGGCGAGAGACTACGTATTTGTCCTAAGTATTACCGGTGTCTGTACAAAATGACATCCGTTTCTGGGGCCTTACTCTGTAAAACGAACGTCGAAGCTTCGGATGACGGAGCGGTATTTTCCTACTATGAAAGACAAAATGTCAAGAGCGAACATCGAATTGAACGTTGGATCCGAAACACTTTCATAATAGGAAAAAATTGCTTTAAAAAAGCTACGAGCCGACTTCAGTGACAAACTACTAAACTGATTTTGATGAAATTTATATTGGACCATTTTGAAAGATTATACTTTCAAATAAAAAAATAATTTTCTAAATCGGTTTATAAATGACCGAGATCAGAGGTAACATACATAAAAAAAAATACCCACCGAATTGAAACCTCCTTTTTTGGAAGTCGGTTAAAAACTGCGATCCGTCAACCGAAGCTTCGACGTTCGATTTACGGAGTGAGGCCTCTGTTCAGCCGTTTCGTCCTTATTCTTTTACAATTTGAAATTGAATTACGATTATGAAATTGAATTACGATTAGGAAATTGAATTACGATTATGAAATTGAATCACGATTATTAAATTGAATTACGATTATTGAGTCTTTATTTTATTCAAATGTCATTTTTTATGTCAAATTGTACTTACTTAGCTTTGAATTTTTGTAGAAATTTTGTTGTTTATGGAATTAATCTACGTTATTTATCTTTGCTAACATATTCTATAAATCATATATCTATTCAATAACCTACGGTCCACCTGCATCTCCAAACCAGTCAAAGTTATGTATAAACTAATGTATATGTATGAATATATCTCATAATTATGTTGTCAATTACTGCAAAAAGTTTTAACGCTCGTGCCGCTGCACAAAAAGACAATCTACGACTTATTCTTTACGATCATTTGTACTATAAGTTGTTAGTATAATTGAGGTCAAGTTTTTGCCATAATAGGTACCGCTTAACGAGTGGAACCGTTGAAATCGATTCAGGGACAAAAAATATGTTATTGGAAATCAAATTGTGTATGTTCACATAAATATATACATCACAAAAATTTCGCTTCCAACAGGATTCGAACCTGCGTCTTCTGGCTTGATCCTGTTGGAAGCGAAATTTTTGTGATGTATATATTTATGTGAACATCCGCTAGTGTCGGTTAACACTATAAAATATATTTCATAAATTGTGTATATTCGAATTCATAATAAGTCTGCAAGATTTAATAACAACCAACGATCGGATTCATAGACCCTCTTTTTTTATTTTGGATAACTAATAACCAGATGGTTTTCTAAGTCAGGTTCTGTTGATTAGATTTCCAGGTGCGCAAATATGGACGGCAGAACCAGATTAGAACTTGACATTGCTTAGCTTATGAAGTTGAAGCGATATGCTTCGGATACAGAACCTAATTTTCTTCGTTTTTTCAGCTGGTTTCCAATCGGTTTGTTTGTGACGAATGGACTTTCTCAATCTTGTCTTATTATTTAACGTTTAAAGTTGTTCGTATTATTTGCATGAAGTTTCAGCTAAGTTGTTACTAATGAGTAAATCTTTATTTTCTTCTTCAAAAACTTCTTCGAATTTACTTTTATTTTTATAAATTTACTAGCTTTTGTCCGCGGTTTTCACCAGCGTTTCCACTGGAACCGTGCATTTTTCCGGGATAAAAAGTAGCCTATGTTACTCTCCGGTCCATAAACTATATCTATGCCAGAAATCACGTCGATCCGTTGCTCCGTTACTGCTTGAAAGAAGGACAAATCAACAAACACACTTTCGCATTTATAATATTAGTAGGATATCGTCCAACGTTTATATAATTCACCCCTTAACTAGGATTCCCTGTATTTAAGGAATCAGGATCTAAGACGACCATGGTCTCATAAGGAATCAGGATCTACGACGACCATGGTCTCATAACATCCAGACGGAACAAACACTTGTCCTATTTATCAGTGCACAGTGTCCCCGTTGCGAAAATCGAATCTAAACCCTTTCCCGCCGCAAAACTTGACAGTCGACTTATCATCTTCACCACGGCTGTCAATGTATGAATTTCCCAAGCTTTAACCACTGCTATTTCCTCAAAGATCTTAACGTTAGTGAGCCAGTGAAGATTCCACCAAAACCGTTACGTAGGTTTTCGTAGAAAAGCATTAAAACTGCGAGGTATAATAACTGTTAGGGTTTACGATCTCGTAAAAGCCTATAATACGGCTCATTCGAAGAACCATCTTTAAATTATTATGCAGTTAATAGTTACATAATTAGGTATTAAGGTCAGAAATGGTATGATTACAATCTTCCCATGCTTTAGTAATTAAATCTCGTCGTCTTTGATTAACGATGATGGTGACTTTAATTTTGACGTTAAGATGGTGAACCTGTTGGTTAAACGACTAGTAAACCTCAATTAGCATGTTTTGGAAGATTCTATTATTATACACGAGGAGGTAGGACCAACTCTTCTGCGAGCGTCCGTCTGGGTGGGTCCAACAAGAGATCTGTGGTACCAACGCACTGCTCGTGCAATCTGCCGCTAAACAGTAATGATATGACGAGAAAAGTAGTCAGAGCAATTACTGGGCTAATGTCTCATTTATTTTATTTTATTCAGTAGGTACAGTAACAGCTATTAGTTTTTTTTTATGTTATTTGGTAACGAGACGAGCTGGTCGTTTGCCTGATGGTAAGCATAACGCCGGCCCATAACAATTGCAGTGCCACCCAGAAATTTGAAACACAAAGGCCTGCGCGGCACTGCAGTGCGCTCGTTACCCTGAGACATTAGGTATAAACCCAGTAATTTCACTGGATACTCTGCTCATCAAACCGGAACACAGTAATGCTTGCACACTACTGCTTGGCGGCTGACTTCACTCACAAAGCGGTGGTAACAATCCAGACGGACACTCGCAGAAGAGTTAGTCCTACCACTAACAAAGGTTACGCTAATATTAACATTGTATGACTAATGCATCAATATAAACCCTAAATCCAATGGCGACCGTACACAGCTCATCAATAAACATTGACACCATAATAATATTGATAATAATTTAAAAAGAAAATAGTTGTTGATTATGTTTAGATGAACACGATTCACAGATCTTTTTAGAGACGTGGTGAAATTATCATGGTAACGATTACACTGCATAGATCTTGGTGTTTTAAAGTTCTGAGTGGCATTGCAATTGTTATGAGTTGGCGTTACGTTATGCTTACCATCGGTTTAAATGTTGATGGCGTTGATAGAGGGGTTGTTAGTCACTCGGTGATTCATCGGTTGTAGGATGCTTCGGTGATGGAAAACAGCGTGATGCAATTTGCCGTAGTGATAAAGCATTTTCTAGTCCCTATCTAGCTAGTTACCATTCTTAATTTGAAAATCTGTGGCCAAGCCGCAAGCGAGGTCGTCCTATTCTTGGACCCTTTAAACGATTTTCAAAAACGTATATATGACCTTCTATTCGGTTGCGAACTTATTTTCTAATTATTATCTTACTATTTTCAGGGAAAAAGAAGCGCTAGCTCGATGTCAGAACTCGCCATCAGGGGGGCACGTTCCATCATCGGGACACTCCCTGCTGCTGTGCTGCTTCCGGGACCTTTGCAACCATGAAGACAGCCCGCTGGCGAGGGCCAGGCTTAATCTCACGCTTCATGATGCGGGTAAGAATCTTTCAGTGAGGCATCCGTTAGGCTGTGGCCACAATGCCCACAACAATGCAGTACGCACCCTAAAAATCCAGGCAGTTGCACAACGTATCGTGGAAATTGACGATGCGATGCCGCACCGAATGGTCAGCGATGCCGTAAGTCAGGGGAGGCGAGCCAAATGCAAATAGCACGGGATCCAGAGGGGCACGTGACAAAATAATTCGGGCACGCCAATATTTAATTATTAAACGAATCTATATACTTCATCTATAAAAATGTATTTGTTGTTTGTCAGATAACTCCAGTTTAGCTTGCGTTCTGTTAACCAAGTATGAGCCTAGTTTAAGATATCAGCGTCTAATTTGTAACAGCAGAAATCATAATAGCTGTCCACGTTAAGTCAAGATGTCATCCATTGTTTTTAGTATAAAAAAATGATACGTTTATCAATAAAGATATATGTTATGACATCTTTGCAAACATTGTACCCAAAATTCTGACAAATAAATCATTTCATTTCATTTCAAAGGTTCGCAATCCCTGCCGTATGCGTTGCGTCAGCGGATTGCATTGGGGTTCGGCATCGTTTTTGCGCAGTGTTGTGGCATCGCCCTTACATGCTCACGCAGGCGTCAGAATATTCCGCCAGTTATGCATAACATTTGGTATTGCGGAATGCTATTGATGGACTACGGCAGTAGTCTGTCAATGGTTCGATTCGGCATACCGTCCAATTTTGAACCACTTGATGAAATGCTGACGCAAATTTCAATTCAAACGTTACCATGCGGAAAAGCATAGTTATTTTATCTTTGAAAGTAAATCACTCATGCGTTCCATTGTCGCTAATCTCTTTTGTTATGAAATTGTGATGCAATGTATAAGTTAGATGTCACAATAAATTAATACAAACACCTCAGGAGCCTTCTGGCGACTACTGTCTTATAGCATTAGAATCATTGTAAATCCTATTGTATTGTTGTTTTAAAAGAATGTCGATGTGTTTCTTTTCCTTCTTGATCGGCCTAGGCCCTATACCAATGTGGAACAGGCACTTGAGTCATTTATTTTAACATTGCGTGCTCCCACATGAATAAAGAAATTTGAATTTGAATAAGAGTAGCTAGTTAGTAGTAACTAGCTAGTTATTTATTACGTGCCTAGATATAGGTAAGCATAAAGTAATGAGTAATACAATACCTAAGTCAATGGTTTGCGATCATTGTGACGACAACTGACACTTTTGGTAGCGCACTAGCCACAATGGTGTCCGGCCATCACCATTACGCTAATTTGGCAGTTTGGTAAATCATTATGATATCAATTTCCCTTCGGCAATAACAACATAGTTGACAGACATGATATTACCGACTTTTGGCACTATTTGTAGTTGTGATAGATAATGGCACCACTGCCATAGCAATTTCAGTTGTTTAGCGTGCTTGGCCATCTCATCTAGGTTTATCGTATACACCACCTTTGATCACCATCGTCGCTTAAGATCAAACGAGTCAGTAATTAAACGATCTATTGACAGCTCCGTAGCTAAGTTAGTAGTGATCCTGCCTTGCTATCAAAGCGAGCGGCCCCCGGTTCGATTCCCGGCCGGGGCAGATTTTGTGTGGTGAACATATTTACTCTCTGGTCTTGGATGTTTGGGTTGTCTATCTGTGTGTCCATGCCTCCTGTGACACAGGGAATCCTAGTGTACGGGGAATGATTTATCCAAAAACTAATCGAGATAACGATACATAAAAATACTCAACATATTGAAATTCAGTTAAAAACATGTTGCATGCAATTACGGTTATAGCCGTAGCCCAATTTCCGCGTGTAGCTGTAAAGAACCACATCTTCGCATACCTCCGCCCACGAGCAACACCGATAATAAACCCGTACACACCAACACCAACAATAAACATAAAGTTTAAGAACCTAACCACAAACAATGTGCATAGACTACCAAAACTATGAACGGTTCGCTAGTGAAGCAATGAATGTAAGCCGACTGGAATAAACGAACATCATGGATACACCTACTTTGGCCTTGTAGTCCCGGCTTATCATACTACCACATCTCTTTCCTTGGTCGCTGTAAGAGCCGGATAAGGGAATATCCAGGGAATGGGCAGCAGTGTTTTCCTTGGTCAACATCATAATCTGTCAAGCGTGGTGTACTCAAAATACTACTTTTAAGGGGCAGGCCGACGTTCTGCAATATGCATTTTCTGACTAATGATGATGACTTCTACATTAAAATTACACTAAGGCTAGCTTTTGACCAGTTTCTCATCTGATCTGTGACGATGTAGTCGTAGTTATTGAATACGCTATATATATCTGTAGATGGGCAGGCCACATCCCTCACAGAACCGATAACCGATGGGGAAGAAAGGTGAGAGCCTTTCTTCCTTTCTTTCTTTCTTTCTTTTTTTCGAGTGGCGACCATGAACCGGAAGCCGTTGTGTAGTCCCGCTCCCCCACTAGGTGGACCGATGACCTTGTCAAAACTGCAGGAAACCGTTGGATGCAAGAGTTGCCGATCCAAGTGGCGTTCTATGAGGGAGGCCTATGTTCAGCCGTGAACGTCTTCCTGCTGCTGATGATGATGATGATCTATACCTAGAATAGAATTGACTTTTAAGTTTAGTTGCCGGAAAACACCAATAGGGCTCTTATTAATGCGGCGGTTTAATCAAAATTTGTTTTGTCTTTGTTGTTCTTTGACAATTTTAAACTGAATCGAAAGAGACAAAACATAGTTTAACTAAACCACAGTATATACTGTTTGTTAGGTATTTGGAGACAGATTTATAAATTGAATGCAGCCAGCCGTGAGCACTAGACATTGCATACCACTATACTATGGTTGCATCCCACTGTTTTCCTTCACTGAAAGCTCAAATTCGAAACATTGGCATACGGATCAGCAGTCGACCGCTTTTAAATCTTAAATCGGCTTACTTTGATCACTTTCCGCGCGCCGTCTAAATCGTTCTTTTCGTCTATGTTAACATAATTATAGCGCTCATAAATCGTCACAGCTTTCAATCAATAATAGAGGAATAAATAATTCAATTCTACAAACTGATAACCTATTGAGTTTAATACTATAAATAGTGGGGCTAAGTGAGCTTCGGTCTGTTGTGGATAGGGTTTGTCTGTTCTGAACTGTGATTCATCATTAGGCACTTTTTATGCCTAACAAAATGTAGGATATCTCTAATGGTAGAACTATTTGGGTCGAGTGCTCATTGGAACTGTGCTAAGATTGGAAATTGTACATGATTAACTGAATGCATTGGATGGAATAAAAACTAATATGTTAATGGAATGAACATATCATAAAATTCTCGTTGTGTGATTGTTTTTGCAATTTATTTATGACGGTTTTGTAGCAAAACTACGAACTCTATAAACTCTACTATAAGAATGAAGTTCCAGTCCATGTCATTCTGAAACAGCTTAAATACACTTTGATACTCCTAATTAAAAAATATTATAAACGAGCCTCCGCTCGCGGGTTCGCCCGCGGGGTATAATACCTTTATAAATAGTAGCCTATGTTATTCTGACGTATAAGCTATATTACTATAAAGCTTCATCAAAATCTGTTCATTATTTTTTGCGTGAAAGAGTAACAAAAATCCATCAACTCCTCACAAACTTTGACGTTTATAATAATTAATAGGAAGTAGTATAGTACGATGGCATGGGGCTAGTAGCTGGCATAAGTACTGGTATATAGGTTACTCTCAATTTTAAGGACATAAAAATTGACATATCTATAATATATCTGTTTTAGGGCGTTGGGGGTAGCTAGACATATAAAGCGGAGATGATATGAAAAGATTCTACATATAAAATGAGGATGATATTGTGACGAAATTCCTCGTGTACTTAGATAAGGTGAAAAGAACTTACTCTAACGAGAAATAAGAAGTCTTTATCGGCCATGCCGCGCGTCGATCAATTAGGCATTTTTTTTTATTCAATCTATATACAAATAAATAAAATTGAAGTGTCTGTTTGTAATATCAAAATAACAGCTTTTTACTAAATGCATATGAAAGTATATACGGTACCAATAACAAAACAACCATTTTTAAAATGTTGCCTGTCTGTCTGTTTGTTCCGGGTAATCTCCGAAACGGCTGGACCGATTTTGACGGGACTTTCACTAGCAGATAGCTGATGTTATAAGGAGTAACTTAGGCTACTTTTATTTTAGAAAAAGAACTAGGGTTCCGCGCAAAAAAATAAAAACCGAAACCCAATATCTCCGCGCGGGTGAAACCGCGGGCAGCAGCTAGTATAATATAATATTCTTTGCGTATCCATCTGGCACGGTTTCCAAGAACAAAAGCCTATTCTCGTATCTAAAGCAAACAAGTGACTCACGCGCAACATTAGCTCTTAACTTCAAATTAATATAATTGATGCAAAGTATATTCTGTATTGTGCTATTTATTGATGCAAGGATAATTGAATGACTACAAGTCGAGTTGGTTTAATAATAATTTGACAACCAGTATTACTTGGCTATGAATATCAATGATATGATTTTATAATATTTTATTGCGAGTTATTGGCGGCGCCTCGTCTCGATTTCTTGGCGAGAATTTCGTATTGTCTAGAGGTAATAACTTATAAGTACATCTATATCTATACAAATAAATTAAATTGAAGTGTCTGTTTGTAATATCAAAATAACAGCTTTACACTAAATGCATATGAAAGTATATACAGTACCTATAACAAAAAC
This sequence comes from Crocallis elinguaria, assembly GCA_907269065.1. Taxonomy (NCBI): domain Eukaryota; kingdom Metazoa; phylum Arthropoda; class Insecta; order Lepidoptera; family Geometridae; genus Crocallis; species Crocallis elinguaria. The sequence goes on along the minus strand of OU026070.1, from coordinate 3,396,186 downwards.
ACAATTTTAAAAATTTTGGTCTTTTGTCTGTTTGTTTATTCCGGGTAATCTCCGAAACGGCTGGACCGATTTTGACGGGACTTTCACTGGCAGATAGCTGATGATATAATTAGTTACTTACTTAAAGTAGGTGGGCGAAACCGCGGGGCATAGCTAATATACGTATGAAATACGTCAGTATGAAACCGCCTTAAACAATTAAACTTCGAGAAGCGCCTGCACGCATTTATCAGGAATATCAAGGCTCATAAACAATGAAATTCTATTTAGTGCTCAATTTACGTTAAACCTAACAGACCTCAGGCGTTCGAAGTTAACTGAACGGTTATAAATGGTATAATGCAAATATTAATTCGCATTTACAGTTTGCTTGGCACTAGACCACTAGATGTGGTTTCATCAACCAGACTTCAAAATTAAACTTATTCGCATTGGCCCCAAGAGAGCTAATGAAAGTTAAATAACTCTAGATGCTATATAGTTCCAATTATAAGTACTTACAATCGATCGAGAAGATGGCAAGGAACTTGTATGCTTTTTTCCGATTTCAGACTAACCTTATTCATAAATGCTCAATTTGATAATCTGTAGGTACGATAAACTGCTCTGTCAACCTCTCGTTGACGGACGGTGTTACACGAGAAAACGAGACAAAACACTTTCTAGTAATAGTAAGGTTACTAAACGTTTCTTAGCTAGCTAGGTAGCTTCTGCCCGGCCGCGGTTTTCACCCGCGTTCCCACAGGAACCGTGCATTTTCCGGGGTACAAATTAGCGTATGTTACTCTCCGGTCCATAAACTATATCTATGCCAAAAATCACGTCGATCCATTGCTCCGTTACTGCGTGAAAGAAGGACAAATCAACAAACACACTTTCGCATTTATAATATTAGATATATACGAGTACTATGAATAAGGGGTCAATATACAGCTGTGTGTTAAAAAAGTGTATTATGATCCAACCTTCATGATGGTCACGCAAGACTCCCAAGTAAGTCCTTTTTAGTACAAATAGTTCTTGTTTTATGCACCAAATATCAAGGTTTATGACAATGAGTAATAGTCAAGTATATGCCCGAAGGTCTAGGTTTAGTTCAGGCAATTGTTTTAGATGCGATTCCTTTGTTTTATCTCGCAAACTAAAATAATCCTTGCACAATTTGACATACGAACTATTTTGCATCCACTAATGCTCCAAAGCCTTGGTATAAATACAGAAGACCAGTTCCAGAGATGTGAGTTTTTCACGTAATGCGAAAGATTTAAAAGCTTTCGAAAGACATGGGTTATTCATTCCGCGTCTGGTTCTGATATTGTTTCTTACGTGAGTTGATAGCGAATGTATCTTATAAAAACAGGATACGTCCATCTTGTTTAAGTTGTAATTAAAATTGAATCTTATTTTTCTTAGCTAACTAGATATTCCAAACGTTACAGCAACGCAAATACCTATCTTCTTTTGTTCATATCAATTGAGACAAAGGCATTGTGAATCGTGACACCAAACTTGAGCGCGCTCATTATTCGATGTATTAATTAAAACAAAACTGCTACTGTTTTATGGGTTCCTGGTACTTAAAACTTGCAGTAGTAGGCTACACTTTCTACGAAATTAAGGTCGGCTCACAACTGTCCAGTAACTTGAATCAAGTACTGGAGCTTGTATTTGTTGTCTAGTTGTACCACTCGGCTAAGTGCAAATAAAACAAAATAATAATGGGTTTGTTAATTACAAAGTTTCATTTGCATTTTGTCCTTTACGATTAGCTACCAAGAGTTTTCTAAAAAAACAGCCTGGTGCTGCAACAAAAACAGATTGACAAATGCCGATTCATCCTTTCAAAATTCAAATCATTCATACCGTAATAGCTATGCTCAAAGATGGATATATTTTACTGAAAATTTGAATAAATTGTGAGATTTGTGAGTATTACATTACATTTTACGGCTACCATATTCAAAACAAAACACTGCCTTCAATAAAAAAAATGTTTTTCATCTTTCCAAGGTTGGAACGATGACGATCGAAGCTTTTGTTCTTAATGTACCGCAGATCGTACTTGAACTACCCACTGTCCAAGTAATAGCCTACGCAGTGCAATTCTGCTGAAACCTGCACTTTTATAGACCCTGATAACATTCTGGTTAGCGATAACACTACCTACAACTGTCTCACATTGGTAGTAGCAGAGAGATAAGGAAATGCGTCAGGACTTAGTTCAGATAGAATTCCAATCGGTTTCGAGAAACAAAAGCGTAGGCATCCGAAATGATTTTTGACTATAAAGGATGAGGTTGCATGTTAGTATGAGTACATACTCGTATATATAAATAAACTAGCTGCTGGCTGCGGTTTCACCCGCGCAGAGATATTGTATTTCATGTTTTTTATTTTTTTTTTTGCGCGGGTCCCTAATTCTTTTTCTAAAATAACAGTAGCCTAAGTTACTCCTTGTAACATCAGCTATCTGCCAGTGAAAGTCCCGTCAGCCCCAGCCGTTTCGGAGATTACCCGGAACAAACAGACAGACAGACAGAGACAAAAATTTTTAAAATGGTTGTTTTGTTATAGGTTCCCTATATACTTTCATATAAATTTGATAAAAAGCTGTTATTTTAATATTACAAATAGACACTTCAATTTTATTTATTTGTATAGAGTATTGATTTGGTGTGTATAAGAAAATGTAAAAGACTTAGGTGAGATAGTTTTGGTATTGGATGTGTTTTGTTTTGAACAAAACATCTAACGGGGTTTCTCTAATCCGTCTATTTATGAATTCGAAAGTGTGTTGGTTGTTTTTCTTGTGATTTTTTATAGACAGTTGAACCGGACAGTAACATAGTTTACTTTTATCCTGGAATGTTTATGCATGGTTTCTGTGGGAATCTCTGCGCGGTTTAAACGACGGGCAGCAGTACAGTTCCAATATCAGTTCTAAAGCTCAATAAAAGTTCTTCAATATTGACGTATTGAGACGGGTCTACCAAAGACGCTCAGTTCGTCAATTTCGTTCGCGGTACGCCTACAATATGCAGTCGACGAAGGCTAAACTCCATTGCACTTCTCACAAACGCAAACTTCACACCACATGTCGTGAACTATAATATTAGACAACTGCAGTAATATCATCCATTTCAAGGTTGTCAGATAGAGATCGCACATTGTACCTTTTTTAGGACATTTATTGTTGTGCTACTGCGTAATGATTGAGATCAATAAAGTGATATTGTACAAGTTTTAATTAAAATTAAGTTATTTTCAGTCTCTTCTACACTTAAGTGTACTCCAAATACTCCTATCCATTGCTCTTAGCCTATACAGGCCTCGTGCTTTGCCGAGGCCAAATCCCCAAGGCTCACACCAACAGACATTTTCATAAACGGTTATGCGGCGCAAGTACGGATCTATTCGGGTCGATAATATTCGACAAAATTCGATAAAAATGACAGTTCAAATCGATAAAGTGGGATTTATCGAGCCTCGAAACAATCGACAAAAGTTATCGAAAAGCTAGGTCGAATCCAAAGAGAATATAGAGCTGCTACAATACTTTAAGATCAGACTTCGGTACTCGCAACATTCGATAAATTTGTCGAGTTTTCGGTTCGACAAATTTATCGAACCGACTTCCGTACTCGCGCCGATGGTTAACAAATTATAGGGTTACAAATTATTTTTATCTTCCTTTTGTAATTCCAGAAGGAAACGCAGTCGCAAGTGAACGCGGTGCGAGCTACAACGGCGAGGTGTGGTTCAAGGCGGCCACCATAGCTGTGCCGGTGTGCGGGGCACTGATCCTGTTCCTCCTGGTGGCGGTGGCCCATCGGCTGCTCAAAGCAGACGCTCTGCTGCATGCTGATAGAAAGCTACGGTGAGTCTTCTATCTAGTTTTTTTTTTTTTTTTATGTTATTAGGTAACGAGACGAGCTGGTCGTTTGCCTGGTGTTAAGCATAACGCCGGCCCATAACGATTGCAGTGCCACCCAGACCTTTGAAACACAAAGGCCTGCGCGGCACTGCAGTGCGCTCGTTACCCTGAGACATTAGGTATTAAGTCTCATAAGCCCAGCAATTTCACTGGCTACTCTGCTCATCAAACCGGAACACAGTAATGCTTGCACACTACTGCTTGGCGGCAGACTTCACGAGCAAAGCGGTGGTACCAACCCAGACGGACGCTCGCAAAAGAGTTAGTCCTCCCACTAACTAGACTGGGACCTTATGAAATTTTCTGTTAACCGTGCTATACAGCCTGAGTTTAAATGGTATATTATTATGAAAGGGGGTCAATGTACTCCTGGAGGTCAACGACATTTTGTTTTACGAGTTTTCGAAATTCTAAATTTCTCATAGAAGAAAAGGTATTTAAGGTTAACAAAATTTTACTACAGAATTTCCGGGCAGCCCTAGATCAGCCGGTTAACTTGAACTATGTTGAACTTTGTTAAATGATAATGCTAATTAGAAGAGAATTAGAAACAAATCGGCTGACGGCTCCGTAGCTAAGTTGGTAGTAACCCTGCCTGCAAAGCGAGGGGTCCCGGGTTCGATTCCCGGCCGGGGCAAATTTTGTGTAAGCATAGTTTGTTCTCGGGTCTTGGATGTTTGTGATGTGTATCTGTGTGTGTCCATGCCACCTGCGACACAGGGTATCCTAGTGCAGGGGGTATGAGTGTAAGCGTTAAAAAAAAAAACAGAAAATGTCGCGCCTTTCACATTTGATTTGAAATGAACTTATTTTTTGTATGGAAATTTTGAATGACGTATTTCCAAGAGAGGTTCGCACAACTTGTCGACAACTCTGGTCCTAATCATCCCTTCCTGGATGACATACTAATTCAAACGCACCCTGTATAGACATAGAGATTTTAAAAAAAAATTAAAAATTAAATGCACACCCTGTCTAGTACCATCAATCACCATGTTCCATTATTGGTTTTGTTTACGTTCTACCGGTTTCTATGAATTTCTATGAAATTGCGTGCGGTCGCGAAATTCACAGAAATAAGTGTCGCTTGCAGGTTCCGGTCAGCCCGTGTCGGACTTGTATTTTAAGAGTTAACACTTATCGCACTTCGCTGAAATGTTTCTAATCGTATTTTTTTTAATTTTCAGAGGCGGTGGCTACATGTCTCCATTAGCGCAGCCACACACAGAGGTCAAGAAGGTCTGGGTGGGAACGTCGGCTCCGCTCCTAATGACCCCTGGTGGTTGCCTGGTGGCGGTGGAAAGGGCGCAGCTGGTGGACTCCCAGTGCCAGCAACACTGTGATATTCAGCGGTAGACGTCGAATCTCAGAGGGCTGTGCCGTGCAGTGATAGTCTTTAGATTCACCAACTGGTTAGGCAGTTAGATGCTATTATAAATGTATTCATACTAACGATTATTATAATTATGTAGTTTAAAGAACCTATAAAATACTTCTAGCACCTGGCTCCATCTTCAGACACCAAGTGCGACTATTGGAAACGTCAAAACGAATCATATGAGCCCAAACACGAAGCGTTTACTTGTAGCCACTGTCCACCTCCTGGCTCCTTCATCAGATCAGCTCCAAGATACCAAATTATAGTTTTGTCATCTGAACTACATATACATACAAAGTTTTATTTCTTTACGGCAATTAGAAGTAGGTTAAAATTAACTTCTAAGATTTTATTACATTGTTTGTTAGTTAGTTAATTAGTTAGTTACAAGTAAAGTTAGTAAAAGTGTGTTAAATTAACTAATTTGGACACGCGTCTTCCGTACCAGACGTTCTTTGAAAAGTTTGATGGTTTTCTCCAACTGTTTAACAGCGCCATCTAGTAGAGCCATTTTAAAATTTGAGTAAGATAATGGGTGGCATTTCATTAAATCTAAATTTAGGAAAAGTAGACGTGCGTGAGAGAGGGCCTTCTCAGAATTTTAGTTTTAAATGGCACGCATATATATGCATAAAATGTGGCTCAACACTCAATAACTCTATTACAGTTATTATTCACTATGCACCGTGGAATTCGACTTACGATTAAATTGTAACCAACAAATTGCAACGTCATAACGTGTATATCTCACATTGCATTGCAACTCTGCTGGCTCTCGGCTCTCAGTAGATTATAACAACAAAATTGTTGTAAAGCGGCACCGTGCACTGTGAAAGGGACTTTTAACTTATATTTAATGATGCAATTAATGAGTTATCCAATAGCGAGACAGGACACAGTAAATTTTAATAGTCTAAAAGTGTACCTGTCATTTGGCAATTATATATTATTACCTTGTTAATTAGATCCATAATTATACATAATACCAATTAAAGCCGGAAATCTAAAATAAACTATATCAGTAATAGATTTCCGGTTGGTCAATGTTTCAAGCGCTTTTTATAACAGACTTTTATTAACTTCACTTGTAATGGAAGTTAATCTTGGAAGTTAATTTTAACCTACTAATTGTCATATTGAAATTAAACTTTGTTTGTATACTTATGTAGTTTGGATAACAATACAATAATTTGGTATCATGGAGCTGATCTGATGAAGGAGCAAGGAGATGGAAGTCTTTTTTCTAAAAATCATTTTAATTATTATTATATTTAAAATCTGACGAAAATTTCTACGTTCTTCCGTTACAATTTCTATTTATTTAATTTAAGTAACTCCTAGGCTTTAGTGCTCCTAAGTCTTTTATTCGTGGTCTAGAACCACAGTCCCATGTCTATTATTCTAATTAGTTGGTGAATTCGAGGCTAAAGAGCTTTTAAAATAAATCTTATACAAGGTTTTATGACTGATATTGTAACTGCAGCTAAAAGAGGTTGTATTGTCCGGATGAAAAATAGTTTGTGCTTAACAGGAGTCATAAAAAGTCATTATTTCGAGGTTCATAAATCATGCTTGCATTAAGTAACTTGTTTGGTTTACGGACAGGTTTAACGACCAAAAGGCGTATGGCAATGGGGAGACACATTGCTTATTTATCGCGCTAGGTGGCGCATTATCGCTGGTGAGTGTCACTGTCAAACTTCATTGTAAAATTTTAGTAAATAGGCAAATCGTCTCCACAATAAAGTATGCCTCTCTGTCGTGCATTTAAGTGTAAAAATAAAGGTGGCACACGTGTGACTTCTGACGAGAAAAAACGAAAGCCGTAGATCAACGCATTTAGCATCAAAAAATATTGGAAACCTAATTCTTCTTCTAGGTTATTGACCATTCCAAATGTAATGATTTTTATGATGCGAGCAAGTTTACTGGTTAGTTTAATTCATTAACCCCCAAAGTAAACATCAATGACAAGCACCAACGATACTGGCGCCATCTGAGATTAGTTTTGTCTGTGACTCCCTATTGAAATCAAGTCCTAGTGTGGAATCCACAGATCTCTCACATTATTAATTTGGTATATTTCTGATAACAAAAAAACATCAAAAATACTAGTTGCTCTAACTAAACCTATAACTTTGTAGAATCTTCAGTTAATAATTCTTAAACAAATCTTGTTCTTTTTGAGTACTTTAAAGATCATGTCAATGTCATCATAATCGCCTCAAGCGCCATCTAGAAATGTGTTACAATAAACTGAGGTCCGACAAGGTCAATGGACCCATGATTTTCGATTTATTTGTACTTCTTAGTGCATATTTCAGTACCTAATTTTAATCAATTACTTTACTTTCCCAGGCAGGTTCCAATCTCTGCCACTTGAGGCGCTAGTGAGGCATTTGTTTTATTACTTTAATGGGAAAATCAATTTTAATGATTAATTAAAGATTCACAGTAATGATTACTATTTTTAATAGCTACTGTAAAACAATGGCTTTAAATATTATGGGAATTTTATTAAAAAAATAAAGCTATGAATATTGTAAAATGAAGATGCCTTATATTAAATTAATTAAGCATGTATATCAATTGAAGGGTTGTGTGATTCAAAATTTTTTAAAAATATTGTTGTACCTGTTACGGTTTTTATTCTAGAAAACTAGGGGAAAATATGACTGATTTGCCGTTCACCATCTACATTTAAAAAAAATTATTAACACATCTTTTGCTCAGTTTGTGTTTTTACTATGTTCTTTTTTCTGAAATATTAGACTTCAACTTCATAAAACAATTAAGATGTGGTGATGAAAGGCAGAAATGTGAATCTTTCAATGAAAATTTGATCTCAGAATTTAACAAATTAACATCATTACACGGAACAGCCCGAAAGTATACCAAAACAACAACGTATATTTAAATTTTTAATAATTTTGTAAGAGCTTTGTGTTCCTCTATTTTGTAATCTTTGTAAATGTACCCGTTGTTAATTTAAGTCTGTAAACATTGTAACTTGTGTTACCAAAAAGAGTGAAGAAAAAATACCACGTGACCAAGTTTCGTCACATTTTTTAAGACGCTGCTGGCAATACTTGCTGTTTTTTTGCTTGAGGCAACACCTGCAAGTTAGTAAGAAGTTAGTGTCTAAACTTGCGTGTTTTCTGCGAGTATTTGCTAGTAGTCATCCATGTACAGATCTGGCAAGAAATATTGCACAATGGCAATGAAAGTTTATCTTTTTTATAAAGGCAACACGTGACATGAGTATGACACAATATATGAATATAATAAAATAGAAAGCAAGTGATATTCGGAAATGAAATGGGCATAGCGTTCTTTTTGCAAGTTTTTGTATCTGTTCCACAAGGAAATAAGTATATGTTATTGTTTCGCTGCTGTTTCACTCTGCACTGCTTTATATGGTCAATAATTTTTAAAATCTTCCATTAGTATGTGTGCCTTTAAACTTTTAGGATTGTTGTACAATACCTACATTTGATAAAGGAAAATATATTTCAACAGTAAAGCTGGAAACATATAATCGGGCGCGTCCGTCAACCGCGGCTTACGTCCTGCTAATATAACCGGCAGTACATTTAACGCTATACTAAAATCTGCAGGATTATTTTAATTCATTGGGAATGATATCCGTGTCGGAAACGAGTGTCTTGATCGTTTATATTTCGGAATCGCATCCCGTCAGTGAAATTTTCCGTTTAGATTAGACAAAGCTGCATGAACGGATATAATTCCGACAATATTTCTCTGTCGGGATGCGTTTCCAAGATATAATCGATCAGAAACAGTCGCTTCCTACACGTAATCGTTCCGAGTGAATTAAAATCATCCTGCTGGAATATGATATCTGGCGCGGTGAAAGTCGGACGCGTCCGTGGACAGTCGAAACTCGGAAGCAAACTCGCGTGACCGTTTTTATTACTTTCAGTCCGAGCTGGATGTTTTTGTTCAGCCGCTTCCTCAGACGCTGTCTTTAGACGCGTCCGACCTGCCTTGCGACTCTAATTCGCGGCTTATGTACGCGTCCGACTTGCGTTGCGACTCTAATTCGCGGCTTACGTACGCGTCCGACTTGCGTTGCGACTCTAATTCGCGGCTTACGTACGCGTCCGACTTGCGTTGCGACTCTAATTCGCGGCTTACGTACACGTCCGATAATAATTATATTTCCAGGTTAAATGTGCCATTTTTCCTGCTGGAGCATGTATTTTGTACTATTTTACAAGTTAAAAATATATTTCATTGTAATATTTTGTCATTTATGACAAACAGTGAGAAATTATGATTCTCCTTTAGTTAATTTATTTTAAACCCACGTACTGACGAACGCATGCATTTTCCTTTCTTCCATAATGTAAATGAATTATAATTGCATTGTAAATATAATTTTAATTATTTTTAAGTTTTGTTACCTGGTCTGTTGTTATAAAATAAGTTCGAATATAGGCGGTTTCTGATAGTTAAATCTATTTTGAGGATGTCCTAGTCTTTTCTTATCTGATGTTGCATGTACACTACAATGTTACAATTTACTGTATTTTTTTTTTGTTTTTTATTTGAACTCAGAATGGATTTAACTGGTGGTCGAATTTTTGAATTTAGTTCTTGATGGAAATTTGTTGATTAAAAAAAAACAAACGTAGTTAGGAATAATATATATTTTATGTAAATAAATAAATAATTTCGGACACGAATTGTATTGCACGTATGAATGTTAATTATAAAAGCTAAATGAAATGGAATTTTTATTGACATGTACCTACAATTCTTGCATTATTTTACATATAAAATGTATACTTTAGGTATAGATAAGTTTGCTTTTTCGACCATAACACAGAGATTGACCTAAATGAAGCTTCCTCAGGGTGCCTTAAACGAAAGAATTTTATAAAAAAAACAATAATAAATAGGTGCAAATGAAATACTCCCTAATGTAATGAAATGCGATCTTATGTAAATATTATTGTAATGGTGTATAAATAAAAAAGAAATTATTTTATTACTGGAAGTCGTTGTTTCCTTTCCTCCCTAGAGCACGTTCTACAACAGCCTTTTACTAATAAACACTGTTTAACGGTTAAATAGTAGTTACAAAACGTTTCGTCTTTTTCGATTCAGTTTCAAATTGTTCAAGAACAACAAAGACATAACATTGTTTAACTATATCATCGTATATACTGTTTATTAAGACTAAAAGATATAAGACTAATAGACTATAAGACTAAAATTAATAAGAGGTAAAGTTTGTTTGTTTGTTTGTATAGCTAATCTCTGGAACCACTGAAATAGTAACGGTCTTACCAGAAAAATTAAACACACTCTAAACACGTGTTAAACAGCGTCCAAACCTTAATAGTGTTACCACAAAACCAATTGTTAGGTGCCATATTTAGCTAGACATTGGTGTCAATTCTATCATTTTCAAACAAAATTTAGATCTATCAGACATCTTTCGTCTCTTTCTCATGTTATGCATTGGAAAGAGAGAGAGCGAAACTAAAATTAGTTTAGTTATGAAATGATAGAATTGACATCAGTGTCTAGAGATATATGTCAAAAATGATTAGAAATGTCACAACAGAATTGAGTTGGACAACGGTTAGATACTACTTAAATCAGGGTTTGTGGTTGTTCATATTTAATCGCGCGACTAAGGCATGTTTAGGCGTTAAACAGTGTTTAACACAGGTTTAACGTGTGTTTAATTTTTTTGTGGTAAGACCCCAACAGTGTTACCACAAAAATACATTAGATGCCTGTTAGCTATTGTAGCTAGACAGTGTCTAAAGATAAATCTAAAATGATTAAAAATGTCACAACAGAATAAGTTAGACATATATAGGTATAATCCGCGGTCCCAAGGCGGCTTGGTGCCCTAGGTGGATGTCACATGTTCTCGATTTTTTTTATGATTCTTGAACATGCCGGTTTCCTCGCAATGTTTTCCTTCACCATTTTTGTTTTTAGAGCGAGTGTGGCAAAATCCGTTGGCCGAGCCGGGATTTGCGTCAATTTGAAAGTCGGGCCACCCTCGCTCGTCTAAATTCCTAAATACAAACAAGCTATCTTTGAAGACATAATCACGAGCTTGTTATAAGTGCTCCGTCTAGGTATAAGTATCTTTGTTATTCGTAATTAGCCTTCACTTAAATATATATGTAAGTACAGTCGCAGCAAGAAAAGGTTACGTCAACTTAAGGTCTATTAAGTAAAGTAAAAAGTTATTTATTGACATAAATAAATATTACAACAAGTAATGAATCCATAGGCTCCCGAACTAGTTAGTTATTAGTAATAGCAGTACTTGTTTTATCTTAGGACGCCTTGCTTAAACGTATTTTTCTAGTCTAAGCCAGAATTGTGTTACCTTGACAACGATTCTGTTATAATAAGATTTATGAACAAAGAGAAAATTAATGGGGAGATGCAAGTGATACTGACAGACTATGACAGTTAAATAAATAAATTTGATTCATTTTTCTAAACAGCCAGGTCATTAAGAAGGTTTTATATTGATGTAAACTATACATTGGTCAAAGATGAATGCACTGCATTGTTTAATAAATAGTATTCTATACAGTAATCTGGTACTAACTGCGTAAGATCAAAAGGTACTAAGTGGCCTTACGTGATAAAGAAAAGAATTAGGAAACTAACGAAGGTGTTCTTACCGTGACTGTACGTATCTTTATTACACCGGGCAAATTTTGTAACTTTTTATTTCTATGACATCCGCTATTCCAATATAGATATCATCTTTTCGATTAGTCATATCTCAAAACTAAATATTTACTATTTTAAAGTAGACTCTCATGCATTGTATTAAGAACTTCGAAAATAACGTGAGCCAGTCTAAATTATCCCATAATAATTCATATTAATTACAACTAACATGTCTAGAATTTCATTTTAAATAACAGTTTAGCATTAAACAAATCCGTATAAATAGGACCGTTACTAAATTTTTTATGCATTTTGTTTTCGTTTTTGTGGTGAAATTTTACCTGAAAGGTGAGATGAATTTTGGTTACTAAAATTAATAAAATATGTGTGTTTAGTTTTAGTGTCTGAAAACAATTTTTTTAAGTCTTTGTTTATAAAGGGGTTTTATCACAAATTGATTATGATCTGAAAACTATCAACCGAGAACAGTGAATACGCTTTGGTAACGTAGGTAACTGAGCTATCTAGGTGCGACTAGATAGCTCATTTCATTGGTTTTATTTTTTGCGCGGAACCCTAATTATTTCTATAAAAGAAAAGTAGCCTAAGTTACTCCTTATAACATCAGCTATCTACCAGTGAAAGCCCCGTCAAAATCGGTCCAGCCGTTTCGGAGATTACCCGGAACAAACAGGCAGACAGGCAGACAAAAATATTAAAAATTGTGTTTTTGTTATATAGGTACCGTATACTTTAATATGCATTTAGTGAAAAGCTGTTATTTTGATATTACAAACAGACACTTCAATTTTATTTATTTGTATAAAGATGTAGATTATTTACATATAGTAAAAAAGAGAAATACTAAAATTAGGTTAGATTTCATACAGAATGAACACCAATGTCTACCTGTGTAAATAACGTAGTAGGTAGAGTGCAAAACAAATATTAGATAAGACCCGTCCAGGCTCAAGGCATTGAGAATATAATTACTGGTTCCACTACGCATTTACTTACGATAAACAAATAACTACGCAAAACATTGATTTTCCAATCTAAATGCGTATCACGTAGTTCTAGGTCGTGGTCAGTGTTTTTCAAACTTTTTTAATACGCGATCAAAAATCCGGCGTTAGCCCAGTTCCGTAACACAAAATTCTGACGAACGCCCTAGGTCCGTAATATATAACTTGTAGGCATAACATAACACACATCATTGGATTTCAAAGACATTTAGTAGCTTTTTCTTTCTATTGAGACTGATAGAATATTCATATAATTTTGTTTTGTAGTTTAGAACTTATTACTGCCTTTTATATCTGGCCTGCGAACTTCACCCCCCAATCGATATTTCGCGTCCTCCAGGCGGCGGCGGCGCGGCATGTGGCTCCCTGGGATCGCGATCCACAGTTTGAAAAACACTGGTCTAGGTGTTCTAGTTCCTAGGATCGAGGGTTTGTAGAGTATGAGAGTAATTCTTAGCCTCTCATTACAAGGTTCATTGGATATTAAGGCTGCTATTATAGTTTAGACTTACTTATTAGTCGCAATTTATAGTGACTTCATTTTACTTACATTAATTTTTGAAAAGTTAACTTCGCTGAAATATACTTGATTTTGATCCGCGTTCTCCGGCTCTCCAAACCGAGTTATGGTAGGGACTAAAGACGTTTAATGTTTGTTTATAATGTTACTAGCTTCTACATGCGGTTTCACTCGCGACACCGCTTGAAGATTCCAAAGAACTGTGCATTTTTTCGGGATATAAAATCTGTTCCATAAACTATGCAAGAAATCACGTCAATCTCTTGCTCCGTTGCTGTGTGAAAGAAGGATAAACCAACAAACAGGTCACTCCTTCGCATTTTGTATATATACGGTGGTATCGGATTCTTCGTGATAAATTGCGAGATTAGTGAGATTTTTTGTCAATGTAAATATCCCATTGATTTTACAGACGTGATAGAAATTATTTGTGTAAAAATTTACTTATTAGGTAAGGTCGACTCTTTGATGTAGCAAACAAGAAACTTGAATTTTGTACAAAGGGCAACTAAAAGGCCTTGACATTTTTTTCAGGGTATAGGGAAACATTAAATAGTTTTTCGCTTTGTAATCTTAAACAAATCTTTTTTATGTAAATAATAAAACATATATAGTTTCAGAAATAAATAATATTCCTTTGCGTAAACAAATAGTTTATATTTCCATCGTCTGTAGCGTAATTAAAAATGGATAAGAAGTGGTTAAAAGGCTATAAATTATAAGTTATAACTATATGACCAGTATAATTACATAGTTGAGTAGAATACAAAGTTAGGTATATATTATACAATCATCAAATGTATTATTAAAATTCTTATAAATAGACGAGAATTGAAAAACTACAGACAGTTGTCAGATTTCGCGCAATCTATTGAGATCACAAAAATAATAATGAATAACTAATACGTTTTGAAGGGCGAGGTAAGTTACTGCAGGGATAATGTCTCAGGGCACATAATAGATAAAGTATAAAAAATATTCTATAATGGTTGATGTTGAATATACTGTAAAGTCCTTCAAAAGAAAGGTGGCGCGGTGCGGCATTGCAAGTATTGATTGGATGGTATTGCAATTTGCATTTGTTGGGCAAGATGAGCTAGATGTACTAGGTACTAATTGTAAACTGCACTCCTGCATTAAATACAATAACCAGTGTTCTCTGGTTATTTTCTTACGTGGCGCTTCACTGCAACTGTTATGGACGCTCTACAGTCGCGCCGCGAAATCCACGAACCGCAATTGTGGATAGATTCGTGGTTACTGTTGCGGCTGAGATTCGTTGGCGAGTGTAGAGCGGCCAGCCGTGAACCGTGAAAATCGATGGATTCGCGGCTTTACAGCCGCGATTCTTGTGCGGGTGTAGAGCGGCCATCATGAGCACTGATAAATCAGTTTCAAACCCTCTTCTGCTCATCACTCTAATACAAGCTTCAAAACAAGCGTATAATTAAAAATGCCATCTTTCGTTGTTTGCTCCCAAAGAGAGTACGTACAAAACAAACTCTATCTAAGTAGGTATAAGGTAGATAATTAAGCCTTATATTTTTCTGATGTCGTTTTTTGGTAGTTTTACAGCCAAAAGTTATAGTAGTTATAAAGGAAAAAAAATACCTAAATTTGTGCCTGAATTTATTTCCAGAGCAAAATGACTATAAGTGCAGAGAATTATCAAACAGGACAGACAGAAGGTAGAGTGCTGAGTTTCGATCATCTGATATTTTGGGTGTCAAACGCGATAACGGTAAGTACAAATAAAGTTTTATTGTAGTCCTCGCCACACTTAAATGCGCCTCTCAGGTCTTCGTAGCTGATCAAGCATAAGTGGGTTTTAACAGGGGTTAAGGCTAACTCTTCTGGGAATCTCTTTCTGGGTGGATATCACCGCTCTGGGTACCAGGCATCTACCTAATCTACTAGTTTCGTTATCCAAAATAATAAAAAGTCTACTAAACTGATTTTGATGAAATTTCTATGAGACCAATCTGATAGTATATCCTTTCAAATAAAAAAAAGTTTTTTCTGAATCTGTTTATAAATGACGGAGAACTGAGGTAATAAACATAAAAAACACCTTCTTCTTTTTTGGAAGTCGGTTAAAAATAGTAGGTACCGCAACAAGTCCCATCGTAGACGTATAATTCTATGGCAGCTAACATCAGTCGTCGCACGTTTAAATTTAAAGTTAGCATTTACGTTACTAAAATAGTTTTAAGTAAATTAATTGTGTTTTTAGACTTCCAGCTACTTTGTGACTCGCTTCGGATTCAAACCTTTGGCCGTGCGTGAATCAACTGAAGAAAGGCCTGTGGTTGCCCACGTAGTCAGGCTGAACCAGGTACCTATTTTTTTAATACAATCAGCGCCGGCCCTTGCCCTCTAACAGGAATTCAAGATAGAACGAGAGCTTTCAGCGCGAATCTAAATCCGAAATGTAAAGGAATCTTTTATTTAACATGCAATTGTTTGTTTAGGTTTCAACCTAAAGGTTCATCTTGCAAGTCAGCTGCAATAATATATGTTATATGTATCATTATTAGCCTCTTATGCTGCCACTGCTTGGGTGGATGCGGGTTTCCTCAGGATGTTTTCCTTCATCGTTATAGAGAGAGTGTAAATAATCCGCAAATAACTTGACATAAGTCATTGGTGCGGGCCGAGTCGAGATTCGAACTATGGTGCGTCGGATTGAAAGTCGCACAAGTTCCCGCTCGGCCACACTCGCTGTTATATTAAATTAAATTACATGTTATTAATTGTGAAACGTAACTCACTTATACACTTGAAAATCTGAAAGTTTATACATATTTTTGCAGCCTACTGTACATAATCTGGATGTAACTATAAAATTGGGGGTACCTATAGAAACACTTTTTACAAATTGCAGATAAAAATTGTATTCGAATCGCCAACGACTTCGGATGGCTTGATATCCAAAGACCTTTCTGCTCATGGAGACTTCGTGAAAGACGTAGCCTTCGAAGTCCAAGACCTTGAAGAGCTGGTGCGAAGGGCCAAGAAGGGAGGCGCGGAGATCGTAAAGGATGTTACCGAAGAAGCTGATAATAATGGAGTGCTAAGATTTGCTGTTGTTAGGACGGTAAAGAAAATCAGTTTTATGAAGAAAATT
The DNA here is from genome assembly GCA_907269065.1 of Crocallis elinguaria. Classification (NCBI taxonomy): domain Eukaryota; kingdom Metazoa; phylum Arthropoda; class Insecta; order Lepidoptera; family Geometridae; genus Crocallis; species Crocallis elinguaria. The sequence continues at coordinate 3,379,524 of OU026070.1, read as the reverse complement.
ACGTGCAGAAAGTCCCGAAAGCATAAGCACCTACTTCATGCTTGAAGTCCACCAGATTATAATACCAATTAGTATCTCGCCTATTGTGTCTAGTATTCAAGTATGTAGAGTCACTTTTTTTTTTTTGCAAATTATGATGCGTTATGTTTCTGTTTCAGTACGGAGACAATACTCACACCCTCATCGACCGCAGTAAATATAAAGGGTTGTTCTGGCCAGGGTACCAGGCTCTTGAAGAAGACATAACTAGTGAAGTGTTGTAAGTTTTTTATAAGTTATAAAAACTGATCATTTCACCACGACATCTTAAAAAACCTACAATATGGCTTAATCCTGTGTGATATCGCCAAGACATAGTGTTATTAAAATAAGCAATAGAATAAGAGGTAAGCGTGCTATTTCGTCGACCGCATCGTCACTTACCATCAGGTGAGATAACGGTCAAACGCAAGCCAAAATATAAAAAGGGCCATTGGTGTCGATTCTGTCGTTTCATACCTAAACCTAATTGTAGTTTCCCTCTCTCTCTTTCCAAAACATAACCACAGAAAGAGCTCGAAGATATTTGACCGATCTGAATTTAGTTTAAGAGTTGTCAAATATATTCCATCCTTGATTAATTAGACGCTACCAAATTCATTGACGTTAAATCTACACTAGACACAAGCAAATGGATTAATTTGACAGTTGTAAAATATATTCCATCTCTTTCTCATGTTCTCATTTAGAAAGAGAGATTGAAACTAAAATTAGGATGACTATGACAAAATCGACACAATTGTTTTGTTTTTGTTTTAGACCGGATACACATCTGAAATTTGTAGATCATGTAGAGGGAAACATGGCTGATGGAACTCTCGAGGACTCCATATCTTGGTATGAGAAGAATTTGAACATGCAAAGGTAAAAACCAAAGAACATAGACATGAATTATTTTTACTCTCAACTACGAGTATATGATACGATGATCATAGAATGGGAGCTTGCCCTTAAGGGGCAGAATCACTTAATATAATTATGAAAAATCGCATTCGGTGAAATTGCTGACAATGACATTACAAAGGTTACACAAAAATTTCATTTTGTTCCATTCAGGTTTTCAAACCTAAAAATGGGATTTTATGTTTTGCCCATTTTCATGTATGAAAACTTGATCGGATCAAAATGATACTTTTGCCGTACCTTTGTAATGTTAATGCCAGCAATTTCACCGAGTGCGATTTTTCATAATTATATTAAGTGATTATTTATCTTCAAAAATGCTAAGATGCGCGAGCGAGATAGCGGCGCGCCGGATTCTGCCCCTTAAAAGCTACTGCCGGAGCACAATAATAGTTGTTTCATGACCGATTTTATATCGAATGTTATACCCAGAAGCCAGATAAGCACTAAATAATGCCCTAACCGTCATGCGTACTTACGCATAATGAAATTAAAAAGAACCCGTTTCGTGCCTAAACTATTCAACATGTATTCGAGTAGTACTAAAGTGGAGTTGAATTAATAATAATAACAGAATAATATTCAAAAAAATAATTTTTTCTTTACTATTTGCTAACGGGGCGAGCTGGTCGTTTGCCTGATGGTAAGCAACCGCCGCGTGCCGTCGGCGCGGTGGCAGCTTCTCCCGTTCCTGAACTAAGAACTTGTGAATTATGTATTCTACTATATTTGTTACTCAACAGGTTCTGGTGCGTTGATTATGTCGACTACAAGAATAAGTTGACAGCCTATTCTTGCATCAACACAGTTTCTGTCATCAATAAACAGGAAACAGTCCTTGTACGTACAATGAAGATTCTATGAAAATTAATTAATAAATATATCGTTGTATATTTCTACTTCATTCAGTTTAAAGATTCTTAAGTGTACATAAAATTTGGTCTTCATAGGTAAGTCCAAAGTAACGCTGACGGATCGCAGTTTTCCTACTATGTAAGTGTTTCGGATCCAACGATCGATTCGATTTTTGCACTTGACATTTTCTTTCATAGTAGAAAAATGCCGATCCTTAAGCCGAAGCTTTGACGTTAGATTTACGGAGTAAGGCCCCTGGCCCTCTACATAAAATCCACACGCTTTTTCAAGCAGTAGTGGGCAAGCATTACTGTATTCGATGAGCAGAGTAGCCAGTGAAATTACTGGGCTTATGACACTTAATACCTAATGTCTTAGGGTAACGAGCGCACTGCAGTGCCGAGCAGGCTTTTGTGTTCCAACATTCTGAGTGGCACTGCAATTGTTATGGGCCGGCGTTATGCTTGGCATCAGGCAAACGACCAGCTCGTCTCGTTACCAAATAGCATAAAAAATATATTGCGGGAAAGATCGCATAAATCGAGTGGTACTTATGAGACATCCCCCCTCTTGCTTTATTAGTGTTTTAGTAAGTCTGCGTGGCAAATAGGCGTCCTTTATAGGATTTATTTTTCCAGTTATCAATGAATGAGGCAGCCAAAGGTCTCCGCCCAGTGAGCAAAGCTACTGAATTCGTGAAAGCGTTAGGAACGTCAGGGGTTGAGCACATCGCCTTGTACACAGATGATATCGTGACAACCGTAAGTTTTACTTTTATATTAAGCTAATTTATAATTGAGCTAGTGTGGCCGAGTAGGAACTGGTGCGAATTTCAATCCAATGCACCATAGTTTGAATCTTGATTCGGCTTCGTACCACATAAGCTTGCTTTTAAAGTTTTTTAATTATTATTTACTTTTCTATTCCAGGTGCGGAATCTGAAAGCCCGTGGCGCTGAGCTGGTGGCCTTTCCGTCTACTTATTACTCTCTAATCAAGGAGAAGCTTCAGTCCTCACCCCTGAATATCTCGGAGAGTCTGGAGGCCTTGCAGGAAAACGGCATCTTGATAGATTTCGACGAGAGAGGGTACATGCTGCAAGCGTTTACCAAGCATCTTCAGGCGCGACCGACGGTGTTTATTGAGATTATTCAGAGGAGGAATCATAGGGTTAGTATAATTAGTACTCCACAGCTGAACATAGTTTTTTCCCGGAGAAGGTTGCTATACCTAATATAACCACGAATGGCAGGCGTGTGTGACCTATCAGAATGCTGTTGCCCATTTCCAGTTATTCCCTTTGCCAGCTTTTACGGTACCCACTTGAAGAGATGGAGATGGTTCTATTCATACGTCGGAATACTAGGTATTTGGACGTATGAATATATAATATATATATATATATTATATTTATATATATATATATATAATATACTACATATTTATTTGTGTAAAAGGCTGAAGATTCTTCGGGCCAGACCCTCTTTCATCGAAGCCGTAGCTCATCTGAGCTGTGGCAACATTGCCATAGGAGTAAGTATTGCTGAGACGAAATTCTTAAAATGTACCCATGTCTTTTCAGCCTCGGCAAAGAGCTGGTTTCTAGGTTGACTACATTTGTTTGCAGTGATGTTTTGATACCAATCAAATGAAAAGAGATATTGATGATGTTGCTTTGATTGGAAATAGATTAATGAAATGCTTCTCCTTTGAAAAAGTGTTAGCAGTTCTTAGTTTTTTTTTTATTTTTATATATTAATAGGCTCGCGTTTCACCACTATCTCACCTGGTGGTAAGCGACGATGCGGTCGACGATGTTGCACGCTTACCTAGAATATACCTGTTCACTCGTGACTTGAAGAGACCCAGATTATACCGATCAGGAAACACAGACTCGGGCAAAGAGTTCCACTCCTTAGCGGTACCCCAAATAAACGTAGAAGCATAACGCTTCGTGCGTAAAGGAGGAATGTCAACAATGTATCGATGTCGCTTCGCCGTTGTAATTGTAGTTAAGTTGATTTTAATGTATTTTACGGAGGGAATACTAGTTAGGAATCTGGAGCGGCCCGTTTGATGTTTTAGCGTTATTTATTTAATGTCAAGAAAATTGTTGCAGGGTTTCGGGTCAATGAACTACAAGTGGGTGTTTGAAGCCATCGAACTTTTGGACAAACCTAATGACGAGAAGAAGGAAGAGAATGAAGAATGAATAAGGATGCCTATTAAAAATATCTGCTAATTAATCTGAACAAAGTTAAGGCAATGAAATGAAAATTATGTTCGAATTGGAATGTTTATTATTAAGTTGTAAATAGTTGTTGGTGGTAAATGGGAAATAAAATATGTACATACTAATACTTATCCCTTCATGGCCTTGTTCATACCTACATCTATACGAATAAATAAAATTGAAGTGTCTGTTTGTAATATCAAAATAACAGCTTTTTACCAAATGCATATGAAAGTGTATACGGTACCTATAACAAAACAACAATTTTTAAAATTTTTGTCTAGCTGTCTGTCTGTCTATTTGTTCCGGGTAATCTCGGAAACGGCTAGGCCGATTTTGACGGGACTTTCGCAGATAGCTGATGTAACAAGGAATAACTTAGGCTACTTTTATTTTAGAAAAAGAATTAGGGTTCCGCGCAAAACAATACAAACCATGACATCCAATAACCCCGCGCGGGTGAATCCGCGGGCAGTAGCCAGTTTACATATAATTTGAATAGGATCATCACGCGCTAAATTGAAAAATTCGTTGATTTGCCAATTAATATTAACGCTCGAGACATAATGAAAGAAAGAGACAGAAAAGTAACAAAACCTGAAACCTTCCTTTCCCTTCTAGAAGACCATGGAAATTCTGCTAATAAAATATAGAATTGCACAACATTTTGAAATACCACGGCAATATGTAGATACGACCTGTACCGGATCACAAGCGCTACTAAACGTGGGGTAGAGACTGCTCTATCGTGATAAATAATTAATATTCTGAGCTCTACATGCTCAGTTTCGTATGTGTAGAGTGTCGTAGAGCTGTGTGGAATTCCATTTTTTTTTTACTTGTAAAGGCTTAGTAAAGCTTTAGAAAGAATGGACGAAATAAAGAAAAGTACATTTTTTTTAATAATTTCTTTACGAATCATGTGGCCCGTTGACAACAACTATCCATGTAAAATAATAGCTTTTTACTAAATGCATAATATGAAAGCATATACGGTACCTATATCTATAACAAAACAACCAATTTTAAATTGGTTGCTGTTAGTTCCGGTTAAGAAACGGCTGGACAGATTTTGACGGGACTTTCACTGGCAGGTATCTGATGTTATAAGGGGTAACTTACGCTACATTGCGTATACGTAGCGTAAGTATACACTATACAGCTAGTAATATGCTGTTGAATTTTAAGTGCAAGTTACAGGTTATAAAATACACAGAAAAAGTATTTACAAGAATCTATAAGGAAAGCCTGAAAGGATTGACGTCTTACGCTGAAATGTGTAATTTAAAGGAGCGCCATCTAGTGGCCTAGGTTATGAAACTCTTAGCTCTGTTTAAGTAACTACGTTTTGAAATGTTTATGTAGTCTCACTGGTTAATTTAAGGTCTTAAACCTAGACCTGGCCGCCGACTAGGTCAAGAGTATCGGACTGTGACGCTACGCTTCCCCGTTTCTGTGCCGAGTTGTTGTTCAATCCAGTTCTCTATATCGGCGCTCATTTGCATTTTGTTTATTAACAGCTGTGCATATAGTGATGTGACTGATAAGAAAACATTTTATAGCGACTTATTATACATACCATCAATATGCATCGCATAATATAAATTTGCATCTCTTCAGCTCTTCTATTGCCGTATCTTTATGGTAGGACTAATTCTTCTGCGAGTAGCCGTCTGAGTTGTTACCACCGCTTTGCCCGTGAAGTCTGCCGCCAAGCAGTAATGTGCAAGCATTACTGTGTTCCGGTTTGATGCAGCAGAGTAGCCAGTAAAATTACTGGGCTTATGAGACTTAGCCTCATGTCTCAGGATATCGAGCGCACTGCAGTGTCCGCAGGCCTTTGTGTTTCAAAGTTCTGAGTGGCACTGCAATTGTTATGGACCGGCTTTATACTTACCATCAGGCAAAGGACCAGGTCATCTCGTTATCATATAAAACTTAAAATTAAAAAAAAAATTAGCCTGATCGTGGTCGAAGATGACGAATAGGTACGCCTAGCCTTAGTTAAGTACTGTCTCTCAAGTACATCTGCCGGAACACATTGATGGGTGCATGGCGACTGATTTTTATAACATGAGGGTACAATTTCACGCTAATAATTCCGATCGTCAGTTTTCGTTTGAGTAGAAAAGCGCTCTGACCGATTTCCGACTGTTACCGAAGTTTACCGAACGAGTAAATAACTAATCCGGCCCCGATTCTGTCGCGAAATCAATCGACCAATCACAGCGCGCGTGCTCTACTTTGCCATTGGTAGATCAAAGTTTCCCGCGCTCTAAATATGGCCTTCTATAAATTGTAGGTACAAAAGACAACTGGCTAAGAGAGCAAAAAATCAGAACAAATGGTTTGTGAGTTTTCCCACCACTATCAAGTGGAGGCTTGGCTCCGACTCCGACTGGTTGGATGCCTTGGTACTACGCTCTATGCCACCACTTTGTTATAAAAATTAGGTCGCGTCCACACTTTGGAAAATTCTATGAAAATAAATTAATATTTAATTAATAATTAGGTCTGCGACAAAACGTTACTGCTGATTATTGAAGTATTATATACAGATACAAAATATACATTACTGGACGGATTTACTTAAGTATAATAAATGTCACTTTTAAAATGACAATTCTATACACCTTGCTTTTATTATTAACATTAAAGTGAGCTATAAGTCATGCGACAAAAATATTGTTGAAAATGTATTGAAAATCTACGCTTGCCAAGTTTATATTGAAAATGGCCACAATAACATTTTTCACACCAATTTGACGCACATATATACCGTGAAAAAAAGACAAACAAGGCCAAACGAAGAAAATAAGGGGGTTTTTAACCGACTTCCAAAAAAGTCAACTCGTCGGGTATTTCTTTTTTATGTTTGTTTCCTCAGAGATCTGTCATTTATAAACCGATTTGGAAAATTCTTTTTTTATTTGAAAGGGTATACTTTCAGATTAGTCCCATAGAAATTTCATCAAAATCAGTTCAGTAGTTTGTCACTGAAGTCGGTTCGTCGCTTTTTTAAAGCAATTATTTTAAAGATTTCCTTCGATTTGCCTATGCTTTGATGAAGAAAACAAGTTAATCTTTTAAGGGATACTACAAATTGATAGATAGATTTGACGAGATAACAGAACAAAAGTTTAATTTGAATATTTTCTAGTGCTCGTCTAGCTAGACGAGCGAGTGTAGCTAGCTCAAGATAGAAAAATCTGCCGCCACAAGTTGTCATGATTTGTACCAATGCAATTTCGGTAAACGTGAGCACGCACAATCCATATATATAATATAGCTAGGTTGCTCAGATGTTTCCTTTGATGAGAGACAAATTGCTGCCAACTTTAGATTTTCCAACCTATCACTTTAATAACAATTTGAACTCCAAGTAAAAATGTCTATTAGTCGCAATCTGACGGCAATTCGACACAAAATTTGTTTTCATTCGACTGTTTTTTTGCTTACCATTTGTGCATAATAATAAATTATACACCAAGAGGATAAAGCAGTGTTTTACGTCACGGGTGGCTTGTTGGGCCCTGAGCATAACGAAGTACTCTAGAGTTAACTCCCGAGCGCAGCGAGGGATTTCGGCAAGGGAGTTATGTAGAGTCCTGAGTGAAGCGAGGGGTTCAAGCCGCCCAACATGAAGGCAGGCTTTATCCTAGAGGTGAATACTCTACTTTTCACACCTTCTGCGGGGCAATAAAAAACCAGGGCTACATAAATAATTTATTTTATGCAATAAAATTCGGAACGAAAATATGTTACACCAAACAACGTCTTTTGTTTTAAATTTCATGCACCTGCGTTCTATTTTTGTTTTATTTTTGTTGTGCCTATGGCCAGTTTGATTTTCGAATAAACTCTTATTAGCCGTATGCTGGGTTTTCATTCAAATTTTAACCTCCTTGTTCGGAAATTCCCTTGGGATTTTCGTACAACTCTCTCTCCCTAGGGATAGGCAATGCCTTGCTTACGTTAAGGCTACGTGATATGTGGTCATTGTCGAGGAGCTGGTGTGGCCACCATATTAAAGGCCCCGGCCTGCATGGCCTAAAACGGCTCTGTCCCAGAATGTAAATGTTAATAATTCCCAAGAATAGTGTAATTAGCTGCACGAGCACTGTGAACACAGCCTTGCCTCAAGCTTGTTTTCTTAATAAAAGTAATATTATAATATAACAAATTTCTGGTCTGATATAAAACCGACACCTTGCTGTTTACGTTTTAGTTTGCACTGTGTCTACATCAAAACTACACGTATTTTTTTTTTAAATTACTTAATTGACGTTGTGTAGTTACTAATTACTTATTAGTAAAAAGAAAATTAGAAAGGACGTTTATTGCAGAAAGGATATAAAAATGGTAAGTAAGATTTAATAGATTTTGGAATAAGGTGATGAGACGAGCTCGTCATTTGTGTGAGGTTAAGCATCCTTCTTGCTCAGGTTTGAATGTCAAGGCTTGCGCGGTAAGTAATGCACTCTGCACAGCTGTTCAGTGTTACCAAATATTATTGACTAGTTACTTCGTACTTCAAACCAATATAGCTTTCGTACTTGTCGGCAGAATTTATGAGTGAAACAGTGGTATTCACTCATCTATTAAATTATCATTTGAATATTTAACATTTTTTACAATCGTTAAAAAGTTAATGTATGAAATTTTCTATCAAATCAGCGGTCCACGAACCATTCAGTTTTGACAGCAGATGTCAAACTCTCGTTTAAAATAATCCGGAGTTTAAGCTATATGAACCTCTGTTAATAAGTTAAACCTATAGTTCATAGTTGAACTTCAATCCAAAACCTAGTGATCTCAGGATCTAAGGCTATAAAAATTTAGAGAAAATATATATATTCATTATAAAAAATATGTATGTAACTTATTATTATATTATATTTATTATTCTTCAAAAAAAATATGAACTAAACAGAAAAAAATATTCCAGTTTGTCCCCCCTGCTCTGTCCAATCAGGGGCGCAAACAGGAAAAAAAATATATGTCCCATCATTGTTGGTAACTAATTATTTCACCCGCTGTTTTCTTAAGGGGCCAAAAATACTAACTTTTATCATTTTTTCCTCAGACGACTTACACGGATAAAGGTAGAAAACCGGAGGACGGGCGTTTCCTTGCCTTCGATCATCTCACCTATTGGGTGTCCAACGCAAAACAGGTTAGTACGTATATGTAGTGTTACCACAAAAAAAACATTTTTAGTCACCTGTTTAGCTAGACAGCATCTAAAGATAAACGTCAAAAATGATTAGAAATGTCACAACAGAATTGTGTTAGACCACGATAGACACTAATTAAACCAGGATTTTTGGTTGCTCATATTTAATCGCGTGACTAAGGCATGTTTAGGCGTTAAACAGTGATTAACACAGGTTTAATGTGTGTTTAATTTTTTTGTGGTAAGACCTATGGGTTTTAAACTGTCATGGTTATAGCAGCGAGTCGCCATGATCGCGGACGTGCTTCCGTGATTGCGTTTGCAACAGCGACGAAATATCAGAAACTCAAATCAAATAATATTATACCACACCAACATGGTAAATAACCCGTTTCTGGTGATAATCATCGCAAGTATCTATATATATATGTTAAGTAGTACCTATAATATGTCATGTAGATAAAGCTAAAGGTGTATGGTAACACGATGGTAGACAGTAAAAAAATACCGGTACGAATCAGGTAATTTACATATCATTAATACCTACATCATTATTTTAATTGTGACGTGAAGATATCTTATTATTATTATCTTTGATGATAAGCAATGATCATTTATTTAATGTTGGTGCACAATAATTAAAGCATGTTTTTTTTAAAGAAACCCAAACTTTACACAATTTATTGATCCAATATTTTCACCGATGTGTTACGTACTTTTCAGGCGGCCAGTTACTACATAACGAGATTCGGTTTCGAGCCCCTCGCTTTCAAAGGGCTGGAAACTGGCTCCAGAAAAATAGCCTCACAAGCTGTAAGGATGAATAAGGTAGGTCTTTCCTTTAAAGATACAGCATTTAAATTTTGAAAGAAAGATGTCAAATCATTCCGTATTTTGGGAGCTTTTCTGTGCCCCACGTTTTTATTTTTATCTCAATCGATTTTGATCAAAACCGCAGATTACTGCGCTGGTGCAGCGAAACATAGTGGCCGTTGACAAAGTGGGGTCCTAGATATCATATTCTAGTTTTTTGGTTCACCAAAAACCGCTACAAACAAACAAACAAATAAATGCTTACACACTCTGACCCTAACTAGGATAAAGAATGTCCTGATACAACGCAGGTAGCATGGACACTGGACAGACTTAGTCTCATTACCTACAACACAAACATCCAAGACCCAAGAACACACGTTACGTTCAGCAAACAAAGTTTGCTCGGCCGCGGATCCAACCCCGGATCGCTTTGCAAGCAGGGGCATAGGGTTATTCCTTATTAATACCAACTTAGCTAAGAAAGCCCAAAGATTATAACTTACCTTTGAGTGAATTATCTTCATAATTTGTCCGTACAGATAATATTCGTCTTCCAAGCTCAATATGAACCAGATGAGACAGATTTTACAAACGAGGTGGCGTACCACGGAGACTTTGTTAAAGATATCGCCTTCAACGTTGAAAACTTGGATTATATCCTGGAGTACGCCAGGAAGCAGGGGGCTGAGATCGTGAGGGATTTGTGGGAGGAGACAGACGAGTATGGAGTTGTGAGGATGGCGACTTTGAAGACGGTCAGTAACGCTTTTGCAAATCTAATTTTATTCACTTCTTGGCCCTGTTCACTTTGTTTTACGCTATTGGATATTTTTTTGCCTAGCGCCTCCTATAATAGTCCCCTGTACGTAATTGGCCAACTACAAAAGTGGTACCATATATTTATGCAAGAATAGAGTCCCACACTGTTCCTACAGGTACCTAGTGAATATTGTTCTTTTATCATGACTAAATGTATTTCCACGTTTTCAGTATGGAGACAGCACTCACACTCTCGTCGACAGGTCGAAATATACTGGACCGTTCCTTCCAGGATACCAGTTACTGACTGTAGATCCCATTAACAAATACTTGTAAGTAGTAAGTAGTAATAAGGAACGTTTTCCACAGGCATTAATCCCTTTATAACGTTATAAATGCGAAAGTATGTTTGTTGGTTTATCATTCTTTCACGCAGCAATATATCAACCGGTTTTTTTGCGTAGAGATAATTTAGGTATGCATGGATTGGGGTCACCCCAATCCCACCATTTATTTTTCGGCAAAATACACGGTTCATGTCACGGCCTAGTACGAGTATCAGGTAAATGTAATAGGTATTACCTATATACTCTTTGTGCACTTGTTCATGGGGTGAACCATTTTTGCAAGACATTTTATTTGCAAGATTGGATATACTTACCTAAGTGCATAATAATTTATTTATGTGATACTGAGTTTCAAGGTGTTAATTTCAGGCCTAAAGTGGAAATAAATTTCATAGACCATGTAGTCGGAAACCAGCCTGATGGAGACATGGAAACTGCAGCATCGTGGTATGAACGCTGTCTGCAATTCCACAGGTTAGTATGAACAGCAATTCATTGTGAAGTTTTTCGTAATTTCGGCGTCGCACCAAATCACAGCTGTATAAGTAGATACCTAGAGTTTATTGAGCAAAGCGACCTGCGAATGGAAGATAGCAGCCTTGAAAAACTGGTCATTGTTTTAAATACCTAAGGGAAGCCATCGCAAGGCCGGTCGCCAACACGATGGCCACAATGTGGCCGAGCGGAAACTTGTGCGACTTTCAATCCGACGCACCATAGTTCGAATCTCGACTCGGCCCGCACCGATGACTTATATCAAGTTATGTGCGGATTATTGACACTCGCTCTAAAACGGTGAAGGAAAACATCGTGAGGAAACCGGCATGTTCAAGAACCACAAAATTCGAGGACATGTGACATCCACCAAGCCGCACTGGGCTCGCGTGCTGGATTGTGGTCCATACCTCTCTGAGAGAAGGCCGGTATCCCAGCAGTGGGAGCGTAAGAAACTGATAATAATGTTACACTGAGATTAGATTAGAATATTTGTACTTAGTTACTTAGATATTAGACCGTACAAAATAATTACTATCTGATCACAGGTTCTGGTCAGTAGATGACAAGCAGGTCTGCACGGAATACTCGGCCTTACGCTCCATCGTCATGGCCAACTGGGAGGAGACAGTGAAGCTGCCCATCAACGAACCAGCGCCAGGAAAGAAGAAGAGCCAGATCCAAGAGTATGTGGAGTACCACGGCGGAGCTGGCGTCCAGCATATCGCTATTAACACTGAGGATATTATATCGGCGGTGAGTTACTGACGCCAATTGATATGGAAACCTGTGGCCTTACCGGCTAATAAAATCGTCTTCGTTTTCAATTCCAATCCGATTAAAACCAGCGGTTGCTTGTCTTCGGCTGGAAGGTATTGTCTAGTGTTCTCGCCAGTTTGCGTTTTGGAGTAACTTGTTCCCTTGATAGCCGTAGTTCCATAGCGAAAACTGGATAGAACTCAATTCCTTCCAGCCGAAGACTCGCAACCGCTAGTTATAATTGGGTTGGAGTTGAAAACGAAGACAATTTTACTAGCCAGTAAGGCAGCTGTTAGTAGGTAGGCTACTTTTGACAGACGATGGTAGATTTACCAAGGCCCCAGGTTCAACCACTTTGATCCGAAGTTTCACTTTGAATTAGGCTTAACTCATAGCCGACGTTCACAACTTCAAATTCGAATTAACTATTTTAAAGAGCCTTTGAAATTTGCTGTCAGAATTGGGAATTAAACTGACGATCACTTGAACGTCGTTCATTTCACAATAGGCAAACTCTAGACAGAGAATCGAACATTTAAATTTCAAACGCAAAAGCGCAAGCGCAATGGGATGCATTGCCGCAACGCAAAACTTTCAAAGTATACAGCGTCGTACGAGAAAACTAGCAATTCGTTGCGACACCGTATCGGAAATTTCCGCGCAGTCTGATAAAAATGCATTGCTTGATATCATATTCGCACATGTTTTGGTGTTACCTACACCTGACTTTATCGGACATTTGATTACCTTTTAGCTCTTACTGCAAATATCACAAAACTAATGAGAATAGCTATATTTCAGGTCGAAAACCTCCGCTCCAGAGGTGTAGAGTTCCTCAGCATCCCGTCTAAGTACTACAAGTTGATTCGAGAGAGTCTCCAACAAAGCAAAGTTAAAGTAGCAGAGAGCATAGATACACTGGAGCGTCTGAATGTCCTGATAGACTACGACGATAATGGGTACCTACTACAGATCTTCACGAAAAACACGCAGGACCGGCCGACGGTGTTCTTGGAAGTTATTCAAAGGAGAAATCACAATGTGAGTATATGGATCCTGAACCAATGAGGAAGTAGGTAAATTGGGTATTGATACTGAGCAAACGTTGGCACATATTTTAGATGTTTAGCCTCTGATATGCAGTGTTATTGGAAAAATGCTAACAACCTTATCAAGGTCACTTCAGTGCCTACATCAAAATCATAACATACCACTTTTGTTAGGTACAAACAATAGTAAAAACCTAATCGAAACAGGACCTAAGACTTTTAATTGTAGGTACAGAAATTTCCCACTATGAGGTTTTAATCAATTTCCGATAACACTGTAGATATAAATGCAATTTTACTAAGACTTCCGACATTTACAGGGTTTCGGCGCTGGTAACTTCAAGACCCTCTTCGAATCAATTGAATTGGAACAAGATAAACGGGGCAACTTATAATAAACTTAAAACAAATTTTTCACCCTTTGTTATTTGTACTAGATGAGTTTGAAGTTATATAATTATCCCTACTGTAAAAGAAATTGTAAGGTACAGACTTAACGAGCGAAGGGACGAAAAATAACGAATTGCTCGCGAACTTGTATATCAACCAATAGCAGCTGTGCTGAAAGCAAGCAAACACCGTTTTAAATATCTTTATTCATAACGGCCCCAGGAGAGCGCTATGTATATGTGTTCATGTATGTATGTGAGTTTCTTTATTCCACCATAACTTGTAAATGCCTGAACAGAATTGGATGTATGGGGTATCGTTAGAATCCCACAGCAAATCTGTGTAGAATCCTTACATCATCACGTGACACTGGCTAGGGCAGTCGTGTTTTTTTATGTAATGTTAGGTCCAAAAATGAGACCACTCGGTTTCAATAATTGACACGTGTATTTTCACTCTTCGTTCAATGAGGACTGCTGTCCTTCCCGCGTTTTCCCCTTGCGTAGCGCTGGGAAGACTACGGCGTAGCTGCTGACGTCATAGCGTAGCACCACACCATGTAACTCTTGTTACAAAGACTTTTTTCCACTCATACGTCATATTATAACTCATATTACTAGTCACATACCTTTCGCTCGTGCTTGTTCGCTGGATCTATGTTTCTATATAAGGTTTTTTTTATGTAGTATTTTAACTAAATTATAAGATATCTTCGACATCATCCAGCATTTTTGTACCACTATTTTAAGATAAAACTTATATTTTTAATATTAAAATAAAACCAAAAAATACTTTTGTCATTTTATTCATTATACCGTCGATTAACATTTCGTGAACACCGATTAGATCTGTTTTCGAGTGCGATTTTATTTACAAAAACATAGATATGTTTGTGGATAAAAATGCATATTAATCATACTTATAGCTTTGTTGTTGCACAGTCCTAATGCCAAACAAAACGTGTAAAGATTCAAAACAGCACCAAATTACAAGAACAAAATTTATGAGGAGAGGCGACCTATCAACTGTTGTTTCATTTACGTAATGCCACTTCTTGGGGGAGACTGTTGCTAATTTTTTCCGCTGTTGGCACCACTGTAGCTAAATATTTATAGGTCTACAAAATCTTGTAGTTATTTTAAGGTTTCAATTTCTTAATTATCCTCAAACATACATTATATAATATTAATACACGGAATAGAGAAGAGGCTTCCGTGAAAGTAGTACTTATGTTGTCAGTGGCGCCATCTACATGTGCCTAAGTTGAAAAAAAAACATTGCCCATTCGTGGATTTTATTGCTTACAAATTTGAGTTTTGCTTTTTGTTATTATAACCACAATTTGTTGTGCATTAACAAAATAGTTACACAGTATTTTTTTTATTACGTAGTGTCTGTTAACAATAATTTTATAACATATCTTTATAAAAATAAAAATATACCATTTTTTACGATTCGTGACTAACAAGACAAAATATGTAAATTTTAGCAGCACGCAAGTGTGTTCACATGTTTATTTAAATTATTATTTTCACGCGTTATTATTCTATTTGCTCCATAGAGCAGAATAACATCATTATTATGCATATTATTGTTATTACGCAGTTATTATTCGATCACCTCTCTTCACAGCGGTTCATAACAGAACCTACGTAACAAATATTTAAATTATCATAAATATTGTAAAGTAACATCACATAAATACACCACAATTTGTCTAACATCTAATAATGGTACGACGCAGTGCGTATCGGCGTATCACGTATTTAAAGTTACAGAAAGAACGGCAGGCAAATTTTTTTCTGCATTTTCAATATAATTTCTTGTTACGTAACTTTGTAAAGAAAAATAGTCTTTAAACGCCTACTGTGAGGGCCAGAAAAATACAGATAAAAAAAAGTATAGTCAAGGAAAAAGTGACCAGATATAATTTTTTAAAGCGTCTTGTATAATTAAAAATATATAATAAACCACAATTGTATTTTTATGATATCAAATCTTGGTCGCCAATAGACGCCATAGGGTCATTAGTCATATATTACAGGGCAATATTGATAAATGAAAATAACATTGCATTTGGATTTTACGTCACTTTTTTAATTTATTATTTTTATTTATTCACTTTGGGCAATAATGGGAACTCTCATTTTAGACGTGTATTTAAATTTTTTGGTTATTAGTTCTGGATAATTTATCTTTAACAGAAAAATTATAATGATTGATTTTTTACATGAATGTACTTTCTTATCGTAACCTGACGACTTAAAAGTAATTTTCGATACGCGATATAACGATACGCACTGCGTATCATAACCATAATTCACGTCAAAAAGCTTATTAGTGATACTGGATTGCGCCTATGTTATATCACTAACCGAATTACGTGGCTGTATCAATAATGATCAGATTTTGGATAAACGAAAAAATACCCATTGGAAATACATTATTGAAATACTTCAAAAATTTTATCCTAGCATTTAATTATGACGTCTACAGTCTCTGATATTTATGTAATTTGGTTCAAATGGGCGGGGTATACTTGTTCTAGGAAATTATAAACAGAAAAATTTAGGATTACAATAAATGCATTAAATATTTACTAAATAGGTCTAATTGAATAATTTGTAAGTATTCTTCTAGGAACATTAAAACTTATTCTACCAATAATTTTTAAGTGTATGTAACGTCAGTATTAAGTTTTAATTATACCCATACTTATATAATAAATGCGAAAGTGTATTTGTACGTTTTTGATTTGTTGGTGTCATTATTTCACGCATCAACAGAGCAACGGATCGACGTGATTTTTGGCATAGATATAGTTTATGGACCGGAGAGTAACATAGGCTTTTTATCTCGGGAAAATGCACGGTTCCTGTGGGCTTCTGCCTGCGGGTGAAAGCGGTGAAAATTTAAATTGGTATGTTATTTAGGGAGCCAATCTACTAGGGGGTCTCGCAACTTGTCTACCACCATGATACTAATCTTTCTTTCCGGAATAACATACCAGTTCAAAGTCACCCTGTATATACATACAGATCTAAATAAATTTATTTCGCGCATCTCGGAAACGGTTCAGATGAAATTTTGTATTTCGATAAGGTTTTGCTTTTTAAATTTACCTATATAATAATATACTTGTAAAAAACGTAAATTTACACAAAAAAAAAAGTTTTCTTAAAAATACCGAGCGAATCTCTGTCACCCAGGTACTCTACAATTTAAACGTCATAATTTAACAATATATTATATAACGTACCCTAACAAGTATACCCCGCCACGTGACCTCAGCATCCCCCGGGGCCTAGGTGGTGGGTTCTTTAATATCCGGGTCAAGGTCACCCGGGTCAACCATCTCGAAATCTCGATCTGTGGACGAGCGCTGACTGTTCTCAGATTCTGATTCAGAGAGTTTGTCGGCTTGCGGCGGCGTGTCTTGACCTGATCTGTGAAGATAATTAGATTTTTATTATTTATCCGATAGTATAAAAAATATTATAACCTAATTCTAACATTTTGGATTGAGACCATCGCTTTGCTCATGAAGTCTGCCGCCAAGCAGTAATGTGCAAGCACGTCTGTTCCGGTTTGATGAACTACGTAGTCAGTGAAATTACTGGGCTTATGAGACTTAATACCTAATGTCTCAGGGTAACGAGAGCACTGCAGTGCCGCGCAGGCCTTTGTTTTACAAAGTTTTGAGTGGCACTGCAATTATTAATGGGCCGGCGTTATGCTTACCATCAGGCAAACGACCAGCTCGTCAAATACCATTATAAAAAAAAAGAGTTAAAAAGATGTACTTACTTGGCTTCCCCGCTGCCTTCATCCTTCTCTTCTTTCTCCTTCTCTGCACTGGCCTCGGTCTCCTGTGTCCTCTGTTCTTCGAGCAGTGGTTTCTCAGCCTCGTCGTCGGAGAGCTTGTCTTTCTTCTTCTTCTTCTTGTTTTTAGAAGATTTGTCGGAATCGGAGCCCGGACCGCGGTATTCGTACTGAAAATATTCAATTACATAGAGCAAGGTTGAATGAATGAATGAAATGCGGCGCGCCGTATCCTGCCCTAAATATCAATTTCAACTTGACTCCACGCTTTCCTCAGAAAAAGAGTTTTGACAGACAGACAGACTGACAATGAAGTGATGTGTCAGTCTGTCTGTCTGTCAAAACTCTTTTTTTTTCTCCTCAAAAGGAAAACCCCGTGATGTTATAAAGGGTTTTCCTTTTGAGGTATGGAACTCTAAAAAAACATCCGGTCCGAATTGAAATAAGAAAAACCTCAAGATGTTCACATAATGCTTGCTAAAATACAGACCATCAGAAACAGAGACATTATCGTCTCAACACAGACAAGTTTAAAAGAAAACTTACTTTGTAAAGCGGCCAGAACGAAGCAAAGAATCCGACATCCTCGGTCAAGTTGGGTAGGAGCCACAAGTGGTGGCGAGAGAGGGTCACCACCCACACTAAGCAGAATACCACCACACGGAGTACAGTCAGGGCGATAATCAGGACCAGGAATGCGGCGGCTGCGATACTGAGGTAGTACACGCCTTTTCTGTAATAAAATTAAAATGAGTTAGTTAGTCAGTTAGTGTAGGATTTGTTATGTATTAGCGATTAAGTAAACAAAAAAAAAGTAAAAAAAAAGATATGTTAAATCGATAAAGAAAATAAACATGTCGCAAAATAAATATGTAGCGAAAGTTAATTATGAATAAAAAAATACAAAAGTGAACATATTTTTTTTTATGCTATTTGGTAACGAGACGTGGTTTTCCTGTGTTCCGGTTTAGCGGATAAAAATCCCACATAACCCAGCTACTACCTTATCAGCTAACAATCTCGTGTTCGTTTTCAATACCAGACCGATTAAAACCAGCGGTCACTAGTCTTCGCGTGGAAGGAATAGTCTACAATTTTCGCTGGTTATTAAAGAAATAAGCTCTTACAAAACGAAAAGAAGCGAAAACTATTGACAACTCCTTCCACACGAAGACTAGTGACCGCTGGTTTTAATCGGTCTGGTATTGAAAACGAACACGAGATTGTTAGCTGATAAGGCAGCTGCTCCTCATGGCAGCCGGGAATATTCAGAAAACATAACCAGACCACAAAAAAAATTACCTGACAGTAGCGGGCCACAGAGGGAACATGCAAACGGCAATTGTCCCAAACACCACTAGAGCGCCGCACACCCAGTAGTACCACGGCATAGGATCGTATATCCACACGTAAGCATCGACTGTGTCCAGGAATACTTGCTCCATGTGCATCTCGAGGCGTATCTTGCGTTTCTTCTTCTCTTTCTCTTTGTCTTTAACGTCTTTTGTGTCCTGAAAATGAGGAGAGATAAAGGCATTGATAAACAGAATCAAACGGTGATATACATAGTTAAACTATGTGTTGTCTTTGTTGTTGTTGGCTATTTCAAATCGAACGTGACAAAACATTGTTCAACTATTCAGCTGAAAACCAGCTATTGCTTTGACTTAGTCTACGCAGCAAAGAGCTGAGCCTACCCCTATTGCCGATACAAATATTTATTTAATCTTAACTGTGTTCAAAATTGTGTGCATACGTTATATTTGGCAATAAATGTTTTTTATTATTATTATTATTCACTGTATTTATTTACAATCTTATTATTATTATTATTAACCGTTTTAAGGTGGTTCAATTTTCATACTAACGTCTTTTACCATTTATGTGCGAAGCGAGTATAATTTTACACTGAAATGATTTTTATACGCTTTTATATTGGTCTTTATTTGCTGCATATTAAGTTGAAAAAAAAAAACCAGCGGTTTATTAGTGAAAATAACCAACTAAGGTAGTTACTGTTTTCAGGGTTTCTTGTATACGTATGTCTCTTTGTTCCACCATAACTTTTTAATGCCTGAACAGATTTGGATGTATGGCGTTTCAGTATAATCCTTGGATCATCCCAAGTGATACTGGCTACCGCAGTCGCTATTTCTTATTTTAAAAAAAAAAATAAAAGCTTTTTTTCTAATGTAATATATTGGAACTCACTTTGCCTTCACAAGCGCTCGCCTGACTCTTGTCCCCGTCTCTCTCGTCTCCACTCTTGCTCGCTATCTCCTTCTTTTTCGATTTGCCCTTCAACTCCTGCTCTGTCACCGGGACCTAGAAATAGAGCATTACATATTGTTAAAAATTTATCGCAAAACACCTCATATGGACTACTTAGATGTAACGATTGCGAGAGTACTCTCCCGTTTTGTCTTTTTTTAATTCGGTGAAACCTTTGACCCCTAACCGCCTCTGACCCATTGGTAGGTACTGATTATCTATACAAATAAATAAAATTGAAGTGTCTGTTTGTAATATCAAAATAACAGCTTTTTACCAAATGCATATGAAAGTATATAAACGGTGGTTGTAACAAATCAACCATTTTTAAAATGTTTGTCTGTCTGTCTGTTTGTTCAGGGTAGTCTCCGAAATGGCTGGACCGATTTTGACGGGACTTTCACTGGCAGATAGCTGACAAGGAGTAACTTAGGCTACTTTTATTTTAGAAAAAGAAATAGGGTTCCGCGCAATAAAATGAAAACCATGAAATCCTATATCTCCGCGCGGGTGAAACCGCGGGCAGCAGCTAGTTACAATGGTAAAAATGTAATCTTAAACCTAAGCTAACCTAATCTAAACACACGGACCGATAGGAGCTTGACGACAGATTTTCATCTTGAAAATTGTAGCTAGCCATGCGGCGAATAAGCCCTCTCACGATGACAATACTTTCACCGAACGATCAAGGTCATTGTAGTATTCTAACTCGATTGATTTCTATCAAACAAGAGTTAGAATCATCAAGGGAATAGGATTTCACACTGATGCAGTGAAAAACGATCTTTCTTTAATTATTGTGAAAAGACAAAACGTAAATTTAGATACCTTCTTAGCCCTGTGGAATAGTTTGTGCAGCAACATCGTGTGGAGGTAGTCTGTGACGACCATGCGCGTCGTGAAGATAGGATTCTTGCCGGTCGCCCATTTTGACGTCAGCAGAGCGTCTACAGCTTTTGTGCCTGAAAAACAAACAATAGAATTGAAAGATCAGAGACATTCAAAGCCGCCCGAAGGCTTCTGAAATGGCATGAAGATTGACAGAGACCGATGGATATAAATACAATTGAACTAAACTGACTAAAAACGAAATTTCGAAAACTACTTTTTTTTTTTACGTTATTCTTGTAAAATACGTTCATAACACCCAACACTGTTTTTAATTGTTTGACACACGGTCAAGACACGGTAATCATTATTGTCTATATTCTGCAATCGGATTCCCGCGACCATAGAGAAGTTGATGATACATTATAAAGCGGGGTGAAATTTTCGCGTTATAGTGAAACCGCGCATAACGGGGTCGCGTAAAGCGGAGTATTACTGTAATCAATATTCTATCAAATCTCAATTCGCAGTCAAAATCAAAGTATTTACGATAGCTAAGATGTTTCACAGCCAGGATATCGACCTCAGAGACGTTATCACCGAAGTATAACAAAAAACAATCGATACACGAAAAACTAGGTCGTGTGAGGAAGCAGTAAAATGATGAATTAGTCATGACACAGCGATTAATGCAGTTTATGTTTTCGAGCCGTGTTTATTAAACAAGCTGTGCGAAGACTGGAGAAATATCGATTACAAGAGTAATAAGGTAAGTATGAAATAGTGAAGTGGAAACAAAGAGCCTACTTCGATATCGATTTCGAAGAATCGAAAGTTACTAGTAGGGAAGCAAAATTATTAGCTGAATTAGAAGAAAATTAGAAGTGAACCTCTGAAAAAGAGGTGAAAAATAGAACCACAATCGCAACTGGCGTTTATTGGAATATCTGTACAAATAAATAAAATAAAAGTGTCTGTCTGTAATATCAAAATAACAGCTTTTTACTTAATGCATATGAAATTGTATACGGTAGATATGACAAAACAACCATTTTTTAAATTTTGTCTGTCTATCTGGTAATCTCCGAAACAGCTGGACCTATTTTGACGGGACTTTCACTGGCAGTTAGCTGATGTCACAAGGAGTAACTTAGGCTAATTTAATTTTAGACCAAGAATTAGGGTTCCGCGCAAAAAATAAAACCCATGAAATCCAATATCTCCACGCGGGTGGAACCGCAGGCAGCGTTTAATAGTTATATACTATATAAATACGAATAATTTATTACACTTCAAGGGTTAGTTTCGTAGCGTGCGTAGCCCGTTGTATTTTTCTTCCATCGCGCCAATCTAATTAATAAGTAATGCATATCATACGAAGGTTCCGTGAAAGACGTAAATAGCTTCGGTAAAAGGGCGAATGCAGTTTGCGTCGGCGAAGGCTATAGAAGCCACTTACGAGGAAGTATTGGGCAGTCGCTCGTCGAAGGTTGTTATTAGGTCTAAAAGAGTATATATTTTTTTACTGTGTCTATAATGGATAGTCAAACTGATGTGACGCGTGACCAAAACTCAGGTATCAGCGAATGAGCATTGCACTTCTGCAAAGTGGCAATACCACCAGCGGCGCGAGTACGGATCTTTTCGATAAAAAAATTCGATAAAATTGACAGTTAAAATCGATAAAGTGGGTTTTATTCGATAAAATTTTGTTAGTGGGAGGACTAACTC
This sequence comes from Crocallis elinguaria, assembly GCA_907269065.1. Taxonomy (NCBI): domain Eukaryota; kingdom Metazoa; phylum Arthropoda; class Insecta; order Lepidoptera; family Geometridae; genus Crocallis; species Crocallis elinguaria. Next base: position 3,357,052 of record OU026070.1, on the reverse strand, counting down.
TTCTGCGAGTGTCCGTCTGGGTTGTTACCACCGCTTTGCTCGTGAAGTCTGCCGCCAAGCAGTAGTGTGCAAGCATTACTGTGTTCTGGTTTGATGAGCAGAGTATCCAGTGAAATTACTGGGCTTATGAGACTTAATACCTCATGTCTCAGGGTAACGAGCGCATTGCAGTGCCGCGCAGGCCTTTGTGTTCCAAAGTTCTGGGTGGCACTGCAATTGTTATGGGCCGGCGTTATGCTTACCATCAGGCAAACGACGAGCTCGTCTCGTTACCAAATAACATTAAAAAAAAAATGTCTTTTATATGCGTGAGCAGATTTGTATGTACGGGGTATAGTTAAAATACTAACAACATCCCGAGTGACACTGGGTAGGGTAGTCGTGTTTTTTTTACTTCGTTGTAGATTAGTCAGATGTAGGTATTGTAGTATAGATAGTAGATAAGGTATTGCAGTAACATAATTATAGTTACCGCGACAAAGTATTACAGTAACTATATGTTAATGTGAATGTTTATATTTTTCCGGTCTAGATCCTTTCCTTTGTAAACCTTTATAGCCATAAATTATTCAGGCCCTAGATTGTTATATAATGGTGTAAATTGAACGCATTGCAAAATTCGATTGCCTGATTAAAGGGTACAATTCTCAGCAACAATAAGGGTTTTTCAAAAATCTAAAGTAGGCTAAATTAGGCTCGCACAATGTTTGACCGGTGTTAGTTATTTTTCGTAAATTCGCATCTCACGTGGAACACTATCTCACCTGCAGCGCAAGTACGGTCACAATCTTTTCGATCGATAAAATTGAGAGAGCAAATCGATAAAGTAGGTTTTATCGTTTTTTTATATAATTTATCGAGCCTTGATACAACCGATAAAAATATCGAATAGCTAGGTTGAATCAAAAGAAAATATAAAAATACTACTTACAAACTTTACGATCAGACTTCGGTACTCGTAACATTCGATAAATTTATCAGTTTTTTCGATTCGACAAATTTATCGAACCGACTTCCGTACTTGCGCCGCTGAAGCAAGTTCAAATAGCTGGGAGGCCACATCGCTTGCAGAACGGACAACCGATGAGAAAGAAAGGTTCTCGAGTCCGCAGCCCGGATAGGAAAACGTTGTTTAGGCCGGCCCCCCCACTAGGTCGACCACTGACTTAATTTTTTATACTATTACTTTACCTCCTTAGGGAGGAAAAGTGATATTTTCCGTCCGCATTTTGTGTCATTAATGATCCACTTACCGAGCGCTAGTGGTGAAAAATAATAAAACCTTTTAAAAAAGCGTATACCAGCGTACATACCAGTAAAATACTCCACGTGATGGTTCAAGAACTTTGTCTTCTTGGTGGGCACGTTGGCCTTCAGCCACTTGGCGACCGCGTACTCTTCGCTGGTCGGCTTCTCCGATTCTGGAGGCTCGCCAAACTCCTGAAAAGTGCATGAATATACATATTAGTATTTGATACTAGCGGAAAGCCCGCGGTTTCACCTGCAAACTTCAAACGAAACGTGCGCGGCATTTTCTGGAATATTTAAAGTATATTCTAATGAACATTATCGTTTAACAAAGTTCAAGTAAATCAGCTGATCTAGGGCTGCCCGGAAGTTCTGTACTGTAGTAGAATTTTGACGTCAACTTTTCATCAATGATAAATCGCGAATTTCAAAAACTCGTAAAGCAAATGGCCTGGAGGTCAACAAACCTTCAGGGCTACTTTGATCCCCTTTAGGGATAACATACCAATTTAAACTCAGGTTGTATAAGTAGTAGATTTTTTTTAAATTTATTTCTTGACCTGTAGACATAGTCCTTAAGTCGCAATATTTATTTATTTATTTTTATGGAAATTATATATTATATTAGAAACAATTTTCGAGTCGAAGTGACGCTTCAGTAAAGCGGTGGATACTTTACTGAAGCTTCTATGGAGTTTTGGATAGAATACGAAAATACACGTTTTTCGCCTTTGTACTATTTGCCTTTCACTCATGCACGTTTACGAACACTTAACCCTATACTAGTCAATGGTTAATAATCCACCATTATTACACATTAACACTCGAAGAAACATAGGTTTTAGTAAATAACACAAAATCAACAACAGCACATTTTCGCATTCCCGCCAAAACTCCTATAAGTAGTAGAGCTAATAGAGTAACGTTATTTACAAAGCACAAACAACTTTCGGCAAACACTATTGTCTCCACATAAAACACACATTACATTTAACATTGCTCTCGGTAATTAAATATATTGTATTGATTTAATTTCACACACAATAATATATGTATTATGTACTTAGAAGCAATTTCAGGTATGTAATATAATTTTCATTTTTGCTCTGAAATATCTTTAAGTAAACAATGCGCGCTTTTTTCCATCCGCGCACCACAGATAATAAACACTATACTTTTTTAATTTAAAGCTTTTTACTCACAAAATCTCTCATTTTCTTTGTCTATGATACACAACCGCACCTAGGAGCCGGTGCCACAGTTATGCAGAAAGTAGCGGCGAAAGGTGAAAGTAGGTCTTCTAACCTATACAACTGTTATGTTATGGGGTACCGCCAACGGTATACTGGTGATACTTTATCGCAGTAAGAAAGTTTTGATATTGTATTACATTTGAAGAGACATTTTAAAGTTAACTGTGACATGGTTCTAAGGTGTACAAGTATGCGTGGTTAACGTTACGTGTAATATCATCACGACTTCGGTATTTATAGAGCAAAATTGGTATTTGAATAAATAATTTGGTATTAATACGTAAATGATAGTTAAAATAAATACTTATATGCTTTGATACTTAAATACTTATGATTTGTTGAACAACCCTTTTGATAATATCCCGTGTATGGTAAACTACCTTCTGCCCACGGTTTTCACCCGCGTTCTCACAGGAACCGTGCATTTATTTAGAAAGTACTCTCCGGTCTATAAACTATAACTATGCCAAAAACACGTCGATCCGTTTCTACGTGAAAGAGGGACAAACCAACAAACAGAGAAAGACACTTTCGCATTTATAACCACATAAGCATAACGCCGGCCCATAACAACTGCGGTGCCACTCAGAACTTTGAAACAAAAAGGCCTGCGCGCCATTGCAGTGCGCTCGTTGCCCTAAGACATTAGGTGTATCTCATAAGCCCAGTAATTTCACTGGCTAATCTGCTCATCAAACCGGAACACAGTAATGCTTGGCGGCAGACTTCACGAGCAAAGCGGTGGTACTAACCTAGACGGACACTCGCAGAAGAGTTAGTCCAACCGGCTGCTACTATTGCTTATTCTGTGACCCGGCTGCTACAGTTCACGCCACGCCAGGCCATTAATTAATAATACACGTTATAAATAAATATTTTAAAGTGTATTTTTGTATACGTTTAACTTGAAAAGGACTGGAAGAATTCCGAACAGTTTCATTTCACGCCGGAAGATCTCCGAGCCAAAAATAATTTCAATTTATTTTAATACATTCGACCTCACAAGAAGTTCAAGCGATCACTAAAGTAAGCATACCCTGAAAAGTTATTAACTAATAAACTATATACTATTCGCTCGCTAGATTGGGCCACGCCTTTGGCCGGTTGGCTGTCATTTGTGACGGAGATTGAAATAATATCAACCAATGACACGAGCTCTTTTTTAGCCGACTTCAAAAAAGGAGGTCATCAATTCAACACATATGTATTTAATATTATTGGAACTGCAATATATTCACATAATTATGACAATAATCTATTAAGGCTTCCAAACAAATATATACAATTTTATAGGTGTATGTTTGTATGTCATTGTGACCGTCCTTTTTTTGGCTTATATTTACTTCAACTTAGGGAACAGCGTAAGTTTCACCATAAACGGTTCAGTAGTTTATAAGAATGGACCAATGTTTTATATATAGTTGGTGTAACTTTTGTTACATTGACTTGTTTCAATTTATCTCACCTTTAAATAATGATGTGACCAAAGGTACATACATGCTAAACCTAGACTTATTGGTAATGGCTCTTAAACTAAGTGAGATTACCAGAACACACCAATAGGTGTAAAAGTATAGATCACAAAAATTTCGATAACGGGATTCGAACCTGCGTCTTCTGGTTATATAGTCAGACGCTTTAATCATCCAAGCTATCGACGTAAGCCCCGAAATTTCTGAGTTGACGACTTTCTTCTAACACTAAGTTCAGCCACACATAGGGCCACCGAACGCGGTCACTAGACGCAGCCACTAGACGCGGCCACCAGTGGCTGGGTGCAGCCACTGGTTAGCCACTAAATAGTGAGAAGAGAAGGGGCGCTCGGGCAGTTAGGCCGTCCTTACACACCCAAGCGCCCCTTCTGTTCTCTCTCTATACTGTGCGGGGAGAAGCCAGATTTTGTGGTCGAGCAACAAACGCTGCCACCGCCTCCTCTTGTGGCTCGGACGCGGCCACTCGTACGCATAGTTTGCGCAATGCAAATTAAAATGTACGAAAATTGTTGTCCGCAAATTATGGTAGGGTCAGTGGCCGCGTTGGCTGGCCTAACGTGCGGCTGCTGTAATGGAGTAGGCAATCGCTGCAGAGCGGTATGTCTTCCAGATGGCACTACAGCTTAGAAGCCAAAAGAAAGCCATGATCTCAAGAGTGCTGGGGCTTACTTACATCAATCACTCTCATAGTTTAGAATTCTTTATAGAAACGCCGACCACTGATTCATGGTCAAGAAAATCAATCCTATCGATTTATCCACACCATTACCTACTCAGGTTTTAAGTATTAGTTAATTCTTGTAAAAAAGCTAGTAGTATTCATTGTTCAGTACCTATGATTGTCAAAAAGAGAACACATCAAGTCACAATCCCTGCCACCTTGTACTACAAGATTACATACCACTACCATATTACAGACAATTTTTACTCCAACAAATAGACACTGAACAAAGTTAAAGGCAAAATTATGTTAAAATAGATACTATACCCTGTTCCAAAATCTTAGATATTTTATGTAAACAAAAGGGATGACAGAAAGAAAAACATTATAGAAAACTGTGCACCCATAATTTTATGTAAGACATTTTTATTAATTGATTTTAAATTATAACATGATAAACTTGAATTATTGAAAAATCGTGAATGGATTTGTTTTGCAATATTGTTAATTTAAACAAAACTTTAATAAAAGTATGTAAGTTTTTTCGTGCAGTTATTTTTATTACACTGGGAACACAGCAGAGATTTGAAACATTTTGTGCAATCGCCTCCATTTTTTTTTATCTGTCCGTTGATCTGTTCCAATCTCCGAACTTGAGTCTAATCTTGCTGTATATGTGTTGTTGTTAAAGGTCTTGTTATTTTGTAGTAGTTTTGTTTAAGTTTTTGCTGTTGGTTCTTGTTATTTGTTTCTTGTTGCGTTATAATTGTGCCGCGCGAGAGCAGCCGGAGGAAATTGAAACTAAAATATTTTTCACAAGTGAAATATGTTTTGGGCAACTGGCATGTCACTTTGAAAGTGACTTTTCGTGACATTTCTTTGTTTACAAAAAAATATCCAAGATTATGGAACAGGGTATAGTACCATTCTCTTAACTCACAAAGCAACACAAGCTACATGAAAGTAATAGGTTTCTAATTGTTATTTCTAATGCAAGTGTTATCTTTTGTCTCAAATGCTCTCTGTCCACAGACTGTTTAATTGCTGCATCAAGTCACTTAGAGCCCATATTATGCACTAGAGATCATCCGCGAGGATGGCCCAGCTAGCCACTTTAATATTTCAATAAGGAATCGCTCCAACCCAATGTCCATAGTCCAGGCACTAAACCGCCAAAAAATTCAAACAGCATGGTCAGCCACCCTTCATCGTTGATTGCTAATGTCTATAGGCTCGTAGCAGACCTGTGTCATTTAAGTAAATTTATATTTGATGAAACAATAAATGTAGACGATCCAGACAACACTTTTGAATATACCTTCTTGTTTCCTTTGTGGGTAAAAATAGAATAACAAAGGGAATTCTTGTTCATAAACATTATGTGTAATATTTCTTGCCGCCAAAGGTACTCAAGTTTATGGCATGAATAAAACCCAATTACAGTCCATTTCAAACAGGTTAGGTTCAAAGTCTACAAGAATATTGCTATATGGACTAGTCTGAAGTAGTGTAATGTGTGAAAAGTAACTCAAACAGTGTATTAAATAAAAAACAGTGCATTATAGAATAATTCAATTAAAATAAATAGCAAACCTGTTTACGCTGCAAAACAAATAAAAATGTAATTAGCAAACATTGCATGCAATAATGTATTGACACTGGTACAGCTGTAAGCAACATAATATTATGTACCTAGCGAATAAGTCTATAAAATATACATTTATTGTAACATCTATTTTAAATGTCTTGCACTCCCATTTGCCACCTACATTGTCCTAAGACACCTAAAAAGTAATTTACCATTTAGTGACACTGTAAAGAATCCTGAACCAACAGCACAAGAAAGTTAAAAGGGTGAGATGCTATTAGGATTGTTGCCTGAAGTATGTGGTATGAAAAGGACAAGACTATTTGAAGCTTCCTTAGTGCTATTAGATGGAAACATTCTACTTATGCTTGGATGCTACAATCCACATTTCAATTTGGATGGCAGAGGAAGCACAAGTCTTAGGCTAAGATTCCGAGACGAATCTCTATCTAAGTGTGGATTCATGCTTCTATATGTAAAAATTCTAAACAGTTTTGACATATGGAAGCAAAAGTCCAGGCTTAGACTCATCTATGAATCTTATACTAAGATAGATCACACTTTTCGGCCCAAGAAAGACATTATAAGAATTTTTTTTGGGACTATAAAACGAGACAGATATCTTGATGAAACTTGAAAAAAAAATTAAGGTTTTTATAGCTGGACAGCCGCTGTTATGTTTTCAAAAAGAAAACAAATGCAATTCGACAGTGAATCTGGCAGGACAGAGTAAGATACACAACATTACAGCAAAAAAAATGTAATTATATAGTTTATGTTTATGGCATTTACATATTGGTGTCAATTCTATCATTACACACCTAAACTAATTTCAGTTTCGCTCTCTCTCTGTCCAATGCATAACATGAGAAAGAGACGGAAGATGTCTGACAGATCTAAATTTTGTTTTAGAGCTGTCAAACATCTTTCGATCTTGATAAATTAGATGCCACTGAATTCATTGCCATTAAATTTACACTAGACACAAGCAAGTGGATTAATTTGACAGGTCTAAAATATATTCCATCTCTTTCTCATGTTATGCATTGGAAAGAGAGGGAGCGCAACTAAAATTAGTTTAGGTATGAAATGATAGAATTGACACCATTATCTGACTAACAACTTATCCCTCATTATCATTCAAATAACTATAACAAAGGACATTGTATACTACTTTCTGACAAAAGAATATATTATAAACAGATATTGAATACAAAAAATGTATACCTGACATCCACACTATGTTGGGTGTTGTGGTAAGTTGGCTTTGTAATTGTTATCCATAAATTGTTTCTAATTAATGAATTATACTAAATTAATTTAAAACTTACAGAAGTATCTTGAATATCCTTCAATATAAATGCAATGCAGGTAAGAATATCCTAAGAATTGTGCCACAATCATTAAATAGCATCAGTAAACAAAGGATACCCAAAAATAGCTGACACCGCTAACTACCAATGACGAATGAGATGAAGAACTACGCATAAACCACACGCTTGTTTTGGTCCAGAGCGCAAATCAGGCGTAAAATCGAAAGTGTGCGTCACGATATTTGGAGAAAATAATGATATGTAAAAGTTATTTAGTCACTTCAAACAGCTTTTACTAGCAAAAATAATAACTATAGAACGACACTTTTAAGGAAAAATATCACTGGAAAGTATCCTAGTCGGAAAAGGGGAAAACCGTGCCGCATTGTAAATGTGAAGCTGATACGTACACAAAGCGGATTAATGAATATGTTAATAGTAATTACTGAACTAGCAAACCATGTAAGTACCTCTTTTCGTTTTCTAGTTTTCCTTTTATCTGCCATTGTTAGTTAATTTGCCAACGTTGTATCTACTTGCATAAAATTCACTTTTTATTCTTTCTGTTTCTTCTGACTTCTGTGATCTGTCTCACAGATTACTTGATCTGTCTGACGATTACACTCGTAGTATACTACCACAGACTACTTAGTTTGTTGACAGATATTGAATGAACAAATAAAAGATACATCTCTTTTTTTGGCTCCACGTGATTAGCGTATTTAGCCAGTGTCAAGTTATATAAATAATAAAATATGTAAACAAATCTCTAGTTTTGGTGCATGAAAGTCGTCAAAGTCACGTTAAAGTTTAGTCTAGTCGCGGTCAACTCGAAGTGATGCTTCAGTAAAGCGGTGGATACTTTACTGAAGCTTCTATGGAGTTTTGGATAGAACCGTTGTGCGCGCTCGATCTCTTATACCGCGAACACTCGCCGCACTCAATGGCCTCAATGGCCTGCTGGCCTAGCATGGCAAAGTAGCAATATGGCGCGCGCGCTACGACAAGATTTCTCGCGGACGACGTTTTAGTCGATTATGCTAACATGGCAAACACGAGAGACTATTATCTCTTCGAAGACAATGGACGCCAAACCAGTGCTGCCATGTGATTAGCAACACCGGTTTAGTTCATTCAATTTGTCTTATTTACTATAGTTTTATTTAATTTGCTGTGTGAATGCGTTCATAACAATGACATTTTAGTGAAGTTGACAAGTAAATATCGGGAATATGACTTTTTTTGTTTGTTTTGTATTTGGCTCCACGCGATTTGCGTATTTAGCCAGTGTCAAGTTATAATAAATCTCTAGTTTTGGTAAATAAAAGTCGTTAAAGTTTAGTCTAGGCGCGGTCAAGTCGAAGTGATGCTTCAGTAAAGCGGTGGATACTTTACTGAAGCTTCTATGGAGTTTTGGATAGAATACGAAAATACACGTTTTTCATCTTTGTACTATTTTCCTTTCACTCATGCACGTTTACGAACACACATTAACACTCGATAAAACACAGGTTTTAGTAAATAACACAAAATCAACAACAGCACATTTTCGCATTCCCGCCAAAACTCCGGGAATGTGACTTATCTGGCTGTTGTGAATTTGAATTTTATTTACACACTATCATATAGGAAATAAAGAAAGAAGAAGTATTAGATTATTCCACATAAGAATTGAGTTGAGTTAATTTGATTATTATAGTTATTTACTTTAAAAATTGCTTGCATTTTGCCAGGCAGAAAAATGTGAGTAAAACGTAAAGTAAACACTACTAAGTAAATAATATCGTTAAACTATGTCCGAGATCCCAGTACATATAGAAAATGTAGTCTCGATGTCGTCCATAAAATTTTAATGTTTTCTTTTGTAAATAAAACCAAACAAATATCTAAATAAACAACTGTTACAGCTCATTGTGACATGCAAATATTAGAATAATTAACTATCCTTGAATTGAAAATATTACAAAAAACGAATGACACAATAATCGTAACACAATTCATATTTCATTTCCTATAGGTACTTATATATAATATCAAATGTTATTATTTTTCTTATTAATTATACTAAAGTGTCAAAAAATAAAACCAATAATTTAAATAGAATTCTAGAAATTCAGTGGTCAAATGAATTACTTTAAAAATTCAGCTATAGTACATATGTATAGTAACATTTTTAATTTTTTATTCGTCCCTACCTACTTTCCTTTGAATTTTGCGTCGCTCGCGCTCTTCATTTATAGTTAAAACATAATTCTAATATGGTACTGCCATTATCACGCTTTCGGACACAGATCAGTATGTATGCTTTCGGAGATAGTCGTTGGCAGTAATAGTCACAGAACAGAAACACAAATTATATAGGTATCAGGGTATCACAGAACACTAGTTACCGTGTTACAGTTTTACTCGTCCTCAAAAAGTTCGACGACAAACTACTCGTCAAAAGTAGACAAATAATGAGAAAACTTGACGCGCCATGTTAGCGTTTGTCGACAAAAGAGACACAGATAATAGAACCGTTCGTGTTTGTCGTCATATGACAAAACGAAACGACAAACTCGCTAAGCCATGTTAGCGGTTGTCGAGAAGACTAGTTATCTCTTCTTTCCACGAGATAACGCCACGAGTAAATTTTGTCACGGTGCGCATGTTAGCCCTACTGGACGCAAGACCTGACTGTGATGTGTTTGTGGATGGATGGAAGATTATTCTGTCAGAGTGCTTGGAGTTCTGCGAGAATCATGTGTGAATGAGATGTTTCTGGTTCTTTTCTTACGTTTAAATTAAATTAATATGACTGTGATAAAATTGTATATTGATTATTATTATTTTGTTTTTACATTTGACCTAAGTTTTTATTATTTGTTGAATCTGACGTATCTTAATAATTTTTGTCATTTTTATTTATTATGATTACCGTATTCGAATTACTTAATAGATTTTTTGCATCATTTTGTATTTGTTTTGTATCGTGATTTATTTTTGTTATTGAGATTAATAATTGACAAATAATGTGTATAAGTCAATAATAATAATAATGTAATTTAATGCTGGTAAAATTTACTATACATTTATTAATTTGTGTAATTGGCTGTGGCCGTCGAATTAATGAAATAAATAAATAAATAAAATAAATTAACACTCGATAAAACACAGGTTTTAGTAAATAACACAAAATCAACAACAGCACATTTTCTAAACTCAAAACTCAAAACTCCTACATCTCTTCTGACTATCCAGTTCTCCAACTCTATAGGAAAAAAAATATGAATGAATGGAATAAATAGTAGAGATTATAGGCCCAATCATCGATAATTTTGTCGACAAAATACATCACTAGTATCGATATATGAAGGTCACATCACTAACCAACGAAGTACTTGGTTTCTTCGTGTTGTCAACTTGTCAATGTATGGACAGAGTCGCCATACATTTAAAAAAAATGTGAAATATGTTCTAAGGTTCGGCCTCTCCTATCCTACGTAGTATACGTAGTATTATTTCCTCTGTGCGTAGTATTATTTCCTCTGTGCATAGACTAAGTAGTAGAGCTGTAAAAGTAACGAGAAATCGAGTACTCGTATGTATTCGGTATTGAAATCATCAGTACTCGTTACTTTCGTATCGTTACTTTTCTCGTTACTTTTGATACAATCGACTATCGAACTTACGATTACCTGACTTCGTAAAATGACTAATATATAAATATAGGTACATACGTATTGTCTAACGTATGAACTATTCTCGTCTTGCTTAGATATAGTTAATGACATTATTGGCACAAAGTAACACCATAAAAAATCCTTAGCAAAATAATGAAATAAAAAAATTAGAAAATCAGTCGAATCGGTCGATAAATGGCGGAGATAAAGAGTAACATCTCCACAAAAAAAATACAGGTGAATTGAGGACCCTTCTGCTCCATATTTTGAAGTTGGATAAAAATATGAACAATACGAAGCCACGATGCTATTTCTCACTCGCATTCATTCGATCGCTGGACAAACCGTTTCAGTTCACGCATCGTGCGTTGTATTCGTACGGATAACGAATCAAGCACCAAGCTGACATGATACGAAACATACCGAAGTAACGAATTGAATTTGTAAGTAACGATTCGGTACTTCGAATCTGGCGATGTACTCGTTACTCAGTAACGAATACATACGGTTTCTTACAGCTCTACTAAGTAGTATACTACCCTCTGTGGCTGAAACGACTTTCGTGCGACTTTCTTTTATTTGAAAATTTTAATTGTTCAATTTTGCATTGTACCCGAGGTAATACACAAATAATTGTGTATTACCTCGGGTTACCTTTGAGTTGAGATCCAAATAATTCTCCGATATTTTGGACAATATATTCGTATTGTGCTGTTATATCGTCGGTGCTCTAATATCGTCATGGGAACGTTAAAGTGTTGTGTTGGTGGTTGCATCGCCACAAGTGCTACGCACCGGCTTTTTAGTGTTCCCAAGAACGATTCACTTAGAAATTTGTGGATGTCCTTCTTAGTTCCAACAAATCCATTCCTCGCCACATTCGTGAAAGAACAATTGATTAGGAAACGTGTCTGTGAAAAACATTTCGACAAACAACAGTTCAGCGAGAATGGCGAAAGGTTAAGATTTTCATATCCCGCTTTGTTTACTGAAGAAGAAATAAGGCGTGGTGAACCTCTTCCTCCAGCTAATTCAGGTAATTTTTAACTATTTTTTACCAAACATCACTGTTTGCTGGCCTTTTATGTGCCTTATATATGCAATTTGTTACATTTATAAAATCATTGCCTAGAGAAACTTATTTATTTATGGAATCCACCTTCTTGAGCCTATATCATCCTACTGTTGCGTTAGAGGCCTTCTCTTCATCACACCACCAATTTCTGTCTGGCTATTCTCCATCACATTTGCTAATGTGGCCAAATGGGAACTTGTGCGACTTTCAATCTGAGGCCCCACAGTTCAATAGACCAATAACTTTAATCAAGTTGTCTTAAATATCAATATGTTGTCTATAGCATGTGTTCAATGTTAAAAAAATATTAATAATAATATGATAAATTCATTATTCAATGTTAACAACTTATTCCTCTCTATTATTTTGCAAATATTTTTTTTACTTTTTTAATGTATGCTTGCCAAGCAAACAAAGTAACCATGTCTTCAACAATTATTATATTTTTATGACACAATTTTCTTTCTTTCTTTCAGTTTGGAATGTATTTAAAGAACACAATTATTATTTAAAGACCAAAGAGGAACAGGATGAGGAATTTGATGATGATGTTTCGGACCCATTGGCAGGTATGTACTATGTATTTATATTGCTGTTGAGTTGTACATTCTCTGCTGCGGCGCAAGTACGGATCTTTACGATAAATAAAATTCGATAAAATTGACAGTTAATAAATAAAACTTTAATAAAAACTTTATTTGCAACTAAAGATATTGGTAGCACTACATATAAAAACAAAAATTTCATCATCGCAGATTAAAATCGATAAAACCCACTTTATCGATTTTTAACTGTCAATTTCATAGAATAAAACCCACTTTATCGATTCTAACTGTCAATTTTATCGAAAAGATCCGTACTTGCGCCGCTGATCCTACTTTATAGTATTACAATTTGAACTTCTACTTTTTAACCCCCAATGCAAACAGAGGGGTGTTACAAGTTTACCATGTGTATCTTTGTGTCTGTGTCTGGATTGTAGCTCCCAAGTAAGTGGATGAACTGATTTTGATTCATAAAAATCTGTTTTGTTGTTTTTCGCTGTTGAAGCTGATGAATGCGAGTAAAATGTGTGTCAACTCGATATACACTTAGCAGAGCTAGCTACATATTACTGATCTGTGGGTAAGTAGGGGAAGCACAGTGAGAAGATTATTACTTGTGGGAAAGGGAAGTCTAAAACTACGATATAAGCAAGGAAGTTATATACTAAGTATCTGGAAAGTTTACTTGATCTTTAATGTAAAAAGATTTTGAGCCATATCACATCTGAATAATGTTATTTTTAAGTACATTTAATTTTAAGGAAAAATGATGTCCAAACTTTTGTTGTGAATCGTATCCAGGTTGTGGGTTGTATCCCGTTCACAGGTAAGAAAATTTCGATATGGATTTGTAGTGTGCCCATTTAATTTAAATTTCAGAATATTCACTGTATGTCATTTTGTGATGTGGATATGTTGCAACTCATTTACGCCCTGTTCAATCGTGTTACAGATTATCTGTTAACGAAGATTTGAAAAATTGGTCTCAGTCCATTTTTCTGGAAACTTCTCTAAGTACTCTGTGGTACAGTGTACATTTCAAAGACAAAGACTGACAATGATGATGATGAAAAATAGTCCATGAGTTAATCCAGGCCACGAACTACATTCATGAAAAATTTCTTCCAATTGCGTTCACCCTTTTTTACGTTAACGAATAACAAACACAGACAGACAAAAACTTTCGTATTTATAATACTAGCTTCCGCCCACGACGTTGGCCGCGTACATGTGTTTAAATTATAAGATATATAAGCTCTGCGGCGCAAGTACGGATCTTTTCGATAAATAAAATTCGATAAAATTGACAGTTAAAATCGATAAAGTGTGTTTTATCGATTTTAACTGTCAATTTTATCGAGTAAAACCCACTTTATTGATTTTAACTGTCAATTTTATCGAATTTTATTTATAGAAAAGATCCGTACTTGCGCCGCTGTTGCTGTAAAGTTTCATTAAAAAACCGCTTAGTAGTTTTAGCGTGATCTTTTACGCCATAAACAACCATTCAGATGAATGGTTGTTTATTGCGTAAAATATGGATAGATATCCATCCTCACAAATCGCAATATTAGTAGGATATGACAGGATTAGTGTGATGTGATTGATGAGAATACATTTTAAGAAACCAACGTATTTTTTTAATAAATCTGTTTTTGGTAATATAATTTGGTAATAAAATACATGGTAAATATCCCGTTACTAAAGTTAACTCTTCTGTTTTTGGTAGGTACTAAAAAGTAGTGATTTGACTCACTACCCGTATATGCGTCGCATATACCTAAAGAAGCAACCAAGAGAAAGTTTTTACTGCACAACAAGATCTGCGGCGCAAGTACGGATCTATTCGAGTCGATAAAATTGACAGTTCAAATCGATAAAGTGGGTTTTATCTATTTGAACTGTCAATTTGGTCGAATTTTATCGAATATTATCGAATTTTATCGACCGAAAAGATTCGTACTTGCGCCGGTGATTCATTGGTTATCTCTGTTTTTTTCGAACAGTGATTATATTTCTCAGTACATATCGCCTTTTTAAAGAATATTGCTGACTGTACTAAATAAGGAATGAAATAAAACAACGAATTTTGTCCCTGAATATCAACCTTTCTAATCGTTCGGTGCGAAGGTAAAAAAAACAACCTAAACAACCCACGCCTAAAGGCAATGAACGGACTCTTTACACCCGTGCCACGCCTACAGGCAGAGAACGCAGCCATTGTTGACAGCCATCTGATTGACAAGACAATCAAGAAAATTGACAATGGCATTGACAGTGTAAGTTGTTATCAACGAAATAAGATTATCAATTTTTATTTCAATTTCAAAATTTCGTTGATTCGAATAGATGTGCTCTCTGCCGTCACGGAATAGAATTATTCTGAGTAAATAATTTCTTCGGGATTTCGTAAGATTGCGGCATTTGTGTTGAACATTTCGTGTGCAATAATTTAGTAGTCAATATCAGTAGCACTCCGTTGCGGTTGCCTTAGGACTCGCAGGTGGTCACCTTCCTTCTACAGTTTCTACGAAGTGCTAAAAAATATTATATAGTAAATAATTATATATACATATGTAGTGATTTGTTACACATGCTAAGAAGCTGTGATAATACATAGTTGTATGAAGCACTATTTACATCCGTGATCGGGCTTACGTAAATTCAAATAGTAAATTGTTCTTCCGCACGGGAATCAAAAGTGCAACCATGGCTGAAACCAATGTGAATGGACATCAGATAAATGATAGTAAGTTTTTGTTAAAAAGAGAACTAAATTATTATATAGTTGCAATGTTACTCATGCCTTATATTACTGAAAAACAGTTTACTTCTTTTTTCGTTTAAAAATACGGCCGCGGACGTCTTCTACATACTGCATAGCATCTTTGGAGTCAAAATGGGTCTAAAAACTACTTGATTCGCTTGAACTAATGAGAGTTAAATGACTAGGAGGGTAATTGACCAGTTGGCTCATTGACCATACTCTCTTGAATATTGATGCTCGAAAGCTAGCTTAGAATTCAAATTATAAATAACCATTTATTTTAATTTGTGTTTTTGACCCTGAAGTCTCAAAACCGTGATACAACAGAAGGATGGCTTCATACCTAGTAACAAGCAAAACACACATAGACACATACTTGACACCTATTGCCGGTCAAGTTAGCCAAGGACTCGCTTAAGTTTAAGTGTGGCAGTAAGAGTTATATTAACACTAAATATATCATTCACCCTCTACTCATATTAGTAGTGAATAACACTTCGGTCTGAATAGGGCTTGACAAGTCTATGTACAGTCCCAGTAAGAAACGGTTCTTCACCTTAAGATCTAGTTTTGTTTGCTCAGTATTTGTTTTGTGTTATGGCACATACATATTTGCCTAGTCTATGCCAGTATTATATTACCTTGACAATGATTCTGTTATAATAAGATTTATGAACAAAGAGAAAATTAATGGGGAGATGCAAGTGATACTGACAGACTGGCAGTTAAATAAAACAAATTAGAATTATTTTTCTAAGTAGCCAGGCCATTAAGAGGGTTTGATGTTGATGAACACTAGACAACGGTCAAAGGTGAATGCTATTTTAACCTTTGTTATTTAAATATTAGTATTCTATGTGTTAGTCTGCTAACTGCCGTAAGATCAACAGGTACTACGTGTCCTTACATGATAAAGGAAAGAATTTGAAAACTGATGGAGGTATTCTTACTGTGACTGTACAATAATTTCATTTCATTTTTAAATCTACAATTTGCATTAAATTTCATTATATAAAATGTACTTTCGAACATTGTAAAGCAGTGTGAATCTGATTTTATAATAGATATAACATAAATCATGGTTGCCATACTTTCACTTTCTTATTTATTCATAATGCCATTTGAATTTATTTCACTATTCTTTATTCATATAAGTGGCTCTAAACATTATTTGCTACTTTATCAACAGTGTAAAATACTCATAGTCCAATCAAATATTATCATTACATTGTATGGTTTATAATCGCTTCACTAATACCGATACAAAGTTCAATCTTTAGATAAAGATTTTTATTAAATTTTCTTTTATCACACAGTAACTGTGGCACACATTTCCCTCGTGTAGGGATTCCTGGTTTCAAAAACTGATTTAAGTAGAGCATGTAACTTTCCAAATTGTGTCTTAGATGCAAAAAACCACATCAAAGTTCAACAACACCAAAATAAAACAATACAAAAGAAACATTAAAAAAATAGGTAGGTATGAAGTGAATGGTATCTTCTGGGCAAGCATGCTACATCGGCACTTAACATCAGGTGATATAGTGGTCAAATGAAAGCGCATTAGCTATAAAAAAGGTACAATGGGCGATCTTATCACTAAAAGCGATCTCTTCCAGACAATCTTTGGTTGGAAAATATTATAGACTAGCAGCTGCCCGCAGTTTCACCCGTGCGGTATTATTGGATTTCATGGGTTTTATTTTTTGCGCAGAACCCTAATTCTTATTCTAAAATAAAAGTAGCCTAAGTTACTCCTTATAACATCAGCTATCTGCCAGTGAAAGCCGTCAAAATCGGTCCAGCCGTTTCGGAGATTACCCGGAACAAACAGACAGACAAAAATTTTAAAAATTGTGTTTTTGTTGTAGGTATTACCGTATATATACTTTCATATGCATTTGGTAAGAAGCTGTTATTTTGATATTACAAACAGACACTTCTATTTTATTTATTTTTATAGATTAGATGTAGGTATGAAAAAGGCCACGAAGGGATAAGTATTAGTACTGTACATATTTTATTTCCCATTTACCTTATACTACATTATATGTATGTATAATTATATATAATATATATATATGTAATATTATAAATGCGAAAGTGTGTTTGTACGTTTGTTGGTTTGTCCTTCTTTCATGCAGCAACCGACCTACGTGATTTTTGGCATAGATATAGTTTATGAACCGGAGAGTAACTTTTTATCCCGGATAAATGCACGGCTACTGTGTGAACGCGGGTGAAACCGCGGGCAGAAGCTAGTAAAATATAAAACCGTTCGGAGCCGCTGCTGTCGCTAGTCGCTATGGACAAACAACTACCTATAATAGATGAATCTTTAAGATAATGTATAAAGTAGAATCTTTAAGATTTCAATTTGTGTCCAATTAGTGCTTATCTGCTGTTCTATCACTTACTATTAGTACCCACTAGATTTTTTTGCTTGACGTCAAATTAGAGATTTACCTTTGCTCGCTAACCAACAGATCAAAAGGACTTTGCCCTCTCCAAAACTATGAATTGCATCATCTTTACTACAAATTGGCCCAAGTGAATCGGCAAATTCCAAAGTTCAAGAGAGTTGCGAATTGTGATATCATACGAGTCATTATGTAATTTGTGATAACTCTGTATCGTCTGAATGTTCACGCATGTACATATCGTGCGATTATTTTTATAACCGTTTTCATTTCCTATTTAAAACATGACATTCACTTTAGGTATCTACTTAGAAGATACTGGATGATTCATATATATAGATAATATACAACAGTCACCAGGTGCGTGGTAGAACTAATTCTACTGCGAGTATCCTTCTGGGTGCCACCGCATTGCTCGTGGACTCCGCCAAGCCTTAATGTGCACTCATTATTTTGTTACGGTTTGGTGAGCAAAGTAGTCAATGAAATTACTGATGGGCTTGTATGCGACTTAATAGGTACGTCATTTCTCAGTGTATAACAAGCGCAATGCAGTGCCGCACAGGCCTTTGTGTTTCAAAATTCTGAGTGGCACTGCCTAGCGTTATCGTTACCAATGAACAGCCCTTTGGTGGGTACTATCTGCGAGTGGAGTACCCACCCTGATGGATACTCGCAGTTGGTCCCACCACCTTACAAAACGGTTACCGTACTCAATTAGCTTTTTTTTTTCACTCTATCCACATATTATCCGGGAGAGATTGTTTTTTAACAATAAGGCAGCGCATTATACTACAGGTTTTAATCCGAGACTAGTGGCTCAATTTGCTGCAGGCTGTAGGCTCAATAATGCATTTTCCTGAACGTCAAATTTCTATTTAACCAAAATGACGTTCACTTATACATTACGTATGCTGGTTAATTAGAAGGTACAGACGTCAATTCCTTAGTAAAAACAAAAGGTGACCATTATGCTAAGAAGTGTTGACCTTTATGATCACTCGGCGCTGGTATGATAGGTCATGCACCTACGAATACATAAATTACGCCGAATAAATTACGATAGCCGATCGTTTCTAACGCATGATAAAACAATGATTGAGATTCTACAGCGCGTGCGCTCCCTCTCACTCAAAGTGCACCTCGCTAATATTAGAGGTCCGCACTCTTATCTCGTGCCAGTCCATTACCATCCCGAGACTGAAAAACCTCATCTGTTATTCTCTCGGAGACCCAGATCAAATGTCCTTCCGACGTAGCGTACCTCTCATACCGAGGGTACACACTAGACTCTAGTGTGTACCCACTAGTCACTAGACTCTCGTGACTAGAGCATAGCTTCAGGGCACGTGCAGGCGTATCTTTATATGCCCGGGATGACATTTGTTTTAGGCGTCTACGTAATCTTGAGGTCTCTGAGTTTTGTTGGATATGTTGTACAGATCGCACACCGGAGACCAGGAGACGACCAGGCTATATCAGAATACCTCAGTGAGGCGGCGGATGTGGCTCGGCAGAGGTACCCCACAGCTCAACTAGTGCTTCTGGGGGCCTTTAACGCCCACCATCATGAGTGGTTGTTCCCGTACCAGTACAATGACCATGCTGGGAGTGAGACGCGCAAGCTTGCGATATCGTTAAATCTCACTCAACTGGTCCAGGACGCTACTCGGATGCCAGATGTTGATGACCATACAGCCAATTGCCTGGACCTTCTGTTGACTACAGATCCAGACTGATAATCAGTGTCAGTTTCACCACGTTTGGGTAGCTATGACCACTGTTTAGAGAAGCCTGTGTCGACATACTCCCCGCGCGATCCCAGTTGTAAAGGAACGCGGCGTGTATGACGCTACAAGTCAGCAGATTGACATGTGGTCCCTCTTTGCATCCTATCCTTAGCTGGCTGTTTGGTTCTCTTCCGGTGATCCTTCGACCTGCGCGGATGCCGTGACCGATGTAATATTTCATTCCGTTCTCCGACGTACCATTGCAATCTCCGGCAAAGCTCAGCCTTGGTTTGGGCCCGAGTGGGGAGGCGCTAAGGTGCTTAACTAAAACTTGGTAAACGCTTTGTCATGTGATTGCATCATTGTTGGAGTGTGATTGAATACAATTTTTTTAATATAGGACTATTTCGGCCTCACTTTAAATAAATTAGAGTTTTTAGCGTATTCATTCTAACGTATCATGATCTCAAAAACATTTTATTACAACAAACAGGAAACGGTGAGTTTCCAGTCTATAAATTAGACCTTTTTAGCCTCGCTCGAGCCTAATTACTGTTGAATATGTTTAGGTCTAATTTTGTTTCGTATTCGGGTATTCTGAAGACGCCTAATAGTCTTATTTTGGTCTGTCGTTTCGCAGTTGGATATCTACAAGGCCATTTGCGTCATCTTTTTGAAATTTAACTGACTAATTGCTTTCTCAACATACCCAATTAAGTAATTCAAATATTTCGAAAGCGACAAAGGTGACTCCGTCTGTACATATACCCTACGTCTATACTATACTAACAAATACTTTTTCTCAATTTCAGAGTTACAACCAGGTTATACAGTTGAAGAAATCGAGATCCCCGTCCCATGGGGTCACGTGGCTGGCCGGTGGTGGGGCCCACGGAACAAACAGCCCATCATCGCCATTCACGGCTGGCAAGACAACGCCGGCACATGGGACAACCTCATTCCCTTACTACCCGTCACAACCTCGGTCCTATGCATAGACCTACCCGGCCACGGATTATCCACGTACTACCCCAAAGGAATGATCTACTACATATTCTGGGACGGAATAGTTTTAGTGAGAAGGATAGTGAAGCATTTCAAATGGAGCAACGTTACACTCATGGGGCATTCTCTTGGAGGCGCCATAAGTTTTATGTACGCGGCATCTTACCCTGACGAAGTTAACAGGATAATATGCGTTGATATCGCTAGCCCGGCGGTTAGAGAACCATCGAACATGGTCAAGGTCACAGGCGGCAGTATAGACAAGATGCTAGAATACGAACATTTGACAGAAGACAAAGTACCATGCTATGATTATGACGAAATGATAGACATAGTATGCGACGCGTACAAAGGATCACTTTCAAGAGAGAACTGCCAGGTTTTAATGAAGAGAGGT
Organism: Crocallis elinguaria; assembly: GCA_907269065.1. NCBI lineage: Eukaryota > Metazoa > Arthropoda > Insecta > Lepidoptera > Geometridae > Crocallis > Crocallis elinguaria. The sequence goes on along the minus strand of OU026070.1, from coordinate 3,335,895 downwards.
ATGTCACGAACTCCTGCCCATATGAAAAAGCAGGGATACTACTTCAAAAGAGATCCGCGGTTGAAAGTCTCAGGTCTTGGGATGATGTCAATAGAAACTGCGTTAGAATATGCAAGCAAGGTTAGGTGTAAAGTATTGAATTTGAGAGCTCTGCCAGGCCAAAGATGGGAAAAGATTGAGTATTATTTAAGCGTTATAGATAAATTAAAACGAGTGACTGATGTTCAGTATATAGAAGTAGAAGGTACTCATCATGTACATTTAGAAAATCCCGAAAATATCGTTCAGTATATCGAAGATTTCATAGAGGAATTATTTTAAACTAGTTACTCAGTATAGGGTCTGCATGAGAACTTACTCAGCTGGACGCTATGAAGACAGACAGACCCCTCTAATTCATAAAAACGTCTGAAAAGCCAGTTGCTGAAATGTTTTTGTCCCTTTCTCGCTAACGTAAAACGTGACGTGAGAAAACGAAACATAAGACGTTTTTTTTTTGTTAAGAGCTAGTCTTTAACCTTTATTAAGTAGATTTTCTTATACTTAGCAAATTAAATGTATTCTTTTTGCGATTGTATAAATTGCAAATGTAAATTATTATACTTTCTTCAAATTCAAGAAGTAACTTTGGTAACATGATTTATTTATTTATGATAAAGTCACTATATAGTTTAGTTAATTCTTGTGTTAGTAACCATGAAAGTTTAAAAACTCATATTACCTAGGTAGATATTCTATGTTTGTGCGGTTGAAAAATTGTTTGTTAAAATGTTATGTTTTACACTAGTGTGAAAATGATTATTTATATGTTTTCTTGAGAGTTTTTATTGGCTCCGATTCTGTTGTCCACAAAATAGCTCCTTTCCAACTATAACATGAGAAAAAAATAGATGTTTCAATATATCTTCCATCCTTTTTTCTCCAACGAGAAATTGGATGCCACTAAATTCATTACTGTTAAACCCGCATTGATAGTCCATAAGTAAATATGTTCCATCCTTCTTTCGCGTATTCAGTTGAAAAGAGACTTTAAAATTGGTTTGAGTTTCTAAAACAGAATCAATGCCCGTAAATAGCTAGACTAGATTATTCGTTCCTGTCTAGACAAATGCGTAAGTAAGGTAAAGTAAGGTCTAAGTTTTGTATAATTTATTAATTTACACATTTTCGAGTGAATTAATATGTGTAGAAGTAATATTTAATTTATTGACAACCACTTTAATTGATTTACTAAATCGACTCGTAGTTTTTAAAGGCAATGATTGTATTAACTCTCACAGTAGGTAATATAGACAAGCTTATAAATAGGTTGAATTGAATACAATCACAAATTAGCTAATGCGACAGTAGGTTCAGTAATATTATAAAGTTACGTTCAAGTTAGAATTGTAGAATTACATTGAAGGTAGAATTGTTGTAGAATTACATTTAAGGTAGAATTGTTGAAGAGAACTGTCATGACTTTGAAGTCATGAATCTATGAAAATAACAATTTCTTAGGTAGAATTTAATAAACTGTGTTAAACTGTTGAATAATTAAATTATTCTCTTTCGATTTAATTTAAAGTTGTCAAAGAACAACAAAGACAACACATTTATCTAAACCATCTGCCTTATCGAAAGGCAGCATGTTAAATAATACTAGTTCTAATAGTTTTTTTTAAAAATGAAATATTATTTGATATTGTTTCTGACATGAAAATACATAAACATAATTTTAATTCGCTCGCTTTCCAATAAATCATATTAGAACATGATGGTAGATATCAAATACGAGCCCCGATGCAAAATAGTTCGTCTAGTATGGAAAGTAGTGCAAAGCGTAGAATATAGAAAGTAAATATTGGTAAAATAATTAAGAACGTTTAATAAAAAGTAAACCACAATTTGAGGAACATTTTAAAGTTTATTTTAACATAACTGAAATTCTTTCATGACTTTACATAACATAAAAAATTTAAAAAATATTCTAAAAAACATAACGCAAAAGTATTCGTCTACCCTTGTCACTCACGCAAAATAGTTCGTCTATCACTTATTTGTGTCGCCTTTGCTCTCAATGACAGCTTTAATGCGAAGAGGCATGGTTGCAACCGACGCTGCACACTAGTGTACACTCCTCAGGCGTAATTGACTCCCAGACAGCCAAGAGTTTAGCCTTTAAGTCGCTCTTCGATCTTGATGGATTTTTACGGAGAATTTTTTTCATTTTCCACCATAGGGTTTCGATCGGGGACAAGTCCGGGCTGTTAGATGATCATTCGATTGTAGGGATGCTTTTCGCCAGTAGCCACGTCTTTGTTGTCCTTGCAGTATGGCAGGAAGCACCATCCTGTTGAAAAATGAAGGAATCTTGATGCTTAAGTGACGGAATAGAGGGCAGTAAATTCTCTTCCAAAAGGTTTGATACCTTGCAGCATTGATAGAACCATCCACAAACTGCATACCACCAACACCTTGTGCAGACATGCAGCCCCATAACATAAGAGACCCCGGAAACTTCACTTTGCGTTTGAGACAATCAGTATGAAATGCCTCATTTTTGTTCCGAATCACTTTTTTCTTTTCATCGCCGACTGTCACTTCAAATTTGGACTTGTCACTCCAAATGATACTACGCCACTGATCGGAAGTCCAATTTAAATGATCACGAGCAAACTTCAACCTCTTTTTCTTTTGTACAGTAGTCAACAGTGGTTTCTCCTTAGCGGTGTAAAATCCGTAACCCATTCTTTTTAGGACTCTTGCGAGTATCAACTGAGACGTCTTTGTGAATCATGTCCTTCCATTGCACCGTGAGTTCTCCAGCTCGAGTACGACGATTATTTTTGATAATTTTCTTCAGGATTCTGTTTTCTAGTGCACTTGTGATGCGTGGTCGACCAGTTTTCTTCAAACAAGAAGTCGTTCTATTCTTTTTATAGTGCTGAATGATAGATTGGACTGTTGACCTGGGAAGTATCAAGTCTTTTGATATTTGGTAACTTGATTTGCCAGCATCGACCCCACAAACTATTCGCTTTCGAAGCTCTTCACACACGGGTTTGCCACGACCCATTGTTATTTGAAAACTAATAAAAAAACTGAAATTTTCGGAATTTATACTGTCTCACTTGACAAATGACACAGAATTACTTTTACAAATTTAAATTATGCAACATAATTGTACAAAAAGGAATAATCTTATTTAACTCACTGATAGACGAACTATTATGCATCGATTAACAATTAGACGAACTATTTTGCTTATAACTTCTTCGAATTTAAAACAGGATATGTATCAATTTAAAACGCTAAAATAGTTTATTGGTTCATAATTAAAAAATGGCATAAGTAATGCGACATGTGATAGTAAAACAGCTTAATATTTATATAGATATACAAAAATAATGAATTTAGAAAAAATCTCACAGAGAAAATTTCACACTAGACGAACTATTTTGCATCGGGGCTCGTATCTTGACAAATTAGACGCCACTCAATTCTAGGTCGTTTTTACACTAGTTACAAGGCAGTGAAATTATTGAGCCTATGAGACTTAATACCTAATGTCTCTGGGTAACGAGCGCACAGCGGGGCCGCACAGACCTTTGTGTTGCTAAGTTCTGAGTGTTACTGCAATAGGGTACATACTTGACTCCATTTTTTTATGATGTCAATCAATTAGTTTTCTCATGAGAATCAAATGTCTATATATCGAAAAAACTGAAAATCGACCGTTAGAAAAGTAAAAAATGAGAGTCAAAGTAGGGCGTATTTACTGAGCGCTAAAACGTTCTAAATAAAATTGCTCATCGTATGTGACGTCACATGCCATGCGCGGGCGCCGTAAAGCGGTACTAAAAATATGCTTTTTGTTGATTTTAGTCGTAAAAACCTTCGTTTAAGTACATAGTTCTTGAACAATTTTTTATTCATTGAAATGTATTCAATCTTATAGTAGGTACCTATAATTTATATGACTATTGGATGAAAAAAAATTGTTTTATTCGGGTACTTTTAGATCCAGTAGTATCTTTGTGGAATGGTTAAAATAGTTGAATTTCATTTTTATTGTGTCAATATTATGTTCTTAAACCTGTATAACCACAGTAATTATGTATTTTGTCCATGAAACTACCCTATTGTTTTGGACGTTAGGCTTACCATCAGGCAAACGACCCGCTCGTCTCTAAAAAGTGGATTTGTCATCAGATCTAAAGTATAGTCCATCCCTTTCTCATGTTCTTATTTGGAAAGAGGGAGTGATACTAAAATTATATTTAAGATTGGGAAGTCAAAAATCGAGACTATTGGCGTTTATAATTAGAAAAAAATATATACCAAGTATTAAAGTATTGTCCGTGTAGAGGCTAGACAACCCTTAGTGTAGTTGGTAGGTCGATTGCTCTTCTGTAGCGCGTAAGTTACAGGTTCGATTCCAGCAGCGGGACAAATATTTGTGCGCTTTACAAAAGCGTAAGTATTTCTACCGCGTGCTTGTGTTTTGGGTCCATGGTCCTGAAAGTTCCTGGTTCTCTAGATACAAGGAATTTGGTTCAGGGTCCGTTTGTGATTGTTGGGCGTGAGGTATAAAGTCCTTGGTTGATAATATAATTATTATTTTATTAATTTATGGATAAAATCCAATATGAATATTGTGAACGAAGCTTTGCTAAACTATGTTAGTGATTAATAAATAAGCTATAGGTATTTATTTTACTAATTATATTTTTCGAAAACGATTCTTGAAAAAGGAATGTAATTTATTTTTTTACTTCAACGTAATAAGTGTTTATAAAAGTTAATTTTAAGTATAGGTAGCTCAGACGAAGAATGAAAATTAAACGTATGACTGTACTACTAATTGACGGCTCTGGTTGGTTGTAGCAACCCTGTCAAGGCGAAGGGCCCCGGGTTCGATCCATGGCGAACAAATAGGATAGGAGCAGGCACGGTGGGTTTCTGGAAGGGTCGTTGACCTTAGCACGGATTGGAGCTGTCTTTGTCATTTACTATGTTCTGATAAAGACGGTATTAGTTTTAGTCTGTGATTCGGTTAGACGAGCGTTATAGATACCTGCTGTTAGAGTCACTTATTTTAACATTCATAGGTGCGGTGCTCCCTTGCGGCCTATATGAGTAAAGCATTTTGAATTTGAAATAGGGAAGCTGCGTTTCCTCTGTGCCTACCCCAATGGGGGCTGGCGTGATGTTAGTAGTTAAATTCAAATTTATTTATTCACATGAGACCTTGAGGACCTTTCTTCGCTGTATTGAGATAAAAAATTGTGTTTCGCTGTGTGTGTGTTTCGCTCGGCAGCAGATATTTTGCGTCTTGTATCTTTTCACAATTTTGCAGCGTTGCATAACAAATAACTATTGTTAGTTTATGGTTTACTGATATCAGACACGCACGGAGGCTTGTGATAACTAAGATACTGTGTTATTATAGTAATAAAAATTTAGTTAGCTTGTTGCACCTTAAGTGGAGTTTTTTCTGTGAAATTTTTTTTTAATAGTGTACATATAATATGATCATAAACTTTGATATAACAAGGCAGACATTTTTAATGTGTTACATTTACTTGTAGAATAAAAAACATGCTTTAAATATATGTAGTTCATTTTATTTAGTTTCCAGTAAACTACCTAGGTGACTAAAGCCTGATTTAATTAATTAATTTTATTTCACACATACATTCAACTTGTACTTATTTATTTATTTTAATTTAATAATTCCTCCGGGGTTTGAATCTGTAACAAAAACGTTAACTTATTTTTTGATTCAGTAGATTAGCATTTGACCACAGACAAAAAATCAAACTAAGCTTGAGGTATAATATTCCCAATGTCACCAGTAGCATCCCCACCAGTGGTAGGGCTTTAAATTTTCATCAGCTTCACTATGAAAATTATTATCCTCACTGTTGAAGAGTACAGTTAGTAGGGACGTTGGGCAATCTATACAAAAAATAAAATTGAAGTGTCTGTTTGTAATATCAAAATAGCAGCTTTTTACTAAATGCATATGAAAGTATATACGGTACCTATAACAAAACAACCATTTTTAACCTGTCTGTCCGTTTGTTCCGGGTAATCTTCGAAACGGCTGGACCAATTTTGACGGGACTTTCACTGCAAGATAACTGATGTTACAAGTAACTTAGGCTACGTAGGCGAAGCGGCGGGCACAGCTTGTACCAACTATAATAGGCCGCTACTCTACTATTGACTTTTCAATGTGATATTTAGTATCATAAAAATCGAAAGTATAGCATCAAGTTAAGCATAATGTTCAAGTACTTACAGCAATAGTATCTTCCATATTAGGCATTCGTAAATATAGTTTTAACCCTATAGCACCTTGCTGAACTAGTTTTTGCCAGATTGACTTCCACAATAGATTCGACAGGGAAAGCATTTTCATGTTCCCAAATACGTAAAAACCTGAAATAAGAGAATAAAAGGTGTAAAGCGAAGATACTTTTTTTTTTTAAATCTACTTTTATTTAGGAGCTTTTCCCACATTGGTATGCCAGCCCCATTCCATAAGATACTTTAAAAGTGTTAATGGTGTTCGAATATCCGTACTATTAAATGGGAAATTGTTTGTTTGTTTGTCCTTCTTTCACGCAGCAACGGCGCAACGGATCGACGTGGTTTATTGGATAGATATAGTTTACGTACTGGAGATTCGAGTAACATAGGTTATTTTACTAGGAATTTTGATTAAGTATTTGTACGGACTAGGACTAGGTGGACTATGTATGAAATTTGCCTAGTACGACTCTTCTATTATAGAAAACTCTTTGTACTATAATAGTACAAAGAGTTTGCTCGTGTAGTCTGCCGCCAAGCAGTAAAGTGCAAGTATTACTGCCTGCACATTCCTGCTTGGTTATATATACAGTTACGTACTGTGTTCAGATTTAATGAGCAAAATAGCCAGTAAAATTACTGGGCTTATGAGACTAGCGGCGCGAGTACGGATCTTTTCGATAAATAAAATTCGGTAAAATTGACAGTTAAAATCGATAAAGTGGGTTTTATTCGATAAAATTGACAGTTAAAATCGATAAAGTGGTTTTATCGATTTAAATAGAGAAAATTAAATAATATAAAATAAATTAAATAGAGTTTTTTTATTGAAAAGATCCGTATTTGCGCCGTAGGTCATACATAATGTCTCAGCGTAACGAGCGTAATGCAGTGCCGCGCAGGCCGTTGTGTTTCGAAGTTCTGAGTGGCCCTGCAATTGATCCATAAAAATGGCAGTGTCAATGTTATAAATAATACGCGATAGTGAAAACCTAAGAAAACACTGTATCTTATACCTTCTTTAGCCCTAGAGAGGGCAACACAGATCCTATTTGTTGCAGATAGAAATCCAATCTTGCTGTCTCTGTTACTCCTCACCAGTGACAATACGACTATCCTGCTCTCTTCTCCTTGAAAGTTGTCCACCGAAGTGATTTTGACGTCTCGCAGTGATTCCACATTTTCTCTAAACTGGAATAGAACGCCTATTTATTAGTTTTCTGTACGGAGAAACAGAGATAATTTTAAAATCAGATTTTTATTACCTTTTTAATAAGGGAAACTTGTCCATTGTATGTGGCCAGTATGGTTATGTCTTCTGCTGTGTATCCCATACTGCGTAAATAGTTTGTGAGGGCGACGCACCACTGCGCCTCATACGTGTTTTGGTGGCTCCAACTGTCGTCGTCATTAGTACCAGGATGCTGAAAATTTAATAATAGGGATGTTGACTCCTTTTTTATGATGCCAATCAATTCGCTTTCTCATGAGAATCAAATGTCTATATCGAAAAAACTGGACATTGAACGCTAGAAACGTCAAAAATGAGATTCAAAGTCCGGCGTATCTACTGAGCGCTAAAACGCCCCATGCAAATTGGACAGAACATCTGACGTCACTTGATCTACGCGGGCCGAAAATCTGTAACACGAATTTTGTTCATTTGGCCGTGAAAACTTTTATATACAGTATCTTTATGGAAATTATATATTTTTTGTGTTTTATGCAACATCCCAATTGAACTTACATCATCTCCATACAATGTCGAGGGTCTCAAAGGGGCCGGTGCGGGGGAAACAGGTAGCCTTAGCAATTTTAATAGCAATTCTATTAGTTCAAGCTAGTTTGAACCTTATCACCACTGAATAAGGTCTAACTGTTTTTTTTACCTACGTGGTTCCGGCCGACATTAAGGTTCAATATAGTTAGCATTTTTATTCGTTCATAATGGTTAATCTATTTTGAACCTTATCACCACTGAATAAGGTCTAACTGTTTTTTTTTTGCCGCCGGACCTACGTGGTTCCGGCCGACATTGGAAAGATATCAGCTGGTAGATATCCACTGCTGAACATAGGCCTCTCCCATAAGGGCAATTTGCTATAATACAGCACGCTTGATGGTGGCAGGCGTCTTGGTAATCGCAGTAGGAAAAAATAGGGTGATCCTAGTCATATACAGAGTGTAACAGCAATGTGTAGCAATACTGGAATGTGTGCACTGTGTATGTTATGATGATTCTTACTTCAACTCTTTATTGAAGTTGAAGTAATAATACTAGCATAACTTAGTTTTGCTATGTAATTTGTTGGACAATAGTCTGTAAGTATCATGTGTTGTATGAATAAAAAATAAATAAATATATTTGATGGAATCAGGCGTTACTTTGCGGAAGTCCATTTTACTATTGAGCCACTGAAAATATATGTTATATATTATATGGATATAGAAGTTTCAGTGGTATAACCCAGGTTTCGTTGTCTAGCGTCGCGCGTTACGTTTGGTTAAATTCAGTATAGATCGAAATTAGGCCATTAGACATTCTTTATCGCGGAATTAAAACTATAAATTACCCACATTATATAATCTTATTTAATAAATAAAATATAATAAGTTGCTTCTCAAAAGGCAAAGAATCTGCTAGTCTCGGTACTATAACACTTACCTCAGAATCCTCCAACACCACATGATCTAAGAAGTACAAATTATCCCTCATCCCCTTCACATTAGGGTAGTTGAACACGCTCTCATGGCTATCCAACTTGCTGTAAATATCAGGTACCAACAGCTCGGCAAAGTTCGGCCGCATTCGTCGTTGAGTCGTCAACGTTCGGGCGTGGATACCGTTGTTGATCATTCGTTCGAATAACGAGATATCGATGTGGCAATCTTTGATTAGCTGGTAGTTTGAGGCAGAAGGACGGAGTTGTTTATGGTCACCTGTGAAATATGTGTTCGTTCAAATTCAGCATTATTATTAACACTGTTTTACCGTCACGGTTATTTATTTACTAATTCATTCATTGTATGTAACGGTATATTTAGCGTGATTATTATTGAGCGACGAGCACCTGATATTTAGACGCTGTTGCAAGCATCATCTTCACGATACCCGTGAACATGATGCTTGCAACAGCGTCGAAATATCGGGTGCTCATAGCTCTGAACGGTTTTTTCAGCTTCTTTTTGGCTGAATGTGAAAAAGAGCAAAGACAATGGAAAATAATTTGACAGAACAGATGACAACACAGCTTATTATTTGTCAAAACTGTCAAAAATGACGTGACGATGACGCCGTACTTTTATAATGTTGCTGCTTTTTGGATATTTTTAGGAACGCAGTGTTGCTGTTAGTTAATTTTGCATTTCTACTACGCTTTTCTTTAAAACTAGTTTTAAAAAAAACGCAGGCCTCAAAAATGATTTTTATTATTCAGCTACGGTCTTCATTTCAAGCTCATATCTATAAATAAAATTGAGGCTAGTTAACTTTTCTGGGAATAAAGTACCAAGCTCCATACAAATTTGGTACAAGTTCTTTAGGCTCGACAACACGAATATGGACACCATCATTATCATGTGATCGTTTGGGGTTACTGTTAAATTTCTCTTTAATTTGCTAGCCTCGTTCCAGTTAGCTTACCGAGTAGAATAAGATGAAGACACTCAAACGTCAACGAAGCAACAAGATGGGCTTCCAGCACGTCAGCACATTCTTCGACGATCACTGCAAAAATAATATCGGGTTCGGATTTATTTGCGTTACGATTCGTTCACACATTCATACGTCATCGAAAATGCGTGAAACGAATTTTTTTATATGTTTTAATACTAATTTATAACGAGACGAGCTGGTCGTTTGCCTGATGGTAAGCATAACGCCGCGCCGGTCCACAACAATTGCAGTATTTTTAAGCATGTGCGTCCTTTTGTTTTTATTATCTCCTTTGTCGTTTTTAAGGGTTATTTTCCTTTGGGTTTTGTTTGTCAAATAAACACTTTTTTTCGACGCTCTGTGGCGCAAGTACGGAACTTTGGGATTCATAGCGATCGATAAATTGACAGTTTGATAAGATAAAATTAGAAATAGGTAGGACGTTGTTGATTTTTGTCGAAAACGAAACAACCTTTTTCTCCGAGAACGAAAACTAAACTTTGAAAGTAGTTTTGCGACGACGACGGCAAGTTTTACTTGTAATTTGTTATCGAATACATTTCGTCCACAATGATGTTCAATTTTCATTTATTTATTTATTTCAATTACTCAAAAACTTACAGTTAAAACCAAAACGCTTTTGAGGCAGGACACAGGTACATGACAATAGGTAATTTATTGCATTGACCAAGCAGTCTTCGTTCCATAAACCAGTCTTCAAATTGTGACATGCCAATATTCACTTGATACTGAAGAAAGTAGATTCGGTTTCGTTTCATTTTCGAAAAAATCAAGAACTACCTATATCTAATTTAAACTTTTAACGATTTGAAATGTCAATTTTAACAATCGAAGAATTTTTTTTTAAATAATAATAAAGGTCGGTACTTGCACTGCTGGAGTGCTATAATATACAAGATATAATATACACAGTACACACTGTATATATTATAATATACATAAAATAATATACACACTATCCATACAGATAAATAAAATTGAAGTGTCTGTTTGTAATATCAAAATAAAGCTTTTTACTAAATGCATATGAAAGTATACACGGTAACTATAACAAAACAACCATTTTTAAAAAAAAAACTGTCTGTCTGTTTGTTCCGGGTAATCTCCGAAACGGCTGGACCGATTTTGACGGGACTTTCACTGGCAGATAGCTGATGTTACAAGGAGTAACATAGGCTACTTTAAGTTTAGAAAAATAATTAGGGTTCCGCGCAAAAAAATAAAAACAATGTAATCCAAAATCTCCACGCGGGTGAAACCGCGGGGCAGCAGCTATGTATATAATATCCACACTGCTAGTAACTTAACTGTTTAAATATTCTAGTATTACCTATAGGCGACTTTATTTTCTTGATGAGCTGGTGTCTCCTGGCCGCCACAGTGGTGGTGACTCCTACCACCCGAGCAGTGCGTATCACCTCGCTGTCTATCAGGGTTGTTATCTCTTCCAACTCTTTGCTTGTTGCGTTGTGTTTTTCCTGGAGAAATAAAAAGACAGTTCAATTTAAAGACCGCATTTTCTGCTGGAAACTAAAAAACTTACTACATACAAAACTGCGGCGCAAGTACGGATCTTTTCGATAAATAAAATTTGATAAAATTAACAGTCAAAATCGATAAAGTGGGTTTTATCGATTTTATCTGTCAATTTAATCGAACTTTTCGATAAATAGAGAGTTAAAATCGATAAAGTGGGTTTTATCGATTTTAACTGTCAATTTTATCGAATTTTTTTTATCGAAAAGATCCGTACTTGCGCCTCTGTTAGATTGTGATGCCACCAAGGCATAGACAAGACATTTTTTAGTGCTAGCCTGACTAATTACAACTCAATTTTATCCTGTTATAAATAAAAAATATGTGGACTATTAGTTTGTTTTCACCTACCAGTAAAGCAAACATTTGAATCAACAGCTCGTTTTTTTTCTCCTTCGCCGCATCAAAATACAACTGCCAACGCTGCCCAGTGCTCAAACTATATAAATCTTCCACTTGGTCCAATTTATATTTCTTGTTGTTCTTTTCATACGACTCCACGTACCGCTACAAAGAAAAACTGTTCTGATATCTATGTATTGTACAAATGTACAAGCTTCTACTACTCTGCCCATCAAACCGGAACAGAGTAATGCTTGCACATTACTGCTTGGCGGCAGAATTCACGAGTAAAGCGTTGGTACCAACCCAGACAGACACTAGCAGAGGAGTTAGTCCTGCCTTCCTACCTAGTAAAAAAATAACACAAATATTTCTTTTTTTGAAATCTTGGTAAATAAGTCTGCTGATGTTAGGAAATAAGCCAAAGTTAAAATGCGGATTGGCTGTCAAGTGCAATTGATTTTTTGTTTTTTTAATGTTATTTGGTAACGAGACGAGCTGGTCGTTTGCCTGATGTTAAGCATAACGCCGGCCCATAACAATTGCAGTGCCACCCAGAACTTTGAAACACAAAGGCCTGCGCGGCACTGCAGTGCGCTCGTGACCCTGAGACATTTGGGTGTTAAGTCTCATAAGCCCAGTCATTTCACTGGATACTCTGCTCATCAAACCGGAACACAGTAATGCTTGCACATTACTGCTTGGCGGCAGACTTCACGATGGCGACACAATTTAATTTTCATCTTGATTATGGTTATACCTAGTCATTATGGTTATAAGTAGCTCAATCATTAGTGGTATATGGCAAGCATCAAAAAATTCCTTACCATATATTATGACACGTTACTTACATTTTACAACTCTCCCTTTATTATTAAAAACTTACCTTAAAACATATTAATCTTTCCTCAATTTTCGCCATTTTACTTTGCAGCTTCTCATGGTCGTGTGGTGTTTTTAAAAACTCTCGAACGGTTACATCCTGTATAAGCTTATCTATAGTGTCAACTTCATTTTGCGCCCACTTCTTCGAAAAACACGTTTCAACTTTCCCTTCTCTCACAATTTTTTCATCGAAATCCTCCCAAGAGCATTCTTCGACGACGTCGTTTTTTGAAGTATTAGGTTTGTTCAAATGTTCGAAAAGCCAATTCACCACTCTGTCTTCGTATGAATGTTTTAATTCATAGCCTTTCCCTTCAATTTTCAAATACGGCTTCACATATTCGTAGCAAAGTATACCATCATCACATTTTTCTATTTCAGTCTGAAGATCGGTTATTTCCGTGTAAATCTTTTCTAATTCTGCTCTTTTTGTTGGATACAAATATGAATACCTGCATTTGATTTTCACCCTTACAGCGTTTAAGTTGTATGCCTCAAGTTTTTTGCTTTTGCTCTGACTCCCCAGTCTTATTACACTGTCCGTGACATTTAAGATGCCTTCTAAGAATTGATCTAGGGCGTGATTCGTGTAGCAGATGACGAGCATTGGAGTGCCTTCTAGGGATAAGTTTTTGAGTATTGTAGAAGCGATTTTGATCCCTAAGAAAGTTTTACCAGTGCCAGGTGGACCCTGTATGACAGCAAATTCTCGTGTGAGAGCAAATTTGTACGCTTCAAACTGGGAGTTGTCAAGACCTAGTTTTTCTTTAGGCCACTTGGTTGTGTCAAGAACTGGGAAGGGGATCTCAGATTTATCTGGGCCTTCGATGGTGTATATTGTTTCCGAGGTTAGGTAGGCTGGTTGAGATGTTTCCGGCTGAAAATAAATAACACAATATTGAATATTCTTTATTGCATAATTACCAATAACATAAGAAAATACAAAAACTTATACAAAGTGTACAAACCAAGACATTAACAATGTATTTCTCCATCGGCAGCTTATCCAGCCTACAATTTTGCAACACTTTCAAAACATGATGGTAAGGCTCGAAGTACACCTCACTCTCAATCATGAGAAACTTCTCCGACAGGATATTTCTGGACACAGGGTTTTGAAATGATACTGCAAGCTGTAAAGGAAATAATTCAAACACTATAGTTTATTTTACTACTAAAATTTTCGTGAGTATCACACATTATAAATTGTTAAAAAACCGGCTATAACTCACGTCATTTGTCGATATTGTCGACCTAGGTTTCGAGCGTGTCCAACGCTCTTCCTCAGGGAGTGCACGCGGCGAGATCGCAACGACCACCACGTGAGTTATAGCCGGTTTTTTAACAATTTATACTATAGTTTTTTGTTATTGTAATTAATGCGTCTAACAATTATTTATTGTAGTGCCACCTAGAGCTTAAATGACAAATATTATGGGATAGCTGGACTTACCCTGATACTGGACTAATCCAGCGAGTGGAGGTAGCAGAGAAATATTACTTGCTTGTACATTGTACAGTGTAAGTAAAAGGTGTGTAATGTATTATATGATGCAACTGGTTAGTACTTAGTACTAATGTAGGGAGCAAAAGTCTGGTGCATATTGTATATTATTTCAACCACATGGCTTATAAACAAAAGAATACATAAATAAAAAGCACTTACATATCCCTCTGTCAACAGCTTCATACTAGAATCCATTACAGTAGCACACAAAATAGTTTGAAAGTTGTCGCTAGTGAAAAGGAGTAGAGATCCAAACATTAACTGTTTGGTGTACTGCTTCTGTTTGAAGCATTTACCGCTGGAGCGTTGTTCCCAGGCAATGTCTATGAGGTGACCCACTTTGTTGTTGCTTACGTACATGCCAAGTACTCGTACTTTGGGGTGTACTCTGCAAATAAAAGTTGGTTGCATATTGAAGTCATGTTAAGTTATGACATCCTATTTTGGAAACTAAACAAACAAAATGCAATGTTTATGTCATTCACTATTATAATGAGGTGTATATTTATATGGTTATCTAACTGTGGGCTTGTGCTGAATAGAATACTTTAACCCAACTATGAGTGTCACTTTTAATAACCAGTTCAACAAAGATGCTCGCATCATCTAGGCCAGTGCTTCGCATATCCCCAGTACTGCTTGAAAGGGTAGACTAGGCAGTTCAATCAATTGGGTTGTTGACTGTATTCAAATAAAAATATAATTTTGCCGCGAAACGGTAGTTTTTGTGACAGAAATCCTATTAAACACAATATTTTTGTTTATTTTTAAGGAATTTAATTTAAATTAAATAATCAAAATGTAATCACATCAATCCGAAGTCACGTGACCTAAAACGCCCGTGACGTCACTGTTTCAATCGGATGTGTATATATATATATTTTTTTGTTTTGTTTTTGGCTCCACGTGATTTGCGCATTTAACTAGTGTCAAGTTATATAAGTAATAATATATAATAAATCTCTAGTTTTGGTGCATGAAAGTCGTCAGTCACGTTAAAGTTTAGTCTAGGCCTATATTACATATCTGTGGTCTAGGCGCGGTCGAGTCGAAGTGACGCTTCAGTAAATTGGAGTTTTGGATAGAATACGAAAATACACGTTTTTCGTCTTTGTACTATTTGCCTTTCACTCATGCAACTTTATGAACACTTAATGGTTAATAATCCACTATTATTACACATTAACACTCTATAAAACAAAGGTTTTAGTAAATAATACAAAATCAACAACAGCACATTTTCGCATTCCCGCCAAAACTCCAATGAGTATATAGCTCGTTGCGCTTAACTGCTTAGTATTTTAGAGTGATTTCTGTGATTATTTATCTGTGCTGTGAATTCCGCGCCTATTTTTCTAAATTTATTTCGACTCTTGAATATTCTCCCATGATGGAAAGTGGCTTCATAAAGGCAAATAATTCCAATTTGCCGAGAATTGATTGTTTTACGGTGGCCAATTTCTTCTCGACAAACGATAATTTCTGCTCTGCTGAATTTAGAAATGTGAAGACCTCCGTGTAAGTACCTACTTATTATACCAAAAATCATTATTTCTATAACCAACAATGAATATATAACAGTAATCGTAGGTTCTAAGATCCAAAGTGTATTAATTAACCAAAGCATATATATAAATCAATAAGCTCAAAAAACTTAGAACTTATATTTTAATACATAACAATACATACACAGAAAGCATCGAATGAACTTGTCACTAAACGTAGCACAGACTAGGTAGTAGTGGTTATATTCTCTTTGCTTGTCACTTTACAGTGTTATAGAAAATTACTCTGTGGTAATTGAACACGTGACGTCACTGCCGTTTTGGAGCAAAATTTAAAACGGCATTTTAAATACATGATAATTAAAATATTAGTTGTTTTAAAAAGTAAATTTAAATATTTTGGGTTATATTAGGCCCATACGCATCGTTTTAAACACTTTCCCAAAATCAGTCAACATCCCTATTCAACTGCATGCAGTACAGAAGAACACAGGGGTGGCAGGGGAATTACTGATTTTCAACTCAGCTGTAGAGGGTAATGCAAGTTAGAGTCTTTCTTGGATAAGTTAATTGGGGACTGCTGATCTAGACTATCTGTCATTTTCATATCTGTATCAGAACGGACTTAGGTTGAACCTAATATGTGATAATGATAACACCGCCAACACCCCTAGATCACACACACAATCTCATAATAAATCTGCTCTCAACCAAATATATATGTAGTATAAATTACCTAATATTCTCATGCCTCCTGTTATTTGGATTCTGTAAATACTTACCTGAAAGCACATATTTATTAACACAAAAAAAAACAAGATCACAAAATATATAAGTCACAAATAACAGTTTTACCAACTTATTCCTTCTCGAAGTGGTCCAAAGCAGTCTTCTCGTAACAATTTGAACTGCAGATCTAAATATTCTTCAACGCTTGAGTAAGCTCCATACTGTATGTTTGGTTTAATTTTTGCAATCTTTTTAAGAAGTACATCTCCTGGTGTTTTGATAGCAAGAGGTCTAGAATTTAAAACATCATGAGTGATCAGATCCTCCTTTGATGGATAAATATTCATCAATTGGAAACTGTCTGGATGTGGTGTTAATGAAATATCTTTATTTGATGCCTGCAAATAAAAAAAAACGTTTTTGTCTATTGTATGAGAGTAGAATGAACAATAAGTTTCACATTTCAGTGATAGAAAACATTGCGATACAACCAAAAGTGAGTAAATCATTTTCTAGTGTTTGTGTTTGGCTAGTTACAGCTCTCAATTAAAATTTTATAATTTTTTAAAGCAATTATGTTACATTTTGCTAAAAGTGTACATGGTCAAATGATTGTTGCACTTTGTAATTAAATTATTCTTTTTGTTTACATTACAATCCTACTAAAATTATAAATGCAAAAGTGTGTATGTTTGTTGGTTTGTCCTTCTTTCACACAGCAACAGATCGACATGATTTTTGGCATAGATATAGAATATGAACCGGAGAGTAACACAGGCTACTTTTTATCCCAGGAAATGTACGGTTCCTGTGGGAATGCAGGTGAAAACCGCGGACAGGTGCTAGTTGTAATATAATTGGTGAATATAATCTCTACAAAATTTTAATATATATCTAAAATCATTGAATTTTAATAAGACTATACTATTAAACAAATAAAAACAATATACTAGTACATACCAAAGACTTCTCATGTAGTGATAATTCATTCAAGGATTCAATTTTGGCCTTTAGTAAATTGATTTGTTCAAACAGGTCATCGCTGATCCTTTCTGAATGTTCTTTAGCCACTCCAGTAGCACTAATATATAGAGCTTTTAATAATTTGTCTATTCTCAAATTTAAGTCCTCACTTTGAGCCCCGCAATATAGCTGAATACATAGGTCGCAAAGATCTTTAATACATATAAAGAAATATTCCACATCATTCCACAACTGCATGTTCATTCTTTTCTCAACAATTCTCACATTTGGAAGTGTTTCTAAATAATTAGTAAGCTTTTCTAAAAAATCTGATCTAAGAAATCTTGTTTCTAATAATTTTACGATTTTAAAAGATTCATCTAAGAAAATCCCTTTATAAAGGGTTGCTAAAATCTTCACAATCAAGACTATGAAATCTTCTTTCAGTTCTTTTTGGTCGAAAAGGTACCAAAAACCTGGTCGATGTGAAACTTCAAGGTTTAACTGGTTAAATTCCATTACGGATAAATCTAATAATCTTGTGAAGCCAATAGGTTTCTTTTCTTTTTGTTCTGCTTTCTGAACCTTTTCTGGCTCAGGTTCTTCTTCATCACTGTATTGTGAGGTAGTTGCTTTTGCGTCTTCAACTACTGAACCGTCGAACCAGTCTATACGAATCGAAGGCTTTTTAGCCGAGTCAGTCATGGTTCCGCGATTTTCTGGTCACAGTTGGTCATAAAAACATAAACTTGTCAAAGTTGGAAATCTGTAAAATAATTAAAATACTCTATGATCAGAGGCGTCACGCGTGTAAAAATTACTACATTACAGTTTGCACTGATTATATTTTACCTATTATTAGTCTTTAGAAATTGGAATCTTGCTTGTTGGCTGTTGTGTTGCGTTGCGAAATTAAAATTAATGCGAATCGTCATTATTATTAACGTCATTAACGTGTTTAGCAAATTGACCACAGATTACTATATATGACAATATAAATAATACAAGTGACAATCATATTGTATGTGACGGTGAAATATTATAAAGAAGCGCGGGAAACGTTTGAACTAGGCGGGAGCGTTTTCAATTTAATAATTTTGGAAAATATTTTTAGGCATTAAATAGTGGTCAGGGGAGTTAAAACTGTAAATATTCATAGTCTATTTTGTATATAGTTTATTTATTAGTGCCTATTTTTGTTGGTAAGTCCTTTTTGCTTTCTTTTTCGGGATGGAGGAGCCCCCCGACCCGGGGGGCTCAGTTCCTCCGGCGGCATGTTTTGTGACGGTAATGTCAAACGAGTCGGGCATGGAGACTGATGGTTCCGTGTCTACCCGCTCTTTAAAGCGTAGTCGTCCGAGCAGGATGTGTAGACACTGTAATAAACGTAGGCGTAAACGTAACTCTACTTCAGAAATAAAAGATACTGATTGCACATGTGATCCAATCAACAACATTGAAGAAAAATCTCAACCTATTGTGAAACATCAATTAAATAGTATTGAACCAAACACAACTACAGTCCCGACTAACAACACTAAATCAACTGACATTTCAAACCAACTGCAATCCCGTCCGCCTCCAGTAGGTAGAATAAGATATGAAGCTACGGATGTAGCTCCTTACATAGTTCATGTTCAAAGAGAATTCACAAACGCTGATGATGGAATCACTCTACACCCTATTGCATTTGGAAAATTCTTACAGAGGCAATGTTTCAAAAATATAGTGAATGGTAGCTTGAAACGAATTGGCCGCAACAGAATAGCACTTGCATTTACAAATTTCGATAGCGCCAATACATTCCTAAGCCATGATAGCTTAAGTAAAGATAAGTTCAAAGCTTTTATCCCATCCTTTAATCTAACACGCATGGGCATAGTTCGAGGGGTGCCAGCTGAATGGTCTCCTGAAGAAATCGTTGAAAACATAAATGTACCAATAGGTTGCGGCAAAATTTTGAAAACTAGGCGCCTTAATTATAAATCAACAGAGGGAGGATCCCCAACGTGGAAACCGTCACAGACAGTTGTATTAACTTTTGATGGTCAGGTTTTACCAAAAAGAATATTCATGTGCTATAATGCATTACCAGTAGAACTTTACACATATCCAACCATACAATGCTATAGTTGTTGTCGTTTTGGTCATACTAAAGTCCAGTGTAGGTCCAAGCCTCGCTGCTATAAGTGTGGCCAAGCACACACTGCAGACAGCTGCACTGTTGAAGAAGATTGTGCTACCTGTTGTCTTTGTTCTGGGTCTCATTTTGCAACTAGCAAATGCTGCCCAGAGCTTGAGAGACAAAAAAGAATCAAGCAGTCTATGGCTGAATGTTGCATATCCTATTCAGAAGCAAGTAAACAACACCCACTCATTTCCAAATCATATGCTGATGTAATTGCTACCTCTCGACCAACCAATGTATTAGGTAGAATGCCCCCTCCATCTTCAACCAATATGTCCTATAAGAAAACAATTGCCATAAAACCACGTTCACCACATCAGCCCCAAAAAGGTTATGATCGTACAGCTCATCAAGAACTCATTAAAGGATATGATATGCCACCTCCTGTTGATGGATGTGCATTGAGATCCACTTCCTCTGATAATGAGGAACAGTCTTTAACAGACATTATCATTCTCCTTATTAGTACTCTTTCTCAGTCCAACCTAATAAAACCGAACCACGCTGCCCCTATGATTAAAACGTTAGAAAAAATAATCCATGCCCATCATGGATTTACACCAACAAATGGTCAGAAACAATAATCACACTGTGGCGGTTCCACTGCACTACCCACATGTGGTGGTGCAGTGGAACTGCCGAAGTGTGATTAGTAAGAAATTTGAAGTTAGTTATTTAATCAATAAGTATGAACCATCTGTAATCGCTTTGGCAGAGACTTGGCTTCGCCCAGGATCTGCCTTTAAATTAAGTGGTTACACCTGTCTTCGTGAAGACAGAAGTGACGGGTATGGTGGAGTAGCCTTACTCGTCAAAAATAGTCTTTTAGTTAAATTTATTCCTCTTCCGCAACATAGTGCCTTTTCTATAGTTGCTGCTCTTATTATTGATATATGTTTTGTTTCCATATATATTTCTCAACCATCTTCTGTTGCATTCCAGGAAATAAATGACATATTAAACTTTCTTCCAAAACCTTTCCTTGTATTAGGAGATTTCAATTCCCAACACAGGTCATGGGGTAGTTCCCTATCTAATTCCTATGGAGAAGAACTGTTAGAATTATTAGACCTACACAATCTTTGTATCCTAAATACAGGTGTACCAACACGTCGAACCAATCCTAATGAAAACTTAAGTGCCATTGACCTATCAATTGTAACTCCAACTTTGGCATCTTCACTTTCTTGGCGCACCCTTCCTTCAACATTTGGTAGTGACCACTATCCAATTCTTATAACATTCCCTGGAGATAAAATTTGTAATAAGATATCAATACCCCGAATGAAATACAGACTATTAAAAGAGAATTGGACTAAATATAAAGATCATGTGGAAAACAATATTCATAGTTTACCAGTTCCAACATCTACAAAAAACAGTTCTTTAGAATTTACTAAATTAATGTTAGAAGCAGCAGATGCATTTTTTCCCATTAAAAATGCATCCAGTGGAAAACAACCTTCTCCTCCATGGTGGGATAGTGAGTTATCAGATGCTATTAAAAAGAGGAAAGAGGCAGAGATAAATTACAACACAAATATGACAGATGAAAATTTTACAAATTTATTAGACTTAATAAATGAAACAAAGAAACTAGTTAAAGAAAAAAGATTCCTAAGTTGGAGAAAATATTGCAGCACCATTTCTCCACATACTCCATCCACAATAGTGTGGAATAACATCAAACGTTTCCGGTTAGGCATGTCCAGTAGCACTTTTAGTACACTTCCAGAATCCATGTATAGTGAGTTCTTGAATTGTCTAGCCCCTTCTTCAGTTCCAGAACAAGAATTAGTCCAACCTATTCAATTTGCAATTTGTAGTACAAATTCTATTAATACAGATTTAAACTCTTCTTTTTCACTCAACGAACTCAAAGGCGTTCTTTCTAGCGTCCAGGATTCAGCTCCCGGCGAAGACGGAATTCCTTATTCCTTTTTTGTCAATCTTGGAGAAAAAAGTTTAAATTATTGTTTAGAGGTTATTAACTCTGTAATTCTGACAGGTGACGTTCCAGCTATTTGGAAGTCTCAGATAGTGTTGCCAATTTTGAAACAAAATAAAAACCCGTCAGATGTTTCTTCCTACCGACCTATTGCGTTATCATCAGTCATAACAAAAATTACTGAACGTTTAGTGAAAAATAGACTCGAATGGTTCATTGAAAGCAAAAATTTACTTCCTCAGTCTCAATACGGATTCCGGAAAGGTAAAGGTACTCTGGACAGCATCGGCATTTTAGTTTCTGATATCCGATTGGCATTCTCTCAAAAAGAATCAGTGGTGGCTGCATTCTTAGACATCAAATCGGCATATGACAACGTAAATATAAATATTTTAAGAAATAAACTGGAACAATTAAAAGTACCTCAAAACCTAATAAGATTTGTTATCAATTTAATGTCGGGACGCTCAATTAAAATAGAATCATTAAGTAGAACATTATGGAAAGGACTCCCACAGGGATCTGTGCTCAGTCCAATCCTGTTCAATATATACACCTATGATTTAGATAATTCGGTCAATAGAAATTCTTTTATTTTGCAATATGCTGATGATGTAGTAATATATAATTCAAATAAAGATATAAATAGCGCATGTTCCTCACTATCAAATTCCCTAAACCTCCTTAAAATTTGGTTGGACAGAAATGGTTTAGAACTGTCTGTGCCCAAGAGTTGCGTGGTTTTGTTCACCAGACAGCGTATGCCTCCACCCATAACTGTTCAATTTAATGAAGAGCCTATTCCTGTTAAAACGCAAGCCAAATTTTTAGGGCTAATTCTAGATTCAAAGCTATCGGGAATGCCTCATTGTGAGTATGTTGTTGATAGGTGCG
Source organism: Crocallis elinguaria (assembly GCA_907269065.1). NCBI lineage: Eukaryota > Metazoa > Arthropoda > Insecta > Lepidoptera > Geometridae > Crocallis > Crocallis elinguaria. The sequence goes on along the minus strand of OU026070.1, from coordinate 3,313,422 downwards.
AACGCTCACTTAACATCATTAGATGTCTTTCTGGCGTTTGGTGGGGCGCGCATCCCTTTTCTTTGAAGTTGGTCTATAATGCTCTCATCAGAAGCGTCCTCGATTACGGAACCTTTTTGTTAGAGCCTTGTAGCGTGGCTGCAATGAGGAAACTGGATGCCGTCCAGGCTAAAGCTATGAGGATTATAACAGGTGCCATGAAGTCTAGCCCAATAAATGCTCTACAGGTCGAATGCGTTGAACCTCCTCTTCTACTCCGACGACAATTTCTAGCAGATAGGTTCTTCTTCCGCATTTTACAATTCTCTACACACCCACTCGTTTCCAAACTCATTAATCTTTCAGATCAAATTGTCTCTTCTCAATATTGGAGTCATAAATCCACACCACATTTAATTGTTAGTTACAACAAATATAAAACCATAGAGGCTCCAACTCATCGCACACCTCATCTCCCTCTCTTTGAAACCAATTATAAGGCTTTAATCATTTCTCCAAACATGTATCTCAATGTAGGTATTTCCAAAGGCGATGTAAATGCAAACATCATTTTTAATTCAATAAAGATTGACTGCTGGCCCGAAGCGCATTATATTTATTGTGATGCGTCTAAACATTCAATCAATGATTGTGTTGGTGTTGGACTTTACCATGAACAATATAACATAGTAGAAAAGGTTAAATTTCCTCCACAAACCTCAATATTTACAGCTGAGTGTTTTGGTTTATTTAAAGCTTTAGAATACATACAAATAATGAATCTTCCTAATACCATAATTTTTACAGACTCTTTGAGTGCTTTACAAGCTCTTGCTAAATTTCCTTTTATAAGAAATGCCTGTTCTCCAATAATTATCATGGCTAGGGAACAATTAGTCAAATGCATGGACAGGGGTTGTTCTGTTTCGTTTGCCTGGATTCCCAGTCACTGTGGAATAAAGGGAAACGAAAAAGCCGATAAACTTGCTAACGAAGCAATAGGGTGTGGAGACCTATTCCCATACAAAAATTTTACTCAAGATCTTGCTGCTCTTCCAAAACTTCATCTGCAAGAGTCTTGGAATGAAGCTTGGACGAGCAGTGCCACGACAAAAGGGAAATATTATCATCATATCCAACCTTTAATTCCAGCCAAACCTTGGTTTTTCAAGGCGAGGCTTAGTAAAAGAGCTACATCAGTACTCATACGAATGCGATTGGGTCACTCGTGTAACCCGTCACATCTTGCTCGACTTCGCATTATCGACTCGCCAAACTGTGAATGTGGAGATGTGGGTAGCATAAACCACATCGTACTTAACTGCCCGCTATATGATCACACTTCATTATATAAAGCTTTAGTTGACCTCAAAGTCCCTCTCCCTACGAATATATCTTGTTTACTCTTATTTAATCACATTTCTATTTACACAGTCTTAGCTTCATTTATAGAAGCTAATGACATTAAATTATAATTTATATGTATATAACTATAGTATGCACCTACCTATTTATTGTATTTATTATTTTTATTTTCCACCTATATCCTTGCTCCTCTGACCCTATCCTTCCTTATTTCCTTAAATCCAATTTTTGTTAATTATTATCGTTTCCCCGTTTTTATTGTAAATAAATTGTATATACTACATGTTATGTAAATATTTTGCCTGATGTCCACAAAATTGATTCGACAATTTGAAGCAAAGCTTTGAAAAGGCTGAACCTGAGAACACACAGAAGACAGAGAATTGAATTTGAAAACCTGACACTGGCGAATGCATAAGACGTGCGAAGCCAAAGCCCCGGAAGAGGGGAAAAAAAAAAAAAAAAAAAAAATATTATAAAGCTGTGACAATAACAGCTGTCATATTTGACACATTGACATTAGAAGTTTTTTTTTCGTATTTTTATGACCAGACATGGTTTGCGTATTGTGCCAATTTCATTTTATAGTCTTTAAAATCACGGTATATAGGCATATACCATCCATTCGTATTTCATCGCTTTCCCTTGCAGGGTTACTACCAACTTAGCTAAGGGGGCTATCAGCTTAGCTTAGCTGCCAGTAAAAGTCCCGCCAAAATCGGACCAGCCGTATCGGAGATTGCCCGGAACCAACTGCAGACAGACAGACAAAAATTTTACGTAATGCTTATTTTGTTATAGTTACCGTACATACTTTCATATGCAATTAATAAAAAGGTGTTATTTTGATATTACAAACAGACACTTCAATTTTATTTATTTGTATGTATGTATGTAGGTATAGATAGGTACCTAGTAGGTACCTACCTTATATAGGCATTAGTTTGTAACAAATATGTACTTAGCTAGATTCAAGTCAACAATAGGGTCGCTACTCACTATTGACTGACACAAAGCGGATGTCTGTTGTTGACGCGGCGTCTATTATTGGAATAACATGTGACAATGTGCCCTTATCTCAATAACTTGTACCTAGCTATATTGCGTTATTATCGGTGAATCTGCCTGGAAATGGAGTGAAGGCTGGAATGATGGAATAGACACAAACTACTCAAGAACCTCATTATGACAACTCTAGTATCAACTCGACAAACATTAAAAACGCAAGAATAACCCAAATAAAGTTTGATTAAACTTTAGGCAGATTGCGGAGTGAAATGAGCTTGGTTACTTGGTTGACGGCTCCGTAGCTAAGTTGGTAGTAACCCTGCTTGCAATGCGAGGGGTCCCGGATTCGATTCCCGGCCGGGGCAGATTTTGTGTAAGCATAAAGTTTGTTCTCGGGTCTTGGATGTTTGTGATGTGTATCTGTGTATGTCCATGCCACCTGCGACACAGGGAATACTAGATGAGTGTGTAAGCGTTTATGTTATGTTTATGTTATGTTTTACCCACTTAGCCCGATTAGAATCATTGATAAAAGGACCTACCACTTGCTGATCCTACTTTACAAAATGAAGCCAATCTATTATATCTGTTTTCGGTCCTAAAACTATGTCCAAGATCTTAACCGACAGTTCCCGATACCCTGCCCTCAGCCCAAATCTCTACTTTACATCGCCCAAGAAAGTAATCAACCCTTTGTCAAAGCTAATAAGGTAGGCTGTAGGTTGGTATGCCTATTTAGTGTGTCGACCTAATTCCATGGGTATACCCAAGTAATGAGACACTGGGTGATGCGCTAACAACTAATATGGACCATCTCTAGGGAAATAAGGGGTTGCGTAGAATGGAACATAGAATAACAGGATATACTTGCTCAAGATGAGTGTGTAAGCGTTTAAGACATAATATTTATACCATACCAAAGTCCAAAAAACAGCTCTTGATGGCGTGAGAAATTTTTCACACAAACTGTTATTTTTTTTTGTAAAAAGCCGGCAACATAAATCCATTTAGGCTAAAAGATAAGTATCCAAAGCAAAAAAACGTAGGTACCTAATTCATGTTATGGTATTACAGAGCCGACGATGGGGGCACAGAGGGAGGGGAGTATCCATCCCACCGCGCGCCCTCAGCACATCTTGTTGATCCGGACGAACCTATCGCAGCCATTGTATCGGCCGCGCTGCGTTTGTCCGATCAGTCAAGTCCTAGCACCAGTTCATAGTTCATATACTGGTGCAGGAAGACCTTCAATCTTCGGTATCGGTATTGGGTACAAAATTAGAAGTCATAATATGCAAGCTGCAAGCATTACCTACTGTGTTCCAGTTTGGTGCAAAGGTATCAGTGAAATTACTGGGATTACGAGACTAATGAGAGCTAATGTTTCAGTGTAACGAGCACACTGCACTGCCAAGAAACTTTTGTGTTTCAAAGATCTGAGTGGCACTGCTATTGTTTTTTTTTATGTTTTTTGGTAAAGAGACGAGCTGGTCGTTTGCCTGATGGTAAGCATAACGCCGACCCATAACAATTGCAGTGCCACCCAGAACTTTGAAACACAAAGGCCTGCGCGGCACTGCAGTGCGCTCGTTACCCTGAGACATTAGGAATTAGGTAAGTCTCATAAGCCCAGTAATTTCACTGGATACTGGTTAACGACAGCAAACAACCATCTGAGTCGTTAACAAATAGAAAAAAAAAAATTGAAGGTGCATAGGTATTTTGACACACCCCGACTTGACGATATTTTTGGTGTCCTTGTTACAACAGCATTAGGTAGGTACCCTAAAAATTTGAAATCAGTTCGTCTGTTCAAGACCTAAAATGCTGCAGACACACAGACAGGCTTTTCAAAACTTTTTACGAGTGCGCCATATACCCTAGGCGAAAAGCTCCGAGTCAAAGAATAATAACGTCTATTCACATCTGTCAGGGGACAAAGAAAACGGACCATTAAAAATTGATGGCCATAAATTTTGCTTTGTCCTTTTCTATGCCTTCTAAGCAGTGTTTGGTCGTTGCTGGGTAAGGCCTTTGCGGTCCCGCCACTTGTTATTTACTCGTTTTAATGCAAAATGAATGGGGTATGTTTAACTGGGATTGCGTTGTTTTTCTACAATAGACATTTTGAAGTGGAAAATCGCGAGTGACTTTAAATTATTTTGAGGCGTGTGGTACTAGATGGCGTTAGTAAACACGAAGAAGAAACCTAGATCCTACATAATATTTTTATGTTTATGATTTATGTCACATTCTCCTTTTTTCAATATTGTCCATCCCAAGATTGTCTAAAAACAATTTCTTCAAGATAGATTTTCAAATTGAGGGTGGTAGCTAGCCAGGCAAAAATAATAGAAATAAAAATGGTAGAAAATGTACCAAACCACAATATTGTACCGTAGTATGGTCCACCTACTACGGTTGTATTACGATACCTACTCATAGCTCAGATCAGCCATACTCAAAGTGTGTTCCGCGGAACCCTAGGGTTCCGCGATACACATGTAGGGGTTCCGCAAGAATTTAGAAAAAAAATCATGGTACTTTTATTATGCTTGTTAATAAAGAATACACTTTTAATAAAAACTATTGTGTTACTGTAGGGTTCCGTCAAGTATTTCGCTTTCCAAAAGGGTTCCGTCACTAAAAAAGATTGAGAACCGCTGGCTTGAACGATGGTAAGTTGTTTTGAAATATGTACTTTAATTTAATAAGTAGGTATACTTAACAAGTTATTCAGAAATAAATTTATTTGTTACTTTGTACAAAATAAAATGTTAGGTACCCGATAAGAAACTTCATGGAATATCGCGAATCTAAGAGATTATTCCAAATCGAAAGTTAGCCCAGAACTTGTAACTTTAGAGTATAGTGACTTGTTATTTCTCGCAAAGCGATAAAACCAATTCTAGTTGGGTAACTAATACATACTAAGTACATCCTATGATGTATTTGTCTGTCTGTCTGTTTGTTCCGAATAATCTTCGAAACGGCTGGACCGATTTTGATGGGACTTTCACTGGCAGATAGCTGATGTTACAAGGAGTAACTTAGGTTACGTGAGTGAAGCTGGGGGGCACAGCTAATTATAAATATAAAGTAAGTATCCATCCCGCTGACAAATTGATCCATAGGTGCTTCTTACACGAGAACAACTTGTAGTGATACTTAAGATAAGATAGATATTGTTGTATCAAGTACGAGACTTATATCTTGCACATCAAGTGCGAGTTTACCAGAGATTGGAGAGGTTTGTAAAAATATTATTAGCTAATATATCAACTACAGCATAACGACAATATACAAAAAGATTCCCGTTTTATGAACAGAAGCACCCCATCGATTTCTAAACTAATTCGAGGCATGTTGCCATTTTCAAACTATGGTGACATGCAGACAGTTACTTACATAAGTCCGTATAATACATGCGAAAATGTGTTTGTTCCATGTAACATGTTGGTACAAAAGTAGTAAATTAAATATTACTATTCACAGCACTAGTGAAACTTCCGAAATTGATCTTTTCTCATTCAAAGTACCTGCTATTTAATATTCAAGCAATCGGAAATAGCTCAGATTCCAATACCAAATAACTATTGCTTAGGAATACCTAATGTATTGTTTGACCTTTCACTGTATTGATTTACAGCTCCGTAGATACTACTTTTTTAATCTCCGTAGGTGTGTTAATTGCCGTAACTAGCCTTTTGTGCGCCTGGTGCGAGCTTCTATAACTGCGCCCTAATGTTCTAATCTAATCCCGGTCTTGTCAGAGCCGTAACTAGCCCTTTGTGCGCCCGGTGCGAGCTTCTATAACTGCGCCCTAAGATTCTAATCTAATCCCGGTCTTGTCAGAGCCGTAACTAGTCCTTTGTGCGCCCGGTGCGAGCTTCTATAACTGCGCCCTAATGACATTTTCCAGTGCAAGTTTCTACAACTGCGCCCTTATGTTCTAATCTAAGTAATCCGGGCCTGATAATTTCTCCGTCCCTCAGGATCGGCGCCCTGTGCCTGGGAACCTCTGGTACCGCCCTTTTTGCGGCACTGGGTGTGTTTGGTTATATAGATCCATCCCTTACTCATTTTCCTATGTTATGTTTATCAGCCTATGTATATTTGTGATGCTCTAGAGACAAAATCCAGTGGCCTATTTCGATCGTCAATCGATTTTGGTCACTAATGGCATGACAGTAATCAAAATTAAATATGAATAGCAACAACAAGACGCCATATTGTGAAAAAGAAATAAATGAAAGTCGACGTACTTGTTAAGTGGGGTACCTATCATCGAAGAGATATTTGAAAATCACTTTGTCATTTTTCATTTCGAAGGACCATATTTTCGTAGTATCTATAACGATTTGAGTCATATTTTTCTGTCTTTACAGTTTTTATTACGCAAACAGGTTTTTGTATCCCTTTAATGATTTTTCTTGTTTTGAATCCATTTTGTTACGACAATTGATGTGGTATAAGTAGAGCAACTATCAGTATACTTACGGCCTTTTTTAAATCAACGGAGAGTAGGTATTTTCAGTAAAGTCCGGAGAATAAGATAAATCTGCGAAACTTGAGTCACTTTCGCAGATTTTACCAAAATATTCACGGTAGAGTTTTGCGAAGTCTCAGAAATATATGCGTAGGTACAAAGTAAGATTCATAACCATTCGCCATGCAAGTAACGTAAAACAGTAGGTAGGTAGGTACTTTTGTGTTAGGTAGTACCGTGAAATAGGTGTTTTTGGGAGAGCTTATGATTGTAATATTATGTATTCTGTGCTTATGACAAGTATCCGTACGTGGGTGGTATTCTTACTTACCGTATAATAGGTACCTCTTTTAACGTGGATCACAGAACATATGTCTTGGATGGTGTATATTATTGTTAGTTAGTGGTAGGACTAACTCTTCTGCGAGTGTCCGTCTGGGTTGTTACCACCGCTTTGCTTGTGAAGTCTGCCACCAAGCAGGAATGTGCAAGCATTACTGTGTTCCAGTGTGATGAGCAGAGTATCCAGTGAAATTACTGGGCTTACTAATGTCTCAGGGTAACGAGCGCACTGCAGTGCCGCGCAGGCCTTTGTGTTTCAAAGTTCTGGGTGGCACTGCAAATTTTATGGGCCGGCGTTATGCTTACCATCAGGCAAACGACCAGCTCGTCTAGTTACCAAATAACAAAAAAAATTCATTATAATATTTTAGTGGTATATTTAGAGAAACTGTAAGATAAAATGTGATAAGAGATTTGATCGAAAGAAAAGGTTCCTACATGGTCTTTGATTTTAGAATTAGGAAAAATTATGTTCAAAGATTTTGGATAACTCTTAAACTTCGTGAACCGTGATTATTCTTTATGGAAATAAATGTTGCTTGTTTTATTTTACGGAGAGCAATAGGTAGTGTAGGTTGAAGATTGTAAGAAATAAATGTCGGTAGGTATGACACCGTGTGTCTATCTATACATATAGGCAAATAAAATTGTGCACAGATCTCTAATCTATACCTCAGATAAATTAAATTGAAGTGTCTGTTTGTAACGCCCAATAAGAAAACTGCCTTGATGCTGATTGCTGCGTTGCTGCGGAATACGGACAAACCAACACACCAACCAACATACTTTCGCAATTATAATATATGGATTATTTAAGCATTATTTTACTCGAATTTAGATTAAAAATGACCCAATATTTATTTTACAAGCTTTGGAAGTAGTTAAGAAAATATTAGTTTTAACCAGTCCAAACCGGTTTCAGATAGTTTTTAAAGAAAATTGACAAACATTCAGGTGTATCAATTTGTGCAGCATTAATTTTTCAAGGAAATGGTACCGTTTTCAAGTCGTTAATGAAGTACGGAAAAGGTCTGAATAATATATAAGGGTCGCGGAAGGGCCCGCTTGAAAATGATCGCAGTGGTCCTTCGCTTCGGAGACGCTTGCTTTAAGGGCCTTTTAAATATGTTAAGTATTTGAAACCTATATACCCGGATTTTTTAAAGAGAATATGGAATGGAACTGGTCAAGATTAAAATATTAGGACCCGTTACTTCCCTATATTTTTTTTATTTCCTTTAGGTTAGTGTTTGAAATTTATTTGACTCATCTCAAATGACGGTGTACCTACCTACCTAGTCAAAGGTTTAATTAACATTAGAAATTGGTTCAATTTGTATCTTAGTTTATTAGATGTTTGAGTTAAGAACATGGATGAGCTTCTGCAGTTTGTTTCTTGTATCTTTTCCTTTACTGTAATAATTCCTAATTTAAACATTGTCATATTAATTTAGACATTCTTAGCCACCGGCAGCTGTACTTGAGAGACTTCGTTCATGTGTCAAGACACTTTGATCATGTGATATTTACAGGGAAGTAACAAATGTTATATTTAAGTATGTATATCTACATTATACCTACGCAAATTTGAACGATTTGCTCTTTTTTGTTTTTGCACTAAATCCGTATTGTGGTCGAGCATCTGGATTGTTTTAAAGTTCACGTGGTGGTGAAGTCTGTGTTGATGAACTTCTCTGTATACTTTTGAATAACTTTAGCAGTACATAATGAAGGCAATTTTGTCCTCCTAGACGGTTTACAGATAGCTTAGATATTGTATTCATATGTTACTTTGACGGTCTATAAGTCAGCTGCGACCACATCCCACATCTCCATTAATCAATGTATCTCTCGGTATCGGCGCCAAATAGCTCTATTTCGCATTCAGACCTCGTGTCATGTTTCCCATTAATTTTGAGGGACAAACGTATAGGATGATATTGGCATCTGATAAAACACGGTCGTATTTCAAAGTTTGTTACAATATCTACCCACGTTGTTAAAATAATAGGGTATTGTGGTTGGTGACTGACGGGCCATTTTCACTCGCCAAGCCTTAATAAAGTGTAAAAATCTGCGAACATTTTACTCCTTAGCTGGCCTAATAATGAAAGTATGGACAGTGGACTGACATACTATTCCAGCTTATGTGTTTGCCAAACTTCGTCACGTAAGATCAGGAGGTAAATAGTGTCCAAACGATAACATATCACCGCTAAAAAAAACATCCAACATTCATAGTAATTGATTCAATATGGGCTCATAAAAACCTTTATTACCTACTCTAGTTAAGATTGTAAATAAATTAGTGTGTATTTTATTTAGTTATATTAGTGTCTGTTGTTGACTTTATCATATAGATAGTCAATATATTGTACTTAATTTAATGTTGATCTCTAGTTACTATATAAACAATTTACACTATGTAATATCTTAGCTACAAAAACAGGTGGTTCAAAAGTCGATGTAACAAAAGTTACATACAAAACACGGCTGCCCTAGCCAGTGTCACTCGTGATGATGTAACGATTCTAACGATACCCCATACATTTAAATCTATTCAGGCATTTAAAAGTTATGGTGGAATAAAGAAACTCACATAAGTACCTACATATATACATGAACCCTAAAAACTTTACACTCCTTTTTTGTGCAGTCGTATAATAAACAAGCCATTGTATAAGCCTTTGGATAATCCAAATCCCAATTTGTTGTACCCCACTACCAGTTTGCAACGTATACCCAGTCTATAATTGCCTCACTAGGTCGCAATGCTGATCTGTTGAGCTAGCATATATACAACAGCATTTTGGTGACGCTTTTTTTTGGTCATACATGGGGTTCATGTGAATAAATCATTTTGAATTTGAATTAGATCTATAGTTTTAATTATGCAAACGCGGTCATAAATATTCAATCACGAAAGTCGCGCCATCTGCTTCCTACAGTTCGTAATAAAACCTAACTTTTTTACAACTTCATATTATTTATGCCTAACGACCCATTTGAAAACCTTTTTGGAACTAAGTAGGTACCTATTTCCTATGGATTTAATCTACATACCTACTCACGCAACTTTTTTGGCCTCACGCACATTCCTTCTTCAGCCAGTGGCGCAAGTACGGAACTTTGCGATCCATAGCGATCGATAAATTGACAGTTCGATAAGTTAAAATTAGATATAGGTAGGTCGTTGTTGATTTTTTTCGAAAACGAAACAAAACTTTATTCCCGTGAACGAAAATTAATCCGAAATAAGTTTTTCCACGACGACAAGTTTTCCTTTTTTTTCCATTTTCGTCGCCAGACACTGTTTGTGTATTTTGCCAATTTTAAGTTTAAGACAAGTTTTATTTGTAATCTGTTATCGATTGCATTTCCTACACAATGAAGTTCTATTTTCATTGCATTGAGCGAATAACTAATTTCGTGAAGTGATTTTGAAATTTTATTAATGTAGGCTTGTTTCTTACTTACGTTGTAAGATAGCAGATTGCTAGCTCATGGCTTATAACAACAAATTGTAATGGTTGTTGTGTACTGGCTTAGTATGTACCTAGGTATAAAATATATATCCGTTATTATAAGTAGGTATTTGTTATTAAATCACCATTTCGATTTGCAAGACTGACTTCTAAACACTGCATTAATTCTCTTTCCGTCCAAAGGTTGACTGGAATCACATTTAGCGATTGAACCATGAGATCGGCTTTTATGTGACCAAGGGTGTATGTAGCCTCATTGCCCTCGAAATTTTCGATTGCCCGAATAGTTGCAATCCAAATATTATTTTTACATTTCAGAGCTTCAATTTCAGACTTTGTTTCTAATGGAGTTGTATTTGTAGAATCGGATATGCTATTTATCACAAATACCATAGGTACCTAATCTCTACTCTACCTCCTCCAATTTGTAATGTAGCGCAAACATGCTACCGGGTACTGAAAGAACATCGTTATGTATTTAATGTCGTGGAATGGGTACGAAACTGTCACGATATTGTTATTCGGATCATTTGCGTCTGTACACGTCCATTTATTGAGATATATTTGTTTACTTTCGGTATTAGTGCGCTCGTTTTAAGAATTCGTACCTTGAACTCGTTTTGTTACCAGTTTGGAAGCTTGCATTGGCTTGTATAGACTATCCAACAGGTTCTTGTAGTTCCTAGGTACTACTTACCTAGATGATTGTTTACTAGCTAATTAACAAAGGCATGCATTGTCATTGACAAAAACAGAATTTTAATTTCATTTAAAAATAAAATAAATATAACCCATAATAACAGGATATAGGTTTAATTTAAACTACAAATTGTTATGCTTTATTTATTAAGAGGTACCTACTCTTAGTTATTTAAGTACATGCAATGTTACTTTAGTCTTATAGAGAGAAAAATAAATGATTATTATTATTATTCACTTTATTTCTTTCTAATCTTAAGTCTAAGTTTTTTACAATATTTCTATCTGTCCCAAGATACAGGCCTAGTGCTTAGTTTGGGACACACCGTAAACACTTTCTTAAATAAGAAATTCTGTCATGTACCATACAAATATGTTAATTTTGTTAACTTTTTTAGGCAATAAAAATACAAAATATTACAAAAAACCTAAACCTAGAGTGCCGCCTATTATTATTATTATTTGTGTAACAGTGTAACTGGCCCTCACGGTCCTAGCGTATCAACTCCAAAAGGCTCAAATATGTACCTATCACTACCAGAAACTGTTTTTATTCATGTTATTTGGTAACAAGACGAGCTGGTCGTTTGCCTGATGGTAAGCATAACGCCGGCCCATAAAAATGGCAGTGCCACCCAGAACTTTGAAACACAAAAACCTGCGCGGCACTGCAGTGCGCTCGTTACCCTGAGACATTAGGTAATAAGTATCATAAGCCCAGTAATTTCACTGGCTACTCTGCTCCTCGAACCGGAACATAGTGATACTTGCACACTACTGCTTGGCGGGAGACTTCACGAGCAAAACGATGGTAACAACTCAGACGGACACTCGCAGAAGAGTTAGTCCTACCACAACAATACAAAACAAACAAAATACAAAACAAGGTTTCGAAAATAATCTAGCTCTATCTAATCCTTCAGACCATACAAACTCACACAATCATAATATACCAATCATCGACATAATGCGATAGATCCAGCACAAAAGTAACTACCGTTCCGAAACATTTGGTCCGGATCACGTCATAAAGGATCTCGATAGCTCGAACGGTCGTAATTTAGGGGCTCTTTTGTTACACCTACATATTTTCGAGAGGGAATTTTATTCTTCTGGATATTGGGATCTGATGAGTTTTGTTAGGTTTCGATTTGAGTCCGAGTAATACTTACGATACTTACCTATTCAAAAGGTTTTCATGCTTTTGCTTAATGAAAATATACGAAATATATAATGGGAATATACGATGTCCATAACCTTGCGTGTAGCGAATCTTCTAGTGCTCATGTGTCTAGATGGAAAAGGAGAAAGGAAGGAGAACGGAGACGGGCAAGCCGCAAGTTTGAGCGTGCCGTGGACAAGGATAAAACCTTGTATTTTAAAATCAAAATCAATCATATTTTTGTCGTGATGAATTATTTTTATGCTAAAAGTCAGGGGTTTAAAAAATATGACATGTTTACGACCTAAGACGCGTTAGTATTTTGTGTTTTGGTATTTTCTGGTCATATAAGACGCGTTATCTTAATGTCGAAAATGCACTGTTCCTGTGGGAATCGCCACGCGGATTAAACCGCGGGCAGAAGCTAGTTCTATATGAATTCTTATATTAAGTATATCTCTGATACACTTGCCTTTATCTATACAAATCAATAAAATTGAAGGGTCTGTTTGTAATATCAAAATAACAGCGTTTTACCAAATGCATATGAAAGTATATTCGGTACGTATAACAAAACAACCATTTTTAAAAATTTTGTCTGTCTGTCTGTCTGTTTGTTCCGGGTAATCTCTGAAACAGTTGGACCGATTTTGACGGGACTTTCACTGGCAGATAGCTGATGTTACAAGGAGTAACATAGGCTACTTTAATTTTAGAAAAATAATTAGGGTTCCGCGCAAAAAAATAAAAAACCATGTAATCCAAAATCTCCACGCGGGTGAAACTGCGGGGCAGCAGCTAGTGTGAAATAAGTTCAATATTGACGGAGAAAAATGATCAGACAAAACGAATGAAATGCTATTCATCCCTAAACCCTGTGGGAGTGAACTAAAGCGATAAAATCCCTGATAATGGTCCGTACTAAAAGGAATCCATAATATGAAACGGTGCATGCACTATGAACGTCATTTTTCACGGCATAAAATTTATGAAGCGGTAACGTCTCTTATCTTTACCACGTAGGAACGTTGAGTCTCAGAAATGTTCTGAGCAGTAAAACATGTTAAAAAGTACTGTTACCTTTTGTTTTTAAACGACTTCCAAAAAAGGACTTCTCCTTTCTCAATTCGGTGGGTATTTTTTTATGTTTGTTACCTCATATCTCCGTCATTTATGAACCGATTTGAAAAAATATTTTTTTATTTGAAAGGATATACTTTCAAATTGGTCCCATACAAATTTCATCAAAACCCTGAACCCCACACTAGGATTACATGTGTCGTGGGGTTCAGTTACTTCACTTTTAAACAACTATATTAAGAACATAACACAAGTATACTCGTACATTTGTAGGTAAAATGATAACATTGATAACGTTATTCCTACAGAAAAACTCATGTTATTACAGTTCAATAAAGTAATTGGAGCGTTCAATTGATATCGATAGTAATTATAGATACTTCAGCCCAATTACTCGGCGTTATTGGTGGCAATTTAGAAACTGTTAGGAATTATTTAATACAGGCTATTTTGTACTTCGTACGATACATTTTCATGTATATAGGTACAACTAGCTGTGGCCCGTGGTTTCACTTGTTTGGAGATGTGAGAACATGTACCTACCGAGCATTTTTCGAGATAAAAAGTATTCTATATCTCCGACCCATGAACTGCCTCAATGCGGAGTAAGTAGGTAAGTATACTTTTGTTAAATTGATGACATGTAAGGGGCAGCTTAGACGCTCAAGCAAACATACGTTTGCTTGTCAGAATAACAACACTTTTGCGTCAAGCGCGCATTTCGAGTACCTATCACGAAATCCGCGCTTGACGTAAAAGCGTTGTTATTCTGACAAGCAAACGTACGTTTGTATGAGTGTCTAAGCTGCCCCTATGGAATTGTATGTACATAATAAACTAATGAACAAACAAAGGGTGCGAGGCCTGAAACTTGCAGAGCAAAACTAAAATTAAAAAAAAAATAACTTCTTCAATGCAAAAACACCTCAATCCGTGCAACGTGAAAGAAGAGCAAGACAACAAAGACACTTTCGCATATTATTTGCATTTTTACAGCCAATGTCCTGTATATTGATTTCATTGTCAAACCGTTTTCTAATGTTCATAAAATGAGAAGCGTGTCATTTTATGACTTCCATTGCACTACCCTTCACTGAACCCCTATCTAAAACCATAAACTACAGAGTGTTCTCACTCGTTGAGATATTGCCCATCGCACGATGGCAGACACGTATGGTTCTGGGCGATAAACTACCTATTCGAGTGTAAAATGGCTATGAAACCCAGCACTATTATTTTAATATTCGCCTTAGGGACGGCTAAATTCTCAAGCTTGTTACTTTTAAATTTGTGAGTTAGACAACGCTTCGACACTCCTTAAAGGAAGGTTTGTAGTTGTTCGCATTTCGCAATTCGAAGACTGGACCGAAGACTATTTCAGCATAAATCTAAAATGGTTTTATCCTCGTTCGCAATGGTTTTTTTTTATTCGGTAACGAGACGAGCTGGTCGTTTGCGTGATGGTAAGCATAACGCCGACCCATAGCAATTGCAGTACCACTCAGAACTTTGAAACACAAAGGCCTGCGCGGCACTGCAGTGTGCTCGTTACCCTGAGACATTACGTATTAAGTTTACGTTATTCGTAATTAAGTCTCATAAGCCCAGTAATTTCACTGGCTACTCTTCTCATCAAACCGGAACACAGTAATGCTTGCACATTACTGCTTGGCGGCAGACTTCACGAGCAAAGCGGTGGTAACAACCCAGACGGACACTCGCAGAAGAGTTAGTCATACCAATAACAAAGCTTCTTCGTCTTCACGCTTTTCTTCGGGAAATTAAGGAATATAATAGGAAATGCAATCGATAACAGATTAGGTACTAGTAAAACTTTGTCGTCGTTGCAAAACTAGTTTCGGAGATTAGTTTTCGTTCTTGAGAAAAAGGCTTATGTTTCAATCAAATATTTAATATTAGATACATAGAATTCTAAGGTTTAAGATCTATGATTAGAAATTAGGTTGGTTGTTGTTGTTGATTTTTTCGAAAATGAATCACATCTTTTTTTTCCGAAAATGATAACTATTTCCGAAACTAGTTTTGCGACGACGACAAGTTTTACTAGTAATCTGTTATCGATTGCATTTCCTACACAATGAAGTTCAATTTTCATTACATCGACCGACTAACTAATTTTGCGAAGGTACACGTGTGAAGACTGTTGCGAACGAAGATATAATAGGTTTTAGATTTATGTTACAATAGTCTTCGTTCCATAAACCAGTCTTCGAGTTTGTGAGATGCAAATATTCACTTCATATTGAAGAAAGTAGATACAGCATCCTTTCGTTTTCGAAAAAGAAAAACTAGAAAGACCTTTCTAATTATAATTTATTTTTTTAACCATCCGAACTGTTAAGTTTATTTATCGAATAGTTCGGTACTTGCACTGAGAGATAGTGGTTTAGTCACCTTTGATTTGTGTTTTAGAGGTCAAACGCAAACCCCTTTAATGTACAAAAAATAATAATTGATACTGCTGGGATACCGGCCTTCTCTCAGAGAGAGGTGTGGGCCATAATCCACCACGCGGGCCCAGTGTGGCTTGGTGGATGTCACACGTCCTCGAATTTTGTGGTTCTTGAACATGCCGGTTTCCTCACGATGTTTTCCTTCACCGTTTTAGAGCGAGTGTGAATAATCCGCACATAACTTGATATGTCATTGGTGCGGGCCGAGTCGATTTCGAACTATGGTGCGTCGGATTGAAAGTCGCACAAGTTCCCGCTTGGACACTCGCTCTTAAACTTAATGGCTAATTAAAGTTAATTTCCGAAACTTAATGGCTCGGAAATGCATTGTTCACATGTCCCTGTGAATGCGGTAAGATCAGCCTAAGGGGATCAGGGTAACGACAACACAAATCCTCGGCCGGAGGATTTGTAGAAAGTTAGGGATCTCAAAGTACTTAGGAGTTACCTTTTGTAAACTCTTTGGGGCAAAACGATAGGATGACCATAATGGGACGTCTCGTTAGGATACACAATGTTACATTTGTGAATAAGTTATTCAGATCTTGAATACAAAAAGCTTTTTATTCCGAATGGACTGGCGGTTATCTTATCTGACATTAAGACTGTATTTTTTAAAGCCATTTTTAACGTAACAAGAATCAACGTAAAGGGAACAAACTAAGTGCTCACTACAGAAAATAAGGAAAACTATAAAAAGGGAAGTGTTCATGCAGGTATGTATGGATAACCGAATATCCAATAAGAAAAACAAATAACGATCGACGTAGACCCTAAAGATATATCATGCTCACAAGTCACAAAACATACGGGCGGAACTTGTGAGTGTGTGCCTATGCTCGTTCGGATACCATCCTCGGACGATATCCGTGGACGCTGTCCTCGCACGCGTCCGATTTTCCGTGGACGCGGCTTAACATTCTGTACCCCTAGTACGAGTTTTAAAATTACGAAAACGATAATAGTTTTCGTGAGCTCACTAAACTAATAGTTTTCATTGTAATCGGTAGTATGAGTTAACATTTTCGAACGACGTTTACACCATATCGAATATCGACGATCTCGAATGAACGAACTTCATACTGTATATTTCTATCTCTCTTACACTTGGAGAAATGTAAAGAGACAAATATATTTTGCTACTTTTATCTGTTTGACGTTATGTTTATCGTATTTATCCACAGACATTGTATTTATCGTAGGTTAGGACCAAAGAGTATAATAACTATCCATGTTAGGACATACATTCTATAATTCTTTATTCTTTAACATAATTTGGGACATTTATTGGAGTGCTTGTAAATTTATTGTTTTATGCAATGCGTTTTATCAAAGCACTTACTAATTACATGTAAATAATAAATCTCATTAAAACAAAGTGGTTCTAGATATTTTTTTAAATATTTATTTAACCTATACATTTGCAATAGAAAATAAAAATCTTAGGAAGTACCTTTGTCTTCAGTGTGATTCTTTGAGAGCTCCTGAGATTTGAGTCTCACAGAGGTACGCAAAACTTTCTTTTGTGAGCCGATACCGCTACATAAAGTGAGTGTTGGAGATACGGCTGGGTACCAATAACCGCCGCCTCTGTGTTAGCTCCCGACGCTCCTCATCACGACGGTCAGCTTCTACAGCTTCCGCAGCTAACCGCATCGCAAAATTCCGTCTTTTCATCATAGTTTCCACAAAAATCACAAGACGATTACACGCTCTCACGACGATTTAGTCAACGAGTAACAAAACTTTTTAAGTTTTCGAAAACGTCTTTGTTTACTACCGTCACCGTGTCAAAGTGGCAACTCATACTGCCCAAATGCAAAATACTACTCGAAAACTTTTTTCGTTTTCGAATACTACGATTCGAAATAGCTCATACTACCGATTTCAGTTCCTCCAAGTTTTCGCTAGGGGCGCTGCACGTAAATGTATGGGAGCAAACGATACGAAATGTAGTATTCGAAAACTATCAAAACTCGTACTAGGGGTACTGGGCGGCAATAATAAAAATACTAAAAATGTTACGCTATGTCAATTTCCTTCTGAGGCAATGATGCGTCCGACTGTCCACAGACACGGCCACTTCATAACACCTCTCTTCTTTATCGGCGGCTAAAAATATACGAAGCTGTAATAAAACAGTCCCTAATACAAAAGAATATTTTGATTAAGAAATTATACAACGAAAATATAATTAGAAACGAAAACTATTGCAATTCTTTGAAAAGATTCCTAATTAATTAGTTGAATGAATCATGAATGTTACATGAGGTTCACCAGATAATGTATGTTAAAATATGTACAGTTTCTTTGAGATACCTAAAACTAATTTCGTAGAGACTGTAGGGAAATAAAATAATACAGAAAAGGTTACGTAAGGGTATGTATGAATATTAAAAAAAAAAACTGCTTTTTACGTTTCTAAGTATCTCATGTTTTATTTAAACGTAACATATTACACTATTCAGTGGTGTAGGACTAACTCTCCTTCGAGTGTCCGTCTGGATTGGTATTGCAGACCGTAGACGCTTATGCAAACGTGCGTTTGCTTGTCAAAATAACAACGGTTTTGCATCAAGCGCGGATTTCGAGTATCTCGTAATCGACGCTTGTTGCAAAAGCGTTGTTATTTTGACAAGCAAACGCACGTTTGCATAAGCGTCTACGGTCTGCATTAACCGTTTCGCTCATGAAGTCTGCCACCAAGCAGTAAAGCGCAATCGTTACTGTGTTACATTCCCTTGTTTTCACAAATTGGTTCTATAATCATCATCAGCTGGAAGACGTCCATTTCAACGTTCCAAAAACCGTGAGGAATCCTTGATGGGTTACATGGAGTGATAGAAATATTGGCTATCGAAACGTTCCAAATCCAACGTTCCAACTCATCGTGTAGGTATGGCCGATACGACGATCAATTTCGCGCTCAGTTGGCGGTACTCGAGACGCATGGCCGAAAAATGGAACGATGGCGCGCTCGGAATGGAATGACCGTCTGTGTGTGCTCGAAATTCGACCATCGTTTCACTCAATCCACGACGCGCGGAGCGATGGATTTGAAACACTCGTGTATGGGGGCTCATACAGACTCATGACTGCGTGTGCACACGGCATTGTTACTGCATTGCTGTAACTATAAGTCGACCGATATGCCCGATGCAACATTTTTTTTTCAATATTCGGTTCACGGTTTGAATTGTTCCATTTATTTTCCAGTTCCAAAAGACATAATTCACACTACAGCTAACAATTGCGTAAATACAATGCAAAGTGTGCAGTGTTCCAGAACATTCGCGATTTATGGCCTGGAGTCGTGATTTGTGAATTCACTGCGGCGCGGCGCGCCGGTGGTCGGCGACACGTGAAAAGGCTTTGTCCAGTTAACGTGGAGAATAGGGGCTGCAGAAGCATATAGGGACGGGATAAAGAAATGACTAAACTTTAACTGCGAACAAATTAATCTGTAATAACTAGTTTTAGTAATTCACTCTTGGCCAAAATCCTACGCAATGAAAGTAAACCGCGAATAAGTCATCGCGATTTTTCACTCTTGTATGGAGCTTATAACAAGTTTTCTGACAAGAACAAGATAAAATTAAAATTTATAAAAACACTCTTCTAAAATCGGTTATCTTCAAATGGCTGAACGGATTGTTTGCATCTACATGACTATAAGAGAAGGAAGAAAAGGAAGCAAATATATATTAGCCACACCGATTAGCCACTACTAATTCGCATATTCCAATGGGACGGCATAAAATAGACCGTAATTACGACGCCATTTGTTCCCGCTATAATTATTGCAAATCCAAATTTATGTGGATTTTGCATTTGGTCGATTCAGTTGGAACAAATGGATGAGAGGTTTTATGTATTTGCGAGACTATTGTAATGGTTTGTTTGTTCGGTTTGTTTCATTAAAAAAAACTCAAATGTGTTTATTCTAAGGAACCAGTGAAATTACTGTGGTAACGAGCGTACTGCAGTCAGGGCCGGATTATCCATAAGGCAAAGTAGGTAACTGCCTAGAGGCCCCATACTGATTAGGAGCCTCGCACCCCGGGAAAAAATTTAAAATGTTTCTTCAACTGAAAATTAAAATTGTTGATTTGTATGTAACAAACCCTCAATGGCAATATTATTAATATTGCGTTGTTTTGTTATTTTATATTGTCATATTTCAGTATATTTCAGAACGCATTTCAAATTATTATTTCATACTATTATTATGGATATCTATACCAAAAATCACGTCGATCCGTTAATACTCCATTACTGCGTGAAAGAAGGACAAATCAAGAAACCAATAAACCTTACAAACACACTTTCGCATTTATTATTGTACTGACTAGCTGCTGCCCCGCGGTTTCACCCGCGTGGAGATTTTGGATTACATGGTTTTTATTTTTTTGCGCGGAACCCTAATTATTTTTCTAAAATTAAAGTAGCCTATGTTACTCCTTGTAACAGCAGCTATCTGCCAGTGAAAGTCCCGTCAAAATCGGTCCAGCCGTTTCGGAGATTACCCGGAACAAACAGACAGACAGACAGACAGACAAAATTTTTAAAAATGGTTGTTTTGTAGTAGGTACCGTATATACTTTCATATGCATTTAGTAAAAAGCTGTTATTTTGATATTACAAACAGACACTTCAATTTTATTTATCTGTATGGATTAAGGGGCAGAATCCGGCGCGCCGCTATCTCGCTCGCGCATCTTAGCATTTCTGAAGATAAATAATCACTTAATATAATTATGAAAAATCGCACTCGGTGAAACTGGCATTAACATTACAAAGGTACGGCAAAAGTATCATTTTGATCCGATCAAGTTTTCATACATGAAAATGGGCAAAACATAAAATCCCATTTTTAGGTTTGAAAACCTGAATGGAACAAAATGAAATTTTTGTGTAACCTTCAAATTCAAATTCAAATTCATTTATTCATTGCGAATATGGGTACAATAAAAGTTAACGGTGGTATAAGAAAAAATACAGAACGCCATACCCAACCTGTCGGCATGCAATATACAACAGAGAAATAATGTTAGTCATGAATTATGATTATACGGTAATCAATATACATAATAGATTTTAATTGTATTAGAATTAAAATACTTAATGTCATACCTTTGTAATGTCATTGTCAGCAATTTCACCGAGTGCGATTTTTCATAATTATATTAAGTGATTATTTATCTTCAAAAATGCTAAGATGCGCGAGCGAGATAGCGGCGCGCCGGATTCTGCCCCTTAAGTACGGATTATTATGGATGATTGCTTTCAATAAATGAATAAAATATCATCGAATTTCATCATGCCAACAAAGTCACTAGCCGGCACAAACTTGGAATCAAATTAACCTTATCGTTTGGCCTAAAACGGAAATTAAAGCTACGAAATTAGGAATTAAATTTGCCAATATTGAATTTGGACCCAGATTAGTCCCTTCGTTATCTCGATTAAAACACGTTTCTAATTTAATCGAATCGAACAGAGATGTCGACCCCTAAATAAACATGCAGGCATGAGTCTGCCTTGATAGCTAGTACACTATTATTTTCTGACTGGATTCCATACTTAACTGAGCTTGGCAAACTAGACTTTGATTTTTAAAAGTAGCTGCGGCTACCACAACAAAATTAAACACACGTTAAACCTGTGTTAAACAGTGTTTAACGCCTAAACATACCTTAGTCGCGCGATTAAATATGTGCAACCACAAATCCTGACTTAAGTAGTGTCTAACCGCCGTCTTACACAATTCTGTGGTGACATTTCTAATCATTTTTGACGGTTATCTTTAGACGCTGTGTAGCTCAACAGGCGACTAAAAATGGTTTTTTGTAGATAACACTGGCTGTGTCCTAAGCGTGCGCGTGCTGTGCTGTGAGCGTAACTCTTCTGCGAGCGTCCGTTTAGGTGGGTATCACCACTTTGCTCGTGAAGTCTGCCGCCAAGCAGTAGTGTGCAAACATTACTGTGTTCCTATTTGATGAGAAAAGTAGTCAGTGAAATTACTGGGCTTATGAGACTAAATACATGTTTCAGGGTAACGAGCGCACTTACGTGCCGCGCAGGCGTTTCCTTCAAAGTTCTGAGTGGCTCAGCCGATTGTTATGGGCTGGCGTTTTATTTATTATCAGGGAAATAACCCGCTCGTCTCGTTATCAAATACTATAAAAAAAGACAACCAGATCGACGGCTTAACGTGTCTTTCTCGCTCATTTGTACTTTTTTACTTTTCTCTTTTTTACCATTTACCGGTCAGCCAATAATCCAAGTGCTGACCGCAGTGAACGCCAGTCCATAAGAATTGCAATGGCACTCGAACTTTCAAACACAACGGCTTGCGCAGCACTAATTTCACTGACTTTTGGAGGAAGCTGGAAATATTACGTCGGTAATCTACGTACTACTCAATTCGGTTGGTACTTTATTTTTTAAAAGCAGCAAACCCGGAGCGGTATAAACTTCAATTTCTTAATTAACCCGCGGGCTCATGGCAATTATTTCGCTGCCTAGTAATTAACAAACGATATTTTAATTAGATCCCCAGGGCTTATAGCGTTGTATCCGAGCTATCGGGCGTTTTTCTCCTTTTCAAGCTATTTCGGGGTATTGAGTAATCAATTAGGGTATTAACCTGAATTTTTATACGTACGTTTTATTTTTTTATAGGTGGCTATAGTGAGAGAGCAAGTCGTTAGCCAGACGCCCGCAGACAATTATAGGGCTACCCAGAACTTTGGAACACAAAGGCCTGCGCGGCAATGCAATGCGCTCGTTACCCTGAGGCATATGAATGAAGTCTCATAAGTAATTTCATTGACTATTTTGCTCATCAAACCGGAACACATGAATGCATACATTAATTACTGCTTGGCAATGTTACCCCAGCAAGTAATCACAGAATTAGTCGTATGTAGGTCGACTAACATGACAATTGGTAGTACCTATGTCCTATATACATTTTTATTTATAGTTAACTAGCTTCTGCCCCGCGGTTTTCACCCGCGTTCCCACCACACAAAACCGATCTGTCAAAATAAACCAACTAGAAAAAAACGGGATAAAAAGTATGCTATGTCCTTCTCCTAGTTCTTAGCTATCTCCCTACCAATTTTCAGCCAAATCGGTTCAGCCGTTCTAGAGTTATAAACAGTTTAACTAACACGACTTTCTTTTATATATATAGAATATGGTTTCTTCAAGTCCTAGCATATTTCGCAACCTTTTATTTAACTATTGCCTTGTCAGCATGGGTCAAATTTAATTTTGTTTTGTTGAAATTTAACATGCATTAAGTAAATCGGATGTCCATTAGGTTACTCGTAACAAGGAAAAGAAACTGTTCCAAAAAAGGAAGAGGTTCTCAATTTGTTCAAACAAATTTAGTTTCACATTCAGCTCGTCCACTGAAATGCTAAACTAATCTGCTCTGTAATTCAATAAAATCACCATGGCTGTTAATTCCACTAAGTGGTTAATAATGTAAATGTTGAGGGTAGTTTTGCAACATATTATCAACATTAGGAAGGGATTAGCAGTTCCAAACTTAAATTAATTTGTCTCTAAACTCTTGGGTCAAGTTGCGCTTTAGGCCCATTATCGTACCGCTTACTACGCATTGTAAGCCCATAACTTAGTCTAAGCACAATCGGGGGTAGTAAATCAAAATATACGTTCATATATTACATGGGTTTAAAGTCCGTTTTGGCCTCGTACACTTTGTTCAAGTAGTTTACGTCCATGTAACATGCATTTTGCAAGTTATGTGCAACTTTTTTTTTTATGTTATTTGGTAACGAGACGAGTTGGTCGTTTGCCTGATGGTAAGCATAACGACGGCCCATAACAATTGCAGTGCCACCCAGAACTTTGAAACACAAAGGCCTGCGCGGAACTGCAATGCGCTCGTTACCCTGAGACATTAGGTATTAAGTCTCATAAGCCCAGTAATTTCACTGGATACTCTGCTCATCAAAACGGAACACAGTAATGCTGGCACACTACTGCTTGGCGGCAGACTTCACGAGCAAAGCGGTGGTAACAACCCAGACGGACACTCGCAGAAGAGTTAGTCCTCCCACTAATAAGTATCTAATGAAGAGTGTCAAATCAAATCAAATCGTTTATCAAAGCTCCTTGTATGCAGACGAGCCCCGACTCGATGGGCGCTGTCGTTTCGTTACAGAGTTCCTCTGGCTGCTTTCCGGTTCCATCATCAGACCAGCTCTGTGACATTATTAATTGTTAGTGGGTGGACTAACTCTTCTGCGAGTATCCGTCTGGGTTGTTACCACCGCTTTGCTCGTGAAGTCTGCCGCCAAGCAGTAATGTGCAAGCATTACTGTGTTCCGGTTTGATGAGCAGAGTATCCAGTGAAATTACTGGGCTTATGAGACTTAATACCTAATGTCTCAGGGTAACGAGTGCACTGCAGTGCTGCGCAGGCCTTTGTGTTTCAAAGTTCTGGGTGGCACTGCAATTGTTATGGGCCGGCGTTATGTTTACCATCAGGCAAACGACCAGCTCGTCTCGTTACCAAATAGCATAAAAAAAATTATTATATTGCACTCTCATCTGATTTACATAAGTATATAAAAATTCGGCTCAATCGACCATAGGTCAAATTTAGCCTGCAAGATTTGACGTGAGTTTTGGCGGGAATGTGAAAATGTGCTGTTGTTGATTTTGTGTTATTTAGTAAAACCTATGTTTTATCGAGTGTTAATGTGTAATAATCGTGGAGTAATAACCATTAAGTGTTCGTAAACGTGCATGAGTGAAAGGCAAATAGTACAAAGACGAAAAACGTGTAATTTAGTATTCTATCCAAAACTCTATAGAAACATTCAGTAAAGTATCCATCGCTTTACTGAAGCGTCACTTCGACTCGACCGCGCCTAGACTAAACTTTATCGTAACTTTACGACTTTCATGCACCAAAACTAGAGATTTGTTGTAACTTGACACTGGCTAAATACGCAAATCGCGTGGAGCCAAAAACAAAAAAAATGAAAAGATTTGATCTAAACAACACTGGCTAAATACGCAAATCGCGTGGAGCCAAAAAAAAAAAAAGAAAAGATTTGACCTAAACAAACATTGCAAGTTAAATAAAAGCCTAGAATATTCCTTTTTCTTTTCCTCCAATTACCCAAATAATGTGATTAATTAGAAACCCCAAGAGCCTTTTTACTAAACACGCCTGTTTTCGGTGGGCAATATTATTATACGAACGTTTTTGCAACATTAATGACGTAATTATCAAAATGAGCAAAGGTAGGGTAGCTATTACCTTTTACTACAATATGTAATATTTCGCTGTAATGTTTATTATTATGATAATATGGTAATTATTACGCTGTGGAAGGTATGTTTGAAGTGGATCTAAGGCCGCTTGTACACAAACGTTTTTTGCTGTGAAAAACTAAGAGACTATATAGGTACATGAGTATACACGAGCACTCCAATCCAACGTTCCAAAAACCGCCCGTGTGTGGGGAATCTCAGATGGATTACGTGGAGTGATTTAAATATTAGAAATCCAAACGTTCCAAATCCAACGTTCCAAATCATCGTGTGTGGCCGATACGACGATCCATTTCGTGCTCAGTTGGTAGTATTCGAGACACAGAATGACCGAAAATGGAGCTATGGCGCGCTCGGAATGGAGTGACCGCGTGCGTGCTCGAAATGGGACCATCGTTCCACTCAATCCATTACGGGCGGTGCTATGGATTTGGATCGCTCGTGTATGGCGGCTCTAAAAGCCATCGCCGCCGTATGCGCCGTTGTAGCCGAACGTAGAGTTAAGAACGGCCTAAACGCCCAAGCCAGACTTCTATCTTACTAATATTATAAATGCGAAGGTGTATTTGCTGGTTTGTTGGTTTGTCATTCTTTTACGTAGTAACGAAGCAACGGATCGACGTGATTTTTGGCATAGACATAGTTTATGAACCGGAGAGTAACATAGACTTTTTATCTCGGAAAAATGTACAGTAGTATGTAATGTACGGTTCCCGTGGGAACGCGGGTGAAAACCGCGAGCAGAAGCTAGTACACTATAAATTACTATCTGTTTTGTGATTCCATCTTAAAAATATATTAAAAAGTAATCAAAAGTAATTTCAACAAATTCAGCGCACTTGAAACATTTCCCATGTGGTTTTAAATTGCATCGGAAATCGCGATAAACGAGTTACGATCATGCGACGGCTTCAAATATTTAAACTCCATTAATTAATTCCAGCGTTTATCGGAAAACGTTCGTCAACGGAAGTTAAATTTTCAATGGTGATGGTATTTAACATTTATCAGTGCTCGGCAAACTACCATCCTCAAGGCGTGTTCCGTCAGCTGCATTGTGGAGGCACTTCTATAGTATGTTTAAAGTTTTCTCTACTTTTGACTACATCCGTACTATGAAAAATGCGAAAGTATGTTTGTACATTTGTTGGCTTGTTGGTTTGTCCTTCTTTCACGCAGCAACGGCGCAACTGATCGACGTGATTTTTTTGCGTAGATATAGTTTATGGACATAGGCTACTTTTTATTACGGGAAAATGCTGTTCCTGAGCAATCGCCACGCTGATGAAACCGCTGGCAGAAGCTAGTAAAAAGGCGAGATAAAAATGAAGATTGCGTTCCAATTTGCGAAACTTTTATTCGAATTCCTAGACTGTTTCGGTTTTTAGTTTGTTCAACAAATTGAAACAAAACAGCGCTCGCCTTTACCACAAGTCTGGTCGTAAACCGAGCCACAGTCCAAATTGTCAATTAGGAGTTCACTCTGAACTGTGGACGTTTTTCGCAAATGCGAATTAATTGGTGTCTCTATTCGCTTCTATTCGTTTACGTGACTTTTGAGTAGTTTTAGTGGTAGTTAATGTCACCAAACAGCCCCAACGGACGGACGAGGCGCTAGAACAGTGTTAACATTCGGAGTTGGAATTGTTTTAAGAATTAATAATAAAACTGTAAGAGAATTAAGTTAAAGTTAATTAACATATTTCCTAAAGGTCACGCGCCGCGGTCTCTTAACTAAGCTGCCTTCAACCTTCAAGTAAACAATTTTCACTTTACTCCGGTAGTCTCACTTAAGAGCCTGTCTCCATCCTAGTTTTGTCATATTCTTAGTTTTGAACTTGTTACTCTCACCCATTCAACCCACACAGCGGGTGAGGTATAGTCACCTGTGATGTGTGTGTGTGTGTGTGTGTGACGTGTGGTACGTAGACCATTAAACCCCCAGATCAGACCACACTCATTTTTTATGCACGCTAAGAGGCAGCCTCACTAATAAAATTATTAATAGTCCACAGACAAAAAATAGGACAACAAGGTCGTCAGCAAAGTGAATTCGATTAAAGGTATCTGGCCTGATTTGGGCCTGATGCTCTCGCACCCGCTACGTACGCCTTACCACATCTCCTTGTTTCTACGATCTGTGATTAAACCTATAGACTCCACTTAGTCGGACACCCCCCAAGGCCAAGGTAATGAATATCACTGCGTATCGCAAATTCGGTAAAGCAATTACAACACGCCGTCTTCCCTCGTCTGATGTACGAGTTTTAAACTGACCAATCATAGCACGCCGTCTTCCCTCGTCCCCCGCCAACATTTTACGATTGTGTTCTTATGCAAAATTTGGATAATGCGGCGTCTAGTTTTATTGGTCTGTGGGTATAGTATAGTTTACGTTTATTAAAAGAGCAATTTTAAATCCTGCAAACAGTCGAGGGAATCTTATACTAGAGAGATACATTTATTATTAATAGAAGCCTAAGATTATTTAATATTCTTGAATACTACGAAAGCTTTGTAACAGTTAACGCAATTTAGATAAACGTCTCTTAGTTTCTGTTTCTGTTCCCAAGCGATTTGCTAACTCAGTGAAGAGCAATTAAATATTAACCTTTCAAGATTTACAATTTTGTTAGTGGGAGGACTAACTCTTCTGCGAGTGTCCGTCTGGGTTGTTACCACCGCTTTGCTCGTGAAGTCTGCCGCCAAGCAGTAGTGTGCCAGCATTACTGTGTTCCGTTTTGATGAGCAGAGTATCCAGTGAAATTACTGTGCTTATGAGACTTAATACCTAATGTCTCAGGGTAACGAGCGCACTGCAGTGCCGCGCAGGCCTCTGTGTTTCAAAGTTATGGGTGGCACTGCAATCGTTATGGGCCGGCGTTATGCTTACCATCAGGCAAACGACCAGCTCGTCTCGTTACATAATAATATTAAAAAAAAAATTACAACCCAACGGTACAGGAAAGAAACAGTAGGTCTAATGTAAATACGAGAAGTTTCTATACTTGTTCAATATCAATAACGTGAACAAACTTGAAGGCTCACTAACCAATGACATTTAAATTTGAATTGACAGAAATTCAAATTCAGATAATGTCATTGGTTAGCGATCGAATCAATTATTGCTGTCATTGGTTGGCATCCGCCGAGTTTGTTTACATTATTGGACAAGTATAGAAAATTGTCGTATCTATACAAATAAATAAAATTGAAGGGTCTGTTTGTAATATCAGAATTACACCTTTTTACTAAATGCATATGAAAGTATATACGGTACATATTACAAAACAACCATTTGTAAAATTTTGTCTGTCTGTTTGTTCCGGGTAGGTACCTAATCTCCGAAACGGCTGGACCAATTTTGACGGGACTTTCACTGGCAGATAGCTGATGTTACCAGGAGTAACTTAGCCTACGTGGGCAAAGCCGCGGGGCACAACTAGTACATAATATAGTTAGTTGAACACTAGCTGTGATACGACAAAAAACAACTTATAAACGCCTATTTAGCTAGACAGTGTCTAAAGATAAACGTCTAAAATGTTTAGAAATGTCACAACAGAATGGAGTTAGACAACGGTAAAACACTACTCGTAGGGAAGCAGGAATTTGTGGATGTTCATATTTAAAATCGTGACTAAGGCATGTTTAATCCTAATCGAGAGTTCAACACCTGTTTAGGATGTTTTTAATTTTTTTGTGGTAAGACCAAAATTTATTAAATCAGTTCTTAATTTTTCGGCCTATATATAACAACCTTCCAAATTGTTAGGAACAAAACTAACTTTGAATAAATTCGATCTATCATTATTCATTGTCTGTGCACATATGACACTTGTAACCCACACCACCCACACAACCTTGACTTCGGTGTTGATGATTCTTAATAGTATGTGTGTGAGTCGGGTATCGAATTTCCTCAAGTGCCGTTACTGTGCCTTCACTGTGGTGCTTTGTAATAAGTATTTATCTAATTTCACTTGTTTGGGTAAACGCGAGATGTGTTGGGAGTGAGGTTTCCTCGTAACATTATCTCTGTCATAAGTTGATCTTGCTTACATGTAAATTTTAAGCTAAAGTTGTTTGTA
Source organism: Crocallis elinguaria (assembly GCA_907269065.1). Classification (NCBI taxonomy): domain Eukaryota; kingdom Metazoa; phylum Arthropoda; class Insecta; order Lepidoptera; family Geometridae; genus Crocallis; species Crocallis elinguaria. The sequence goes on along the minus strand of OU026070.1, from coordinate 3,283,927 downwards.
CATGAAACACATACATACAGGATATTTCTGAAATCTGACAATCGGAAACATAATATTACATTTTATCGTCACAGTAATCTCATCCTAAGACAGTAAATGCACTTTGTATTCTTAGAAACCATTCTAAACGGAAGTGGACCCGTTGGAATCTGTTAAATCGTTTTCAGAAACACAGTAGGTATGTAAATCCTACACTCCTCACTAATTGTTGTACCCTTTTTTTTCCTTGGGCTCTACAGTGAATTTTATGAATATGTAGTAAATTGAGATCGTCATGAGTACCTAATTCGTGATTACCTCGTGTCTTTTGAGTGTACACAACAACAAGACAATGTTAATTTTTTTACCTATGTTCTTCTTCTTTTCGAGTCAGTGGTTAAACCTAGATTATCCTAGCTAGATGTGTGGCCAGGGCCACCGCATTATCCGAGGCAGTGATGAGGTCCTCTAGTGTACAAGTTGTTGGACACATAGGGCACGACAATAAATGGGCCATTGTTTGTTTCGGGGCTCCACAGCAGCAGTGCTCCAAAGATTGGTCTATAAAGCCCCATTTGGCTAAGTTATGCCTGCAGCGACCAACCTGGGTCCGAAGGCGATTGAGGGATTTCCAGATTGGCCATTGCAGGTCATGACCTGGCGGGAGGGCCTCAGAAGGTTAACTATGTTAATTATTACTTTCTTAACTTTCATCGAAAAATCTCTCGTGATGAACTGATTCTCAAATGTGCCTATCAAAACACATGGGTTGGTGTTTGGCGACAGAATTTTCAACTTGACGCTGGTAAGTAGCCACAGGCGAGTCCCAGAAAATATTCTGCTTCCCTAAGTGGGTGTTGTGCTTCTATGACCATAGTAGTTCCTGATTTTAGTTGCATTCAGCAGTACGTAAGTGATCAATGATAATAATTTATTGAGGTTATCATAGCATTGAGATTATCTCGCTAATCCCCAGACCATGACATATGCACTACAAGATAATACAGATCTAGATTGTCTACAGAAGATATGGCTACTATTATCTTGACATACCACTCAGGATTTGCATTTGAATAAATAACCCAAATAGTCAAAGGACAAAGTCCACTAGTATATACCGTTTCTTTGGAGGTCTTTTTTATACTATTGGATAACGAGATTTTTTTATGTTATTTGGTCACGAGACGAGCTGGTGGTTTGCCTGATGGTAAGTGTAACGCCATCCCATAATAATTGCAGTGCCATTCAGAACTTTGAAACACAAAGGACTACGCGGCACTGCAGGTCGCTCGTTACCCTGAGACATTAGGTATTAAGTCTCATAAGCTCAGAGAGTGAAAATATAATTATACTTCATTATGATCTCAAGCTCTAAGTCTTAGAATTACCTACTTGCTAAGCCTCTATTAGTTTTTAGTTCTTATTTTGTATTGTTAAGTAAGTACCTAATTTAAGTTTGCAACGCCCTCCTAACAGGGTGCATATTATGTTTACGCTTAGTACCTATAAGTTGAATGTATGTGTGCAATAAAATAAATAAATAAATAAATTAATAAATAAATTTCACTGACTGTGCTCATATTAAAGTAATTTGACATAGTTAAATAATTTCAGTTCTAACAGCAGAGCTAGTCTCCAATATTCTAATGTGCAGTCAGTCACTCGATCTAAAACAGGACGTGACTTGGGGACGTCTCGATGTGAAATAAAGGTATGACACGTCCCGTCTGTTAAGGAAATGCACTTAACTTTATGCTGACGTGGCTTAGTTAGACGCGGCAAGGTGCTTGTCGAGTCGGGGAAGACACACGGCTTGGAAGTTAGTCGAACTTGGCGTAAAAAATATTATTGTCTATTACTTTTCTGACGAGAACACCTTGCAACAAATTTCAGTACCACCTATACATTATCAGCCTCTTATGCTCCCACTGCAGGGGATACCAGCAGTGGGGCCATACCTCTCTCGGAGAGAGAGGTACCTATAAGCCATTGTCCACCATGCTCGGGCGCAGTGCGGTTTGGTGGATGTCACATGTCCCCGAATTTTGTGGTTCTTGAACATGCCGGTTTCCTCACGATGTTTTCCTTCACCGTTTTAGAGCGAGTGTGAATAATCCGTACAAAACTTGATATAAGTCATTGGTGCGGGCCGAGTCGAGATTCGAACTTTGGTGCGTCCGTGTCGGTTTGAAAGTCGTACAAGTTCCCTCTCGGCCACTCTACCAAACCTCTCGCTCTACCACTGTAGTAATGAGTTTAGTAAGTCTACATACTACTTAGTTATTTAAACCAAAACGTAGCTATGCATGACACTGGATGATTTCAGTGTAGCAATACATAAGTTAAAGTGGTCCTTTGTTTTGGACAGAAGCCGCTTCACTTAATTTTGTTATAATATATAAATAAAAAAAAATTAAGTTAAATAATGTTTATAATTTGGTTATAATATAAAAAGAAAATTGATGTCTCAGATTAAACCGAGATTTGTTTACATTTTACCACGCACTAATTTGTATTACGTATCAACACATAACTATTTATCAATCGACTTCCAAAAAAGGAAAAGGTTTTCAATTCGGGGGGTATTTTTGTTTGTTTGTTACCTCAGATCTCCGTCATTTATTTCATGGAAAATTTGCATTTAACAGGATATACTTTCAGATTGGTCCCATAAAAATTGGATCAAAATTGGTTCAGTAGCTTGTCACTGAAGTCGGTTTAATCGCTTTTTATTAAATCTACCACTGGTCTAACAAATTGGCAGCGCACACTTGCTCCCAACAGTTTGCTATGAATCGTTTCTGGTCGTGTGTCACCATTGTTTGCCCGGGTCAGGCGGCACGAGAAGCACTCTCGGCCGCAAACAAAGAGCCACTTTGGCCGCGCTGGTGAAATTTAGACGGCATATATTCGCAGGTCCGGCTAAACAAGCAATATTTCGTGTCTGCGCTTTTACCTCCTTTCGGAAATTCATTATGAAAATCATGAACACAGTGGCCAAATGTTGCAAAGAAAAATAAAAGCCACTACGAAACAACTAGACGATGGTTAAACCTAAATATGGATTGAAAGCTGTAGTGAGAAATGGTGAATTTAACAAAATTATTTTAAAAAAGCTACGAACAGACTTCAGTGACAAACTACTAAACCGATTTTGATGAAATTTATATGCGACCAATCTGAAAGTATATACTTTCAAATAAAAAAAGAATTTTCCAAATCGGTTTATAAATGATAGAGATCTGAGGTAAAAACATAAAAAAACATTTAAAAAAAATACCCACGAATTGATAACCTTCTATATTCTCCTTTTTTGGAAGTCGGTTAAAATACGGATTAAACGAGATAGACGAGACACAATAGTAACAGAACCGTAATTGCCGGTATATTTACCAAAAGAAAGTCAAGAGGGAATAGGACTTATTTACTGAACAAGCGTGCTACACCTATGAGTTGCAATCACATTGTCACTTTTCCTCAGGTGAGATTGTGGTCAAAAGCTGCTTCAGTCATTAATAAAACAAAATGCCATTTCAGGTAATTTAAAGCCATCGAGGCACTAACCCCTAGAGATGCAATGATTTCCTTAGCACGAAATAAATTCGACCTTTTTTGTTTAGACATAATGCGCTCTGATTGGCTAAGCCACCGCCTCGCGTCGTTTCCCCGTACGCATACGCTGAGCGCTGATATTACTTATAGCAAAATTAATACATTGTTGTGAGATCGGATAGTACAGTATTTCATCTCTCGGGGTTAGTATCTCGATGTTTAAAGCAGACTTGCCTGCACAAGATTTGCATTGAAATGAAGTCATCAGGTTTAACTACTGCAATTAATTCTACATCTTGCAACTAAGAAGTTTTCTAATTTAAAAGAGATATTTCCAACATTTCTTGTCTTTTTTTATGACTTTTAAACTTTTAAAGGAACGTCGTAAACTAAGCCATTTTCATCAAAAGCGATCATTCCTGTTGGTGGTGGACAGTGACACATTTTTTAAGAAAACAGCGGCGCGAGTACGGATCTTTTCGATAAATAAAAATTCGATAAAATTGACAGTTAAAATCGATAAAACCCACTTTATCGATTTTAACTGTCAATTTTATCGAATTTTATTTATCGATAAGATCCGTACCTACTCGCGCCGCAGATACAACAAGCCTACTTTGCAATTTGGTGGCTTGCATCAGATCGTTACTACAAATTGTAAGTCAGATGCACAGTGAGGCAACATTTAAAATTGGACCTACTTAAAGCACCAACAAATTAAGATTATATTTATAGAACTCCATATTCACCTGGACCCTCGTCCCAGCACCCTCGTCATTGTCGCTGCTAATTCAGCGTTAAATTAACCTTATTAATTACAACTTAAGCACTTCATTCCAGTCCGGAATCGTAACGTTTTAATAACTTGGGCAGCTTGATTAGTATTAAGTTAATTGAGTTCTCGACTTAATTTTACAGACTGAAAAAGTCTAAAGGCTGGTTTATACACTTTTGAATTGAGTAGCGAGTTGATTTGCGTCTTTGGTGAATTACATCGTGGTCATCTTTTCGACAGTGTTTTGTTAGTCAAGTAACTTTTTTCTCTTAATCGGTTTGCCTTTGACCATTATCTTGTTGAGTATGTGGTTAAAGATGGCGAATAGGTATGCTAGATCTAGATTAGGACTGGGTTTCAAGTACCTATATAGCTACCGTAATACATCGATATGTGCTTGGCGACAGACTTTCAATTAGAAAGTGGTAACTAGCCAGAACTAGCCTTACAACCATCCAAAACGAACAAGTATTTTTTAATTTATTCTGTGAATTGTATTATGCAATAGGGATGTTAACTCCATTTTTTTAAATGTCTTTCAATTCATTTTCTCATGATAATCAAATGTCTATCGAAAATACTGGAAATCGGACGCTAGAAACGTCAAAAATGAGGCAAAGTCGGGCGTATCTACTGAGCGCTAAAACGCACCATACAAATTGAACAGAACATATGACGTCACTTGTTCTACGCGGTCGTAAACATTATCGTTAAAATCATAATTAACAATGATGTAAATACAATCACTGGCTCACGGTCAAACCACAGCCTACTGAGAAAGTACCGCCACGGATTTATTTACTGTTTGCGAAGTACCTATTCCCCCATTGTATATTCCCAATATCCAATATCCCTCTTCCGCGATAACATACCAATTCAAACTAGGGTGAGTTTGAATTGGTATTTTATCCGGGAAGGGCGTGATTAGGACGATGGTTGTCGACAAGTTGTTTTTCCAAGAGAGGTTCCCTTGGAACTACGTAATTCAAAATTTAATAAAAAAGGAAGTCTTCAAAATTGCGCGGCATTTTCTGGATTTTTTTCTAAGTCTCTTCTAATAAACATTACCCATTTAACAAAGTTCAACATAGTTCCAGTGAATCAGCTGATCTAAGGCTGCCCGGAAATTCGGTGGTACAATTTTGACGTAAACTTGAAATGCCTTTTCTTCAATGAAAGATTCCGAATTTAAAAACTCGTAAAACAAATGTTGTTGACCTCCAGGAGTACATTGACCCCCTTTCGGTATAGCATACCAATTTAAACTCAGGTTGTATACACCCGTGGGTACCGCATATGTACGGAACTCCCAACTGTCACTGTCCAGTTTGGCCAACTGCTTATGTGTGTGAGACAGCTTGTACTATAACAACTTACGTGTACAAAACTACAAACTACACGATACTACTACTACTACTATCGACTAACTATAGACTAACTACTATCGACACTAAGCTCGTTTTAAAATTTATATCGAATTTTATATAGGTACCTACCACTAGAGTAATAAAATATGAATGAAACGATCCATCGTAAAACATAAAAGTTTTACGGAACATATCCATACTGTCTGAAATAAAAACTCTTATTAAGCATGTAGGTAGTTAAAACAGAACTCAGTTACTCTTGACTTAGGACGATGGCTAGAAGACCATATGTGCTAAATTTAGCACTTTAGGTCTTTGCTATCCAGCTAAAGGTACTACAGTACCTATACAAAGTTAACTTTGGAGGTACCTTTGGTCTGTGCATTTATACTTGTCCAATAATGTAAAACTTGGCAGATCACCAACCAAGATAGACATTCGCAGTCGAATCATGTGTTGGCGATCGGATCGCTATTGAAGTCAATTGTATCCACCGAGTTTGTTTAAATTTTTGGACACGTATAAATAACTGACTTCAGTGACGACGTAGTCAACGAGTTGGTCGACTAACTTAAGGGCGTTCAACATACGATGTACCATGCAGTACGAACAGCAGTACGAACTGTTTGAGCCTTTGACATCACATATGGGGTCAAGGATAACCCCGACGCACGAATGCATCCGTGTAAAGTGGGCCATAATCCTAAGCTAACCTCCGTACTCATAAAGGATAACTCCAAACTACCTCGACTCAAAGCTACTCGAGTCCATGGGTTTTGATTTTTTATCAACCTTCGAGTCTGCCTCATTTTTTGGAGCAATTAAAACTTGCAAAATTAGCGGCAGAGGTAGACGCGTACGCGTAGACTCGTAAGTTCATAAAAATAACCAAAACCTGTAGACTTGAGTAGCACTGAGTCGAGGTAGGATGGAGGAGGTAAAGCTGTATTACAAACGGCTGACGGCTCCGTAGCTAAGTTGGTAGTAACCCTGCCTGCAAAGCGAGGGGTCCCGGGTTCGATTCCCGGCCGGGGCAGATTTTGTGTAAGCATAAAGTTTGTTCTCGGGTCTTGGATGTTTGTGACGTGTATCTGTGTGTGTCCATGCCACCTGCGACACAGGGAATCCTAGTGCGGGGGTATGAGTGTGTAAAAAAAAAAAAAAAAAAAAAAAAAAAAAAAAAAAAAAAAAAAAAAAATGGGTGAAATGGGCACTAATGCGAGTCATAGTGACTGCATCGCCTCGTTACAAAGCCTCCGTCGAGATGATTAGCAAGAAACTCGACCGCGGAGTGTCAAGTAATAAACAGGCTAAATCCATATTACGGATTAGACTCTCAAGTGCGGCTTCCGAAACACAATTAGATTTTTACTAGCTTTTGCCCGCAGTTTCACTTGCGATCCCACAAGAACCGTGCATTTTTCCTGGATCAAAATTACATTACTCTACAGTCCATAAACTACATCTTCTTATACCAAAAACCACGTCGATCCTTTACTCCTTTGCCGCGTGAAAGAAGGACAAATGTCTAGTACTGACTAGCTGCTGCCCGCGGTTTCACCCGCGTGGTGGAGATATTGGGTTTCATGGGTTTTATTTTTTTGCGCGGAAGTCTAATTCTTTTTCTAAAATTAAAGTAGCCTACGTTACTCCTTGTAACATCAACTATCTGCCAGTGAAAGTCCCATCAAAATCGGTTCAGTCGTTTTGGAGATTACCCGAAACAAACAGACAGACAGACAGACAAAAATTTTAAAAATGGTTGTTTTGTCATATGCATTTAGTAAAAAGCTGTTATTTTGATATTACAAACAGACACTTCAATTTTATTTATTTGTATAGATGTATAGATATAGAAGATATAGATAGTCGCTTACTTACGTATAAAAAGATTCCAGAAAAATCTCGCAGAAAAATAAATTAGTTTCAGCGATTTCTCGTTGTCGCACCACGCCCGTCGGAAAAACGCACGCACGAGTCGCAGGGCAACCGCCATTAAATCGCAGTAAAAACGCACTCATTCCGCAGGATTTATGTCTTTTATATGTCACAATAAATGCGGAGTAGAGATGGAGGGCCGGTATGAATAGTGATGTAAGCTATAAAATATTTGCGGAATTGTGTGTCCATGATTGGTTACGTTACGATAGTTTCTTAACTGCTTTATATTAGGACAGCGATAGGTATCTACTTATGTAGGACTCAGATTTCATTCGAATAACCACGCGACGTCTGCCGACATGTGTTAACTTTAACCTAAGCTCTTTTTTATATACCAGCGAATAACGAGACGAGCTGGTCGTTTGTCTGATAGTAACCATAACGCCAGCTCATAACAATTGCAGTGCCACGCAAAACTTTGAAACACAAAGACCTGCGTGGCGTTACCAAATGTGAGAATATAATTGAGCCAAGTAATTTCACTGACTAAGTTGCTCACAGTAATGTGCAAGCATTACTGTGTTCCGGTTTGATGAGCAGAGTAGCTAGTGAAATTACTGGGCTTATGAGACTTAATACCTAATGTAAATAAATGTATTTTCTTTCTTTCTTTCTTTCTTTCTTCTAATGTTGCAGGGTATATAACGAGCGCACGGCAGTGCCGTGCAGGCCTTTGTGTTTCAAAGTTCTGAGTGGCGCTGCAATTGTTATGGGCCGGTGTTATGCTTACCATCAGGAAAACGACCAGCTCGTCTCGTTACCAAATAACATTAAAAAAAACGTGCCATTTGTTCCTCACTGCCCACCTATTTAATTTAAAAGGCCTCTATATAATATTAGTGTATATTATACCAAAGTGGTAAAACGGAATCCTTATATCACCAATCATAATAGCACCCCATTAAAACGTTATTTATCTTACTTCCCATCAATAATAAAACGGGTTTATCATCATGTCCTTCAGACGAGAAGATCCAGCACTGTACCAACAAGTACTTAAACTGTGGCGAAGGGATGCTGCGTGTGACGTCATTAATCTACTCTCTGACAGTTTTGGAAGGAGCACTCTATGGTGACAACTTGTATGGCCGCTAATGGGCAGACTGGTTAAGTGCTCTATCTGTCAGGATGAGTATGTGGTACTTAGAAAATAATATCGTTTTTTCCAGACAATTTTTTTGCGACCAAAATATTTCCCAGTTTGTTGAACAAGGTGAACCAATCGGTCTGAAGAGGGAAGCTTCCTGAGGTCTCTGCGGTCCCGTCTCAAGGATTTTGATTCAGAACATTTTTGCGTGATTTTGTTTAGCAAAATTACGCTATAAAACAAAATAGACTCAATGATATAAATTTTAATTTTAGATATTTAAAAACCTAGCTTTCTATTTCTTTCATTTTTTTATAATATTAGATAACGCGATGACTGGGATACTAGTTCCTGAAAGTACGCACATTGCAAGACCAATAACAATCGCTGTTCTATCCAAAACTTGCAAACACAAAGGCGTAAGCAGCTCTGCAGTGCGGTCCTTACCTGCCCAGTAATTTCATCAAATACGCTCATTATAAACCGGTACCCAGTAGCACGAGTAGGCGAATAACCGAAAATGGTAAATCATAAAAATTGGTTTAGAGAAGGTGGAACTTTTAAAGATTCCCACAAAAAGTATTATTATAAATAGTTAATCACCTTTTAAATCAGTCAAGTTTTTTTCGAGTATTATACACCTGCCCTAAGCTAAGCGCACGTAGGCTTTAGAAAGCGAAGGTCAGAACAACATTTGTATTGAAATTCTAGAAGCGCCCCTAGTATATAGGTACCTATGTATATAAAACTATGTTCATCTATGTAAGCAACTGGAGTTGTCATGCTCACGAAAAGGATTCTGCTCGCGGCGGCATCGTGTGGCGGGTCGCCCTCTTCCCTCGGAAATGGTTGAGGAGAGCGATGGCTGGCACATGGGTCATACTCGTGAACGGGTGCCGCTTGTGGTGTCTGGTCAACTCCAATTGTAATCCTTCTGTTGTCTTGTAATTTAGTTCTATTTTAATTTAGTTTAAGACCATAGTTCCCGTCTTGATGTTTTTTTTCTTTATATCGTTTATTTCTATTAATATATGACCTAATCTTATAAGAGTATGGACCACGTGTCCATAGAGTGTAATGTAACATTAATAAAAAAAAAATTCTAGAACCGATTATGGTACAGTTATAGTGAAGTTAAACCCCGATCCGTAGGTCGTTGGTTCAAATACCAGAATGAGCTTGAATTCTCGGTAAAGGAAACACCATGGTCTATGATGCAACCATAGCATGGTAGAGCCTTTTCTAGTGCTCGTCTAGCTAGCTAATATCTTCAAGATGAAAATCAGTAGTGCTTATCGGTATTTTCCGGCAGCTGAATTTGAGAGCCAATTCTATTCTAGGGCTCCTCATACAACCTGCATACTACACAAAAAACTGACGGATTCTAACAATGATTTATAAAAAAATGTAAGAAAAAGAATTCGCTGACAAAATCTTGCTGCAAATCTAATTTAAAATTCCACCTTCCCCCAAAACAAAGCTACGCCATTTTAGTTTTAATTTTGCTCTTGCGGTCGCGAGTTTCACGTTCTGCACAAGATTTTAATTTAACGTGCAACTGTCGTCAGTAAGAAATTAAAAATACTTAAATGTAGCTCTCTCAAGTACAGAAAAACTACGGACGAAAGAAATGGCGAAATAATGTTATTTACTTATATGAGAGAGCTTGGAAATGGGATGTTTAGTGAAAATGACACTTGAATGCCGCGTCGTTAAGATGGGAACGTTGTGGACTCTACTCAGGATATATTGTAGGGGGTTATCCTTATCAAATTAATGTTTAAAATTCGATAGTGTATAGACGTTAGTTTTTTTACCATTTATACAGGATAATAAATGGTACAATATAAACGGTATTAGTTTATATTGAAAATGAAATTAAAACACACGAGTAACAATAAAAAAAATTTAGACAACATTTAATATGGTACAAATATTTTAAACTAGCTGCTGCCCGCGATTTCACCCACGCTGAGATATTGGATTTCATTGTTTTTATTTTTTTGCGCGGAACCCTACATATTTTTTTAAAATAAAAGTAGCCTAAGTTATTCCTTGTAACATCAACTATCTGCCAGTGAAAGTCCCGTCAAAATAGGTCCAGCCGTTTCGGAGATTACCCGAACAAACAGACAGACAGACAAACATATTAAAAATGGTTGTTTTGTTATAGGTACCGTATATACTTTCATATGCATTTAGTAAAAAGCTGTTATTTTGATATTACAAACAGACACTTCAATTTTATTTATTTGTATAGATAGTCTTAAATACTCTTTTACGTTTGGTGACAGATGGTAAGCCCGCTAAAACATCCATGCTTTCAATATTCAATTATCTTTGACTTATACTTTACCCAACAAAGACTAGGCAGGAAAGCCATTCCGATTGCTAGAATATTTTATCTTTTATAGCTCATCAAGGTCTAATTAGAAACTGTGATATTACGGATAACATTTGTTGCAGCCGAGACTAAAGTATTTCATTAGCACAATCTTTATTTGTTCTGCAAGGTTCTTAAAGCGTTCTCATTCCCTTTGCTTACTATCTAGTGAATAAACATTGTATAATTCATATAATGATTGTTTTGTATAAACTACGTTTTCTATAAAGCAAGTTTTTGTTAGTGGTAGAACTAACTCTTCTGCGAGTGTCCGTCTGGGTTGTTACCACCGCTTTGCTCGTGAAGTCTGCCGCCAAGCAGTAGTGTGCAAGCATTACTGCGTTCCGGTTTGATGAGCAGAGCAGCCAGTGAAATTACTGGGCTTCTGAGACTTAATGCGTAATGTCTCAGGGTAACGAGCGCACTGCAGTGCCGCGCAGGCCTTTGTGTTTCAAAGTTCTGGGTGACACTGCAATTGTTATGGGCCAGCGTTATGCTTACCATCAGGAAAACGACCAGCTCGTCTCGTTACCAAATAACATAAAAAAAACGTACCTCTTGTTCCTCATTGCCCACCTATTTAACATCCCTAAATCCGACCCTACTTCTATTATGGAATACGCAGAATACCGTCGTCCCCAGTTAACACTGAAAAGGGGCTTTCTGTCAGTCAGCTTGACAGCAAGGAGTAAGGCTATTATGAAAACATTATTCAAAGCTTGAAACTTCATTATGAAAGAGTAGTTTGTGCTTTGATTTTATGTAGGAAATTTGTAGAATCCGTGTGTAATTTGTGTCCTATGTATTTTAAAGAAAAGCTGTATAGTGCTACCGATACTGTACTCCGATTTGAAGATCAAAGGCATATAGAATCCTTTTACTATGCTTATAGTTAGTTTTGTAGCGTAGAGGTTGCGGAGTAGATCAGAATTTAAGTAATGGCAAATACGATACGTCATATAATTTAATAACCATCTTCGAAAATATTTAAATACTAGCTTCTGCCTGCGGTTTTCCGACCGTATATGAATGACTTTTTAACGACTTAATACTTTTGAGGAGCCGGCTATGTGTACGCACCACAGATCATAGAAACAAGGAGATGTGGTAACGCGTACGTAGCGGCTGCGAACGCATCAGGCCCAAATCAAGCCAGATACATTTAATCGAATTCACTTTGCAGACGGCCTTGCGCTCCATTTTTTTGTCTGTGGACTATTAATAAGTTTATTTGTGTGGCTGTAAGTCTCTTAGTGTGCATAAAAAATGAGTAGGTGTGCCGTACTTACAGATTTCGCATTAAGCGGTTTAGCGGAATGGTGAAAAAATGTATAAAAAACGGAGACGTATTGAACGCGAACGGCCCACCCTTGGTACGCACCCACCCGCCCCATGGATCGCGGTTGAAAGGCTGCAAACTTCGATGACAAAGTTGGCCGGCTTTGTGCGAGTTACGGAGTTTACACAAGTTGTTCCGCGTTAAGATATTTGTCTCTAAGCTCGTAGACGCAGGTTCGCTGTCTTTGTTCCTTTAATCATTTTAAAAATGTGGGCGATGATGAATAATCTTTTCGAAGCAATAATGGCTTAGGACAGACGTCGACTGCAAATACTAATTTATTCATAAATTTCTTTCTATTTTATATACTATAGCGAGAGATTTACCGTGGTTATTATTAGCTGGTTAGCTCCCGATATTTCGACGCTGTTGCAAGCATCATGTTCACCCCTTTAATATAGAAAATGTAGCCATAAATGGCTTATCAAGAAGTCTTATGACATTACATAAAAAGTGGAATCACAAATTTGTCCTCAAATGAAAGCTCATCTCATTATAATGGGACTCGATGCCTCGGTGGATGAACCAGCGACCTCCCTCTCTCGAAAAAAATGTGGTACTTCTAGCTACTCGTAAAATAAAGCTATTCTTCTATTCTTGAATCGGTCTACGGCTACATGTGCAAAAGGTTTCAATGGAACTCAATACAAGGCTACCTTTCCCTAGACATTGTGATCCTATAATAAACTACCCTAGACCTAACATCAAAACCCTTTTATTCAACAATTTCATTCGTCCAACAGCTACTTTTTCCTACATCTCGTCTAGAAATTTCGTTCAAATCGTTTGTCCCTCCCATATCACTTCTTATACTAGCGTCCATTCAAGATAATAAATTCTTATACAGCACCGGAAACGCAGGAATCGTCACTACATTCCCTCCACGGACTTTGACAATGGACTGTCCGCAAATAAAGATCTCATATATTGCGCTTAGCAATTTAGTGGGAAGGAATTTGTCTCCATTATTTTTTTCCGGGTTAGAATTGGTTCATGTACGCCTGTTTCACACAGAAGCCCCATTTTTGTAAATAATTTTCCTTCTCCTTCTAAATAGGTAATATTAGATAACGAAGAGAGCAGTGCGTTTGCCAGATGGATAAGCATAATCTGGCATAATGCCATCCCATACCAATTGCAGTACCACTCGGAACTTTAAACACAAAGGACAGCACGGCACTGCAACGCGCGCATTGCATAATAATAATAGCCTCTAACGATCGCGTACTTTTTTAACATACTTTAATATACGTACTATTAAGTCCAGAAATGAGACACTCGGTTTGAATAATTGACACGTGTATTATCGCTCGTAGTTCAATGAGGACTGCTGTCTTTCACCGCGTCTTCCCCTTGCGTAGCGCTGGGACGACTACGGCGTAGCGCTGACTTCATGACGTCATAGCGTAGCACCCAGCACCATACCATGTTCTACCTCTATTCTTACAGTACGTATAGCTAATAAGGCTTTGTTACATTAACAACTGAGTTGAACACGGTTTGACACTCGAACTAATGAATCTCTTGATATGTTTGAAACGCCAAAGTAAATGTTTGATTTGTAGCTTTGAGTAGCCCATACTCATCAATACAAAACATGACAGGGATATTGCATGAAACACAAAATATATGATTATTGTCGTTATACAGGTTTAAGATCACATTAACATAATAAAAATTAAATTCACAAAAAATATATAATATCCACAAAGATACATCATCTAAAAGTTTCCCGAATTCAACGATTTTTCGTTGAAATTATGTCATAACATCTGCCGTGTCAGCTAATTAAAGTTTACAAAAGTAAAATTAAAATTTAAAAAAAAAAAACACTTTAACAAAAAAAAACTTTATCGAGAATTTCTTTGTTTGAGTTTTTTGCAGCGACCCTATCTGTTTTACCTATCTAAGAATCTTCGCCGATGAATCACAAATACTATACAGAAAACCGTATCTAGACCGGTCAAACCGTTTTGGAGATAAATGAGAATATTCGTGTGCACACACAAAACAACTCTCACCCTAAACGCGTACCTACACCCTCTCCGAAGCGCACTGAACGATACCCCTTCTAAATGACCTCCTTCAAAGAAGTCTACGAAAATGACAGAACACGAAATAAAATGTTCTTATTACATAAATACGAAACATATAGTAAATTCTAATTAATATAATATTATTAGCATTAGCATTAGCAAATTACAACTACAGACACCCAACGTAATCACAAAAATAGCACGCCTAAAGCGAAAAAGCCAACGTTTTTCCCTCTCCCTTTTCACGCAGTTTCGCCTTCAATCCGGCGAGATTAAAATCAAGGCTCTTCCAATCTCACGTAATTTCTTACACAATACCCTTCGAATACTTGGCTCCTTGGCTAGATCTTGTGTAAGCAAGAATCTAGATACAACTTTTTAAACGACTGCCCAAATGTAGTATTTTGAGGTACGATCTGTTAGACAGTGTTTCAAATACTATTTATTTATTGCTTTATTGCACTAAGAAAAGTACAAAAGGAGTACTTACTGCTAAAGCATTTTCTACCAGTCATCCGCTCTTTGTACAAGAGAGTGGGATGTAGGCGCGCATCAAAATAAATTAATTAAAAGGTAAATTACTTTAATACTACAATGGGTTTGGGCTTTCGGTTAAGAAAAATAACGTACTGCAACCATAGCATGTTATGTTAGTATGGCATTTTCTAGTGCATGCCTGGCTAGCCACCACCCTCTAGTAGAAAGAGATGTCATATTAACGTATCTACAAACACATATAAATAAATAACATTGAAGTGTCTGTTTGTAATATAAAAATAACAGATTTTTACTAAATGCTTATGAATGTATATACGGTACCTATAAAAAAACAACCATTTTTAAAATTTTTGTCTGTCTGTCTGTCTGTTTGTTCCGGGTAATCTCCGAAACGGCTGGACCGATTTTGACGGGACTTTCACTGACAGATAGCTGATGTTACAAGGAGTAACTTAGGCTACTTTAATTTTAGGAAAAGAATTAGGGTTCCGCGCAAAAAAATAAAAACCATGAAATCCAAAATCTCCACGCGGGTGAAACCGCGGGGCAGGAGCTAGCCTTTCTATATTATTGTTGTAAATTGTAAAACATAACGTTACCAATGCCAAGTTGTCGACATGATGAGTAAAGATGTCAAGGCTTTCTCTAAAATATGAGCATTCCTGGCAGTAAACCACATTTCAATACACATAAACAAAATGCGTACATTATTTGGGAAGAAAACGTATATTCCCTGTTCGAAGTCTTCGAGGTCCTTTTGTGTGGAGGGATCGGCTTCCCTACTCAGTCAATATCTGACGTGATCGAGTTTTGGTTTTATTAAATTTGTATTATGTACATTAGCGGCAATATACGAGACGCTAATATACAAATCTTTTGCGTGGGTTATTTTGAAATTTATTGGGAAAGAGTAATAAAATGTAGGTAAGTAATGATGAAAAACATGCGGGCATCATCATTAATGTTATTGTTTTCTTTCAGAGAGAGGGAGGGAGTATGGATTATAGTCCAGCACGCGGGCCCATTGCTGCTTGGTGGTTGTCACATGTCCTCGACTTTTGAAGTTCTTAACATGCGGGTGTCCTCACGATGTCTTCCTTCACAGTTTTTTAGAGCGAGTTTGAATCTCAATAAAGTATGATAAATCCAAACTTGGTATAAGTTGCATTGGAGCGGAGATTCGAACCATGGTGCGTCGGATTGAAAGTCGCACAAGTTCACACTCGGCCACGCTCGCTCTAAGATGTGGGCGAATGTTCTAAACACCTATAAAATGATAACTAGCTCTCAATAGCGGCTGTCGGGTACCCTGAACAAAGATATAGCTGCTTGGTAACAAATCATGAGTGAGATAATACCCTATCCCCATGCAATAGTGCGTAGTGGGTAATAACCCCACATGACCCGGCTACTCCCCATGGAAAGAAAGAAAGCATTTACTTCTTATCACATCTACATGTAACAGCTTAGTTAGAAGGACATTTTATTCATTAGGACATAATTTCAAACATGTACAATACGAAAAAAAAACCACAAAAAAGTGCTTTAAAAAAGCTGCGAACCGACTTCAGTGATAAACTACTGAACCGATTTTGGTGAAATTTCTATGGGACCAATCCGAAAGTATATAGTTTCAAATAAAGAATTTTCCAAATCGGTTTATAAATGACAGAGATATGAGGTAACAAACATAAAAACAACCTACCGGATTGATAACCTACTCCTTTTTTGGAAGTCGGTTAAAAAAAAGTGAAAGAAACACAATATTTGGTAGATATATATGAGAATCGCTGCCATTTGCAAAGATGCAGTAAACGCTTAGCATGTGCTATGAACAAATGGCAGCTGGATATCTCAAGATTTCCCCCTTGACAAAAAAAATATCATAATGTCGCTCTTATTTCGACCGTCTAAAGCTCTCTTATAAGCTCCCAACAAGGCTTCATCACGTAGTATTGACCTTATTTGGTGCAGCTCCTCCATCGCATTCTGTCCTTCGTTATGGGTAAGTATTAACTAAACCTGCAATGTTTATTATTATATAATAATTATTTATTATTATTATTATTCACTGTATTTATTTACAATCTTAAGTCTAAGTTTTTTACAATATTTCTATAAAAAAACAAAATATTACAAAAAACCTAAACCTAGAGTGCCGCCGGCAGCGGGGCAGGGCCCAAGCTACCGGTGGTTAGGGCTGCAGAGTGAGGAACCTCCTGACAATACGTGCCGTGTCAAGGAGCACTGCCTTCTGCATCCGACCCTTGATCCAACCGTCTAGCGAGAGCCTCTTGAGATGTTGGTCGAGGCTCTTCGCTACAAGGCCGTTCGCCGAAACAACTATCGGTACAATGATCGTTGAATCAACATTCCACATGGCGGTTACCTCGTGAGCCAAGTCAAGGTACTTGCTGAGCTTGTCCTTCTCGGCTTTCACGAGGTTCTCGTCATGGGGAACGGTGATGTCAACGAGCACTGCCCGGCGTTGGGACCGATCTACCAGTACGATATCAGGCTTATTGGCAACAATAGTCCTGTCCGTAATGATAGAGCGGTCCCAATAGAGCAATGCACGACCATTTTCGAGAACTGGCGCCGGTGCGTACTTATAGTACGGCACCTCAGACTCGACAAGGCCGTATTGAAGGGCAATTTGCTGATGGATGATCCTGGCTACAAGGTTATGTCTGTGTAAATACTCGCCGTTAGCAAGATGAGAACAACCGGAAATAATATGACGGAAAGACTCTCCCGGACGGCGGCATGCCCGACAGATGTCGACCGTACCGTCTTTCATAATATATTTCCGGTAGTTATTCGTCTTGATAACTTCATCCATAATTGCACAGACAAAACCCTCGGTCTCCCCAAAGAGGTCACCGAAACGTAACCAGTTCACCGACGCGTGCAGGTCCACATCGGACCCTGTTAAGGCCCGATAGAACCGCCCGTGCAGCTCCTTGCCCTTCCATACGTCCTTGCGGTCCTCAGTGGTCATCACCACTGGTTTGCGCCAATTCTCGATTTATTATTATTATTATTATTCACGTTATCGAATAAGTAAAGCAACTGTACGCACAACATGCGAAAAGCCTATTTGCCCCAAACGCCTCCGTTTTATAGTCTCGCGTTATCGTGCTTGGAAAGTTCTCACGAAACAAACTGAAAGGTAGAATTTGTTAATAAATATCTAATAAATGATTTTATTTTTTACTATTTGGTTACGTGACGAGCGCTTGGTAACGTGCGTAACTAAATTATAAATTGCTCTTCAAATCGAAAAACTGTAAGGCTTGCACATTATTTCTTAGCGGCAGACACACAAAAAAGCGGTGCTGATGGCCCACCCAGAAGGTCACTTGCAGAAGAGTTAGCCCTAGTTACTCAGGGTAAACACTGCAGTGCCAGAACAGGGGGGCAGTGGAGAACTTTAAAACACCTGAGTCCTTTATGTTTCAAAGTTCTGGGTGGCACTGCTATACTGTTATACGCTGGCAATGCTGCGTTATACTTAACGTCAGGCAAAAAACGACCCAATCGTCTCGCTTATACCCAATAGTATAAAAAACACGCCAGTGTGACCATTATAAAGTGTTTTATTATGCTGATGAATAGGGAATGTACTATTTTAGTCGTTCATTTTTCCTATAAATACTATTCTACGCTACGTTCCCAAGCTTCATAATTATACCTTACACTCCTTATAGTATACCTTACCATCTGGAAATGGCAAAACGTTTCGAATAAAACATAATAATAAGGGAAATCTACCAATCAGACTGGCACCTGCCATGGCAACTTTTTTACTATAAATCGTCGGAAGTTGAGAAATTTCCATCACAAAATATACCAGAACCAAAACTCCAAATACAAACCCAAAATAGCCGCGCTCACACAAATACCCTTCACACACAATATTGAAAACATTGAATCAATAACATATAAATAATACTATTTTGCTAGCTAAACGAAACCTTAGTGAAATTACTGAGCTAATCTAACGATTTGTCTTACCAGAACACAATTTAAACACACTGTACATAGGTGTTAAACAGAGTCTATCTCTTTGTCTTTTGCCTTTCCATAACTCAATTCTGTTGTGACATTTCTAATAATTTTAAACGTTTATCTTTTAGACAGAGTCTAGACCTTGATTTAAGAACTGTCTAGCTAAACAGGTGTCTAAAAGTTATTTTTTGTTGTAACAACAGAGTACAGACCACAGACGCAACGGAAGTCAATTACGCATCTGTGGCATTACTATCGTCCGCGTGAGATATTGTATTTCTCTGTAATGGAGGGTAGATAAACCTTTTTCCATCCAGAGATAGACCGGTGAAACAGTACTCGCGGCAAATGTATTGTCTCCAGCAGGCTAGAAAGCTGAGATCCTTACGAGAATATTAGTTTACATCCATTATTTGTAAAATGAAGTACACTTCTACACATGTGTAGACGTGGCTGGTAATAAGAAGCGCTTTGAAGCGGTGATACGAGTAGCTGAATTCTGCCGCTGATTTGTAGTTGGTTAGTTCAAATCTTACGAGGTTTAATTTTCAGTGCAGGAAAACATTGTTTTACAACCATAGTGTGATATTTGGGTATATACTAATGCTTGCGTGGCTACCTACCGCCATCTAGTGGAAATCTGTCATCCAGCACACACCTCCAGTTGAGAGTCCGTTCAGCCTATCTCAATCTAGGTTTTACGTTACTAACTTCGAAAACATTGCTAAGCTTAACGCCGGCCCATAAAAACTACAGTGCCACTCAGAATTTAAAAAAAAAATTCTGCGAGGCACTGCGGCAGTGTGCTCGTTACCCTGAGACATTAGGTATTAAGTCTCATAAGCTCAGTAATTTCACTGGCTACTTTGCTCACCAAACCGGAACAAAGTAATACTTGAACTGCTTGGCGGCAGACTTCACGAGCAAAGCGGTGGTACCAACCAAGACGGATCTCGCTGAAGCCTAACCTAGTAAAATACAAAAACCATTTACGTAACAGTTAACCATTTACATGCTACTACTTCACTACGACAAACCATTCCAAACTCCACGAGAAACTTTATTTATTAGTTATTTTCAGGGCACGTTCAATTTAAACTACCTATAAGTAATTATTGTAATGGTCGTAATTATTATGATTGTTGTGACCTTTGGTTACAAATAATGGTAATGTGGACTTTTCAGCGTGAACTTTAACGTGTTTTGAAATAGAAAAACGTTATTAGACCTTGGTTTTATTAATTAGCGTACACCCTATGGCCTTGATTTGGCTCTAAGCTTCATCTCTGCCGGATTCGACACTTTCTCCATTTCGTCGCTTTTCCTTATAGGTGCCGATTTAATTCCTCACAATTTAACTCATTTAGTATTAGTTAATTTACTATGTATTTCAACGAGGCAATGCCGCTAGCATGCATGGGTAGGTACGCTTCAGACTGATAGTTGGCTACTGGTATCATTTGGATAATCTATAGGCCAGCAGGGCTATTTTAACTCACTCGGAATGATATCCGTGTCGGAAGCGATTGTCTTGATCGTCCATATTTCGGAAACGCATCCTGACAGGGAAATATAGTCGGGATTATATTCGTCTTTATGCAGCTGAGTTGTCGAGTTCGAATTATAAACGATCAAGACAGTCGCTTCCGAAACGGATATTATTCCGAGTGAATTATGATTACCCTGCTGGACAGGTGAATGGAATATTAGATTTGTCAAATTAAATGCACTTAGGTACCTATTTGTAACTAGTGCTAACATTTCTGTTGTTAGTTTGAAAGTGATTGACCGTACAGATTAACATTTAAAGTTAGACATTGCACATTTAACTGATGTTATAAAAGCTAAAACCACATTGGTTATGGTTTTCTGAATAACACTAGATTTTAAATATGAAAAAATCAAAATTTTCAATTTATACAAATAGCAACATCAAAGTACTGCTGCATCTTTTAATTTCCGCTTTGAATATTTGATTACGGCAACACAGAACCGTCTGGAAATTTAATGCTCATCCCGTTTTAGTAAACTTGCATTTAATCCTACTGTTATAAGACCGTCCGAAAAGTACGCCGACGCGGTCTGTCGAAGGGGTCTGTTTCATAAAAAATATTAGAAATTATATTAATAAAAAAGAAAAAAAACCTCATAATATTAGACTAATATTTTTTATGAAACAGACAAAAAAATAACATAAAAATATTGGTAAATTTTTGCCTTTTCTCTGTTTTTGTTTTTACACGACTGCACAAAAAAGGCGTGTAATGTTTTTATAGTTTATGTATGTGTTTATGTTTGTGAGTTTCTTTATTCCACCATAATTTTTAAATGCCTGAACAGATTTGGATGTATGGGGTATCGTTATCACCCCGAGTGACACTGGCTAGGGCAGTCATGTTTTTAATGTAATTTTTGTTACATCGACTATTTATGTAATTTTCTTTCATAATAATGTTTAATTAAATGTAAAAGACAAAAATTAAGTCTGGCGCCACGGCTTCTTACGGCTCAGTGGCTTAAGCGGCGCAAAATACTAACCTCAATAATTACGATGAAATGCAGTGTAATTCAACCGTTTAGTGTTGAAGACTTGAAGCATTGGACCCCTAGGGGACGGGTGCTCATAATATTTTTGTATCAGAAGACTTGATTGATGTGACGTATTACCAAAATGCTTCAGATTTAATGTCCTTACGTACGTGATGTCATGATGGGTTCCGACTGAAAATCAGTGACTAGGGTCGTTGACCTTAGCTGCGTGCTGATTCCTGACATCGCAACATTGCATTTTTAATTGCTAATTAGTTTTCTATTTTGTGTTTTTGTAGTCCAGAATTAAAATGTTTTTTTCTTTCTTTCTATGTTGATCTGTATTTTTTTATTGGCAGGCTTGCTGGCGCTCCTTCAAGAAAACGACCTGCTCATCTAACCAATCGTATAAAACACAAAAAGGTTCACAGCCATAATGGTTTTGCAAATCTTGAGCTAAAACCAAGGAAAAATGCATTCAAAAGTGACGTCGGCTGTACTTCCGTACAGAGAAATTATATCCACTCGAATTTATAATATCTCTCTAGAATTTTGGCGTATTACGAGTTTTCCGTAACAGCGCCTGAATTAAAATGTACACGGAACTAATTTAGGGGCCCGTATGGGGAAAATTTACAAATCATAATAAGATCTGTCGTCATGTGAATGCTGGGCTTTGAAGAAGGCGGCTGAAAGAAGATTGCATGCAGTGGAGATAAGAATTCATGTTGAGATGGGCGTGTGGAGTGAAGATAATGGATTCAAATAAGGAACGAGTATATTAGAGGAAGTCTGAAAGTAGCAACAGTGACTGAGGGAATCGTTGACTTATGGTTTGGGCATGTTATATGAGGAAGTATGAAATGCTTATTATTAAAAAAGTGATGAATATGAAAGTTAAAGATGGAAGGGTAAATAAGAATCTTATAATTATAAAATAAATACTGTTAAAGTTATTAAAGAAAATAGATGCACATTGAACTCTCTTCCCTCTAAAACTAGACCCTTGCCTAAACTTTAGAAAAAAAAAACACTGAAAATAAGTTCCTTTCTTCAAAATTACAGAAAAACCTATAACAAGTCTATATGGTGGATCTGATTTAAAAAAACCATGGTAGATGTATAACATATTCGTCTCACGGTACCCTCTCCACGCGAGTTCAACTCGCATTGGTCCGGTTTATTTCGTGTTATTGTAGATAGGTAAGACATATGTACGGAAACCTTGGACCGCGAGATATTAGATCGCACTTGACGGATTCATATACCGGAGACTCGAAGAGCAACTGCATCACATCTGCTTTGTATTCAGTTAATGTTAAAGTGTACTGTTGGAATCCGCTTTACGGTTCATGATGAAAAGTTGTGGTTGACACTCAGCTAAAAACCAAAATACTTACCTCCAGTATTTTGTTTTAATTAAATATTTTGATTAAATATTTTGTATTTGAAGAGATAGTTTTTTAATATTGAGTTAGAATTATGAAGTGACTAGCTTCTGCCCGCGCTTTTCACCCGCGTTCCCACAGGAACCGTGCATTTTTCCGGAATAAAAAGTAGCCTATGTTACTCTCCGGTGCATAAACGTTCTGAGGTCTTGAATGTTCGCGTTGTGTATGTGTGATCACGCCACCTTAGACAGAGATACAGAGAATCCCACTTCAGGGATATGAGTGTGTAACTGAAAAAAATAATTTAAAGTGAACAAAGTAAAAGCTTTTACGTGTTATCTTTCAATAAATGATCGATACGCTCGTTTAGCATTTGACAGGCTTTTAGTAGTAACGTGCAAATATTTATTGGACTCGACTTGAGGTCGAGTGAGATAAATTGGGCAGCTCTGCTTCAATGGCTTAGAGAGTGATGTGACTAAGTGGAGATAGTTTATGATTTACTTAGATGATTAGTTTATGGTTGTGGTTTTCGCTTAAGCTAAACACCGTGATGCATGGTGTTAGGGAGGTTTTAATTGTCGCCTGACTAGCGGCTAGCGTAAAGTCATTTTATATGTTCCGTCAATTGCACATGATAGTCAGTCTTATTTATAGAATGGGATAATGAATGGAAGAGTAGTTGAATGGTCCCATTTCTAGATTCAGTATGTTGCACCTTCAACAGCATTGCCTTTGAAATTAGAGGGTGAGGCGAGAACGTGGACAAACGAATTTATAATTTATCGAAGTTAAACACTTAAAACATTGTAATGAGAGATCAGTTCAACAGCATTATTAGTTATGTAGAATTTAATTTAGTTTTGGCTATTTATTTCTCCAAATAATACTTAAGTTTTTTAAAAGTTCTTAAGATTTATTGATCTGCACCTCAAAAGCTTAGCGGGGGAAAATGAACCCAAACACGACATGCAAGCCATAAGATAAGGAACTCTTAATTTCAGTAGCATAACATCTTGATGATTAGCAACTGAAATCGTCACATGCAGACCAATCAAATGAGCTCAAACTCGATTGATCTACGACGATACTGAAGACTGCTTTCCGGCTTCATCGTTGACTTCAGACGTTGCTTATCAACTTAATTCTATTTATTTATTTATTCATATTAGGAAGACTATCGACTATTAACATATTGAAGTAGACACATAGTAAAAATCAAAAGTCATTTACAAGTCTCCACTGCTAGAAACAAACTAGATAACTTAAAGTGGTACATTAAATCTTAAGTAACTATGAATAATATCATCTACAAAAACTGATCTTCACTCAGAGTAAATTCTCTAAAGAAATTATGGCTGAGTTGCCTTCTAAGAACTGGTAAGCTAGTATGAAACAGATCGAGATCCTTGTTCATATTATATAACATCGGTCAAGCAATGAGCTAATGAGTATAGTGCTGTAAAGCAAGATGATGGGCCCATTTGAGGCAAACAGATTCCAGAGGTCAAACTCAGAGAAGTAAACATGACCGTTCTAATGAATCCAAAGTAGAGCCTAAAACCTATACCTAGATAGCTCAAATTCTACATTGACAGTAATTGTATTCATATAAAAACCATAGAGAAGTATTTCCTTATTCGTTCCCGAGAATTCGTAATACCCTACAAATTCTTAATCGCGTAACATGACATACCATTTGTCAACCGTAAAAACCCTTACAAAAACTGAACAACCCTTTCCTTTACAGGCTGAATTTTCATTATAGAAGGTCTTTTCGTCCTGTTCCTTGCTAAAAAATGTATAGAAGTGTCGTGAACCTTTGCTGAGATAAGACCGTAGTGGCAATCTGGCACTTTTTCGTATCTTGAATGTATAATCGTAGAGCATCAGGCTCACTGGTGTCCAAGAAAGATACTTTACCGAAACGAAAAGGTTACAAAAAGGTTAGAATATTTTTAGCCTCGGTTTAAAAAAAGCTATGTTATTTGAATGTTTGTGAGAAATTATAAGTAAAATTTTCGCTACACTAATGCCATAATAACAGTGCCCCAAGATATTAAAAAAAATATGTTAAATCTAAAAAGAAAAGAAACAGTCGCAAAATAAAAAGCGACAGTTAATTCAAGAAATTATAAAAAAAAAAACAAGCAAGTCAATAGAGGGGGAAAAACCTACAATTTGTATGAATGAACTAGCTGCTGCCCCGCGGTTTCACCCGCGTGGAGATTTTGGATTACATGGTTTTTATTTTTTTGCGCGGAACCCTAATTATTTTTCTAAAATTAAAGTAGCCTTAGATGTTACTCCTTGTAACATCAGCTCTGCCAGTGAAAGTCCCGTCAAAATAGGACCAGCCGTTTCGGAGATTACCCGGAACAAACAGACAGACAGACAAAAATTTAAAAAATGGTTGTTTTGTTATAGGTACCGTATATACTTTCATATGCATTTAGTAAAAAGCTGTTATTTTGATATTACAAACAGACACTTCAATTTTATTTATCTGTATAATGATTATCTGACAAAGTCAGAAAGGGAACAAGGAGCGAATAGACCGATTCAACTCCCGAAGCGCATAATAATATAGTTGCAGGTTCGTTCCTTGCAACGTCACGACTTTGTGCATGGAAACTAAATAACTATTGAAATTAAAATAGAAACCTGTGTAATATATTTGATAGTGACAAATCATTATATCAACTGAGCAACCATTAGAATATAATAGGTAATTATATTTTGAATTTACAAAATTATGTTCAGGAAGAAGCAAATAAAAGTAAATATTAACAGCTTGTATTTCCATTATTAAATCTCTGTAATTAATTCAACAAAATCCGAGCATTAAATTAATTTTGATATAAAACAGGAACAGTTTAAAATACAACGTAATTTACAAGGAATTTTCATGTACAAAATTGTTTTAGTAAGACGGCCGAGCCCAGGCATAGACACAAGGGTTATTTTTGTTTAAAAGGGCTCAACCTAAGGCTATTCTGATTCCTTTGATGTTAATTATTAGAAAGGGTTTTTAGGCTAAGATAATTTTGCATGTCTTTAAAAATAAATTGCCAATTGGGACATATTGCTGACAATTATTTTAGAAGTGTCGTGTTTTATCTTGAATCTTATTTAGGTAATTGTAATAAAAGCTTTTAGGTCAGATAGGATTAAAACGGCTTCAATATCCAACAATAGTAATATTTATTACACACACACACACTTATTTATTACACACACACTTATTTGTTACACTTCTTGCTTCGACCAACTCTCAATCAAGACTGCCCGCCGTTCGGAAAATGCTTCCCCCAATCACCCCACCGCAATAACATTCCTTCCGATCAGGCGACACTTCCGGCTCGGCCGTCGTGTCTGACCGAGTTCCGCAAATTTAGTCAATACAACATTTAATTATCGAAAAATCAATTGATCTTCTATAAAAAATAAAAGTACTAACAATACATTTGAGACGTAATAAAAATAGTATATTAAGTTTAATGATTTAAATAAATGCACATTATAGAGGCCACATATATCAAACCTAACAGCTCGGCCATCCTATCCTTAGCGAGTCCCTTCGCTTTTGTTTTTGTTTAATACATCATCTGACCCCATTTTAATATAACAAAGTAAACAATATACAACCAATCAGGCTTAATTGCTAATTAGTATTAATAATAAATTAAATAAAGCACACTTAATAAGAAATAAGTTACATGCTACTTTATATAAATCGTAATAAGCTGGATAACTAGTTATTCTGTACATAAACTGAAATTATCATTATTCTGACCACGTTTTTTGACAATAACTGATAATAACAAGCATATAAATAACTCTTTACAAGGGCAAATAAACTTCATCAGAATGTTATACTTCATTTAGAGTTAAACTTATATACATTTCTCTATTATTTAGCATTAATCGACATTAAAATAATAGAAAAAATGCAATAAACCAAATTCTAGTAATTTAGCTATGTACACTCTTCAACTACCCCAAACCAGATCCTAAGACTAGGTATAACTAAAATGAGTGACTATTATTGACCATTTACTAATTGGTTTGAAACAAAATAAATTTGAGTAAAGACACAACTATACATTAATTTTAATCTTCTTCAGTATCATTTTCGGGATTATCAGATTCAAAATTTCTAGTGAAATTCATCCATGGTTGAATTTTATCTATAGCTACGACAGCTTTGTATTTTCGACCATGTTTTCGTGTCAAAGGTGTGTCAGTCATTGTCGAGCATTTTTATTATGCGATAAGGGCCTTGGTATTTTACAACAAGTTTTTGAGATTTACCATCATGCGGTACTTGCCTTTTTTACAAGTACTAGGTCGCCCTCCTTGTATTTTGTCGCCATTTTTCTATGTCTATTGAAATTAGCAGCATCTCTTTCCTGTTGTTCGTTCATTTTCTCACCAGTTTCTTGCCTAAGCTCGTTTAACTCTTCAGCCGAAATTCTATTCAATGTATCGTTAATGACTTCACTCAACTTACCTTCCGTTCTACTGATAAAACTGTCGTAGTAGATTTTGTGTTTTTGACCGCGTTTATGCTTAATATTTGGTAAATCCGTCTATGATTACCAGCAAGTAACAATTACCTTTCTTACTTTTGACGAACGGTCCCAGGTCATCAATGTTCATCATTAGGATTTGCCATTTTACATCTTGAGGCACAACCCATTTTATCTCTTCCCCTACAATACGATAAACTTTATCATTTATGAGTTTATAATTTTTGTGTATATCCATGGCTTCCTTAACAGATGGATCTGAAAGAACTTGTTTGATCTTTCTCACCTCTTCGTCAGCAGACTGCACTGTCGATAACCAGTCTTGTTCGGATTCCTGTATAGGTAAGACGTCCAAAATGTGCTGTTCACTTACGTCATTGCCCACAGGATTCCTGCTGAGTGCGTCGGCGTGTGACATTCGAGCAGCTGGTCGGTATTCTATTGTGCAGTCATATTCCCATAACTGAACCCACCATCGCGATATACGGGGTATCAAGTCCCTCTTGATCAACGTTGACCTAAGTGCGTTGCAGTCTGTTACAATCTTGAAGGGTATACCTACTAGATAGACTCTAACTCGGTTTAATGAGGCGATCACCGCCAGGGTCTCAAATTCATAAGAATGCAGCTTACGTTCGTCAATTGTAGTCTTACGACTGAAGTAAGAGACCTGCTGTAGTACCCCATTTGAATTCCGTTAAAGTAGTATACCCGTTAAACCTTTCTTGCAAGCATCTGTATGTAGTTCTATGTTCATCTCGGTAACCGCTGTGAACCCCAAGTCATGCAGCCCAGTGGAAAAACACTCACCATACCTTGCCAGTATATCTTGAAGTTCTTGTCGTTGGTTTGTGTCTAATTTTGGATTACTATTTACGGAATCATCCATTGCGCTGTCGTCGAAGGTAACACTGAATAAATTTTTAATATTACCTGCTAGGACTTGGTTTTGTTCCAAAGAACGTGTCAAAAGAGTGCCTTTAGTGATACTCATGGGTTTCTGAGCAACATTGTAAATCAGGATCGCCCCGTGACCGTTCTTGATCTCGTATTGGCCAGGAATTAAATAATATTCCTTACCTTCTGGTCCGCGTAGCGTGCCTTTTACGTGCACTTCATTGTGCAATGGATGAGACTCAGTGGAGACTTGCACTGCTCGCATTGTTTTAGAGGGAATTTCGAAGTCCTAAGTAGCCAGCCAGCTAATTTTATTTGGAGGCATTCTCTGAAATTTGATCGCATCAGGTGTTTTAATTATTAGAATGTCAGGTTTTTCTGTGAAAGAATGCCCCAAAAGAACAGGATGCATCAGGACATAATCATCAGCAATATATAAGTCGATTGTCTCTAATATACCCTGAACTTCTACTTTAGCAACCACTACTCCTATAGGACTCACCAGGTTAGCCCCAATGCCTCTTAGTACCGGTAAATTTGCTCGCGAAGTTATTGTAAGGCCTAGGGACTTGGCATCACTTACCCTTATCAGGGAATATTGGCTCCCAAGGTCGACCTGACAGGAAATCTTAGACCCATTCGCTTCAATGTCCATAACATACTTGTTTATCCCAGCGTCTTCGGCCATTACTTCAGATACCTTTTGTTACTTTGGGTTACTTGCTGTTGAATTTTTACCAGCTTCCGCGGCAGATTTTTCAGTATTTTTGTAACAGTTCGATGTAAGGTGACCGAATCTGTCACATACCGTGCACTTGGACAGGGGTTTTTCACACCTAGATCTGCGATGACCTATCTCGTTGCAATTGTGACATTTCACCGAAGATGTTGGTTTGTCACATCGGTAACTAGGGTGACCAACTTTGTTGCAGTTGTAACACCTAATTGAGGAATTGACTACATTACCTGATTTAGAAGAATCGGGTCGATTTTAATTGGTCGCGAACCTTCCTCTCCGAAAGACTTCCTGGTTGTCCCGAACCTCTGATCCCAGGCGAAGTGTTGACAGCGCGTTTCATCTTCTTTGTTTCACCAGTATTTTCTCTTGATCTTGAATATCTGCTTCCCTCGGATTGTGGAAAAGGCGAATCTTCTCCAGTGTCAGAAGAAGCAGAACGTCGTTGCTCGCGCACCTTTGATCGCGATGTGATTCTTCGTTTACTCACACGATGCCTCCTATGCACACCACCTTGTGCAGACTCTTGCCTCAAGTACTGTACACCCTCACTTCCATCAGACATGTCCATTTCTTGACCCACTGCCCTGGGTCCTCTACCAAAATTCAACTTCAACCCACCACCTTGGGTTTCCTTCCTTAACTTCCACCCGCCACCTCGGGTTTCTTTTCTTTCAGGCCCTCCACCTAGGGCTTCTTTCATCTCAGGCCCTCCACCTAGGGCTTCTTTCATCTCAGGCCCTCCACCTAGGGCTTCTTTCATCTCAGGCCCTCCACCTAGGGCTTCTTTCATCTCAGGCCCTCCACCTAGGGCTTCTTTCATCTCAGACCCTCCACCTAGGGCTTCTTTCATTTCAGACCCTCCACCTAGGGCTTCTTTCATTTCAGACCCTCCACCTAGGGCTTCTTTCATTTCAGACCCTCCACCTAGGGCTTCTTTCATTTCAGACCCTCCACCTAGGGCTTCTTTTCTTTCAGGCCCTCCACCTAGGGCTTCTTTTCTTTCATGCCCTCCACCTAGGGCATGTTGTTCGTCTTCTTCCATTGTTGGCTCTCCTGAAACTTTCAGATACAAGTTTAGTATATCTATTATCGCATCATCTATGTACAAGTTACTTTGTCCAATGTCACTTCAGTTTCTACTGCACCCAAAATAAAATGCGGTTATTTTAAAAGGGATTACAAATTGTGTCTCTATATAATGAGTTTCAGCTAAAATATTACTAGTATTACCGGTCCCATAAACAAAGTAGAGATTAGAAACTATATCCTAATAGATTGCAATATAGTCAAGAGGAATCATTTCCTATTCCATAGGTAGCTTTTTGGTTTACGTTAAGTTAAATCTTGTCAGTATGGATAACAGAATTCGACTTTTTAGGCTATGACCTAGATTCACTCTCTCTAAGAAAACACATAAAAGTTCCGTGTTTGGTGCTTGTAAAAAAAATAATATAATAGTAACTATGTCTGTTAAAACGTGTATACACACCCTTATAATAAAACATTAACCGTTTCCACTAAACTTTATCCTGCTTCAGAAAATATCCAAAATAATAAAATTTTCACACATTGCTAAATTCTATTTACTAGAGAGGTAAAACCAAACCACGGATACATCTTGAAGAGAAAAAAGACAAACAAAACTAGATATATAATCTTACCGTTAAACCTCATTCGCAAGACACGATAATGATATTCGTCATTTCCAATACAACCAAAAAGATAACGCTTTATTTTGATTTATTTTTAACCAAGTGATATGTTTTACCCTTTATTACAATAGAATAAACGAATAAAAAAAAACTATACTTAGAATAAAAATCGTTACTTACGTTTTTTCTTTGCAGTTGTGGGCGTGACAAGAAAATGTAAAATTTTCTCGATGATCCCACTTCTGACCTAAAAGCTTTTAGGTCAGATAGGATTAAAACGGCTTCAATATCCAACAATAGTAATATTTATTACACACACACACACTTATTTATTACACACACACTTATTTGTTACACTTCTTGCTTCGACCAACTCTCAATCAAGACTGCCCGCCGTTCGGAAAATGCTTCCCCCAATCACCCCACCGCAATAACATTCCTTCCGATCAGGCGACACTTCCGGCTCGGCCGTCGTGTCTGACCGAGTTCCGCAAATTTAGTCAATACAACATTTAATTATCGAAAAATCAATTGATCTTCTATAAAAAATAAAAGTACTAACAATACATTTGAGACGTAATAAAAATAGTATATTAAGTTTAATGATTTAAATAAATGCACATTTTAGAGGCCACATATATCAAACCTAACAGTAAGGAGTTGTAAAAGCTCGTTTTGTTTCACGACGACATGACTACAGCACTCTATAATTAATCAATTATCCTATTTTACTCTTAACATGTTCCTACTCGCTCTAAAACGGTAAAGGAAAACATCGTGATGAAACCGGCATGTTTTCAGGACCACAAAATTCGAGGACATGTGACATCCACCAAGCCGCACTGGGCCCGCGTGGTGGATTATGGCCCATACCTCTCTCTGAGAGTAGGCCGGTATCCCAGCAGTGAGAGTAAGAGGCTGATAATGATAAATTTTGATGTGCCACATTCGAATATGTCATTGTACACTAACAATGAAAAGGTAAAAAAAACCAGTAATAATATTAACAGGTAACTATATGTAGGTCAGTCCATAAAGGTGTCGCATTAAAAGTATTTTTTCTTTATTGCCTGTTTAACAAAATACATGAATAACAGAGATGTTGTTTCGATAAAATTCTCCAAGTACTGTTTGATTACTTTCATTCCACAATCACAAAAAGCCCGACACACACTGCAAAATGAATGCAGCTTTTCTCATTCCCCGACTGTTGAGTTGCGTGATCACAACAAAGATTTATGCCGCTCACTGCGCTGAAACAATATGTTATGTGCCATTACATGATAAATAAAATGTGAATTTTCCGCATCGCTAGGCGTTAACTTTACAAAATTGCCGCGCTCCCTGAAATTTTAGGCTGCAATTTATGGCCAAGCTAAATTTACACCTTGAAAACCATTTTATTTATAAACCTTTACACACATCTACAATTATACCTACGAATAAATCATAGCTAAGACTAAATTAGGAGAATTTATGAGGTGAGTAAGGATGGCCAGCTTTGAAACTATGCTATTTGTAGCAAATTATCGTTTGTATGTCTACATACAACTGCGAAATTTTGTGGCTTACTTTCTTTCCAAACTAGGTAATAGGACTAACTCGCGAGTGTCCATCTGGGTTGCTAACACCTATTGCTCGTGAAGTCTGCCGCCAAGCAGTAATTTGCAAGCATTACTGTGTTCCGGATTGATGAGCAGAGTACCCAGTGAAATTACTGAGCGTATGAGACCTCAGGGCAACGAGCGCATTGCAATACCGCGCATTTGTGTTTCAAAGTTCTGAATGACACTGCAATTGTTATGTGCCAGCGTTATGCTTACCATCAGGCAAACGACCAGTTAGTCTCATTATAAAATAGTACAAAATAAATAAACTGTTTCCTTAAATAGCGGATTACTTAATACCTTAGGTTAACGTTTGGCTACTATTTCGACTACCACTTTGAAAGTGTATCCTTTCAAATACAACAAGAAGTTTCCAAATTGATTTATAATCTGAGGTTACAAAAAAAATACAACCAAATTGAAGACATTCTCTTTTTTTGGAAATCTGTTAAAAATATCGCCCTTCGAACACATTATTTAAGTTTTCATTTTGTTTATTCCATTGTATTGGAGAAAAAAATGGCCAACGTCTATGTTAGGTCGCAGATGGCTTCGATACCTTTCTCTCAAGGAATTGATGTTTGCGACCTTATAAGAGACCCTTCTCACAGCTATATGAGTGGGCCATCACCGCGCGAAATGTTTGCGAGATTCGCTAGCAAACATTCGCCACACGAATATAAAATGCACGTTCGCGTGCCGATTGATCCGTCCGTGAGTACGGTCCCTTAAGCATATGTAGGTAAACATATTATTTACTGGAGTAATATACGCCTTATTCCAGCAATCGAAAGGCGAAGCTTGTAAGTATTCTTTATGCGATACATATCTTGGAAAATATTCCACGTCGAAAAAAGCCTTTGAAAATTTAATATGTTTTGCAATATCGTTTTTCTTGGAATATCAAACTTTTCGATGAAATAAGAAATGAATATAAAAATATTCTGTATTTAGATCCAGTGTGTTACTTGCCCAACCACGCAGTCACATGCATCATCGCGAGTCCTGCCACAAAGTTATGCGTCAATGCGTCAGCCGTATAAAAGGTTGCCTGCTCACTGAAGCGGAGCGGTGTAGATAGAGCGGAGGAAAATTGATTTCGAATTATTTCACAAAATCTAATCGACGGGCGAAAATGCTGTGTAATTCTATTGGGTATATTTTCGCAGGTTCAGTGAATAGGCAGCCTAATGCCTCGTATGAAGAAAATTGACCATTCTACGTGGTAAGACTAAAGGGCCCATTAGACGCAATGCAATGATTGGTCCGAGCGCTAACCGTACCACGGTTAGTGGGAGTGAAAGAGACATTAGCTTCTACAATCTCTATTAAACATTTAACATAAATCTGATTATTTTTACAATTCTGTTACTTGTTTGTTCGACTACGCATGCAGTCTTCACCTATAACTGCGATGACATTTATCTTTTATCTGTACAGTGTTTCTTTTATATTGCTTGTTTTAATGTACATCGTGTTGGTGATCAATATAATAAATAAATAAATAAAAAAAAAGTTTCGCAACCACTGCGTGTTCAGTGCAGAAGCCGCGACATATATGCGGTGGTACGCAAATGTAGTACCTATCTAGCGGAAAGCGAAGCAGTCATTATTTGGAGCCAGTCAAGGAGTAAAATAGGCAGCGCTATCTTGCTGTATTATTGTTCTTGTCTGTTTCGTGGATTTTTGATGGTTTTACTTCAAGCCACGCGTGCAGACCGTAGACGCTTATGCAAACGTACGTTTGCTTGTCAGAATAACAACGCATTTGCGTCAAGCGCGCATTTCGAGTATCACGAAATCCGCGCTTGACGCAAAAGCGTTGTTACGGTCTAAGCGAACTTAGGGGCAGCGTAAACGCTTGTCTACGCTGCCCCTAAGTTCGAAATGCCACCCGACATTGCAATTGTTATGGGAAGGTGTTTCGTTTACCAACCTTCACTTCAACCTTCTCTTCTTGGTACCTAGTAGTACATATGATAAAATAGTACGATCACTAAAGGCGTATTAAAGTAACGCCTGTGTCGTTTGTAATCCGCTTCAGCTGGTAATATAATATACTGCTTCGTGATAAATTCTCGCCAATTCATATGCAAAGCTCAATTTATGTTGTATACCTACCCGTATTCAACGCGTCCTTGGTGTTTTATGTCTCTAAGTTACTTTTGAAGCTTATTTATAGGGTAAACTAGCTTCTGCCAGCGG
The DNA here is from genome assembly GCA_907269065.1 of Crocallis elinguaria. NCBI lineage: Eukaryota > Metazoa > Arthropoda > Insecta > Lepidoptera > Geometridae > Crocallis > Crocallis elinguaria. Next base: position 3,249,407 of record OU026070.1, on the reverse strand, counting down.
TTTTCACCCACGCTCCCACAGGAGCCGTGCATTTTCCGGGATAAAAAGTAGCCTATGTTACTCTCCGGTCCAGGAATTTCACAAAACTAATATTATATGATAATCTACTGCAATCATCAAGACGAGCATACTGTATTAAAAATCCAAAAGGCAAAGGGGAGCCAAAATCCCCCCTTCATGCCAGCCTCCCTGATGTTCAGCAGTTATCATAATCTATACAAATAAATAAAATTTAAGTGTCTGTTTGTAACATCAAAATAACAGCTTTTTCCTAAATACATATGAAAGTATATACGGTACATATAACAAAAACACAATTTTTTAAATTTTTGTCTTTCTGTCTTTTTGTTCCGGGTAATCTCCGAAACGGCTAGACCGATTTTGAAAGGACTTTCACTGGCAGATAGCTGATGTTATAATGAGTAAATTAGGCTACTTTTATTTTAGAAAAATAATTAGGGTTCCGCGCAAAGAAATAAAATCCACGAAATCCAATATCTCCACGCGGGTTAAACCGCGTGCAGCGGCTCGTAGTACCTACATAAAATTATTTCTTCCACTTCTAAAAATACATTTTGTTCATTTTCACAGATGTCTTATATTTGTCTCCTAGCAAGACTCAATCAGATTGTAAACCGCTGAACAATAGTCGGCTGAAATCAATCCCAATTGTAAGTAACCAATCAAATTGATATCATAGCTTTCCAATCAGTTTGTAATATCCTCTCGTACATTGAAAGCTTTCACAGGGAACCGTATCTAATGTAACCGCTTGTTTAAATTTAATTTTCCTTTTAGCAGAAATAAACACGTTTTCAACGAGGTGTGTGAATTATTGATAAAAGTACACATACGTAAGTGATAATACGAGTACATTTGACTTAAATGATTTAGCCAAATGATATACATAATTCTTCTGGGAGTGTCTGTCTGGGTGGGATACCACCACTTTGCTCGTGTAGTAATTGCCAATCAGTAATGTGCAAACATAACTGTGTTCTGGTTAAATAAGCAAAGTAGTCAGTGACATTACATGGGCTTATGAGACTTAATACCTATAGTTAGTGGGCGGACTAACTCTTCTGCGAGTGTCCGTCTGGGTTGTTACCACTGCTTTGCTCGTGAAGTCTGCCGCCAAGCAGTAGTGTACAAGCATTACTGTGTTCCGGTTTGATGAGCAGAGTATCCAGTGAAATTACTGGGCTTATGAGACTTAATACCTAATGTCTCAGGGTAACGAGCGCATTGCAGTGCCGCGCAGGCCTTTGTGTTTCAAAGTTCTGGGTGGCACTGCAATTGTTATGGGCCGGCGTTATGCTTACCATCAGGCAAACGACCAGCTCGTCTCGTTACCAAAAAACATAAAAAAATAAAAAATTACCATGTATATTATTTGTATTGAGTTCCCGATATTTCGGCGCTGTCAGTATAGTCTGCCGTGATCGAGTTTATAGTGATAAACAGTGGCAATGATACGTGTCATAAACGAGTGAGGAAGAGGGTAGATCGCTACGTCTGCCCGTAATTATTAACATCCACCCGCAATTCATCAGTTCTCCCGTGATCATGGCGCTTGCAACAGCGCCGAAACATCGGGAACTCAATATACAAACAATATACATGGTATAAATATCCCGTTAATTCTGACTTGGCCATGACTGTTTAAAAACTTATATTCTATGCTACAATTCGGTCTTGTTGTCTAAAAATAAGTAGCAAATAGTTCTATATCTACTTACATGAAGGCCTGGTAGCGAAACGAAACCAATCAGAGTGCGTTAGGGTTTATTGAGCCATAAAGCGTTTGGAGGACTTGGTTTCGTGAGTGATTTTATATATTTAAGCTACTTTTACTACGCCTTTTTGGGATTCCGTTAGTCGAAATGAAAGGGAACCCTTAGTTCACTTTGGTTTACGTCTATTTCTCTGTTTGCTTGTTTGTCATGGCTTGAGGATTGAAGTCACCATTAATTTGCACTTGATACATTTATTCAAGACAAAGAAAAGTGTACGCTGTGACAAAATGGTCATACATTTATTATTTACTTACCTCATGGGGTTTTTTAATCAAATTGTTTGACAAGCAGAATACAAGTCATGTGACGTGTGGCATAAATAAAATACTGACGAATACACACAGCGCATATCTCTGAGAGAAACAATTTTACGCTCACGATAAAAAGGTTGCCCCAACCGGAAATCAACAAACTACGAATTTCCATTGTTCTTAAATAAAATATTATGTTTCGTTACAAATTATGAGTAGTTCCAATAATATGTTGCCACGTGCCATTTACTGCCTCCCGGGATTTCAACCGGCAAGCCTATTTAGTCTAGTCTAGCCTATAGCTACAAAAGTTATCATTAACATTCACAGAATGCTATATTTATACATAAGTGTTTGCCAAAAATGAATATAGCCGGCGTTGGAAATAATAAAATGATAATAAGATATACCCATCTAATATTTTCTACTAATATTATCAATACGAGAGTTTGTATTTTCGTCTCAGTCACGTAATGGACGAACTGATCACAGTTTTACAAAGAGTACAATCTTAGTTCTACAATTTAGAGCTGGTCACTAACAATTTTACGTAGTTGTTGACTAATTAGTGTAGGAATGAAATGAGTTAACGTCATTATCTCGTTCAATATCGCTTCGAGTAGACATGCAGGCATTTAGCCTTTCTAAGTGGTTTGGTGCTTCCATACGCGATAAGCGATTTAATCGCTCATGGTGAATTATCATGGTAGATGGTCAATTAGGCCCCATGCCCACGGGACGGTTTTTCGCCAGCTCCAAGTCTGGTACAAAACTGGACATACAAGCGGTCGTTAGTCTTATATTGGACTGTATGACGCCATTTTCCCGATGACCGCGATGGTTAAAGTCGGCCATACACGCTACGCTCTACTGTGATCTACCAGAGAGGTATAGAGAGGCACACCTGTACAGGTAGACCGGAACATGTTATTAAGTAGACCTGCACAGGTCTGTTCCCATACACGCTTCAGTCTACCTACGGAGGCAGTCAGGCACATATGAACAGATAGACCTCTCCGGTAGACCGTATATGGCGTGTATGGCCGGTTTTACTGCGTCGCTGGTAACGGAGCAGGGTGCCGTTTCTAAGCTCGCTGCGCAGTGGAGTATATGATCGTGTATGAGACCGGAATTTCGCACGGTGCTTCTCATTTACCTATGTGCAAAAGAAAAATAAATCAAGAACTGGTCACAACTCACAAGGCGTTGAGGCGCAGAATGTCTAATTCGCAAAATGTCCAGCTGTCGCAAAATGTCCAATCCGCGAAATGTCCAAATTCGCAAAATGTCAGCCGTGTAGAAATCGCTTCGTGGGCTTAACGGTTGTCTATGAAACATCGCGACATGCTGCTGTGGCAGCTGCACGTGCCACGCGACAGTATCACCACAACCTGCTTTCTCAAATTGAAGCTGGATTGAGTACCTTCCACCCACGGTCCAATCTGGCTAAGCAATTTGCTGGCTTGCAGTAGATTGCAACGACAAATTGTAAGTCGAATTGCACTATGAGTATAGAGCCTAGAGCTTTAAGTACGACTGCACCCTTACCGATGGACAGTGACACAGTGGGCCAAGGCCCCTATACAATGGGGCGCCTTCAGTGGCCGCTATTCCCCGGATCATTTTCATCTACGTTGAATTCTCACAATACAGTGTTATTGCATTTATCTATTAGATCAGTTTGCTTATTTCTATTTGTTTAGAAACCTTCGAGAAATTTACTTTGAAAGTTTGAATAGAAGGTTGTCGCTTGTGTTATAGGAATTGAAAATTTTGCGTTGAGGAATATACGATACATTTCAATATATATGCTAGATATATGTGTATACATTCCTGATAAATATTTAAGAATATTCACACTAGGTGGTAGGACTAACTCTTCTGCGAGTGTCCGTCTGGGTTGTTATCACCGCTTTGCTCGTGAAGTCTGCCGCCAAGCGGTTAATGTGCAAGCATTACTGGTTCCGGTTTGACGAGCAGAGAAGCCACTGAAATTACTGGGCTTATGAGAGTTAAGACCGTGCTCTCAATATAATTTTCCCACGTTTGCTCCGCCTCCACACCCCGCAACGCGCAACTGCACTGCCGCGCCGCAGCTCACACCCCGCTAATATTACGCGGCGATAGACCACTGCTAGATCGCCGCGGCCCGAGCCGTTATAGCGTGAGCCGTTCTCGGTTGCGCGCTGGAACGTAGATGTCATAATAGAGTTTCCTTACCCTTGAATACTTTATTATAGTATATACTACTAAATTATTATTTTTTAATTTCAATAATAATGCAATGTTTGATGGTTTACGCTAACGCATATATTCCGCCGTTTTAAATGATGGAGAAAATAATTAGGTAAATCAAATCAATAAAAATTGAAAAGCGGGAACCGACTTCGACGAAAATATCGTGATATATGAAACATCCCCCATTTTCCCACACTTACTGATGGTACTCTATACAAATAAATAAAATTGAAGTGTCTGTTTGTAATATCAAAAAAGACGAATTGACAACCTCCTTCTTTTTTGAAGTCGGTTAAAATTGTACTCATGAGAAAAATAATTAATGATTAAACGAACTTGTAAGTGAAGTTCTATCGTAATTATTCGAGCTGTTTCGTCCGAAGAGATTACCAATAACTATTAATACACATGTAGTTACACCGTACGGTGACGCCAGTTTGCACTGATAGTTGAGAATATATTTTTTTTATGTGGGTACTTTATTTTCCTCCTTACACCAACTAGATAAAACGTCATTTAGTTCAAAGTAATAATATATAAGATCCGTTTACTTTGTGAAAAATCTGGTTTTAATGACACAATAAATCAATTATTATAACATTTGTTGAGATTTACAACAAATAATTATGTTATTAGTAGAGACTACCTGCTAATATTAATTATATTTCATAGCTCCATTCTTCAGATATATCTATATATTAATAGATATTTATACCAGGTAGTCCTTCTTTCACACAGGTAAATTCGCACGCTTTTAGAGTCGTATCGATTAAAAAATCTATTCTATCGCTGGTACCCTCAATACAGCGCCTCCCTATAACATCATTCTTTTTTCGTGCGCGGTAGAAGACGCACGCGTCTCAACAAGTTTCGTCGCAAAAGAATTTAAATTCATGATACCGAAACGACAAAATGAAGATAAATTAATACATCGCTACAAGAACAAAATTAAGGAACTTGATAACAAGAAACAACAAGCCTCCCGACGTCGTCGGGTTATAACATATTCCGATTCGGAATCAGAGTCTGAGGTCGAAAGAAATGAAGGTTAGTACCTACACTATCAGTTTCTATAAGTGTCCCAAACTCGTTAAATGCATCTCTAAGTCTGCCGGGAGGTTAACTGCGGGTTATACACGAAGGCTAGACATGATGTAATAAAAACTACAGAGTAGTTTCTATAAGTGTCCCAAACTCGTTAAATGCATCTCTAAGTCTGCCGGGAGGTTAACTGCGGGTTATACACGAAGGCTAGACATGATGTTATAGAAACCTGGAGGTTGACTGCGGGTCATACACGAAGGTTCTAATAAAAACGTTAGATACCTATCAAGTAACGTTAGATATGAATAAGGTTTGGCACAAGAAAGCTTCCACGATGCACAATTTGAGAATTTTCTCAGTTCTTAGGCGTTCTCACAGCAGCCTGCCCGGCTGGAAAATACGGCTGGCTATACACAGAAGTTTTTAGAGAGAGAAAAGTATCTTGCACTTCAAAATGACGCTAATTATGACACTAAATTTAAATTATCAGCGAATGTTCTACCAGATTTATACTGTTGGAGAGCAAACATTCTAGCCACAAAAAAAAACTTGGTAGCTCCTCCAGTTTATGATTTAGACATTTATAAAGATGCATCTAGGATTGGCTGGGGGGCCGTCTGTAATCATTTGTGCACAAATTGCCATTGGAAAGAAAGTGAACTGATGATAAACTTTTTAGAACTTCAAGCTGCCTTTTTCGGGCTCAAATGTTTTGCTACAAACAAAACCAATTGCACCATATTGACGCGAATAGATAATACGACCGCTATAAGCTACATTAATGGAATCTATTTCGAGATCTATTTGGCAATGGGGTGAAGAACAAACTCTATGGTTGTTCGCTTCATACATAAATACTAAAGATAACGTAGAAGCTGATGAAGAATCAAAAGAGTCAACCCTGATATTGATTTAGAACTTTGCTCACAAGCTTTTCAAACCATTGTTCAAAAGTTTGGCGAACCTAGTATAGATGTTTTCGCATCTCGCGCCAATACCAAATGTTACACATACGTTTCATGGAAGCCAGATCCATATGCATTTACCTTTGAAGCTTTCACGATTTCTTGGCATAATCACTACTTTTTTGCTTTCCCCATTTCCATTGATTCTCAAGTGCTTACAAAAAAACTGTGAGCGAGCAATCAATCTATAATCAAAATAGCATCAATTATTTTGGTTTTAACGGAACAATTCCAAAGAGGAGCTTCATATGGCTCATTAAATACTCATCGTTCGGCTTTCTCATTACTTCTAGGAAAGGAAATAGGCTCTGATGAAAACATATCGCGCTAGTTAAAAGGAGCTTTTAAAATTAGATCAAGCATACCCAACTATTCATATACATGGGACCCTCAAACAGTACTTAACTTTGTTTCGGATTGGAATCCTAAAGATAATTTGCCTTTAGTTCAAATCACTAAAAAAACTTACAATACTCATTGCTTTGTGCACCGTTCACCATGTACAAACACTTTCTGTAATAAAAGTAAATGATATTATGATTACTCAAAATCAGATAATTATTAATATATCAGATATAATCAAAACATCAGCTCCCGGTCGTGAGCAGCCGATTTTGTTATTACTCTACTTTCAAGAAAAAGAGAGTATTTGTTCTGCCGTTCGGGATAGCCTGTTCTTAACCCACAAAAGTCCGCATGAATATGCTTCAGCGCAAACCATCAGTCGATGGATAAAAGAAGTTTTAGCTGCAAATGGTATCAACGTGGTGACATTCAGCGCACACAGCAAGCGGCATGCCGCCACATCGAGCGCGAAATCTGCTGGTTTTTCTGTTGATTCTATCCGTAAGATAGCCGGTTGGACACCAATTTCGCAAACTTTTGCAAAGTTTTATAATCGTCCAACAATTGTAGAAAACTTTGCTAGGTCATTACTTGAACCTAGACTTACTTAGTTTTTTGTGTGATTATATTGTGTACATGTACAATTAAGTATTATTTTAGTTAATTCGGTTGCGTAACTTTTAATAATGATTCAAATTGAATAAATATATTTTCTCTTTATTCAAAAATATCTTCGTTTCATGTGCAATAACTTGATTTATTTTATCTACATAACCAAAAACTGTTTGTCTCTAAACATCTACCTGGTATAAATATCTATTAATATATAGATATATCTGAAGAATGGAGCTATGAAATATAATATATGATCAAACGAACTTCACAAGCGAAGTTCAATCATTATTATATGAATAGCTCCATTCGAAGATATAGGAACCCTCCCTCCACTACCCAGTAAGTAAACAAAAGTTTTTGGGTAACTTCTCTAAAAGAATGACGTTATAGGGAGGCGCTGTAGTGAGGGTACCGGCGATAGAATCGATTTTTTAATCGATACGACTCTAAAAGCGTGCGAATTTACCTGTGTGAAAGAAGGACTACCTGGTATAAATATCTATTAATATATAGATATATCTGAAGAATGGAGCTATTCATATAATAATGATTGAACTTCGCTTGTGAAGTTCGTTTGATCATATATTATTAATAATGATGAAACTTAAAATATATATGCCAAAATCATAATATTGAACTAGTGTTCTTGTAATACTTCTGATATAATTGTTCTTGCAAAAGACATATCACCTTCAGACACAATAGTCTTATTATAGAATTAAATTAATTAATTAAGTCGGTTAAAATTGTACTCATGAGAAAAAGAATCTCTATCGGTTGACTATTTTATTAGGAGAGAAATCGAGAAACATCAAAAAAATACGAAAAACTATGAATTGAGAACCTCCTCCTTTTTTGTAGTCGGGTAAAAATTGTACTCATGAGAAAAATAATCTCTATCAATTGACAATTTTATTAGGAGAGAAATCGAGTAACAACAAACAAATACGAAAAACTATGAATTGAGAACCTCCTATTTTTTGCAGTCGGGTAAAAATTGTACTCATAAGAAAAAGAATCTCCATCGGTTGACTATTTTATTACGAGAGAGATCGAGTAACATCAAAAAAATAGGAAAAAGGACGAATTGTCAATCTCCTCCTTTTTTGAAGTCGGGTAAATATTGTACCATAAGTAAAAGAATCTCTATCGTTTGACAATTTTTAGGAGAGAAATCGAGTATCATCAAAAAACAAATACGAGAAACGGACGAATTGTGAACCTCATCCTTTTTTGAAGTCGGATAAAAATTGCCAGGAATATGACTGGGTAATGGCTATATGCCAAGAAAAATAATCAGACCATAACTCCGAGTAATTACATCTTTGCTTCTCTCATTTTTCTTGCACAATCTACCAAACGGTTCTCTCTTTTGCGAACATATAATTTCTTATTGTCCTTGTTCCCTATTGTAATATCGAAAGTTGCATGCTCGCTTGTGACAAAAACAATCACAGGTCCACCCGCATCGGCGCACGGCGCTATACTGAGGACTGCTCGCTTCGGATAACTATTATAACGCGAGGTGCCAGCGTAATAAGGTCGAATTTAGTGTGCACTGTTTGAACACACTTTAACTCAGAACTAAATGACGTAAGTCTCAAATCTAATTTATTTTATTAACAGGTTAATAATTTTTCTAGGTAAATTTGTTTTTGTCAGTGGATAGTAAAATATATTTTCTTGGTGGGAGTAATTATTTTGAAAATAAAACTTAAGCCGTTGAGTAAAAAAGTGTATTTTACACTGAAAAAAGCATAATTTTTGATAAGAAAATGTATCGAATGAAAATGTATCAATCGTGTTTTTGTTTAGATCATGGAGAGATAAAGGTCTCATAAAACATACATGTTAGTTTCAAGTTGATCACGTATGTGGTTGACCCAGCATCTCGGTGGAAAAACCCTTAAAAAATGAGAGTATCGCCTTAATACCTAATGTCTCAAGGTAACGAGCGCATTGCAGTGCCGCGCAGGCTTTTGTGTTTCAAAATTCTGAGTGGCACTGCAATTGTTATGGGCCAGCGTTATGCTTACCATCAGGGAAACGATCCACAGTACCAATAACGTGTTTTATAAAACCTTGTCTGGAAAAATGTATTATTCACAAAAAAGTTACTAGGATTTCTTTTACTTTTTTGTGCCATTTTTAACCCTTTAATACTAATAACCATTGTGTAACGGTGATCAGTGCCGGCAGGGCGGTGCCAGCGGTGCCCAGGCACTGAGCGCAGACCCTGGAGGGGCGCAGAAATGACCAAACTCGGATTAGATTAGAACATTAAGCCGCAGTTGTAGAAGCTTTCACCGGGCGCACAAAAAAAGCTACTGCACTGACGGTAGTATGCTTTTTAAGGACCCCGAACTATGTGCCCCTATGTGTATGTGTGCTGCATGTACCTACTAAGACGGCCCTGTACAGAACCCAATTTTATGTAGACCACGGCCCAACACTATGTAATGCAATTCCGCATATCACACATATTTTATTCAAAACGTGCTCAAGTACCTACCCCTCGATACGTTACAAGTGGTGCTTTATAGCTCTGCGTGGAGATCTCTAGGGCACCATTATATTCGTAGGAAGAGGGTGTTGGACGTTTTAAACTTTACGAGGGTAAAGTACCTACTGCACATGGTATCCTCAATGACACAAGTGGCTGGCCATGTCCCATTTTTAACCGTCTTCAAAAAATAAAGAGGTTTTATGTTTGACTGTATGTATTTTTTATTTAGTGTCACCTAATTTCTCCGTCAATTATTGGTGACTCTAACAGCGGGCCTCTGCAAGATTCGTCTACCCGAATCACAGACTAAATCTAATGCTGTCTCTATCAGAACATAATAAATGACAAAGCCACCAACATACCCAATCCTTGCTCAATGTCAACGAACCTTTCAGAAACCCACCGTGCCCGTTCCAAATTGGCACTCTCACTTATTGGCAAAATAACGGAGAGTGTGCGCAAGAACTTCACCACTTGATTCCCCCATCACCCTTTTTCCACCGCACAACAAGACGATCGGCTGGGCGCCACCCCTTTATGGTGGAAATACCACCAACTCGTACGAAGCGATTCGCCTCTTCCTATATAATAAGAACTGCTAAGGAGTGGAATGCTTTGCCGTCGTCTGTGTTCCCTGAACGTTATCATCCGGGTGTGTTTAAGAATAGAGTGAATAGGTATTTACTGGGAAAGCGTGCTACATCTTCGACCACATCGTCACTTCACATCAGGTGAGATTGTGGTCAAACGCTTTAACAGTCAGATGTAAAAAAAAAAAAAAAAAAATAATGAGTGCTCAGTATCTGATATAGGAAATGTCGAGGTTAATTATAGCGTGGAGGTCTTCAGGTTGCTGATATCGCTTGATCTAAATAAGTCAGCTGGCCCTTACCAGCAATATTTATTGTTGGTTGTGCAAAGAGTCTTGCGAATCCACTAAGCATCCTTTTCAGGCGCTCTCTGTCTTTCTGGAAAGGCAGATAGATAGATTTCCTGCGTGGTCTTACTTCCGCAACGTATCCACTTATGTAATCCACGAGAGACAGTGAAGCCCCTATACAAATATACTGTTAACAACTGGACGAGTTTATCGTTATAGGGTATGTAATAAAACACGCAATAGTTTGAGAGATTATATTAAAATAATTTGTATTTTTATTTGCCTATACTTAAATTAATTTAATTGAGGCTTAAGTTAGACTTACACTAAGATAACCAAGTATAATATGCCGTTTACTTACATGTGTTTATGAAATAACATATCAGATGTCTGTCATCTTATTTGTAATAAATGTAGACGTAGAAGCATATAAGCGAAGAAAGGGCCCGTTCAACCCTTTCTTGACCTTATATCTCGAGGGACACAAAAAAATGAATCATGAAATTCTTGTACAAAAGGACATTTCGTAAATTGAGTGGAAATAAGGTTTTGTTACAAGATAATGACAACACCTTAAATTTGTCACTTATATCTGAAAACGGTGATGTAGGTATGCCTACATTTTATATACCTCGGTGGCAAATTTCGTTCACTATAATGACTAGTCGTAAGTCATGACGACTTGTGCTATTACTATGTTTTAGTCAGTAAAATTTTTGGGCACATGTGTTAGGTCCGAGTTCACCAACCATTTTGATCTGAAGTTCAAGTATGAACTAGGTTTAACTCATGAGGCCAGGTTCATTTTAAAGACCATTTTGACATCTATGAGAAATGGACATTGAGCTTACGATCACTTGAACGTCGTTTGTTTCACATTTGGTGAACTTTGACTTTAATACCAGTAGAAAAATACCGATCCGTCAGCCGAAGCTCTGACGTTAGATTTACGGAGTAAGGCCCCTGGCCCTCTACATAAAACCCACACTCTTCTTTTTCCGCTCACGCCATAGCATGCAGCCAAAAGTCAATAAGACCAATTTCCATCTACCAATTTAAAAACAGTCACGTGACATCGCGCAAGCTAATGTCACTATGGACTACTGTGCTAATGTCATTCCTATACATTTGATACATTGTATTGGTGTTGGCGTGAGCGGAAAAAGAATCCTGTGGGTTTTGTTGTCTAAACTTCGAATTGACAAATGTATAGAAATAAATAAATGTTGTAAAATATGCTTATGCATTAATTTGCCTCAGGTAAATCGTGCGATTTGCGACGTTCCAAATATCCTTCCTTATTCCAAATATACTTCTTAGTGAACTTTATACATGTGGTTAATTGAATGAAATTGACATGTAGTCGCCAATATTACTGGATTTTAATGGACTGGTGGACAAACAAGAGTGAAAGGGACGGAGAGAGCGTATATACTCAGACTGGCCTTAACGTTTGGTACCTGCACTTAACTACAAAATGTTTGACAAAAAAAACAATCAAGTTTTGGCACTGACTGTATCAATAATACAGTTTCTATTTTGTGTATAATATATAAGTAAGTAACTGGTTTTAATTAAAATTCTGCAGTTGTTTTCAAAAGCGTTTGTTTTTGGAATATACAATTATGGTTTCAACGGCGTAATAGCGCTGGCTCCGTTTATCTTAATTGCGTAGAATTGTACTATTGTTTAATTATGTTCAATAATATATTATTGTTGTGCAAATGATTCGATATATAAATTTAATTTAAATAAGGCTTTATCATATTTTGTTTGAAATGCTATACCACAATTAGCATGAGGCAAATTTACTTTGAACTTTTTAAAGGAATTTTTACTTATAATATTTTTTAGTTTCACTTTGATGTGTCTAAGCTGACTGAAAAATTGACATCGTCCAATCAGCGGTGGTCATCTGTAAAGACTTGAAATAGTTGCTTATCTCTGGAAATTCAAGAAAAACCTAGGGATTGCTAGTGCTAGTATGAATTAATTGGAGTCGCTACTAACTACAATGATAGGACAAGTAGCCAAGACGAACCGTTCGTTTGTAAGCAACGCTTACTTTCAACAATGATTAGGTACTTATACCTATAATTATTGTTGTAGCTATTAAGCCAGACAATAAAATAAATGGTAAAATGTAAAATGGTGCAAAATGTAGCTAAATACATTTACGTTAATTATATGTAAGCCCATAAATATGTTTAGCTAAACACATTTAGCTTATTTTTAAAATAGTTTTTGGTACAAGTCGCTCATAATATGTGTTAAAATAATCAAACCTTTAACCAAGTTGCGTTTAGGGTAATCTACATTTGTATTCAAATATTTGTTTCAGTAAATGTTAGTTCAGCTAAAATACTAACGAAATTCGGCCCTCGCTTCAAAGGTTACTTTAGTTATACAAACTGTAGGGTAGCTCGTCTATTTTAACATCAGTGCCTCTTTGTAGGTCAACAGTGGTGTCGTTGCCGACCAATATAGCCGCGAACTTTCTCAAAATGAAACTGACTTTATATTTGAACTGTTGTAAAATTTATGGGTATAATTATTACGATATTAGTTATTTCTGGTATACTTCCTAGTATTAGACAGTTAAGATATATGATAATGCCGGGAGCACGTAGCATTTTTAAAGTTTTGTTGGAGCGTCTAGTTGATGTGACTTTTCTGGATGAATGAAATGAGTCAGCATTGTAATAATAATTACAACGAGGCAATGCCACCAGCATGATGGGTACGCTGCCAGCTAGTATTGGGCTAGAACATTTGGATTATCTATAGGCCTATACGATGGCTTGTAGATTCTCCATGTTTTGTAGCTAAGTTAGATGTAATCATCTAGGTAATTTTTTTAACTTTTAACTTTTTTGTTTAATAATGTTATTTAGTCAGTTGAAAAAGAATTCATTTCTTAAATTGTATATTAAAATAGATATACATAGGTGAAAATAAGGGTACAATCTCGGCTACTGAGTAAAATATAATTATGTTCAAATTATTGAAGATTTATGACGCCCTTTGGTCACGTGGTCTGACTGTAGCATGAAATACATTTTTCTATAGATATTTATTAAATTTTTAAACTTTCATGGTCACTAGCACAAGAAATAACTTTAGTAACGGGATATTTACCATGTATTTTATTTGTTTTGAGCACTCGATATTTCGGCACTGTTGCAAGCGCCATTTCCTCGTACTCGTACGCGTATCTTCGTGAACATGGCGCTTGCAACAGTGCCGAAATATCGAGTGCTCAAAACAAATAAAATACAAGGTAAATATCCCATTACTAAAGTTAATTCTTATATTTATTAAGATTTAATTTTAAGACTTTTAGTCCTTGCCGGACGGAATATTATTTATGAATTCATTTTTTTCCTTCATGCTTATTTTCTCCAGTTCATTTAATGTGAAATGATTAGAGTAATTATTCGCCTACAGTATTATTATATTTGAAACCAGGCACGATTGTGTTGGAATTCATTACAGACTTCTTTTAATTAATTTTAATATGCGTAATTGAATCATGTTGTTTACAGTATTTGTTATTTAATGAGGTCATTTTAATACACTTGTTCATATATGAATAAGTGTATTAATATATGAGTAAATATTAACTTAATCTCCCTTATTTTAAGTTCGATTTATTAATAAAATGTTGTTAAAATTTTGATGTTTTCATTAAATACATTTAATTATGTAATCAGTAGCATTTCTATAGCTATTTAAACTATTGAAATTTACAATTAGTAGAAATAATAGAATATTTTACAGTACTTATAGATATGTTCTAATATAGTTATCGATACAATCATAATGATTTAGTATTTAGCCAATCGGACACATTTTGGCGTATATTTCTTTATATTATCATATTAGGCCCCAAGATCAAGTTTAATATATTAAATGCTTACAGTTCAAGTATTTTCATACATTATTATATTTACAAAAATCTAATATTTGGCCGTTATTAATAACATTCCTAAAGAAGGTATTTAAGAGCAAGGAGATTGATAAGAAATACTTTGAGAGCTTATTAATAAAAAATCTCGAAAACCCTCAGGTCGTAGGAGCTATTTTAATCTAATGAGCTTAATGCGTCTTTAGAAAACATTTATCGAGATTTTTAATAAAAGAACACCCACAGTATAAACTAATATTATATATAAGGACGTACTTGATAGGGCTAAAGTATAGATACAATGAGTTGGAATATCATAACTGTAATAATGAAAGTAAAGTTATAAAAATAATTAGAATTTTAACATTGATAAGGCATAAAATAATTGATAACATCTTTCACCATACATCGAAATTAGAAGACAAAAATGAAAAATAAACGAAAGGCTGGATCACCAAAATCGATTAACTTTATCCTCAAGAACAATAAGAGAGTATGACGTATTGTATTTGATGCTTCCTTTATTCTTTTGACAATCTAATCGACTTTGATGAGGCCACAGCGGGTAATTATTATATTATGTAGCACCACACGTGTATAGTTTGCGTTAAACGCCTACCAATTTTAAAAGACTATAATATTTAATATAACTATGTGACAATAGGATATGAGGAAGAGAAAGAGAAAGGGAGAGGAAATACGCTATGACTATACTACAGGTTTTATCTTAAGAATTAATTTACAAGATATTATTATAGCATAAAATATACCTATCTCTTAGCATAATTTGAATTTTTGTATTTACAAACATCAAACCTTTAAATGATAGAATACGTAAACGAGAGACTAAGCCAAAATTGATCTAATAATAATAATATGTTCCTTGAAACTGTTTCTAAAAACCATCACATCATCTACATACACTACCATCCAACATAAGTGATTATTGGCCCTACAAACCACTTCAATGCACCTCGTTACCTCAAAATACTTTCTTAATTCTCACACATTAGTTATAGTAAGCCGTCTGGGGCTCCTTGGTCTGTTTATATTTGAACCAGATCCTCTCACATGAACCTGCACAGATCCTGAAGGCATATCTACAGCTGAGTGAAGACTTGCCGCACGAGATGTTCTTGGAGAAGGCGCGCAGACTCTCAAATCTACGGCGCTGTGTAAACTGGCAGCTCTTGAAGATCTCGGAGTAGTGTGGGAATGGTCTGAAGGAGGGACCAGGGCTGGAAGGTCAGCAGCAGAGCGAGAACGGCGAGGAGGGCTCTCGGGGATAAGAGCCATGCCTCCCATACTTCCGACGAATACTGAATTCTATGAGGAGAATAATAAATAGGAAGTTAATTAAATAAATAGGAAGAATCCAGTTAACTGATTTTTAATATACAAATAACAATCCAGTGGGTACATTCGCAAAATCGATGAACTCTAAATCATTGTATTTTTCGTGTCGTATCCTATTTTTAGTTTCATCAATTTCATTTTCGTATCGGCGATGAAACGAATGATATCAGTTTGACACTTATTACAAAAGATTTGTTGTACGAACATTTGTTATAGTAGAGTTAGTTCAATATTCTGAGAAATGTCGTATCGATGCCGTACCGTAAGACTATATTATCGTGATCGTTTTTTTGCGAGTAGACTTCCTGTTTACGATATTAAGATAGCGCATATTAATAAGTATAAAAGTAACAAAAGATATGTTCAAGACAAATGATTATTTATGAATCTAATGGTAAAGCCCAGAAAGGTATTTAATGACGATAATGGAAAATTCACCTTCAGATTAAACTTCTTTAGTAATAATACAAGGAAACATGAAAATAAAAGTATTTAGTACTTATTAAGTGATACATATAATAAACATAGAGTGAGATAGCTTGCACTTGCTAAAAATAAAGAAGGTAATAGTTCCGCCCCGAGTCGGAGGCTCCTGTTCTGGCGCATCGCCTGAGCCGTGCGTAGGAGTTTCCTCGTCAGCCGTCGTCCGTCCTAGAGGACCGATGACAGCTGACGGAGTCGCGGGGAGTGTGTTAATGGGCCCATGACTCTGGCCGAAAGCTGAGCCGCCAGGAAACACCCCGGTGATTTTTTGTGGGTAGGACGTCGTGCAGAAGGCAGGCGGTGAGTCCCACACTATCTCCGCAACTCCCGGGTGCGGAGATGTGCATAAAGGCGAAATGCCGGGTAAGAAAAGAAAAACTAAGGATACAAAATCTATAAATGGAAAATAAAGAACATTTAGTTATGTTAGTTACCTGACGGGGTCGGTGTGGAAGGTATCCACATGGTTGGTATGCTGGAAAGGCGGCTCCGCAATCATAGGAGACACACCCTCGCGATAATGATGCGCGGTGCTGCATAAATCATAATGAAATTGTATTATGTTTAATGTCATTAATGTATAATGAAATCTGGGAGTTCAGTTTTATACTCGAAATATTTACAAATTTGTTAAGTTCTGTGATGAAGCCTTGTGGGTGAATTTTAAACTTACATGTGGAGGTACAGATACAGAACTTTCAATGGCGCAACTTTGTCGATGTGCTTGTTGAAATTTTGGTTGATACGGCTCCAGCATTCTAAAAGTAAAAAAAAAGTGTGTAGCATGATAATATTACCAAACTATTGAAACAAGTAGACAAGTAGACAAACATAAACATGAACGATAGTAAAGGTGTTATCATCATATCATAATAACAATGGTGGTTTCAAAGGTGACAAAATAAACTTTATGTACATATTATGTTTCGTTTACACAAAATACTAGATTTGTTTTCGGACCAGATAAAATTCTTTACATTACAAATTTTTAATCAAATTCATTCATAGTAGCGGGATATTTACAATGTATGAATTAGTAAATAACCGTGAAAGTTTAAAACAGTGTTTTTAATCAAAGTCAGCAAAATTTGACGACCACAAATGTATAGTGAAAAAGCTTCTATCTAAGAGTGAAAAGTAAAGTATTATGAGAATTTTAAATCTACGTACAGCTTATAGACGCACCTGATCTTGCCCCAGCGATTGAAGAACAGCGCTATAGCTGCAACCCACAGGAGCAGCACGAAGGCCACGATCAACGCCTCTTCAGCTCTCACTACTACGCCACCGGTATCTATAAATGAAAAGAAAATATAAATGAAACACGAGAAATATCTAAAAATAACAAGAAAATATTATAAATCATATAAGTACCTAACCATACCACCTAATCATAATGAAAAGTTTTAGAAGGCGAAAACATGCGCCTTTATTCAAACTCTCCCAAATACACATTGTCACATCGATTTCCTAACCTTGTATCCTTTACTTTAGTTTATACCAAAATCCTTAGTTCCTGAATTTCCTTAGAAATTTCTGACTTACTTCGATTGTAGAGTACCTAATTAATTTTTAAAACTTTGTATAAATGCGAAATAAGTTTACAAACATTTAATATTAATTAAAAACGAAGAAATATTAAAAAATAACCTATTAAATACAAATCAAAATATTAATGAAACCAAAGAGCCATTACACATTAAAACTCAGTGATAAATTTTCATATAAGAATATTTACGACAACCCGTCAAAAATATACCAATCCGCATTATAATATCCGTATATGATAAATACGAAAGTGGGTTTGTTAGTTTATTGCTATGTTGGTTTTTCAGGTAGCAGCGGAGCAACGGATCGACGTGATTTTTGGCATCGATATAGTTTATAGACCGGAAAATAACATAGGCTACTTTCTATCCCGGAAAAAATCTACGGTCCCTGTGGGAACGCGTGTGAAACCGCACGCAGAAGCTATCTAAAAGAATTTATTGTTCACTCTTACGACAGATTACAAAACTCATTATAAAATAATACCTCAAAAAGCTAATTTATGTAAATCTTGCCAGAAATTACGCCCATGACACACGAAGATTGTTTGCTTAGGACGTAATCGCCTTGTTCCCAAACACAGTGAATGCTTTTGCAGCATACATACATAGCAACCTACCCCACACTGTACTCTGTACACAATGTGCGTCAGTGCGACATTGTAACGACGCGGCATCTATCAACTGTGGATCGTATATTGCACGTTGTAAACCTCGACAGACACTGGCAATGGGGAGGCACAGGCAAAGCTAATCTCAGATGGCGCCACCTCCGCTGGTGCTTGTCATTGATGGTTACTTTGAGGGTTAATGAATTAAACTTTAAACAGTAAACATGTTCGCGTCTTAGAAATCATTAGATTTGAAATGGTCACGACATAACCTAGAAGAATAATTGGTTTCCAATAATTTTTGATGAGCATTGCTTTGATCCACAATTTCCGTTTTTTCTCGTTATAAGAGAAACGTGTGTACCTTAAGTTTACACTGAATTGCACTTTACAGAGGCATAGTTTGTTGCAAAGACGATTTTTTGTTCATTTACTAAAATTTTATAATGAAGTTTCATAGTGAAACAGCACCAGCGATTATGCGCCACCTAGCGGGATAAGTAAGCAGTGTGGCTCCCCATTGTTTTGATTACAACCGCTTTACTGTATGTGGCTGCGAGAATTGCTATTAGAAGCTACAGTGACCAGATTTTGGAGGATTATTAGTTTATTCCAGAGTATGGCCATTGGCCATGTTTGAAGTAATTTGAGTGATGTCGCTGACAGTCAGTTTTCTATTGCAGAAGAAATGAAGGTCGTGATGTGGTACTAAATCATAATATTCTACTTTCCAGGACGTTCTGAAACGTGTTCAATTATTTCCATTAAAATGTATAAGTAACAAGATGATTCAAATCTCTAATTCCATCTTTACTTCTTGAGATTCAAGCCTTTATGTAGAACTTTGAATGGAAAGATAGGACGAGAATAGATAGCGGGAACGTACACCCTCGTCCAAACTGTCAAGAAACGTCGATAGCTAGACATAATTAGAACATGCCTAGTTACCCAGACTCATTAATCACGAAGTCATTCCTATGTCAGCTAGGGTACTGGTCACTGGACAAGGGATTCTTCCGAGTCAGATGTTTGCCATTGTAAACAGTTGACCGACATGCGAGCAAGTACTTAGGCGTACTTTTGGCCTGTAGAGATGCGCGTCCTACAAGCTTAGTTTCTTTTTTCACCATAGTAAAAGGACTTTACTATGTACTATGAGTGTATAAGTTTTTAAACTTTCATGGTCCCTAACAGAAGAGTTAACTTTAGTAACGGGATACTTACCATTTATTTTATTTGTTTTGAACACTCGATATTTCGGAACTATTGCAAGCGCCATGTTCACGAGTAAACAAAAATATCGAGAGCTCAAAACAAATAAAATACATGGTAAATATCCCGTTACTAAAGTTAATTCTTGGTTTACTATATTTCTCGAACTTTACCATTTAACGACCAGCTCGTCTCGTTTCCCAATAGTATAAAAGAAAGAAAGATAGGTATAGCATTCAGGTAGACGTGAATATCTTAAAACAAGCATTCAACCTTATATTTCTGAAAATATCTGAATGTAAAATCGTTTAGTGAAATCTTTTTTAATGTAAAGTTTTAAAACAAAGACTAGATACGAACCTAAGCCTAAATGAATAAATACTAGGCATTTATAAACTATGCACTTATATTGTAAAAAATAAATGACCCTGGGACCCAGTCTGGAACATAGAATACATTTTGGAATAAGAAAAATCTAAGAAAGTGATAACATTGATGCCATGTTGAATGTATCGTCCTTAGGGAAATTTATATGTTAATTTAGGATTTTGTACTTTTTGCTTTCTAGATTTCAAATAAAAGAAAATTTATAATAAGACGAATAGAAAATAAAGCCAGAAAAGAATGCATTAAGATTATATTTTATTCATTTATAAAAGCACCTTCCATCGCTTCTTCGTCGATGTACCTTAGTACATCTGATATAAGTATACCGATATAAGTACTAATAATACTGTAACTGATATAAGTAACTAAGAAACATATTGAAGTTATTTTTTGCTTAATTAGGTACTGTGTATGAAGTTACATATCAGAACACACATAATATAAAAGTATTAAAAAAACCAATTCGATCGATAAATAGGAAATATTTAATGAACAATGATTAATAAAAACAATAAAATTGTGCGCATACAATAAATTTAAACTTTTTAAAAAACCTGCCAAGAAAAAAGTTATTTAACGTTTTACCTGATACTTTTGAAGGAATACTTTCTTGTGTAAGTACCTACTATACCTGATGAAACATAGTACTTACTTAAATTTAAGGAAAATCGCCAATGCAAGTCTATTGACGATTTTCAAATTCCTAAAATTAGGTACCTACATAGTTTGACTAAGGCTAGCTAGCTTTTCAGCCTCAGTCCAGCGACTCACCGATGTCGGCTAGCGAGAAGTTCCCCCGGGAGGTGGGGGAGGCGGGGTGCAGCCGCAGCACCACTTCCGCCGGAGGGCCGCCGGTCGCGCCATCCCATTCTGAACAATACAACAAATGGTAATGAGATGTTGATTAAAATGTGGAAGGGATGAGCAATTTGGGAGAAGCGGGGCATGACTGGAATGTTAAATTATAATACTACCAACATTGTTATAGCCGGTCAAGATCGTCTGCGATACGCCTATGAAAACAATGGAAAATGCTTTAGGTGGGTCCGCATTGCGTGGAAACGGAATGGTATGCAAGATTACTTCCTCACTGTAAGCGTATCATGAACAAAGGTGACCGACTATGTAAGGTTTTTTTTTAGTTTTGCGTGCTTTTGATCTCCAAAGAAACTCTACCGTTGGTAAGGATGGCATCCAATCGTGAGACGCAAAAAAAGGAAAGACAAAACGGCATATGTAATGGGATGAATTGATTCGTGCCAAGAGATGAAATGGCTGTCTTGGAGTCGTGGGTTCGTATGGCACAGAGAGTTAAATTGAATTAAATAATATGTATACTTTGTGGCATTTATAAATAATAAATTAGTAGAAAGCAGCTGTGTTCTGTACATAAAGTGAAGAAGAAAGTGAAGAGGTGCAGTTAAAATATAAAACCTTCTGAATATATAATCTGGAAAACTCATACAACATTAAAAAAATCTGAGTTTTATTTTTTCTTCGCAGCTACTCCGTACTGGCATTGACATATGGTTTCTGGTTTGCTTATACCGTAGCGGGAACAAATACAATACTCAATCGTGTCTGGAACAGTTAAGTGTTGGTGTAATTATGGATATAGAAAAAATAACTATATTCAGCAACTATGCTTTACCGCTCTCACCGGCCGAGACTCTCGACAGGTTGAATGGCTGGGTCTTTCTCGTTGGCCCCCTTTCTGTATCTGGTTGTTCAGTGCCCGTCGTGGGTGAATCTGTGGACAAAAATAATTGTTTAGGTAATTGTATCATCATAATCATCAGTCGGAAGATGTCCACTGTTAAATATAGGCCTCCCCCATTGAACGCCATTTGGGTCGGCTACTCTTGCATCCAACGGTTCCCCGCTGTTGGACAAGGTATTCGATCCACCTAGTAGGGGACCAGCCTACACTACGTCTTACGGCACGGTACATATATGTCACATATTTCTTTCTTTCTTTCTTTTCTTTTCTTACATATGTCCGTGTTATTACTCAGACTAATCTAACGTTAGTAAATTAGATGACTGTTATAAACAGAATTAAAATTTGGTTGTATATAAATCCGGTGATTTTTAACGTAAAATATTATATGAAAAGTCGTAGCGCCTAAACGCTCTCGACCGATTATGTGTTCTCACAATATACCCATCAAGATCAAACAAATAATTGTTTGATCTTTCACTAAGGTAACTAAATTAAAAGGTTATCTATGTGGAGAAATGGCGCGTTGCGTGTCGCGTAATGCGTCGTAATTCTCCATACAAAATCAAAACGAGCTCCACTAGGTGGTTAAGACCCTACTAGGCGCCAATGGCCTTGCTCGAATGGGTGGAGTCAATCCCACTTCACCCGCGCGGTCCACACTTCGTCTTTCAAGAACATCGCAAAACCTAACGTCATAGAATACGCGGATGAACGAACGCGCGTGCGAGTAGCGCGCACGGCATCTTCTTTGCCTATAATTCTTTGAATTCATTTAGTGGAAAGTTCTTCATTGAAAGTGAAGTTTGATCATCATTATCCATACTATCCATACTTCCATACTAAATATATCCTATATCCTACTCTATTATAAATGCGAAAGTTTGTTTGTTGGTTTGTTAATTTGTTGGTTTGTCCTTCTTTCACGCAGTAACGGAGCGACGGATCGACGTGATTTTTGGCATAGTAATAGTTTATGGACCGGAGAGTAACATAGGGTTCTTTGTATCCGGAAAATGCATGTTTCCTGTGGGAACGCGGGTGAAAACCGCGGGCAGAAGCTAGTTATATTATTAATGCGAAAGTGTGTTTGTTGATTTGTTGGTTTGTCCTTCTTTCACGCAGTAACGAATCAACGGATCGACGTGGTTTTTGGCATAGATATAGTTTATGGACCGGAGAATAACATAAGCTACTTTTTGTCCCGGAACAATGCACGGTTCCTATGGGAACGTGGGTGAAAACCGCGGGCAGAAGCTAGTTCGTAAATAAACGGGACGGACGCACATGAGATCATACAACGTTGAGATTTATCTCAAAACATCGCTGTGGACTATAATAAAAGTACAGACAGCCAATTTGCTCCGTAACGTTGAAATTTGTTACACCTTTTGACCCAAAAACGAACGTGTACGTAAATAAATGATTTTCGGGTTATTTTTTATTTTTTACTTTTGTAGTCATGTTTTTTATATTGATGTCATTTACGAGGTATCGAGTCATCTGCGAGTGTCCGTCTGGGTTTCCGTTTTGTTCATGAAGTCTGCCGGCAAACAGTAATGTGCAAGCATTATTGTGTTCCGGTTTGTTGAGCAAAGTAGCCAGCGAAATTACTAAGATATGAGACTTAGTTATGAGCACACTGCGGTGCCGCGCAGGCTTTTGTGTTTCAAAGTTCTGAATGGCACTGCAATTTTTATGGGCCGGCATTATGACTCCTATCAGGCAAACGTCCAGCTCGTCTCGTTAACCAATACAATAGAAAAAATAGACAAGTGTGGGTTGGACTCGCGCGCCGAGGATTCCGAAAAGACTTGTAAGCATGTAAATAGTTCGTTCAAGACTGGAATCGTTAGGTCCTTTTACAGCTACATTCAACAAAATAATTAACCCTAAAAAATTGTACACAATACACTCATTGATAATATGCGTGTGTGTGAGTGAGTGCGTGCGTGCGTGCATGCGTGCTTGCTTGCGTGCGTGCTTGCTTGTGTGCGTGCTTGCTTGTGTGCGTGCTTGCTTGCGTACGTGCGTGCGTGCGTGCTTGCTTGCGTACGTGCGTGCGTTTGCGCGTGTGCACGTGTGCGCGTGTGCGAGCGTGTGCGTGAGCATGTGTGTGCATGCGTGCGTGCGTGCGCTTGCGCGAGCGTGTGCATGCGCGTGCGCGTGTGTGTGTTATACATAATTAGTTTTCGGATTTTTCGCTTTACTTGTGGTATAAGACAATACTTCTTGCCAAATTTAATGATTCTAGTCTCTTGGTCTATTGCTCTAGGTCTCCGTGAACCACCCTATAGGTCTTGAATGGATTTTAAATCGTTATCATTTTCGATATCAGCACCCCGAGAAACCTAGAAAATGGCACCCATATTATCGATTTCCTAAAAAAATTTCCGCCATCTTGGATTTAAAAATGGTTGTCATTTCCGTAATCAGCACCCCTAGAAATCTCGAAAATGACACCCATACCATTTAATTGAAAAAAAAAACGTGTCCGCCATCTTGGATTTTAAAATCGTTGTCATTTTCATTATCAGTACCCTGAGAAACCTCGAAAAAGACACCCATATCCTTTTACTAAAAAAATTTCTCCGCCATCTTGGATTTTAAAATAGTAGTCATTTTCAAAATCAGCACCCTGAGAAACCTCCAACACGACACCCATATCATTTTACAAAAGAATTGTCCACCATCTTGGATTATAAAAGAATTTTTCATTTTTGTACACAGTACCCCGAGAAATCTCGAAACTTACACCCATAGCATTTTATTGAAAAAAAAATATTGTCCGCTATGTAGGATTTTAAATCGTTGTCATTTTCGATATCAGCACCCCGAGAAACCTAGAAAATGGCACCCATATTATCGATTTCCTAAAAAAATGTCATCTTGAATTTAAAAATGGTTGTCATTTCTGTAATCAGCACCCCGAGAAATCTCGAAAATGATACCCATACCATTTTATTGAAAAATAAAAATGTCCGATATCTTGGATTTTAAAATTGTTATCATTTTCGATATCATTTTTACTGTAGATGGCCCTGATCGTTTGGTGGTCGTTTGCCTGATGATAAAGATAACGCCGGCCCATAACAATTGCAGTGCCAATAAATACTTTGAAACAAAAAGATGCAGTACCGCATTGTGCTCGTTAACCTGAGTAATTTTACTTTTCAATTTCATTTCCAGTCTTTCTTAAACAGTTCTAAACCTCCCGATATTCCTGTAGCTGCCGCTAATAATTTGTTTACCAATACATATATTTTCCACTCGTAAAAATGATGTAAGTACGTAAACAAGAAATTGTAATCAAAAATGTAACCCATTCAATATGTATACGAGGAGCGTCCACGCGCAAATCACGGAATGAATCACATTTCACCGCTCTAGACGCTACTCTTTGAGCAAGCTTCAAACCCACACGAAAACAAATACTTGTACAAATATCATTCACGCACACAAATATGTAACGTCGGCGGACAGCGTTTGCAGAGCAACGAGCGACACAACCTCCCCGTCTGAATGCCAGTGCATGACTGCCGCGCGCGCCCGCGCAGAGCACCTCTGAGACTTGTACATTTGGAATTCAGTTTTTTGATCATTTCTTTGCGAAATATTGCTCTATGCACAAATGAAACGGCCAGTTTATAGAAAATTTTCTTCCTTATTTTTTGGTGTAAAATTAATCCCAAACGTCTAAGTCATTTAGAAGTTTTAGGGAAAATAGTTTTAAAACAGCATGCTGTTAAATATTTTTTCAAGCCATAAGTAATGGTAACACAAAAAAATCAATCAGTGAAATTAATGCCCTTGAATTGATCATTCAGGTAGTATTTTTTTCAAGTCGTTAAACCAAGCCGTGTGGGAGTTTTAGGAGGAGAAAGTAGTCGTTTTGGCGATCCTAGCCCCTTAAGTTTGCCTGTTAGTTTTGATTCTAATAAAATCGTGATGGCTCGGTACTCATATTCATAAAAAGACGGCGTGTGAAGCGGGCGGGGCCCGCGTTGGCACCCAATTCTTGGCACGTCCAAATATACACATGTCGATAATATTGTGCTCTCGTTTACCTATTTACTTTCGTCGTCGGTTTTCCCCAACATTTGCATTTTGGGTGTTTTGAAGTAAGCAGGTGAGCGTATACCACCTTCAGGCTTCAGCCCTATTCTCGCATTCTAACCGATAAGACGTCGCCAATCACAAATCCACGTAAATAAACAGAGCGAGGTGCAAAGCTATAGGTATGTGCTGCTGTTGTTAAAACCGTGGGCGCCGTAGCGATGCCACCACGTGCTCCACGGACCGCAACATTGAACGCTTCTGCATGAAAACTCTCACACATCGCCGTATGTTTGACCACACGACGCGGCGTACAACGCTACGCCCATCGTGCTGCGTCGCCTTAAACGAATCCCTAAAAATCCATTAAGTAAACCCGTCTTATAAATAGAAAACAAAAGGCTGTTTAACAAATGCCAGCCCAAAAAAGGTTACCCAAAGGTCTTCGCCATAACCAGAATCACTTAATTACTCTATTGCTCTTCCTAATTCAAAGATTGATGGTCTGGGAATCGTGACTCTCCTAACGCTTTGCTTAAACAATTTTTCTTCATTTAGTCTGGTTTGGTTAGGAAACAATTTGTCTCGGTACTTCTACACCAGCGGCGCTAGTACGGATCTTTTCGGTTGATAAAATTCGATAATATTCGACAAAATTGACAGTTCAAATCGATAAAGTGGGGTTTATCGAGCCTCGAAACAATCGACAAAAGTTATCGAAAAGCTAGGTCGAATCCAAAGAGAATATAGAGCTACTACAATACTTTACGATCAGACTTCGGTACTCGCAACATTCGATAAATTTATCGAGTTTTTCGGTTCGACAAATTTATCGAACCGACTTCCGTACTTGCGCCGCAGGGTCGAAAAGATTTTGATGTTTTCACTTCCTGTGGTTGCACGGTAAAACTCTATCTCATCTGATCGTGGTCGAATTTGGTAAATCCGCTAATGTAATGGGAATTATCAAGACTAAGTAATTGGAGGAGACGTTTCATAGTTTTAAATGTAATAATAACTATGTCAAATAAAAAAAAATGACACGAGCTTACAATCATATTGAAAACCTTGGCCGAATGATGTGTCATATTCACTCAAACTTTCATCTATACAAATAAATAAAATTGGAGTGTCTGTTTGTAATATCAAAATAACAGCCTTTTACTAAATGCATATTAAAGTATATACGGTATCCACTATAACAAAGCAACCAATTTTTAAATTTTTGTCTGTCTGTTTGTTGCGGGTAATCTCCGAAACGGCTGAACCGATTTTGACGAGACTTTCAATGGCAGATAGCTGATGTTATAAGGAGTAACTTAGGCTACTTTTATTTTAGAAAAAGTTCCGCGCTAAAACATAAAACTCATGAAATCCAATATCAAATTCGTATATAATATATATCTCTAGTCGTCTATAAGTCACAGTTAGCCACAGGCTATTTACATAGTAGAAACAGAAAAGTATGTCATGTTGAATACTTTTTTTTCCTTTTCTGGCCAGATTTTTTTTATCTTATTTGGTAACGAGACGAGCTGGTCGTTTGCCTGATAGTAAGCATAACGCCGGCCCATAACAATTGCAGTGCCACCCAGAACTTTGAAACACAAAGGCCTGCGCGGCACTGCAGTGCGCTCGTTACCCTGAGACATTAGGTATTAAGTCTTATAAGCCCAGTAATTTCGCTGGATACTCTGCTCATCAAACCGAAACACAGTAATACTTGCACACTACTGCTTGGCGGCAGAATCCCTCCTGTCCATACCAAGCGTATTGCTTCAATCTTCATTGCACGAACGGCAGACTTCACCAGCAAAGCGGTGGTAACAACCCAGACGGACACTCGCAGAAGAGTTAGTCCTCCCACTAACAAAATATATACAGATACACAGTTTGTGTATTTTTAATATCATAATTTATTTATTTTTAATTTTTTACTAAAAAATCGCTCAATGAAGATAACATACTGTTCTGTTTTAACTATGGTATTTAGCCGCTAGCCCGCCCACCGATCCGTCCCCATATTCGTGTATAATGGTAATGACATACGGCTTGTAGCGGCTATTGATTGACCCCAGCTCACCCTGAGAATTAAATTGCCTCTATGAATATTTGGGTTCCAGACTTGGTTTTACGTCTGGTGGTTATTGAACGTTGCGATGTTACCTTGAAAGACTGAATACCTATTAGCTTTGTAATCTATACTAATATTATAAATGAGCTGAGTTTGAAAGTTTTTTGTTTGTTTGTTACTACTAATCTCTGGAACCAATCAGTGGCGTATTTTAAGATCCAACACCCTGGGCCTGCAGGCCCCTTCGCCCTGCCGTCGCCGCGCCGCCCTGTCAGCATATACGATAGCCCTGCGTCGTGATATCTATCAAACTTACACCCACGAGTCCCCACGACCACCTTACCAGATTTAGGCTCTTATTAATAAACAGTGTTAAACGGTGGTTTAGTTAAACTATGTTTTGTCTTTGTTGTTCTTTTACAATTTTAAACTGAATCGAAAGAGACAAAACATAGTTTAACTAAGTATTCAACCGTTTAACACTGTTTATTAATAAGAGCCTTAGTTAGATAGGCTTTTGTTAATTTCTTCTGCATACACCGCCCCTTGCAGCCTGCCGCCCCGGGCCATGGCCAAGGGTGTTCATTTCATGGCTTTAAAGAATACCACCTCTATTGATGCAAAAAAGGGGTTGACATTTCAAATATCGCGATATTTTTTTTCGCAGCCGGAAGGTGGTCAAAGTTAAATCTTGTCTGCAAAAAGATATTTTTCCACAAAAAATTGTTCATATTAGTATAATTGTCACCTACGTTTTTTACTAAATCTTTACATTTACATTTTTCTGTTACGGAATACGTTATTAATTGTGAAACGTAACACCGTACGCTTATTTTTGCAAAAACATTTACTTGCACCCGTTTGAGAATCTGAAAGCGTATATTATACTTATATAATAATAAATTATGCGACCGACTGTACACTGGACAAAATTCATGATTTGCGTTGGTTCTACGTTGGTTCTCTGATTATGGAATGGAAAGCTTTGAGAAAATAATTAAATGATAATTGAACTAAGAGTTTCAACTTCATTGGTCTCCAAAGCGTGCCATCGCCGGCGGGCCACAGTTACCGTTATGTGAGACACAAAGCGGGTTGCTCAAGAGCTAAATTAAACTTAACTAAGTTATTATTGTATTACTTAGTTGAAGGACGCCAACTATTGAATCAAATGTATGTGAACTATGCATGGTTGTACCTTGTATATGACTTAATAATTATGGAAATGTATATTAGAAAGGAGTAGCGAGACGACTTGGATGCTTCATCATCATCATCATCATCATCATCATCATCATCCACCGGAAGAAGTCTACTGCTGAACTGAGTCCTCTCCCATAGAACGCCACTGGGATCGGCTTCTCGCCTTTTGCATCCAACGGTTTCCCGCGGTTTTGACAAGGTCATCGGTCCACCTAGTGGGGGGGCGGCCTACACTACGTCTTATTTCGTGGTCGCCACTCGAGAACCTTTCTTCCCCATCGGTTGTCGGTTCTGCAAGCGATGTGGCCTACCCATTGCCATTTTAACTTACTAACTTTGAGAGTTATGTCGGTGACTTTAGTTCTACTACGGATCTCCTTGATTTTATCACGCAAAGAAACCCGGAGCATAGCCCTCTCCATAGTACGTTTCGCGACTCTGAGCTTACCAATAAAGCCAGTAAGAGACCACGTCTCAGTGCCATGTAACTACCATTTAACTACCAAATGTAAAGTAAAAAGCTTGAGACTTTGAGTCCCTAAGACTTGAGCTTTCAGTGCATAATATGCAAAAGTTTATTATATGACATATGCTTTTTCCAGTGCATGAAGCTCATTTGATTTTGCTAAAAAATCTCTTAAGTGAAACTATGTAGCTGCAGTATACGCCTTAATTCAACATAAATTATGCATGTATGTACCCAACATATAATGTATGCACCACAATTATCACCGCATTTAGGTAACGGCTTGTCATAAAGCTTCGAATACTTACACGTAGCAACACAATAAAAATTCAAAACATTTATGAAAAATGTGATTACCGTACGAGCAGTCGAGCACCGTAATTATAATATTTTGTCTAAAACTAGAACCGGCATGTTGTATGTAAAATCTAAAGTGAATTGGGAAATTGTTTTTAACATTTCCATCATTTATCCCATTGAGGGAAGTTCTAACACCTAACTTTGTAATACGTCTTTTGTCCCATTCATCCCGGTGCCGTTGGCGTGGTTTATCGGGCCGGATGGGACAAAAAAACCGGGATGGTTGCCGCTACTTTTTTAAATTCTATTTGATAACAAGACGAACTGGCCGTTTGCCTGATGGTAAGCATAAAACGCCAGCCCATAATAATACTTACCAGTCTATAAAACAATTATCATTTGCACCGGATTCGAAATTATCCGTTCCGGTTTCGGGGAAGGAGAAAAAATAGTTATTCGTCTCTAGCCATTCATTGCCCGTGATCCTACTGCGAAGTTCTATATATTATACTGCACCACGCGCTTTTTTCATCGTTACTCTTTATCCAATTATCTTTCTTTTGGCATTTTTCTCGAAGACTGTAATCACAATTTTTCAGCCCTGGGTATGGTAATGATATTCTCGCCAGTTTTAATTTGAGACATGAATATAATTATGAAATTGACCACGGTTCAGCGTTTGTTATCGGCGCAATTTATCAAAGCGTGTTTGAGCATAATAAAAATGTTAATAATATTCCATTTTACATTTTAACAAGAAAGAACTTTTAATAAAGACTCGCAAACTTAATTCAAAGAGACTTTTTGAAGGAGAAAAGTTTTTATGAAATTAACTTTTTTCGGTCTTTTGCGATTCTTTCTTCGGTGTTGTGTGGACGATTGCTTGTTACAGAATCTCGTTATTAAAAGTAAAAATTAATTATTTTATCTGTTTCTCTAACATTTTAAAGAAGTCATGTTATCTGTTTGTTTGTAGGTGGTAATCACTGGAATTCGAAATGGAATCAAAATATTGAAAATTCTTTTAAGTTTTTTTCAAGAAACTATACCCTACTTACTATCCCTGAGTGGCATAGGCTGTGCCTTAATGCGACATTATCTTCCGCACGTAGCTCCGCCTCTATGAATATCACAAAAAATAAATACAGAGTGTAAGCATGTGTTAAACATGCCCTAGTCGCGTGTTTAAACAGGCGTCTAAACCTTGTTTTTTATTGTAAGATGGAATGTTTCAGTCTTGAGAATCGTTTATAATTAGATTATAAAATCTAATTAAGGTAATCTGGATGCTCTTGACCCTGATATTTGGTAAAAGCCTTTTAATTAAAACGTCCTTTCTGGCGTCATTTATCAAGGGGATCCCTTGGGACAATTCGTCCTACCATCTGTCGAACTCAGTGGCTCGTTGATACTAATTCGGTGAATTTATTGAACTTATATAGGCAAATAATTAGGATGGGACTCAACGTATAAATTGAAGGGAAATCAGTTTAGAAATCCTCATCAAAGCTATGATGGCGCAGTGGTTGTGAAGTCAGAATTGGCTTACTGCCAAATAAAACACTAAAGCGCTGATCTTTGTGAAAAGCTTGCTGCCGAGTGCCAGAAACCCATGCCAAGCCATGTAAATATAAGAACTGCCAAATATACGCACAAAGTTTGAAATTATGGACGGGACCTGCAGAAAACACTGCAGTGCACTGCAGTGCTTCAAGGTCTAAACAATATTTGAAGGAGACGTCTTGCGTTGATATTATTGGAAAATTCTGCGTCTATTACTATGGTTGTTGGGGAACTTTATTCTGGTTTTAATACAAATTAGCTATGATAATATTTCTGAAGTGCTTGTAGTTTTGTACCTATTGTTAGGTCCAGAAATTAGACACTCGGTTTGAATAATCGACACACGTGTATTTTCGTTCGTAGTTCAATGAGGACTGCTGTCGTTCCCCGCGTAGTAATTCCTATGGGACCAATTTGACAGTACATACTTTCAAATAAAAAAAATAATTTTCCAAATCGGTTTATAAATGACAGAGATATGAGGTAGCAAACATAAAAAAAAAATACCCACCGAATTGATAACCTTTTCCTCTTTTGGAAGTCGGTTAAAAATATTGTATTTTATCAATGGTCCAATTGAATAGAACCTTATTAAATAAAAAAGAAACAAAACGTGTTTTCCTTTATCTAAAGTCGAGTAAAAAACGTCTAAAACTTTCTCTAATAAGAAAACACAATTTTCACTCCAACCAAAATAATCGAACTCGTTTAGGTAACTTTTTCGTTAAAGTTAGTGGAAATACTTTCAAAACGGTGCGTCTGTACACAAAGCGAGGATGCTCGTAAAAATAGTTGATGAATTGGCGAACTCTTGTCATTCTCCACTCAATTCAGATGAAGCATTTTTTCCGAGGCTACCAAAACGAGGAAATATTTTTTGATTATATGTCGCTTTTTTATATTTGATAGCACTTTGTCACATTCTCGCCTAAATGTAGCCGAAGATGGAGAATACGATAAAACTAGATTAGGACTGGTGACAGCTGCCAGCTGATAGTTTTTTTAAATATAGGGGCTTTTTGTCACTGAGTGATTAGGTTCTCAAAACGTCCAGCTGTTGCAAAATGTCTATCTAATTCACAAAATGTCCAATTCGCGAAATGTTCAATCTCGAAATTATGTCAGCTCCATATCGCTACATTAAAATACGTATACATCAAAGAACAAAAGTTGCTTGGCGATAGATTTCAATTTGAATTACTAGCTAGCTAGAACTAGGGCTAGCTAGAACATTAGAAAGTGCACTATTCTTCAGTCTTGCTATCATTATCTGCCTCTAAAGCTCCCAACTGCTGGCAATCTGCCACCTCTGTGTGAGTGAGAGAGGGGCGGGAAGGGGGAGAGATAGAGAGAGAGAGAGAGATAGAGATGTCCTGTCAAGCATCGACCAGCGATTCGTTGCCAATGAGCCTTTTGGGTCGTCTTTCAATGGTCTCCATGGCCTCAAGCTGGTATTTAGCTGAACCATCCCATAGGTGAGAACAAGATGAAGTGAGATATATTTTAAAAGCAGAAAAATGTATAGTTTCTATTGGAATCTCCACGCGGGTGAAACTGCGGTTAGCGGCTAGTGTTGTATGTGTACCTACAAAGCCAAAGTAGTAGACAGGTAATTGGTTGTCTCACGTGATGCACGTTGAAGCAACACGTGTCGTTGCGATTTTAGCGTCGCATTGATTTGTATATTGCTGCACGTGACATCCAGCAAGGCTGATGTTGCATTGACGCACGACTTGAAATATGGTTTCTTTGTCTTTACGTCAATATGGGTTCTCACTCCGAAAATCGAAGGTTGACACTTCGGCTGACGCATCTCATGTTTTTTCGTAGAACGAACCATCGACAATGAGTGTTTCCGACGAACTTTTGCAGTGGAAAAGAATTCTTTCGTGAAACCAACCGTCAGCGAAGAGTGGTTTCATAGAATCGTGATGAAATCATAGTGGTAAGGGCTAAGCTCGCATGGCTATTAGCAGGGGGGGCACACTTTGTGACAGTTCCATAGTCGAGCCCCGAGACACAGGAACTAACGCCATCTGTTAAAGGGCGTGGCACTATTTTGACGTTACTTCAAAATGTCAAAGTTAAAATGGTTACCATGGAAACCGATAACAAATAAAATAAAATATTTTCCGTTTCGAAAAATACTATTGTGATTTCTAGATATTTTTTGCGGTTTAAGTGATATATATTAGTGGTTTAAGTAATTGTTGTGTTCAAGTAATGTATTTGTTACTTTTAAGTGCTCAGTTTTAGTGTTTTCAGTCTAATTATGCATTGTTTTTCTTGATGTTTTAAATATAAAGAGTTTCAATTATTATGTACGTGTTAGCTTTTGTTATTTCCTTTTTGCTGCTCTACATCTAAATATTACGTTTGGTACTGTATATTGTGTTCCTACTCCTAGGCACAAACATGGGAAAGGCTGCTATTTTCCATATAAGTCACATATAAGTAGATACATTTACTTTCACAGGAACTAAGCAGGATCCATAGATTAGTGTGAATGTGTGTGTGAAATATAGAATGCACACATAGATAAACAAGTATGAGTGGGTGTATAAAACACATAACTCACACATAGATAGTAAAGTAAGAATGTGTGTGTAAAATACAGAACGCACACATATAATATAGTAAAGTAGTTTCACCGCCCTTTTGTAGGTGGCGCTGATCGCGATACATCGTGGAATCGACGAGAGAGCGCACTCTATTCCTTTTATTATAGTACTACTCTATGGCTATTAGGGCTATGCTTAAACCGACTTATGGTGGGACAGCTGCAAGTGTCAGTCCATTCTCGGAATAGCGAATTACCTTCAAACCGTCTCATGAATGTTACAGCTTTGCCACCTTAAAAATCCCGGTCGAGGTATGAAAAAATACTTGTTGAGAACTGAAGCTATAGTTTTAGCTTTAAATAATAAAAATCGCTGGTGTTCTGGTGGTAGCTCTATAATAAACTCAAAATTGACATCATGCAAAAAAACAAAAGAAAAACTATATCTATAAAAACTATTTAAAAACAAACACAGTACAAAAGAGGTGCGTTCAGCACAATACTACATGAGTTATAAACAGAAATACAATATAATAATGTGCGGTGTGACGAAGGTTCTGAAACCCAATCATCTCTTGGGAGTAGTGAAGTTGATAGAACTTTACTGCCAATAACAAAGTTAGCTTCGTATATGAAGCTGTGTGCGTTTCATTAGACCTGTTTTGGTATTGATTGTGCACATTGAAAATTGGCACCCGTAACATAGGCACGATCTAGCACGGCATTACTTGCTCGTATTTTTAAATAATGGTATCTAATGTTATATTTTTAAATATAGTTTTAGGTTACTAGGTTAGGGTTAACTTTTCTGTGAGTGTCCGTCTGGATTGCTACCACCGCTTTGCTCGTGAAGTCTGCCGCCAAGCTGTAACGTGCAAGCATTACTGTGTTGCGGTTTGGTGACCAAAGTAGCCAGTGAAATTACTGAGTTGTGAGACAATACCTAATGTCTCTGGGTAAAGAGTGCATTGCAGTGCCGCGCAGGCCTTTGTGTTTCAAAGTTCTGAGTGGCACTGCAATTGTTATGGGTCGGCGTTATGATTACCATCAGGCAGCTCGTCTCGTTATGAAATAGTATTAAAAAAAAGGTTTAGAGAATGTCAACACAGAATCAACACCATTAAAATATATTCGATTATCTTCAGAATAAAATAAAATACATATATATCGGTATATATACCGATACCTATATATCGGTAAAAGTGGGGCATTAGTCCATTCGAGTAATTACTGGAGTTGTCATGTAGCTATACATACTATCCTTACTATAATAAATGCAAAAGTGTGTTTGTACGTTAGTTTGTTGATTTGTTGCTTTATTCTTCTGTCACGCAGCAACGGAGCAACCGATCGTCGTGATTTTTGGCATAGATATAGTTTGTGGACCGGAGAGTAAGTAACATAGGCTACTTTTTATCTCGAAAATACGCGGAAAAGTGCATGGAAATCTGAGGCCAGATATTTATCACTGTGTTCCGGGTGCTAACATTGACAGCCAGTTCTAATAAAGGTTTAATATATTCACCATCATCAAATGCTAACTTAACTACACAAATAAATAAAATTGAAGTGTTTTATACATTGTAACGGGATATTTACCGTGATTATTCTAAGCTGCTGAGCTCCCGATATTTCGACGCTGTTGCAAGCATCATGTTCACGGGAATACTGGCGAAACTGCGGGTGGATTGTAGACAATATTATGAGCAGACAAATCTGTCTACCCGCTTTCTTTGTCTTTTACGCGTACTACTAGAACTCACTCGAAAGTCACGACAAAACACGCTCACGATATCACTGCGTTTTTGAGAGTCCCTAAATGGCTGTGATTTACTTTTTAGAACACTAATCACCGGATTCCACGCACTGGACAATTTAAAGCCGTTTTCCCGATTGAAGTTTTGGTAAATATCCCGTTACAATGTATAAAGTAGTGAATAACCGTGAAAGTCTAAAACATTGAAGTGTTTGTTTGTAACATTAAAATAACAGCTTCTTACCAAATGCATCTGAAAGTATATACTTTACCAATAACAAAACAACCATTTTTAAAATTTTTGTCTGTCTGTCTGTCTGTTTGTTCCAGGTAATCTCTGAAATGGCTGGGTCGATTTTGACGGGACTTTCACTGGCAAATAGCTGATGTTATAAGGAGTAACTTAGGCTACTTTTATTTTAGAAAAAGAATTAAGGTTCCGCGCAAAAAAATAAAATCCAATATCTCCGCGTGGGTGAAACCGCGGGCAGCAGCTAGTCGATAATAAACCAACGAGTGAAGTCGACTGACTACAGGACACCTATAATACGTACTGTGGTATTTTTTCACTTAAACGTGTTAAAAAAAGAGTTGCAGCTATAAAACCTCGGTTAGGATAGGAGCATTGACAAATGGTGGCAATAAATTACCCTCGGCCGCCATGCGGCACCGGTAAACCTCGGGCTGCATCGGTAGAGTAACATGTTTTATGTATTTTCCCCTTAGGAGCTGCTAGCTGTTGAGGTGCGGTTACACTTTTCTATATTTATTTTCCCCGGGTTTTTTTTTGGGATAAAACGTCCAATGTATGACTTTAATGTAAGTACGGAAAAATATTAGTAAGATTAACTTAAAAAGTAATGTGCATGATTTGAATACTAGAAATAAAAAAAAATAAAAAAAAAAACAAAAATGAAAACTGTAATAAACATAAAATTGTAGTACCCGGGTTCAGATTAAGTAAAACTAAAAATATCGTTCCTGACTAATGGTGTTAGATTCTACAGTAAAATTTCTAAAACAATAACTGAATTACCACAAGGAACTTTAAGCTCTCAGTTGCGGCAACTGGCAACTTGCAAGTTGTGTTGTAAAAGGTTGAGAGTTGCCTAAACTCTAGTTTTTTTTTTTTCATATTATTTGGTAACGAGACGAGCTGGTCGTTTGCCTGATGGTAAGCATAACGCCGGCCCATAACAATTGCAGTGCCACCCAGAACTTTGAAACACAAAGGCCTGCGCGGCACTGCAGTGCGCTCGTTACCCTGAGACATTAGATATTAAGTCTCATAAGCCCAGTAATTTCACTGGATACTCTGCTCATCAAACCGGAACACAGTAATGCTTGCACACTACTGCTTGGCGGCAGACTTCACGAGCAAAGCGGTGGTAACAACCCAGACGGACACTCGCAGAAGAGTTAGTCCTCCCACTAACAAAGTTGCAAAGTTGTGTTGTAAAAGGTTGAGAGTTGCCTAAACTCTAGTTGCTACGTGTGCTAAGCGCCCTTGTACTTATACGTTTTAATTTGTGCTATGCGTAACTACAACGAATTTTAAAAGTGTATTTATCAAGACATACTTTTGCGTTTATGATACACACAAACTATGCAATAAAAGAGGTATTTTTACGACGTACATTTCTCGAGTAATTTACAATAGCACTTCATAAACCACAGTCAAGTAACAAATCATTCGTGCTACGAAACTTTCTACAACGCGACATGTTCAAAGTTCGTGTTGAACTAAAAATTGGAAATATCCAAGCAAGTAAGGTAAAATAACTATAGAAACTGTAGAAACGCGAGCTATTTCAACTGCCTACAACACTCAACCGCGTTCAATAACTTGCCATTTAATGTTAGCAGAAATAGAACTAAATTCTTGCTAGTGGCTGATGTAAAAAATAGAACTACAAATAGGTATATCGATGTAGTTGTGTATCTAGTTTTGTATTATAATGTATTGTATAAATGTATTTATATTAAGTTATGATGATAACAGGTAACCTATTAGATCCATCCGCTTTTCGTCTTGCAGTTTGCTTACGTTTGGGTGCGAGGTGCTATGTTGCCCATCGCTGCCAGTGTGGTACTGCTGTCGATCAGCTCGGTCATCACGGCCTCTCTTGTTCCAGAAGTGCCGGTCGAATTTCCCGTCACGCCAGTCTTAATGACATCATCCGCCGGGCTTTTACCAGCGCCAATGTAGCAGCCATTCTCGAACCGAATGGTCTTATGCGTGACGATGGTAAAAGGCCTGACGGAATGACGCTCGTTCCTTGGAAATTGGGGCGGCCCCTAGTGTGGGACGCTACTTGTGTCGACACTTTGGCACCGTCTCATATTTCCGAGACACAAATTAGGGCTGGCGCCGCGGCTTCTTCGGCTGAGCGACTCAAGCGGCGCAAATATGCTAACCTCGGGAGCGGTTACATATTTGAGCCGTTTGGTGTTGAAACATTGGGTCCGTGGGGGCCGGGAGCTCATAATATTTTCAAAATTTTGTCAGAGCGTTTGATTGATGCGACGCGTAACCAAAATGCTGGTAACTATTTGGCTCAACGGATCAGCATTGCGGTTCAACGTGGCAATGCCGCCAGCATGCTGGGTACGCTTCCTACTGGTAGTGGGCTAGAACATTTGGATTATCTATAGGCCTACTAGGGCTTGTAGATTATCCAACTGTTTTTGTAGCTAGCTAGGTTAGATGTAGTGTTTATTTATGTATTAGCTAATTAATAAAGGCATTTAGCCGTATATAATAAGTTATGATGATATATTAATACTATACATACAGTTGATTAAACCAATGAGTTGAACTTTGCTGGAAGGCCGGCAAATATTTTGCCGGCAATGATTATTTATTTATTTATTATTATTTATTTAATTAAAACGGCATAAATCAATTACATTAATTAAAAAAAGATGGACAATGCTAGATACATACTAAATAAAATTAAGATAATAACAAAAATATATATAGATATTTTGAAATATATAGATATTTTATTTTAGTACAAAAAATTATAGGAACGGATTTAAATATGTTTAGTAGGTATGATAATGATATATATTGTAAGAATAAAGGTAGAACATGGTGTGGTGCTGTGGTGCTACGCTATGACGTCACCAAGTCAGTGCTACGCCGTAGTCGTCCCAGCGCTACGCAAGGGGAAGACGCGGGGAAGGACAGCAGTCCTCATTGAACTACGAGCGATAATACACCTGTCAATTACTCAAACCGAGTGTCTCATTTCTGGACTTAACAGTTATATATAGGCATAAAACTTATAACAGCGCAAGTGTTTATTCCGCAACTAGGTGTTAATTTTCTGATTCCCTTGATACAGAAAATCCTAATTGATAAATAAATAAATAAATAAATAATAATAAATCCTATCTAAAAGCTAAGGACCACGGTATCATAGATCGATATTATAACTTATTTCTTTTTTAAATATCATAACGACTTCAAAAAATGAAACCTCATAAACAATCTTTTTGACTATTAGAAACTAGGATCCAAATCACGTCCTGCACTTCCCTATAAGCGAGCACGTACCAATACACTAAAGAGAAGCTTACAGCTGACGACGGATTTATTGAATACCTTCTGAAACAAAGTGTCAGATGTGACGTTATGAACAACTTACGCAACGATAGTGAATGATAAAAGAGACAGTCTAGTGACGGTTGGTTAGAAGAATTGTGTTCCAGGTAACATATTTACATTTTATCACCATAGCTCCTG
The DNA here is from genome assembly GCA_907269065.1 of Crocallis elinguaria. NCBI lineage: Eukaryota > Metazoa > Arthropoda > Insecta > Lepidoptera > Geometridae > Crocallis > Crocallis elinguaria. The sequence continues at coordinate 3,209,815 of OU026070.1, read as the reverse complement.
TCTGATCGCAGAACGTTATTTATTTTCATTTATTTACGTGACGGAAACAACTTGTACCTATATAGGTAGAATTCTGCAATATTGCAGCGTTAAACCGCAAAAAACATAATACATGGGTTCATACAAACCATGATTGATTAGTCTTTGGGGACGCAGAGCAAAAGGAATATTTAGGGACCGGGATGAATAAATGATCGCTCGGAACGTTAACATTCTGAATCAAACACGTAAAAATAAATAAGTGTTAGCAGGGTTTATTTTGTTCGTGAACTCTCTGTACCTACAGTGAATACCTTTTTCCCCAGGCTAAACAATTATACCACAGGTGTTATCGTAACGCAATTAGTTTTGGTCCATTTTGTATAATATCATTATTACATTCGGCTGATACCTATGTTACATATTAAGTGCTTTCTATTCGAGATTAGGTGCCTATTTCTATAATAGTCAGGGATCCTCACATGTGCCGACCGTAGACAAATTACCTAGAGATAGCCAGGTCAATTTGCATAATAGTAACAGCTCAGTCTGCTAATTGCTAAGTACTTACTGCACTAGTACTGCACTAGTGGTACACATCTAAAAAAAGGAGAGCGAGTGAAATCTAAAGCTTGGAAATCTCTGCTGGACTGCACGCTCGCTTGTTATTCTATACATATCTCGTGAAAGCACGCGTAAGCTAAGAACCAAAAGCTGCGTTTACTTGCTTTCGGCAAACGTCTATACAGTTTCACTTACATATGCTCGTTTGATTTCGTTCGCCTTCGCGAACCCATAACTAAAGATTAAAGACATGAACAGTGCACGATTAATAGCGTCACATTGGGCACCCAATTCGCTCAGATAATTACTCTGAAAGCATCTGAAAATCAGCCTTAAATATTCCCCAATAGAGTTTACAATACATAGCATTGTAAGGAAATTGACAACCGATTGTCAGTACCGGAGAAGCGTAATGTAGCAATTTATCTGAACCGAGCTTTATAAGTAAGGTAATTGACAGGAGCCAGGTAGTTAGATTGCCTGAGTTTGCATAATGCTTGAGTTATTGAGCCCTTGGGGGGTATAAATAGGAGATAAAGGTACTTTATTACAGAGCATGATGTTTCACTTTAAGTAGAGGTTTCACACGAGGACAACGATGTTCGTGTGGGAGTATATCTCATGTTAAATTGGTTGTTTTTTTTTTTTTATTCTTAATAGGCTTACGTTTGACCACTAAGGCTGTTACCGGCCAAGCTCGCTTGCTTCTTGGCTAATAAGTTTCGCTATCGACTATTTGAGAGACAAAAAAGAATTACACATACTACATAACAGAATAGAAATATGCATTAGATTTGGAAAACAAGTATTGCAATAAAAATAACCTACTTTTCAATTACGGTTTTTTGCAGTTGCAAAATTTGATTCTGCACATTGTAACATAGTGATGTTAATAAAAGCTTGTTAAAAGAAATCAGGCGAACGACCTTCCTCATTTGATTGCATAAAGATCTTCTTTCCAAAAGGAAACCATCTTTATAGGTATCATTTTTCCTTATAAGTGTATTATCTACATTTTCCTCTTCGTGCATTTTCGAGTCCACTCAAGCATAGAAGAGCGATACCAGCTGAAGTTAGTTCGCTCTTCAAAAGATTTTCTATTTATGCACTTGTAGGCAAACATAAAAGGTAGCAAATCTGAAGCTGGTCCGCATATTTATAAAAATCTATGAGATTATATTTTGTGGTTTCGCTAGTAACTCAATCACGTATAGAGGAGATTTTTTTTATGTTTGCATACTTATTACAGATATTCTTATTTAGTTAAAGAACTTTTAACGGTTCTAGCCGTGCTCCGCAAAGTTCTGGTCCCATGAGATGTTCGAAATATCGACGCGAATGTATATACGCAATAGCTTAGTATTTGACCTAATTTTGCATGACGTTTGCGTGTAGCCTAGAAGGCTGGAAGATACCGTGTTTTTGTAACTAGCGGAACATACAATAGGCCATAGATTTCAGCTAGTGATGGTAGATAAGGCAAGCACTAGAAAATTCTCTATCAACAATGGTCATGATGTTTTCCTTCCACGTAAGCTCAAGCCCGAACTATCGAGCCCTAATCGCTTCAATCTTTGTTCCAGTCTATGTGCTGGCGTTTAACCACAAACAGCCTCTCCCTGCCCGCACAGAGTAGATTGAGATAGAAGGGACACTTGGGCGATTAGACTGTCAAAAAGCACCCGAGCGCCTATTCTATTTTGTAGCTACGAGTGACTGCAAATGGAGGCCGTATCCAGCCATCGATGGCCGCATCTAGTGGCTGCGTCTAGTGGCCATCGCGTTTGGGGGTTCTATGTACGGCTACTCTATAAGCCTATAATATCAACACGTAAGTCTTATAAAATTAACCTGAAACTTCATTCATTCATAAAATGTAAGAACACCGGTCGACACGTTCAACAATGTGCTGTTAATTTTACTGGTGAGCACTAATTTTGTTGTTTGAAAGCTTACCGATTTGTCGTCGTCTAATTTTGTGGTATCCGCGGGTCGATTGGGCTCTCTTAGCGCGGAAAGCTTCTTTCCTCTTCGACCAGTGGTCTTCAGTACCTGGAACAAAATTGCTTGCATGAGGCTTAATACTTAATGTCTCTTGGTAACGAGCGCACTGCAGCGCCACGCAGCCCTTTGTGTTTCAAAGTACATGGTGGCACTGCAATTGGTATGGGCCGGCGTTATGCTTACCATCAGGCAAACGACCAGCTCGTCTCGTTACCAAATAACATAAAAAAATAACATAGCATTAGAATATCAATTACTTCAAAAAACAATAAATGTATAGTTTATAGAATAATAACAAGTATTCCTAAGCTTATTTTGAGAATACTCTCAACTTTCCAATATTTTAGAGATCTTTAAATTTTAGCTGACGTAATTTATAGCTCCACACGAGTAAACCGCAAAGTTTTATAACATTAAACTCGGAAATAAATCAAACTTCTTTAGAACGAGGGTGGTTATAAAGATTAACCTATAAATCTGAAAGGTCAATCGGTAGAAATCGAGACCAGAACTACGTTTTCAATCAATAGACACATATCAGCTGAAGTTTTGAACCCCTAGGATACAATACAAAAGCCTTCACGAAAGTTTCTCATCTGGTTGCAAAGTTAGCTATATCTTTATCGCGAACAGGTCGTGATCTCAAATGAAACTTGCCCCTACTTCTTCAGGTGTGACTTCCTACTTGATTAAAATTAAAACGAGTTTGTAAGTTATAAATGCGTCTTCAGTCTATCAAGATCGTACGCGGTACTCCGAAACATGGCATCATGCTTTTAGCCGACTACCAAAACAGGGGGAAGTTCTCCGTCATTTATTAACCCATTTAGAAAATACTTTCTTTATTTCAAAGGATATACTTTCAGATTGGTCCCATAGAAATTTCATCCAATTCGTTTCAGTAGTTTGTACTTAAAGTCGGTTCGTCGCTTTTCAACGCAATTTTATTACACTGTTGGATAACTAGACGAGCGGGTCTTTTGCTAATGTCACTGGCTGCTCTGCTCATCAAACCGAAACACAGTAATGCTCGCACATTACTGCTTGGCGGCAGACTTCACTAGCAAAGCGGTGGTTCCAACCCAGACGGAATTTTTTTTATTCTGTTGGTTAACGAGACGAGCTGTTAGTTTGCCTGGTAGTAAGCATAACGCCGGCCCCTAACATTTTTATTTTTTTAGTATTTCAAATTTTCAGACTCTTTGCCCTATCTATACAGGTTTACTACTCAATAATGCTAATGCCATATAATTTTAAGGCTCGAATGACTTAGTAAAAAAACCCAAACAAATTTCTTCATTTAGAAAAACACTTTTGTTTTAGTTACTTTCTCTTGTTGTTGTTTTTTGATATCTGACTTTAGGTTTTTCGTTATCTTAATTAATTATTGTTTTGATGGCTTTTTTATTCATGTTTCAGGCTACTTTGTTTTGAGGCATAAGATGGCGTCTCGCAATATTGTCTAATGATTCTGTAGAACACTCCTTGAATAATGTCTTGGTTTTATCGGTGTACCTACTGTATTTATTATTTTATACTGTTAAATATCAAAGTGCACGGTCATTTGCCAGATGGTAAGCACTTCGTGTCTAAAAGCGAGGAGCCCCGGGTTCGATTCCCGACCGGAGCAGACTTTGTGTAGTGACCGTAAAGTCTGATCTCTGGTCTTGAATGATTATGATGTATGTCTTTGTGTGATCCATGCCACCTGCGACATAGGAAATCCTAGTGAAGGGGTATGAGTGTGTGAAAGTTTATGTTTATAACAAGTGCAGTGCTCTAACTCTAAAACACGAAAGCAAGCGTGGCACTGCTTTGCGCTCGTTATTCTGAGACATCATTTATCTTAAAACATGTAACAGTATCGCATATGAGACTCGTCTCATAACTTTCACCATCCACATCAGTTAGCTACAGAAAATCTTTGTTACAGAGAGCATACAGCATCTGGGACACTGGAGAAAGAGGTTCAGCATATCAAACGTGTACTGGAGAACAGTAACCATAAACACTTAAGACCGCGCCGCTGAAGTCGTCCTAAGCACCCTACTTGGGTCATCTCAATGACACCCTAGGTGTAAGGCAAGACGGTAGGTTGACGATCAAGAAGAATGACCTGCCGTCTTACCTTACATCAAGGGTGTCATTGAATAAATTGGTAAAGTAAGGCGTGTTTCAATTAAAATCTATTTCAAGCCACTTAAAAGATGCGCTAATTTCTAAGAACAGTCACGTCCAAAATTCTCCTACAAGATGCCGGTGTTTACAAGCTTGACTGCGAGTATGGTTTACACAATATTTGGCAAACACAGCACACTCCTATGCAAATTAGGCGGTCGGCCAACTCTGCAGTATGAGAACACGCATATGATAAGCCTAATTACTATGTACTATCTGGCTGATAGTTTCAGATTTTCGGAGCCACGCGCCTCCCAATAAAGCGTACCTACAAATCAAAGTGAGGATGACTGCGAAAAAAAAAACGAATCTATATTTATGACATTTTATTAAATACCGTCGTCAGTCAATTATTCACATTCTGTACAGCAAATTCACAACAAAAACAAAACGGTACGGGGCCGGTACGGGAAAAAGCCCGTTTTTTCCCGGGCGGCCGACTCAGACGGATGTCATGCACTGAGCTTCACAAAGCAGGGGCGGACGCTTTGTGACGCGCTCGACAAAGCCCGGGATATATTGGCAAGTGTGTATAAAGGTTTATTTTACAAAACGGTGAGTCAGTTTGGACGAAAATTGAATTTTAGTGCATGCATGTATATATGCAGTCAGTGACTTAAGTTGATAGGCATTGGTGTTAATTCTATCATTTCATAACTAAACTAATTTTAGTTTCGCTCTCTCTCTTTCCAATGCATAACATGAGAAAGAGATGGCATATATTTTAGACCTGTCAAATTAATCCACTTGCTTGAGTGTAGTGTAAATTTAATGGCAATGAATTCATTGGCATCTAATTTATCAAGATCGAAAGATATTTGACAGCTCTAAAACAAAATTTAGATCTGTCAGTCATCTTCCGTCTCATTCTCATGTTATGCATTGGAAAAAGAGAGAGCAAAACTAAAATTAGTTTAGTTATAAAATGATAGAATTGACACCAATGTCGAGCTAACTTAATTCTTCAATATTTCCTTCGTTTGACCAGTACCTCACGTGACCTTTTCTAGAATTGGAACCGCCACTCAATTACTTTTTTCCGGGACACACTTTGATATGCTTGGCGACACGTTTTCATCTTGAGGGTAATAGCTAGCCAAGTTATGGTTGCATTGTGTTTACAACATAAACTACTTATATCTAATAATGCAACACACAAGACGGCAGCGGGGAAACAGCGGGGGCCGCGGGGTGAAGCCTGCTCCGTCCGCGCCCGCGCCGCTTCATTCAACACATTCCATCTTAAGATGTCAAGCGTCATACATTTGCACTGTACTTAGTCAAAATAAACCAAATTAGCACCGTAAGTGCGGAATTTTATTGATCACCAACGCAACTCAAACAAGTAGGCTTTCGGCGGAAACACATATCCTCTACATTCCTCTACATTCTCATAGTATAACTGTTGAAAAATTCTATAACTTCACTCCTTCATTTGTTTTCACTTCTATTTTATTTTTGGATAGCGTGCACGCGCTCGCACGCGCGGAATCAGAGAAAAATTTAGCCTACCTACAGCACTCACATAATGTACACTTAGCTTCCTATTAGTGGAAGAATTTCTAGAATCGAACCAGCAGTTCCCGAGATTAGCAGTAACAAACTAACAAACAATAAAACTTACAAAGCTTACTTCTTAATATAAGTATAGATTAGGTACAGGTACCGTTATAATTATCTATACAAATAAATAAAATTGAAGTGTCTGTTAGTAATATCAAAATAACAGCTTTTTACTAAATGCATACTTTGTTAGTGGTAGGACTAACTCTTCTGCGAGTGTCCGTCTGGGTTGTTACCACCGCTTTGCTCGTGAAGTCTGCCGCCAAGCAGTAGTGTGCAAGCATTACTGTGTTCCGGTTTGATGAGCAGAGTATCCAGTGAAATTACTGGGCTTATGAGACTTAATACCTAATGTCTCAGGGTAACGAGCGCACTGCAGTGCCGCGCAGGCCTTTGTGTTTCAAAGTTCTGGGTGGCACTGCAATCGTTATGGGCCGGCGTTATGCTTACCATCAGGCAAACGACCAGCTCGTTACCTAACAACATAAAAAAAATGCATAAATTATATACGGTACATAAATATCCTAGATATAGAGCACATGATACCTATTTGCTCAAAACATCTAAATAAAAATTTATCAGGACACTATAATCGCGTACGAGCGTTTGTATGGAAAGTATGGCATGAAGCAGCCTCTTAAGCCATATCGCCATTAAACTTCACGGCCTATAAACCACGAGCGACCTAAACGTATTCCCCGAATCATACCTACTATATAAAAAGTAATGATCGATTTCATTCACATGCACATTCCGTTTATAGGGCTAGGCAAAACAGGTAATACTTGCGGGTCACGCTATAACATGCTCAAAGTATATATATAAACTAGCTGCTGTCCACAGGTTCACCCGCGTGGACATATTGGATTTAATTGGTTTTATTTTTTGGTGCGGAACACTAATTATTTTCTAAAATTAAAGTAGCCTAAGTTACTCCTTGTAACATCAGTTATCTGCCAGTGAAAGCTCCGTTAAAATCGGTCCAGCCGTTTCGGAGTTTACCCGGAACAAACAGACAGACAGACATTTTTTTTTAAATGGTTGTTTTGGTATAGGTACTGATATACTTTCATATGCATTTATTAAAAAGCTGTTATTTAGATATTACAAACAGACACTTAAATTTTATTTACCCAAATTTTGTACTTATTAATTTCACACTCGTGCAAAGCCTATGTTCACACAATAATAACTCTTACAGTAACTAACATACCCACAAAATTTGTTATGTTTACCGTGTATAGCTCAGAATAATTAATAGGCAACATTTAGGCAACATTTTAAACCCGTTATTCGGCGAAAATACCTTTCTAGTTTTCCGGATTTCACTTTTTTTATTTGCTATAGGATAACGAGACGAGCTGGTCGTTTGCCTGCTGGTAAGCACAACGCCAGTCTGGTGCCACTCAAAACATTGAAACACGAAGGCCTGCGTGGCAGTGGCGTTGCCCTGATACAATAGGTATTAATTCACACATTATAACGGGATATTTACCGTGATTATTATTGAGCAAATATCCCGTTATAATGTGTGAATTAGTAAATAACCGTGAAAGTCTAAAACGATAGGTATTATATTGATATAAGTCTCATAACCCCAGTATTACCTCACTAACTATCAAACTGGAACACAGTAATGCTTGCACACTACTGCTTGGTGGTAAATTACACGAGCAATGTGGTGGTACCCACGTAGACTGACACTCACAGAAGAGTTAGTCCTACGGCCTAGCACCTTGTGAGAAGTAAATTATATAAGTTACGCACACAACTAAAAGCCGCGGGTGTTAAAGTTAAGAGTCTTTCTTTCTAAGTTACCTACTACTACTTAATAGTTCTAACCAAATACAACACGCACGTGTAGAGAATAACATACAAGTAAGTTACTATAATTCATTACCTATAATAGAAAAAGGCAATACATTAAAATCATTTTCAAGGCACTTTCTATTTGGAGCAGGCAGTACTTCTTACCATGTTATATTCCTAGGTCACGCTATGATAGGTAGACTATAATAGTGCTGACCTCAGAGCATCCAAATACTACAAAGGCCTGTTCCGACCTACGCTTTGTTCGGTACCGCTGTGGGTAAAGAGAAATATCGATACGAGCTGGAGTTATGCTTACCATCAGACAATCGACAAACTCGTCCCGTTATCAGCAGCGCAAGTACGGATCTTTTCGGTCGATAAAATTCGATAAAATTGACAGTTCAAATCGATAAAGTGGGATTTATCGAGCCTCGAAACAATCGACAAAAGTTATCGAAAAGCTAGGTGGAACCCAAAGAGAATATAGAGCTACTACATTACTTTACGATCAGACTTCGGTACTCGCAACATTCGATAAATTTGTCGAGTTCTTCGGTTCGACAAATTTATCGAACCGACTTCCGTACTCTCGACGCAGATAGTACAAAAAAGAAACATAAAGTCTCATAAATTAACCGGAACAACCACTATGTTACAAATCTGTGGGAACAACTAATAACTTTATTTTATCATATCCTTTTGTAAGACGGGGTAGATGTAGTACGCGTAGTTTCTCATACTCTAACTGCAGTGATTCTATTTAGAGGTCTAGATTCCTGTAAGATTTATGTATGGTCTTTGAACGTTCGTAAAAATAAATAAAACGAATGAACAAAACGTTCGTAAACATGAATGAACAAAACGTTCTCAAAAATCTAATTACGTCACGAAATTAGATTCCGTTCATGAACCAGGCAAGAGGGGTTTCTTGCCCATAAAAGTGGCTCTGTGCGAAATTGTGTACTTATATTTACGCAATATATCTTAATATAAGATGACCCAATGAGATTATGGGATACACAATTACACATGCGGGATCTACAAAGGGGTCTACTTGTGTATAAATTAGACAGTTTATTGTGTATCTATTCTATACAAATAATTAATAATACAATACTAAATTCATATGAAAGTATATAGGGAACCTATAACAAAATACAATATTATAAATATTTATTTGTCTGTCTGTTTGTTCCTGCTAATCTCCGAAACGGCTAGACCAATTTTGACGGGACTTTCACAGCTGATTTTATAAGAAGTAACTTAGGATACTTTAATTACGTGGGCGAACCCACGGTACATAACTAGTATTAAATAATATAGCGCTGTTGTGTAATGGTACAGAATATCAGTCTGTGAAATTACTTGGCTTTATAATACCTAATGTCTGAGGGTAGCGAGCGCACTGCAGTGTCGCACAGGCCTTTTATTTCAAATATCTGAGTGGCACTGCAATTTTTATTGAAATAAAATAAAATAAAATATTCTCGTTATCAAAAAGAATGAAATCTGCTACCTCGCAAATGTTTTACGATTTTTGTACGTACGTGTATATACGTAACCAAATTTATAAACAAAAGTATACATACCTACAAACTACTTACATTAAAAAAACATAGCTATTTATGACCACTTATAAATACCCCAAAATATAGCCAAATCGTTTAGTAATTCACGGTAACGGAACTATATGTTACGGATCCTCCTATAGTAGTTATAAAGAACTAATGACAAGTCTGTAATGACTTAGTACGCATTTAAAATAAGTTGCCATATGTCTGATACCTAATGACGTCTCGGACATGCTATTTATAGGTCATCGACGAGGTATTTGAGAAGTAAACACAGTGCTATAATGAAAGGTCGTCTGTAGAGTCTTAAATATTTTATAGGGTATTTAGTATCGATTGTTTTTTGTAAATGTCGTTTGTATTGCAAGAAAAAATGTGTTTTAAAGTGAAAATAGCATTACTAAATGGTTGTTTGTATAAAAAAATGCGAACCTTTTTTCGGTTGCGTTTTTTGGTTTGTTTGTAAAATTGATTGCTGAAATTGATCATAATTTTTTATGTTTTCGATGACCACTTTAGCAGGTTGTTGTGACAATCGTGGCATAGTTGTGGGAATTGTCTAGTGGCCATCTTGCTAGGTTGAAAATCTAATGATATGTCTCGCCAGCCACATATATACCAATCATAACGTTGTAACGTAGCATCTGGTTGTAACGTTACTTCAGCTAAGGGGCACCTTAGACGCTCAAGCAAAGGTACGTTTGCTTGTCAGAATAACAACGCTTTTGCGTCAAGCGCCGATTTCATGATACTCGAAATGCGCGCTTGTCGCAAAAGCGATGTTATTCTGGCAAGCAAACGTACGTTTGCTTGAGCGTCTAAGGTGCCCCTAAGATAACGTTCAAAGGCTTACCAGTAACTATTCACAGCTCCGTGAGATTGGTTTGAACCGCACTCCTCTCAATTAATTATTACCTACCGATGATCGGTAGAAGCTCGGCTACCGGCCGGAAAGTGCTAATATTAACAGTTCAATATAGGTTTTTAAACTGTCATGGTCATCAACACTTTGAAAATTATCACTAGAAACGGGATATTTACCATGTATATTATTTGATTTGAGTTTCCGATATTGAGTTCCCGCTGGAGTACAGTAGGTTGGTACATCACTGCTTATCTACCAACTTCTTCGTTTACCAAGGCGAGTACTATCTCCAGATAGATGGCGTGGCAATGGGTAGCCCGATTGCACCAGTTGTTGCCAATTTATGGATGGAGTACTTTGAAGAACAAGCCATTACCACTGCACCAATTCCAATTAAACTGTGGAAAAGGTACGTGGATGACATTTTTGGTATAATTGAGGGAGATGAGCATGACATAAACCTATGCCTGACACATTTAAATAACATCCACAGCAAAATGCGCTTCGCAGTTGAGATGGAAAGAAACAGGAGCTTATCTTTTCTTGATGTCAGGATAGGGGTTCGTGATAATGGTTCGTTCAGCCACACTGTATATAGGAAACCAACACACACAGACCGTTACCTGCACGCTGACTCACATCACCACCCGCGCCAGCTGAACTCTGTAGTGACGTCACTCACAAACCGTGCTTATGATCTATGCGACGAGACTCATCTAAAAGAAGAACTGCAACATGTGAGTTGCGTCCTACAGAGAAATGGTTACAAAACTGGTACCGTAAAACCCAGATCCTCAAGGAAGCGCAAGAAGTGTGAGGTGGAACGTCTTCCAGCTTATCTTCCGTACGTTAAAGGAGTGACAGATAGGGTCGCCAACATCTTAAGCAAGTTCTCTGTCAAAACAATCTTCACTCCCTTCAGGAAAATTGCCCAATTTCTGCGATCCCCTAAGGACAGATTCCCCTTAGAGGTACCCGGGGTCTATAAGATTGACTGTAGCTGTGGCAGCTCTTACATTGGCCAAACAAAACGTACTGTTTCATGCCGGATTAAAGAGCACATCAGGGCAGTCAAAAACAACGACTCGCAGAAGTCGGCCGTTGCGGAACATCTGTTGGAATCGGGCCCAAACCATTGGATTGAGTTGTATAACCCTCAGATATTATCGACAGAACGCCACTACATACCAAGACTGGTTAGAGAAGCGATTGAAATTACCAAATTCAAGAATTTCAATCGTGAGGATGGGTTTCAACTGTCGAATACCTGGAATCCAGTGGTTCGGTTATGTAAACACCGACATAATACGGTTCCGAGTATGCGGGCTGACACGGTCAGTATTGTGTGTCGGAATCCAGTTCGAGATAGTAGTGAGGACAATAGTAGTGGCACGCGTAATAAACGAGTGAGGAAGAGGGTAGATCGCTACGTCTGCCCATAATCACCATCTACCCGCAGTACTTCAGTTCTCCCGTGATCATGGCGTTTGTAACAGCGCCGAAATATCGGAAACTCAAATCAAATAATATACATGGTAAATATCCCGTTTCTAGTGATAATTAACAGTTCAAACAGAATGGAGTGCCATCAGCACTTCATTCCCGTGATGGATGCAGCGGCACGGGTAGTAGGTAAATTAATACGGCTCTGTTTATAAAACCACTTTAACTAAAGGTACTATAAGGTACATGCGTAACAGCAGTGCAAGTACGAATCTTTTCAATCGATAAAATACGATAAAATTGACAGTTCAAATCGATAAATTGGGTCTTATCGATTTTTTATATAATTTATCGAGCCTTGATACAATCGACAAAAGTTATCGAATAGCTAGGTCGAATCCAAAGAGAATATAGAGCTACTACAATACTTTACGATCAGACATCGGTACTCACAACATTCGATAAATTTATCAGTTTTTTCGATTCGACATATTTACCGAACCGACTTCCGTACTTGCGCCGTAGGTTCGTTTAGGAATAATTTAGTAATAATATTAGTGGGTGTTTTTTTCAAGACTGCCACACACTGTGCCACTAATGCGAATTACACAAATTAACTAATTTCATTAAATTTAATTTCAACGATGATGATGTCGATGACAAAATATTGTAGAAAGGAAGAATGCGAGCTTATAGGTATGTATAGTATACAGATTACAAGAATTGCGTCTCAAACAGAGACTACAGTTGCTTATCTCAGAGCATTATGAAAAACCTATTATATGACGGTTTAATATAACAGCACCTACCTAAATCTTCTGCCATATCACAGTTAGACGCAAAAGACAGAATAAGATGTGATTTCTTCTGCAAGCAATACAATATGAAGCGAAGCACAATTTAAATTGTAAATGGAAGCACAAATTTCGATGCACTGACGAATATTGCACGATCGTAAACCATGAATATTGTACGGACGTAAGCCACGAATATTGTACAAAGGTAAACCGCTACGCTGACGCGTCTTTTGAGTCGCGTAGTACTGAACGAACTGCGGTACCTATCAAAGGGCAGAGGTCAGTGACCGAGATGCAATTCAACGCTGCGCCCGCGCCACGTGGTCGATTTTTAAAAAGATTTCTATTTAAAACTGATCGGTAGAACGGTCATCACGTTTCGTAACATCTATTTTTTTATATTATGTATGTGTATGTGTATCTATAGTCACTATGTATGTGTGTATCTATTGCCGCCGTTATCAGTTGAGATCGTGGCCAAATACTGCGTGATTGTGTGAAGCGTAACCAAAAGATATATTTTTTTACCATAATACATCCATACTTACTTATTTTTTAATATAATAAATAGGAAAGCGTGTTTGTACATTTTTGGTTTGTCCTTCTTTCACGCAGCAACGGAGCAACGGATCGATGTGGTTTTTGGTTTAGATATAGTTTATGGACCGCAGAGTAACGTAGGCTACTTTTTATCTCGGAGAAATGAACGGAGCAGGTAGGAATACGCGGGTGAAACCGCGGGCAGAAGCTAGTATTATTTAACTTATAATACAATGTAGGACTTAATTAATTTCTGACATTTGTGTCGCAATTTCTGTTATAGTCTAAGCTTAGCTTTATTTTACAGCGACCAAAATCTTTAAGATTCAGAGACGAGTCTAAATATGGATATTTGCTTCCATATTATGTCTAAACTGTGCAGAATTTTGACATATGGAAGCATGTGTCTATGCTTAGATTCGTATCTGCCTCTTAGCCTAAGTGTGGACTTTTGCTTCCAAATGTCAAAACTGTAGTATAGAATTTTTCCGTGAGTCCACGCTTAGATTCGTCTCTGAATCTTAGGCTAAGATGCAGAGACGATTCTAAGCGTAGACTTTGGCTTCCATAATTATGTCAAAACTGTATAGAATTTTGACGTATGGAAGCGTGAGTCCACGCTTAGATTCGTCTCTGAATCTCAGCCTTAGCCTTACTGTATCAGCTAAGTAGTTAGCTAGCTAACTGACTAAAATCGACACAATTTGCAAAGATAGATTAAGCTAATGGATACTCCTTAGCTTTCACTTAAACGATGTTTGCAGTGAAAGGATTGAATGTCTTTGTAACGGAGTGGGACTTATCAAAAAGATTATTAACTTCACTCATGACCTTTGTGCTTGCAAGAAGTTTGGATAGTGCTTTTGCTGTACTATGAGTTCAGCAAAAGCACTTTCACGAAACTTTTGTGAATTGAATACATAATTATATATACTAGCTGTGCACTGCAGCTTCGCCTACGTAATAAAAGTAGCCTAAGTTACTACTTATAACGTCGGCAGACAGACAGACAAAAAATTTAAAAATTGTGTTTTTGTTACTTATAAGTAATGAATGTATAAATACGAATGTATGTATAAATATAAAATGAAAGTATATATACGGATATATACTTTCATATGCATTTAGTAAAAGCTGTTGTTTTGGCATTATAAACAGACCCTTCAATTTTATTTATTTGTATAAATGACAAAATGGTATTTTCCTTAAATTATCTACGATTGTGTATTACAATGGTTAGTATAGATTTTTAAACTGTCATGCCATACTAACATGCGCACCACGACCAAATTTTGTCTACTGTTTTGTCTCGCTCTTTCTCCTGCGAATACGAAACAAATGCACGATATAAGCATCGACAAAATTTTGTCACGACGCGCATGTTAGCATGGCTGGTCACCAACATTACGGACAAAGTTAGTGTTCGTAGAACAATGAGTAGGTAGTTCGTAAGCTTCTAACCTTCGTAAGTACAAGAATAGATTAAAGAAGATAGTATTATGCTTAGCTAGTACCTACTATAACTAAGTAGCATGATAAGCGCAATTGTGTAAGTTAACATTGTTTCAATTGTAATGATTCAAGTTTTGTCGACTATAGTTTGTATAAGAGAGATATCAAGCCGCTCTACGGCGCGAGTACGGATCTTTTCGATAAATAAAATTCGATAAAATTGACAGTTAAAATCGATAAAGTGGGTTTTATTCGATAAAATTGACATTTAAAATCGATAAAGTGGGTTTTATCGATTTTAACTGTTAATTTTATCGAAAAGATCCGTACTCGCGCCGCTAATCTATAGAAAGTCTCCAAACTAGAGCAGTCATCGCTTTGAGCCCAGGCAGGGATTCGAGACAGCACTATCTGGCCGTATTGCCATTCTTGTCTATTTCGTGGTTTTTTGATGGTTTTGCATCAAGCCGCGCTTGCGCGTGTATTATCTCGTAATCCGCGCTTGATGCAAGAGCATGATTATTTTGACAGCAAAACGCATACTTGCATACGCGTCTACGGTCTGCATAAAGAGCAGGTTAAGAGAGGAATCAGGGAATGGATGACCAAGAGATCTGCCAAGCATGCTGGTGTAGAATAGCTAAATCCCCCTTCCATAGGCCGATATTCAGCAGCGGTCGTTTTTTGGCTGATGATGAATTAACTAAAACTTGGGCACCGGAGTATTCCCAGCTGTATCTTACAGAAATACTACAATATTCACGAAGTTAATTATAAATATAAAACAGGCAATTGCGGTGTCGACCTCTCGAGATAAATCTCTGGCATTGCCCCGCATCATGCCTACGAGGTCGTTTATTAGTCGGATGCTTGGCGTATTTTTCCATTTACGGAGGTCCTGAGGTCTACTGCGAAACGAAAATTTTGGTTCGTGATAAAAAAAAGCTACTTGAATGCTTCTTTTTATTTGTATAGATATCAATAGGCAATTATGACCGTCATTGGTTTATAGCCAGCATAATATGTACCTACATAGTTAAAACTTGCTGCTGCCCCGCGGATTCACCCGCGTGGAGATTTTGGATTACATGGTTTTTATTTTTTTGCGCGGAACCCTAATTATTTTTCTAAAATTAAAGTAGCCTATGTTACTCCTTGTAACATCAGCTACCTGCCAGTGAAAGTCCCGTCAAAATCGGTCCAGCCGTTTCGGAGATTACCCGGAACAAACATACAGACAGACGAAAAATTTTAAAAATGGTTGTTTTGTTATAGGTACCGTATATACTTTCATATGCATTTAGTAAAAAGCTGTTATTTTGATATTACAAACAGACACTTCAATTTTATTTATCTGTATGTATGTATGGAGGATATTGAAAATTGTCGATCGCACTTTAACAAGAATGATATTTATTACAGTATTATTTACTTATTTACACTTTGTGTAGATGGAATGCAATATTTTTGCGGTTAGCCATAAAATAAGTAGCTATAAAAATAACATCGACACCGCTCATAGTGACGCAATCCTATTGCACGGGGCAATAGGATTCCATGTGTCTCAGAGGCCAAGTACACAGAGATACACAACACAAGCATCCAAGACCTTAATTTTACATATTATAAGTAAATTAAGTGGAAAACAAAAATTGTACAAAATCCCAAATGAAAACTTATTGAGTTGAAATTTTTATTCATCATCATCATCTGCGGGCAGACGTCCGCAACTAAACATATAATCCCTCCATACATTTTTACTATTAAAAAAATATGTTTTTACTTTCATAGTAGACCTGACTCAGACGGCAAGCATACACGTGAGGACGGAATTTCGTTATGAAAATCGCTCCACGCAACTGCCCAAAACCACCAATAAAACTATTTTAACAGAAATTGCTGGGCTTTAGTCCTTGACATAAGAGATTTGTTTTCATTGGTATTCCTAATATGCAACCCTTTAATTCCAAATTATAGCTATTGGGAAACACAGAGGCCGGCAAAGAATTCTACTCCTTAGCCGTCCGTGCAATGAAGATTGAAGCAATACGCTTGGTATGGACAGGAGGGATTCTGCCGCCAAGCAGTAATGTGCAAGCATTACTGTGTTCCGGTTTGATAAGCAGAGTATCCAGTGAAATTACTGGGCTTATGAGACTTATTACCTAATGTGTCAGGGTAACGAGCGCACTGCAGTGCCGCGCAGGTTTTTGTGTTTCAAAGTTCTGAGTGGGACTGCAATTGATGTTATGGGCCAGCGTTATGCTTACCATCAGGCAAACGACCAGTTCATCACATTATCAAATAGTATAAAAAAATTATAATGCTAACTTTCCAATACGAAGTGTTGCATACCTTTGCATTTCAAATATTCTTTCCCCTCGAGCTTTCATTGTAAAACTTCGATCAAAAACAGAACGTAAAACAATATTGGCTAACCTTTGCATAAAAGCAGAACCGCATTTACTTTGACCCAGCTTTGAGCTATCAGTGTTGTTTTGGAACATGAAAATTGCCAGCTTTGTCCTGATGGAAAGGAATACAGTTTTCGCACATCCAATCGAAATTTCCTAGCAGTAGCATTCCGCGGTATTATAAAACTTCACTTTGAATGCAATTTTTTGAGCCACTTCTGAGTTATCTACAGAGTTACCTAATACACAATTAATTTACTAGTAACAGTAGTAGTAAAAGTGTCTATAAAACTAGTTTTATTAAAACAAATCAAACCACAAAAATACTCACACAGTATCTCTATTACGTAATGTCTAAATTGAATGAAAGATGGACATGACTAGAGTGTAACAGCATTTACTCTTGAGCCAGATTTGAGCCAATTTTTTCAATTACTCACACGGATTTGCTAGAGTGGCTCTGATAAATAATTTATTGCGAAGTTGCTCTCGTGGCAATTTATTGACAAATAATAAAGTTTCGAAATACAGCCTAGATAGTGAACACAAAACGTAATTGGATCGTTGCCCAAGGGCTTTGATAAGCTATGATGATAAAACTGATAGACACAAAGAGTTATGCGTAACTATAATTTATTGGCGAGGTTCATACAGTTTACTACCTTACGCAGTGGACAGTTATGGTATTGTAAGAGGAAGGTTGATGAAACTAATTGTGCTAGCGTTTGACGAAGATTTTATCAGATGGGAAGTTTAAGCAAAATTGGGAACAGTCGCCAACTTCATAGATACAGGGGGTCTAGTGCGAATAGGACCATCCCATCTCTTCCCAGGGATCTTTAAAACGCGGCTAAGGGTATT
Source organism: Crocallis elinguaria (assembly GCA_907269065.1). NCBI lineage: Eukaryota > Metazoa > Arthropoda > Insecta > Lepidoptera > Geometridae > Crocallis > Crocallis elinguaria. The sequence continues at coordinate 3,191,772 of OU026070.1, read as the reverse complement.
TCTTTATTCAGCATGCTGGTGTGTGATGCTGGAAATATCCAGGGAGGCAGCAGCATGCTCGGTTAATATCAAAATAAACTACGATTACCAAGACACCTGATAAGCAAATTCAAATTCAAAATGCTTTATTCATATAGGCCCCAACGAAGCCCTTATGAAAGTTAAATAAATGACTCTAACAGCGGGCCTCTGTAACGTTCGTGTACTCCAATCACAGACTAAAACTAATGCTATCTTTATCAGAACATAATAAATGACAAAGACACCAACAGACCCAATCCGTGCTCAAAGTCAACGAACGAAGCGTCGTGTATTAGGGGCAGTGTAGACGCTGTAGGTACGTTTGCTTGTCAGAATAACAACGCTTTTACATCAAGCGCGGATTTCGTGATACTCGAAATGTGAGCTTGACGTAAAAACGTTGTTATTCTGACAAGCAAACGTACGTTTGCATAAGCGTCTACGGTCTGTATTATATCACCAGCTCCGCAGTTTATCACAAAGACGCCGCTGGCTTCCATGGATATGCCGCCGGAAACGCTACACGCTGACTACACGAGATTATTGCCGGTTAGAGGAAATTGATTTATGTGGGCATGTAGCTTTGACTAGCGTTGTAATGCGTAGATAGGTATATGTATATAGGACAGAATGTATAGTGGAGTGGTTGATTGTGACGGAGAAGCCATGTTTGTATGCGTATGTGTGATTGGAGTATTTAATCATTTGCTGTGCTTACAGCGCAGCCAAAACGCACAGCAAGCTATAAATTACAATCTACAGCATATGTATGCTAACATAAAAAAACTAATGTAGAAATGTACAGAATATACTTAACTAGCTTCTGCTCGTGGTTTTAACCCGCGTTCCCACAGGAACCGTACATTTTTCCAGGATAAAAAGTACCCTATGTGACTCTCCGGTCCATAAACTATATATATGCCAAAAATCACGTCAATCCGTTGCTCCGTTACTGCGTGAAAGAAGGACAAACCAATAAACACACTTTCAGATTTATAGTATAAGTAGGATTAAAAGGATAATAGGATTTCATACAAAAGTCGTCAACCTCTGGTTCCTGAGGGATCAGGGCGTTGAGCAGACTAATAACTCGGGAGGTGAGAGTATATTGAGCAGTACTTATGTTACGCAGCAAAGAGCTGAGCCTACCCCTATTGCCGAAATAATATTTAATTAATCTTCACTGTGGTCAAAATTGTGTAAGTAGGTATGTTATATTTGGCAATAAATGATTTTTATTCTTATTCTTATTCTTATATCACTCGTTCAATCATCCATCTTGTTTGTAATGATGATGCTTGGTTTATGAACTGTCAATGAGTGAATGACAGCGAAATAAAGCGGCATGCGGCCGGCGGCTAAGCGAGGTGACTTACGAATGAGGTAAATGAAGAGATGTGTAGAATCATGATTTTAAATGAAGGGTGCGGTTGCACAGCTTCGTGGGCTCGCATCTAGGACACGTATCCGCTGAACTCTTGTGAGTCCAGTTCGCGTTTACAGAAATGCTACTCCAGTACGTCCCTTCAGACGGAGACGAGGTCAGTTAGCATTTCCGGCCGCAAAACACGCAGAAATACTACATCTGTGACGTACTAGAGGAAGATTTTTAAGGAGATTCACGCATGCGCAAAAAAGCCTCATTTCATTGCGTACTAAAAAGTTAAGTCCGCTCTAAATACCTATCAGCCATCTAAAGCTCTTCTGCGAGTGTCCATCTGGGTGGGTACCAACACTTTGCTAGCGATGTCTGCCACCAGCAGTAATTAACAAGCAGTTTTTTCTGAAATTACTGTGAGCTTATATAAGACTTAACCTTATCAGGCTAACGAGCGTAATGCATCACTGAACAGGTACTTCTGCTCTAAAGTGCTACTGGCGAAGTTCGATGGAATAAAAGTCTGTTTAACTTTACAGAACTATAATATTTCTCTTACAAAGCTAGTTGCCAGTACATATCGCTAATCACGAATTTCAATGACAGGCGTCTGCGACGAAACGCTTGCGTGTGCTAACTCGCATGCTAACGCCACCTAGTTTCATTATTGGAACTAACCGTACAAATAAACGTGTGTCTGTTATGCGACCCATATTGGGAATGAAATAAATGAATTTTTTGCAGACAAGACAGACATGCGTGATGCGATACATTAATATAATATAAACAATCGTACAATCACCGTACAGGCCTTTGAGTTTCAAAGTTCTGAGTGGCATTGCAGTTGTTATAGTCTGAGCTTTAAATAAACTCTAAATAGAAAGCAAACAATAGAACTTACTTCTCTATCAAATATATCTCCAAAACGCTTCCTTCCTTGTTCTCATTTTAAGACCCATACATCCGTATATAATGTGAGACTACAGAACAATAACGGGACCCTATGCCATTAAATGAACATAATATGACCGTGTAATGTCTCTACCTGCTTATGTGCTCAAGTAACGTGTGTGAAACGTTCCTTTGGGGTTATTTGTGTTCTATTAAACAACTGGTTGCCATGATGTGAGAGGTATTATTACCAAAGAAGTAGTAAATTGAACAAATATTTTTTTAAGAACTGATCGTTGAGTCAAATCAAATCTGATTCAAATCTCTAACTACTTTTTGAAGCAACGATGGTTCAGTTGTTAATGACGTGGTCTGATGACCTGTAGATCAATGGTCCGAATCCTTCTTATTATTATTCTATGTGCGGTTAGTCCTGCACTGACGTCCGTGGTGTTTTGTGCATTTCCCCCTGCCAGTATCTAGCCAAGCCATCCCAACTCCTTTACATAACGGAGTATGGCCCTGCGTCGCTGGCACAACTGTTCCAATCAGAATCCTATTATACCATAAGCTCAAGCTATCGTTGAAAGTAAAACATCGTAATGAATCCATTGTAGCATATCATTTTTAGTGGTCTCCTGGCTAGTTAAAGTCTCAAAAACTACTGCCACGCACCTATGCCTTAGCCATTTAGAAGGCAGTTAGAGCCATCCTTACTGTGAGCGTGGTCCGTGTACCTACTAGTAACAGCCCCACCATTTGCGGGCGGCGAACGTGGTCCACCACGTACCGGCCGGTTACAGTCGCCTCGGAAAAGTACCCACATCGCGACTTTCAAGAATTAAAAGCAAAAAAAAAATTATATAAAATATGTATGCTTTAGTATGTTGCCCAGTAAAATAGTAGTAATAGTATAATTGTTTCTCAAGTAAGTGAATAGTGTATTCTTTTGGGAAAATAAATATCTTAAACCAGATCCTTAGACCAATTATATACCAACTACGGTCAAATCGTCGCTTATGATCTGACGAGATAGTAGTTAACCTCACCAATCGAGTATAAAATAAGTTCTGACTGTGCCACTGCAATTGTTATGGGCTGTCGTTATGCTTACCATCAGGTAAGCGACCAGCTTGTCTCGTTATTTAAAAAAAATAGGTGTTTCCTGGAAATCGAGAAACACGAAGATCGTTTCTAAAGCAACGAAGTAACATAGCTATAGTCGAATCAAGGATACACCGCCAAGAACTATATTCGTTATAACTATTATATTCAGTTCAATTGTTTTGATCTCTGTCGTTAGCATTTGAACATACCTAAACAAGCGAAAGGAAACGACAAACGGAACGACAGAAACCAGCGCAATGCGGTAGCTTTACGAATGTAGGGAGTAGCGAGAAATGAAGGATGAAACCCTCAGGATTGTTATTTTTATTAACTTTCATAGCGGTCGGCAAACATCTGGTATCTAGATCGAAGCAGACTGTTGCCCTTTATGCGAATGGGCCAAGTGGTTTCGTTTACTAGATAATCTATACAAATAAATAAAAGTGAAGTGTCTGTTTGTAATATCAAAATAACAGCTTTACTCTAAATACATTTGAAAGTATATACGGTACCTATAACAAAACAACAATTTTAAAAAATTTTGTCTCTCTGTCTGTTTGTTCCAGGTAATCTCCGAAACGGCTGGACCGATTTTGACGGGACTTTCACTGGCAGATAGCTGATGTTTATTTTATTTCTTATTTATTTATTATAATTATTTATTTACATATTGTTTATTTATTTATTTGTTTGTTAGAAGGAGTAACATAGGCTACTTTTATTTTAGAAAAAGAATTAGGGTTCCGCGGAAAAAAATAAAAACCATGAAATCCAATATCTCCGCGCGGGTGAAACCGCGGGCAGCAGCTAGTTATGAATAATCAAAGCAAGCATACGCTTAACTATTTAATTAACTAAATGTCACTCTGAGATATTAAGTCTAATAACCCACACTTAGCGTGCTTAGTTGGAGTGTTGGGTGCGGTGCAGTGCTGCGCAAGACTATTATGCCAAGCTGAGATGATTGCAAATTCGGCTAGAGTAAGCGCAATACTCATAATAAGACTCGTAGAAGAGTTAGTCCTACCACTAACAAAAATTCATCTAAAAAATTTACTTAGTTATTAAACCACCTTTGTAATCAAAAAGTCTAACGGAACTTTAATCCTATTTGTAAAAACATACCAAAGCTTCTTCGAACCACTCTCAAATAGATTAACTCCCTGGCTCCCTGCTCTTGAACCGAACTAATTAACTTAACGCAAATAAAGGTGCGTCGTAATTTAAGTGGGGATAAGCTACCCCGAGCACGTCCGAGAAAAAAACACAAAAATGTAAAACCTGTCTGAAACTCTGAACAAAATGATTTACTGTGTCGGAGTTAGATAAACTGGCATGATTTACGTAGATTTACTTGCATGTGGGCTTTCGACGTGCCCAGCCTGTTGATGTAGATTGTAGCGTTGAAAGTGCTGAAACTCACCCTAGGCTTCCGCTTAATAAGTACTTAAATAATGTTATACAAATTGGACCCCACATCGAAGGTGCGTGTCTGTGCATGTTTAGAGAGCTCACAATAGACTGGAAATGGAAAATTACAATACGTAATAACTAAAAATTAATGTATATCAATTACTTTCGCAGACAGACGTCGTTAAGCTGTGTCTAAATACCTTGTTTTTATTACTTACGCTTACAAAAAAATTACATTGTACTTTAACACGTCTGCCGTCTGAACAGTTATTGGGCATTGCCGCCAAGAACTTTGAAACACAGGTCATAAGCCTGCGGCATTGCAGAACGCTCTTTAATCGTAACCCTGAGAACTTGGTATCAAGAACACGTTTACAACGAGTAATTCTACTTTCCCCCCTACCAAGCTATCCCACAAGTGCAATGTTTTTTCAATTACATACAAACTTTCAGGTTCAAAATTTTCGAAATTAATGAACCATTTTAATATGCATAAGCAGGAGATCGATCTATATAGCTAGGTTATGAGTATAAAGTTTCTTTATAAAATCGTTAGATACCTATATATCGGAGATTTTGGTAGATTGTATGAAAATCTGTGAGATATCTCTAGCCCTAGTAATTGCGCTGGCTACTTTGCTAGGTTTCGGTTTTTGCGATATATATGTGGGTTACTCTTATAAGTATAATTTTCTTGTATTGAAAGGATTTCAGTGCCATTCATCTTTCTCTTTGTACAGTACATCTATACTGCCGTCCAATTTACTTACGTCTGTTATGCGTAGTATTATATTACGCATAACTTACATGATAGATGACTTATAATTACGGTTGTCTTAGCTAGGACGGCAGTATAATATACTCATCAGCTATTACAGTATTTGCGATCTATCTTAGACTTAATATTCAATACTACAAAAGTAGCCCTCCTATTGTATCTCGTAATAATAATAGGTATGTTATTGTTAGTGGTAGGACTAACTCTTCTGCGAGTGTCCGTCTGCGTTGTTACCACCGCTTTGCTCGTAAAGTCTGCCGTCAAGCAGTAATGTGGAAGCATTACTGTGTTCCGGTTTGATGAGCAGAGTAGCCAGTGAAATTACTGGGCTTATGAGACTTAATACCTATAATATGTTAGGGTAACGAGCGCATTGCAGTGCCGCGCATGCCTTTGTGTTTCCATGTTCTGAGTGGCACTGCAATTGTTATGGGCCGGCGTTATGCTTACCATCAGGCAAACGACCAGCTAGTCTCGTTACAAAATAGAAGATAAAAATAATAAAATATGAAACACGACAAATGCGAGAGGTTGACAACAATAATAATAATTAACAGTAATTATACAAATTAGACGACTTTTTAAGAGTGATCAGCTTGTTTTCAATTCTGTTATAACGTGTTAAAGCTCATTTTCATTCAGCAACGTGTAATATTTTAATTTACGAGGTTTACAAGCATCAATTAGGTATTATTTAATGTTTATTACAGGGTTTCGTGTTTTTATTTTGTACGAAAATAGTTTCAGCAAATGTAGAAGAAAATATAAGGAAAACATTTTTTTATATATGCTTTTTGGAGTTTGCTTCAGGGATAGGGTGCCTCCAAAAACCAAAAAGTAAGTTTATTGTTAGGTTTAGAGTCCAGTTGTAAAAGAAGGAACTTTTATAGGATGAATGTAAATCTCACGTTGACATATAACAAACAAAAGAGTCAAAATCATAAATTTATACATGGTGATTGGAAATAGGATACATTCCTTGCGGGGCTAAAGGATTAGCATATTTCCAGCTAATTTGGTCATGTGATACCATGTCCGTAACATTCTTATATGTGAGTTTAAGATTAGCTAGTATTTCCCATCACACTGTATAGTTAAAAATTAAAAACTTGTTTGGATGGTTTAAGGAGTTCAGTTTAATTAAAAATGTTATAAATTCTAGGCAAAGAGCAGACTGTCGGCTGAATAATTTGAACGGTGAGTAGGCACATAAAAAAGTTGTGTATGCCTTGTTCTCTAGTCCCGGGACTCGTAAAGACAACACTTTAAAAATAAATTAGAACAGACCAATTATTTAGGAATGACAAAATAAAGACAGCAAGTTTACACAAATACAGTAAAAGGCAATCAACTGTACAAACTGTTTGTTCTTTATGTAGGTTATTTCGTTTCAAATAACACAAGTTTGGTACAATTAGGAGACTTAATACCTAATGTCTCATTGTAACGAGCGCACTGCAGTGACGCGCAGGCCTTTGTGTTTCAAAGTGCTGAGTGGCACTGCAATTATTATGGACTGGCGTTATGCTTACCATCAGGCAAACGACCATACTCATCGATATGTAATAGTAAAAAAAATTGTAAATAAGTTTTTTTACTTCATACTTTTACAATGGAAACACGCCCCAAGCTCAGCTACGTCTGTTGCATTTCTGAATAAAACGTACAGAAATGAAAATAAATTCTATCAGAACTTGAGATCGTCCGAGTTCCTCTAATGTAGTTACAAGAAGTGTGATTATTTAGCGCTTTCTTTCGCCTTAACTTTTATATTACTTACCTACAAGTTTTCTGGGACAGTGAACGTAATGAGTCTAATCAAAAGTATATTGAAAAACTTTTGCTTTAATTCTAAGAATCTGAATTGAAGTTAAATGAAGGTTTCAAGGTAAGTATCGAAAAAAGTATTATAAAAAATTATCAAAACATGACCGATCTACCATTACTTAAGTACCTACATGTATTTTTATGAACCTAAGTAAAGTTATAATTTGAGTTTTTTTTGTTTATTAGTTTTTCGTGTAACTTATCTGTACTATAATAAATGCGAAAGTGTGTTTGTAAGTTTGTTGTTTTGTTGGTTTGTCCTTCTTTCACGCAGCAAGCAACGGTGTCGAATTGGACATTCTGTATACCTAAACAGCGGAGCGAGTACGGATCTTTTCGATAAATAAAATTCGATAAAATTGACAGTTAAATCGATAAAGTGGGTTATATTCGATAAAATTGACAGTTAAAATCGATAAAGAAGGTTTTATCGATTTTAACTGTCAATTTTATCGAATTTTATGTATCGAAAAGATCCGTACTCGCGCCGCAGGATCGACGTGATTTTTGGCATAGGTATATAGTTTATGGACCGGAGTGTAGCATACGCTACTTTTTATCCCGGAAAATGCTCGATTCCTGTGAGAACGCGGATGAAACCGTGAGCTAGTTTTATTATTATAATATTTTTTTTATTCACACATTTAAATTAATATTCACATAATTAAACTACAATTTAACTAATCTATTCTTGATTAGTTAAATTTTTGTTAAGTATATTTGTTCAAGTAGTTAAAAGTTTAATTCTTGAAGTATATAAAACACATGTCTGTGTCTCAGGATATTCAATGCAGTGCAATGCCGCACAGCACTACTTTGCAATTGTTATCGGCATAACGTTTACGATCTTTCAAAGGAGTTGCTCGCCTTGCTATATAAAAATGATATAATTTTTTTTAGAAAAAATTGAAGCCTTTTTTGTACTAACTTCCGCCCGTGGCTTCGCCCGCGTTTTATATATCTTTATAATAGACTTAAAATAATTTGTGGCTCCGTGACAGGACTATTATTTATTATACTTTTAATTAACATATTTTTAAGTTTTTGTTTAGTTTATGTCGTGAATAAAAAAATAATAAAAATAAACAAAACTAAAATTAAAATATTCTAATTGCTCGTTTTACATTTATTTTTCCTAGGTAAAGAGACGAGCTAGTCGTTTATCTGATGGAAAGCATAAGACGTGCGTATGTTACTCTGAGATCTTAGTTATTAAGTTTTACAGCGCAGTATTTTCATAACTAATTTTTTGGAGAGGCCAATGTAGATCCGTGCTCCACTGACTTACAGAAAATGGAAGAGAATTGCTGCGTCTAAAAAGCATCTTTGTTTCAGATACATATTTATAAGTAACTGGACTCTAATTTAAACTATACGATTGTCGTTTAACAGTTGCAGTGTCACTCAGAACTTTTGAAATACAAAGGCATTATCACATTAGATTCGATTATTTTACTCGTTATTACATTAGATATTATATGCCCATCTCGTATCTTTCTGCATTCTGCCTCCCGCTGGAATATTAAGCAGTACCACACGAACACAACACAAGAACAGACAAGAACACACAAGAGCAATTGTGCCTGTGAGTCATTATTTAACTCAATTACGAGACATTCACACAGTACAATATTATAACAAAATCAAACCGTATTCTTTTTTTTTATGTTATTTTGTAACGAGACGAGCTGGTCGTTTGCCTGATGGTAAGAATAACGCCGGCCCATAACAATAGCAGTGCCACCCAGAACTTTGAAACACAAAGGCCTGCGCGGCACTGCAGTGCGCTCGTTACCCTGAGACATTAGGTATTAAGTCTCATAAGCCCAGTAATTTCACTGGATACTCTGCTCATCAAACCGGAACACAGTAATGCTTGTATACTACTGCTTGGCGGCTGACTTCACGAGCAAAGCGGTGGTGACAACCCAGACGGACACTCGCAGAAGAGTTAGTCCTCCCACTAACAAAGCATAAGTAAGTAACGAAATATAAGTATTCACTTATATTATATCCAATTCCTACTTGAAATAGTTTAACGAACAAGGCAATAACTTGAGCATGTTTGAAGTTGCTTGTTTCGATGAGTTAGCGTTTTTAAAATACCATTGACCTTATTACATAAATTGTGGTTTGACGGTTCTTCGTACCTATATCAATAGGTCACTGCCGAGCTAAAATGTGAAGAGGCGTTGAGTAGTCTGTCTAAGATGTTTATTTTATTATTTTATTTGTTTAACTAGCTGTGCCCCGCGGCTTCACACACGTAGCCTAAAGTACTCCTTGTAACATCAGCAATCTACGACAGACAAAATCTTTAAATATGATTGTTTTGTTCGAGGTACCGTACATACTTTCAGATGCATTTAGTAAAAAGCTGTTTTGATATTACAAACAGACACTTCAATTTGTAATCTGATAAACCAGAAAATACAACACGTAAATTGTTGTTTGTAAAGGTTTGGCAATTTTTTGCGACGGTACTCATTTCAAGCATTTGGCTCTCACACGCGGAATTTTTCTGCGAGAGATTTCTCGCGTAACAAACGTTTGGAATACGCACTAAACTTATACATACATACACATAATACACATACACATATATTTACACAACGCGGTAAGTATATACCGTCTTTTAGGGTCGAATTGATGACCTCCTTTTTAAAGCTTTTCTTTTATATTCGCTTATCAGGTGTTTCAGCATATGGCTTGTACTTTGAGTCTAGGTTTCCTATGTTTAAAAACTATGTATCCTATAATTACTATGTTATGTTATGTCTAAGTACTAAATAGCAACACACCTTTAAAATATGAACTTACAGCTCTTCGGCTACATCGCGTAACAGAAGCAAATCAATGGGTGGGTTATGGTATCGATTGCTTGAATAAAACATCCATTTGTAAGCCACCGACTATTGTTGCTTACAGGTGATATGTCAACTTCAGTTCTGTAGCAAAAATAGACCGATCGAAGGCAATTTCTTGTTAGAAATGGCGTTTGTGATGAGTCAACAATAGTGGAAGGATCATCTATTACGTTATTCATTAGACAGTTAATTCTATCTAGATGGTTGACTGAACCCATGCGGTGAGGATAATATGTTACACTGTTCATCAAATAAAAAATTTATGGAAAAAATTATATGCAATTATTGTATTTAATTGAAAAAAAGGAAATTGTTTAAGCATAAAGTTTGTTCTCGGGTATTGGATGTTTGTGATGTGTATCTGTGTGTGTCCATGCCACCTGCGACACAGGGAATCCTAGTGCGGGGGTATGAGTAAGCGTTTATTTTTTATTTATTTTTTTGATCGTTTTGAATTTGATAATAATGTAATGATATCATTAAATACTTACGAAAAAGTTTTTCTAAACCTAACTTTTATCTTGACATAATTATAAACTCCTAGTCTAGCTTTGTCTTCTACAAATTTAAGTATGCCTCATAATGTAACTTTTCTTTAAGTAAGTTGCTGTGCAATGTCATAATTGGAATAGGATGTAGAAAGAGAGCAGGGTGGCAAAGTTAGGTTCAATAATTTTTTGGCATATTTTCTCACTCCACAATCTATCGATAAAACATGGATCTAAACAAAACATAGTTGTTTTAAAATCTTCAAACAAATAAGCAAACATTAATTGGTCTTGAACATTTGGATCGTCTACAGGCCTAAACTGGGTTGTAAGTTAGCTGATTTACTATTTATGTGGTAGTAATAAAGGCTTTTACCCCGTTGAAAAACAAGCAAAACATTTTTTTTATGTTATTTGGTAACGAGATGAGCTCGTCGTTTGCCTGATGGTAAGCATAACGCCGGCACATAACAATTGCAGTGCCACCTAGAACTTTGAAATACAAAGGCCTGCGCGGCACTGCAGTGCGCTCGTTACCCTGAGACATTAGGTATTAAGTCTCATAAGCCCAGTAATTTCACTGGCTACTTTGCTCATCAAACCGGAACACAGTAATGCTTGCACAATACTTGGTAACAACCCAGACGGACACTCGCAGAAGAGTTAGTCCTATCACTAACAAAATGTAAATGTTAATAAAATTATGGTATTTACTTTTATGACCGTAATAAGTGATATTATCAAGATTATCTATCGTGATTTTACACGGTAGTGCATGTAAAATTGCCACATTACACTGAGGTTATCTGGAAGATAATGCTTTATATAATTAAGTTCGCCTATTTAATTTCAACTACGATTGTGCAATAAAGAATTTTCTATCTATTTATCTATCTAGGCTTGTCAATTTAGTATAGAAACAAAGTTAAAGTAATTTTAATACTCACGAAAATACTTAAAAACTAAACATTACATCAACTACTTACTTTTGCTATCAGTTCCACTCTTCGCTTCATATTTTAAAAGATTCAAAAAATCTACACTCATTGTAATACACAGAATCTTCAAGTTACCATTTATGAGTACTTTTCTAACTTTGTCCAAAGAAACTCAACTAAATTCAATTGCACAAACTTCGAAATTCAAGAAACAACTGAAATCGTGTGTAAGGAGTTAATATTTGTTAAGAGTTTCTATTCAAATTTCAAACAGGATTTTAGTACAAAATATCTCCGTATTCGATCTCGTAGATAACGATCGCTAAGAGCGCGACGTGCGGCTACGCCGGCCTACGACGTAGCACTGCCGTACCGTATCCGTAGCGACCGTAGCAAACTCGTGACTCTTAGTTACGGAGTGAAATTACGTCTTTTTCATGTTTAGGCCAGCACGGCTGTACTGATGATATTCTGTCGTAAATCAGAACCAGTTTAATAAATTATGTCTTATACGAATTGTTAAATTAATAACTTTTTTAATTCCTACATCGTGTTTTTTGATATTGATAAATAATTCCTAGCAAAAATCCTTTGTTTCGAGTGTTTGATGTAGGAAATATTTAGAAGGATAAAAATAACCTAACAAAAACTTAAAAAGTTTTTAGAACAAAAAGCAAAAACAATGTTTTTTTCGCACACAAATTTTAATTTGTGTTTATGTAGACAACGTTATTGTTTACAATAACGTTGTCTACATAGAAACTGATACATTTTCTAGATAATTTCCGGTTTTATATAACCTATTACCGTACCCAATTAGTTTAGCAAAACGTATTAACCCGCACCGGTCCCAACTCAAGCTCAAATTATAGGCTGCAGGGATGAGAGTAATACTGGCATCAAAAACTAGCGCAGATAAAGCCTGACATAAGTACAAATAAAATATTTTGACGTTTGATCCAATCGTGTTCCTTCACATTATACATAACATATAAAACTTAATGAATACTATTATGTTTCAAGATTCAAAGTAACAATCAACGAATCGAAGTTTATCTTCGAATACAGGTACATGTCACCCGTACTTGATAGATAAACCTCCCATTCGCTGAAAGCGTTTAGCTTCGTCATTTGTTGTGCTTACAGCGAAGGGATACAACACCTGGCCGGTGCGTTGTCTCCGTTCTCCGCTCTATATAACCTGGGACTCTTCAAGTCCAGAGTATAAAGCCATCTTCTAGTCTAGGTGAACGCGATACATCGTCGATCACATACTCACTTACAATCAGGTGAGATCGTGGGGAAATGCGAGCCTATTCGTGCATAAAAAAAACTGAACACCAATGTCAATGGACTTAAGCATCTGAATTTCACATATGTCCTATTTTTGACGGAAAAAAATATGTAAATTATACCCATCTTTTTTATTTCAATTTACCTCCCACTGGGCAAGAGGGATTTCTTTCCAAGTGTCACTGTGATTAACTTACATAGAAACAACCTTTTTGGGAAGCAATTGCCCAGAAATTTCTAGGTTTGCTTTGGTGCCATTGTCCATCTTTTATCTCCCGCTGTGATTAGTAACAGTAAATAGATTAAATAGTCAGCGAACAATCCGCTAAACTAGTACTTTGTACATTTAACACACCTAAACCGTTCCCTCCACAAACCATCGATATTTCGACCGCTTCGACCGGTCACCGGCTAGACCACCCACGTCATCTACATTATTGATGTGAACAGGTATAGTCCTTAATTGAACTTTAGTGGGCTTATATTTGTGGTAAGCGGATTACATGCATCAACTATGTAAACACAGGTGTTAGCTCTTTCGTTTGACGGGATAATTCTTTGTTAGTGGGAGGACTAACTCTTCTGCGAGTGTCCGTCTGGGTTGTTACCACCGCTTTGCTCGTGAAGTCTGCCGCCAAGCAGTAGTGTGCAAGCATTACTGTGTTCCGGTTTGATGAGCAGAGTATCCAGTGAAATTACTGGGCTTATGAGACTTAATACCTAATGTCTCAGGGTAACGAGCGCACTGCAGTGCCGCGCAGGCCTTTGTGTTTCAAAGTTCTGGGTGGCACTACAAATGTTATGGGCCGGCGTTATGCTTACCATCAGGCAAACGACCAGCTCGTCTCGTTACAAAATAACATTAAAAAATAAAAAAATAAAAAATCCAATGGAACCATTGACACTATGTCATAACATAACATACATTTATACCTATAGTAGATTTATAAGGTATATCTCTACTGTGTATATTTTTTTTATAACCATGTAATAACGAGACGAGATGGTCGTTTGCCTAATGGTAAGTTTAACGCCGGCTCATAACAATTGCAGTGCCACTCAAAACTTAGAAACATAAAGACCTGCGCGGCACTGCAGTGCGCTCGATATCCTGAGCCATTAAGTCTCATAAGCCCAGTAATTTCACTGCCTAATTTGCTCATTAAACCGGAACACAGTAATGTCTGCACATTATTGCTTGGCGGCAGACTTCACGAGCAAAGCGGTGGTAACAACCCAGACGGATACTCGCAGAAGGGTTAGTCCTACCTCCTAGTAAAAGCCACAAAACAGCTATTTTGTGTCTATACTTTGACTTATAATTCAATTTAGCAAAACAACAGCACATATACTATTGTTCCCTACAATGATAAATGTGAAAGTGTGTTTATTGGTTTGTCCTTCTTTCGCACAGAAACGGAGCAACAGAACGATGGTTTTTTCATGGAATGTGACCTGATGTATTGTGTGTATGTGTGTATTTATGGCTGAAAAATATGCGATTTCTGTGGGAATGTCCACTCGCGTGATACCGTGGGTTGCAGCTAAACCCTAATATAATTTGAAATTAATAAAAACATTTCGGTTTATAAATTATTTAAATTTAGAAAGCAACTTTACCAAAAATTTGAATTTATATGTTTGTTAAAATATAATATTCATAAAAGTTTCATATTTTTCTGTAATCTATGTTTAGTTACAGTGATGTATTAAAATGGCATATATTTCCATCTTATTATCCATGAAAGTTGATTTAAAAGTAACTCCAAAATCGTACTGGGAATTTGCATACGTAAGTAGATTGGTTCTTTTACAAATATTCTTTCAAGAGAGGATTTTTCGTTTAGTTCTGATTAAACTTCATTTTACTTACCAGCTGGCTAAACCCAAGGTCATTTAGCATAAAATAAACGAATAAAAAGATCCTGTTCTGGAAGAAAGTCCTGCAATTTTTCCGTTTACTTATTCTGATTGAGTCTGGTCGACAAAATAGTTTGGGTATTCTTTGACCAATGCACCATAATATACCTATATTGATAAAATTAACAAGATTTACGTGTTAATGACAAAAAACTTGGTTGTGGTACCTATATACATTTTCGATTAGGCATCAATTTTGAAGTAATTACGCTTTTTTGGATTTTTACTCAATCTTAGTAACCCACGCGGTCTTTTTTCTCTTTTACATCAACGCAAACCGACAATGTGTGAAAAGAGGACAAAATGATGAATGTTATTAGGTCGGGGTAGCGTCTTAAAATGCAATCTTTTACTTAGCAGTCGAGAGAAATCTTTAGTAGGTACACTTCGTGACAGCGTGCTATAAGATGTTTAAACTTTGAGTTTGTAATTTGTGAAAAAGAAACTTCGCAAATGAAGATTAATTAGGTTAGATAAGTGTAGCATAATTTGTAACCGCGAAAATACTTTAAACTCTCAACAATTTGACGAAGTACATTTGAGATTAGGAATGACATAGAAATATTTGCGTTATTGTAAAATTTAAATTATTATAGCCCTACTTGAAAAATGGAATTATTCTCCAAATTTTGCCAACAATTTTTATTGCTTAATTGCACAAAACAATTCGTAGGTATAGTTTTTCGACCAACATTACGGGTCTTACCACAAAAAAATTAAACACACGTTAAACCTGGGTTACACACTGTTTCACGCCAAAGCATGCCTTAGTCGCGCGATTAAAAATGAGCAACCACAAATCCTGATTCAAGTAGTGTCTAACCATTGTCTAACACATTTCTGTTGTGACATTTCTAATCATTTTTGACAGGCGACTAAAAATGTTTTTTTTTGTGGTAATACGGTTGATTTCCTCACATCGACCGTGTTTGTTTAAAAACATAATTAGCTTTGTACAATGTACATACATTCTCCGCGGAGTTCGGGTTCCCGAACGAATCAAACTTTTCAATCAAACAATATGACTGTGGAACAAGTTCTTTTATTGAAACAGAAGCTTGAAGTTTTCTGCCGACTATAAAAGGAATCAAAACTTTCTCGTGTGTTTATCTTGCGATGCTTTGAGATTGTTAACTGTGACCCTCGATAAAAAGATAAGTTTTATAGAATAAACTTAGTTCTCTTTTACTTATTACAATATATTCTGACGTTAGAGCACTATCTTTTAACAATGGTTATAATGGATAGTGTGTTCATAACAACACAAGGTGTTACAACCCAGGGTGTAACAACCCAGACGGACACTCGCAGAAGAGTTAATCCTACAACTAACACAACCTGTCTATATCATTCGTAGTTTTACAGTTACTATCAAACCTGCACAAGATTTTACAGTATTAACATGAATTGTAAAATAAATGAATGTTTCTTCAATGATTTAGGTAATCCTAAAGCCCGACTCGTCAAGTTTAAAGCCGCAAAAAGGATTCTGGAATAATACTTAGGTCGGTACTTAATAAAACTTAGGTCTATTTAGTTTTTGTAGAACAAATGAAATGTCTGCAAAGGATTACGGAGAATTACAGAGGGATTTAGTGAAATTCTAGTGGTATTGTGGTATTACTAGTCACTGTATATTCCTTTTATATAATTTTTAAGTTTTTAGTTTTATTTTGGGGAAAATCTTTTTTGCACTCTTTTTTCGAAACCGTTTTACAATGTTTCTAATGCTAACAATTAAGTATGTTTAAAATGTAACTATTAGATTAATTCGCCAGGAGCATCCTGAGCCGTTTCACTCCATGCATCTTTGTCATTTACAGTTTCATTGTAGCTAAGTTGGTAGTAACCCTGTCTGCAAAGCGAGGGGTCCCGGGTTCGATTCCCGGCCGGGGCAGATTTTGTGTAAGCATACCTAAGGTTTGTTCTCGGGTCTTGGATGTTTGTGATGTGTATCTGTGTGTGCTATGCCACCTGCGAAACAGGGAATCCTAATGCGGGGGTATGAGTGTAAGCATTTATTTATATTATTAAATAATATATTAGTATTTATAATGGACAGAATTTTTAGAATCGGATTAGAGGTTTCTGAGATTAACAAACAGAAAAACAAACTTTACCTCTATTTTAGATATCTACAAAATTTTTAAAGGCTTCTAAGATCTCTATCTTACTGAACTATGCTTTGAACAAAGAAAATACTATTCCCAAAATCCTCAATTAAAATACAGCTATCTCCCAAGTTAAGAAAATCTCGGATTTTCTAAATGGGTAGGTAGGTACCTAGTCCTTCTAAAGGTAGAACTTTTGTTGAATATACTTAGTCTAGACTAGACAATAGTTGTTGAAGAGTCCTTGTCTTCATTTTCATTTTATAACTAGATATAGTTATCGCCATATTTTGATGCGCCTCATGCGACATCGGTTCAAAATGTTTAGTGAACTACGAAAGGTTAGTGAACTTACCTGAAAGTAAAATAACAACGAAAAAATCAATTAC
Source organism: Crocallis elinguaria (assembly GCA_907269065.1). Lineage (NCBI taxonomy): Eukaryota > Metazoa > Arthropoda > Insecta > Lepidoptera > Geometridae > Crocallis > Crocallis elinguaria. The sequence continues at coordinate 3,174,351 of OU026070.1, read as the reverse complement.
AAACTTAACCCAACGCCACTATCAATTAAATAATTAAACGTAAGATATTTTCCCTGTACAACTTTACCTACCAGTCGAAAACATAACATGATATTGTATGCCCACTAAAATGGTTGATAAGATCGTTCATTGTCTGGAAGTCCATTAACCTTATCCTCGTAAGGTATATAATGGTATAATGACATTAATACTTAATGCGTATTCCGTGTATACAAAAAAAATGTATTAGAGTGTGTTATGGAGGTAACTTTGGATACATTCATGATTAAATAGTTCTTCCATTATACAAGCTGAGTTTAAATTGGTATTGTATCCCAAAAGGGGTCAATGTACTCCTGGAGGGCCATCGCGTTAAAAATTATCAACCAAACCGCTACTAAACTAAAACCGCTTTACAGCTTTTTGACCGTTTCGTATCGCGCTAATAGTTTTACCAAAAGTTGAGACGTTTCTCGACAACAACTGACAGTTAACGCTGTCAAATGAACGGTGAAAAAAATTCTACACAGGTGAACCGACACTAAACTACAGTTGGAATCAAACCACAACTAACTCATAACCGTACGCTGTCATTTCAAATTAACGCGATCGGGGCCCGCGAGGTCAACATTTGTTTTACGAGTTTTAAAATTCAGAAGTTTTCATTAAATAAAAGTGATTGAAATGATAATTTGATTAGAAGACACTTAAAAAACAACCAAAAATGTAGTGATTTTTTTTTTTAAATTTTGTATCACTTTTTTCCAAGCGAGGTTCTCACAACTTGTCGACAACCATGGTCCTAATCACCCCCTTCCGGGATAACATACCAATTCAAACTCACCCTGTATACTGTGTGTGCTAAACTTTTTTCCGGCGTGGTTATTGGTACGAATCTTGCTACTAGTTATAACTATCCGTATTATTACAAATGAGAAAGTGTGTTTGTTAGTCGATTGACCTTCTTTGACGAAGCAATGGAGCAACTGATCGACGTAATTTTTAAATGGGTAGGTGTAAATATAGGTAAAAGTGACATATGATATTTTTTATCCGGGAAAATCATCAAATGAATGAAATGAAATGAATTCTTGCGTAGGGATAGTTTAGGACAGGAGAGTAACATAGACTTTTGTCCTCCTGCTCTACGATATAAACAGCCTATCTTAACTTCACTATTTTTGTACTAATACCAGAGAGAACGTTTTGAAATTTTATTTTAGCTAGATTTCAATTACAGACTGAAACTTTCACTTATATATCTCTGTCCTTCAGTAGGTACCACTCGCTCAACTGGCTCTGGCAAGATTGGATTAGCTTCAATTTTCTACCATGTCAGGAAGCGTTCGACCACGTGAAACGAAGTTTAACCGCTTTCGATAAATCGCTCTCCACTCTATCGACAGCTTCAATCTGACTGGAATATCTAACGCACAGCATTCGCGGGCAGGAAATATGGCACATCGTATTATTGAATTTAAAAAAAAACGTATTTAAGTCACATGTTCGTAAAAAAACATAACACATTAGAAATTTATAACCCAGCATTGCACGTTGTAATTACTATAAATTATAATGTTGTACAATGTTAATGGGGAGGCACAGGCAAAGCTAATCTCAGATGGCGCCACCTCCGCTGGTGCTTGTCATTGATGGTTACTTTGAGGGTTAATGAATTAAACTATAACCATTAAACATGCTCGCGTCTTAGAAATCATCAGATTTGAAATGGTCACTACATATCCTAGAAGAATAATTGGTTTCCAATCATTTTTGGAGAGCAATGCTTTGATCCGCAATTTCCGTTTTTTCTCGTCAGAAGAGAAACGTGTGTACCTTAATTTTACACTGAATTGCACTTTACAGAGGCATACTTTGTTGCAAAGACGATTTTTTGTTGATTTACTAAATATTATAATGAAGTTTCATAGTGAAACAGCACCAGCGATAATGCGCCACCTAGCGGGATAAGTAAGCAGTGTGGCTCCCCATTGTCGGGAGATGTATCTTTTTATAGACGCGATCTATCATTCTCATCTATTATTTTTGCTGTACAGATAATTACTATAATGTTGTACAATGTTAATTGCCGTGAGTTGTATCTTTTTATAGTTGCGATCTATCTTTCTAATCTATTATTTTTGCTGTAGAGATAATTATTATAGGTAATGTTGTGCAATGTTAACTGTCGGGAGTTGTATCTTTTTATAGACGCGATCTATCATTCTCATCTATTATTTTTGCTGTACAGATAATTACTATAATGTTGTGCAATGTTAATTGCCAGGAGTTGTATATTTTTATAGCCGCGATCTATCATTCTCATCTATGAGATTAAATGAAATACGTTTTCGGTCGAATCACTTAAAACTTTTTTAATTTTCTTTTCTTGTTTAATGGGCTGCTCAAATAGATTTTTGTGGATGTTGAAACTATAGCTAGTATGGTTAGGTTAAAATTATTGGTCGGAAAATGGGACAAATTTTTACTTGCTGTCCTTGTCTCATTTTTACATGTGGTCGACGCAATACGTCATTATCTTAGGAATACTAGCAGCGCCCCGCGGCTTCGCCCGCGTAGATGTATTGCACCCTGTTTAACCCGCTTAGGGGATTAGCCTACGTGTTATTCCAGAACCTAAACTATTTACATTCCAAATTTCATCAAAATCGGTTTAGTAGTACACGTACGGAGATACGTGGTAACATCATCACACACGCAAACTTTCGAATTTTTAATTTATAGGATAGTAGGTTACTTTTAATACTTACCTAGACCTATAGTAATATTAGTCATCAATAAAAAATGGAGATCAGTAAATGATATACATTTCAGTACTGCTTACTCCGTGTGTATTACAAAATGCTTCCAAACTACTATTATCTATTCAGATATTGAAACATGTGTATTTGCTCTATAGTTTGAAACAGACGCCTACAAGATCAACTACTTTGATGAGGTTACACCTCGGTTTCATAGCCGAACAAAGCATTACTTAGCAAATCTGAAGTATATTTCTGTATTTAATGTTAAAGATCTAAATACCTTTTTAATAACTAGCTACGCCCTGCGGCTTTACTCGCCTGGAGTTTCCCATATGAACAAAAAGTAGCCCACGTCACTCTCTGGCCAAACAAGCAAAAACACACGTCGATCTGTTTTAACAAACACACTTTCGCATGTAGGTACACAAGTAAAGATTCGTCAAGAGTATGGTAGCTCTAAATTAAATAAATTTATGTAAAGGTTTTGGATGATAAAACCTTTTCCAAACCTACTACGAATACTTTTTTTTATGTTATTTGGTAACGAGACGAGCTGGTCGTTTGCCTGATGGTAAGCATAACGCCGGCCCATAACAATTGCAGTGCCACCCAGAACTTTGAAACACAAAGGCCTGTGCGGCACTGCAGTGCGCTCGTTACCCTTTTTTTTTTTTTTTTTTTTTGTTTCCCGGGGAAAAACTCCTTTGCGAGCTTACCCCTCCGTGCCCCGGGGGGGGCGACGGAGAGAGTGTGGGACTCACGCTCGCCCGCTGCGCAGCGTCCTACCCACTAAAAAACCACCGGGACGTTATACGGCTCAGCCTTTGGACGGGGTCGCGGTTCCGCTTTCGCACTCCGCACAGGACCCCGTCAGCCGTCGTCCGCCCCCCAGGGCGGACCCGCCTCGCGAGGAGCTCTGCTCCCCCGCTCAGCCCAGGCAGTGCGCCCACGCAAGCGCACCGCCTCGGGAGGGCCCTACCTATGACAGGTGCGGGACGCCGGATGCCCCGGCATCCGACGCCCCAGGCCCTCCCGGAGGAGGCGGGGAGCGATGGGTACCTCGCCCCCGCCTCCGTGCTCTCCTGAGCGGGAGAGAGAGGGGGTCTCTCTCTCTCTCCCGCTCCTCGGTCTCCCTTTGTTCAACGATCGTCTCACAAAAGGAGACCACGGCGTCCCAGACCTGCTCGCTGTCGACCATCTTTCGCAAGACGACCGGCAGCGAGAGGTCTGCCCCCGCGACCGCGACTAGAGCTCGTCGCGGTCCATCGCCCCCCGGACATGCCTCCAGTGCGTGGCGCGAAGTATCCTCCGCACAACCGTACTGATGGCATGCCGGGGTTGCCTCCCTTCTCGCTACGTTACACAGGTACCTCCCGAAACAACCATGTCCCGAGAGGACCTGCGTGAGGCGGAAGGTGAGGCTCCCGTGCCCTCGCTGGTCCCACCGTGCGAGTACGGGACGGATCGCCTCCAGAAGCCGGATGGCGCCGTCCCCCCTCCGTGCGGGCCCCGCGAGGAGCCTCCGCCTCCAGGACGCCAGGGCCGCTGTCCTGGCGTCCCGCCTCCACCGCACCACCTCCTGTGGTGCGGGAGGTTGACCCCGCTCCCTCGCCTGCGCTCGCTGCCAGAAGACCGAGGACAGAACCTCGGCCTCTAGGTCCCACGGAAGGGACCCGGACAGCGCGCAGGCGACCTCGTGGGAGAGTGTCCGGTACCCACGGCACACTCTCACCGCCATGACCCTCTGCGCCCCATGAAGGACGGCAATCTCTACAGGGCGTAGAGACGCCGCCCAGATCGGGGCTGCGTAGAGGGCCATCGAGCGTACCACCGCTGCGCTCGTTACCCTGAGACATTAGGTATTAAGTCTCATAAGCACAGTAATTTCACTGGATACTCTGCTCATCAAACCGGAACAAAGTAATGCTTGCACACAACTGCTTGGCGGCAGACTTCACGAGTAAAGCGGGGTAACAACCCAGGCGGACACTCCCAGAAGAGTTAGTCCTCCCACTAACAAATACTAGTCTTATTACAAAACCTGGCGCCGAGCACCGATGTGACAGCTGCACTTGAGAGCTAATTCGAAGTTACGTTGGATGGCTGGTTGCCTGTGGCGTTTGTCTGTGATAGTTTATTCAAGAATTGCTACTATTTACTACCTATCAGAAATAATTGCTACCTGTAATATATATATTCTTGGGAGCCAGTATATTTTTTGACCAGCCATTCTGACGTCAGAGTTTCTGACGTCGGACTGGCTGGTCGCTTAAAAGCCAAAAGCAAACAAAGTTACGTAAGGACGTAAAGTTCGTAGCACCTTTAATTGCTACCTATTTGGTGCTTTCACGTATTTAGCTTCGCATGTACATTCGGTGATAAAATTATATTAGTAGCTATATTTAAAATTTGGTCGAAAAGTGCCTGATGAATTTGTAAACGCAAATTATTTTCTACTTTTTATTTACTTACCTAAAAATTATTCAGGCATCCACGATTATTACTTTTTTTTAACTATAGCTATGTTTCCTACACATACGAAGCAAAAAGTTTAAACACGTGAAAATAGCAAATACTGTAGCAATTATAGTTAGAAACTCTCCGTGATTCTTGCTGTACAGGGATACGACCAGCTATCTAAACGTCAAAATGGCTGGCCAAAAAATATACTGGTTCCCAAGAATACATCATAGGTAGCAAATATTTGTGATAGTTAGCAATTAGGTAGCAATTCTTGAATAAACTCTCACTGACAATTGCCTCAGGCAACCAGCCAACCTGGATGTAACATTTCGGAGATTAGTGCATTGATCACGCTTCAGATCAGACGAGATATTCAATCAATAACCTATCGAGTATACAAAGCGTTTTTTTCTTGAAGGTACTAACAGTTCAAACACACCACGTCTGCAACTGCTCACAGTACCTATCGTCACATGTTTGCGATCCAATTAGAGGCCAATAAACTACTAACTGAGCTATTACATGGCAAAGCTGTACAATTTCCGCGAGACTCGTATCGGACGTCTAGACGGGCTAGTAAAAAGGTTACCCTTACTTTTAATCGCAGTTTATATTTTTGGTAGATTTTATTTAATAACATTGACCGCATCAAAATTGAAGCACTTACGAACGAGTGGAGCTGGGGACGCCTCTTGAAGATTCCTTGGACGCTGTTTCGCACGAAGCAATGTAAAAAAAGTTTTATCACACTCGCTTAAAACACGAATTGGAACTCGAAGAAGCCGTTTCAGATCGAAATCAAATCAGCTGGTTGGTCAGATAGTCATCCTACTAATATTATAAATGCGAAAGTGTGTTTGTTGGTTTATTGGTTTGTCCTTCTTTCACGCAGCAACGTAACAACGGATCGACGTGATTTTTGGCATAGATATAGTTTATGGACCGGAGAGTAACATAGGCTACTTCCCGGAAAAATGCAGGGTTCCTGTGGGAACGCGGGTGAAAACCGCAGGCAGAAGCTAGTTTTGGTATAATTTTGTTGTCACGTCAGCTTGTGGTCACGTTAGTGGCCGCATTCGGTTGCCCAATGTGCGTCAGCACCAACTACTTCACTGATTTACAACCTCCACATTTTTCTGACAGACCTCTTAAAGAATTTAAAGAGATCTCAAAACAAGTTCTGCTATTCAAAAGACTTATTAAGCCTTCCTTGAGTGATTGTTCAGTGAACACTCAACTCAGCCATTGTTTTGTAAATTAATTCTTAAATTTGTTCGAGACGGGCTGTTAAAGAAAACAAACCGAATTTATCTAATTTTTGTATTAATCTTGATTTTATATGAATCATATTCAGTTACCAAACTATTAATTGTTATTTGGCATGTTAGGTATTCGATAAAATAATAGGTTACTACAAACACAAAGATCACATATATAGACCCAGATCCCTAGCTAGGATTCCCTGTATCTAAAGAATTACGAGGACCATGTCAAGGACCAAAATCTTACTATACTCACACGAAACAAAGACATACATACTTGCGCTTTTTTTTAATACTTATTCCGTTGTGAGAATCAAACCCGCAACATTTACGCGCTGCCAGAAGTCAACTACGTCACCAAGTTAACAAATCATTTCTAATTCAATTTCCCCTTACATTCTTCAGAATAATGAAATGCAATGAGCAATTTTCATGGCAACATGGCGTAGCATCATGTCGCAATAAGATTTTCTACATTTATTTACTTTAAGTATCGAGTACACGCATATTATGATAACGTCCTAAAACATTACAATATTGCGAGTCCCATCAACATGCCGTACACGTACAGTCATCACAAAATGTCTTAATACTTTAGAACTATGTCGAAGTTAAGCACTCTTTCCCTGCCACTCCAAAAAATATAACAAGCTTTTATTGAGACAAGGTTGTAATTCTATCGCTAAACGTTCCGAACTTTTCGTGGAATAGAACCGTAAAAAGTATCATTGTATTTGCGACGGTCGCGGTCTTGAATCAATATTCATATTTTAATCATGATATTTGCTTTGATGTTGGACGTAGGCGACGGTTATGATTTCGACATTAGGTTAGGAGTAGACGTGTAAAATATCTATGGTTGTGTTCGGGTTTGATGGGCGCTGAATACGGTTTACAGGTGCTAATTTTGGGCATTTGTGACTTACTGAACTGAACTTAACATTGACGAGGGAACCTTGATGTCGAAAACTTTTAAAAATCTATTTGTTGGATCCTTGTATCGCTTATTAAGTCAGTCAGCCCCATTGTTGCAACCTACCTTTGAATTTTGCACTGTACGTAGTCTTCGTGTAGCATTTTATGATCTTTAATTATCACTTTATAAATGCCACTGTAAAAACTGAATTACCAATTTAAATTTGCCAGAAATGAAGCTTACAAATAGGGAGAACGTAAAGCAACAAGCTAGTCCTACTTCCTAATTAATATTATATATATGCGAAAGTGTGTTGGTTGGTTTGTTGATTTGTTGGTTTGTCCTTAGTAACGGAGTAACGGATCGACGTGATTTTTGGCATAGATATAGTTTATGGATCGGAGAGTAACATAGGCTACTTTTTATCCTGTAAAAATGCACGGCTCTTGTGGGACTGCGGGTGAAAACCGCAGGTGGAAGCTAGTAGACTATAACTTTACTTTTATAGCGAATGTCTCAGTCCGCGCATCAATCATTCACCAATCGATGGCACTTCCTGCCTTCTAACAATTTTACGCTTTCACGAATACCTACTACAAACAACGTGTCAGCTATAACATGGCTTCGAGAAACTGGGCCCCGATCGCGCTAATTTGAAATGACAGCGTACAGTTATGGTTTGGTTGTGGTTTGATACCAACTGTAGTTTAGTTTTGGTTCAGGCGTGTGGAATTCGATATTGCCATTCATTTGACAGCGTTAACTGTCAGTTGTTGTCGAGAAACGTCTCAACTTTTGGTAAAACTATTAGCGCGATACGAAACGGTCAAAAAGCTGTGATGCGGTCGTGGTTTAGTAGCGGTTTGGTTGATAATTTTTAACGCGATTGCCCTCCTGATGTTGTGAAAATAACACAATACTGTCTTAGAGAGTAAAGGAACTGCGCTACGCGGCGCAATTGTGTCAACTCACTTGATGGACGCTACGCGAATTCTCTTACAGACCTACGATACGTGAGTGTTTTTATTCCTTTTTACCTGTAGCTACAGTTTTAAGCATGGCTTTGCTAATACTTTCATTATACACATGCAAGGAAGGCGAACATAACTCGCTCACGTCATCAGTTTTCAGTTAAACGAAAACCCACGCATTTAATGTCAAATATTCGTATCTCACAGCACACTGTACAAACAGATGCACATTGCATAATGCATCTAACTCCCTACCTGTGCTATCATGAGCTCAGGACGCACTGTAAGATTATGAGAATTACTAAGATTTCGAAAACAAAAAACTGGCGCTCATGCGAAAAAGTTGCTGAACGCCTTATAACAAATATAATTATTTTATCTCAGTTACCTAACATTGTGAGTTGGCACAGTATGTCACCGACTAGTTTGTGCTATGAGTTGTTCTACGACGCTATTTTAACGGTTTATACTGAGTTAACCACATCTATGTAATATTAATGTAAACATCGCTTAAGTGAATGTCCCCTAGCCCGCGCATCAATCATTCACCTGTCGATGCCGCTTCCTGCTTTCCCAGGGACATAGAAATTATTTAATGTATAAATCTGGCTGTTATACCCTTGGGAAAATTACGACGCTAAACGAGCTTCTTTGTTTTAAAAACCTTGTTCTAGGTTCTAAGGTTGATGAACGTGGCTTTTCCGTTGAAGTTTTAGGTTGCATCGTATTTGATATGGCATTGCGCGAAGTATACCGTCGAATAAATTATCAGGTGATGGTTGTAAAAAACTATTTCTCCATAACAACATCTAAATTAACCCAATTCTTTTCGTAGTTCTTCTGACATATTTTTTTATAATTATCTATAGATACATACAAATAAATAAAATTGAAGTGTCTGTTTGTAATATCAAAGTAACAGCTTTTTACTAAATGCATATGAAAGTATAGGCCAAACGTATAATAAAACAACCACTTTTAAAAATTTTGTCTGTCTGTCTGTCCGTCTGTCGGTCTGTTTGTTCCGGGTAACCTCCGAAACGGTTGGACCGATTTTGACGGGACTTTCACTGGCAGATAGCTGATGTTACAAGGAGTATCTTACGCTACTTTTATTTTAGAAAAAGAATTATGGTTCAGCGCAAAAAAATAAAACCATGAAATCCAAAGGTTGTGTTGTTATAGGTACCGTATACACTTTCATATGTATTTGGTAAAAAGCTGTTACTTTGATATTACAAACAGACACTTCAATTTTATTTATTTGTATAGATTGGGTTACATTTGACCGTTTGATATTCATTATCTTCGACCACATTTGTCGAGTTTAGCTTGACAAATGTGGTTGACATTTGTCGAGCTAGACTCGATTCGCGTACACGAATATCACGCCAAGCAAGCAGAATCGCCGTGAAATTCTTAGGAAAACAACATTATCTGAGAACAGAACCCAAATATTTGCACAGGACTGCCCTCAAAGGATACTTCGAATTGTACCCTACCCACGTATCGTTTTGCCATGTCAGCATATTCACAGTAATATTTGTTTTCATACTCCTATGTTAATAACGAGGTACAGCAAAAAATGTTGGTATTGTCTGACACACACCTAGGTAGGCATTATCAAAGTAAAAGAGTTGTTTCCTTTTGGTACTAAAATCGGACTCGGCTATCAGTTGGTTTTTTGGAAGGAGCTCTCAAAATCTAGATAATCTGAAATGAAATCACAATTTTATAAGCCTGCAATTTCCTGAAAATACATAAAGTTTTTTTAGTACGTACTTAACGTGAAACGGAACGCAATTTCTCGAATAAAATGCATATGTTATTAGTACAACTTTACGGCCCGGGTAGAACAAGTGACGCCAGACTTTGAATTTTAATTGTAAGGCTTGTGATTACATAGATTCTCTTATTACCTCCCTAGCACCTGATATCTTCACAAAAAAAAACTGAAAGGAAAATCTCAATTTCCCCGACACGAATAAAACTGAAAGGAAAATCTCAATTTCTCTATTCCGCCCTAAAACAACGACAAGAAAAAGTAAACTTCCATAAATAAGCCGTAATTTGGAGGATAACTGACGGGTATTGAGTAGCCTCTTGGCTTGCTATATTGCCTACCAGTTTCACTCTGCATATCATGAGACTCAAGAGAGTGGAGTCGAGTTTAATGGAGACATTTATATAGGAAACAGCTTGCAATTTCTTCTCGTCGTCTCTTGTAAATAGTAATACGAAATTGTTGCAAATTTACGTAATGTCCGCTTCTAAAATTATAAGGATGGTTAATTTTGCTACCTATAGTGAAAATGATAAGTTATTATTTTTATATTATTTGGTAACGAGACGAGCTGGTCGCTTGCCTGATGGTAAGCATAACGCCGGCCCATAAAAATTGCAGTGCCACTCAGAACTTTGCAACACAAAGGCTTGCGTGGCACTGCAATACGTTAGTTACCTTGAGCCATTAGGTATATATTAAGTCTCATAAGCGCAGTAATTTCACTGGATACTCTGCTCATCAAACAGGAACACAGTAATGCTTGCACACTACTGCTTGGCGGCAGACTTCACGAGCAAAGCGGTGGTAACAACCCAGACGGACACTCGCAGAAGAGTTAGTCCTCCCACTAAAAAACGATTTATTGAAATCTAGGGCTCTTGTTAATAAACGGTGTTAAGCGGCTGAATAGCTAAACTATGTTTTGTCTCTTTCGATTCAGATTAAAATTGTCAAATTACAACAAAGACAAAACATTGTTTAACTCAACCACCATTTATTAATAAGAGCCTTACCATGTTACCACAAAAAAAACACTTTTAGATACCGGTTTAATGAAGTTAAACAACAATAAAATTTTACTTGCGGCTTTGAGGCAGCTCTCTGTTATTAATTGCGTCAAATGGGTTAATATGGAATGTAGAAATAAATAAAAATACAGTCTATAGTTAATAATCCATATCCATACAAATAAATTAAATTGAAGTGTCTGTTTGTAACGTCAAAATAACAGGTTTTTACCATGCATATGAAAGTATATACGGTACCTATAACAACACAACCGTTTTTAAAATGTTTGTCTGTCTGTATGTTTGTTCCGGGTAATCTCCGAAACGGCTGTACTGATTTTGACGGCACTTTCACTGGCAGATAGCTGATGTTACAAGGAATAACTTAGGTTACTTTTATTTTAGAAAAAGAATTAGCGTTCCGCGCTAAAAAATAAAAACCATGAAATCCAATATTTCCACGCGAGTGAAACCGCGGGCATCAGCTATAAATCATAAGTGACGTATTGTAGACCGTAATGAGCTTTGACAAAGATCTACTTCCATTCATAAAAAACGCTTTACCTACAACATCTCATTTCACCGTTTACTACAGTATCCGTGTAATCGACGCCGAGAGATTCCCACATCGCGTGAAAGGTTGAATCCCTGCGTGTTTCCATCACGGAATTTATATCTTTCCTGTGCTGAATTGAAAGGGCAAAAATTGACTTTAAGTTACATATCGATACCAGCTGTTAGTTCTGTATGTGCAATATTCGGGGAGGTATTGCTATGCTTGTTGTTTTTTTTTTATGTTATTTGGTAACGATACGAGCTGGTCGTTTGCCTTATGGTAAGCATAACGCCGGCCCTTAACAATTGCAGTGCCACTCAGAACTTTGAAACACAAAGGCCTGCGCGGCACTGCAGTGCGCTCGTTACCCTGAGACATTAGGTATTAAGTCTCATAAGCCCAGTAATTTCACTGGATACTCTGCTCATCAAACCGGAACACAGTAATGCTTGCACACTACTGCTTGGCGGCAGACTTCACTCACAAAGCGGTGGTACCAACCCAGACGGACACTCGCAGAAGATTTAGTCCTCCCACTAACGAAACATAACAACATTGTTTAACATAGATATTGATATTAAGAGATATATTACTAGTTTTAATAAAGAGTGGTCACTATTTTTGAGGATCGCAAGCTTCTAATGAAATAAGTGGCCACATTTATTGCCTTTCTTGGTCTCCATCTACTCTCTCATGGAACAATTGTTGGAACAGGATGGGCGTCCCAGTAAATGAAGTATCACGACCACAGATCTCTTAATCACGACGGATCGACTCTTCACTCGTTTCACCTCACTAAACCATGTAGGAGAAAAATCACTGCAACCAATCAATAAGTTATCATTCACTTACGAAACTAAACTAAACAAAGCGATGATACGTTTATACATGACTAAGGCTAATATAATATTCAGAAACATAACTAAGGCTAACCTATAATATTCAGAAACGGACCTAAACAAAGCGATGATACGTTTATACATGACTAAGGATAATATAATATTCAGAACATAACTAAGGTTAACCTATAATATTCATAAACGGACCTAAACAAAGCGATGATACGTTTATACATGACTAAGGCTAATATAATATTCAGAAACATAACTAAGGCTAATACCTATAATATTCAGAAACGGATCTAAACAAAGCGATGATACGTTTATACATGACTAAGGATAATATAATATTCAGAACATAACTAAGGCTAACCTATAATATTCAGAAACGGACCTAAACAAAGCGATGATACGTTTATACATTACTAAGGCTAATATAATATTCAGAAACATAACTAAGGCTAATTACCTATAATATTCAGAAACTGATCTAAACAAAGCGATGATACGTTTATACATGACTAAGGATAATATAATATTCAGAACATAACTAAGGCTAATTTTGTGTATAATCTGTCATGCCCATACATTATAATTGAGGTAATTAGTCAAATACTTGTCAGTCTCACAAACTATCTGGTACAATTGTACTCGAGCTCCAAGATACAGGCCTAGTGCTTAGTTTGGGGCTCGCCGATAATCCTGTGTTAAATTTAAGTGTTTGTTTCAAATCAAATCAAATCAAATCAAATCGTTTATTTGCTAGAATACATGTTAGCGTAAGGTCTTAAACAATATTTTTGATCAATGTATTCAACCTGCAGGCAGGTGTGCAAATATTGTTATACATTTTAATTCCAGTGCATGTCATATCAGTTATTAAAATTAAGTTATTAATTAGCTATTAAAATAAAATTATTGTCAAACATTATTTAAAGTTAAGGTATTCCTTTACACTATAAAAACAATTTTGCATTAACCACTTATGTAGGTGTAACTTAAATTTATTACCCTGCAACAATTTAATATTTTCTGGTAAATTATTATAAATAATTATACACATATTATACACATTTTTCTTATAAATCTCTTTATGGCAAGTTGGTTGATAAAGTTGATTTTGAAATTTTGCTCTTTTTTGTCTTAAAATAACCTCACTACGCTTTGAAAAGTAATGTGGATGAGCTCTAGTAAAAATACATGCGTCTTTTATGTACATACAAGGGAGTGGAAGGATATTACATCTCTTAAACTCTTAATTTCTTTTGTTAAGTAAAATAATAATGTACAGTTCTTTTTTGGTAATAAATATTATCTTATCTTATCTAATACCTATAATATTCAGAAACGGACCTAAGCGGATACAAATACTGATAGAATACAATACTGTACCGCCTGTCAAATATCTCACAGAGTATCTAAATTTAAAACACATTCACTATTCCCTACTACCCCTACACTATGATTCCCTGTGTCAGCCGCAAGGACACATTATACAGATACACGATCACACCACACATTTAGACATCCATGACTCAAGAATAAACGTGGTTAATCGCACAAGTTTTCCCCAAACGGAGATTGAACCCGGGCCCATCGCTTTACAGGCAGTGTCACTACTACCAACTTAGCCACGGAGCCGCCTAGGACCTCATCCAACTTCTCACATAACCACAGTTTACAAATGTAACGAAACTTTAAGATGTTAGTCTAACACCCTTTTAAGTATTTAGTATAGGTAAGTTTTCATGTTTCAAAAAGGAAATAGCTAGGGTTGTCGTCGATTAAAGGATCTTTCGTGACCGCGTGATAGAGGGCGAAGGTTTTCCTTTAGGGTTAAAAAGGAAATGACGTAAAAGGGCTTTTCATGGTCCGCGAACTGTACTTTGTTTTATATCCTTTGGTATTGTATAATATATTAAAGTTTGTATATTTTTGTATGCTATTTGCTAACGAGACGAGATGGTCGCTTGCCAGATGGTAAGCATAACTCCGGCGCATAACAATTGCAATGCCACTCACAACTTTGAAACACAAAGGCTGCGCGGCTCTGCTGTGCGCTCGTTACCCATCAGAGACATTAGGTATTCAGTCTCATAAGCCCGTCAGTAATTTCACTAGCTACTTTACTCATCATACCGGAACACTTTAAAACTTGCACATTACTGCTTGGCTCAAGACTTCACGAGCGAAGCGGTGGTACCAACCTAGATGGACACTCGCAGAAGAATTAATCCTACCACCTATAGTAAGTGATATACGCTTACGCGATTATTGGGTACAACGTATTAGCCGGTCAATATTTCTTAGCTAAAGACCCATTAACAATTCTAAAGCTCTAATGCGTATTATAATCAGAACTTTTATTATCTTAAAAGGTATATTATACGAGATGAGCAGGTCATTTGCCTGAATGTTAGGATAACGCCTGCACATAACATAACAAGTTTATTGCAATGTAACCTAGAATTTAAAAAAATCCTTTGCGGCAATTCAGTAAGCTCGTTCTCCTGAGACATCACTGACTATTCTCTATACATACTACATACAAATAAATAAAATTGAAGTATCTGTTTGTTATATCAAAATACCAGCTTTTTACTAAATGCTTATGAAAGTATATACGGGACCTATATCAAAACAACCATTTTTAAAATTTTTGTTTGTCTGTCTGTCTGTATGGTTGTTCCGGGTAACCTCCGAAACGGCTGGGCCGATTTTAACGGGACTTTCACTGGCAGATAGCTGATGTTACAAGGAGTAACATAGGCTACTTTAATTTTAGAAAAACAATTAAGGTTTCGCGCAAAAACAAATAAAAACTATGTAATCCAAAAACTCCACGCGGGTGAAACCGCGGGGCAGCAGCTAGTTTCTTAGTAAAAACATAACGTAGATATCTTAATAGAAATTATTTATTCACAGAGATCTCTTACATAGAAATTTAATTTTATTATAATCTAGCAAATCTTCTTTCTTATATTTGTGCTCAAAGAGAAAACTTGACTAGATTAAATTCATTTATCCCTGGCACAATTAAACAAACACAAATAAGTCCGTAGGCATTTAAGCAATTAATAGTTACACCGAGAAAGCCTTAGGATTTTTGAAATTTATTTTAAATGATATGATAGTTATTTCGCGTTGCTGATCTACACACAAAAATGCAATTAGTTCCTACACACATAAAGTTTGCTCAACGTATACAACTATATAAATCTCTAGCCCTCCCCAACATAAATACATCCTGCATACACCTCCGGCCCATAAAAGTAGCAAAATAAAAAAAATGTCCACGCTATTTTCCAACCATTTCGCGGTTGTTATTTACCTCTTTATACCTAAATTGAGAGATAAAGCAACTCTACTGTCCTGACCAGAATAAAGTCAATTTACTTCGTTCAGAAGCAATTTATTTGGTGTGTGCTTCCTACATTTTTCGCTTTTAGAATTCGGACAGTGGACATAAATCTTGCGAGAACCAATAATGGATGTTTTACACCCATTTTACACCTACATTGGATAGTGGTGCCATTGTTGTTCTGAATTGCCCTAATCTATTTTTGTTTCGTTGGGAATTTGAGTAGACGTTTACGATGAGGTGTTTTGTTTAAGGAATGAAATTTAATTTAAGGGAACTTGATATTCGATGCTTCGATATCGGAGATCGAACAGAGATTTCTTGATTTAAATGTACTTCGAGAATGTCTTAACACGTTAGCTGCGGCACCAATTTTTGCAAACTTTCCGTTCGTGCGGCACGAGGTATTATCGGCCCGCACCGTGACCAGACGTTAGGGCGACACGCGGTCTATTAGACCCCACCTCCTTTAACAGACTAAAATCCATTTTCTGGCGCGAAATCAAAGATAAATGAAAATTTTGGTCCTTATCGATATAGACAGTGAATTGATGAACCCTAATGTACCGTCGCCCCGGGATCTGATAGCTAGTTTATTAATTATTGGCAAAACAAAATATGGGATCTTATACACCTCGTAACGCACTGAAATAGGATAAATTTTCGCTAAGATTAGTGATGAGAAAAATAATATCGACGCAACGACGTTTATCTATTTTTGTGTGAAAGTCTTAATGCGGTTCACAGAATAGAAAAAAAAGAAAACCAGAAGTAGAAAAGAAACTATCCTATTTATTCTGCCTCGGGCTTAATACTTACTAACACATAATTTCTGTACTTTTACCATCGTACAATAATATACCTACTCCGCCTGGTGCTCTCTTCCGACCACGTGACTGACACATGCTTACGTCATCATATATCGTGTAAAATTTACATAAGTCGAATCTAACACACTCAACAAACTTGGTGATTAAAAATAACCCTGTACATATTTTGTTGTTTTTAACGTTTTAGTATTGTTGTTATAGCGGCAACAGAAGTACCTACTTAATTTGAGAAAACTTCAACTATCTAGTTATCGCGATTCTTGAGATATCTGGTGACAGACAAACGGACAGACAGCGAAGTCTTAGTCTATTCCTGTTTTTATCTTTCGATACGGAACCCTAAAAATCGTTAGGTAATCTTTATTTACTTTCAAAACCTAGACAAAGAACTACTGAATTATTAATTAATTACTTACCTGTTTTGTCAACGGCTGCTTTGCGTTTTTGTGGAGTTTTTCACTACCTACAAAAATATCAATTAAAAAACTTACCTGTTTTGGTTCTGTTTCTGGGTTTTTTAAAATTAACTTCTTCCGACACCGTTTAGACATGTTCGGCGATGTAAAAGGACGTGCTCTCCAATCGACGTGATGCACAACACTAGTCGCGGGAAGCTCGCGTTGGGTGCGGTACGAGGTCCGAGAGGATATGGGACGTTTTAGCCTCGTTCCGCACTGCATTAAAATTATATTAATTCAGTGCGGTACGAGGCCTAAAACAACCGGTACCAAGGTAGGTATACCACCGAGTCCGGGACCATTAGCGCATCTCAAATATACATTTATCTCTTTTCTATACTGGACCAAACCAAAGCTATGCCCTTCGCACGACAGAGATGTTCACGTTTTTCCTTGCCGCACCACAAGGAAGTTGCATGAGGGGTGATTTAGGCCTCGTTTCGCACTTAACGTGTTAAGCAGGTTTCCACAAAGTCCCAGTGGGACTCCCGCCATACACAATTTTACGCTGTACCTACCTAAGTGCTTACTTTTTTGAATTCTACCCTATAACGTATTACAATGTTAGCTAGCTTCATGATCACGTAAAAGAAACCTAAACCGTATTAATTTCTTTAAAGCAAGCTTGTTACACTGTCGACCTTATTGTCACCTAACACTTTACTAGGTAGGTTTAGGCTAAGCCTACCTCGTCAAAGCGAAATTCACTACCATACCTATTTTCTTTGATAAAAACGTACTTTGCAAACAGTTTATTTAGGATTTTGCTAGCATATTTTGAAATAATGGTAATCAGGAGGCGTTTCCAACACCAGCTACATGATATAAATATGTGGTGCTGGGAACAATATCAGAGGTACTTTAGAGTTCATTTTCAACACTGGGAACGTACTTGTAGGTACGAACCGTTTACTCACGCGAGTTAGTAGCTCTTTTGAGTTTTGATAAACGATAAGGGAATATTTTTGTCCTTGCTGATTTAAGGCTTATAAGTAATGTACCTATTTGCTACAACATTTTTCTTTCTTTCTGTTTTCTATAAGTTAGGTTGTGAACACTATTTCACCTGATCTTAGTGCTAATGTGGTTGAAGGTTCCGCAAGTACCTACAGTTGCCGGAATATACTGATTTCCTCAAACCATCGTCGCCATTATCATCACCCGAACGATTCTGCAATAACCACAGACAATCAAACCTATAGACTTTGGGACCTATAACTTAGCCGAGCACACCTGCTCGTCAAGGCTATCACTGCTTGCCGCCGCCCAGCCGAACCAATCACAACACGCCGTCTTCACTCGTCTGATGCATGAGTTTTAAACTGACCAATCACAACACGCCGTCTTCCCTCATCCCCCGTGAACATTTGACGATAGTGTTCTCATGAAAAACTTGGATTATGCGGGGGTCTAGGTTTGCTGGTCTGAGGCCATTACATGGCACGCTTGGCAGGAGGACTGGTGACCGCAGTAGATATTGATTGACTAAGGAGAATGCGGCTGCCCATTCTCTTGATATTTCCTAAACTTTTACGGCACCTACGGGAATAGTGGGAGTGGTTCTTAGCTGGGACCACACGGCCAAAACATTGTAAATCTATTTATAAAGACTTTCTCAACGCAATGGAATCACTGACCGCTCACCAGTCTACCGACTCCAACGGCGTAACTATGTAATTTGGTTTATTCTGCAACATTTTAAAGTGCTTGTTAGCTAGCACTTTATGGTGCGGGCGTAAACTTTGTAGTACACGGGGTAGCAAGGCATGAAATTAGCACAAATAAGGTAAGGCTGTAAAATAGCTGTTAGTGAAAATGTAGTCTTTTGTTTTGTTGGGCAGAGAGGTTCGTAAAAAATAAGGATTTACACAGAGAAAGATTTATTTTAAACTGTTTCAGAAGATAATTATAATAAGCTATGTTTATAGTTATTTCCTCATACGATCAAAGGCAGAAGGCAGAAGGCAGAAGCAAATGAAAATTATATACTAATTTCTTTAGATTGTAAACAATGACATAAACATATTTAAGTTTGAAAAATTTATTTCATAATCTATAAGAAACTAGTTATTAGAAATCTATACGCTCACAGAGTCTCTACTTTTTTGTTTCGTCCAACTTATCATCACTTATTATCGCAAATGCGTTAATAAAAAAATACGCCATATATAATTAAAAGCTTTTCATAATATTTTTAACAGATCGCATATTTAATACAAACAATCTAAAAAAGAATCCTGAACAAATAAAGCCCCGTTAGAACAATAAAACATTTACGGACTGAAGTGTGATAAGCCGCTTAGCAATTCAAAGCTTATTAGCACTAAGGCTTTAGGGCTTATTAGTACTTGGGTAGCTACTCCACTGTAGGACTTTTAAATTGTTGATGAGCGTAGTAAAACTTCGTACTTATTTTTCTTTGCTAAACCCAGGTAGTCTACTCGCGAAATTGATGAACTATATATCGTTGTATTTTTCGTGTTTTATATATATGCCCTAATTTCCCGCTTAATTAATTAATTGCCCGCTTTGCTCGTGAAGTCTGCCACCAAGCAGTAGTGTGCAAGTATTAGTGTGTTCCGTTTTGATGAGCAGAGTAGCAAGTGAAATTACTTAATGTCTCAGGGTAACGAGCGCACTGCAATGCCGCGTAGGCCTTTGTGTTACAAAGTTCTGAGTGGCACTGCAATTGTTATGGGCCGGCGTTATGCTTACCATCAGGCAAACGATCAGCTCGTCTCGTTACCAAATAAAATAAAAGAAAAAAAATTTAAACTACGTCATAACGGCGATCGAACGAAAGTTATCTCGATGATTAAACAATTAATAAGTTTTTTGTGGAAAAATATATTTTTCCTGGGTTCTGGGTTTGATATCATGCTTGCTAAGTAAACTTTGTGTGCTCTCGGGTCTTAGTTGCTTGTATTGTGTATCTGTGGTTGTCCTTCCCACATGCGACACAGGGAATCCTAGTCCAAGGGTATGAGTGTGTGTTTTTTGTTAGTGTTATTTTTATTACAAGCAAGAGCCATTTCTAAACGCCTTGACTCCTGCCTGACCGTCAATAATATCTAAAGTTGATGTGAAATCTACTTTGTATTCCAACCCCTCGGTCCTGAAGACCCTTCGAGAAATAGGTTACAAATATTTGCCAGCTAAATATAGAGGACGTTGGCAAATACGGGGTCTAAATTTCTTATAACACGCTGAGCATTTCCTCAACGCTCAACCACGATATTGCTTTTAACTTACAGAAAGAATGACAACTAACATCCCAAAACTCAACCACGATAATAGATGAAAAATAATAAGCTATTATTAATATAATAATTCATTTATGCGTGGCATTACAGGACCAAAAATAAATACCAGTGAAAATAAATACAGACTATAAAAATGTAAAAAACTCAATTTGGTCGGTGACTTTTTGATGCAACATGGCAAAGTGTGAGGTAATCCACACTATGTTGCATCAAAAAGCAACATTATAATGAATCAATACAATGTTTTCTTTTAACGGGTTAAATGCCAATATTATCTAGCTAATACATAATTAAACACTACATCTATGCTTGCTGATAATGACATATTTATTATCAATTGATATACCTACCTACATGTGTATTATTTGTCTTTGTTTAAATTTTATTATCTATTATTTATGCTAATTTTATTTGACGATGCTTTTGCAGATACATATATGCTTATTTCAATTATTTATGTACTTAATTTTATTATTATTGGTTTTTTTTTCTCTATTTTATGAAATTATTGATTAGACATCGGAAGTATGACTAATGATGTACGCTTCACGTAATTTAACATGCATTAACCTGTTTGTTTTGACCGGTCTAAGTACATATTATATGTCAAAAGATTTGAATAAATGAATATGAATATGAATCTAACCTAGCTAGCTACAAAAACAGTTGGATAATCTACAAGCCCAAGTAGGCCTATAGATAATCCAAATGTTCTAGCCCACTACCAGTTGGAAGCGTACCCAGCATGCTGGCGGCATTGCCTCGTTGAACCGCAATGCTGATCCGTTGAGCCAAATAAGTAAATGGTTAATAATTGGTGCATATTATTATAATTGATGAGTATTTGATCGTAACCCAATGTGTGACCCACACTGTTGCATCAATTACTATGTTGTACCCAAACATTTCCAAAACGAAGCGCATTTTATTTTGCATTGCTGCATTGTTTATAGTATTTTTTCTATAACCATTTCTGTTTATTTAATTTTTAAATGATTTTCTGTAGCCCGAAAAATATTTATTATTGTAATTGTTTCACAATTAAAGACATTGATAAAATAATAAACACAAAAATTAACTAGCAATAATAATATTAACACAGTCAGTACCAAAATAAAATAAGTTTACATATTGAAATTGTAAACCATTTTTGCATCATTAAGCTGCGATAATTTCAAAATAAACTGGCAATAAATCATATCCTTGTTTCGCTGAAAGAAGTTGGGCTCTCGAGAGTTTTTTGGCATCTGTCAGGTGCAGCGTGGGCAATTTAACGGGTAGGTACGTTTTTCACTGAGTGGCCATTGAAACAGCGATTTATCTTCGTACGTAAAGGTGAAAATACACGGTACACTTTTGTCTCTCAATTTGGATGAAGCAACCAAATTGATCCATGTAAACTTATAAGTGAATCATTCAATGTCATTGCAACAACAGCATTCTTTTCATTTCTGCTCCATTCAACCAAAGTGATTCAATTTGGTTGAACCGTGTATTTTCACCTTTAGAGTTTGGGCTGTTTAAATGTTTAGCCAGTACCTCGCCTGATTTAAACTTGACAAAACAATTATTAGACCGGTGGATGGTTGTAAAAAAAGAATGTTTTAGATTTTCTTACACTCATTTTTTTTAGTTTTGTTTTATCAATTAGTAATCTAGGGTTTTATTTTACCAAGTGGACTATCACCACTTTGCTCGTTTAGGCTGTCACCAAGCCGTAATATACAAGTATTACTGTTTTCCGGTTTGATGAGCGAAGTAGTCAGTCAAATTTATTTATTAACCATCTGGAAAATTCTTCGCTCAGGGTAACGAACGCGCAGGCCTTTGTGTTTCAATGTTCTGAGTGGCACTGCAATTGTTATGGACCGGCGTTATGCTTGCCATCAGGCACGGGATCCTATATAATAAGTACTAAGCGCCCATAACTCTGACTCGCCAATTTAATGGCGTGTATTTTACCCACTTTCACGCCTTTGCTTTTGATTAATAGCTTGCATTTAGACCCTGTGACATTTCTGTCTATGTGCCTCCGAGTGTACTTAAGCCGTTTCGGAGATAAGCCGTAAAATTCATGGTTCCATCGGAATCGTTTCTCGGGTGAAACCACGGGACACGGCTAGTTAATAATAATTCTAATCTTGTTAACAATGCTGATAGTTGCAATTATACTTCCTCGAGCCCGTTTGATAACTATTTGCATAATTATACTAACATAATATCATAAATCACATGATATCGGTGTTCATAATTGCTTACCTATATAAAACAATAAGGAGGTAGTTATATTTTCCATACTAGATAACTGTGGAAAATTGTTATTTGAATATCGCAAGAGAAAAATCCATCAAAATAACCAAAACAAATACACAACAAACAAATATCACACTGGCTGTCGGACCAGTCTTTTGTTATGGGGTCTTTTGTTATTATACGAACTTTTAAGAAGAAACTAATCGCACACATACACCACGCCCACACAACCGTTTCGCTCGGCGCGGGCGGTCGGGATAAGACTACTCGATATAACTCGAGTCACTCAAGAACTCGAGTCGGTATACTACAAGTATGTTTCCTATATCTAAAACATTCTTATTTAAGGGATTTTAAGTTTAGTTGATAGTAATTATTTCAACCGTTGGAGATCAACTGGCGGCAAATGTTTAACGAAGTCATTACCAGCAGATTGTGTGGCGGGGTAATTGAGCAGATTCGCGAAACTTTAGTAAACTTCAACTATGAACTGCCATAATATGCTCGTTTCGTTCGAAGTTATTTAATATTTCGACGAAAGGCGAAAGCATCGGTTTATATAAACTTTCTTTTCTGAGCTGAGATATAATATTTGTTTATAAGCAAAAATACTAGATACTATTTTCGCTACGCCTAAATGAATACTGGCTCTTTGAATATTAGCCTAAACATTCCGAGATGAGCTTAAACGAAGAGCCATGCTTCCATAGTCAAAATCTATAGGATATTGACATAACGAAGCTTGAGTACAAGAAAGTTAGAGAGGGGGCAAGCGGCGAACACACGACTCTGAATATTAACTTTAAAGAGAGAGCGATAGACAGCGCCTGCCGAAAGAGAGCGCCTAAACACTTCACGAGACATTTTCAATTTGAGAGTGGCATGTAAGCAGGTGAATAATAAACAAGTCGACGCGACAAAAGTTACAAAAAACACGATTACCCTATAACCTGTGTCACTCGGGATGATACTAACGATACCCCATACATCCAAATCTATCCAGACGTTTAAAGTTATGGTGGAATAAAGAAACTGCCATACTTAGGTACATATATGAACCCTAATAATCATAACCTATACATAAGAGAATCATAACTAACTCCTCTTTTGTGCAGCCGTGTAAAAATAACGCCGCTACAAACGTTACAGCACTAGTTTACATCATAAACTATAATAACTTGATAACCTTCTTCACATTATTACACAATTACAATAACGCACACATAAATCTCATCACAGATTAAATAAAAGTACAGATGTTCGAATGCGATCGGGCCAAAAAAAAGTACCTACGCCATGCGAGCACGTAGTCGACAAAAATGTAATTCATGAGATGCCCCGATAGGCTAAATTCATTCTGCCAGCAGAATTCATAATGAGGGGTAGACAGACTATTTAAATTACAGAGTCGACAAGGCGTGGCAAGAAGGTTCGGTGTCTCGGGAGCCGTAAAAATGGAACGATAGATGAACGGATGCTTATCGAATTTATGGTAGAGCATACGAATTAGGAATACAATTCGAAATGAGGAGATCCGCAGGAGAACAAAAGTCGCCGACATAACTCTCAAAGTTAGTACGCAAGTTGAAATGGCAATGGGCAGGCCACATCGCTCGCAGAACCGATAACCGATGGGGAAGAAAGGTTCTCGAGTGGCGACCACGAACCGGAAGCCGTAGTGTAGGACGACCCCCCACTAGGTGGACCGATGGATACAAGAGGCGAGTAGCCGATCCAAGTGGTGTTCTATGGGGGAGGCCTATGTTCAGCAGTGGACGTCTTCCAGCTGATGATGATGATGATGATACGAATTAGGGAGCATACGTTCCAGTAAAACCACGAATAATAATAACTTTCCCAGTGCAAGAAGCTAACTTGATTTTGCTAAGAAACCTTTTAAGTTGCTATATATTCGCCCTATTGTATTTTATCTCCAGCTAGCAATACTGGTTCAATGGCCTTCGGTGAGTAAAGTTATGAGTAGGATTTACCTTTGGGAGTACGTCCTTATAGTGACTAAGTTCAGGCAAACTTCTCTTAATTGAAGTCTGGAAAGTTAAGGGTTCTTCCGAAAATTCAAAACACTAAACGCGTTGAACGAAACTAAACATGGTTGGAATATTGATTTGTTTATTGAAAAACAAACAGCACAAATGATAAATACAGAGCCTTAATAATAATCCAACCGCTATACAGCGTTTAATTGTCTGATAAATTGTTGCAAAATAAGGAAGTTGATCTTATCTCTAAAAAGTAGCTGCTGCCTGGGGTTTTACCCGCGTGGAGATCCCTAGAGGAACCGTGCTTTTTTCGGGATAAAAAGTAGCCTATGTCACTCTCCAGTTCATAAAATATATCTATGCCAAAAATCACGTCAATCCGTTGCTCCGTTGTTGCGTCAAAGAAGGACAAACCAACTGACCAACAAACCTACACACTATTGCATATATTACAGTACGGACGGATGGAAGCAGTAATGGCCTACTAGTGTCAGATGACCCATGATACGAGGAGTGACGTCAGTAGATAGCTAAAGTGTACAGCCACCCTTTATACAAAGGCCGTTGTATTTGATTTATGAATAATTATCGCATATGAGCATTACTTAGCGGTCCGTTATTGCTGCAAAAAGTTGTTTCAATGACAATAAATAAAAACCAAAAAGGGTTTTTAGATGACCATGAACGCTTTTTATTGCGTCAATTTTACAACTTTCATTGATAAAACACGATTTAGAAGTAAAACAAAAAAGTATTAGCAAAATTATAACATCGTTACATAAAATAATTTATTTAAAAAAATGTGTATAGTCTTTTGACAAAAATTTAAGCAATTTTTTTACACAACTTCCCAAGAAAAGGAATGTAGGTATAATGTTTTCAGAGTTCATGTATATAACTACTAGCATCTGCCCGCGTTCCCACAGGAACCGTGCATTTTTCCGGGATAAAAAGTAGCCTATGTTACTCTCCGGTCCATAAACTATATATAATAATATATATACCAAAAGTCACATCGATCCGTTGCTCCGTTATTGCGTGAAAGAAGGCCAAACCAACAAACACACTTTCGCGTTTATGATATTAGTAGGATACGAGTATACTATATATATTATATTATAATATATAGTAGGATAGTAGGATTTCTTGGTGAAATCGAAGTGTTTGTTGTTTTTTCAATTATTTCACTATGTTGGCAGCCAAGAAAGGTCGAGGTTAAAGGGGCAGGTGGTTACTGTCAGTGTTGTCAAGTCCCTGCAGAGTCCACTACATCATGCTGTGTTGACTCATTAGTCTTCAGGCTGCCCACTCGTGAGGGAAGAGGGAACTTTAATTATGATCAGGATGACTAACATGGCTATAGGCTATGACCTTATAGCTTAAAGATCTTTACAATATCGAAAATTAAACCGAGTTTGACGAAGTTATCACGGTTTATGAAATGTCATCCTCCATTTTTCCATCCTCAAGGGCATTCTTTTATAAAATTTACTAAAGGACCTTGAGATGATAATAATATTATCCTTAAAAAAGAATCAGACGATCAAAAAAATTCAGATGAACTGAGAACCTCCTATCACATTATCCCTACATTTTATTCTGATTCCACGCATGCGAAGCCACGGGCAGACGCTATAGTGTTGTTTAAAGCCGAAGTCCTCGAAATCAGAATCGTTTTCATCAGATTCAACCTACTTTTTAACTAAGCAACTTAGATAACGTCAAGTAAGCTTACCTAGTGTAAATAGACCAATCTGATTTTTTTTTCCTCTTAGCGCTAGGTGTGTACTTTTAAATTTAGTCACGATTTTGTGAAGCACTTCGAAGATACGATTCAAAGGCGGTCATAACAAGTTTTCCATTTTTTATTTAGACAGAGCTCCTGACTGGCTCGGGAACACGGCGGGCCAGCGCACACCGGCAGACGATGGGGGAGGGCATCGAGGCGCACTATTGAGACTGCGTCATACCGGCACCATCTCGCGGTTTTCCGCGGCCTTACCTCTGCGATCGTATACATACTAGCGGACTCCGCACATACCATCGCATGTCTTCGCATCCCGCCGCATGCCGCGCAACCTCACGACACATTGGTATCGCGTGCCAACTCCCACCGCATGTCGTTGTACCCCACCGCGGTATCCTCCAGCGCAATACCGCCAATCCAGCCTCTTCAATACCGCAGAGAGAAATCCCCTTTCATGCTCCGTGGTCACTCCTTTGTTTTTTTTTATGTTATATGGTAACGAGACAAGCTGGTCGTTTGCCTGATGGTAAGCATAACGCCGGCCCATGACATTTGCAGTGCCACCCAGAACTTTGAAACACAAAGGCCTGCGCGGCCCTGCAGTGCGCTCGTTACCCTGAGACATTAGGTATTAAGTCTCATAAGCCCAGTAATTTCACTGGATACTCTGCTCATCAAACCGGAACCCAGTAATGCTTGCACACTACTGCTTGGCGGCAGACTTCACGAGCAAAGCGGTGGTATCTATATCTTGTTATCATTAGACACATATACGAATTTAATTCCTGTAACTCCGTTCTATCTGCGGACGTCCAGATGTTCAGCAATGCGTCACCACTTAAGCGTTTTGCTTCGTCCTTTACAATGCGCACTGCTAAGGAGTAGAATTCCCTACCAGCGTACCTGAAAAATATAATCTAGGAGTATTAAAAATGAGAGTAAACGTGCTACATTGTCGACCGCATCATCGCTTACCATCAGGTGAGAGGGCGGTCAAACATGAGCAAATAGAATTTAAAAAACTTACGTTGATAAATTTAAAATACCCTCCCCCGTCCACCGATGTGCGCTGGCCTTAATCTCACTTTCTCTTTGGGGAGACAAAAATTAGAATTCACGCCCAAAAACGCCACAAATTAACATCAAAACGTCTCTCACAGCGGTAAATTTCATACGTTTATATTTCAGCAACACCGCACCATCCTCTAAAATCGTGATTTGAATATACCTACTTATGTATGATTTTCTTACGCTCTGCGTGTTTATGAGCTATAGAGAGACCTGGGGCGTTACTCCGTAAATCGAACGTCAAAGCTTCGGTTGACGGATCGCTGTTTTCCTAATATGAACGTGCTTCGGATCCAACGTTCAATTCGATGTTCGCTCTTGACATTTTGTCTTTCATAGTAGGAAAATGCCGATCCGTCAGCCGAAGCTTCGACGTTCGATTTACGGAGTAAGGCCCCTGTTACTGATACAGTATATGTCTGCAAAGATCAGTACTAACATGGAGCCATAATTATAATAGTTAGAAAAGTGTTAAGTATCTTACAAATAAAATATGCTAGGTATCACAAGAATTATTTGGTACTAGCTGCTGCCCGCGGTTTCACCAGATATTGGATTTCATGGTTTTATTTTTTAGCGCCCAACCCTATTATTTTTCTAAAATAAAAGTAGCCGAACTTAAGTACTCCTTGTAGCATCACCTATCTGCCAGTGAAAGTACCGTCAAAATCGGTCCAGCCGTTTCGGAGATTACCCGGAACCAACAGACAGACAGACCGACAAAAATTTTCAAAATGGTTGTAGGTACCGTATATACTTTCACATGTATTTAGTAAAACGCTGTCATTTCGATATTACAAACAGAGACTTCAATTTTATTTATTTGTATAGATATGATTATAGAATGTTATTTATTTGTCCGTTATTTATTATCACTACATGTAATAAATAAGACTTTGCCAAATGCCAACAAAGCGAAGGTCACCATCGAAGGCTGACTCTCAGTCGCCAGTTTTCATGGACTCGGCCTATTTTATCCCGGCTCTCAGCGGGATTTCGTGTGTATTTTGACGTATCATTGTTTACGCAGATTTTAGCTTTATATACGGGAACAGTAAATATTAGATGAACTATTTGGTATTATAATAACTTTTAAACTTTCGGGATTCAAAACTATTGTTTACTTTAGGAACGATCTTCTCGTGACCACGATCAATGCAACGTGTCCCTTTTAAAGACTTTAGTTTTTAGTTCCGATCTTAAGTAAACAATGTTTTTGGAATTACGATTGGGCAGTAAATTGTGTAAGATTGCTACATTACTCTTTTTACACGACTGTCCAAAAAAGAAGTGTAGATATTGTTTTAGGATTCATGTATGTATGTGAGTTTCTTTATTCCATAACTTTTCAATTCCAAAACAGATTTGGATGTATGGGGTATCGTTACAATCCTTACATCATCTCGAGTGACACTGGTTAGCGCAATTGTTTTAATTTTTTTTTTACTCGTAGTCTTACAGTACAATTTTTTTCATAATATTTGATGTCAAGACGAGTGAGTTGTTTGCTAGATGGTATGGTAGCATAACGCTAGGTTTAGCCCAACTTTGAAATACAAAGGTCTGCGTGGTACTGCAGTACTGCGCTCGTCGCCCTGAGATATTAAGGTATCAAGTCTCAATAACCCAAGTAATTTCACTGATTACTTTGTTAATCAAACCGCAACACTAATACTTGCACAGTACTGCTTGATGGTAGACTACTCGAGCAAAGCTGCCGTACCACCCAGACAGACATCAGAGTTAGTCCTACGACATTGTAAAGAATATGTTAAGAATTTCAGTAGGTACTAAGGTACCGACATGACTTCTAATAAAACATTCTGCACCAAAACAATGCACAAAGGACAACGACAATTCATTGAACACGAGGGTCGCAAACAAGCATAAATTCCTAAGGTCCCTTCCCTTGGTCCTAGCAAAGGCCGAAAGCTTGAAATCTCTAATTAATGTCCCAGCTTACTAAAATACCAAGATTATATTTTTTTGCGAAATTTTTTTACGGAGTATAAGCCATCTGGATGGGAATGGCTTCTATCGCACAACTTGTAATGCCATAAGTGCTTAAGAACATCTATCTATACAAATAAATAAAATTGAAGTGTCTGTTTGTAGTATCAAAATATCAGCCTTTTACTAAAAGCATATGAAAGTATATACGATACCTATAACAAAAACATAATTTTTAAAATTTGTGTGTTGGTTGTTTGTTCCGGGTAATCTCCGAAAGGGATGTACAGATTTTGGTTTAGTTCATTTTTGTTTAATGGTGCCTTGCCTAAGTGTTCTTAATTATGATTAAAGAAAATCTGTTTAGCCGTTTGAGGAGCAATCAGCTTTCCTTATTGGCGTTTTTTTTTCTGTAATTATTACTGTTGTAAATTATGCTACCATTCCAGTCTTTTCATACTCAAAGTTAAGTTCAGATGGAGGGAACACATTATTTCAGTTTACGAGGACCTCCGTCCTATGAAGCAATCTTTATTTTACAGAATCATATTTTATAGGGCTGAAACGATGAAAAGTAATGCTTTATTTCGCACTTCAGTTTCGTAGCGGCGTTTATTGCAGTCAGAAATGTTACAATGTCTTCGGTGCTTTCTTATTTAGGTGCCGATAAAATGTATGTGCGAAGAAATACATATAATTATTTCATGAAGTTGAAATAAACTCGTGTTAGACGTAACATGTAACACGTTTCGTAAGTAAGTGGGCAATTGCTGCAAAGAATCTGCTAGATGGAGCTACAGCTTTTAAGCCAGAAGAAAGTCATTGTGTCAAGCATTTCTGCCCTAAGGGTGGTATTCCACCCGTTAAATCTTTGTCCGATTTCTGTCTTTTTATGGAAAACTTTGGGCGTGTGATCAAAAGATTGGAAAATATTTTTGCAGAAATCTAAGAGAGGTAAAACAAAGAGTTTATCTATACTCTATATAAATAAATAAAATTGAAGTGTCTGTTTGTAATATCAAAAACAGCTTTTTACCAAATGCATATGAAAGTATATACGGTACCTACTCGTATAACAAAACGACCATTTTTTAAATTTTTGTCTGTCTGTCTTTCTGTTTGTTCCGGGTAATCTCCGAAACGGCTGGGCCAATTTTGACGGGACTTTCTCTGGCAGATAGCTGATGCTACAAGGAGTAACTCAGGTACATTTATTTTAGAAATAGAATTAGGGTTCCACGCAAAAAAAATAAAAACCATGAAATCCAATATCTCCGCGTGGGTGAAACCGCGGGCAGAAGCTAGTTTATACTATTTTAACAAAAATTCAATTAAGTTTTCCGAAATGAGTTTATATATGTATATATATGGGAAACATTTTTATCTCTTGATATTTAACCATGCCTCTCCCGTATTCCGTATACCCGTGAACATGATGCTTGCAACTTCAGTATTCCCGTGAACATGATGCTTGCAACTTCACTATTCCCGTGAACATGATGCTTGCAGCTTCAGTATTCCCGTGAACATGGTGCTTGCAACAGCGTCGAAAGGGTGTTCATCGCTCAATAATAATCACGGTAAATATCCCGTTACAATGTATGAATATTGAACATTAATACGGTATCCTAACAATACAGCATCTGTTTAAGCCATTTCTTCTACTTTATTTGTAGGTAATTGCAGTACACGTTTATTCCTAAATAATTTTGACCGAAATTAATACAGATAAAAAGTACACCCATTTTTATATTTGTAAGAAAAATTAACTTTACAAGCCCGCGGCGCAAAAAAACAATGTTATCTTTGTATTCATCTACGAACAAGAGTTTTATTTTACCGGAAAATAGGCTAATAACTGTAAATAAAAGACTTGTAGTAATAAAAAACAACTTATTAATTTAGAGAAAGCACATTTAGCTTCCCCAAGGCAAAATTACAAACTTTGTGGCCGTGGAAGTAACAATTTGGTACGAATATTGTATTAAGACAAGCGATTTTTCTTTTATTTGTAAGAGCGTTCTATAAATAACCAACTCTAATTTTTTCTTGTACTAACTGTGCCCTGCGGCTTCACTGACGTAGCTTTAATTACTCCTTTTAACATCAGCTATCTGCCATTGAAAGTCCCGTCAAATTCGGACCAGTCGTTTCGGAGATTACCAGACAATTCAAATTAACAGACAGACAGACAACAATTTTAAAAATTGTGTTTTTGTTGTAGGTACCGTATATACTTTCATATGCATTGTGTGACTTCAGTAACTTGTACCTTTTTTGTATCTAAAAATGACTTTAACTTTTTGTGATATTTGTACTATATATTTTGAACCATTTCACCATTCCAACAATATTTACCTTTAATTATGGTAAAAAAATATAGTCATATTTATATTGGTTGCGCAGTGTGTTTGTCGTGTTGATTGGCACGTGAAAACGAAATATGAGGCCTGGATGCGTTGTAAAAAGGCAGGTTTTACGTCTGGTTTTGTAATAAAAATATTATACATGTTTATGAAACAGGTAGAAAAATAACAAAATAACGTTTTTAAGAGTTTGTAAAACAGGTACAAGTTATTGGCTGAAAAAGTAAGTACGTTATACTTACGCAGGTACTTCGAGAGTTAAGAATTTAATATTTTTGTGTTTGACGTTTCTTCTTGAAATTACGTTTTTGTTCAAGAGTTGAACCGGTATGTGAGTGAACTATGTTGAACTTTATTAAATGATAATGTTGATTAGAATAGACTTAGAAAAAAATGCACAAAATGCCGCGTACTTCACGTTTGAAGTTTTTTTCTGTTTTTTTTGGAAAAATTTAGAATGTTTTACCAAGGGAGGTTCTCACAACTTGTAAACAACCGTGGTCCTAATTACCCCCTTCTGGGATAACATACCAAATCAAACACCCTGTATACAAGCAAGTATATTGACAGGTCTAAAATATGTTCTTCTATGTTCATGTTAAAGAGCGGCTGAAACAAAAATTAGGTTTAGATTTGAAACACCAGAATAGGCATCAAGATTTCAGTACCATATATTTTTTAGTAATAGACAATTTTCTCTTCCTGTTATAAAACAGCCATAGGCCGATGTTACAAGGAGAATCTACATCCCGCCCCCATTTCCATAAGTAAATATTGACACAGCAAACAGCGAATTTCAAATAAATTGAAAAAGATAAAATTCGCGTTGGTGAAACGAGTTTAAAGGAGATTGGACGAATGTTTATTACGGCCGGTGCCGATTGTAATCAAATCCTGAGAGAAAAAAGAAAGATAGAGCGATGTGAATAACTCAGGCACAAACATTCGCGTTGCTGTTTCTTTTTAACCGACTTCCAAAAAAGGAGAAGGTTATCAATTCGGTGGGTATTTTTTGTTATGTTTGTTACGTCATATCGCTGTCATTTATAAACCGATTTGGAAAGTTCTTTTTTTATTTGAAAGTATATACTTTCAGATTGGTCCCATAGAAATTTCATCAAAATCGGTTCAGTTGTTTGTCACTGAAGTCGGTTCGTAGCTTTTTTAAAGCAATTTTTTTGATACTTATTGAGGGATGCAACAGCAACATGAATTAATAGAGATTTGGCGGGAAAGCAAAAATGTGCTGTTGTCGTTGTTTTTTATCAATTACCAAAACCTGTGTATTTTCGAGTGTAAACCTTCATTATGCGGACGGCTAAGGAGTGGAATTCTTTGCCGGCCTCTGTGTTTCCCAATAGCTATAATTTGGGAGTTTTCAAGACGAGAGTGAATAGGTTTCTTCTAGGCAAGCGTGCTCCATCGTCGACCGCATCGTCGCTTAACATCAGGTGAGAGTATTATTAACCATTTGCTTTCTGCCCGAGGTTGCGCACGAGTGGAAATCAAACGTGTATACTGTATATTCGTATTTTCTCCAAAACTCCATCGAAGCGTTATATAAAGTACCTATCTATCGCTTTACTTATCGTTAGCGGTAGGACTAACTCTTCTGCGAGTGTCCGTCTGGGTTGTTACCACCGCTTTGCTCGTGAAGTCTGCCGCCAAGCAGTAATGTGCAAGCATTACTGTGTTCCGGTTTGATGAGCAGAGTATCCAGTGAAATTACTGGGCTTATGAGACTTAATACCTAATGTCTCAGGGTAACGAGCGCACTGCAGTGCCGCGCAGGCCTTTGTGTTTCAAAGTTCTGGGTGGCACTACAAATGTTATGGACCGGCGTTATGCTTACAATCAGGCAAACGACCAGCTCGTCCCGTTAGCAAATAACATAAACAAAAAAAATTTACAGGACTTTGACAGTTGACTCGTCTATGGCTAAGACCGATATTCCAATTGACCAAGTTCTGTGTCCTATTCTGTGTCCTATAGGTATTTGATCAAAGTTCTTTGACAAAAGCCCATTCAAGATCTTTCTCGAAGTTTTCTTAGTAAATTTGGCACAGTATTACGCGTAATTAAAAAAAATGGAGGAATTTCGACCTTATGTGCTGCTATTATCGTTGTGATAATCTTTGATCAAACTTTGATATTCCTACAACTTTGATCAAACTTTTATGAAGTCATCCAAGTTCTTTGATCAAATGCAACTCTGACAAAAGATCTTTTATGAGTGGAATACCACACTTAACTAGACTTGGACGTTGTTTTTATCGTTTTTTTTTATTGTTGTCGGTGGTGTTCAAATTGACAGCCAACCACATTATCCACGTATTAAATGTACCTACTCACTTAAGCATACAAGTTGTATCCCTACTTATTATTAATTGTGAAAGTGTGTTTTCTTTTTTTTATATGACTTGACAGGTCACAAAGCACATTGCGTCAATTTCAAGTAAAATGACAAAAGTGTCTAAAATAACTTCGACGTAACACGACGCCACAAATCTAAGTAAACTCTATTCGCCAGATGCAATTTAACTCTATATTTTTTCTCTCTAAGGTATAATCATAAAAGCTTTGTCGTGTACATGAAGCCTTGGGAAAGCTGCAACCATCAAACCGGCTTAGGCGCGCTTTATTTTCTCGAGCTCTTATTGGCCAGTGAGGAAAGCTGTCAAATCTGCCAAGGTTTCGAGTGCTTCTCAAAAAAAAAGCACGATATTTCTGTTCTTCTATGAAGACACATTAAGCTATATAGTTAATTATTATTGTATATTAGTCATCTGTAATTATCTGTGATTATTATACAATTAAGGATTATGTAGGTAAAGATGCATGGAGGCAAACAGCTCAGGAGCCTCCTGGCGACTACTGAATTCTAAACATGATTGTTAGGATTAGAATCATTGTAAAAACTATTTTTGAAAAGAATGCGGAGACAAGTTTCCTTCCCTTATTCTTGCTCGGCCTATAACATTTTGGAACGGGCACTTTGAGTCATTTATTTTAACCTTATATTAAATAAATAAATAAATAAACCATCGTGGGACCTCCCTTGGGGCCCATATGAATAAAGCATTTTGAATTTGAATTTGAATAACAGACCAATAGTCATCTTAAGATTAGGCGAGATAGTGACAGTTCAAATCACAAATGCAAAATGAAATTTTGTTTCAGTGTGTGTTTGAAGACAAAAATTGTATGCTGTGAACAAGTCGATCTCATTAGATTGTATGTGTCGCCATTTTTAGCCTACCCTAGGGTACCTGTCCAATGAAGCGCTCCACTTCATTGGACGCCTGTCCACGTGGGCCATGTTTATTTTACAGGGTATATATTTAGCTTTTGCGTTGTAACGTTATTCCAGTAATCGATAGGTATTAGGTATTAGGATAGGTATTAGATAGGTATTTAATAGTGTATCTATGACCACGAACACTGCAGAATATTCAAAGCATCGTGAACGTAAAACATACGTGATAAAAACAGCTTTTAATTCAAAATTTTTATAAGTCGTAGAGTTCGGCAACTTACGACTTTAGTGCATCTGCACATTGGCCCACTGAAAGCGACAACTAACGCGACCATAAGCTGCAAACAAAACTTTTCATATATTTTGTATGGCATCAGCGCAAACTGCATGAGCATTCGAGTGGCCGCGACCGAGCTAAAAACTGAGGTAGTGGCCGTGTTTGTGGCTCGCCTCCCGCACCCACTCGACTATACAAACGCCGGCTTCACCGGCTCCGCCCGTACAAAAGGTTGGTAAGGACCATTGCATTGCAGAAGATGATAAGTCCTACAAGTACTAACATTGGTTCTTACGATTCACTTATAAGTAATCTCTCTGTTTTGTGTATCAGATGACAGATGGAAATTTGTTCTTAAGCACCTCTACAAATTAAATGAAAAATATTTTACAACTCTATAGTTGTAAAAGCTGCACCTATGTGCAGCTATACTGTGGACCTCCGAATGCGACCACTAGACGTAGCTACTAGAGGCGGCCATCATTGGCTGGGTGCAGCCTCCAGTCGAAGCGACTTGTAGCTACGAAATAGAGAGAACATCAGAAGGGGTGCTCGGGCGCTTTTTGTAGGCCTAAGCTTCTCTCTATTTTGTTGTTTACGGTGGCTGCGACTGGAGGACCCAGCCACTGGTGGCTGCGACCAGTGTGTCCCAATGTGCAGCTACTCTTAGGATGTATTGTGATCGTGGTGTCAAACCCTTAATGTCACAAATTATACATGTTTAATGCAATACAAACAAGTTATTTTATTTATTTTAAACCAGAAACTAATATGATTATGCTCTAACCCCAGTTGAACTTGACTTCGACCTTCAGCCTAGTTACTTATTCACAGGCTGTCGTATGTAAATATAGTGCGGCACAAGAGATAAGAGATTGATCACTAGTATAAAAATAACTAGTGGGCAGAATGAGCAATCAGTTGTGAACAGCTTAGTAGGTACATATTAGTACCCAATCTTATCAAAATGTTTACATTGTTTACTTCCATTCTCAATTCGCAATTATTCTACAGATTGATAAGGGTCCGCGATGCTGAGATTCAGCTACAGTGCCTAAGTATTTTCCAAAACTCTTTTGCAGTTAAGGCGCTCTCTGAAGCAGTGTCCGATTATTCGTCACACAAATGTCCGCTTCCATAAATAATACCAGCATAAGAAATACATTAGTATAGCCAAATGTTTATAGAAAAGACTTATGAAAGATATATTTATATAGAAATGGCCTTAGTGTTTAGTAGGATAGGATAAGATTGGATAACGAGCCGAGCGGGTATTTTGCTTGATGGTAAGCAATAAAGTAAGCATATCGCCAGTCCATAACAAATTACAGTGCCACTCTCAGCACCTTGAAACACAAAGGCCTGTGCGGCACTGTAGTACGCTCTTTACCCTGAGACACTAGGTACTCTGGTACGTGTCATCATTCACTGACTTCTTGGCTCGTCAAACCGGAACACAGTAGGTAATGCTTGCATATAAATGCTTGGCTGTTACCCTCATCGCACGTGCTTATCATGGTTCAACTTGACGTACAATGGTAACTATACTAATAAGTATACTTAATAACTGCAGTTATAATTTTAATCGTGAAGGCAAATACCGACTAAGTCATATGACCAAAGCAACAACTAAGAACTAACTAGATATATTGCAGTTGGGCGTCGCGTTACACGACGCATATACAAATAAGTAGATTTTTTATATCAGCAGCTTTTTTGTGTTAAAACACCAATCAGTTATACACGTATGAGTTTCACTCTAGGGTATAATATAAGGTAACTTCATCTGCTGATTTAAACCTGTCTAATCTTTTTTGCCGAAAATCACTACTATAAAAACCGAATATCATTGGCGAAACAAAATCCCAAAGACTGCGCTAGTTCGGTCACGTAGTGAGAATGGGGGAGGATCGTGCGGTAAAGCGAACGTATGTGGGGCAACCGAATGACCGACGCCTGTTGGGCGTCCCAAGGATCGCTGGAAAGATCTACTCGAAAACGACCTACGTGAACTCAAGGCTGTTCCGTGGCAAGAACTGGTGGAGGACAGACGTAAAGTAGCGTCTAGATGAGGCCAAGACTCACCTTGAGTCGCTTGCGCCTATCTAGTAAGTAAGTAAGTAATCTTTCTTAGCAACCTTTCGTAAGATTTCCAAACTGTAACCACATCCTCCTGAAAATAATTTTCAAAAAGCCTCTCGTCAGCCAAAACATCTTGGTAGAAAGTTTAGGTTTTACATCTATATTAACTGAATATCTTCTGGTGAAACTGCTCGGTCACGTACTTTCCAAGCTATCTTGGAAAATATTTAAAAGCTCGCAATTGATAATGAGCCTCAGACTGCTTTTGAACCTTAGAATGGGATCAGTAGATGTATTAACCCTTTACGTGATTATTTCTATACAGAATAAAATAGTAAGCCTGTGGCGATCAGAAATAATTTCTAATTCTGCACTTATCAAATTCCATGTAACATCTGTATGAAAAAGTGGTCAAAAATGTTTTAACCGACTTCCAAAAAAGGAGAAGGTTATCAATTCGGTGGGTATTTTTTTTATCTTTGTTACCTCAGATCTCTGTCATTTATAAACCAACTTGGAAAATTCTTTTTTTATTTGAAAGGATATACTTTCATAATTCACACATTATAACGGGATATTTGCCATTATTATTGAGCGATGAGCACCCGATATTAACCAAAATAACCGTGAAAGTTTAAAATAGTAATATACTTTCCGATTTGAGTTGTATGAATAAATAAATAAATAAATTTGTCCTATCGAAATTTCATCATAATCGGTTCAGGAGTTTGTCACTGAAGTCAGTTCGTCGCTATTTTAAAGCAATTATATATTGAGATAACCTAGATATCTGTGTCAGTAAAAAAAATTAATAAATGCACTTGTGTGTGCTGTGAAAAGTACTTTTATTATAATCACGCATCTCGTGAGCTAGTATGTTTAATGTACTTTTTGATAATGATACGAGCGTGTCATTTGCCTGATGGTAAGCATAACGTCAGCTTATAACAGTCGCAGTGTCTCTCAGAACTTTGCTACACAAAGTTCTGCGCGGCACTGCATTGCACTCGTTACCCTGAGACGTTATTAAATAAGTCTCATAAGCCTTCTGACTACTTTGATTGACTACTTTGCTAATAAAACCGGAACACAGAAATGTTTTCGTTAGAAACATTCTCTGTCCGTATTTATTCTAAGATTGGACTAAGCTTTGCTAAAATATTACTTCTCTACAGTGTTGAAGTTTGCATCATACCTCCTGAAAAAGAAACACCTACAACTTAATTTCAACCTTATTTCTTACGGTTACAGTATTTTTTCATATGATTGTTGTTTTTCGATTGTAGATAAGGATGCTTGTAGGCATTGTATAAGAATGAAGCGACAAATATTTCTTATATGTAAGCTGAGGAGGCATTAGATAAATTGATGCTTAGGAGCTCTAAATGTAAATACGGAGGTGTTGAGAGCGTTCATTCATGATTACTTATGTGAAGATGAATATAGATATTTTTATAAGCTTTTATTTAACTTGCAATGTTTGTATGTATTGTATACTAGCTGCTGCCCGCGGTTTCACCCGCGTGGAGATATTGGATTTCATGGGTTTTATTTTTTTGCGCGGAACCCTAATTCTTTTTCTAAAATAAAAGTAGCTTAAGTTACTCCTTGTAACATCAGCTATCTGCCAGTGAAAGTCCCGTCACAATCGGTCCAGCCGTTTCGGAGATTACCCGTAACAAACAGACAGACACAGACAAAAATTTTAAAAATGGTTGTTTTATTATAGGTATCGTATATACTTTCATATGCATTTAGTAAAAAGCTGTTATTTTGATATTACAAACAGACACTTCAATTTTATTTCTTTGTATAGATATGTTGGTTAGTTTAAGTCAAATTTTGCAAGCTAAATTTGACCCACTTCCCGGTGTTCGATTCAGCCGTACATACTTATGTAAATCGGATGACGATAAAAGTACTTAAATGGTTTTTTATAACCTAGGTACGTTAGCCTTATCCACCAACAAATTTCAGGGACTTAACTTCCCAATCTTCCACCTTTAACAAACTCTCCTCAAGGATTTTCAGGCACGGTCGGGTATTAAGAGTATACCTTCTACTACCTTTTCTCCGAACAGGCCTAACCTCTAACTTTCAAACAAGAAAAACCTACGTTAACCAACACTATACTTATAAATATGATTCTTACCTATTATGAGCCTCTTATGCTGGGATACCGGCCTTCTCTCAGAGAGAGAGGTACCTATAGGCCATAATCCATCACGCGGGCCCAGTGCGGATTGGTGGATGCCGCATGTCCTCTAATTTTTGTGGTCTAATTTGAACATCGGGTTTCCTCACGATGTTTTCCTTCACCGTTTTAGAGCGAGTGTGAATAATCCTCACATAAATTCGTATAAGTCATTGGTGCGAGCCGAGTCGAGATTCGAACTATGGTGAGTCGTATTGAAAGTCGCACAAGTTCCCGCTCTGCCGCACTCGCTCTACCTACGAGCTACGTAAGATATTGCTTAGGTAATCTCTCTATATCCGATCTGACAACAGAGTGCATCTGATGCGAGTATTGTGAGGTGCATCACGTAGACACAACATACAAATTCTGAGAAAGGTAGAAATGCCAGACATAACAAATATTTAACCTGTCGTCACAGAGTGACCGTTGCTTTCTTTGGTTATTGCTTTAGGACACTGGCCCAATTAGCGTTTCCTGAGTAGGTACTAAGAAATAATCTGTACCTCCGTATATTTATAATAAACTAGCTTCCGCCCGCGGTTTTCACCCGCGTTCCCATATTCCTGTGAATTCCATGAATTTTTCCGGGATAAAAAGTACTCTCCTGTCCATAAACTATATCTAGGTATGCCAAATATATTATACTTCTTTCACGCAGCAACGGAGCAACGAATCGACGCGACTGTTGGCATAGATATAGTTTAAAGAAGAAGGACAAACCAACAAACCAATACACCAAAAAACTACAAAAACACTTTGGCTTTTATTATTACCTACCTAAGGACGGATTGTTCTTGTTGTTATTTTTTTCTTCATATATCATTAATAGGTATTAGCAACGTAGGCACAGCTGTTGTATGCAGAAGTTCATTACTACCAGACAACAATAGGTAAGTGTTAAGGGACAATCGTTGACGTAGCGTCTTTATTACCAAGTCAATGGCTTTATTTTGCACATTAACATTAAAAATGCACATGATTTACATATTCTTCTTCTTCTTCTTGCGGTGCCTCTCCACTACTGAAGGTTGGCTGTCAGCTCCGCATATCTATCTCTATCTCTTGCCACGCGCCACAGGTGTTCTACGCTGGCGATGCCGGGCCATTCTCTAATATTACGGAGCCACGATTTCTTTCTCCTTCCAACACGTTGCTTCCCCTTGATCTTACCCATCATAATAAGTACTTATATCTAATTTTAACATATCGAAGTGTCAATTTATCGATCGCTATGGATCGCAAAGTTTCGTACATCAGCCACTGATACCTTACCGTAATATTAATAGCTAATTACTTAATTCCATTTGAGATTACTTTCACTATGATTCGTAGGGTCACGTACGCCGCACGCATCACGTAGACCCGATGAACGAGCCTTTGGAAGTTTGAGATTCAAAATAAGACCCTCGCAGTGTAGAGGTTAATGAACTCTAGGTACTACTTTTTATTTTTTATTTAGAAAGATAGACTCTATTTTCACCCTACAATGAAAAGTAAAATATATAAAGAAACTTATTCTAACTTAGTCTAGGCGACAAGAGCGACAGATTTTCAATTGGAGGATGGTAGCTAACCATGCAAGCGTTAGATACTTCTTTACCACGTGCTACATGCTATGGTAGCATCACAAATCGTTTTTAAATATACTTTTTTTATCTTTTTGGCAATGACACTGTTATTGTGCCAGTTACAAGTGACATAGGTACTAAAGACCCAAATTAGTTCTCACGTACAAGACAGTCGTGCAGGGACAGTCATTCGCGTTACGTTGAATACGTCACGTACACATTTACACAAAGCCATACAAACTGCTCACCGATAATTATGATTAATCTTAAACCTAAAATGCAGGTAGGTAGATTAAATTGGAATTTAGAACAAAACTTTAAACATTTATTACTAATTATTTTATATAAATTAGTACATAACGAATATAGTTTTGGATTATTAGCCATTTTGAAGCTGTTACCTGGCTGGCTACCTCCATTATGTCACAGATTACTAAATAGTATACTACAATAAAAATCTGTTACCACCACGCATGTGTAATGTTGAGATATCAAAATTAAATGACATACATAATATCCTCAACTTGGTACTGGCAGACTGCATCAATAATGCGACGCCAAGAAAGAAAAAAAACAAAAGTTATTCTAATTTCAAACCTGCTGCTTTTCGAAGTCACTTCGCACGCGAGCGATGCGTGCAAAAGCTGTAAATTCAAATAAGTCGCAAGACGTTACATCAACATAATATTACAATGGAATATCTACAAATAAAAAGTAATCATACTTACCACAGACGATACGTAGCAGTGAGTATTCTCGTTACGTAAATAACATTATTAGATATCATCCTTGAAGGCAATTGATGATGTCCTCTGTCAGAATACATACCGTTACCTTATATGTAAGAGAAGGGAATCATTCTGATTAGGATGTTTGAAGAAAAATATATCACATGTTGGATATAGCCCAGGGAATGAGGCACTTCGTAGACCATATAGAATAATTGTAGTATTTATATTATCTTTATCGTAAGTGGCACCTTAGACGCTCAAGCAAACGTACGTTTGCTTGTCAGAATAACAACGCTTTTGCTTCAAGCGCGGGTTTCGTGATACTCGAAATGCGCGCTTGATAATAATGATTGATTACTTTTAAAATGCTAATTAAAAATAGTTTTTTTTAAACATTTCTTATAAGTATACTTACTGCAGAAGTTTTTAAATTGCGAAAAAAACATAGTTTTTGAAATTTATTCAAGTGAAAAAACACTTAAATGTGAAACATAATATTAATAATAACCGGTAGCTCTTCCTCTAAGCCTACATAATCACGCACCCTGTCGCCGGTAGCCACTGCCTAGATTCGATGTAAACAAAGATGCTGGGCAAAGTTCAACCACTAGCGTTGTGACACGACGCCGGGTTTGTTTACATATCGATATTGAAGGACATGCTTAAAGATAAATATAAAACAGATATGTTATCGATTATGTGAGTTGAAATTCGAGACAGTAATTTTGTACGGTTCCTGAGCAGATGGAAGTATAATTAAATATATTTAAATTAAACCTAATGTGGTTTAAGTAGTTTTAATTATTTATGGCTAGTAATAATTAATCTATATCGTTAAAATTAAAAGACAATTGTTATACATTGAAATTTATAATAAATTACTTACAGTTACGTAGGGACTATACGTAATGTATTCACTGTGTACTAAGAATTATATTAATTTGAAATGAAAATGTGCCTATGTAGAAATTAATAAAATAATAAATATTACATATGTACCGAATTTGAAATATTTACAATTTGATTGATTTGAATAATTAATAAAAAAATTTTTGATTTAATTATAAATATTAATAGATGTAATATTTATTATTTAATTAATTTAAAATTAATCAAATAATAACTATGACCTATTAAAATTACAATGTGACATTAATCTACTAAACTACATTTGCACAACAATAAATCTCATTTAATATCGACATGAATGGACATCCCTATATCACGACCAACTAGTGGGAGTAGCGCACGACCGATGTGAATGCATTATCGCGCGACTCTGTAGAACGTCAACACCGCCAAGAGCCAATTTGCAAATTAAAAAAAATACATAGATAAAAAACTTTGGCGGGAAAAATATGGTGCCGTGAAAATTGTGAAAGTGATTTTTGGTTGGATTTTAATTAATATATTTTTTGCTCTTTGTTACAAGTGAAAACCCAAGTGTTTTAAAATGGCAAAGTCAACGATTCTCATCCGGCAATCTTTGTAAGTTAAAAAAGTTATTTATAACTATCGTTAAAAAAAAAAAGTAAGTACCACTTAATTGATGTTTGACATATTCACCAAAAAATTAACTCGAACCGGGCTGTGTTAATATTTACTATGACTAATTCGTGTTATTATAGTCAATGTACCTATTTAATAATTTACTAATCACATTACTTATATATTACTTTTAACTTTACAGTAAGTACTAGTTACTCTATACTCTTAACTTAGCTCGATACTTTTTAGTGTACCTACCTACTTTTTGGTTTGACTGCCTACCTGAAGTATTTTCATAGATGTAATATTTTCCGTGTTTATTTTGAGCCGAAGATCAAGTTCTTTGGCTTTGCTTAGGAGAGGCTGTGAACTTTTATGTGCTTACTGTTAGAAAACATAAAAAATTGAAAATTAGAAAGATAAGTCTCTCTAGCTGTCGAGAGTCGAGAGGTGCTTACCAGCCAATTTTAGCTTTGGGTTTAGGGTTGCCAGCCGATATATGTACATATTGCATATTATAATTTATTTCGCTCATCAATACGGTTTACTGTTCTATTAAACAAAAGTAAGCACAATTTTTTTTACTATCAATGATGTCAGAGACATAAAAGAACTGTTTTAAAAAAATAATGGGCTAAATGCCTTTATCTAAAGATGGTTAATATGCTAACCTCGGGAGGGGTAACATATTTGAGCCGTTTGGTGTTGAAACATTGGATCCGTGGGGGCCGGGAAATCATAATATTTTCAAAATTTTGACAGAGCGTTTGGTATTTTTGTAAATTTTCTTCAACGACCTTAGTATACTTTATGTCTCATACAAAAAGTTGGCAACCCTATTTGGGTTACCCAGCCAAGTATTATATTACAACTAGTCAATAGGGCCTACCTATTTATTGTATACAATAAAATGAATCAGTGAATGAGCACTGCAATTTTATGAAGCTATGGGTTTATGCGGCTAACTT
The DNA here is from genome assembly GCA_907269065.1 of Crocallis elinguaria. NCBI lineage: Eukaryota > Metazoa > Arthropoda > Insecta > Lepidoptera > Geometridae > Crocallis > Crocallis elinguaria. The sequence continues at coordinate 3,129,944 of OU026070.1, read as the reverse complement.
GTAGTGACCTGGGTCATTTCGATAGACTACATCCTAAATTTTGCAAGTATGCGGGAGAAAAGACCGCATAAATCGAGCGGCATGAGACTTCCAAGACTCGATTATGAGTGCATGAGCTTTGTTCCGGCGGCGTGATGTTCGGTGATAGAACTGCGACGGCTTGGGTGAGATGAAAAAGCTCTTCCGAGCATTCCCCGTTGTATATTTACTAGTATAAACAGTATCTACTAGTGTTAAACGGTGGTTTAGTTAAACAATGTTTTCTCTTTGCTGTTCTTTAAAAATTTTAAACTGAATTGAAAAAGACAAATATTATTTAACTATTATTATTAGTCTCGCGCACGCACCCTATCGTAACGGGCGCGTTTATTTCGGTTGCGCTGATTATCGTGTCATATATAGTAAACATGACGAATGTAATAAAGTGTAATATATGTAACATCGTTATTGACGAGATGTTATCATACATACAAAATAAAGTGTCTGTGATCGATGAAGAGACGTTAGTGCGTATCTGCTTGACATCGTTTACTAGCGATGAAATCAAAAATTCTAAATCGCTTTTATTCGATTCCATTCCCACGAATATGCGTAAAGTAATACGAAAAAACAAAGGAAAAGAAGAAAGAGATATAGCGGATATCGTGAACTTATTTAAATCTGCAGAACCAGACGTTATACCAGTGTTTGTGGCTCGACAATTGGAACGACTGCCGCCGATTACATGGGACCATCTAGATTGTACGAAGATTTTAAAGGACTTACTGCGAATGCAAACGGTAATTGAAGAAGTGAAGTCAACATATGCCACCTTAGATCACTTGAAGGAGTTGAAAACGGAATTTCTTCAACTAAAACATGACTCGTTACTTCCTACGTCGGCCTTTAAAGTGAACATGAAACGAGGTGCCTGGTTACCAGACAGTGGCCCTGCAGGGCTCTCGCATCTTGACACTCTTTCTCTAAACGACTCCCTCACATGTGACCTTAGTAATCGTGATTGTGATTTATCTAAAAATAAACCTCAAATAAACACCCCAAAATACAGAGAAATTGTGGAGGTAGGAGAAAAACAAACCGAGCGTGCGTCATGTGAGCAGCAACGGTCGGTAGCCGATAACGGGACGAGCGCAGGCGCCGATGACGGGTCGATGAGTCATGAGGTTGTTGTTTGTGGAACCGGTTCTCCGTCCTCGCGGACCGCACAGCTGACGGCCACTGATAACGCTTGCAATAATTATGTAACGAGACGGCGACGGACAGGACGGCCGTCGCAGAGCGTCGAAGAGGCTACCGAAGAATTATCATTTGATGCTAATAACGTTACTAATAATGTAGATGGCTGGCAAAAAGTATCTTACCGTAAGAAATCATCTAAATACCGTTTTCTAGGCAAGTCAGGCATAGCGAGGGATTTGGATTGTAACTTCAAAGCGGCTGAGAGAAAAATTCCTATGTTTATTACGAATGTGCATAGTGATACGACAGAGACCGACATAACTAATTATATACGCATGAAAACGCAAGAAACGGTGGCTATGGAAAAAATAAGTATGAAGATAGAACGAGCGCACAAGGCATATAAGTTCTATGTGTCTGAATCTAAATTGCCTATGTACTTGGATGAGAAGATTTGGCCCCGGGGCATCATATTCAGGCGTTTTGTTAATTTTAAACGCAGGAATCCGAACAGAGCTCTTTCTGTGGACGGCTTAAATAAACATAATGGTTAGATGCCCGTATCGTTTTGCTAGCTTTAACTGTAAAAGTGTTAAACGCTCTGTTGACAGTATCAGAGATCTATGTCGCAGTTGTGACTTGATTGCTCTGCAGGAAACGTGGTTGTTGCCAGATGAACTATCGTATTTAAGCACGATAGATAGTGGCTTTGGCTATACCGGAACGTCAGCGGTGGATACATCTGCGGGCATATTGCGTGGGCGCCCGTACGGTGGCGTCGCGGTACTGTGGCGAAATAGTGCATTCCAGCACGTATCTGTGTTGCCGTGTGATAATGCTCGAGTATGTGCGATCAAAATAACAACAAGTGATCGACCTGTTATAGTGATGAGTGTTTATATGCCTACCAACTCTGTGGATAATTTACCGGATTTTACGGATTGTCTGAGTACGGTGAGTGCTATTGTTGATGAGTACGGTACTGAATCAGTTTTTATGCTAGGAGATTATAATGCCAATCCTTATGAATTATTTTATAACGAGCTAGTGAGTTTTTGCAAGGACCAGTGCTGGTCATGTGTCGATGTTGATATGTTAGGAGTGGACTCTGATACATACACGTTTATTAGTGACGTATATGGTTCGTGTAGTTGGTTGGATCACTGTATTGTGACCCAGTCTGCTAAGCAATCTGTAGTAAGTGTTCAGGTAAAATATGACACGTTGTGGTCGGACCATTTTCCTCTAATTATTGAGTGTAATTTAGATCTTTTAACACCTAAGAAGCCTCATGACTCTATCTCTATAAATAAAGATGTAATGTGGGGGATAAGAAATGAGAAAGAGGTTAAAATCTATAACGAAGAATGTCATAAGAGATTAGGATTAATTGAGTTACCTATTGAATGTACCTACTGTGCTGACCATTACTGTAATGACCCTAGTCACAAGTCCGTTCTTGATAAATTGTACTCCGACATCGTGGCCGCCCTTTCTGACGCGGCGAGGACAAGTCGAGGAAGCTCAAAGGCAGGTGAGAGTGGACCACGTGTAGCAGGCTGGAATGAACACGTCAGCGGGGCTCACCGGTTGGCCAGGTCAAAGTTTCTAGAATGGGTAATGTGTGGTAGGCCTAAGTCCGGTTTCGTCTTCAGTGAAATGTGTGAAAGTAGAAGGGTGTTCAAGTCTCGACTTAAGTGGTGTCAAAATCACCAGGATCAAATAAGAATGGACACCCTCGCTGAGAAGCACTCTAAAGGAGATTTCCGCGGCTTTTGGAAAGACACTAATAAAGTAAACATTCGACCTGGCCTTCCTGTGAGCGTTGGTGGGGTGAGTGACCACAAAGGTATTGCTGATATCTTTAAGGAGCATTTCTCTGTACAGTCTCCTTTGGGACCGGCGACTGGGGTGCCCAGTGCTGAGATGGTGGGTGATGCCGTGGGGACTAGCTTCAGTGCTAAAGACGTAATAAAAATAATTAAAAACATTACTAAAGGCAAGTCTCCTGGCCACGATGGGCTCAGCATTGAGCACCTTCAGCATGCTGGTCCACATATTGCTAGAGTTTTAGCACTTCTCTATTCTCTATGTGTGAGCCACTCTTACATGCCTTCTGACGTCATGAAAACTATTGTTGTGCCTGTAGTGAAAAATAAAACGGGTGACCTTGCCGATAAATGTAACTACAGGCCAATTTCCCTGGCGACGATCATAGCCAAAGTATTTGACGGTTTGCTTAACGCACAGTTGGATAAATACGTTAAACTACATGACAATCAGTTTGGGTTTAGACCCAGGCTGTCTACAGAGAGTGCCATACTGTGCCTTAAGCACACCGTCAGATACTACACGGATCGTAAGACGCCGGTTTATGGATGCTTTCTTGATTTGTCCAAGGCATTTGACCTGGTAGCGTATGATATTTTGTGGAGTAAGCTTGATAATATCAATTTACCATGCGAACTTGTTAACGTCTTCAAGTACTGGTATACGCACCAGCTCAATAGCGTCAGATGGGCGGGGACATTGTCGGAGCCGTATAGGTTGGAGTGTGGGGTGAGACAAGGTGGAATTACGTCGCCCACACTGTTCAACTTGTACATGAATGCACTGATCGTCGCGCTGAGCAGTCGGCATATTGGCTGTCATATAGACGGTGTATGTGTCAATAACCTAAGCTATGCTGATGACATGGTACTGCTTAGTGCGTCGGTCTGTGGATTACGAAAGCTTATACAGCTCTGTGAAGAGTACGCGGCTACTCATGGTCTTAAATATAATGTGATGAAAAGTCAATGCATGATATTTGAGGCCGGTGTGAAGTGTCTACAGAATGTTCCATCTGTTAAACTGAATGGTGTTCCACTGCTATGGGTGGATCAATTTAAGTATCTGGGACACATCGTCACACCTGACCTCAGGGACCATGCTGACATGGAACGGGAGCGGAGGGCGCTGTCAAAACGAGCTAATATGATAGCCCGCAGGTTCGCACGTTGCTCGGGGGATGTGAAGGTAACACTGTTCCGTGCGTACTGCACATCCCTTTATACGTGCAGTCTGTGGGTTAATTACACACAAAGGTGTTACAGTGCCCTCCGCGTCCAATATAATAATGCGTTTAGGGCGGTACTGGGGCTGCCTCGGTACTGTAGTGCTTCGGGGATGTTCGCGGACGCGCGTACTGACTGCTTCCATGCGACCATGCGCAAGCGATGTGCGTCCCTGGTGCGCAGGGTGCGGACCAGCTCCAATACCGTCCTGAATATGATCGCTGGTAGGCTTGACTGCCCTTATATCCGACATTGTAGCGGCAGACATGTCGCTTACACTGTTGGTTAGATTTAGTTTTACCGTCTTGTCTTGTTTGTATCTTGTCTGTTGTGTATTTGTGTCCATTTGTCATATTATGTTTGTATTTGTGTCTGTGTATATGGGTTTTGCCTGAATTAAATGTATTTTATTATTTTATTATTTATTTATTAATAATTAGCAGCTATGTGCCATTGTAAGCAAATGAAGCATTAAGAATGAACTTAACCAGAATATTACTTGCTAGCTGCTGCCCGCGATTTCACCCGCGCGGAGATATTGCATTTCATGTGTTTTATTTTTTTGCGCGGAACCCTACTTTTTTTCTAAAATTAAAGTAGCCTAAGTTACTCCTTGTAACATCAGCTATCTGCCAGTGAAAGTCCCGTCAAAATCGGCACTGCCATTTCGGAGATTACCCGGAACAAACAGACAGACACAAATTTAAAAAATGGTTGTTTTGCTATAGGTACCTTATATACTTTCATTTGCATTTAGTAAAAAGCTGTTATTTTGATATTACAAACAGACATTTCAATTTTATTTATTTATATAGATGACACAGGGCTAAACTTATAACACCTTTATTACCATCGGTGCAGTTTATATAATACACGGAAATACTAAAAATAAACAGATAGGTAAGTGAAATATAAGGAGACCGAAATGTCAGGACTATCTCCATTCCTTTTGGATGGATTAGCCGCAGAAATCCTTGGACAGATAATTTTGTAAGGAAGGAAGGAATACCATTAGCTTTAGACCCGAATTAAAGTGACTGCGAAATACAGGCGCTGCGTTTAATCACTAAAACTAACAAATTATTTTACCTACCCTTTTTTATATGTGTAAAACTGTAATGTTGTGTGATGTCCTGAAATAAATGTATTTTCTTTCTTTCTTCTTTCTACCCTTTCAGATTCCACCGCCCGTCCCGACGGCATCTCTCGGTCTCCTCTGCAAGCCGGACTTCCACGTCTCCTCAGCGGAAAGGATTGGCAGCTCCCGCAGTAGCAGCTGCCGTGAGACCTTTCAACGACATCCCTGGACCAATCGCCTTGCCGATGCTAAGGCACTCTGCTCATGTACTGCCACGGATAGGTAAGAGAACAGCCTGGGATGATGCTTCTATTTGTGATGATGCGGTGGGAGATAATAAATTGGCTATATAATTATACTTAGAGTGAGAACTAGGTATCATCTCGCTGGAACTCACCATTTTTGACACTTGGCGACAAATCCTTACTAAGCGGGCACTAAAAATATCCTTGCTATTCAAATTCAAATTGCTTCTTTCATATAGGCCCCAAAGGAGCACTCGTGAAGGTTAAAATGACTCTAACAGCGGGTCTCTGTAACGTTCGTCTACCCGAATCACAGACTAAAACTAATGCTGTCTTTATCAGAACATAATAAATGACAAAGACACCAACAGACCCAATCCGTGCTCAAAGTCAACGAACCTTCCAGAAACCTACCGTGCCCTATGGTTATGTATGGTAAGCTCATTGTAGGATTCGAACCCTCGACTTACAAATCGGTGGGTGATTTTACTAACACTGAGAATAAGATCGCGTGCACAAAGACGCACGTAATCTTAAACAATTCCAACACATTGCGAGAGTATAAAGGTTGATACAGAAGTCTGAGTGCGAGCGGCCGTTTTTCTCTCTTTGGTTTAACTCTTCTATTAATTTTGAGATAGGGGCAAAAGTTGGTTAGTAAAATTACTGGGCGTATAATTGTTGTCACAGGATAAAGCGCGCACTGTAGTGCCGCGCAGGCTTTTTTGTTCTAAAGTTCTGGGTGGCAGTGCCATTGTTATTAGCCGGCGTTATGTTTACCATAAGGTAAAATACATACTCGCTAGCTTACAGTACATTAAGAGGCTACAGCTCGCCATACTTTCCATACAAACGCTCGTACGCGATTATAGTGTTCTAATAATTTTTTCTTTAGATGTTTTAAGCAAATAGGTATCATGTGCTCTATATCTAGGATTCCGTGGGAGCAAAAATGTAAAATTTTGAGATTCCAACTCAGTACAAGCCTTCAAAAATCAGCTTTTTTGGACAAATTTTACCTTGACTTTGGCCGTTCACAGTGTTCTCATAAATGTAAAAGTCAACAAAACACATAATCCATATAATCCATGGACATGTAATGGAGATTCTAAATAACGAACATTTTTTTCACAAACTAGTAAGGCATTTTCAAAAACACGTATTTCCTGGAACACGTTTTAGGATATTACCACGCACTAATTGTCTTCGGAAATTTTCTCTAGAAATTTATTTCAAAATTTACAGAATGCCAACCGTTGTCTTTCTTTTTCCGTAATGCCTGTTTTTCTTCGATGAACAAAAAAGCCTTTAGGCCATTTTTGCGTTCTAGGATTTTTGCGTTAGGCGGGTCATGAAGCGGGACCTTAACGTTGTGTTATTGCAGAATTAAAATTGATTGTACGCTAATGAAAGTGAGGAGATTGCAGCAATATACCATGAAAAATGCTTGTAATCTTCGATGCGATCACGAAAGATTCGTTACGGGTACCGCATACCTAGAAGTTACCGTAGCATTGATTAAAGAAATCACGTTTCATCGCATGTTTTAAGGTATTTATGTAAGCCGCTTTGAGTTTAAACGTATTGATGCATTGAATGTATGCCCCATTTATTTTGCTCGATTTTTTTGTTTGAAGGAATTTAATGAACAATGTAGTAACTATTTTATAATTGTTTGTATCCTTGACGCTTTGGAATTCACTTGCACAACGCAATTAATCTCAATTTTTTAAATGTAAACGCAATACGTTTTGTAAAGGTAATTAAAAAAAATTTTAGAAAAAATATTTATGTTATGATGTAACTAGAAATTGTCGGTTTTGGGATTGTTTCCTTTACTTGTGCTACACATTGCTTCTTGCCAAATTTCATAATTGTAGGTCAACGGGAATATAGGTTTTGATTCCCAAGTGTCCAAATATATGGCATAAACGGTTTGTTCATTATCAACAGTGAAAAAGTGCGCAAACCACGGCGCTCAAGTTCTACTCGCACTTTACAGATACCTACACGCTATAAAAAAGTATCGCATTTAGCAGGTAGCTGCATACTTATGTATCTTGATTTTTATTTCGTCCGAGCTCGACATTCCCGGCTGCATGTTTTCAGATGTCGTAAATTTTGCATTTTTATTACTTCCAAGCACACAAGACCAGATTTCCGAAACTACAAGTCACAACTCTTATGATAATTTCTTTCCTTTAGTATGAGGCTAATACTTAAAAGTCTATTGTATTGCGATGTGGTACTCGAAAAGTATGGTCCCGGCGTATAAATTGGACTACTCTATCTCTTGGCTGCCGTAGTCGGCTAAGGACATGGACAGCAGCATTCTCCTCAGGTACCATCAAAATCTGCTGAGATCTCGAAGACGCCTGCTATAATAAGCGTTATGTATTATGGCGAACCGTCCCGTATACAGGAGAGATCCATGGGAAGTTCATACCAAGTTGAAAGTTCAAACATTTCTTTTTGCACATTCTTATGTCTTAGGCTAAGATTTAATTCAGAGGCGTATCTAAGCGTGGACCTATGCTTTTCCATTTGCCAAAATTCTATACAGTTTTGAATTCGGAAGCAATCGTCCATGCTTTGGCTCTCTGGATCTTAGCTTAAGGCTGAATAAAGAGTTTTTGTAACAAAAAGTTTTTGTAACCTTCATGTGTTGTATTAATAACATTTATCACTTCCGTGTCTCACGTTTCCACTAGCACTCAACTGAGTTTCATTCAATATCCCTTAAAAAATAACAGACTGTTAACGTGGGGTGATGATCGAAAAGAGTTGTTCCGTTTTCGTACTAAAATTGAACCAGGCTATCAGTTGGTTTTTTGGACTGAGCCCTCAAAATCTAGACATTCTGAAATGAAATCACAATTTTATAGGCCTGCGATTTCCTGAAAATACATAAAGTTTTTTTTAGTATGTAACGTAAAACGGGACGGTTTTTCAGCTTATTTTTGGCTGAAAGTGACAAAAAGCATAGACAATTAAAAAAAATTGACAGAACAGATGACAACACAGCTTATGATTGGTTTTTGTTAAGGTTAAAGCTAGAGTCTAAACTTGTAAGTATACAGGATTTCATTAATGACCATTCTGACTTCTGATTTATTGACTTCTGGTATCGTACTACTTGTACATCAAGAGCAACGGGCCTGCAACTAACGAGTTCCTTTAACGGTGTCGTACGACGGGACGCCTTATTGCATCCGTTCAATATAGGCATATTTACACTGCAGGTTTTATTGCCAGGACAGTTAAGTCATTTGACTTAACCGCATTGGCTATTAGCATTTGTGAAGGTGTGTTTCCACCGAGGCGGTGGAGTGCCTGTGTGAAAGAGGTTCACCAGTAGCGAGTTGAGAGTAAATATGAACAGCTTTATAAATAGATAAGTGTGGGGTTTCCAAGTAAAACACTTTCTTGAATATTATTTAGTGGACTGTATTTCTTGTTCTTCTTATTTCTATTTACAGTAGAGGTAGTCTGCGCCGATGAATTCGTAAAAATGCGAAAATCGTCGCCTATCTTATACAAATCAATGCTCCGCAACTATTGCCTATGTGCGAGAGCGCTAAATATGGCGTAGCCGCTTATAACTAATATAAGGAGTGCGAAAGGGATGGAGCGAGTCTCGCTCTTACAATTGTGAGAGAGGGATAGTAAGCTATCTTCGTTTCTTCTATGCACTCGTCGTCCGTAACAATAAGTATCAGATGATATTTACAAGACAAGAATAACTAAAAAAGTATCTCAAATAAAGTAAATCGTTTATTTCACCCTATTTTACCTACTAAATTGATTTGACTGTTCCAGTAGTCCTACAGTAGGACTCCCTACTCCACTACACTGTCATATAAATCATGATTTGTTTATTGGCTTTTTTTTGCCCTGTGGCAACACTGAAGATCAGCTGTTAAATATTTTGCTGTGTAATAATTTTAAGTTTTTATTAGATTTAAATGTAGTTTTGCTGTTCTGTGTTGTTTATAAATGTGTACAATTAACCTTACGAATGCTAGTGAGTTTAAATTCATGTGATAGAACGATCAGTGAAGTTATTTGGTAAAATCAAACGCCGGACCAAACAGGCGAATTCAAACTGACGTGTGACGTCAATTGGTTGCATTGGAAACTTATAAATCCTGGGAAGTATTGTGTTATTTAACATTCCTGACTTCTTCTCTTCTCGATACCACTCACATTCATACACTGGCCTCACTTTTGTGAGCTTCGTCCATAATCACACTTCGGCCGCGTTACATCTCGACCTACTCGACAAATTGTGGGAGTAGGCTTGAAGAAAATAACACTGGTCACATACATGTTTAAACTGCAATTTTACACTTAGGTACTGTGCCCTACTTACCCTGATAAACAGGTTTGGTGTCAAACTTTGTAATGTGTTGTTAGACCTTTGAATAAATTACCAGTTTCCAGTAATATTTTGGATTTATTTTTATAAACAAAGATCTAAATAAAATAATACATTGTACAGTTATACACAGGTAAAAGTTTCGAACTTTTGTCTGTCTATTCTCTGTCATTGCTTTGTTTCTAACTTAAAAATTGTTTTATATCTCTTTTGTTCTTTAAATTTTTCTGTTTCAATTTCCCACTTTTATCTGTTGTACTGTGCAGAAGGCACTTATTCTCATCCCTAACTTGTTTTATGTCTAGGATTTGGCACTAAACTTGAGTTAATATCACATATTACAGTAAAACCTTAAGTTACTGTGTTATCTAAGCACTTTTAATTGTTTTCCAGTGGCTGACCACGCGGTGCAACTTAAAATGACCATGATGACTAGAAAAGCCACCGCGAAGGACATGGAGTCCAAACTTAAGGCAGCACTCCTGGAATTGAAAGATAGCAACAAGCTTCGTGACCAACTATTACAAGAACGTGAAGATAGCGAGGCTGAGATAGTGAGAATCAACAACAAAAATACCCAACTCAAGAATCAGCTCACCGAGCTGGATACATTGTTGGAGGACATGACAGACCAACGGGACCGGCTTCAAAGTTCTCTAGATTCCACCAGCCAAGACCATGAGTGCTATGAGTCAGCTTTGTTGCATATAAAAACTCAAAACCAGGAGCTGTTTTTAGCAAGAAAAAAGATTGAAGAATTAGATAGTTTAATTAAAGACAATTCCTCTTTAAGTACTTCAGCTTTGTACAATGAGTTGGTAACCTGTGGGGCTAACATACCACTCATTGATCTCACTACTCCAGACTCAAAATTCAAAATCTTGCATACAAGTGGATCAAATAAAATCAAGAAATATCTAAAACTAAATAGATTCATAAAAAAGGCTCAAAAAACACTTCATTCTTACAGAAAGTTTCATAAAACATTACAATTAAGGAAAGATAAAATTGATTTAAATATTGAGTTACAATCATGTTATAATTTACTAGGCCGGAACTCAAGAGAACTAGATTACCTAACGGCAAGAAAGGATCATCTCATGAGATCACTCAATGACCTCACATGCAAATATGAGCAATCACAACAGCAATATAGCCAGTATGTTGCCTCCATGACTAACATACTACAATTGAACACAACATGTCAATCAAAAGATATGTGTGCTAAGTGTGGAGACACATCCCTCAATATTCCAGTGTCGGAGCCCATTATGCTACCCAGCAATAATGGCTCTGGCCTGATGCAACCGCTTGAAGTAGGAACACCTACACTGTCTGTGTCTTTGGATAATCAGTCTGATACTTGCCAGCAAGCTGGGTACAGACCTAGGTCAGTACTTTATTCAGACATGATTGGCACTGGTATGGGCATGATTCTGAGCAACTATCTTGAGCAAAATGTTACAAATAACTGCTTACCAAATGCCCCTATCGGACAGATTATCCAGATGATTGAACATGACCATTTTGACAGGGATACCTCACTCATTGTACAATTAGGAAATAGTTTAAGTATACATAAGAGAGATTTAATTAAGCTAATTGACATGTTAACTGTTAAGTTAGAGTCGGGTATGAGGAAGATAATACTATGTGCTTTCCCATACTCATCTAAATTGACGGACAAACAAAATAATGACATTTTTAATTTAAATATGACATTGTATAATTTGACATATCGTCATAGCGACATATTGTATTTTGACACTAATTTATTTATTAGTGAATTTACTTTGACTCAGGATACATTGTACCTGTCAAAATTTAATAAAATAATTATTGCTAAGTTGTTAGCATTTAATATTGAGAACTCCGTTATATGTAGTATAACGCAGACAAATGACAATCTCATTGTTAGTAGTGTTACTAATGAGAGCTATTTAGATCAAGCGTCAGGTTACAATAATTTAAACTGACTAGTCCGACAATGGAAAAGCTCAATACCCCACATGTAGTACAAGTCAATAAAAGCATTTCCAGCAAAAAGGTAGATCCCGTTATTTGTAGTGATTTACCGACGACAGAGAAGCATCAAATGCAAAGTAATGAATTAATTTTATATCACCAAAATATTAATCGCTTCTCAGGCAAAATTCTAGATATCGAGTTATTGACCGATAAGTACAATCTAGACATTTTATGCTTCTCTGAAACATGGCTGAAGCCAAATACAATGCAATTCCATGTAAACAACTATGTAGTCGCCAGTACGTTCAACAGGGTGTCTGCCGAAGGCGGGGGCTCAATAATACTATTGAGAAATAATTTGAAATTTAAAGAACGAAGTGACGTAGTGGCTTGCTCTGTGGAACGAGTCTGTGAGGTTGCCTGCGTTGAACTAGCTGGATATATAATTTTATGTGTGTATAGACCTCCTGCATCTTGTTTTTCCCACTTTTTACTGATTATGGAAGAGATTTTAAGAAAAATATTTAAATGTAAAAAAAGTATATGTGTTTGTGGTGATTTCAACATAGATTTATTAGGACAGTCATCAGATAAACAAAAATTTGTGTCCCTATTTGAGTCATTTGATTTGAAATTTCTGTTTACAGAACCTACTAGGGTATGTCATTCCTCTGCTACCTGCATTGACAACATCGTTGTTAATTTTAGTGTTAAACAAAAAAGTCTATTAACTGGTGTTAGATCCGACCACATGGGACAGAAAATAGGCTTAGAAAATAAAACTAAATCTATAGACGCTAAGATTGAAATACGAGCCCTTACAGATAATAAATTAGAAATACTAAATGAAAACATAGATTCAAGACTAGCCCTCGCGCATTTTCCACTTGAAGACCCAAATGATATCTATGCAATGTTGTCTTCAATTATTTGTAATGAATTTGGCAAAGTGTGCCCCAAGAAAACAGTAACAGTAAAGAACAGATTTCAATTTAGTGACTGGGCCACTAAGGGTATTAGAAAAAGTAGAGATGTTATGTACGAATTATACTATAAAAAATCACTCACTAATAACAAAAAATTTCACGAATATGTCAGTCAATATTCAAAGATTTTTAGACGCGTATGTATGCAAGCTAAATCCAACTACATTAGGGATAAAGTAACAAAATCTAATAATAAAATCAAAACTGTTTGGAAAATTATTAACACAGAAACTGGTAAAAATAAAAACAGAGATTGTGAATTTAAACTAAAAATTAACGATAAAGTAGTTACTGATCAACTCGATATAGCCAATGAGTTTAATAAGTTTTTTACAAACATACCATTGGAGGCTACTAAATCACTAGACTCTTCTCCAGCAAAAGCAGAAATGCTTTTGCAAAACAGCTTTTCTAAATTAATTCCGGATTTTAGTTTTCGTTACATAACAACCACTAATATCAAAAAAGCGTTTAAATCTATCAATATGAAAAACACCGAAGACTTGTGGGGTATATCGGTAAAAGTAATAGGATCCTTAATTGATACAATTGCGCCCTATCTAGTCATTATTTTTAATCTTTCTATAGATCAGGGTGTCTTTCCTGATCTAATGAAACACAGTAAAGTCACCCCTATTTTTAAATCTGGTTGTAAGGACACCCCCTCTAACTATAGACCAGTTTCTGTACTTCCAGCTCTTAGCAAAATCTTTGAAAAAATTATATTAGAACAGTTACTTTCACATTTCAACGAGTATAGAATATTGCACGGTCACCAGTTTGGTTTCACGAAAGGCAGATCAACAGTCGATGCCGGAGCTAAACTGATGTCCCACATCTTTGAAGCTTGGGAGAGTTCACAGGATGCTATTGGAGTATTCTGTGACCTCTCCAAAGCATTTGATTGTGTGGACCACAGAACGCTTATTAAAAAAATGCATCATTACGGCGTGCGTGGGACAGCTCTTGATCTTGTAAATTCTTACTTGACGGGTAGACAGCAGAAGGTTGGCATCGATAGAGTAACATCTTGTGGTTCTTCAGTGAAGATAGGCGTGCCGCAGGGATCAATACTGGGCCCCTTTCTCTTTCTAGTATATATAAATGACTTACCCTTTATGACAGACCATATAGCATTGGACATAGTTTTGTTTGCTGATGATACTTCACTCATTTTTAAAACTGATAGGAAAGACAGTGAACTAAAGGAATTAAATGATAACCTTGACAAAATCTCAGAATGGTTTGCTGCTAATAATCTACTACTTAACGCTAGTAAAACTAAATGTATTAAATTTTCACTTCCCAACGTACCACACGTGGAATCTAAAGTGGAATTGGAAGGCAGCAAACTTGACCTGGTGAATAACACTGTATTCTTAGGATTAACTATTGACTCCAAAATGCAGTGGGGTCCTCACATCAATGCCCTATCGGGTCGTTTGAGTTCCGCTGCATTTGCAGTACGTAAAATTAGGCAGCTGACTGATGTGGCGACGGCAAGGTTGGTATATTTTGCATATTTTCATAGTTTGATGTCTTATGGCGTCCTACTTTGGGGATCTGCTGCCGATATAGATACCATTTTCATATTACAAAAGAGAGCAGTACGCGCCATCTATGACATGGGTCCACGCGAATCTCTAAGAGACTTTTTTAAAGAAATAGGTATTCTAACCCTGCCTTCGCTATACATTTTGGAAAATATAATGTATGTACGGAAGAATATTACTAAATTTAACTTAAAAAGTGATGTACATGAGTTAAATACTAGAAGTAAACATAAAATTGTTGTACCCGGGTTCAGATTAAGTAAAACTAACAAATCGTTCCTGGCAAATGGTGTCAGATTCTACAACAAAATTCCTAAAGTATTAACTGAATTACCACAAGGAAAGTTTAAACGTATAGTCAAGAGTGTATTAATTAAAAAAGCGTATTATAAAATTAAGGATTATGTAGATGACAAGGATGCATGGAGGCAAACAGCTCAGGAGCCTCCTGGCGACTACTAAACTTTAAATTGTTAGTTGTTAGCATTAGAATCATTGTAAAAAACTACTTTTTTTAAAAAGAATGCCGTGACGAGTTTCTTGCCCTTCTTCTTGCTCGGCCTATACCAATTTGGAACGGGCACGGTGGGTTTCTGGAAGATTCGTTGACTTTGAGCACGGATTGGGTCTGTTGTTGTCTTTGTCATTTATTATGTTCTGATAAAGACAGCATTAGTTTTAGTCTGTGATTCGGGTAGATGAATGTTGCAGAGGCCGGCTGTTAGAGTCATTTTAACTTTCATAAGTGCTCCTTTGGGGCCTATTTGAATAAAGACTTTTGAATTTGAATTTGAATTTGAATTTGAATTTGAATTTGGCCACTTGTAGTCCCCCCTTTATTTACCACCAGTTATCGTTTGTCTTCATTGCCGCCACTTAATACCATGGCACTTGGCAGAGAACCAAATCGTGTATTACTCTAACTACCAAATAACTCGAATAAATCAACCCAAATTAAGTCACCCAAGTATAAAGTGACAGTAAAAGTTTTGCTAATCGAATTGATATGCTATCCAATTGTTATTAAATTGGATAGCATATCAATTCGATTAAAAAAAAATTGAATCGAATTGAATCGAATTTAAAAAAAGGGTTTTTTTAGTGGATAACGAAACGAGCGGGTTGTTTGCCTGATGGTAAGCATGCAACACCAGACCATAACAATAGTAATGGAGTTTTGTCGGGAATGCGAAAATGTGCTGTTGTTGATTTTGTGTTATTTGCTAAAACCTACGTTTTATCGTGTACCTACGTGTAATAATGGTGGATTATTAACCATTAAGTGTTCGTAAGCGTGTATGAGTGAAAGGCAAATGGTACTACAATGATGAAAAACGTGTATTTTCGTATTCTATCCAAAACTCCATAGAAGCTTCAGTAAAGTATCCACCGCTTTACTGAAGCGTCACTTCGACTCGACCACACCTAGACTAAACTTTAACGTGACTTTGACGACTTTTATGCACCAAAACTAAAGATTTATTATATATTATTATAATTTTATAAATTGTTATATTTTATAATTAGTTTGCCTGATGGTAAGTATAACGCCGGCCCATAACAATTGCAGTGGCACTCAGTACTTTGAAACACAAAGGCCTGGGCGGCACTGCAGTGCGCTCGTTACCCTGAGACATTAGGTACTAAGTCTCATAAGCCCAGTAATTTCACTGGCTACTCTGCTCATCAAATCGGAACACAGTAAAGCTTGCACATAACTGCTTGGCGGCAGAGTTCTCGAGCAAAGCGGTGGTAACAACCGCAACCCAGAAGGACACTCGCAGAAGAGTTAGTCCTACCACTAACAAAATCCAATCTTACCAAAATCCTCCTCTTTCTCCAGGAAATTTCCACCACACAGTCGGACTGGGTCTCCTGGAAGGTCTTCGCGACAAGTACGGCAGCCTGGTGCGATTGGCCAAAGCTAACAGGAGCCGGCCCGTGTTGTATGTCTTCGACCCTGAGATGATGAGAGAGGTAAGATCTGCGAGTTAATATTTTAATTACAGTCTTGAGCTTTTTTTGAAGCAAAATTCGACATTTTCTGATGATAACATCGAGTGTTGATATGACATAATCGAAAAACAAATCACTATCCAACGTGTAAAGAATTCTTTCAACCGCTGCCACCAGAACTGGCTACGTTATCGTATACGAACTACGAAGCGCCTAGCGCAATCTATACAAATAAATAAAATTGAAGTGTCTGTTTGTAATATCAAAATAACAGCTTTGTACTAAATGCACATGAAAGTATATACGGTACCTATAACAACAACACAATTTTTAAAATTTTTGTCTGTCAGTCTGTTTGTTCCGGGTAATCTCCGAAAAGGTTGGACCGATTTTGACGGGACTGTCACTGGCATATAGCTGATGTTACAAGGAGTAACTTAGGCTACGTGAGCGAAGCCGCGGGGCACAGCTAGTTTTCAGTAAATTCCTGACTACATAGTAGTCACAAAACAATAGTGACGTCTATACCTTTATTGGGCTGATTGATGCGGCATAGTTTAGTAATTGCTCATTGGTCGGCTGATTGTTTGATTTGGTATCTCCGGTAGGCGGTGTATACTGCCGAATAACTGCGCGATTTAAACAATTTTTGATTATCGTAATTTTTAAATCGTAAATTTTTGATGTAAATAAATATAGTATGAAACCTTCCCTATCCGTCAGCTTCGTTCGTGATACGCCGTCAGCATGCAGGTGATGACGTCAGTAGAACACATGGAAGTCCACCTCTATAACATAAGTATACAGATATACCTAACGGAAAGGATATTTCCTTGACAGAACTTGTTATTAAATAATTCAGTCTCATAATATTTACATAAAGCGCCTTTTTTTTGTAAAGCGCTCATTTTTGCACTAGCTGAATATAGCTGTGGCCCATGGATTCACTTGCATGGAGATTCCCACAAAAACCGGTCAATGCACTGGGTAATAGAAAGTAGCAACTTGTCACTCTCTGGCTAATAAACTAAGTAAATAAGTAAAATATTTATATGCAAAAAATCACGTCAATCCGTTGCTCCGTTACGAGAAGGACAAACCAACAACCTCATTTCGTATTTAAAATATTCGTAGGAAATTGACTTTTGATACAACGGAGCTCGATCCCAAACGTTGAATATTTTATACGACTCATCGATCAAATGGTCTCAAATTATCATAAATTAGCATAGTGTCAAAGTTATACAAAGTTCTTCGCTCGTGCCCGCACATGTGACTCCCTCCTCCGCACATTCGCATATTTAGAAATCAAATTATGAACGAACGGTGTTTTTTCGTACCTAGATTTTGGGTCACTTTCATCTCACACACGGTAGGTACTTATACTTTCAAAACTAACAATGTGTACAACTGTACAGTGAATTTCACAACTTATATAAAAACAGATATGTTAACTAAACATTGGTGTCAATTCTATCATTTCATACCTAAACTAATTTTAGTTTCGCTCTCTCTCTTTTCAATGCATAACATGGGAAAGAGATGGAATATATTTTAGACCTGTCAAATTAATCCACTTGCTTGTGTCTAGTGTAAATTTAATGGCAATGAATTCAGTGGCATCTAATTTATCAAGATCGAAAGATATTTGACAGCTCTAAAACAAAATTTAGATCTGTCAGACATCTTCCGTCTCTTTCTCATGTTATGCATTGGAAAGAGAGAGAGCGAAACTAAAATTAGTTTAGGTATGAAATGATAGAATTGACACCAATATGTCACGATGTTAATTGCGTATATTATATACTAGCTGTGCCCCGCTACTTCGCTCACGCAGCCTAAGTTATTCCTTGTAACATCAGCTGTCTGCCAGTGAAAGTCCCGTCAAAATTGGTCCAGCCGTTTCGGAGATTACCCGGAACAAACAGACAGACAGACAAGAATTTTAAAAATTGTGTTTTTGTTATAGGTACCGTATATACCTTCATATGCATTTGGTAAAAAGCTGTTATTTTGACATTACAAACAGACACTTCAATTTTAGCTCTTGTCAATAAAACATCTTTATTTGCACTGTAGGTACATAAAACAGATGGTCTCACCAGGAATTTGACACTTCTGTCCACATCTTATCAGGCATGATAATGTCAAATTCCTTTGTGACCTCTCATCCAATTTGCATTGTTTAGATATCAGCCAATGAACCCAATGGCAATTCATTCGATGTTTGACACTCTTCAATAACAAAACTTTGTAATGCGCACGTTTTTCATGACTGCCTTTAAATTGATTTTTTTATCACAAGTTTTTATGGTAACATTCGATGATGACCGGAGACATGAAGTTATCATATCCAGATTGGGAAGTTGAAAGTCTCGTGATTGTATATCACTATTGTAAAAACAAGTAATATTTTATAATAGTTGTTTTGCTTATTCTGCATCATAAGTAGGTACAACATTTGTGTTAGGTACGTCCATTATTTTGCAACATTTTTTTTAATATTATATGGTAACGAGACGAGCTGGTCGTTTCCCTGATGGTAAGCATAACGCCGGCCCATAACAATTGCAGTGCCACTCAGAACTTTGAAACACAAAGGCCTGCGCGGCACTGCAGTGCGCTCGTTACTCTGAGACATTAGGTATTAAGTCTCATAAGCCCAGTAATTTCACTGGATACTCTGCTCATCAAACCGGAGCACAGTAATGCTTGCACATTACTGCTTGGCGGTAGACTTCACGAGCAAAGCGGTGGTAACAACCCAGACGGACACTCGCAGAAGAGTTAGTCCTCCCACTAACAGAAAATATATTTACAATTAAAATACTGAGACGATCTTCAGAACACGCACGAAGACTCAAGTCTAGGCATCTTTAAGCTTGAGGTGGAATTTCACTTAGCCAACAGAAACCAATCTCTCTAATCCGATGGGTCTGAACGTGCTAAGAATACACACAGAAATAGGACGACGTTTTTCCAGCAGTTGGACTGAAAGGTCAAATAATCAGACATCAATATCAACCCTTCCTACGTCTTACCTTACGAAAATGTACTAGCGTAAATCTACAAAACGCGTAGGGAGCCTTATTTTATATAAAACGACCACACGCAAAAAAGTTGATACTAGCCGTGAGTTCTTTTGCGTGAATTCCCGTTTAAAAACTTTCGCAGATTTCATCGCCTTCGGATGAACAGTATAAGAATGCATACCTACGAGACAAAAAAATATTAATTCTCATATTACTATTAGCTGCTGGTCCGCGGTTTCACCCGCGTGGATATTCCCACTGGTACCATGCATTTTTCCAGGACAAAAAGTAGCCTATATATTACTCTCCGGCCCATAAACAATCTCTACGCAAAAAATCACGTCGATCCGTGAAAGAAGGGCCGACCAACACAGCAATAAACAAACAAAAACACTTTTGCCTTTATTAGTATATACGGATATAATAACCAAAACAGATTGTTCACCGAAGATTAGAAACAAAAAGAAAGCTTAGGAAACAAAATAATTTAAATGACATGATAAGTAATTTAGACTTACTTGTAAATTACTTATTAATAGGTTCTTATCGACTAACTTACAATAACCCATTCCTCTCATTATCGCACTGTACTGAAACTTAAAACCACAACAATAACAAACAGTTATCACAACAATGACGCACAAACTTGTTTGCATTTGTTTACATTTAACGGCCCACGGTATTTAAAACTTTTATCGACGAGTGTAACTATACAAGTTATCGGTACCTACATAATTCTCACGCTTCCGCAACGTGCAAAATCTAGACGCAACGCCTAAAAGTCGTATCTTCCTAAAAGTACACTTAACTTTTTGTCGTAATAACCACTAAAATAGAGTCTACAATGCTACGGGTGGAGACAAACTTGAAAGTTAGTTTTGCATCGTGATCGACGGACGCTGGGATACCTGTATTATAAAACGAGGTGAAGATTTTAAAACATGCGTTCTGTGCGTGCATATGAACATAATTTGTAGTATAGCCTTCACTTTGGGTTTCCTTGAAATTAATCGTCAATTCTAATGCTGCACGTACATTAGGCAGTTTGGTCGCGAAGGCCTTATTGCGGCCAGTGGTTTTGAACTCTTGGCCGTAGCAGAGGCCCACACAACACATAATCAATTTCTATAGTTTCTCCTGCAATAGTTACATCGTATCACATGATATAACAGAGTCATGTTTGTCAATCCTATTTTGAATATTTTTACTTATGAGATTTTACTGCCCACACTCAATCTCATTTGAATCTAACTAGATAATCCATTAATAAATTAACGGTTTTACATTTTTATCTGAGTCGAAAGTTTACAAATACAGAAAAATTAAGAACATTTAATATTGTGTACATAATATATAGTATCACGTATTAGTGTCTATTTGCTAAATGCTAGTTGATAAATTGTATTGAAGCCTACCAAAATTACAGTTGCGTCCAAAGTGTTTGGCCACGCTCCCTCACACGTTATGTGCACGTGCACTATGCTACAATGGTTCAACATTTACATACAATGCACGGCACCTACTCCGCCATGTTCAATAAATAGTGGAAATAATCTGCGCATATTCATGTTCAATTTATGTTCATGTTTAAATAATATGTGAAGCTTTGCGGCACGTTACTTGCGATTACTAGACAATCTGAACTTTGCTCGTGAAGTCTTCCGCCAAACAGTAGTGTGCAAGCTTTACTGTGTTCCGGTTTGATGAGCAGAGTAGCCAGTGAAATTACTGGGCTTACTAATGTCTTAGGGTAACGCGCGCAATGCGGTGCCGCGCAGGTTTTTGTGTTTCTAAATTCTGAGTGGCAGTACAATTGTTATGGCCTAGCGTTATACTTACCATCAGGAAAATGAACCGCTCGTCTCACTACCCAATAGAATAAGAAACGTAATAGTCATACCAATACTATAGTTCACATAGCTTTAGAAGCTAACTATCGGTAGCACAAGCAACATAGTCGATTAAGATCGATCGGCTAAATAAAAACAAGCGTCTATATTCAATTAATAATTGAATTATTTGTCCGCAGGTGTACGAAAGCCACGCTACAGAGCCGCCCCGCTTTAACAAATCACCGCTGTCTCAACACCGGAAGTCTGTCAGCGGCCAATGTCCTACTCACAAGTTAGTTATAACACCCCTTTTTTTATTACTATTTAGTAATGACTAGTTTCGATTAAGTATAGGTAACTTGGAAACTGCCAACTAGAATTAGGAATGGATTTTGTCGCTAAATTAATGAAACGTTCTAAGAACTAAGATGTGATGGTCAAATTATTAACAATGTCTAATTATCTATACATATATCATATATACAAATAAATAAAATTGAAGTGTCTGTTTGTAATATCAAAATAACAGCTTTTTACCAAATGCATATGAAAGTATATACGGTACCTATAACAAAACAACCATTTTTTGTTTGTCTGTCTGTTTGTTTGTTCCGGGTAATCTCCGAAACGACTGGGCCTATTTTGACGGGACTTTCACTGTCAGATAGCTGACGTTAGAAGGAGTAAGATAGGCTATTTTTATTTTAGAAAATAATTAGGGATTCCTGCAAAAAAATAAAAAGCATGAAATCCAATATCTCCGCGCGGATGAAACCGCGGGCAGCGCCTAGTTTATAATAAAGTAGTAATATAATTTTACTAATCGCAGACACTTAAACCTGGTATTGTCAAATGTACTCATCAACATAACTATGAGTCTGTTCTTGGTTTTTTATCAACTTGATTCATATTTTAACAAACCTCAGTTCTTTTGCTCTGTTGCTGCGTAAAAGAAACATAAACGGACAAAAACAATTTAGCATTAATTAGCATTATGTTAATAATAATAGGGATCATAATTATATAACAGCATGCATGAACAAATTCGAGGAAAGATGGCTTAACGAAAATCTACAGCCGTGAATAAGACTATATTCAGTAGTTGGTCCAGAGAAAGTTTCCAAACTGCTAAAATGCAGCTAGAAATACTATGTAGGTCCTAGACAATCTAGGCTAGTTCTAGGAACTGGAAAATCAAGTCCACGAGCAGTTATTGCGATAAACTGTACCTAAATTTGAATTTGTTTGACGCAAAACAGATTTCGAGGTACCACGTTTTCAGGATTTCTGACGCAGTGCTTGTTTTTGAGAAAAATAAAAATCATGTTTTGGAAATATTTGTAGGTAACATTTAAGGCCTGATTTGGTGGTGATTTTATTTCTACAAAATCATATCTGCATTAATAAAAGCAAAACTGAGGACACATTTAACAATTAATATATAAGTGGTAGCGTTTGTTACCTTAGGTTACTTATTTGTACATATTTCTAATTTGTATTATTACTTTTTGTTTATAGGTAGGTTATTTTGTATAGTTCGTTTAGTTTATTTTGACACGTTACCAAAATGCTGGCCTCTACTTAGGTCCAAAATTAAGCATTGCCATTCAACGTGGCAATGCGGCCAGCATTTTGGGAACGTTGTCTACTGGTAGCGGATTATTAGATTAAGATTGTAAATAAATTAGTGTTTATTTTGTGAAGTTGATTATTTACGTATTTAAATTAACAAATACTTAATAGTTTACTTAGCTTTATGTTATATTTTCAAATGTCTTTAATAAACTAGCTAATACATAAACAATTCTGCTAAATACATCTAACTTAGCTATAGAAACTGCAGGATAATCTACAAGTCATCGTAGACCTCTAGATAATCAAAATATTATAGTACTACCCAGCATGCTCTATGATTATACAGAGTGTCCTTAATAAATAGTGGATAACCCCACGGTAACTGTAAAGGCGCCCATTATCCATTATTTACTGAACATCCTATATAATTCTACTAATATTATAAATGCTAAAGTGTGTTTGTTAGTTTGTTAGTTTGTCCTTCTTTCACGCAATAACGGAGCAACGGATTGACGTGATTTATGGCATAGATATTGTGTATGGACCGGAGAATAACATAGGTTACTTTTTATCCCGGAAAAATGCACGGTCACTGTGAAACCCGCGGGCAGAAGCTAGTCTGATCATATCTATTCAAAGTACAATGGACTTTTACTTTTGTAAGAACCCCAATAAACTGCACCAAAACGATATCCTATCATTATTTTCTTTCAACAATGCAAAGCTGTTTATCTCCTATCTACAAAGTCATAATATTTGGGTGTTATGATGTTATCGATTCCATTACCAATATTTGTGTATCTTTTTATCTAATAATGGTTATCTTGCATACTAAAAAGGTTACATTATGACGTCTATTCTGATTGTGTGATGTATTGAGACGTGCAAAACACTCTGCGCTCACGTGAAATAAAACTAAGTAATGTACTACTTATATATTTTTATATTTTGAGATAAATTGTGAGTAAATTACGTTAATGCGTTGGATAAACTTGTCATAAATGCAATTGGGATTTAGGTTTGACTGATAGTACCTACTATACACATTTATTATAGGTACACAAACATGGTACTGTTTTAGGTTGAAATATATACAAATAAATAAAATTGAAGCGTCTGTTTGTAATATCAAAATAGCAGCTTTTTACTAAATGCATATGAAAGTATATAGTAAACGGTAACTATAACAAAACAACTATTTTTAAAATTTTTGTCTGACTGTCTGTTTTTCCGGGTAATCTCCGAAACGGCTGGACCTATTTTGCCGGGACTTTCACTGGCAAATAGCTGATGCTATGACGAGTAACTTAGGCTACGATGGGTGAAGCTACAGGGCAGAGCTAGTTCTCAATAAGTAAATAATAAGCTCAGCTGAAATAACAATAAATACCAAGCCAGTTCGAAGCATAATTGGAAATCATTAATTCATTTAAAATCAATTATTTGCAGCACAGAAGACTATATTGATTAACTTCATTGAACAAATTTGTTAATTGAGTGGAACTGAATGAATGCTCGGTTGAAAAACAACGTATCTACATCGAGACATCTAAGTACTATAAATGCGTACTATATTTTTATTATAATAAGTGAGCTTGATTCAAATTCAAATTCAAAAGTCTTTATTCAAATAGGCCCCAAAGGAGCACTTATGAAAGTTAAAATGACTCTAACAGCCGGCCTCTGCAACATTCATCTACCCGAATCACAGACTAAAACTAATGCTGTCTTTATCAGAACACTTGATTCTGACCGCATGCATCGACGATGTATCACGCTTGCCCAAATGATTGTAGTGTTCAGGAAAAATAGACGCGGGCAAAGAGTTCCACTCTTTAGCCGAAAGTGGATCCCAGCAGTGGGGGTGTATGAGGCTGATTTAGTTCTTCATTTTACAGTGAAGAAACCAAAGCGATTTGGGCGGCGATACGGACGTTGCTCCACGATGGTACTCTGATCAAGAACTACGAAAAAGCGTTCGATGGCATTGCAGCCGACGTCACAAGAAGGTAACACTTTTACCGTAGAACTATTCAAGGATTCATTATTAACTTGGTACAATATATATTGTACGTTTTATACAAATGTATAATTATTAATGCAAGTATATTTTTACTGGCTTTATTAAAAAAAACTAGGCCTCTTGGCATTCAGGTTTTGTTAGTGGGAGGACTAACTCTTCTGCGAGTGTCCGTCTGGGTTGTTACCACCGCTTTGCTCGTGACGTCTGCCAGCAAGCAGTAGTGTGCAAGTATTACTGTGTTCCGGTTTGATAGAGTAGCCAGTAAAATTACTGGGTTTATGAGACTTAATACCTAATGTGCCAATGTAACGAGCGCACTGCAGTGCCGCGCAGGCCTTTGTGTTTAAAAGTTCTGAGTGGCACTGCAATTGTTTTGGGCCAGCGTTATGCTTACCATCAGGCAAACTACCAGCTCGTCTCGTTATCAAATAGCATAAAAAAAGTTCATTCACCTGATATTAAATTTCATGCAACGCATAGACACTAACTAGAAAAAAAAATGTTTCTCCAGATTAGGCGACATGCGCCACACAGAAAATGCACTGAACGAGGAGTTGGAGACGGAGATCTATCGATGGGCCACCGAGGCCCTGGGGGTGGTGATCTTCGGCATCAGACTGGGCTGTCTGGACGGATCTGTGCACGTGCCCACGGCTGAGAATAGGTGAGTAAATAGACCCCAACGGACATTTTTGCCCTTTTCTGGTACATTTACGAGTTTTTGTGAAGAAAACCCGTGTTACCACAAAAACATTTTAAGATGCCTATATACTTAGCTAGACAGTGGTGTCGATTCTGTCATTTCATATCTAAACCCAATTTAGTTTCGCTCTCTATCTTCCCAATACATAACATGGGGAAAAAAATGGAAGATGTTTAACACATCTAAATTTAGTTCTGGAACTGTCAAATATGTTCCATCCTTGATAAAATTAGACGCCACTAAATTCATTCCTGTTAAATTTACACTAGACACAAGCGAGTGAATTAATTTGACAGGTTTAAAATATATTCTATCTCTTTCTCATATTTTCATTTAGAAAGAGAGATTGAAATTAAAATTAGGGTTGTCTAAAGATAAACGTCCCAAATTGGTACATGGCTTGGTATTTTATGAGATAGGATGGCACTGTTCTTAGTCGTATCATCATTTTCACAGAACACCAGAGAAGACTTCAATGGATGACGAGGTCGAAGATAGGTGTTCCTTATCCAAACGGTCGCTTGAGGAGCTGACACCGGCCGAAAGCCTCGTGAGGACCTCTAGAGACATCGCCGGAGGAAACTACCTGGTCAGGAGCGAGGGTACTCTGAAGACGGACTCCAAGACCTTCAATAATGCACTGAAGGCTTTTGATACACATTTTAGGTAATAAAATAAAACACGCAAATATCGCTATATATGTTCGTCCCTCATTATTCAATCCTTAGAGATAGTATTTCAAAATGCCGTGTCGAGTTTCTTGCCCTTCTTCTTGCTCGACCTATACCAATTTAGAACGGGCACGGTGGGTTTCTGGAAGGTTCGTTGACTTTGAACACGGATTGGGTCTGTTGGCGTCTTTGTCATTTATTATGTTCTGATAAAGACAGCATTAGTTTTAGTCTGTGATTCGGGTAGATGAATGTTGCAGAGGCCCGCTGTTAGAGTCATTTTAACTTTCATAAGTGCTCCTTTGGGGCCTATTTGAATAAAGACTATTGAATTTGAATTTTGAATTTTGAAAAAAAGTTAGCAAAGGTCCACTCTTGAGATATATAATGTGGTTTGTTACCTCATATCTCGGTCATTTATAAACCGATTTGGAAAATTATTTTTTTATTTGAAAGGATATACTTTCAGAGTGGTCCCATAGAAATTTCATCAAAATCGGTTCAGTAGTTTGTCACTGAAGTCGGTTCGTAGCTTTTTTAAAGCAATTTTTTCGTGTTCCAGTTTAACCGAGCATTTCGTATTAGAAGCACTGAACGCCCTCAATTCTGGGAGACTTCAGCCAGAGCAAGTGTTGCTGGAGAAACTGCGGCCACTAGAGAGAAGAATACTGCCGCTGGCTGCGGATATATTACTGGCTGGCGTCGACCCGGTAAGACAGACAGACAGTAAACCAACACTTCTGTGTTGGTTTATTGTTAGTATATTTTTATTTATTACAGGTATTGCACATACTGCACACCAAGAAAAAGCGTTTAGAAAAATAAATACCCAACTACTTGCCATTAAATTAAGGTTAAAGGATCCAAGCAAGCAGTAGTAGCCAAGCAGTAGTGTGCAAGCATTACTGTGTTCCGGTTTGATGAGCAGAGTATCCAGTGAAATTACTGGGCTTATGAGACTTAATACCTAATGTCTCAGGGTAGCGAGCGCACTGCAGTGCCGCGCAGGCCTTTGTGTTTCAAAGTTCTGGGTGGCACTGCAATTGTTATGGGCTGGCGTTATGCTTACCATCAGGCAAACGACCAGCTCGTCTCGTTACCTAATAACATAAAAAAAATCCAAATCACTGATTCAAACATAGCTGGCAGTCGCCAAGCCATGTCCAAGGGCTTCAAGTACAAAAATTATCATTTATTATTATTCTACCGTTCTTTTTTATTATTATTTTATATTTACCATCATGTGTAACTTGTGATCTCATATTAAGTATTAAGTAGGTAGTATAGATAGATATAGAATATTTTAATAATATTAATTGTTTTTTGTTTAGTGTTAGTTATCATAATCTAACATAGTTTTATTAATTACTTTAAGTTTGCTACGCCCTAACAGGGTGCATAGATTTATACAAAAGTAGGTACCTACTTCATTGTATTAAATGTATGTATGCAAGACATACATAAATAAATAAAGAAATAAATAGAAAAATTACTTTCTTCCACAGCTGGCCCAAACCGCCCTCTCAGTCTTCCACCACTTGTCTCTGCACGCGGCTCGGCAACAAAGAGCCCACGACGAGGTCTCCTGGTCTATTGCTTCCAAAGACGCGGGCGCCGGGGCTCCAGAACTGCCCTATATTGGGGCTTGCGTCAGAGAGACCATGAGACTCCACCCCGTGACTGGGGGAGTCGTCAGGAGGAGCTACGAGGATATCATTGTAGGGGGACATGAAGTACCGGCTGGGGTGAGTCCTTCAGTATTCTTTAAGATTTTTCACCGGGCAGGTTTCTGCCTCCCAAAACTGGGAGTCAAGAGCTGCACTATAGGGCGTGTTCTTTTTTGCGTTTGACCGCAGTCTTACCTGCGGTGCAAGTACGGATCTTTTCGGTCGATAAAATTCGATAATATTCGATAAAATTGACAGTTCAAATCGATAAAGTGAGATTTATCGAGCCTCGAAACAATCGACAAAAGTTATCGAAAAGCTAGGTCGAATCCAAAGAGAATATAGAGCTACTGCAATACTTTACGATCAGACTTCGGTACTCGCAACATTCGATAAATTTATCGAGTTTTTCGGTTCGACAAATTTATCGAACCGACTTCCGTACTCGCGCCGCTGATGCTAAGCGACGGTGCGGTCGTTGATGTAGCACGCTTGCCTAGAAAACACCTGTTCACTTTTGTCTCGAAGAATCCCAAATGTCTGAAAAACTATAGTGTCCTACTCTGTTATTATTGAGATATTATCAGAGTAGTCAGAAAGACGTCTGATGATTGAATAAAATATCGTAGGGAATTTATAATAGATTTTTATTTTCGAATTTTGCGTATTTGAAGAAATTAATCTAAATCACATTGACTGACAACTTCAATCTAAACACCTGGCCCAAGAGCTATTTTGATATATGCTTCCATCTTTCTTCTTTCTTTATTTCCTGGCTTCTGTGGTATGTTCGCCACAATTTCGAACTTACCACAATATATCAAAATTCTGTAGGTACAGTAGTGACAGTTAGCTAAAGTCCACTCTTAGGCTAAGATTCAGAGACAAGTCTAAGCGTGGACTTTTGCTTCCATATGTCAATACTGTATAGAATTTTGACGTATGGAAGCATGAGTCCACGCTAAGATAAGTCTCTGAATGTGAACCTAAGGCTGAGATTCAGAGACGAATCTAAGCGTGGACTCACGCTTCCATACGTCAAAATTCTATACAGTTTTGACATATGGAAGCCAAAGTCTACGCTTAGAGTCGTCTCTGAATATTAGCCTTAGACTCTTTGTCAGGTTTAAGATTTGTTCGATTTCTTTAAGATCTTTGATCTAAGAAAAGCTTTTAGTATGTGCTATGTCCTAAAGACTTTTTCTCTTCCAGGTGGACATAGTCCTAGCACACGGTGTAACCAGCAAATCCGAGAAGCAATGGGGCCGCGCCAAAGCCTTCATCCCTGAGCGTTGGTGCGCTGAAAAATCAGACCCCCTTAAAGCATCCCGAGCACACCCCCTCTCCTCAATGCCATTTGGGGATACCTGCCCAGCAGCAGGGATAGCTGGGAAGATGCTGGAGAGTTTAGTCATGAGGGTTGTAGATAAGTACAGGTTGGAATGGCACGGGCCCATGCCTAGTGTAGTCACCGGTGGGGTTAATAGGTTGCAGCCGCCATTTTACTTTGTGCTGCAGAACGCTCATTAGACACGTTTTGTGTTATTGGCCAGTTTTCTGCAATTTATGCAAATAAAAACTTAAGTAAGGAAGTCTTTGAAGACTCTTTGAGATGTAACCGCCTTTTTTGTTGTTAGGTTAGTTTGTTTGTCTTTCTAAACCTTATTTTGTTTATTAATATAAGTTAGAATAAGTTAAGTTTTAAAGGCTAAACTGTATTAAAAGTTAACTATTATTGCATTAATTTGTTTGAAATTAGAATTCCTGTGTGTAGTTATTTTTATTTTACTTTAAAAATACAATTAAATACCTAATATGAAATAAAAATAGGTATGTACTTTTACGGTTATTTTATTATAAGCTCCACATAAAGTTACCTTTTGCCCAGAACTCCAGCAGACTAGATGAACTCAGTTGGCATTTTGCCCACCACTTCCACATATTTAAAATTAAGTTGAGCCTAATTCCATCCAACCTTGGGAAAAATAAGTACCCAGAGCAAGATAAGTGCTCGGATCCTGTGGATCATAAGATTCATAAGTACCCAGAACAAGATAAGTGCTCAGATCCTGTGGCTCATAAGATTTATAAGTACCCAGAACAAGATAAGTGCTCAGATCTGTAGATCATAAGTAGGTATATCTAGAATAAGATAAGTGCTCTAATCCGTGGATCGTAAGGGCCTACACAGAACAAGAATAAGTGTTCTGTGGATCATAAGTACCAAGAACAAGACAAGCGATCAGAACCCGTGAATTTTGACAATTTCAGCCTGTTACACTCCCTGGATCACAAATCCCTGGATCATAAAATCTTAAGATAGGAGAGTTATCAAACCACATACCTAACATCATCTTTTAAGAGCCTCATAGCTTTTAATATAAACATTCAAGTTCAAAATCATCGGAATAAATAAAACGATAGTAAAGAACCTGCGCATAAATAGGATACCTACATAGGTTTATATAGCGTATAAATTTTCAGCCAAATCGGTTCATACATTTCTGAAATTTTGAATTTGAAAGTTTGTATAAAAAGTAAGCTTAGTAAGATTATAATTATTTTGATCTTAAAATTTATGCGCGAATATTGCCAAATATTAATCTGAAACTCGAATCAAATTTTGACTTAGATTAAATATTTTCCCACGAGACTAAACTAATAGGTCGGGGAAAAAGTTTCTTCGCATTTTTTAAGAAAATTCAAAACATTTTTTAATATAGTTTATTTACATTTAACTAAAGTATGTAGGTACCATTTTGTTCGATAACTTTTTGCCATCTTGTAGGTAGGGACATGATCCCATTGCTATATAAATTTTGGGACTTCTGATCAAAATACCGCGACAAGTGGTTTTGGCAGTCCTCTCGTGATGTTAACCTGACACTGCCTAAAGAATTTTGAAGAGACCGAAACAGGTGGAAATCTGAAGGTGCAAGGTCAGGACTATACGGCGGATGCATTAACACCTTCCAGCCAAACTCTCTTAATTTTTTCTGAGTGGCTAAAGATGTGTGAGGTCTAGCGTTATCATGAAAAACCATGAAAATGAAAACCACACCCCTTCTGTTGATTAATTCCGGCCGCTTTCTCTCAACTTCTTGCTTTAATCTCATCAGTTGTTCGCAGTAGAGTTCAGAATCGATGGTCCTGCCTGGTGGTAACAGCTAATAATGAATAATGGCCTTCCAATCCCACCACACACACAGCATCACCTTGTTGCGAGTTAACCCGGGTTTCGCCACAGTCTGTGAAGCCTGACCGGTCTTTGACCACGACCTTTTTCGCACGTTCTTGTCGTACGTGATTCACTTTTCATCACCAGTTATCAGCTTCTTCAAAAATGGTTCGGTTTCATTACGTTGTAGTAAAGAATCACAAATGAGTACACGGTTCATTAGGTTTCTTTCAGTGAGCTCGTGAGGTACCCAAATATCGAGCTTTTTTGTGTACCCAGTTTTTTTCAAATGCGCCAAAACTGTTTTGTGGTCAATTCCCAGTTCTTCAGCTACGTCGTAACTACTGATATGCCGATCTTGTTCCACTTTTTCAAAAATGGCATCCATTTTATCCGTAATAGGGCGACCAGAGCGACGTGCATCTTTGAAATCAAAATTTCCGGATTGAAAATGCTTAAACCAAATTTGTGCTACTCTCACAGACACTGCACTAGGTCCATAAACATCGCAAATTTTTTTCGCGGCTTGCGTTGCATTTTTACTTTTTTTGTAGTAAAATTTTAAAATGTATCGAATTTCTTCATTAGATTCACTCATTTTGACAGTACGAAAAACAAATGAAAATCACACATTTTCCTAATTTGAATTTGGAATTATGTTCTTTAAAATTTAAACTTTCATATGATACCAAAACCAGCCAGATACAAATAGTATAGCCAAAGAGATTTTATTACAAGTTCATACATACTATAATGCGAAAAGACTTTTTCCCCAACCTAATATAAATTGGATGAAAATGTGAACGAAAATTGCCACAACAAGATTCAAGTATCAAAACTAGTTACTTATAACAAACCCAAGTTTACAAGAAATCAAAGTATCAAATCATTGTTTACAGCCTTGAAAGAAGAAAATATAATCAGCTGGTAATCCAAAACTAGTTGCCTTGGAAGCATTGAGATCAGTATCGAGTCCAACAAAACACTGTTTTGTGGGTTTGTGTTATTACATCACTCAGAACTTCATTTTTACATTTAAATCATCTGAAATCTTATTTCTTTAGGACGCTTGACATTTTTTATGTATTTTTTATAAAATAACAAACATTATTTTGTGTCAACAATTTATTTACTTACTAGATATTTCAAAATACAAAGAGACGATCTTCCGCCCGCGGCTTCACATACGTGGTACCAGATACGTGCCTATGGTAAAAATACCTCAAGGAGAAATCCTTCAGCGATACATCGACTACCTAGATAATGTTTTTTTGACAACAAGACGAGCTGGTCGTTTGCCTGATGGTAAGCATAACCCCAGCAAACTTAAACTTCTGCATTGGTGGTTTAGTTTCTTCACTGTAAATCTAACATATACAAACAAGTAGGTTAGTACGTATTGATAGAGCAAATATCACAAAGACCGATTCTTAATGCCATGATTTTACTAGCCACATTATGTTGCAAAGCCACAATTAATTAACTTGCCTCTTGTTGTCCCGAGCTCAGACGTTGAAGGATTACCGTCATCTCACCATGCCATCGCTCGCTCAGCGTAATTCCAGCGGCCAAGGAATGAGCACATTATTGAGCTAACGAGTTTAGGAGCTGTCAGCTGATTTATCGTGACGATTGTGTGTTTATTAGATAATAGATTGTTTATTTGGGACTAGGTACCTATGTACGACGCCGCCGACTGACTTTTGTCACTGACTGACGTCGGTAACTCGTATTACCTACTGTACTTATGGCCGATATTCCACTCGTCAAAGATCTTTGTCCAAGTTCTGCATCTTTAGGTGATCAAAGTTCTTTGGCAGAAGTCCATTCCACAGTCCAAATCCAAGATCCGTGTCCAAGTTTTCTTAGTAAATTGTGCACAGTATATTGCTTAGTTTGAGAGAAATTTCGACCTTAGACGCTGCTATTATCGTTGTCATAATCTTTGATCAACCATTGATGTTCCAAAAACTTTGATCAAACTTTGATGTTCAAGTTCTTTGACGAAACGCAACTTGGACAAAGATCTTTGACGAATAGAATACCACACTGGATAATACAAATAGAAAACAGAAAAAGAACGGGAGCTCCACTTTGAGTAAATTGAATTATTGCTTAACCTCTCCTGGTTATCAAAGGCGACTTTAGGAACACAGACATTTCTTTACACTTCTCTAATTTTTTTAAATTTAAGGTACACGTCATCATGCTACAAAGCTGCTTAAATAATTTAAAAACCCTAGTCGTCCCTATCGTATACCAAAACCTCCAAAACAAATCGGTGTTCACACAATGCAACGTCAGCGAAACAGCTAAATGAATCCTCCGCATAAAAAGATAAAGGACGCAGATAAAAAGATAATTCTGACAATGGTCGGATAATGTCCCCTGAATCAGGCTCCTGATGGGTCCTGGGGGGAGCTAAATTGACGTTGGTGAGGTCATTAATCACAAAAACTGCGTTTTGATGGATTGTTGTAATCTATCGAGTAGCTGGAGATAGTGGGCAGAATCAATTTCACAGAAGATACAACTTCACTTCATTGAATTAAAACTTTATTATTTACGTAAAGACGTTTTGAATACCTTCTTTAATTATATGACTACAAGATGTCGGTGGTCACACTTAGAGAACTTAACAAATTACTAAGATATACGTACGTACCTTCTCTTACTTTATTACTTATTGTTTTTGAATTTGAATTACCTAGCTTCCATTGTTTTTGACAGTCCTAACACCAAATGTTTGTTGTGACTAAATGGTTTATGAACGGGTTTGATAGAAACTTGGTAGGTAACTAAAACCTTGGTTTGGACCAACCGAACACCGGAAAGTCCCGGTGTTCGATTGAGCCGAAATTTTACATACATATGTAAATCGGATGGCAATGCAATATAAGAGCTGGTCTGATGATGGAGCCACGGGAACTCTGTAACTAAACGGCGTAGGTAACCCCATCGAGTTTGGGCTTATTTTATATGTACCTACCTATTTACAAGTACTCTGATCCTAGATGATGTCCAGCGACCAGGGTCTTGATGGTGAAGCCGGAAGGTGGCCACAAGGTTACAGAAACAATTAGGTAGCTACGTATCTTATAAAAGCTTCTCAGGGAAAATATTTTTTTTTTTTTTTATTTTATTAGGTAACGAGACGAGCTGGTCGTTTGCCTGATGGTAAGCATAACGCCAGCCCATAACAATTGCAGTGCCACCCAGACCTTTGAAACACAAAGGCTTGCGCGGCACTGCAATGCGCTCGTTACCCTGAGACATTAGGTATTAAGTCTCATAAGCCCAGTAATTTCACTGGATACTCTGCTCATCAAACCGGAACACAGTAATGCTTGCACACTACTGCTTGGCGGCAGACTTCACGAGCATATATATAAAAATATATTAGGTTTTCCACAAAATCTTGTTTTAACCTAGGTACATAATAATTATATAATTATTTATTGCAAATTAAGAGGCATGCGTTTGACTGATATCAAGCAACGAATGACAACGATGTGGTCGACGGTGTAGCAAGCTTTCCTAATCTGAGAGCATCTTACTTACTACGTTTTTGAAGCTAGCCAGTTAGTAGAGATTACTCCACTACAGTAGGTACTCGTCTACACCAGTATGCTATGCAAGCCCACTGCCATTTCCCCAAAACCCAAATTACGACCAGATTAGCCTGCTGGCTTCAGTTAACTAATCCTGTGTGTTACGCCATAACTCGGGTTAAGTCTAAGACATTCGTTTAGCATAGTCTGCCGTAACTGGAACCATCCAAACACCCACTATGGGTGATGAGAGGGTTCCGACGCGATTTATAAACGTAAGCAGCTGAAACACGAATTTGGAAGACTAAGAAAATGCTGGCTCACAGCTTTGGAAGCTCCCTGAAGAGAAATTAATTAAGGTGAATCCTCTAACATATGCTGCGAACAACCATTTTAACCTGATATTTAGAAGCTATTATCACATTATTTCAAGGACGTTAAAAAAAATTAAAAGAAATATCCTGTCAATCTCAAACATATTGCACGTTTAAAATCTTTTTTATAGTAATTATTACCAAAGAAATCATCAGCTTCTAAAGAAGTAACTACTGAAATTGAGAAAAAAAACACTGATTTATTGCATCTCCGTATAACGATGGATGGATTTATCGTTAAAAAGTTGATTTACACGTTTAAAATTGTTTGAAAGACACAACAACAACAAATGTTTTATGTTTTTGAACCACTCATTGAAAAAATCGGTGCGGATTTTCGGCCGAGGGGCGTGCGTAGAGGTCAGGCAGCCGTCTCTCAAACGGAGAATCAGATGCTGAAGGTCTTTCGCCCAGGGATGCGCCTTAAATTCATAGATAGGATTTGACTTATTCTTAGAATTTGCTTACTTCTATTGCGCAAATTAAATAGAAAGGGTAATTTGAAGGAAAATTTTAAGTTTAGTAGATACGGTCGACCTACTTTAATTGCAATAATGTGTTAACGGGATTTTCACGTAAACGTAGTACCTAACATCTCAAAAATACTAACCCCTGTCTTACCCTGAGACATTAGGTATTAAATCTTATAAGCCCAGTAATTTCACTGACTACTTTGCTCTTCAAACAGTAGTCGTACCAAAATCAACTGACTGATGTATTCTTACTTGGATACGAGAGAATACACTCCTAGGTACCTACCTGAATTTTAATATTGGGTATATTATCTACTAGGTAACATTCCATTTTGTGCAGTAGTAGGTAGGGACTAAATTATAATTCTGTATTCTTAGTTTGTAATAAATTACAACATCAAATAAAACGCTAAGATTTCTTTTCAAATGCCTTTTCTTTCGTTTCATATAAACGTAAAGTGGAACGTAAATTATTAAGTCCGTTAGGTAGGTACTGGAGGGCAATCGCGTTAAAAATTATCAACCAAACCGCTACTAAACCACAATCGCATGACAGCTTTTTGACCGTTTCGTATCGCGCTAATAGTTTTACCAAAAGTTGAGACGTATCTGGACAACAACTGACAGTTAACGCTGTCAAATGAACGGCAATATCGAATTCCACACGCCTGAACCGAAACTAAACCACAGTAGGTAACAAACCACAACTAAACCATAATTGTACGCTGTCATTTCAAATTAGCGCGATCGGGGCCCTGGTTGAAATTCATTTTGAATTTAGGTTGAAGGTTATTGTGAATCGCAAGATAAAAGGAAAGGAACTAGGAAGTAGAAAAAATGTTTAAATTAAGAAAAAAGTTTAACCCCTCAAATGTCGGCCGGAACCACGTCGGTCCGGCAGCAAAAAAAAAACAGTTAGCCCTTATTCAGTTGTGATAAGGTTCAAAATAGCTTGAACTAATAAAATAATAAAATTGCTAACTATATTGAACCTTAATGACGCTCTAATGTCGGCCGGTACCACGTAGGTCCGGCGATAAAAAAAAACCAGTTAGACCTTATTCAGTGGTGATAAGGTTCAAAATAGCTTGAACTATAATAAAATAATAAAATTACTATTAAAATTGCTAAGGTGGGGGAAACAGGTATTTTTCCCCCGCGCCAGCTCCTTTGGGACCCTCGACACTGGACACTGGATGGTGAATTAATAACCAAAGAGAATATAAGAATTTGGATCAGGAACAGAAATTTCGAACAGAAATATTATTAGGCCACTTTGGCCCCAACG
The DNA here is from genome assembly GCA_907269065.1 of Crocallis elinguaria. Taxonomy (NCBI): domain Eukaryota; kingdom Metazoa; phylum Arthropoda; class Insecta; order Lepidoptera; family Geometridae; genus Crocallis; species Crocallis elinguaria. The sequence goes on along the minus strand of OU026070.1, from coordinate 3,093,178 downwards.
TCAGTCCCAATGCCACTCGTCCAACGTGTAATAAGGCGTTATATAGCAGTTAAATAGCTTCAATTAAGATTTTTTTTTCAAAATCAGATGAGCTTCTGGCACTGGAAAAAATACAGGCTGTATTATTTCCAGTGCCAGAATTGGCAGTTGTAATTGGTATGTTATCCCGGAACTAATACTAATTATGATTAGGACCATGGTTGTCGACAAGTTGTGAGAACCTCCCTTGGAAATAGGTACGTCATTCAAAATTAACGTAATAAACAAAACTTAATTGTTAGTGGGAGGACTAACTCTTCTGCGAGTGTCCGTCTGGGTTGTTACCACCGGTTTGCTCATGAAGTCTGCCGCCAAGCAGTAGTGTGCAAGCATTACTGTGTTCCGGTTTGATGAGCAAAGTATCCAGTGAAATTACTGGGCTGTTAGACTTAATACCTAATGTCTCAGGGTAACGAACGCACTGCAGTGCCGCGCAGGCCTTTGTGTTTCAAAGTTCTGGGTGGCACTCCAATTGTTATGGGCCGGTGTTATGCTTAACATCAGGCAAACGACCAGCTCGTCTCGTTACCATACATTACAGTCTTGACATGTAAGAACAACACATACGTTTAGTGGCTGGCTCCAATAGCTCATCGAACCACGGATCGGTGGCAGACTACCTACTTACCGCTGAGCCATCATCAGATCTACAAAGTGTAATTGTGTCCATAAATGACCCAATGTAATTTGACCCACGAACAATTTCCAAAATCCCTATCAACATCTGAGCATGGCCAGGGCAGGAGCAAGGGACAGGGTCTCATTACGACCCCTGAGACTTGATATAGGTCTCAGGGGTACCAACTCTACAACAAGCTGTGACGTTCTAAATAGAAAAGCGGCGCCCATAATCCAATCTGCTTTTATGTTTTAGTAATGTATGTGTGTGTAGTGTATGTTTTTTAAATTTGGTAACGAGATGAGCTGGTCATTTGCCTGATAGTAAGCATAACGCCGGCCCATAACAATTGCAGTGCCACCCAGAACTTTGAAACACAAAGACATGTGCGGCACTGCAGTGCGCTCTTTACCCTGAGACATTAGGTATTAAGTCTCATAGGCCCAGTAATTTCACTGGCTACTCTGCTCATCAAACCGAAACACAGTATGTATATAGCTACATACACACATGAGGGAAAGTGTGCACTGTGCATGTTCAGATCTTCCCCTTAACAACTATATAAACAGCTATACCTACTTACTACCTGGGACTTAATATAGACAAGGTCGTGTGGTGCCGGCTATGAATAGTGGAGCTGGCTAAGGAAATATCCAATGGATGGACAGCACAGAGATATAATGTACAGCATACTCCTCGGTCAACCTCATAATATATTATGATAACCAAGACTCCAGCCAAGCGTGGTCTATATGCATTAATTATTATGGTAAAATACCTTCTTCATGGGGAAGGTCGATGTTCACCAGTGGATGTGCTCCGATCGAATAACCGGATATAGACAAAATATATGGCCAGCAGTCCACATACCAAGGTGTTTACCGTAGGCTATTATTATATATGTACGTATCTTTTAATTATTGCAGCGAAGTATGTACAGTCACAAATTTTACTTCACTGTATTATATATACAAATAATTAAATTGAAGTGTTTGTTTGTAATATCAAAATAATAGCATTTTACTAAATGCATATGAAAATACATACGGTAAAAACAACAAATCGACCATTTTTAAAAAATTTGTGTCTGTTTGTTTCGGATAATCTCCGAAACGGCTGGACCGATTTTGACGGGAAATTTACTGGCAGATAGCTGATGATATAAGTAGTAACATATCCGCGCGGGTGAAACCGCGGGCAGCAGCTCCTTGACAATATTATTGTCTGATTGTGGCCTGTACTGGTAACACATTGTCAATATTTTTGTTTCGAATTATATTAGTACATGTGTCTTTCATTGCTTTGACGGTGGTGATGTAATTAGCAGCACCTATAATAGTTACCTAGTGTTTATGAAGGTAAAAAATTATCTGAATAGATCCTGAATCCGGCACCGAGCGCGGCAAATAGGCCCAACGCGATCAACGATGGCATCTAGGGAAGCGCCTTCTGCCGTTGCCCCTATTTGCTGGAATTGCGGTGGGAGATAAAACGTTAGCCATTCGCCAAATTTCGCCTCGTAAACTGAGCCTTTTTCTTTTACAAGCTTGCGTGCAAATAAAAATCCAAAAAAATTAAAATACCTAAGGCTTATTTCACTTTTTTTTGTTACTATCTTAAAGATGCACTTTAATTTTTCTTTTATATACTTAGGACCTAGGTATTGATTTGAGGTTTTACTTAGATGCTTGAAACGTCAGATTACCTAATAATAGTTTACCTAATGAATCAAGTAAATACCCCTACAAAGTTCATCGAACAATGTTATTTAGCGTTGTTGTGATAATGAGATTGAAAAATATTTTGTCCAAATCGTGAAAACAGGCAATAACTATTGATGGAATGCAACATCTGTCTTAGGTAGGTATCAACTTACCTGTACCTAACCACAGAGCATATTAGAATAGGTCTACGTCTGTAATGTTCACGAAAACATTACCTATTTATTATAACTATAATTATTGTCAACTACATATCTAAGTAGGTACCTAGTTCCCAGTTCAATATAATGAACGTCCTACTGAATACTGATAGTCATCCTGCATGCATCCAATATTCGTCGCATCTCTTGTATCAATATATCAGCGTCGAGTGTTTTATGCACACGGCATTTATGCTGAGGTGAATATCCTTTTCAGCGCCATATCTCTGCAGATGTTCTTAACAATTTTGTATTGTGTCATTTTTGTATCTTATGTTCTTTTTACTTTGTTGTGAGAGTGCCGAATAAATTTTTTTCTTTCTTTCAAAAGAAAAAGTGCGAACATAAATGTGTAATGCCATGCTTCAGCTATACATACCTATAAGAGAAAAAAAATTACCTTGCGATAGGTAAGTATAGCCTACGAGTAGGAATCACATTACAACCTCATAAGCATTCCGCAACAGAAACCCATAATTTCACCAACATTCAAACAAGAATCAAGAGCATAGAACAAGCAATAAAACGCGCAAACCAGGCTCACGAACAATCTGCTACAACTACCCCGAAGGGAGATAAACAATTTCACCGACCGACAAAACACTCCGAATTTACTCGCCTCGGGGGAATGCGCTTTGACTGAGCTGAACTTCAAAAATATATAAACCTTACCGGCCGTCCTTTTATATCTACGCTTCGACATTGAATGGATAACAGTAGGTAGTTACGGGATTTCACGCAAAAATAAACCGCGATTTTCTTCGCTCGAGTCTCAGGGGATTGCGCTTATTGCGTATGGCAATTGGCTTAATATAATTTGGGAGGTTGCTCCGCTGGGCAAACAGTTTGCCACTGACTGTGTAGTTTTGTACTGAACAACTTTTATAATATCATTATTACCTAACACTACAAATCGTATCTAACGCGGTTTACGCCAAATTTGTTTCGCAGACTATCTACCTAAAGTAACTAACCACTAACACGTAAAGTGAAGTTATTACGTTCAATGTATTTTTATCATAAACAACACTAAGATAGGTACCAACAAACAGACATGATAGGACGACGGTGTGCTAGAAACCGGATTCAGAGCCACCCGTACAACCCGGCCGCTGAAAAATGTAAGCCTTACGGACGTAGGTAACTACTTAGACTTAAGGACGAACTAGTCGTTCATTTCTCCATACAACCGTACTTGGGTGATTACTTCACTACTTGACGTTTTAAGTCCAAAATTAAGAATAATATCGATTTATCTCTTCGTTATCTAGGTCAGCCTGCTAATTATACAGAAAAAAAATAAGTGGCTTAAAAGTAATGAGCCTTCAAACATCTGTATTTTAGCACGTATTTTAACGCAAGTTTGGACGTAAATAAATTACAAAAGGATTACGAAAACTCCAAAATAATGTACATACTAACAAGCTTTAGTTTATTGACATTTCAAATAACTTTGGTCTGACTAAATACATTCAGTAGTTTTGTCGTAAAACCCCAAGCACCAGAAGCCAATTCGTACATTTGTGCGCGCCGGTTTTCGACTTTTCGGTTTTCGTCGCGACTTTACGAGAGTGTGTAATTGTGTATGTGCGAGCATTAGCCTCATACTACTCATCGCTGCAGAGTCTTACCTTGTCCCACGAATGTTAGATGAAATAGCATGCATTTTAGCCGCGCCCACCGATGAGTTCGCTCCATGGACTAGTAGGCTCTTAAAACACTTATGTCCCTCTGCACTAAAGTTAGCCTTAGCCTAAGTCGACACTTATCTCTCTAGGAGTTACTTATGCCAATCTATCTGTACTAAAGTTTGACAGCGCCTAAGCCGACACTTAGGTATATCTCTAGAAGGTAACTAAGAATGCAAACGCGCTGCACTAATCTTAGGCGGTTCCTAACTTTAAGACAACGATTTTGCAAGTCCTAATGCCGACCGTAGACGCTTATGCAAGTAGGCGTTTTGCTGTCAAATAACCTCGCGATTGTAACCAGCGCGGATTACGAGATAATACACGGTCAAGCAGAGAGTCATCTTCCAGTTAACCTCGATATATTTTTGTATTGACATCGCAGGCGGCCAAATATTAGCTAGCCATAAACTGTTTGCTGAGGCCAAACCTTTAGTACAGTAGCAACGCAAAATCTTAATACCAGCCTAGTAAAGTCCCTATGGGTAACTTGCTAAAATGTTTGTATTATATTAGGTAACAGTGCACAATTACTACGTCTTATCTTTTCTGTCCAGACACGTAAAATATTTAGTTAATTCGTAAGTAAAACCATTACAACGTATCTTTGTCCCTAAAGTGGGAATATTAACTTAGCGTAGGCTTTCTGGCGCTCACTGAATGTCACAAATGTCAGTTTTCATACAAATTACCAGCAATAAAAATACAGAGTTTTAACCAAGTGTTTTTAGAAAAGATTAGTTATAAAATATTTTAAAAATGTGGCCAAGATTTTGAAAAAAAAATCGCAAAGCTCCGAACAATTTCTTTTGTCTCAAAATGTTTAATATTTTGAGCGATAACTATATTTTTTGTAATTAAAAGAAATGTATCATCTAGACATATGTTAACTTAGTGGTGTAATTTATGATAATTAAATAAAAATTACGAAATGACATTCAACTTATATAGCAGCTAAATAGCTTCACTTAAAGGTTTTTTAGGAAATTAAGTGAGCTTCTGGTACTCGAAAAAATGTATTACGTATTCATAAAACAAATTGTTACCTGTTAACTAATTCTCAGAACAGGCTATTTAAAACACGTATAAAATATAATATGAACTCGTAATATTTCGGATAATCAAACACAGATATACAATGCAAAGGTATCAAGTCTAAAATTACTATTTAAGACACTAAAAACAAGATCAAACGCGTGCGGCGGCAGCTCGAGCAAAAGTGCCCGTCCACCGTCATTTTTCCGGCTCCTTCGTTCTTTTTTTTCTACACCGCCAACCGCCCGTAGTAGCTTCACTCGGTGTTGCCAACACGGCCCTCCTGCACCGTGCATGACCTCAGGCACGCCTCTCACGCCAACAGTCTAACTTAGAGATGAAACACTTATCTGAAAACACACATTGTTTAATGGGCTGTACAATGTAAGACCAACAGTCTGTAGCTCGGCCTATCATGATTCATAATACGTCAATAAATAGGACTCCAGTTGCAGGGTTTTTGCAACTTCTATTCCTTTAGGCTTAGGAACATTCACTACTCTGCAACTAGTAATCCCATTCATGAATCTACTTAGCTATTCTGTCAACAATCCTTTCAGAACTCATAAGAAAGATTATTTAGACTTAAGGAGGCTTGGTGAATTATTCTGTTTTAAGTTATTACTATTTACAATTATGATACTGGACCTCCTAAATCAGAGCTAATCTTTAGGCTTAGAAAAACTCTGTTCGACTGTTATTTCAGCTCACTCCCTTAATCCGAGACAGTGCCTGGTCCAGTTCACTCCTTTAGTCTTAGGCTGTGACTGCTTCAGCTCACCATCTCGATTCTGGCGAGTGTCTATAACATATTTTGAGGATATCCAGTATCAATTTGGTTTAAACTTACGTGGAAAACTGAAAGTGTTACTTTTGACATTCTTGAACTACTTAGTTATGTGAAGTAAAATGCAATAAATTTGATTACCTTACCAACACGTTTGTTTTTTTATCTTCTTCTTAATATCTATAAATTACGCGTCACGTTGTTTGTCCGCGATGGACTCCTAAACTACTTAACCGATTTTAATCAAATTTGCACACCGTGTGCAGTTTGATCTAACTTAAAAGATAGGACAGCTTACATCTCAATTTATAGCCGCAACAGCAACGCATGGCGGGGTCTGCTAGTTTAAAGTTATGATGATGCATCAATCAACACACCAGTTATCAATTTTAATCCACGGCCTAATGTTCTCCACAGCGGCTACCTTTAGAAATTCTAAAGTTCCACCAATCCGCGAATACATTAAATCAGGTCTTTCCGTCACATTTCACCCTATTAATATGTCACATCCCGATAGTTCATTAAGTATGTACATTTCAACGTCGTTCATATTCACAGAATCTAATTTTATGCCTACCCTCACTATATCTGTTACGATTTTTAGATTGTCTTTAGAGAATCCCAGGGTTATTCAGTGAAATTCTTTGAAGATTACATTGTTCTGCCAAATAAGATGTCATTATATAGAACAACTACTACTGGTTTCTATGAATGCTTCATGAACGAAACTGTTAATGGCTATCTTCTTACAGAACTTATCCTTTGCGTTAGAAAGTTGTACGTATTTTGTTTCCTGATTACCTAATGGTTCAGGTGTGTCACCTTTTGAATTATTTTTATGATAACACATAGTTTCCGAATGACCCTTTTTACCGCCAAATTCACATTTTATGGTAAATCGAAATCGTTTGTGATTACCGCCGCAATTAAAACATTCTATTGGTTTTGTTGACTTGAGTTCGTTTGATTAGTAAAAGTCGGCCCGGTTGTCGTAGTTGCGGTTGATGTTTGGGAAACAGAACTTTGCGTTTGGGATGCAACCCTAAAATTATCACGAGTGTTGCTGTGGATTACCGTTTGTTTAACGATTTTCGCTTTGTAAACGCGACTGTGCAAGAATCCGGCTAAACTATCACAAGATTTAAAGTTGCTAGCCTTGACGGATGCTGTAATGTTACTATCAAATTCAAATTCAAAATGCTTTATTCAAATAGGCCCCAAAGGAGCACTTATGAAAGTTAAAATAAATGACTCTAACAGCGGGCCTCTGCAACATTCGTCTACCCGAATCACAGACTAAAACTAATGCTGTCTTTATCACCGATATTACCCAATATTATCAAGATTACGTCATCGTCAGGAAAATTTAAACCCAGATTATCAATTTTTGCTTTATGCTCAAAGAAGAAGCTCAAACATATTTCGCTTTACTCTAAATGTATTAGACAATTTTTCCTTCCAATCATTCCATAACCAAATTGTCCATATGTGATCATTTCGCAATAAAGACTCGTACCAAATTTTAGCCGATCCTTTGAGCTTATTAAGTGCCTGACAACGTATCATACTATCCATCCATGAAAACGTTGACGCATACGATTCTATCACGTTTAGCCAAGAAGTTATATTATCGTTCAACGGTTCAAAATCCGGGATCATATTATATAAAGTTGGACTGTTATTACTCACGGTTCCGGTATCTTTCGCCTTAGATACCATTATCCTTTTATCGGGTGCCAGCGGGGGTGTTCCTGAGCCACTACTGCCACAGCTGGAACTCGTGCTGCAGCTGCTAGAGGATGTACGAGTGCGCTTTGCCCTATGTTTACGCTTATTTTTGCGCCTTTTGCCCATGATTTATATTTACTTTATTTTTAGGGCGCGAGAAAACTTATATCCCGCTTCTGATGTTAACTAATTCTCAGAACAGGCTATTTAAAACACGTATAAAATATAATATGAACTCGTAATATTTCGGATAATCAAACACAGATATACAATGCAAAGGTATCAAGTCTAAAATTACTATTTAAGACACTAAAAACAAGATCAAACGCGTGCGGCGGCAGCTCGAGCAAAAGTGCCCGTCCACCGTCATTTTTCCGGCTCCTTCGTTCTTTTTTTTCTACACCGCCAACCGCCCGTAGTAGCTTCACTCGGTGTTGCCAACATACCAAATATTATTTTTTTATTGGTAACGGGACGAGCTGGTCGTTTGCCTGATGGTAAGCATAACGCCGGCCCATAACAATTGTAGTGCCACTCAGAACTTTGAGACACAAAGGCCTGTGGGGCACTGCAGTGCGCTCGTTACCCTGAGACATTAGGTATTAAGTCTCATAAGCCCAGTAATTTCACTGGATACTCTGCTCATCAAACCGGAACACAGCAATGCTTGCACATTACTGCTTGGCGGCAGACTTCACGAGCAAAGCGGTGGTAACAACCCAGACGGACACTCGCAGAAGAGTTAGTCCTCCCACTAACAAAAATATAATTCACCAAATACCGCTCAAAATAAGTTTGCAATGAAATATCTGTTATTTATAAATGTATGTATGATAAAATTTAACAATACATACGGATAATATAATAACAAAAACTGGGTAGTGGTACATTTTCGATCAGGCATCTAATTTTGAATTATGCTTTTTTTTGGATTGTTACTAAATTTTAATGGCCGCGCGGTCTTCCTTCTCTTTTACATCAACACAAACCGACAGCTTGTGCAAAGAGGACAGAATGATTAATGTCATTGTCTCGCAGTAGCCCCTCAAACAAAACGCATCGCCATTTTCAACCTTATTTCTTAAGAAAACGATCATACCTAGAGATGGCTTATCACAGTGAATGGATAAAAGAAACCAAATTTAGGGATTATAGTATGTATATTTTCATTTAATATAAAAATTATAGATATAAACTATAATATTTACACAAAGTAAATGGCAAACAACTTGTCAAGATCAACACAATAGACAAAAAAATATAACTCTTTTATATGGAAGTTCGAGGAATATTTAAAGAATAGTATGTTATACAACATATACCTAGTAAAGCAAAACTTTTCTGGGACCTTACTCTGTAAATCGAACGTCGAAGCTTCGGTTGACGGATCGCAGTTTTCCTACTATGAAAGTGTTTCGGATCCAACGTTCAATTCGATGTTCGCTCTTGACATTTTGTCTTTCATAGTAGGAAGATGCCAATCCGTCAGCCGAAGCTTCGACGTTCGTTTTACGGAGTAAGGCCCCTGTACAGTAATACTGTTTTCAAACCAGTAATCAAAATGTATTGTGTCGTTTCCGCGCTTCACATTTTAAATTGAAAAAGAAAACATTATAGTTACTGACTGATGAAGGCTTAGCAGATGTTTTGTTAGTTTTAAATAATGCGTTTAATTTTCACTGAGTATCGAGTACACATTTGAAACAGACTGCACAACTATTTATAAATTAAAGATTTGGTTTATCCTTCTTTCACTCGGCATTGGTATAAGGGATCCACGTGAAGCGAAACAATCTAGTTTAAAAAACTCACTTTAGCATTCTAGCTTAGAAACACTGCTACACGTTAGTTCAGTAATTTTTAAAGTGGGATGGTTCAGTGGAGAAGTCACCAGTGTTCCGCGAAATTGCTAAATTCGTCATATCATCGTCGGATAAGCTTCGTAGTGTCGTTTATTGGCAACGTCACTGGTAGTGCAGCTGGTAGTGTCGTTGCCAATAAATGATCATTTTTGGGTGTTAAATAATTCAACAGTTACAAATGTTTTGGAATAGCGCAGAAAATAATTTCGCAGTGTGTTTCATTAGCGATCATTTGATGGAGGGGTTTCTTAACATAAAAAGGATTTGTTGATTGTTCTATTACCTTAAAGATTTAGGAACCACTGAAATCGTTAACTATTTATGAAAATGTGATTCACTTGGTGTAAATAAGGCATGAAAAAGTGTACAAAATTCAAATTTAAAACCATTTTTAAGAACTTTTATTTGAAAGCTCCCACGTATTTACCTACCGCAGTAGGCTTCGGTGAATCTGTCCAAAGTGAACAATAACACGGCAGTTATGTTGTAACAGAACCCAACAATAGGTATAATCAACTCCATGGACGCATATTCATGTTTGATGTAGTATTTACTATCTTCATCTATTAGGCAGATTTCCATGATTTAAAAATTTAGCCTCTTTAAAACATCTTAAAAAACATAATTAAAATTTAATATCAGTGAGATTGTTGAATTTATTTATTGATAGCGCTTATAGCGCAGCTTTACACACAGTTCATTACCAGCACTGTCTGCTTTCAATACTTGGATGGGAGACCGCTATGTGGTACATATTATTTACAACTGAGCACTGCCATCAGGGCCGGATTATTCATAAGGCAAAGTAGGCAACTGCCTAGGGGCCCAGCAACGACTAGTGGCCCCGCACCACGGGAAAAAAAAATTAAAATGTTTCTTCGGGTGAAAATTAATAGTGAAGATTTGTATGTAAGAAACCCTCAATGACAATATTATTAATATTGCGTTGTTTTTATATTGTATTCTCATATTTCAGAACGCATTTCAAATTATTATCGCATAACATTATTAGGGTTAGAAAAAGGGGCCCGAGACGTGCATTGCCTAGGGGCCCCGACATGGTTAATCCGGCCCTGTCTGCCGTGCTTTGGAGGGCATCGATTGAGTCACTGGAATTCGTCAACCCTGCTACTTTAATTATTAACAAATTCGTCTTCGTTACGACTCCAATCCTTTTGAAACCAGCGGTCGCTACTCTTCGGCTTGAAGGAATTGTCTAGATCTAGCTATATTTCGTTTTAGAACGAACGATATCAAGGCATCAAGTTGTTGTAAGACATGTATTAAGTCATATCAGAAGCCTTAGGGCAGCTGAAGATTCTGACACCGACAGGGTGATTTTAATTCCATGTAGGAAGCTACTGTTTGTGCGGCGCGAGTACGGATCTTTTCGATAAATAAAATTCGATAAAATTGACAGTTAAAATCGATAAAACCCACTTTATCGATTTTAAATATCAATTTTATCGAATAAAACCCACTTTATCGATTTTAAATGTCAATTTTATCGAATAAAACCCACTTTATAGATTTTAACTGTCAATTTTATCGAATTTTATTTATCGAAAAGATCCGTACTCGCGTTTTTATCTATATTGTCGGGATTACATCTGTGTTTATTTATTTATTTATTTATTTCTTGCATACATACATTTAATACAATGTTATGCAGCTGAGTGGTCGAATCTAAACCGGCAATGTCTCTGACGGGATGCGATTTCGAAATATAAACGATCAATCAATCAATCATGCGGCCAAGCCATGTGTTGGAATAGACAACCTAAGAAAAAAAAAAAAAAAGAGAAGGGAGGAGTGTTGGATTATTAGTAGCATACATGGGGCCTTGCTTATTTGTAACTTTGCCAATGTTTATAATTATCAAGCCTATAAGCAAACCATTAAAAAATATAATTGAGGAAGATTTAAAATTTAAAACTCAATAATTTAATAACGGACTCCCTAAGAATTTTGTGTTATATAAATTTAAAAAACTTGTTATTTTTTACATCAATTATTGCTTCATCTCAATTGTTGACAGACCGATGCGTACATCCTATCACAGACTAGATCAAAAAATTTGGAACAATAAATTTCTCTAAAGAACTTTTATAAAAACGATGTCTAACTTGATGCTTTATAATTAAGGAGGTTCTTATCAAAAGTAGATTACATCACTTTTGACCTAGTACTTTTTATTTGGCTGGTAGCATTTGAGGTCTACACTAATTTTCAATTTTTGTAAAAGCCGAATAATCAACTTTTGAAAATAACCTCTTCTTCATAAACGGACACACTTTTGGATAATAAAACTATAATATTTTGTATTATGTAGTAAAATTTAGACCCAAAAAGCAGGCAGCGTTCAGTATATTTTTCATAAAATATCAATAAATAATTATATTATTGTGATATATATAGTGAAGCTAACTCATACCTCGAATATTTGTCTGTATACAAACTTCATTTAAAAATGAAAATTCAGATCTAAATTTTTATGCTCGAATTTTGATTGCACCTTACATTTATACCTGCCATTACGTTAGATACTATAGGAAAAAACTCAATAATTATATTTCATGTACTTAACAAAAGACTTATATTCAATATTAGGCGACTAAATAAAAAATAAAACCTAAATGCGGTGTGTTCCTACAGAGAGATTGTACATTTTAATACAAAAAACCGCATGATAAAAAACCACGTTTTGATATGTACACAAGATCATACTTAGCTAACTTCCCTTATAACTAGCCTAATTTATAATGAAGACTTGTCTTTTTACACCCAATATGTTCTAAATTTTAGAACGTGTTACATGTGTTTACTTACCCGTCAAGAAATATAGCACCGCAATAAAATAATGAAAAGAAGAACAATTTTCCTTATCCCTATATGGATAATAGAGTACACATATCTGGAGAAAGTGTATGAAAAAATTAATGAAGAAACGAAGAATGCAAAAATGGATTTGTTGTGATGTTTAATCGTACAGTGCCATATTTCCAGCCAGGTGGTAACAATTTATTGCCATTCAAAATTAAGTAGATCCAATTAACGCTATGTATCAAAACAATTAAAAAATTAAGGCTGTATTTTTAAGGCTCCCGATAGACATCTATTCGTTAAATAAAGCTTTCCAATCTATTGGCATCAATTGATTATAATTTAGGCATATTTTTTCAATCATAGTATATTGAGAAACATATCAAATGTTTCGCAGTGAAACGATTTGGACTGAGACTGGCACTCGCGTGTACAGAAATCTGAATGGTTTCAAACTATTCATCTAACATTCTACTATTTCACTATAGTTATTAAAAGTACCAATTTATGTGAGCACAACTGTCATTCTAGTCCAAATTGTTGTAGTCGTTCACATCATAACATATCAAAAATAAACTGTACATAATATCTACACATCTTTTGCTTTGGAGATTTACACGATGGAACACATGCATCCGATATTTTGTGCTAAAACCACTCACAATTATTTAAATAACAATTTCTTTCTCAAACTTCCCCCCTTAGCTCATATTCGCCCAAACGGATTGGAAAATTCCACCTGTGTACCCGCAATCTAGGCAAATACAAAGTGGATTACTTTATGTGATGTATCGATGGAATTTTCCAAATAGTCTATCCAACTTTCAATTTACAAAATGTACAGTAAGGCAAGTCTTCGAAATTCCATGCCAATTTCTTCTAACACAAACAACCGTATCCAATCTATTCACAACAGCTTCAATGCATTTGACTTCCATAATATCCACAGAACACTTTCACTAGTTTCACTTCACCACACTAAAACAATATTTCCGTTTCCTTTGGTTTCGCAGCCCTTTTCTCAACAAGCCAGGCTGTCTCTGTCGTTTGGAGAATAGTGCCTAGCATAGATAGATCGCGTGGTAGAAAGTTTCCGAGAATAAATTTAGTTTCTCAAAAAGCCGGACGCGTCCGCTTCCCTCAGTCGAGCTGTTGCACTTGCACCACTGAGTTCTGTGGCGGGATCGATATCTCGTACTTGATGAGGCTTGGCCCGCGGCCTGATGATAGGACCAGGCCCCCGACGTCTTTCACGTCGCCGCTGTGGAATAACAAAAAAAGATTACAATGTATATGTGTGTAATTGGAGTTATTTCCCGGCGTATACACTATAGAAACGCTACTGTAGTACGTCAACCTCAGGCGGAGACTGGCACAATTAGTCGCCCAGAAATGGGTGTTAGAGAACCCGAAATGCAAGTTCTATTCGTCTCAGATGGCAGTGCTTCCCGTGCAGCGGCTTGTCCCTTTCAGTATGTGCCGCAGTGAGTATGTAGTACCTGGCGGTGTGGTGCCGGTGCGCGTGGTGCTTCCCTTGCAACGGCTTGTCCCGGCCCAGTATGTGCACGTGCGGCGCCACGAGCCGGCGCGTCACGTTGCCCACCACTATCTGGTTTCCTATCACTTGCCCCGATCGGTTCACCTAAGAACAGATTAATATGACAATGATCAAGATATTTTAAAAAATAATTGAAGACAATGGTAAGAGCTAGTGTGATCCAGAGGGAAATTGTGCGACTTTCAATTTGATGCACATCAGTTCAAATGCGGACTCAGCCCTGCATCAATGATATATTAATTAAGTTACGTTCTGATTTACCCAATCGCTCTAAAACAGTGAAGGTAAATAGCAATTAACGGCCTCGTTTAGACGGACTAAGGACTTCGGAAGACAGCCTTTCTATATTGCTTGGCAGTCAGTTGCGCCGCGTTCAGAATGAGAATACGTCCGCGCTTTATAGAATAGGGACTCGACAAGAACTATGGGCGGACCAGCTGTTGAGTTCAATGAACTCGTTGACGGTGCGCGACGCAGGCTGTTACTTTTTCAACTACAGTATGACGTTTTTCCACCAAAATTGTCTAAATAAAAATATGCAATTTTTCTGTTTGGTAAATTATATTTTGTTTTAAAAACCAGTAAAGCTAAGCCTTTCAATTTCACAACTATTTAAAAGCATTTGTAAGAGTAAAACTCACCACTTGTATATGCGTTGGTTGTTGATGATCCTGTTCTATGTCCAAGCTATTCTGATGATGTTGCTGTTGCTGCTGTTGTTGTTGTTGTTGTTGTTGTTGCACTTGTTGTTGCACCTGCTGTTGTACTTGCTGTTGAACCTGCTGCTCAACTTGTTGCGCCGCTTGTTGCGCCGCTTGCTGCGCCGCCTGTTGCGCTTGCTGTTGTTGCTGCTGCTGTTGTTGCTGTTGTTGGTTCTGGAAGTTTTTATTCTAAATAGAAAAAAAACATTAGCTTAATAACGTAATATAAATCAATAGTTCTCCGTCTAGCTTAGAAGAAATCAAGCTAACTAAACTGCTGGTACTTATACAAGAATGTTACATTATAAATGACGCTAGATGGCGTAGTAACAGCGGAAATATTTTTTTATTCTACAAGATTAAGAAAGTTGCCATTTACAAACTAGCCTTTTGCCGGAGTATTGCCTTGCTCTTGAGAAGATTGCAAAATCATGTTTAGAGTATAGTTAGAACAAAATAAACTGAGATTAGCTTTGCCTGTGCCTCCCCATTGATTGACATCATAAAAAAATGGAGTCAATATCCCTATAATTTATGAGGATATAAGAAATAAATTTGTTAATAATGTAAGACATGTCTATCGCTTACATTTCTCGAGGGTAGATCCATGTGCTGCCGTTGATGTAACATAAGATGGTTCTTTTGAAAGAACGCCTTGCCACAGTCGCACACGTGAGTGCGGAGGGTACAACTCCCGTCTGGATGCCTGCGAATGAAATTAATTTATCAACCAAAGGCTGTACGGTGACCGGCACACTAAAATAGTCCCTGCCGTTCTCACAGGAAAGTGTCATAAAAGGCGACTAAGGGATACACGTACGTAAGTATGCAGCATGACAATGGATACCTAATACCTGTTAACCGATAGGTAACGGTACAACCATCTATACTTTGTTCCAAAATCTTAGATATTTAATTATGAGATTTGAAATAGAAACAAAAATATTTTTCACAAGTGAAAAATGCATACAGCTGACATGTCACATTGACAGTGAATTTTGATGACATTTCAATTTCATTTTTTTGTTTACAAAAAATATCTAAAATTATGGATTATAATAGCTATTTTTCCTGCGCTTGATTAATTTGTATTTTTTTTTATGAAACGCCCCACTATATTAACTATCGGTAAACTTTTGGAGGCGTAAGTGCGTATACTTTCTTACTTACTTTTTACATTATACGGATGTCCTTTTTAACATATAGATATTTTTTTAATTGTATCGTTAAACTCATATAAAAATCTTACCGCCTCTGATGCGCTAATAGACCGTGTTTCGCCGCAAAGCCTTTACCGCACTCCCCGCAGAAATGCATCTTCGGTCGCGGCGCCACGTGATGTTGATGATTCTGAAATCAATATCATCTTATTAAACCATTTTTGTACAAGCTAGAAAGAACTTGATTTAATTATAATAAAATAAAGAGTACAACTTGAACAGGGTCCCAATTTTAATTTATTATACTGGCTGTTTTTATGCTTATAAAAGGAAACTTGTTATTTGCTATCAGAACTGTAAAATTAGATCCATTCTAGGTAGCGACGATGTAGAAAACTTTTAGAGATGTAGATAAAGTCCCGACAGGCCACTTGCTCTTTTTTGTTTTTTTTTTTTATGTTATTTGGTAACGAGACGAGCTGGTCGTTTGCCTGATGGTAAGCACAACGCCGACCCATAACAATTGCAGTGCCACCCAGAACTTTGAATTACAAAGGCCTGCGAGGCCCTCGTTACCCTGAGACATTAGGTATTAAGTCTCATAAGCCTAGTAATTTCACTGGATACTCTGCTCATCAAACCGGAGCACAGTAATGCTTGCACACTACTGCTTGGCGGCAGACTTCACGAGCAAAGCGGTGGTACCAACCCAGACGGACACTCGCAGAAGAGTTAGTGCTCCCACTAACAATACTCTCGTACAAGAACGTAGAACTAAGTATAGAAGGATGGTATTTTAAGCGGTAAACCACTTGTGCACTTGAGTATACCACGTGACCTGCGCATTACACGATTTATTATGCACTTTTGTTACTGCGCGAACAAGTGCTAAGTATTACCAAGTTTCATCAAAATCTGCTGTTTCATGATGAAGCAACTACCACTCTAAGCTTTTTCAATGGTAAGCTAAGCGTCCAAAGTGACATGCACTACAAAAAACCTTTCACATTTCATACTTAGATATCAACGACCAAACCTGATACCCAATCTTTGGACGGGAATTTGGATAAATTGGTAATGAAGACACATGATTGGTTGGGCCGACCAATAGCTGGGGCCTGTTTCATAAAAAATATTAGTCTAATATTATGAGCTTTTTTTTTCTTTTTTCATATAAAATATGAGGCTAATACTCATAATATTAGACTAATATTTTTTATGAAACAGGCCCCTGGACTTAATTCTCAATCTATCCTTATGCTTGCAATCCAAATTCGTCTATAGGTTCAATAGTTATGTTTTCAGTGAGTTCGTGTGAAATACATGTCCTGTACATGTTTTCATTGGCTATATCACAGCACATAAAACAATATGAGCTGATGTGTTGACGAAGTGTGGTACTTACAGATGCTATAACTTGCGTGTGCACTACGTTATTATTGGGGTTCGTAGATATAATTTGGATGGGTTGATCTGAAACAAAAAAATAAACAATTACGTATTTTAAACTAAGTAGCTATTTCGAGACTTTAATTTTTTTGGATAAAAAGTGAGGTTACAAACTATGTCAGAATTACATAGCTGAAAAAGAAATGTATGTAAAAGAGGTTCCGTTTTGGTACTAAAATAAATGTAAAAACTAACCAGGCTCTATCAGTTCGTTTTTTGGAAAGAGGTCTCATAATTTAGATATTCTGAAATTAAATACAATTTTATAGGCCTCCGATTTTCTGAAAATACATAATTTTTTTTTGGTACGTAACGTGAAACGGAACGCAATTTCTCGAAAGGGAACGGTTTTATCAGCTTCTGTTTGACTGACTGTGTTGCTGCAGCGCCGCCGTGAGCGCGCACAGGTCGGTGACCCACGTGCGGTCGTGCGCGTGTATGATACTATAGTACAGAGGAGTGTAGTACTGACTGTGTTGCTGCTGCGCCGCCGTGAGCGCGCACAGGTCGGTGACACACGTGCGGTCGTGCGCGTGTATGATACTATAGTACAGAGGAGTGTAGTACTGACTGTGTTGCTGCAGCGCCGCCGTGAGCGCGCACAGGTCGGTGACACACGTGCGGTCGTGCGCGTGTATGATACTATAGTACAGAGGAGTGTAGTACTGACTGTGTTGCTGCAGCGCCGCCGTGAGCGCGCACAGGTCGGTGACACACGTGCGGTCGTGCGCGTGTATGATACTATAGTACAGAGGAGTGTAGTACTGACTGTGTTGCTGCAGCGCCGCCGTGAGCGCGCACAGGTCGGTGACACACGTGCGGTCGTGCGCGTGTATGATACTATAGTACAGAGGAGTGTAGTACTGACTGTGTTGCTGCTGCGCCGCCGTGAGCGCGCACAGGTCGGTGACACACGTGCGGTCGTGCGCGTGTATGATACTATAGTACAGAGGAGTGTAGTACTGACTGTGTTGCTGCTGCGCCGCCGTGAGCGCGCACAGGTCGGTGACACACGTGCGGTCGTGCGCGTGTATGATACTATAGTACAGAGGAGTGTAGTACTGACTGTGTTGCTGCTGCGCCGCCGTGAGCGCGCACAGGTCGGTGACACACGTGCGGTCGTGCGCGTGTATGATACTATAGTACAGAGGAGTGTAGTACTGACTGTGTTGCTGCTGCGCCGCCGTGAGCGCGCACAGGTCGGTGACACACGTGCGGTCGTGCGCGTGTATGATACTATAGTACAGAGGAGTGTAGTACTGACTGTGTTGCTGCAGCGCCGCCGTGAACGCGCACAGGTCGGTGACACACGTGCGGTCGTGCGCGTGTATGATACTATAGTACAGAGGAGTGTAGTACTGACTGTGTTGCTGCAGCGCCGCCGTGAGCGCGCACAGGTCGGTGACACACGTGCGGTCGTGCGCGTGTATGATACTATAGTACAGAGGAGTGTAGTACTGACTGTGTTGCTGCAGCGCCGCCGTGAGCGCGCACAGGTCGGTGACACACGTGCGGTCGTGCGCGTGTATGATACTATAGTACAGAGGAGTGTAGTACTGACTGTGTTGCTGCAGCGCCGCCGTGAGCGCGCACAGGTCGGTGACACACGTGCGGTCGTGCGCGTGTATGATACTATAGTACAGAGGAGTGTAGTACTGACTGTGTTGCTGCTGCGCCGCCGCCACGAGCTCCGGCTGCAGCGCCGCCGTGAGCGCGCACAGGTCGGTGACACACGTGCGGTCGCCCGCGTGTATGCGCACGTGTAGAGATAACGCCTCCTGTATAACACAACACTATTAGACTAAGATTCAGAAACGAGTCGAAGCGTGGTGAGATGACGTGAGATTTGGCTCGACCCCCCCCCCCCCCCCCTAATCTCACGTAATCTAACGTAACTCACGTTATCTCACGATTTCTCAAAATATGTTAATCTGCGATTCATTTCCGTACGCCGCAGCGTTCTTCGAGTATTTTAGTGGAGAAACACATTTTACTTAATTTAACTTTTCTTGCAGTTTTACACTGAAAAAAATTACGTGATATTTGCTGAGACCCCCCCTCTTCCCCACGTGAGATTTGGTGAGATTATGCTTGACCCCCCCAACACCTCACGTAATTAATGGACGACCCCAAAGTAGTCACGCCGTCAAAACGCGCTGCTACTGACACGCGTTAGGTGTGCCGAATCTTTTATAATATGAATGTGAATTCTATTGTATATATTTTTTTGTTATACCTACACCTATATTTTTTTTATTTAATGTTACATCGGAAATAATTTTGATACTACACATTGATAATACACATTCATTAATGTGTATTACACTAAAAATTTAACATTTTTGGTTTGATCGCAAGTAAGAGAGGAAACCAACAAGCTTAATAGACAGGGACTGCCTACATCTTCTCATACATACCTTAGTATTAAAACACGAGCCGCATTCGGGACACGCGTAACCGGGCGTCTTTTCCGTAACAATTTGTCCATCCGCACCTATAACCTGATAATAAAGCAAGAGTGTGTCCATTATTAATAATGACCTGACAACAAAATCGATGATGAGGTCCCAAAAGCTATTAGTGGATTGGGGTCAACCACCTTTCAGTTGACTTTATATACAAAAGGTCACAGAGTACTTTTAAATTTTGAAAGTATTTTAGTTTCGATACGAGTGATGACCCAGCTTAGTTACACAATTAAAAAACCAATCATAACTATTTCAATTATTCGTACATAATTGTTAAATGAGTTGAAAACATTTACCCACCTACAACAATAATAACAATATTACTGTACTTGATCTTTGGTGCGCCGGCTCTTTTCCGCAACTAAGCCATTTTGTATCGGCCATTTCGTGAGCAACAGTGGCTGACTGCCTGATAAAGATAAAGCGCTGAAATCGCTGTCAGCGATTCCAGTGATGTGTCGACTCAAAGATAACTATATAAAAAAGAAGGGCTTGGGTAGATTCTGGCAGTGATACATACTGCCCCAAGCAAAATATCAAAGCAGATCCAACTTCCACTAAGACTAAGTATAATATAACTTACTTTAAAAGCAAAAATCATGCCAGCCACTTGATCGTAATAACCTTAATTAAGGGAAAACATCTCGTGCCGCTAAGCAACTTATACCACGAGATGGCGCTGTTTCTCCAAAAACATGTTTTTATTTATTTTACTCTAAGTAGCAGGAAATAAACTCATTTTAGGTGATTTTGCGGGTTTTTCAATTTGTTCTTAGCACATATCAAACATAGTTGAACCCATTGATAACTACACTTTTGAGAAAATGTTAATTAAAACCGTACTCCTGTATATGTAAATGAACGACACACACACATGCAAATGGGAAAACGGTATACTAAAATTGGCCGAATTATAAAGCTACGAATTAGCGCAGTTGTCACTTGCGATTTGAAGAACCAGAGTTCGAATCTGGAATACTATAGTCTCATTTTGTGCTGAAGAATATTTTTTTAGACATTTTGGTTATCTATTGCACTTAGTAATAATAACAAATACCTAGTTTTTGTGCTAGATTGGAAAGTAAAATGAAAGACTAGGTAACGTTTAAAAAGATTTAATGCGTGTGTCCACTTTGGAGATGAAGCATGTCGCCTATTTTTGCTACTATAAAAGTTGTTTATTGTTATTTAGTTTATTACATAGATTTTAGAATAAGTGAGACAACCACCGCCAGGATAAACTCTTCATCTCTCTCAATTTCTACTACTCTTGTGGGTTGGGCTGATGAGATAAAGCACTACAAATAAAATCTCTTCATTTTGACTCTTAGCTGGCTTTGTACCTGGTAATAATAAAGTGTGATTTTTTTTTGATCTTCCCTCTTTGAATACAAGTGGATTTTATTTTCCTTGGAGGCGCTTTCGATATCTTCGATCAACCATCAACGAAGGAAAGCACTTTCATTCTAAAATCGCTTCTTCATTTGTAATCACGCCATCTGGGCTTGCTCCTAGAAACCCATATCCCTCGTTGATATAGAATCCAGAAGGACGAACTGCTTTTGAAAATGTTCAGCAAAACTAGTTCATTTTAGATTCATTTTGCTGACCGCACACCATATCCGTTGACAATTACTTCTTGGACGTTTTCAGGCATGGTTTGCTGTGTTACTGGTCTATTTTGTGTTATAGTCAACCTCAACACGGATCCGTCTTGATTTTCTAGCATTTTTTATTGTCAAAGGTAAATCAGAACTTGAACTGGGTTTGACAAAAAAATCTAAGCTGAGCTTAGCTAAGATGTTATTCGCCATGCGTCTTCCCGTCTGTAAAAATGAAATAAGTACCTGCTTAGTATCTCAGAATTCAAAAAAATTGTTGTATGTTTGTTTACATAGGTTCAATACTTACGAAACTTCGTCGCCATGGAAACGCTTGAGCTGACCACGAATATATTTTCGGTTTACTTTTAGGACAGAATGAGTTTTATAACACGGTTTTGATCTATTAGGTCTATTAATTTTGCTGTTATAACAGCTGGATGATGAATACAAACATTATGCTGCAAAATACAAACACTAACCTAACCTAAAAACTGCGAACTGAGAACACAACAAAATTTGTATTTTGTGTTGCCAGTACGTTACATTCAATTTGGCCAGTCTACTGCGGCCAAAAGTAGTGTCTTGATTGATTAGGTTCGCGTACTGAGTATTGTTACAGTAAAATAAAAAATACTATTGTTATTTAAGTCACTTGAGCTCATAGCTGTGTTTCCCGATAAAGCTTGCTAGGAAATTTTCTTTAATAATAATTAATCACTTATTATCCCCATCATCACCCTGAACGTGTTGTTTGTTGATAAACTTGAAACCCCCTATTTTTTTTAAAGCGAACGCGTCTATAGTACAAATTAATGGTAATCTCTATGAAAAGGTCCTAAACATAACATTCATTTTTAGCAGGAGAGTTACGCGATAATGTCATAAGTTACTCAAAATGTTACACTCGCAAGGTCTGGCAGCACTCAGTTGTATAACTCTCGCTTATTTGAATTGTTGTTTTTTGTGGTTTTGATTTTATGTCACACGGAACGGCAACGTCGCACGTTGCGATATAGCGCGGCTCTGCTCTCGCAAAGTAATGTATTCTCGCTTGCACGCACAATCTGACAACGCACGTTGCACGCACATCATGAAAATGTAACTCACACTACGAGCGTGTGCTATATAATATTGTACCACTACAATCGTAAAATATTTCGAAATATTAGGCTCAAAAAATGTACTTCCAGGCTATTAAATCATAATATTACTGATTTTGCGGCTATATAAGCTTAAATTAGGGCTATGTTAAGTCATTATGAGTTCAAAATAACAGCAGGACACGTAAGAAGGTCATGCAAAGTTTGTATGGTAAACATTTAACCTTAACATGCATTATTTACAAATTGCGCTTTACTGAAGCAGTGTCAATTTTGATGAAACTTGGCAGAATGATAGATAGAACACCAGGGCTTAGAATTATTAGTATCCAATTCTTATTTCACTTATCAATATTTTCTAAACATATTATTATAAAAATAAATGCCTCACACATCACCATATCTTCCAAATTTATAAAGCCTTACAGACTTGAAATTTTGAACGCCTATTCCTAAATTCCTCTTGACTTTTAGGTGTATGTTAAAACACTGGTAATAAAACCAAGATGCGGAGTTAGTTACTAATTCTACCAAGCTCCGTGGTGTAGTTTAGTCTGTGATTTTTAATTTCATTAGATTTAAGTTTTATAATGGTTAATAATATACCCATCCATATACACTAAAAGTTTTTCGAATTTTTGAATTAAAGTATTATTTAGAACTGCCCAAAAAATGAGTGTATGTTTTCAGGGGGTATGAGTTTATTCCACCATAACTTTTAAAGGCCTTAACCGATTTTGATGTATGGGGTATCATTAGAATCCTTACATCAACTGGCTACTGGCTAGGGTGGTCATATTTTTTTAATTTTTTTAATTATACTTGTTTCGAATAAGTACATTGAAATAATAATTAATTAAAAAGGTACAGAATTGGAAAAGCAATTACAAAATATCAGTAGTACCAAGCCAAAATGTAATTTTAACGGAAATGCATGCATATTTCAAATGGCACCTGTACAATTTGCGGTTTGAAGTCATCCGTCTTTATGACTGTTGTTTGCTGTTGTTGTTGTTGCTGCTGCTGCTGTTGTTGTTGTTGTTGCTGCTGCTGTTGCTGCTGCGCCTGTTGTTGCGCTAGTTGCTGCAACTGCTGCTGAACTTGCGGTTTGCAAAACACCTATCGGGGAAACATACTGGTTTAAGTAAAGCTTAGGGACTCCAACCTGTCACCAATGTCTGCGTGGTGATAGAGCATAATAATATCTTAGTGCTCGCGTTGCTAGTTACCATGGAAACAGGGAAATCTATCGGTGATTAGGGAACGAAAAGTTGCCCGGATAATTGGAAATTGCGGTAAAAAGTAGGGGTTTTTTTATGGGTTTTTTTAATGGACACAAGACTTGACAAGACCTTAAACTCAAATTTCTTAAAATTCGTCATCCGAGTCAGCTAGTAAATAAATAGAAAAATAATAGCCATGAACAAACCTGCACTATTTGAGGTTTGAAGTCATCTGTCTTTATAACAGTCTGTTGCTGTTGTTGCTGCTGCTGTTGTTGTTGTTGTTGCTGTTGTTGTTGAACTTGTTGTTGCGTTTGTTGTTGGACTTGCTGTTGCGTTTGCTGTGAGGAGTTGTTGCTTTATTTTAATTTCTTACTCAAGTAAGAAGAAGACAAATTTCATTGCTACTCGTATAACGATCTCATGCTTGCTTTAAAGAAACCTATTGCATCTCCTTTTGAAAAGTCCCACGTAATTATTGTTCGAATCGAAACCAAAATTTCGAATATATTGGTTACTGTACTTAGAAAGTCGCAGAAACAAGAGTCTGTTGAT
This sequence comes from Crocallis elinguaria, assembly GCA_907269065.1. Lineage (NCBI taxonomy): Eukaryota > Metazoa > Arthropoda > Insecta > Lepidoptera > Geometridae > Crocallis > Crocallis elinguaria. The sequence continues at coordinate 3,068,858 of OU026070.1, read as the reverse complement.
AAATTGAAAGGTAGGCGATAAAAGAAGTCTGCCTCACTTTAAATCAATATATCACTTACAATCCATTGTAGCCATCCACAGATTATTTAGGTTTAGCGTTTAGGCAGCTAAAAAGTGTATGTAACAGAATACCCAGTATAGGGTCAATTACCTGTTGGGTTGTTGAGTAACAATGCCGGTTAATTTTGCAATGTTGATGGAGTTCACTCTTGCATTTGAACGCTTCGCCACACTCCAAACAGGCGACCACATTGTCACCCATGTGAATTCTGAAAGCAAATTGAAATATTTAATAAGTCTAATCTTTCATCATGATTAAGTCTACCAACATACACGATTAAAGGGATAGCATGTTAATACTCGTTGTAGGTACTGTATTGAGATTACAATTTGCAAGAAAGAGGGTAGATCACTATCCACAAATATTACCCAAACAAATTAATTGACACATCTAAATAGTCTTGATTAAAAACAAACTTCACTGCATCTCTAGGGGTATTATTTTGTTACGTGCGGGAAATACATTTCTGTACACCCCCCCCCCCCCCTGAGTGCAATGGCGGGGGGAGTGTAGGACTCACCGGCTGCCGACCCCACATCGTCATACCCCCACATGTGTTTGGTGGATGGTGTGTCTAGGTCCGCTGCTAAGGATTGCTCCATTCTCCCGCCACACGAAGCGATTGGGGGTTGGGGTTCGTTAGGGGTTAGTTCCTCGATGAGCTACAGTGACTCACTTCATATGCGCGACGAGCGTCCGTTTCTGCAGGAACTCCTTCCCGCACACGGGGCAGGCGTGCGGCACCCGGCCGTGCACGCGGCCGTGGTTCACGAGCTGGAATTTGCGAGCGAACGCCGCGCCACAGTCGCCGCACACGAACGGGGAGAGGGACCCGTGGAACCGGCTGTGCATCACTAGGTGCTCCTGAACGGGACCGACAATTTATTAATTAACAATATTCTGTTGTGAGTGACAAAGTTTGTAGTTAAAGACGCTGACAACAATCAAATGTTAGTGGGGAATTCGTTAGTGGGAGGACTAACTCTTCTGCAAGTGTCCATCTGGGTTGTTACCACCGCTTTGCTCGTGAAGTCTGCCGCCAACCAGTAGTGTGCAAGCATTACTGTGTTTCGGTTTGATGAGCAGAGTATCCAGTGAAATTACAGGGCTTATGAGACTTAATACCTAATGTCTCAGGGTAACGAGCGCACTGCAGTGCCGCGCAGGCCTTTGTGTTTCAAAGTTCTGAGTGGCACTGCAATTGTTATGGGCCGGCGTTATGATTACCATCAGGCAAACGACCAGCTCGTCTCGTTACCAAATAACATAAAAAAATAAAATAAAAATAGGGCAACATAGGCTTGACTTAAACCTTGACCTTTTATAGCAAAATCTATTCAGTTTGTGGCGTGGGGAAAAAAATATGTCACCGGGGTACAAATTTCCTTAAAATAAATGACTCTAACGGCGGGTCTCTGTAACGTTCGTCTACCCGAATCACAGACTAAAACTAATGCTGTCTTTATGTTCTCAGAAAGAGTTTAAGTTATTCATAAGTGCTCCCTTGGGGCCTATATGAATAAAGCATTTTGAATTTGAACTTACCTTTTGCGCAAAACTCTCGCCGCAGTCGTTGCACACAAAAGGCCTCTCTCCCGCGTGGTACTTGCGGTGCGTGACGAGATGCCGGTTCAGAGGGAATCCTCTGCCGCACTCGTTGCAGACGTACGGCCGGTCGCGACTGTGCACCTGGGAAATAGATAGTTGCATGCATGAGTTTGATGGCTTGCTGGGCAGCCAATCTCTGGCAGAGGCTCGACTGAAATCGAACTCCAATAAAACCTTAACAACTGATGTAACACAAATATATACATCACAAAAATTTCGCTTCCAACAGGATTCGAACCTGCGTCTTCTGGTTATGTAGATCAGACGCCTTAACCAACTAGGCTATGGGAGCAATCGATGTTGACTGCGAAATTCTTGATATGATATTTTTCTTTCCGGCTTACAAGCCGTAGCTCCATCTAGCAGACCTCGCTTTGTAGCGATTGCCTACTCCATTGTGATACGTTACAGTACCAATCAAATGGCGAGAGATTTTGCATTATTTTAAATTTATTCAAATTTTTCTGTCTGTCTCTTTGTTCCAGGTAATCTCCGAAACGGCTGGAACGATTTTGACGGCACTTTCACTGGCAGATAGCTGATTTTACAAGAAGTAACTTAGGCTACGTGGGCGAAGCCGTGTAGCACAGCTAGTTTAAAGTAAAACTCACCCTCGAATGCGTAACCAGGTGATGCTTCAGCGTAAAGGCCATCTTACACTCGTGACACTTATACGGCCGCTCAGCCGAATGCAACAGGAGATGCGTATTGAGGCAATGCTTCCTCGCGAACGCCTTGCCACAATGCGCACAAACATGCGGTCTCTCACCTAGAAGAAACGCAATCTAAAAGTATTTTTTTATTACCCGAGAGTGCGAGAGTAGATGGTGTTTCAATGTGAATGTTTTCTTGCACTCGCCGCATTGGTAGGGACGGTTGTTGGTGTGGAGGAGAAGATGCGTGTTGAGGCAGTGTTTGTGCGCGAAAGACTTGCCGCAGTGCGTACACGTATGCGGCCGCTCACCTGAAACAGAGCGGACCCGCTATCGGTACGTGCTACGGCAAGTCATGCGCATTGGTCATTGGTTACGTTTTCTAATATTGCTACGTTTTTACAGCCATGTGCTACGGCAAGTCATGCGCATTGTTTGTTGGTTACGTTTTCTAAAATTGCTACGTTTTTACAGTCATGTGCTACGGCAAGTCATGGGCATTGTTCGTTGGTTACGTTTTCTAAAATTGCTACGTTTTTACAGTCATGTGCTACGGCAAGTCATGGGCATTGTTCGTTGGTTACGTTTTCTAAAATTGTTACGTTTTTACAGTCATGTGCTACGGCAAGTCATGCGCATTGTTCGTTGGTTACGTTTTCAAAAATTGCTACGTTTTTACAGTCATGTGCTACGGCAAGTCATGCACATTGTTCATTGGTTACGTTTTCTAAAATTGCTACGTTTTTACAGTCACGTGCTACGGCAAGGGTTTGTCTGTAGTATGAGCTCCGACCATGGAGTAGAGCGAGACCTGTGGTTCCGGTCGATCTAGGCCCCAAGTGGCAAGGAACCCCAAAAAACGAGTAAGAACGAGCGTAAAGTACAGCGCTTCAATTATGATTTTAATTCCATAAAAGCGTACACGTCTTTTTTATATTTTATTTATTGGTAACTATTTAACAGAAGTGATCTCAAAGCGTCGGGTTTTTGCAAAGCGCAAAGAGCGCACAATCTCGCTATAAAGTTTTGACCCGGCGCTGTGTACTATAAAATATAACCCTGCATCAAAACTCCATATACAGTAAGGCAGGATAAAACAGAACAGACACATATCCAGAGCTGTAATTTCCAGTTGCATTTGAACAGCAGAGTACGGAATGCCGAGCTATAAACTAATTAGGTCAATCGCCCCCGGGACGCTGAGATGTTAATAAATAATGCTACCGATTTTATTGGCTGTAAATTCGCGTTACAGGTTTCTCTACAAATTTTATGAAATTCAGCAGTGATGATTTTCTTTTGGAATGGCGAAGGCTTTGCAGAACTTCAACCCATCAATAACTGTCCTTAGGATTTATTAGCAAGGGAGGCTAGTACCACTCATCCCTCCCACCCCTCACCCCTTCAACCTCCGCTCATCGTGAAAATACTAAAGTCCTTCCAAAAATTGAAGCGTATTACTGATCCTATAGGTACCGGGTAAGGTCCGCATGATTCCGTAAGATTAGTGCAAGAGTGCAAGAGTGAAAGAATGTATAGGTTCCAAGCCATGCAGAACTTCGGCTGTACTTATTGTTTTAGGACGGGCGGCCCTGTCAATGATTAAAATCAACGATATTCAATATATAAAACATTACTTTGAACTTATGATCCAGCTAAGGACATATATCAACCTTAAGTTAAACCACAGACACAGAGGGAATGGACACCGTCCGTTTGTTAAATAATAATAAAAATTTAAGCATACCCATTACCTACTTCATAAAACATTGCTACTTCCAGTTTCCAGTTTTTAAATGTATTGTGATTTAAATTATTCATAGTTGACTAACACACACGTTTTTGTTATATTGCATACACTACTAGGTGGTAGGGCTAACTCTTCTGCGAGTGTCCGTCTGGGTAGGAACCACCGCTTTGCTCGTGATGTCAGCCGCCAAGCAGTAATGTGCAAACATTACTGTGTTCCGGTTCGATGAGCAGAGTACCCAGTGAAATTACTGGGCTTATGAGACTTAATATCTCAGGGTTACGAGCGCAAAGCAGTGCCGCGCAGGCCTTTGTGTTTCAAAGTTCTGAGTGGCACTGCAAATGCTATGGGCCGGCGTTATGCTTACCATCAGGCAAACGACCAGTTCGTCACGTTACCAAAACACAATAATAAATAAATTGGGAAGTGAGCTGAATCATAAAAGCAACGGTTGGTTATTTGAAGCACTAACTTGGGGCACATTTTGGACAGTAGTATCATTCCCTATAGTATGTCTGCGGGTTGGAATATATCATCTACCAAGCAGTTCAACTTACCAGTATGCACTCTAGCATGTGTAGTGAGATGGTGCTTCAATAAGAACGATTTTCCGCACTCGTCACATGAATAGGGGCGCTCCTTGACGGCAGCCGGCGCGGGCGGGGCGCTCGTCATCACGGTGTTAGTCGTGAGGAGTTCCGTCTGCGAATATACCGTCTAACATACTGTTACTATAGAGGTACTGAATGATGGACAACGTGAGGTAGACTGAAACGGGTATGTTGAATTAGTTGTGAGTTGGAGCCATCGAGGAACTAACCTCTAGAGATGCCGTGGCGTTTGCTTTGCACGAAATAAATTCCACCATTTTTTCCTAGATATAATGCGCTCTGATTGGCTAAGCCACCGCCTCGCGCCGATTTCCCGTGCGCTGATACGCTGAGCGCTGATATTTATTAAGGGCAGGATACTCCGCGCCGCTTTCTCAATCGCATCTCAACATTTTTGAAGATAATCAAAATTTTAATTTAATTACTAAAAATCGCATTCGGTGAATTTGCTGGCAAAAACATTACTTCAAAGGTACGGCAAAATTATCATTTCGATCCGATCAGGTTTTCATACATGAAAATGGACAAGACATAAAATCCCGTTTTTAGGTTTGAAAACTTAAGTGGATTCGATTTTTCATAATTATACTAAGTAATTGTTTAACTTCAAAAATGATGAGATGCGCGAGCGAGAAAGCGGCGCGGAGTACAGATCACGACATTGTTTTGGAATCGGGTAGTACAGTATTTTATCTCTCAGGGTTAGTACCTGGATGGTTGAGTACTTGGGCTATCTAAAGGCCTATAATGATCAATCCTTTTTGTTTGTTAGTTGTATTCAACAAAAGTAGTCTTTTTAGTTTCATAAGGGCATTTTACGGTTGAAAATGAAATTAGGACATTCACTATACAAAGTTTTGATTCAAACAGTAATTGAAAATACATAGTGTGATAGGAAAAAAACAGTAAGTAATGCGATGGGAGTGGAAAACATAGTTGCTTTCATAATTGCCTCTCATGCCTGGTCTCTGGTCAGGTTTAAGCCATGATTCTAAAGGCTTTTATATTAGGCAAGGGACACATTCCATCCAGAGTAGGATGTGAGTACATAGCACCTCCATCATAACACCTCCGCATGACAGTAAGGAACTAATATCATATAGGTACAATGCTTCAATGCTTATTATTTTGAATCCATGGAGCCTGAATTTTTGCGAATACTTACTATAGCGTTATTATGGAGATTCAAAGGACTGCTGGGCGTCTTAGGAGACATCATATTTGAACTCCCTGCTGGCTCATGGATCACCAAGTACTATGGGATACCAAGATCAAAGTTTGTTTGTGAGATTCATTGACAACACTTAGTAAAAGTATGGGTTTATTTGCAATGTCAATGAAACAATATCTTTAGACGGGTGAAATTAAAGAGCATATGTACATCAATGTTCTAAGAACAATGTTTTCAGCAATCGGAGTAAACTTTAACTTGCTAATTTATTGTTCCTTTTATAGAATTTGGCTAACAAACAACATTAAAAATTAAAATTTGGATACTAGTTTAAAAAAAAAATTGAATATAATGACATGAACAATATTCTAGCAACTCACTTTTGGAGAATTATTCGTGGTGCCTGGCTCTTGCTTGGCATGCAACAGGTGATGTTGATGTACTGTTGTTGTTTGTATTGTGTCCTGCTGCTGATTCTGCTGCGAAGTCACTTCCGAGAGACTCTTCAGCCCACCATTCAGTATTGAATGGTTCAATTGTGATGCATCTATTACTGGGGTAGCTATTCCTTGCGCTTGTAGTGCTCGCTTCATCAATATCTCATTGCATTCTTCTGCTGTAAGCTGGATTGGCCCAATCGGAGTCATGAATGGCTTGCTTGCTAGGTTTGCTGCTGAAGGTTTACTGAGTGTTATGAACGCCGATTTTATAGTACACATCTTTTTTATGCAATGTTAAACCTCCCTGTGTTAAAACTATCCTAAAGTTCAATGGTCTGGCTTGTTAGTGGTCAAGAATGAAAGCTTATTCAACAGTTTTGGTGCTAACGGTGTCACTGCTGAGCAAACAAATGTGATAATGCTGCCAAGTAATGTGTTTATAAAATGAGTATAAAATTGCATCCATCAACTAGAAATTTAATTTATAGTTGTTTCATGAAGAATAACAATAGTTACTCTAAAATATATGTAGTTGCTAAACTAGAAAATATCAAGTGACAATCATCTATTATTGGTATGTTTTGGCAGCTAGTGTTATTCAGTAATTCCAAATAAAACAAACAAATAAGATAGAATAACTAAGTGTGTGTGTGTGTGTCTTGGAACACACTGTCTAGAGATCAAGTGCTGCACTGGTCAAACAATGACCTATAAGTATAAAAAAGTGGCTGCATCATCAAATTCAAATTCAAAATGCTTTATTCAAATAGGCCCCAAAAGAGCACTTATGAAAGTTATAATAAAACCTCTAACAGTGGGCCTCTGCAACATTTGTCTACCCGAATCACAACTAAAACTAATGCTGTCTTTATCAGAAAATAACATAGAGTCACAAACTACAGTTAAGCCTAGGTCACTTTGACTTGATTACCACATTCAAACTAAAACAATGCTAGGATGCAAAAGGCGAGTAGCCAATGCAAGTGGTGTTATAGATGGCGGAAACTTATGTTGAGCAGTTGATGTCTTACCGGCTGATGATGAATTAAAACATGTACCCTGCAGAACATAGGTCTCCCCCATAGAACGCCACTTGGATTGGCTATTCACCTCTTGCATCCAATGGTAAAAAAAGACATATTTAAACATTTAATATGTTAATTTACAAGGTATTTTGAAATTCTTCGTCCTGGAGAATCTAGCGGATGCCTGGACACCAGAAAGAACATGTGCATGGAGCTGTAGGTTCAAAATACTGTGGAAGTGGTTGAGCAAATGCTGAGTATATCGGCAGTACAACTAAGTTAATTTGTTTAAACATAAATAAATGAAATAAATTTAGTGATGATGGCTCAGTAGTACTGATGTCTGCCAACAATATGTAGGTTGATGTTCGAATGATATAATGAGTTACCAAGCTTTCAGTGAAAGACACATTGTGAAGAGACCTTAGCATGGTTGGTAGAGCCAGGAAAGTTCCAGGAAAATAACTTACCATGTATTGTTGCTGTCTGATTCTGCTGAGAGACCCTGTTTATTGTATGTGTAGGTGCTTCGTTCAGTACAAACATAGCTCTTCTTGCTGTCACTGGTGTTCCAGTAGTCACTACCCTTGTCACTTGCGCACCAGTGTTGGAGACAGCTACTGAGACAGTGCCAACTTTTTCCTGGACCTGAGGAGTCTTGTGGGACATCACAGTGAGTGTTGTCTCCGGAGATACCTGCAATGATTTTCAAACTAATTCTAATTTTTGTTTTGGTTAAGTTATGTATTAGATTATTTTACTATTATTTTGAACATTTCATTTTTTATTAATATTTGATAATTTTGTTATCAATTATTTTATTGTTATTATGAACTCATTTTTTTATCTCACATGCTATCTCTTTATAATCTGCCAGTATAGGCAAGAAATGTTCAAGCTCAAATTTATAAGACAAATGCATACATACTTAGATTTCATAGTATATAAGTTATAATATAATTATGATCTGACAATTGAAACAGCTCCTTGGCAAAGTTGACGACAGGGTAGTGACCCTGCCTGCAAAGCGAAGGGCGCTGGGTTTGACCCTGTCCAGGGCTTTTAACTTTATGAGGTGAGTATAATGTTTGTTCTCGGGTCTTGGATGTTTATGTCGCATCCAGTGTATCCAGGCCGCTTGTGACATGGAGAATCCTAATGTAGGGTTAGGTTATCTAAGGCTATCTTATTGAATATTTGAATTAGGAGATGCAATTGGATTTGGTTACATGTATATTTCTTTCATGCTTACAAATACCAAAAACATGAAACAATATCTCAAATCTTTAATAATGATGATACAACAGGTGATTTTACTGTTGAAAGCCAGTTTATCAGACTGCCAGTAATAAGAAAAGGTAAAAAAAAATGTATATAGATGTTATGTACAGATACAAATATTCTTTTAGGTAATACTAGTATTACCAGTAGGTTGTTTTTGAGGAAAAACTTGCTGAAGAAGCATAGTAACATATGTAGCTCAGAAACATAAAAAATTACTGATACCTAGTTTCTTGCTCCCAGCAATTACTGAAATTGTGCTGGCAAATGCATTTCTAGTAGGAAGATATGATTATAAGGTCCATGATATGATCTGATACTAATAGCTACAAATTTTAGTGTTTGGTGAATGGTCTTGATGAGAGCAAATTCACTAATGGTACAGACAGATACATAATTCCATAAGTTTTTGTTGCAGATTAAATAAAATTATACATAAATAAACCTTTTTCTACTTACAGAACTCCCAAGAGTGTAGCTGAGGCTGCTTGGAGTTTCCACCTCACCCTTGGTAAGGTCTGCGGAACTCGTGAAGCCCCAGGAATATCCGCCGAAGCCCGACACATTATTAGGCGTTGGCATACACATTTTTCCAAACAGAAAATCAACGCAACAACAACAAAATAGACCCACTAACACAAATCCACTATTTGATAGTAAACACACCTCATGACAGTTTTATCATTACGAATACGAGCATGTATGTAAGTATGTACACTTTCACACCCACAAACGCACAACGCACTCATCGAAGGCGCATCGAATCACCGGCGATTTCGTGCAAAACAACAATGGAAAATCATATTTTACGCCACTGATTCACACGCATATCCAAAATATACAAAGAGTGACCCCCGAAAATTGATAAAATTGTTTAAATTCAGAAGGCGGCACAAGACAACGACGCTACGAGTAGCATTGTCACGCATTTAATTTGCTATGTTCGACTACTCGTTCATAACATTTTTAACATTATTTCGCATCTTTACGTAGTGCTGATATCAAAAAGCAATGAAATTTAATGTAAATATCAAGGAAACTGTAGATTTCATGAAAACATTAATTTTATCACACACACAAAAAACCGGACGCCATTTTATTGTTTATGGATAATTAGTTTTTTCAATCATTATTCATTCATGGTGTGACAATGAACATTTATGTAAAAAAAATCTTGGTTATTTTACTTTTACGCTGATTTAATTAGCAAAATGAAAAATATGAATCCAAATAAAGCAAATTAATTTCCTCATAGTACATAGTGCCTTGAGACTTCGAATAAAATAATCGGCTAAGGAGTAAGGGTTTCAAAAATTATAAAGTTCGGTTTATGTGAATCTGTGTAAGTGTGCAGTAGCAAAATAGAAAATATATTTTACTCTATGGTTAATTATGTCCTAAGGCCAGCCATACACGCAGTATGTTTGCGTTTTGCTATCAAAATAACCATGATTTTGCAATAAGCGCTGATTAGGCGATTACGAGATAATACACCCACAAGCTTTGATTAGAAGCAGTAAACTCCCACTGTGACCGGCTCAATGGCGACGCTTGGGGTAGGGGATACAGAGGCGGGGCGTGCTGTCTTACTGTCGGGGGACAGATCTCTCCGGCACGATCAGGCAAGCGCGCCAAATTGGATATAACAAACAGCGTTGAGGTGGTGTGCGTGTGCGGTGTGGAGAAAACGTTCTCTCCCCACGAGGCGTCTGACGGGGTCCTGCGTGGCATGCGAGAGCGGGACCGCGACCCTGTCCAAAGGCTAAGCCGTAAGGAAAAGTCTCAGTGGTTTTTAGTGGGTAGGACGCTGTGCAGTGGGTAGGTGGGAGCCCCACACTCTCTCCATCGCTCCCCCTGGAGTGCGGAGCGTTAATCTTGTACAGGAGTTCTACAAAGGGCGACAAAAAAAGGTGAGTGACAATGTAGTACGGCACCTTTAAAACTACACACACATTGAAAAAACTCGGAAAATAAAACATTATCTACATTGCATTTTGCTGGCTTACGGTAAATTATAACAAAAAATACTTGTACGTCGGATTCTGTCGTGAATTCGTGACGTGGATGACTTCATCAAAGTTGGATCTAGTTCCTATAACTTGTAGGAACATCTTTAATCAAAGATTGAGACAACGATAACAGCAGCACTTAAGGTCGAAATTCCTCTATTTGTTCAAACTGTGCAAAATGCTATTCAAAATTTACCAAGAAAACTTGGAAAGAAAAAAATATCTTGGATGAGTGGAACATATACAAAAGTACTCTGTGGAGTGGAATATCAGCCTTAGGATTATATATAGACGAGCTGAGAGATAATTGACAAATGACAGATCACAGAACGTCTGTTATTCCGTCACTGTCACAGAACCAAATGTCAGACGGTGATGGGAACAGAAAAGCCAATTTCATTTTACGGGCATTTTACCAATTTACGGAGTACGGATTAGCTACATATTACTGATCTGTGTCTGAGAGTATTGATTTGTACACTTATAACGGTGAAAAATAAACTACTTTGGACCACTCGTAAAAAGCAAACAACCATCCATAATGAATCCAATGTCCATGGAAGGAGATGAGCCGTCATCTTTGTTGTCGTTTTCGACCAACCACCCTCTGGAGCAGTTTGTTCTGCTTGCCAAAGGCGCCAAGGGCTCGGCTTGTGCTGAACTCATAAAGCAGGTCTTGGAGGCACCGGGCGTTCATGTTTTTGGCGAACTTCTGGAAATGCCAAACATAAAAGAGGTTAGTGCATAGTGACAAAATATATGAAATGATAACTTAGTTACAACAGGTAAGGTACCCGCAATTTTATTTTGCCCTAAGCAGCCCAAGAGCTTCTGACGGATGGCATGAATGCTTTGAGAAGTGAGCACAAGATTACAATATCAGCGTTATCAACTAATAAGTTAAAGTAAAAAACATAATGTTTCTTGTAGATGTTTTCTCATCTAGCCTTCTATTAAGATATGTTAAGACAGATACCTGTTAGATCATTTGTGATTGTAAACATTGCTCTCTAAAAATAACCACTGAATGTAAGGTGGCACAAATTAACTGCAAAAAATCATCCAATATTCCCAAGCAAGTTTAACCAACTTTCATATTCATTTCAGCTAGAAACTGGAGCCTTTGCTACCCACCTCAAAACGCTTAACCTCTTCGCATATGGCACATATAAAGACTATCTTGAGAACAAGTCAGATTACTTGGAACTGACTCCAGCACAATGCAAGAAGCTCCAGCACCTGACCATAGCTACTCTGGCCACGCAAGAGAAATGTATCCCATACAGTGTCCTGCTTCAAGAACTGGATATTAAGAATGTTCGGGATTTGGAAGATCTCATTATTGAAGCTATATATGCAGGTGAACCTATGAACATTTAATATCATGTGTCTTCATGAGTCTAACTATCATGAGTTCCAAACTGTACATGTTGTGTGGTTTTAAACTCTAACATAAATCATTCATCATTTATTGAGTGAATGTTTTGGTGCATGGGTAAATCTTTCTTTTTTGTTGTACTATTACCTACTATGGCTAAAGTAACTATTTGTACAAATAATACCTATTTATATTTGTTTTAGTTCTACATTCTACAAAATATACTATAATTTAGGCACATATTATTATGATGTTTACAGCTATGATGTACTTAGATAAGCTAAGAAATATGTTTTAATGATACATACTTGTATATTGTATTTGAAATGTCATATTTTCGGGAATTTTTGGATTTTTTGTTTAAAAACAATTGAAATATGATTATTGATTCATTACTTCCCTCACACTTTCGTAATGATGATGTAGCCTTGTCTCCTGAAGATTGTGGTTGTGGTGTGTCGTCTTGTCTCCTCGTGGAGATTGACAATTGTGTCTATTTTTTTTCTGATTATTCTTCCTTGCATCAGTTCCATTTTAATTTTCAAATTATATTTTATTATTTTATTAGTATAGTAAAACAGCTTATTGTAAGTTTACTTGCAAGAAAAAGATTTTATGTTGTGCTAAAAAATTATTTTGCCAGATGTTCATACAGAGTTGAGTTGTTTCATTCGTATAAACTGTCATTTCAATCAAGCCACATTTAAGGGCAGGGTAGTCTGCGCTGCTTTCTCGCTCGCGCATCTCAACATTTTTGAAGATAATCAATATTTTAGTATAATTATGAAAAATCACATTCGGTGAATTTCCTGGCAATAACATTACAAAGGTACCGCAAAAGTATCATTTCTGTTGAGCTTCTGACAGACACATCAACCTTTAAACTACACCATAGGCATCATCAAAAAATTGTAATGATGTGAATAAGTTTAAACAATGTTATCTAATAAATTTGCAGATATAATCCACGGCAAGTTAGATCAAGAATGCAAGCGTGTTGAAGTAGACGTTGCACTCGGCCGAGATGCGCGACTTGAAGACGCCGCCTCCATCGCAGACGTGCTTGCTGATTGGTGCAACGCCTGTGAGCAAGTGCTGAGCTCGGTGGACCAACATATACAGAGGGCCAATCATCACAAACAGAAGGCATTACGGCACCAGCTAAATATAGATCAAGAGGTAAACACATCTAGTATTTTTTTTATTTGGAGTGGGCTTATATTTGACCACTACCTCATCTGTTGGTAAGCTATAGTGCTCGAGAATGATGCAAGCTTGCCTAGAAAATATCTTTTTCTTATGCTATTTGGTAACGAGACGAGCTAGGCATTTGCCTGATGGTAAGCATAACGCCGGCCCATAATAACTGCAGTGCCACTCAGAACTTTGAAACACAAAGGCCTGGGCGGCAGTGCAGTGCGCTCGTTATCTTGAGACATGTGTTAAGTCTCATAAGCCCAGTAATTTCACTGGCTAATTTGCTCATCAAACCGGAACACAGTAATGCTGGCACATTACTGCTTGGCGGCAGACTTCACGAGCAAAGCGGTGGTACAACGCCGACGGATACTCGCTCGATGTTTACCACGATCCCGCTTGACGCATATCGTATCGTCTATATTGTGATTTGTGTTTGGGGCTTGACGGAAATCTAGTTCGAGCACGGCACCCGCTTCTACCTAAGCTGAGGTAGTCCTCAAGGTCGTAGTAGCTACTACGACCTTGATTTTTAAGACAATGTAAACAATTTTTTAAAAAACTGTTTCATAACCACTGCGTCCTCAGTGCAGACTCCGCGGTAAATAAGCGTTGGTGCGCAAGTGATGTGTGTAGCGTAAAGCGGAGCAGTGGTCGCTTTGAGTCCAGGCAGGGCTTCGAGACAGCAATCTCTGGCCGTATTGCCGTTCTTGTCTATTTCTTGGTATTTTTGATGGTATTGCATCAAGCCGCGCTTGCGGCGTGTATTATCTCGTAATCCGCGCTTGATGCAAAAGCATGGGTTATTTTGGCAGCAAAACGCATACTTGTATACTGATACTTCATAAACGCAGCGCTAGGAGCGCTGTACATTTTTTTCTGTTTATTATACGGTGTTCAAAGAGTTTTTGTAGTACTTACGTATGCATTTCGTATGGATTTCAAAATCTCCGCTACTTGTGGTGGCACGACAATAACATTCTGTACAGATTATAAAAATACTAGCTTCTGCCCGCGGTTTCCACCCGCGTTCCCACAGGAACCGTGCATTTTTCCGGGATAAAAAGTAGCCTATGTTACTCTCCGGTCCATAAACTATATGTGTGCCAAAAATCGCGTCGATCCGTTGCTCCGTTGCTGCGTGAAACAATGACAAATCAACAAACACAACACGAAACAAATATATAGTAGTATTAAAATAAGTTCGATATTAATTAAGTAATCTTAACATTCCTATTCCCGCAGATCGTGTATATAAAGAAGACTCTCAAGTCGCAGGCGGAGAGCGAAGAGTCCGCAACAGGAGGCACCACAGAAACGCATTCAGCACCCAAAAAGAATTCAGGCAAAGGGAAGGCAACTCGGAATGCACCTAAGTTCTGGCAAAAGAACACGTAATGCTCCAACTATGTTATGATTGTCTATTGTGTATAATGTCTCTTGTGATAATTTTGATTAATATAAGTACTTATGCGGTCTAGAGTCATATTTTTTTCCGTATTATTTTTACAAGCTTTTATATAACTTCATGTAATTATACTACATCTCAATAACTTTGCTGTCAACAAGATTCTAACCTCAGCCAGACAAACATGGGCACCACGACAAAAATTTGTCTACTGTTTTGTCTCGCTCATTCTCGTGCGAATACGAGATAAATGTACGATATAAGCATCGATAAAATTTTGTCAAGGGGCGTATGTTAGCACGGCTGAATTTCGCTCCCATAGCCTAGTTGGTTAAAACGTCTGGTCTAGATAACCAGAAGACGCAGGTTCGAGAGATGAACATACCGCCTAGTGTCGGTTAACTCTTTAAAATATATTTTATTTAATTTGCCTTGTTCGTACGGGATTATCCATTCTGTGGTAGGAGTAAAATGGTGCAAGCTAAAGACCCAATTCCTGGTGTTCGATTGGGCCGAAATTGTATAGTATACATGATTGTGTAAATCGGATGACAATGCAATATAATGTCACAGAGCTGGTCTGATGATGGAGCTGGATGTCGGCCATAGGTACTCTGTAACGAAACGACGTAACCCCATCGAGCTTGGGCTTGTGTGATTTGTCTGTACCAGTACTCTGACCCTAGATGATGTCCAGGGTCCTGATGATGGAGGCAGAAGGTGGCCATAAGATTACAGTACCGATTACGTATTTTGTAAAAGCTTATCGGAAAAAAAATATTTTTTCCACAAAAAACTTATTTAATTGGCGTTTACCCTGAGATGTGAAGTTTAAGGGTGAAATCGTGTAAGTATAAATTCAGGGAGGAAGATATATACATGATATTACTTATGTTTGGAGGCAAAGTTCAGAAAATAATAACCTATTACCTAATCTGGTGAAAAGTTCAAAGACGCCGCGAATGCATTACTGATGTTGCCAGTCGCCTATAATTCAGAAATGTCTATTATGGTAGTGTTTTTGTAAAACTAAAAAATTCAGTTGCTCTATTGGAAAAACGAGATTTTTGTGCTTCAGCAAAGAATAGTAAGTATCTCAGAATATTAAGATTTAAAAAAGTACATACCTAAATCTATTGATACCTAGATGAAACATCGAAGGAGAATCCAAGAGAAGAGTACTTTTAAACTATTTTGTATGTTTGTTACTTCACTAAGTCGAAACTACTAGTATGTAAGCCTATTTATATGAAGCTTTTTATGACCTTAAATCCTAAAACTACACGTAGGATATATTTTACCTCGATGGATGGACCTGTGGGGCGCGGCGCGGCTACTGATAGTACACTAACCACTAACACTATAATCCAAAAAATATGCTTGGAGACAAATTCTGACAAATTATAAGGATAGATTAATTTTAAGTGTCCATTGCTAACAACATACGAGCAGGCGTTAGTATTATGTTCCTACACGACATCATTTTTCGAGGGAATGTTTATTTACAGATTTTCATCTGGTAGCATTATAATATAAATTACCCAATCGAACAATTAATGAATATTGTTTTATTTTGGTACACAGCGCGTAGCAACACAGAAGACAAAATGTCAATGGGGGAGTGGGACAAAGCGCCCGCCGGCCTAGGTTACCGACCGAGAGAGCGAACCTATCGAACCAACAAACGAGTTTTCTCGAGAACAACCTCTGTTTTGTTGACGCAGAGGCGCATTAAATAAAGTGCGCAGGCAGTGCAACGATTATCACGTTAGCAGGCCACTAAAAAGTGATATAAATAACACGCAATACGTTAATACTTGTAAACAAAGACTACGCAATGTATCAACAATTTATCCTTTAGAAATTTAATAGGAATCAGTGTCCCGATTGTTCGCTACACCATAGCAACCGAACAGTGCTAAAACTACGACACAAGTGACCGTCGCGTTTTTACAATGATTCCGTGATATTAGGACTAAACCAGACTACAGTTATTCGATGGACTAAAGTTTAAAGGAGTGCCTCGCTTCGTGGGCCTTCGTGAATTGGATGAACAGAAAGGCAAGTATGCCCTTTGCCTTTGTTAGGTCGTATGAAATCACCTTTCACGTAGGACGTCATGGTCATCGCTGTTTATTCGATATTCACTGTAAATTATCATTTTGCAACGATGCTAATAGTATACAGTAAATAAATGAAACAGTAGGTCATTGTCATGAAACTCATCAGTGTTTATTCATTGCATTATGATCGTAAATGGACACAGTGCCTGCAAGGTCTCAATCTAATCGATATGCACGCACGCATCGGATGCGTTGAATATAATAATCGTGTTGTTCCAATATAGTAATCTATAATAATCGCTCGTGTTATGATGTTGCTTGGCTTGATGTTCTTTGTTGGGTCCGTCAGCTGTTCGCGGGGAGCGCGGGGAGGGGAGCAACTGGTCCCACCGAACAACGAGTCGGGTCGGCGCGCGCCTTGCTTTGTCTGCGACCCCTCGCAGAACTATTACTGGCGTGTGTCGATGCAGACTGCCGAGAGCTTAGATAGGTACCTATAGCTGGGATCGCACGGGTTCACTGGACTCGCGACAATTTTTTCTACGCTTTTACTAATAAAGCTATTGCATTTACGGAAGGCTCCGTAGACGGTAACCTTTATTATTCCATAGATCTTATCTCTGCCCGACTAGTATTGGAGTGGCTGGCTCGGAGCCAGGTGATCGCAATGCGCACAAAAAGCGTTGTTTGTTCGATAGTACAACTATCAGTTTTAATAATTGCCTTAGTTTGGCACACCTTGCTTAGGGTTGCTCCGTGGTTCCTCCCTCCTACCCGCAAACGTCCGTAGGGTAGACTTGTACTATTATCTATTCTGTGATGTAGGTTAGGTTATTGTTAACAATTGACGGAGAAAAGGAGTAAACACAAATAAAATACAGAAGAATAGAGAAGCTCCCCCTTTTTTTTTTAAATATTTTAGCATACTTACATAAAGGGAGTAGGTACATACGTGTGAGTACATAAACACAACAATAGTATTTCGAAAAAGTAAGACATAGAGCTATTAGGTACTTATTAGAAACTTCTACTATATTACAAATCTGTGGTTCATAATCAAAGATCCTTAGCTATATTTTCAGAGACGTCTATAGTTACTATTGTATGAAAGAACCCAGTAATCATTTGCCCATTATGTAGCCTATTCATCTCTCAATATAGGCTAAGGCATTCACATAACCGCATTGTCTCTATGCACATATCTGGCTTCTGCATAAAATAGGATACCTTTGTTGCCTTTAGTGACATAACTGCAGACAGTAGAGGCTTGGCAGCCAGATGAAGGGTTACCATCTGTTGTCATTTAGACGGACCGATAATTGCAGGCTGCAGCAGATTGGCACTCACCAACTTGCGTAGCTTTATAAACATATTCACTCCATCGCACCGCTGAGTTTCTTGCACTTCCCGATGTGGTTAGTCTTTGGAATAAGGTAACTAAAGACACTACAACTTCCCTAAGCCCGCGCACCGCTGAACTTCTTGCCCTTCCTGATGTTGTTCGGCTTTGTAAAAAGGTAATTAAAGACACTACAACTTCCCTAAGCCCACGCGCCGCCGAATTTCTTGCCCTTCCCGATGTTGTTCGGCTTTGTAAAAAGGTAACTAAATACTACTACAACTTCCCTAAGCCTCCGCGCCGCTGAATTTATTCACCTTCCCGATGTTCTTAGGCTTTGAAAACGGTAACTAAAGACACTACAACTTCCCTAAGCCTCCGCGCCGCTGAATTTCTTGCGCTTCTCGATGTTGTTAGGCTTTGAAAAAGGTAACTAAAGACACTACAACTTCCCTAAGCCCCACATCGGGTCCATGTGGAAGAATTTTTAATAGGCCATGGACTTCTGACAGGTGCATGTGTGCGCCGAGGCTAATCTCTCTTGACCGCCGTATTCACGCGGCACAAGGCGAGGTTCGTAATGCATGTACCTACGAACAGCTTGCCATGTCGTGCTGCATGCAGCACCCTAACTATGCCTTTGAGCTAGTCGCCGAATCGCAGGGCTGAGGGCCCTGAGCGCCCGCCCAATGCTGGGTGATGATGTTTAAATTAAAGGTCATTAGACCAACAGCATGGTCTTTCAAAAAACTTATTTCCTTCTTAGTTACTGTATAATTTAGCCAACAGAGTCCCACAAATAACCTAAATCTCTACCACTGTCACCCTTTGTCAAGAATAAATAAATAATAATGAATGCTATTTAGTAGGTAAAGCTCCGAGTAAGGCTTTTGCTTCTTAAACAAGTTTCTTCTCGGTATAATCTTCAGTAACAATTTCACTCGAAACTTTGTTAAAACTGAAAACGTATATGACTGGTATGAAGAAGGTTAAAAAAAAACGAGCAAAGCTCGGTCACCCAGTTATATGTCATAAACAGGCGTACCTACTCAGCGGATTTTTTTTTAATCTTTCACAACCATTGCAATATAATCGCTTCCTCGGGCGTTGCGACTGCTCAACGCTCTTTTGCACCAAGGCCATCATTTTGATTTGTTTCATTGCACTCAATCAGAGTTTCATAGCGCAGCTATGAAGTTTGCTGAAGTTATTTGTTAAATTGGGCTAATTATTAATTTTATTGTTTATTATAACGTGTACGTGTCTAGTTTTTAAAGACTTGGAGTGGGCGCATTGGGAAACTGTAATGCTCTGAGGTTATGAATAATAAATAAATAATAGTAAAAGACTATACATATATAGCATGCTGGTACAGAGCATTTTCAAGTTATCGCCTAAAGTTGAAACTTCAAGTTGAAAATCTGTCGGAAGGAGCCATCGGCAAGATTCAGCAGCTGCACTTCAGAGCCGGTTCTAATTGTGGTTTAGAGAGATCACCACCCATTGACCACTTGTCACTTTTTGGTATCAAACCGTACTTATCATTTTTATCATTATATCGAACTTGTTCAAAGTTAAACTATTCGAATGCAGGTGACGCATGGTCGCCCTATCCAGGTGAAACCATTAGGCATTATGTCACTTCCTTGGCAGTATATAGGATTAGATGGTTGTAACCCAGTTATAGAACAGATGTACAAACACAGTAATGCCGGGGACACTGGGGCACAGGACATATAATAATTGGAGCGAAGTTGCATTTCCATAGACTTAAGTGGATGCAGATTGCTTTAGACGTTTTAGTATATGTTTCATACCCGACGTTTAAGTGTCATTTGACGACTAAGTCTGGCGTACACTAGGACCGTGCTTGGTCCGAGGGCGTACATGTGCTCTTGTTCTCTGCTGTGGTTTTGTTTAAGAACACTCCATAAAGATTGAAGGAATGCAGTTGGAATTTACCAGTTAGCCAGCCGAGCACCAAGAAAGCCCTTACCACCATGCTAGGCTGCATCGCGGTGCTTTCCCGTATGGAATTGACATTGCTACGGCGCGGCGGCGCATTCACACTGCACACATTCATCCGTCATTGAAGATTCGTTAGGGGCACATTAGACGTATTAGACGTTTTGCTGAAGCCCATAATGTAAGTTACTCACATTATAAATATATCGTTTTTAAGACTTAGTACAATAAGGTTGTTGCAAGAAACACAATATCCATATAATTACTGTCGTTAAACGCGTTTAAAAACTTCACATTAACACAATAAAAATGAAATTCACAAAAAATATATGATTTCCACAAAGATTAGTTGACGGCTCCGTAGCTAAGTTGGTAGTAACCTTGCCTGCAAAGCGAGGGGTCCCGGGTTCGATTCCCGGCCGGGGCAGATTTTTGTGTAAGCATAAAGTTTGTTCTCGGGTCTTGGATGTTTGTGATGTGTATCTGTGTGTGTCCATGCCACCTGCGACACAGGGAATCCTAGTGCGGGAGTATGAGTGTAAGCGTTTATTGTTTATTTATTTATAGTTTCCCGAATTCAAGGATTTTTTTATCATCTAATAGTAGTTTAAATGATACCACCAGATTCTTTACATTTCAATGAATAAAAAAATGTATGACATTTATGTATGTACTTAAAAGCAGTTTTTCACTGCCAAATCAACAAAACGCATGTTTATAGTACAGCGTTACAGAGCGTAGAACAAGTGACGTCAGATGTTCTGCTCCATTTATATTGGTCGTTTTAGCGAGGCCCGACTTTGACTCTCATTTTTGATGTTTCTAGCGTTCGATTTCCAATTTTTTCGATACATACATTTGATTCTCATGAGAAAACGAATTGATGGACATCATAAAAAAAATGGAGTCAACGTCCCTATTAGATTTCCTATAGTTAATTAACAGTACCTATGAGGAACAACCAGTATCGCACTGCGTCATATCTACCTAGGCATGTGTTCTCACGCGAATGAGGACGTCAGTACCTAACTGAATCTGCATACCTAACATGGGTAATCTTGGTCCGATTCCAAACATTTCAACTTGGCACGATGAAAAATACAAATGGAAGTCTTAAATAAGAACTGTACAAAGTTTGAAAAATGCTTTCCATTAGCGATATATCACGGAAATTTGCTGGGTGTGGAATGAAGGAAAGTGGAAGCGGAAGGCAGATTTAGGTGCACTTAAAAACAGTCTAAAAATAACGTTTATATTAAAAATGCTGTTTTTACAAGAATTTGATAGTAGATGACGGCAATCCCAACAATACTTGTATGGGGCAGTATGCCCTTCAAAGCCAAGTCAAAGTTTTGAAAAATACTAACAAAGGTATGAGTAAGTAGATCAGCTTATTGCTCGAAGAGACTTGCTGTACAAGCACATATTACGAGATATTACATGCATACATAACAAAACAACCATTTTTTTTAATTTTTGTATGTCTGCCTTTCTGTTTGTTCCGGGTAATCTCCGAAACAGCCGGGTCGATTTTGACGGGACTTTCACTGACAGATAGCTGATGTTATAAGGAGTAACTTAGGCTACTGTTATTTTAGAAAAAGAATTAGGGTTCCGTGCAAAAAAAATAAAAACCATGAAATCCAATATCTCCGCGCGGGTGAAACCGCTGGCGGCAGCTAGTAAATAGCTATGAATGTTGAAATGTGAACCTCGTTTTTGAAAAATATAACCGCGCATTAACAAAGTAATAGCACCTATACGTCCGTGGTTAGTTTCCAGCGTGGCGTGCTAGTGGTTACTTTAACTCCTTTGTGAGCACCAGTTTCACATTACTTACGGCCTATTGTTGCCTGTTATTATTAGAAAGCGCAGTGCAACGAACGCGAGAAAGCTTATCCTCAAAGAAAGTCGCGGTGTTGCCGCAGACGAAATAATATGCGTGATTTTTTTTATATAAGTATTACTAATTTTGTCCCGCGTGGTAGGTATATATCTTCATAAATTGTAGTTTATGTGTTATTCTGATGAATAAATTATATTTCTGTAAAGTTCTATCATAATCCGTTCAGTAATTTTTCCATGAAAGAGTAACATCCTAAGACTACAGAAGGAATCAAGCAGTAATCGTGATTTTATACATGGTTTGCGCGTGGACCGTGATTGGTGCTTATCCATCAGTGATGCATTGTGTCTAACGGGTCCCTAAGATCGGAGAACAAACTTAGTGCTCGTCAGCTCATCACACAAAGTTAGCCTGGGCTGGTGATCGAACCTGGGCCCCGAGCTTAGCCGGCAGGGCTACTACGAACGTTACTACAAACGGGTTACCCCTACAAACTTAGGCATTGAGACGTCAATAAAAATCTATATCTATAGTATACATATAAAAGCGAAAGGTACTCACTCATTCATTGACAGCTGACTAAACACGAAATCTCGAAAACTACTTGACCTACGAAACTGGAAATTTTCAGGTAGGTAGTTTATTGATAGGAGACATCAGCTAAGAACGGATTTTGCGATAGGGCCAAACTAAGGGGTTCTCTAAGGGCTATCGTAATTTTATATGAATTAAACTATTACCCGAGCGAAGCCGGGGCGGGTCGCTAATATATAATATAGTTTACTGTGCGCGGTTGCGGTTGTTACGCTGAATAACGCTATTTGCGTTGCGCTCTGCGGGATTATGTGAATGATAACGTATATAAATTACACACGATGGTTCAAGAACCTTAGTCCTCTGTGGTTTAACTAAACATGCACTAACTTTTTTATTTTATGAAATAAGATGAGAGATTTGTGCTTAGCAGCACCGAGGAAGCGATACCCTGGCCTGTGGGACAGCCACAGAATTTAAAAAGGGATGGCATGACATTTGAATGGCCATCCATGTCCTCAATTTCTGATATATCGAGTCGATCTTATTCTCCTTTTAGGGAGGGATAAGAGCTTCATTTTAGGTTCAACTTAAAGAGATCCTAAAAAGTACCTGCGCTTTTCCCCATGTTGGAAAACTTCAATGTTCAAACGATTATAGAATAAAAGCTTCTGTTTTTCTATACACAACGCAACTGTGCCTATTATCGTCTCCAAGATAGCATCTGAATGCTTACTTAAGTGACTTGAATAAGTTATACTTAAGTAAACAACGTTACTTACATTAAGAGCCGTTGAACTTTGGGTGCTTGACTTCTTAAGGTGAGACTCCAACATCCAACATCATTGCTAATTTGGAGCGAGACAAATCGATGAAGCTTTTTTAACAGGCTTTTATTTGAATTTCATTGTTTGTAACTTTGTATGTACTATTATTATTGTCTTTTGTTTAGTCTATACAGTAATAATATATAGATTTTATAGAATATATAGTAATAATATATATCGGTTCAACGCTTGTGGTTGAATTTTCACCCATTTTCCGTAGAATTCTTAAAAGAAACAGCATTGATGACCATCATAAAAAGTTTTTGTATCAATAGCCCATTTTCTTGCTGTTATTTTTTACACGACTACCCAAAAAGGGTGTGTATATGTGTTTAGGTTTCATGTATATATGTATGTGAGTTTCTTTATTCCACCCACGCCTGCCCAAAAAAGGAGTGTAAGTATGTGTATTTAGGGTTGCTTTAATCCACCATAACTTTTAAATTCCTGAAAAGATTTAGGTGTTTGGGATATCGTTAGAATCCTTATATCATCCCGAGTGACATAGGATATAATTTTTTTGA
The DNA here is from genome assembly GCA_907269065.1 of Crocallis elinguaria. NCBI lineage: Eukaryota > Metazoa > Arthropoda > Insecta > Lepidoptera > Geometridae > Crocallis > Crocallis elinguaria. The sequence goes on along the minus strand of OU026070.1, from coordinate 3,045,168 downwards.
AAAAATAAACAATATGGCGGCAGTATGGTCTATATTCAAATGTGAAAAAAAACTTCTTCAATTATTTCAATATGGGTATCAAATTGAAGGGCTTGATGAACACATTCCAAAACTATAAAATTGTCTATAGGTGGGTAGGTGTACAACTGTACACTGTAACAGTACATGACAAAATAAAACATTTCTTCTTTGGCTGCAAACGATTTAATCAAACTAGTAAGACTGCGAATGTCTAAATAAGCGAATGGTTTTTTTATATTTTATTTATTTTGTACCTTATTTATTACTTACATTATACCTATATCATTTGTTTCGCCTTGCTAATGCTGTGCCGGTGGATTCAAACCTAACACGTTGGGGCAGAATAAATAGAATATAGTCGTTATTGGAGACGAATATCTTTACTGAGTTACTACTCGCACGTAGATTGGGTATTGTGTTGTTGTAGCGGGTTCTTTTTATACGCAAATAAACTTTCAATGATATAATAATATCCAATTAACCTAGGGTGGAGTACCTAGTACAATTACCTTAATAAATACATTATGAGGTTAGACGAGTAGGTACATATTTCTTTAAGCACAGAAGGTATGTTGTCTGTCAGATACAATACCCCTGTCTAAGTCAGAATGCTCATTTAAAGTTTTAACTGTTAAGTTTTATTTTTATACATAACTAGCTGCTACCCGCGGTTTCACCCGCGTGGAGATATTTCATATCATGGGTTTCAATTTTTTGCGCGGGACCCTAATTCTTTTTTAAAAATAAAAGTAGCCTAAGTTACTCCTTATAACATCAGCTTCCTGCCAGTGAAAGCCAGTGGAAACATCCTGGTGTAACAAGATTTAAAATAATTTACAAGTTTCTGAAAAATTGCGGTGAAACGGACTCAGCTCACGAAACTAGGACGCTCACTGGAAAAAGTTCAAGCCCCAAATGGGTTGGAAAATAGAACCCAATTCAACAGAGTTCACTTTTATGTCAGAACTGTGAAATTATAGAGAGGTTTTGGTGCGAGTGCGTTCAAAACAGATTAGCTATATAAGTGGTATATTAGTGGACGTACGACTCTAGCAATAATACAAGAGATGGGAGAAGTTTGATAAGTTTCAGCCCGTGTAGTATGACGTTCATAGTTCAATTGGTTGCGCAATTTTTTGGGCTATTTATTAATTACCCTGCAGATAAATAAACACGACATCGAAATTTCTACTTTTGTATTTCCCATTTACCACTTAGTCATAACTAGCTGCTGCCCGCGGTTTCACCCGCGCGAAGATATTGGATTTCATGGTTTTTATTTTTTGCGCGGTACCCTAATTCATATTCTAAAATAAAAGCCTAAGTTACTCTTTGTAACATCAGCTATCTGCCAGTGAAAGTCCCGTCAAAATCGGCCCAGCCGTTTCGGAGATTACCCGGAACAAACAGACAGACAGTTTTTTTTTTTAAATGGTTGTTTTGTTATAGGTACCATATATACTTTCACATGCATTTGGTAAAAAGCTGTTATTTTGATATGACAAACAGACACTTCATTGTATTTATTTGTATAGATGTATAGATAACTTTGACAATTCCGAGCACCTATTTTCAGTAATCTCCCTCGTTTGGTAGTCAACACAAAGGGATTCTACCCGCGATAGGCTTTCGCGGCATAGTTCATCCCTCTCCCTGCGTTGACGTCATCATGCCCTACATTCTGGATGCTAAGTTAAAAAAAACTGCAATCTGCTCGAGGTACACTTGCGACTGCAAGTTTTTAGTATACTATTAGGAGTTAATGGTATTTTTACTTGTGTGTTTTATTTTATTTACTTGTGTGCGAGAGTTCGCTGTCAGTAGTAGTGAATGTAACTAGTAAATTAGAATTACTTTCAACGTACACAGGAGCCCCAGGAGAGCGCAAGTTAAATTACTCTATGTATCCACTTATCCATTCCAATACCTATCTATACCTACCTATAGGTAAATGTTTGAGAAGGAGGGTAGTAAACTCGTCACGTGGGCCACTCCACTATCAAGTGTGAGTGACCACTAGGTCAGTGCGAAGAAGAAAAAATCGGTCGAGCCGATCCCAAGTGATGCTTCGCCATACATGTGGCAGTTGACTTTTTATTTACTATGGTGACAAACATACATTATATTTAAAAATATATAATAGTGGTAGATGGTAAGACACCTTAAATATTTCTTTAAAAAATCATTAAGATATTTAGAGGATTCATGTCATAGATAGCGCATTGAAATTCAACCCGCAGAGTGAGAGTACTAAACTACCAATGATGCGTTATTTATTGTTTCTACTCCTTCCCCTTTCTCGACTCATTAATTAATTTTCTCAACATCTCCCCTGTTAGTTTTTTTAAGAATAAATCAAATTAATCTGCAATTTGGTAAAACTTTGAACTCTGCTTACTGGTAGATAATAACTGTTATTAGAGCCGCGCAGTCTATTGAAGTTGTACTTTTTAATTTTATTTCTAATTAACCGATTAGGGGAAAGTTCTCTTTGATCGTTCGGTGCTTAGGTTTAGGTGAATGTACGTTACAGTTGGTTGATGTACAGACTCACACGATAATAATATAGTGTTATATAGTATTAATAGTAGGTATATCCAAGGACTTAAAGTCCTTGAGTATATCAAAGTCATCCATACTATCTATCTATACTAATATATTGTAACGTATGGGGTGATTGCAAAGACGTACTTTTTCACAATGGCGTTTATTCTTTTTTTTTGTCACACATCTATAACTTGACACTGACGTTTTACATAAATATTAAAAATTATTGCTTACATGCCCTTTGAAATTTACAAAATGAAATAACTGAAAGGAATTTCCTTTTTAAATTTCACTACTTACAATATTAAGTGTCAGCGTCACTATTATACTATAATTTATAGTGAAGCTGACATTTCATGTTTGAATTATTATTTAAAAGCTTGTCAAATTCGTAGCACAGCTAACCAACCATTAGGATCGTGAAAAAAATTAACTTTATTTTAAAATAAGAAATTATTTTTTAATCTTTTATTTTCTTATCATGTACCTATGCATTCTTTATATTATTCTTTTTGGGTCAATCTTCGTCTGACGTCATAAACCTTTATATAAGTCCTTCCCGAGTTGGAAAACTCCAATTAGCTAAATTAGATTGTGTCTTACCTATTACCCGTTACTTTCAACTAGTAGTGAGGTCTTTGACTTGGAACATCTCTACGTTAAAGTAATTAACCAAATACTCACGTTCTGGTTTCTGCGAGATGATAGTGGAGGGACGGTTAAAATCTTCCTTTTTATTCTAACAGCATTAGAGACTTTTTGCTAACTTATGTCATTAGTGCGATGCTATCGACTAAGCTGAGAGCGTTTACGAAAAACAATTTGTGCTGGAAGCTTTTTTATTTACCTAAAAGTTAGCTAACGACTTTTTCTGACGGAGATTTAACATAAAAGAATCATTAATGATTATTATGAAAAATAAAAGGCCTCTAATCAAAGACTATAAATCCTAAATAATCTATGCCTCTAATAGACAATATTCGATGAGAAAAAAGCGCTTTGTTAGTTATGGTTTTGCGCCTCAGGAAATAAGAATTTAAATAAAGAACGGCAGTCGCCCATTCTGCCGTAAGTGCGGATCGTTCGTGCGTCGCCAGTCGAAACTGATATCATTCCATTTCACAGTACATTTTCGTGTTTTTATGAGCAGCGTTGTCAGTTTGTTGCGAAATAAGAATTGTAAATAAAACACATTTAGTTTAGGTACAGCATTTTTATGTGTTAGAACGGGTGTTGCTGGCTGGATTACGGCAGTAAAAGTCAGTTAGCTGCAAAATTCAGTTCTCCGAGTGAGGTAGTGCTATTTCTAGCGAGAGTTCGAAGTATAAAAGCGAAGTAGCGAAAGTAAGATATCTACAGAATTTTTCCTTCCTACTATTGAATTTTGAGAGGATTGCTTTACTTATAGTCTATAGTACAAAGCCAAGGTCCTAGAGGCTAGAGGCTAGTCCTAAACGGTATGAATGAACAAACCTCATCTAGTTATTAAGCCAAATTAGAGTTAGAAAGGAAGTAACAATGAAGATTAACCTCAATGTTAATTAGTAATAGCGTAACAAAGGATCTCCCTTGGCGGTGATATGTGACAATTGGCGGGATTTATGACAGATAACCGACGAGTTGATGACAGCTTTAGCCTCCACTAAACATTACTTTTTCAGCCGTGTGGTAAGATGCGAAATTGTTTTACTTGAGATTGGCACAACACACTTACCGTGTGATAAGAATAAAAAAAATAAAAAGCTGTTTGTGGTTTTTTTTTGTAATCTCTGGGCTTGCGTTTGACCGCCATCTAACCTGGTGTTAACTGACGATGCGGTCGACGATGTAGCACGCCCAGAAGATACCATTTCATTCGTGTCTTGAAGACTCCCAGATGGTAGTGTGCCAGCCAGACAGTAGTAGTAGTGGTAGTGTGCCAGAACAGAGAGCAAAGAGTTCCACTCTTTAGCCATCCGCATGATGAAGGTCGAAGCAAAACGCTTGGTCCGCACCATAGGAGGAATGTCAACCATAAATGACGAATTGCAGTACGTCTGGTCGTCCGATGATGCAATGGGGATTGGGGGTACCATAAGTTATGCAGTTGCATTGCACACTCTCCAAAACGTATCCTGTAGAAAACAGAAAAACTGACAACCTTGCGTCGATGCTCTAGGCTCTGGAGCCTGGCGTCAACAAGTGTATCGTTCCCAATGAGCCTTTTGGCTCGTTTTGCAATGGTTTCCAAGGCCTCAAGCTGATACTTGGCTGAACCGTCCCACAGGTGAGAACAGTACTCCGTACACGATCGGACCTGAGCTTGATACAGATTAAAAAGGTGTCCCGGTGTGATGTACTGTCTCACCTTCGCCAATATGCCAAATTTTTTGCCAGCCATTTTGGCCTTGGACTCGATATAGGAGCCAAAGTTCAGACTAGATGACAATGTAACATCTTCTAAGAGCTCCAGATGTTTGGTAATCGACAAGGATACAATATCATCGAAACTGGGCATCGGAAGGAATGGACTCCTCTTAACAGAGAACAGACACGCCTGGGTGTGGGAATCATTATGTCTCTTTGAGATGTTTGATTTTTTTTGTTGCGATTTCGTCCGTATCTCATTTGTTTAATAAAAAATTATTGAATTCTTAAAACTTTACTGGCTTCGCTCGTTACTCTGAGACATCAGCTACTCGTATTAAGTCTCATATGCCCAATAATTTACCAGACTAATATTTCTACGTCAGATGACGAACTTTATGTCTCAGCTGTAGATACAGATGGCGTAGGGCCAAAAAGGGCACCAAGTTGCATTGCATCATGTAATCCTATCTGAAAGAATCGCCTACAATCATTCAGCTTGCCAAAGGCACGAATACGAGGTCACAGAAACGTAATAGATATGTAAACTATTTTTTGGCTGCCTGGTCATCCGCCATTTTTAAACATAAATAGGTATAGAAACTAATATTACATATTATGCACATATCTGACCAGTTTATTTACCTTCTTCTCGTTGGGTTGCATGCTTGAAACGGGCATCTAGAGTCTGTATCCAGACTCGGGAATATCCCCAAACTGGCAACCTCTGGTAACCTCAGAATTAAAAAGGATAGATGACGCAAGCAGTCGGTCACGCGTGTGCCTAACAAATGCATCTTCTAATACAACTCGCATCTTAGTGTGCAGCAAATTGCTGACAGTAAATGAAATTGTAAGTCAATAGTAAATCTTACGTATACATAAGAATTCCTCATATACTAAAATAAAAGGTAAAAAAATTGCTTTAAAAAAGCGAAGAACCGACTTCAGTGACAAACTACTGAACCGATTTTGATGAAATTTCTATGGGACCAATCTGAAAGTATTCCCTTTCAAATAAAAAAATAATTTTCCAAATCGGTTTATAAATGACCGAGATCTGCGGCGCAAGTACGGAAGTCGGTTCGATAAATTTGTCGAACCGATAAACTCGATAAATTTATCGAATGTTGCGAGTGCCGAAGTCTGATCGTAAAGTATTGTAGTAGCTCTATATTCTCTTTGGATTGAACCTAGCTTTTCGATAACTTTTGTCGATTGTTTCGAGGCTCGATAAATCCCACCTTATCGATTTGAATTTTCAATTTTATCGACCCGAATAGATCCGTACTTGCGCCGCTGAGGTAACAAACATAAAAAAAAAAATACCCGACGAATTGATAACTCCTTTTTTGGAAGTCGGTTAATAAAAAGGAATATGTTATAAAGGACAATACCCGTACAGAGTTGCACAACGCCTTACACAACCTTCGTACGGAACAGAACACCTGCATAGCATTTGTACACTAACCATTGTTCTGTGAGTGTTATGTCTTAGCAACATTATGGTGATGTAGGAATTGTTTAATAACTAATAACGAGTCAACGAATAACAAAGTCGTGAGGACTGAGGAAGAAAAGGAAGCGGTATACGCACAGCGGATCAAGACCGTTTGGTACCCCGAGCATTCAAAAGCTAAAGCGATACACAATATACCAGATATACAAGAGCCTGGACCAGTCTCAGTTGGCAGTACTATTTACTGTGTCTCTAAGCTATTGCTGACTCACTTAAAATCACCATGAAAAGCGGATTTAATATCCTTTGGTTGATGTGGGAAAACTTCTCACTCATAATCCTTATTCCATACCCTTCTTTCTCAGTACAAAAACTTCTACTATAGGTATGCAACATGGTGGTTTGTGGTCATACCATACCCACTATGGTGGTGCAGTCTTATGACTATAAAATATTTTTTCAGTGAGTACGTATTTTCTAAAACTGCTTAATAAAGTAGCAGTGTGAAGTTGCAACTGAAATTGGTCACCATCTGGGGCCCAATACTCGGAAAAGAGATTCATGCATGCGCAATGTCTAAGAAAAACATGTGCGAGCTTTGAAACTTAAAATCAAAAATATATTTTTTACAAGGTGACATCCCCCGATGTTACGGAAATCTTTATTCAATAGATAATATGACAGTTTTTGAGATATTTATCGAATGTGATAATATATCTAATGCCCGAGAATTGGGCACCTAGTCGCTATCTCAACAGCAATCAATGCTACCAATTGGCTCCAATTTGAAATAAATAGAACAATAACTGATACTTGCGTAGCAACCCGTAGCGATCTAACTAGCCTCAGAATGAAAAGTTTTACGTCATTGCATTGTTCAGATTTGCATCCCAATTGATGTACTGCACTGCAGACTTTTTTGTCTCTTTCCATTATCTCTCGGTTTTGTTAACTAAGATGTAGTTGTATACTCGTATATCTACTATGATTTATTTCTTTCTTTTTACAGGTAAACCTACCATATACCACGGCGGCATTACCTTCCTTGGAATACTCTTACCATGTACAGGTATGATGCTTAGCTTTAAGATATTTAGTTGTCAAGTAGTTTAGTCCGCAGACGTGTTGTTTGCCATTCTTCTGGATGGTCTAGATATTAGAATGATGCCAATAGAGTCACTACAACTTCTGTGAGCACCCATATTGGACCCATGTTAAGTAGCTTTGTAACCTGTGAGCGTGAGCTTGGGTGGCGGTAAGGTGGAATGCCTCGGCTAGCAGTGGGTTCTGGGGCTAACAAACATTCAACTTGGGCGCCACGTACCTATAGTTTTAGAACCCTGGCACGAAGAGTTAAGAAATTAAAATAAAAAAAATAATATAGTCTCAGTAAAAAGGTATTTTTATTGCAACATTTGAATTTAACAATGAAATGAAAACTGTTTTCTAAAATTAAACTTTTACTCTTGACTTGGTCACTTATTTCTACTTAAATTCTAGAGACAAATAATTCTTCTAATGCAGATGCAAACTTCTAGTAGCTCCGCCGATGCGGTCGGACAATTTATGGTTCGGTGGGTACAAATTGAACAGAATACGCATGAAATTAACAAATAATGGAGTGAGTTCACCTGGGTTAGTTTACTTAGATGATGAAGGGTGATTCAAGCTTGGGGACCTGGCCAGCACGAGTACCCTTAGCAACAAGGAAGGCGCGGTGCATAGGTCAAGCAAGCAGTGCGCGTCGCAGCGATCCCGTCGTCATCAATTTGCCAAACCAGCGTGAAAATGCCCCGCGAGGAACACGAGCGTATGCCCCGGGGAAGCGACCGAACAGATGTCTGTAATTTGCGCAAAAGAAGCCACTGTAAACTCTGCGTTGGAAAATATGAAGACGTGCCAAAGGGATGACACGTCAGAATTCTAACCTGTCAAAATGTTCAAAAAAATAGGCAAGAAACTTACTCGGCTTTCCTTAATTCGTTTCCAACGCGTGGAAAACTCCTTATTGGCGTCTTTTGAGTATCAATCGATACTACTGCTTCAAAATCATAAATTATTTTTCAACCATCTAGCAACGTCAATCGACGTGGCGAAATCCTGCTCCTGAAATCAACGATCCAAAACTAAGAATCACCCCTGTCATATTCACAGGCGTGGATGAATCGAAATCTTACCAAATTTGGAAGTTCCAGGAACACAAAGCCTCAATTTGATAGCTTTATAAAAATATATTCCACAATATCTCGACGACGAACGTCTCCGATCGGGTTCACAAGAAAAAGTGATGTTCAAGTCACATCCGCGAATTCATCGACAAAATTGAGTCGATAAAAAGGTTGTTTATCGACACATTTTGGAACATTTTTGGTGAAATGTCAAGAGAATCAACCTCCTATACCATGATACTGAACCAGCAATGCATGAAAACCAGATATCAATGGAAAGAATAACCATTTTATGATGAAAAATTTAAATCCATGTTTGAAACCGATGAGGGCAGAGATTCCTCGATAAAACCAACACAGCAAACTTGAGTTCGGTCCCCTCACTAGCCGTAGTGGATTTCAAAACAAATACTTTGGATTGAAAGAGATTTGCTCTTGGAGTTTAGGCACAGTACTGCTTATGTGGTGTAATATAACTGTAATTTGTTTGGCTATTTAATTTTGTTGAATATCTAATGTGTGATACTTTATATTTCTTTATATTCATAAAAGGTGGAAATTTGACTGTCACATGACACAGCAATGCTAGTTGTCAAAATTGCCAGCTGTTTAAATTGATTAAATTAAACTATTATTGTATTTTATTTCTAAGTAAGTTGAACTAATATGCTGTAAGATAATTCTATTATTTTATTTAACAAAAGAAATGATTCAGATTGGGAGCAAATTTATTAAATTAAAATAGTGGCGCCATCGTGCGAGCACCTAGGCAGTTGCATGTCAAGGCATCGATTGTCGATAGCAACTTTGGTCACAGGCTGCACAGATGGCGCTGAACACAAATTGTTTACTATAGATTAAAAACAAAAAAAATACCACCGAAGGTCCTTAATTTGGAAGCTAAAACTAGGATTAAAGAATGTAACGTGTCATAAAAAAAATCACACGTTACAATACCTATTTACTGAAGAGAAAAAAAAAAATTAAAAAAAAAAGCATTTCACATATGCTTTAAATCTAACATTAGACTCGTAGAAAGCTAACATCATTTATCAAAACTTCTAGAAATAAGATGACACAATATTAGGGCCCATTATGTCGTTAATTGACTATTAAAACAAAAGAAAATCTTTGACTGACTTAACCTAACATAGTTAATGTTTAAGATGTGCGCAAAAAAAAAAATCCTGTGTGATGGTTGAGTTAAAACTCCCCAATGGAAAAATATCCTCTTCATGACTGAAACCCAAAGGTGGACTATAACACAAAAGACTAAAACAATCTTTTGATGTCAGCCATAAAACAAAAAATGAGAAGTCCAACCATCAACACAAAATAAAAAAAAAGAAATAAAAAAATGTTTAACTAATTTAACCTAACATAACTCATGTTTCTGCTGTGCCCAAAAAAAATGTTCCTGCGTGATGATTGAGTTCAAACTCCCCAATGGAAAAATATCCTTTTCATGACCGAAACCCAAAGGTGGATTATAACACAAAAGACTAAAACAATCTCTTGATGCCAGTCATAAAACAAAAAAATGAGAAGTCCAACCATCCACAAAAAAAAAACAAACCTCAGATGAGGTTGGTTAATAGGGTACAGCAGACCCACAAGACCTAATACACTTCAAGAAAAAAATACAGACTCTAAGTTACAAAAATATTTAATTATTATTAACCTATTTTTATTGAAGTGTACGGCAGTTTAACGACATGTCGAGGTCGGACGATGCACTTCAAGGGAAAAAAAAAAAATACACTTGACTCTAAGTTATAACAATGTTTATTTATATACTATTTAAACTTCTTTTTCCTCAAAGTGCACGGCAGTTTAGCGACATGTCGAGGTCGGACGATGCACTTCAATAAAAATAGGTTAATTGATGACGACGGGATCGCTGCGACGCGCACTGCTTGCTTGACCTATGCACCGCGCCTTCCTTGTTGCTAAGGGTACTCGTGCTGGCCAGGTCCCCAAGCTTGAATCACCCTTCATCATCTAAGTAAACTAACCCAGGTGAACTCACTCCATTATTTGTTAATTTCATGCGTATTTTGTTCAATTTGTACCCACCGAACCATAAATTGTCCGACCGCATCGGCGGAGCTACTAGAAGTTTGCATCTGCATTAGGAGAATTATTTGTCTCTAGAATTTAAGTAGAAATAAGTGACCAAGTCAAGAGTAAAACCTTAATTTTAGAAAATAGTTTTCATTTCATTGTTAAATTCAAATGTTGCAATAAAAATACCTATTTACTGAGACTATATTATTTTTTATTTTAATTTCTTAACTCTTCGTGCCAGGGTTCTAAAACTATAGGTACGTGGCGCCCAAGTTGAATGTTTGTTAGCCCCAGAACCCACTGCTAGCCGAGGCATTCCACCTTACCGCCACCCAAGCTCACGCTCACAGGTTACAATTGGCCAATTGTAACCTGTGAGCGTGAGCTTGGGTGGCGGTAAGGTGGAATGCCTCGGCTAGCAGTGGGTTCTGGGGCTAACAAACATTCAACTTGGGCGCCACGTACCTATAGTTTTAGAACCCTGGCACGAAGAGTTAAGAAATTAAAATAAAAAAATAATATAGTCTCAGTAAAAAGGTATTTTTATTGCAACATTTGAATTTAACAATGAAATGAAAACTGTTTTCTAAAATTAAACTTTTACTCTTGACTTGGTCACTTATTTCTACTTAAATTCTAGAGACAAATAATTCTTCTAATAGCCCCACGTTGGGCGCCAATTGTAACCTGTGAGCGTGAGCTTGGGTGGCGGTAAGGTGGAATGCCTCGGCTAGCAGTGGGTTCTGGGGCTAACAAACATTCAACTTGGGCGCCACGTACCTATAGTTTTAGAACCCTGGCACGAAGAGTTAAGAAATTAAAATAAAAAAAATAATATAGTCTCAGTAAAAAGGTATTTTTATTGCAACATTTGAATTTAACAATGAAATGAAAACTGTTTTCTAAAATTAAACTTTTACTCTTGACTTGGTCACTTATTTCTACTTAAATTCTAGAGACAAATAATTCTTCTAATGCAGATGCAAACTTCTAGTAGCTCCGCCGATGCGGTCGGACAATTTATGGTTCGGTGGGTACAAATTGAACAGAATACGCATGAAATTAACAAATAATGGAGTGAGTTCACCTGGGTTAGTTTACTTAGATGATGAAGGGTGATTCAAGCTTGGGGACCTGGCCAGCACGAGTACCCTTAGCAACAAGGAAGGCGCGGTGCATAGGTCAAGCAAGCAGTGCGCGTCGCAGCGATCCCGTCGTCATCAATTTGCCAAACCAGCGTGAAAATGCCCCGCGAGGAACACGAGCGTATGCCCCGGGGAAGCGACCGAACAGATGTCTGTAATTTGCGCAAAAGAAGCCACTGTAAACTCTGCGTTGGAAAATATGAAGACGTGCCAAAGGGATGACACGTCAGAATTCTAACCTGTCAAAATGTTCAAAAAAATAGGCAAGAAACTTACTCGGCTTTCCTTAATTCGTTTCCAACGCGTGGAAAACTCCTTATTGGCGTCTTTTGAGTATCAATCGATACTACTGCTTCAAAATCATAAATTATTTTTCAACCATCTAGCAACGTCAATCGACGTGGCGAAATCCTGCTCCTGAAATCAACGATCCAAAACTAAGAATCACCCCTGTCATATTCACAGGCGTGGATGAATCGAAATCTTACCAAATTTGGAAGTTCCAGGAACACAAAGCCTCAATTTGATAGCTTTATAAAAATATATTCCACAATATCTCGACGACGAACGTCTCCGATCGGGTTCACAAGAAAAAGTGATGTTCAAGTCACATCCGCGAATTCATCGACAAAATTGAGTCGATAAAAAGGTTGTTTATCGACACATTTTGGAACATTTTTGGTGAAATGTCAAGAGAATCAACCTCCTATACCATGATACTGAACCAGCAATGCATGAAAACCAGATATCAATGGAAAGAATAACCATTTTATGATGAAAAATTTAAATCCATGTTTGAAACCGATGAGGGCAGAGATTCCTCGATAAAACCAACACAGCAAACTTGAGTTCGGTCCCCTCACTAGCCGTAGTGGATTTCAAAACAAATACTTTGGATTGAAAGAGATTTGCTCTTGGAGTTTAGGCACAGTACTGCTTATGTGGTGTAATATAACTGTAATTTGTTTGGCTATTTAATTTTGTTGAATATCTAATGTGTGATACTTTATATTTCTTTATATTCATAAAAGGTGGAAATTTGACTGTCACATGACACAGCAATGCTAGTTGTCAAAATTGCCAGCTGTTTAAATTGATTAAATTAAACTATTATTGTATTTTATTTCTAAGTAAGTTGAACTAATATGCTGTAAGATAATTCTATTATTTTATTTAACAAAAGAAATGATTCAGATTGGGAGCAAATTTATTAAATTAAAATAGTGGCGCCATCGTGCGAGCACCTAGGCAGTTGCATGTCAAGGCATCGATTGTCGATAGCAACTTTGGTCACAGGCTGCACAGATGGCGCTGAACACAAATTGTTTACTATAGATTAAAAACAAAAAAAATACCACCGAAGGTCCTTAATTTGGAAGCTAAAACTAGGATTAAAGAATGTAACGTGTCATAAAAAAAATCACACGTTACAGCTTTAGCTAGATTAGGGCCCACCACAAATGAATGTATTCATTCAAACTCAAATTCAAAAATTTTATTTTAGATACCATAGATCCATTGTTAGCGCCGCAATGCTTAATCTCATGCAAATTATTATGTTTCATATTTCGTATGGTATCATTAGCTTGATGAGTATTTGCGTCCTTTTCTCTCCCTCCAAATCCGCAACGCGCACGACACCTAGCGGAAGACGCTGGTTGTCTGTCGCCCTTGAACCACCGCAAGGACAAGAGCTATGCAAAATATATGCGCACGCGGCCCGGTTTAATTGTGACATCGCCGCAATAATACGTGTTATAAATACAATAAATACATTACTGTGAAGTGTAAAGGTGCACCTGAAGAAATAATACAAATCTGGACAGTGGTTATCACATTAGGACACTCACGACGGACGGTCCGAGGTATTGGGCTCTCCAGGACGCTCTGGATGCTCCAGGAAGACAGGAGTCAAGGTGCGTGGAATTCCTATATCCTAGACCTAAGCATTTGCTCGTCGTAGTTAGTGATACCGTTGTTGTAACCAGTCGCCTAACGATAAAAAAATACAGTCCACTCTCTTATAAAATTACCGCCATAAAGCCTTCGGGCACATAACGCACTTTGCATGACCAAAACCTATTTTGGGCCTTTGCATTTGGTCCTTCGAACCGGATTCAATATCAATTTATATCCAATTTAATCGGATTCAATTGATTTTTGTTCATTTTTGTAGTATTTCATTTCTACCATCTTGTATCATTTAAACTCGTCATACGATATGGTCAGTACGATAGTACGCCATTGTGCACCTTACTTTCATTGACATAAAGCCGTTGATGCTTTGGTTGTCATTCACCAACTTCAACGCATACCCGCACCGCGCCAATATAAGTGTTTGCCTTTAGAGATTATAAATCGCATACATTCCCGCCCTTCAGGCATATACATTTATATATATCTATTACAATTAGGTATTTATTAACACGTATTCATAATATAACATAAATAAAACCGCGCCTCAGTACTTAATATTACGCATATTATCATTTAAGTTTGAGGGTAAGTAGCAATAAATTTGCACACGACCCGCTCGGCCGAGTTATTTATTCGCTCGCCGTATTAAATAATAATTTAGTTGTACAAATTGATGCTACTTGATAGTTTCCTATTCTTTGATACGCATATTTACATATTGTTTTCTGTTGTTTGTTTGTTTTCCGTGATAATTGATTTCAATTATGTCTCGCGACGTTAAGGTAGCTTCTCCGTGTAGTCCGCGATTAACTATTCTAGAAGCAAAGCGAAACGCTCTTTATGAACGAATTAATATTGTTTATAATCAGGCTAAATCAGCTGATGATTCTGACATATGCCGCGAGTTATTTCTTAATTCTTGTGTAACTGTAGATGATATTAGATCGAGCTTTCACAATGTCCTTGACCAGTACAACGAAGTACTTCTCGAAAGTGACCCTGAGGCCACTCCCTCGTATCAAGGTTACGCCTCCTTCGAAGATCTATACTGTTATATCAGGAAGGCTATGTCGAAGTATATAAAACCCGCGCCCGCGCCAGAGCCTTCGCCAAGTGCGACCGCGCACAAAGTTACGCCGCGGCTACCACCGATCGAGCTCATGTCGTTTGATAATAACATGTGTAACTGGCCGTTGTTCTACGCAAGTTTTAACGCGACCGTGCATAATAATCCCTCGCTAACAGACGCAGACAAACTTTATTATTTAATAGGTAAACTGTCACCCGCCGCTCAGAGTACGTTTTCTGGCATCATACCGTGTCCAGAAAATTATGAGGTTATTTATCAAACACTTATCAATAAGTATCAAGACGTAAAGTTGTTAGGTTCTAATTATTTGGAACAAGCACTTAACCTAAAATTAAATGGTTCCCCGTCTGCAGCTAATTTCCAATTGTTTATTGATAAGTTTGTAGTCGCTGTTAACTCGCTCAAAGCATTAAAAATAAATGATTTGTTGGATTTCGTATTACTGCACATAGCTTTGCAAAAGTTTGATACAGAAACTGTACGTGCGTTTCAAATGTACTCCCGTGACAAGAAAATACACTCGCTCGATAACTTTATTGATTTTATTAAAAGTCAGTGTCGAATCTACGGGAGCACTATGCCTACAGCTGCTGACACTAACAATACCGCGAAGTGTAGTTCAAAACCCCGCGCTAAAAATAACAATAATAACCCGCCGAATCCACAGTCATATGTAACATGCTCGACTTCTGATAAATGTTCCCTATGTAATTACGCGACTCATGATCATTACTATAAATGTACCGCGTTTGAAAAACTTTCACCTACTGAGCGATTTAAGTTCATAAAAAATAATACCGCGTGTGTAAACTGCCTTAGTCGTACACACAAGGCCGTTAATTGCACATCTAAATTAAAATGCCGTACTTGTAGTCAGAGACACCATTCTATGCTACATTTTAATAATAATAAACCGCGCTTTGAACCCGCTACGCCAAATCAGGCTGTCACTTCTTCTACCGCTACGCCACGGCAGCCCGTCCCCACCGCCGCGCACGCGCCTGTACCAAGTTACGCGCCGGCGCAAATAACGCATCGCAGCGATCTCTCATTATGCACTACATCGATTGCCGCTTCGGTTGGCACGCGTACGGACACACCGAACGATAAGCAGCAACGGTTAACTGTATTGCTAGCTACAGCGCAAGTGGTAGTGTACGATGCTTATAACCGGCCGCTAATGATTCGTTGCTTGTTGGATAGTGCATCGCAAAGTAACTTCATAACTTATGAATGTTGTGAGCGTATTGGAATGCTAAATAATATGAAACCGTCTCATACGGTAGTCAGGGGTATTGGGGGTTCCATTAAACAAGTTAAGGGTTCAGTTAGCTTAAAAATACATTCGAGATTTAATTCAAATATTAATTTCGATCTCACGTCGCTCGTGATCGATCGTATAAGCGACGCGCTGCCGTCCGCGCCCGTCGATGCGGCTGCGTTTACGCATCTCGAGTCGCTTCCGCTCGCTGATAAGGATTACGCAATTCCAGGACCAGTCGACTGCCTAGTCGGGGCGTCAACCTTCGCGCATTTATTACTACCTGGAGTAGTCCATAGTCAACATACTAATTTACCGCCCGCGATTCAAACTGTTTTGGGTTTCGTGATTATGGGTTCCGCGCCTACGTCACAGATCGTTCACAGTAATGTCTCAACTTGTTGTTCCGCTGTTCATGACCCTATGGACAGTCTCTTCAAACGCTTTTGGGAGCTTGAAGAGGTTACTACCGCACCGCCCGCTCAATATTCCGGTAATATTGAGTGTGAACAATTTTTCCGCGCCACCACCGTTCGTGATGACAGTGGTAGGTACGTCGTCGCCTTACCTTTTCGCGATGACGCGTGTTTGTTAGGTGATTCTTACGCCGCCGCGCTTAGACGTCTTAAATGTTTAGAGCGAAAGTTAGACGCTTCGCTCAATATCCGCGCCGCATATAATGATGTAATACGCGATTATATACATAAGGGCTACCTAAGTCCTATCGACATAAATAATGATGACGTCACTCGACCTTCATACACAATCCCGCATCATGGAGTAGTGAGGGACGATAAATCTTCGACTCGTCTTCGCTGTGTACTCGACGCGAGTTGTAAAACTCTGCCGTCTGGTCCCAGCCTAAATGAGCTTCTCCATGCAGGTGCTAATTTACAAGGCGACTTGTTTAGTATCCTAATAAATTTCCGCCTATTTGAAATAACACTTTCAGCTGACTGTCGTCAAATGTTCCTTCAAATAGTGGTACGCGAGCCTGACCGTAGGTTTCAAAGGATTTTATATCGGTTTAGTACTGATGATCCAGTTACTGTATATCAGTTTAACCGCGTCTGTTTTGGACTAAAGTCCAGTCCTTTTCACGCACTACGCGTTGTGCGTCAACTGATCCTTGATGAAGGAGATAAGTTCCCCGCCGCTAAAGACGCCATTACATCATCTTTGTATATGGATGACGTAGTCTTGTCTGTCATGTCAAAAACGCAAGCGATCACCTTAAGTGATGAGCTAATCCAACTTTTCAAATTGGGTCAATTCGACCTCGTAAAGTGGACCAGCAATTCTGATGCTGTACTAGCCCACATACCAGACACGCATAAAGAACCTCGTGACAAGGTGTTTGAGGAAAGTGTCCCACATAAAATCCTAGGTCTATACTGGGATAGATCTGGTGATTGTTTCCGCTTCATAGTCACCGCTCCAGACGACAAGTGTACTAAACGCACGATGTTGTCTGCGATAGCACGGCTTTGGGACATCATGGGTTTCGCGGCTCCCGTCATTTTGTATGCCAAGCTTCTTATCAAAGAGCTTTGGCTGTCAAAGTGTGACTGGGATGCCGAGCCTCCCCGTCATGTTGTTAATAGTTGGGTGCAGTTTTGTGCTGAGCTTCCCGCGCTCAACAAACTACGTATCCCACGACATCTAGGTATTGTGCAGGATTGTGATGTCAACATTATCGGCTTCGCTGATGCGAGCGAGCGAGCCTACGGCGCTGTGGTGTACATGCAGATACGCGTAGGTTCCGTGTACACTGTACGACTTGTATGTGCGAAGTCTAAAGTGTCGCCAGTAAAGATCGTTTCGGTGGCACGATTGGAACTATGCGCTGCAGTATTGTTGTCACAGTTACTTCGCAAGGTCATAGACATTATTAGACCGCGCTATCCCGTCAGGGATGTCTTCGCCTTCAGCGACTCCAAAGTTGTTCTTTGTTGGATAAAAGCGTCCCCGCATCGTTGGCAGACCTTTGTTGCCAATCGAGTCGTAAAACTGACAGATAATATTCCCGCGAGTCGATTCTTTCATGTTTCTGGCTCAAATAATCCCGCCGACTGCCTGTCACGTGGTCTTACCCCGGACAAGTTAGTTGACCATCCTTTATGGTATACTGGACCTTCCTGGATCACGCGCGATCCAAGTGAATGGCCGATGATTAAATTAGACGATAATGATTACGCAGATGCGCCTGAACAGCGTACCCAGGTGCACGTTCTCACGGCTAGTCCCGAGGACTCCCCGATATACGCGCTCGCGCAACGACATTCGTCGTATTCTAAACTGCTACGCGCCATTGTTTACGTTTACCGCTTTATGAAAAAATTACCTCGTAGTAATTCTATATCCGCCGCAGACTTAGATTTTGCAGAAAATGAATTAATTCGCGCCGTGCAAAATGTTCATTTCTCGCACGATAAATCTAGTATATTAAAAAATGAACTTTGTTCACCCGCTTTAAATAAACTTCGCCCGTTTATCGATAATAACGGTCTCATTCGCGTCGGAGGTCGTTTGTCGAATTCCGCCGAGGAATATACGCTCAAGCATCCATGTCTTCTGCCGCGCCATGATCCGGTAGTCGACTTAATAGTTGACCACTATCACCGCAAGCACTTGCATGCTGGACCAGAGCTTTTGATGTCTTTATTAAGACAAAGGTTCTGGATTTTGGCTGCAAGGCGCCTTATAAGAAACCGCGTCCATAAATGTAACGTATGTTTCCGATCGAAACCTACTCCGTTGTACCCGCTCATGGCTGATCTACCAAGTCACCGCGTCAATCAAGTCGTTAAAGCATTTACGCATGTCGGATGCGACTACGCTGGCCCATTGATGTATACGCCTGTTCGTGGCCGGGGGGTGAAGAGCCGCAAAGCCTGGCTATGCATCTTCACGTGTCTTACAACCCGTGCCACTCATATCGAGATAGCTACCGACCTTAGTACAGTCTGTTTCCTCAATGCGTTCAAACGCTTTCTGTCAAGACGCGGCCCTGTTAAGTGTATGTACTCTGATAACGGTACTTGTTTCGTTGGAGCACGTTCATATCTCCGCGACCTCTATAAATTTCTAGATGAATTACGTCCTCACCTAGAAGAAGAGCTTTCCGAGAATCGTGTAGATTGGAAGTTCATCCCTCCTGTTTCGCCCCACTGGGGTGGCTGTTGGGAGAGCATGGTGAAGATAATTAAAACTATCCTTTTTAAGGTCATAGGTCAACAAATAGTTTCGTACGAGGAGCTTCTTACCATACTTACGCAAATAGAAGCCCTTATAAATTCACGCCCGCTTGTCGCTATGAGTAGCGACCCCGCAGAGCCTTCTGCTCTTACACCGGCACACTTTTTGCAAACTATGCCACTTTCTTCTATTCCCGCGCCCGAGGTTAGTTCGACAAACTTACTTCAAAGACATAGCCTGCTCGATAGAATGGTTCAGTCCTTCTGGAAGCGCTGGCGCGTTGAATATTTGCACCAGCTGCAATCGCGAGCTAAGTGGAATGTTCCTTCTGTTCCCATACATGAAGGGACGGTAGTCGTTGTCAAAACCGACAATGCTCCGCCCTTTGCTTGGCCTTTGGGCATTGTGAAGGAGGTCTATCCATCTAGAGATGGCGCTACTCGAGTTTGCGAGATCAAGACTTCAAAGGGGAGCTACCTTCGCCCAGTAGTTAAATTATGTCCCTTACCTAATCAGTAATTTAGTTTAGCATTAAAAATTAAAAATTTAAGTTAGTTCATTACCGCATTTATATTCAACCGCATAATATTAAGTACCGCATTATATTTTCCGCACATATTCAACCGCACAATATTTTAGTATATTTTATATTTTACACCGCATACTATTACCATATAATATACTATATTTTATACGCATTTTTGGTTTCTTAAAGGCAACCCTTTAAGGCCGGGGGAGATGTTAGCGCCGCAATGCTTAATCTCATGCAAATTATTATGTTTCATATTTCGTATGGTATCATTAGCTTGATGAGTATTTGCGTCCTTTTCTCTCCCTCCAAATCCGCAACGCGCACGACACCTAGCGGAAGACGCTGGTTGTCTGTCGCCCTTGAACCACCGCAAGGACAAGAGCTATGCAAAATATATGCGCACGCGGCCCGGTTTAATTGTGACATCGCCGCAATAATACGTGTTATAAATACAATAAATACATTACTGTGAAGTGTAAAGGTGCACCTGAAGAAATAATACAAATCTGGACAGTGGTTATCACATTAGGACACTCACGACGGACGGTCCGAGGTATTGGGCTCTCCAGGACGCTCTGGATGCTCCAGGAAGACAGGAGTCAAGGTGCGTGGAATTCCTATATCCTAGACCTAAGCATTTGCTCGTCGTAGTTAGTGATACCGTTGTTGTAACCAGTCGCCTAACGATAAAAAAATACAGTCCACTCTCTTATAAAATTACCGCCATAAAGCCTTCGGGCACATAACGCACTTTGCATGACCAAAACCTATTTTGGGCCTTTGCATCCATAGTGTTAGTAAAATGAAAATTACATTAATTTAATTGTTAGTAAATTACATTTAGAACGAATCAACTTAAAGAAAAACATTAAATTAACTAGGAAGAAACACTGCGCAAGAATACGACCAAATGAGAGGACAGCGTCTGCACAAACATCTCTGAAGCGCTACAGAAGCGAGGTAGCCCCAACAACATTCTGAAAACATTGTTATATTGGACACGTAGAGCATCTAGCGATTTCTTGGTGAAGTCCACCCATAGACATTCATTGACCGGAGACGTTCTCTACTGCCACTCGTATTCTGGCAATAACTCGACATGTCGTTCGTATTGCAAGGTACATAATTATTATTCAGGGCCTTTGGAAAGTTTGCCAACAGCACGGTCTTAAAAAAAAGTCGTAGCAATTTGTTTGAGAGTAAAAAAATTTACAAACATAATCCGTAATTTTATTCTGATAAAATTTACATGCGCAACACGTTGTAAAGTACATAATTCTATTGTAGTACCAATTGCTTGATTATTATTAATATCTCAGGCTGTTCACAATATTCTGTATTGCATCAACGATATTTGTTTCTTTGTGCATTGTAACTTTGCGTTGAATATCCTTAATACCTATCAGCAGAGGTAACCTTGTCCTCTTTAAATCACACCTACACGCCAGTCTAACTTTTAAGACCACTCAACAAAATGGCATATATATTGCTGTTGCAATTATTGAATTAGTAAAATGCACCTCAATTGAGTAGAATGCGATTTCAATTAGGCTTAGAAACAATCATAATGACCAGCCATCGTAATGACCATCATTTGTAATTAAGAGCCTACTAGTCCACCGCGCGAACTTATCGGTGAGCGCGGCTAAAATGCATGCTCTGCAGCGATGAGTAGTATGAGGCTAATGCTCGCACATACACAAGTACACACTCTCGTAATGTCGCGACGAAAACCGAAAAGTCGAAAACCGGCGCGCAAAAATGTACGAATTGGCTTCTGGTGCTTGGGGTTTTACGACAAAACTACTGAATGTATTTAGTCATAACAAAGTTATTTAAAATGTCGACAAACTAAAGCTTGTTAATATGTCCGTTATTTTTGAGTGTTCGTAATCCTTTTGTAATTTATTTACGTCCAAACTTGTGTTAAAATACGTGCTAAAATACAGATGTTTGAAGGCTCATTACTTTTAAGCCACTTATTTTTTTTCTGTATAATTAGCATGTTAACCTAGATAACGAAGAGATAAATCGATATTATTCTTAATTTTGGACTTAAAACGTCAAGTAGTGGAGTAATCACCCAATTACGGTTGTATGGAGAAATGAACGACTAGTTCGTCCTTAACAGCGTTTACTACTGCCTTGACTTTGATGTACCATAAATAAACAGACAGGGCGACTTGGAGAACAGTGCAATAGTGTTCCGGCAGTTGTACTAGAGAGCCAGTCCTAATCTAAGCCTAATCTGGTCTAGCGCATTCACCATCTTCGACTTTAGATCAGGCGAGATAGTGCCCAAAATCGGTCAAACTCTAACTTGTCAAGTGAAAAAAAAACTGTCGAGTGGTTTTATTATCGTTAGTGGGAGGACTAACTCTTCTGCGAGTGTCCGTCTGGGTTGTTTTTTGTTTCCACCGCTTTGTGAGTGAAGTCTGCCGCCAAGCAGTAATGTACAAGCATTACTGTGTTCCAGTTTGAAGAGCAGAGTATCCAGTGAAATTACTGGGCTTATGAGACTTAATACCTAATGTCTCAGGGTAACGAGCGCACTGCAGTGCCGCGCAGGCCTTTGTGTTTCAAAGTTCTGGGTGGCACTGCAATTGTTATGGGCTGGCGTTATGCTTACCATCAGGCAAACGACAAGCTCGTCTCGTGACCAAATAAAAAAAAAATAAGGCCACTTTACCTGAAGTCTCGTCTCGTCTTCTGAAACACACCGATATGTGCTTGGCAAGAGATTTTCTACTTGAAGGTGGCTAGCTCGCCAGGCAAGCACAAGGAAATGCCCAACCAAATGGAAATTGTGAAATATCAGTAAATGTTTAAAGGGCTTTATTATTAGATCTATAGAGCCACAGACAGCGGTAATGGAGCTTGTAAAGTATTTTGTGTCTGGCAAAGTGATAACTGTCAAGGAAATCCAATTACGATAAGAGCTTTGAGCTGCCTCAAATCGGACTTATTGATATGATGGAGGTAAACAAGTTTAGCTAGCTTTGACTAATGTTCATCGTTCAAGCTTTGGCTACAAAATAGACAAAGGTCAGAAACGTTACTCCGAATAGAGTGTGAGAACAGCCGCATATCCTATTTATAGGTACCTACTTCTCTACCTGTGTACATGTCTGTTCATCTGGTGGCCGTACAGTTCGCTCAACTTCGGCCGGCCTGAAGTTAGCAAGCTAGCTTATTAGGCTAGTTAAGAAACTAGGCTCGGTAACTTCAGTTCTAAGTAGCTGACCGTAGTCAGGCCCTGTTTTGAAGCGATGAACAATTGAACACTCAGTGGTAGTGAGTGACGTCATCTGCCAATCCGTGGATCGATGGTTCATTATAACGAACATTAGCTTCCGGTGATGGGAAACATTGTGACGCAATCCTATCGTGGTAGTCATGTTTAAGTGTTCGCCTGGCAGGCAACCTCCAATCCAAAATCTGCCGACAAGTACTTTTTGGTATGTTCAAGAAGTATCTCCCGCGAGCCAGTCCTCTTTTTAGATTCAGCATATTTATCCCCTTGGACTACATGATTACCTACTTAAGATTAGATGAGATAGTCGTCAAAAGCTAATAAAATAATATCAGATTAATTTATTGTTTATTAGAGTAAACAATCTGTTAAACTACTCCTTTGTCCTCCAACTTAAAGCAACCTCGGTTCACGCTTCAATCATTTTAACACTTCAGTAAAACCGCGATTTGAGACACTCAACACCCACAGGGCTATTAAATCAGAGTTTTACTGCTCCGGTTAGAACCGCGTAATGAGCTGTGATGGTGCAAGAGGAAGCGGGTTGATTAACTGGCCTAGTTAGATCTGGCTATCTGGACAAACGTTTGGGAGATAACGCTCGGTGAGACGACTAGACGATGTTTAGATATTAGGCTTGTGACACGTCGCGTTACGCTTAGTTGGTTTGGTTTGTTGTGTTGCTTTTGTATCAACAACGAATATATGCACAGAATAACAATAAAGAGAGTAGTGTACTTTTTCCTTTCGACGTATACGACACCTTTTTTTCCCATGGGGAAATCCTCATGGAAGCCTCTCTGCTGCGGGGGCGACAGAGAGGTTATGCGAGATTCCTACTGGCTAAAACCCCACGTTTGTCCTCCTCACGCCATTATTTGTCGGGACTACGGGAACTCTTCGACATCTTCCGCGGTGACGTATACGACACCTAGAAGGTAAGAAATGCTAAAGAAGAATTCCTTGCCTGAGTCTGTGTTTCCAGGTCGTTATGACATGTATTTCTTGAAGCCTCGAGTGCGTAGGTATCGTCTAGGGCATCTAGGGCAAGTGTGTTTCATCGTCGACCACATTTTCGCTTCCCAACAGGTGATACAGTGATCAAAACGTGGCTTTTCTACAGAAAAAAAACCAAAAAGATCTTTTTTTTTTAATTTTTTTTATTATTTTGTTTGGTAACGAGACGAGCTGGTCGTTTGCCTGATGGTAAGCATAACGCTGGCCCATAACAATTGCAGTGCCACCCAGAACTTTGAAACACAAAGGCCTGCGCGGCACTGCAGTATACCCTCGTTACCCTGAGACATTAGATATTAAGTCTCATAAGCCCAGTAATTTCACTGGATACTCTGCTCATCAAACCGGAACACAGTAATGCTTGCACACTACTGCTTGGCGGCAGACTTCACGAGCAAAGCGGTGGTAACAACCCAGACGGACACTCGTAAAAGAGTTAGTCCTCCCACTAACAATATCTAAACACACCATTGGAATTTCTCAGATCTACCCGGCATGACCTATACATGTTTCTTTACAATTGCAATACTTCATTTCTCAGCACCGTTGTAATGTCCCGGCTTCAGGCGGCTATTTCCAACAGATCCGAATCCACAACAAAATGCATAAATCTGCGGTAATCTACGTAGTCACATAAAATTTTACGGCTTAAGAAGCAGCGGTGTTCAGTGGTATTATATAAGATAAACCGCTAAACGAATTGAGAATAATAATTCCGGTCTTAGCTCCAAGTTTAGCTTTGGCAGGAAGTTGCGCGTGATAAAAAATAGTTATGTCTTTGATATCAGAGATGGCCTAGTAGTGTTGTTTGCGTTATCTCCAAAGCGAAGAATCGTTTTGCAGCCCCACCAGCTTTCTCAGTTTCGTTTTCTTTAGTTAACCGTATTAAGTTGCATTTTTAAAACGGCGACCTGGCTCATCTGACGTATATTCGTCAGAAATAGTTTAACTACATTGCGCTTAGGACTAGGTGAAAAATTCAATTTTAGTGCCTTTGATCTGTAACCCCTATTGCCTGACGTAAAATCTGTTTAAAAAGATTTCCACGTCCAAAACATTGCTTCAATCTTTTAACCTAATTTAGTCGTTGATTGCTCAACACAAACACCCGAAATTGGATCAAACGGAATGGTAGTTAATGAATAATGGTAAATGGATTACAGGGACGCTGTGCATTGAGAGGACGCAGAACTGAGAAGCTGCAGAGTTCCCCTCGGTCTGCGTCTACTGTGATCACTGATCCAGACGCGTGCCAAGCGTGATACATTATTAGGACAGTAAAAAGAACAAAGCACAACACAAATACGGCCCCCAGTGTTAGGCCTGCTAACCATGGCTGCGGTAGCAGTAGCAGCCATTGTAACAGAGCCGATCAAAGTGGCTTTCTATGGCGGAGGCCTACTTCTAGCAATGGACATCTACCAGCTGATAAGAATGGTGATGGAATTGCTTGGTTGCAGACACCAGCGCAGTCGTGGTACTCACCCAAACGAACACCCGAAGAAGAGCTATTACTGCCACTGGTAAAGTATAGCCTATCAAAGTAATCTTACCGCAAGTCCATTTTAATACGACACCACAATTATATCCTAAAGGTCCTCTTATACATCTTAGTTTCATCTTTTCTTGTTTAGTATTAATGTTACGTTTTGTTGGCCGCAGCATACGCTGAGTTGGCGCTGACCGGTTCGTAGCATACTATGGGAACCAACCTATAATTATAATGGTGTCTCTTTTCTCTATAAGGCATTTGCTATAGATGCGCCTTCATTATGTAATTTGTAGTTAGTAGATATACTTGATCCTGCGAAGAAATACATCTCTCTCTTTCTTTCATATTTTCATCCCTGCCAGACCTGTCCATATATTATAAACTCCTGTATCGCTCATCTATGTGAACAATTACAGCGTCATCTGTTTTAATTATCTGCGTTTCAAAATGGACTGTAACGAACGTCATTACAACACGGGCTTCAATACACGTGCCGGGTAACCTAGTTCCAGCATCAGTTCGGATCAACCAACGCGCGGTTTGCAGTTTGTCAAACAGGTCGATGTTATCTGATAAGCTGGGAGAGCAAAGAGAACTAATGACGGGCTAGTGATGCAATCATTAATCCGTAAGCAAACGCTCAATGGCGTGGTTTAACCACAGACAGGTTTAACACGTTTTTCAAGCAATTGCGCAACTAACCTATGAAGAATTTAATGTGCAAATCACGTTGTAAAATTTTAAAACCTTTTGTTATCTTCCGTCAAAGTGCATTATATCAGATATTAAATGAAATTTATATGGGAAAGGAAATTTTATAGGTACGTATTTATTTATAGTACGAATAATTGTGACATTATTGTTTCAGCATAAACTCCTCAATTCAGCACCATGACACCACGGCACACGTGTCCCTAAAACTTCAATGACGTTTTAAAAGCAGTTGTATATGACTGGGCAAGGCACACTGACATCACAGACACCATGTTCACTGAGGACATAGGATTTAGACGGATCTTCGAGGTCCACACTTATGCATAAGTGGAAAATCACTTATTTACGGGCTTCGGAGGCTTTGGCTGCTTGGGAAAACATGCAAAATCCATTGTTACTTTTGACTAAGACAAATAAATCTTTATATTATATTATTGACTTGATTCACATTTGACAGCCCGAGGTCAAAGGTGTTGTTAATAATAATAATTATTTATTCAAAAGAAACCAAGCACAAATTTTAGACTTGTGAACTAATTACAATATTTAATTTTACTGGCACTTGTAGACTTGAATTATACAAATCAACATGTACACTTGTATAGTTACTGGATTTCCCTTCGGTGTGCGATTATGACTAGGTTTCTTACATACTTACTTCTCTAGCGCAGCGACCCAAAATGGATCTTGGCCTCCAACACAAGAGAACGCCACTTGCTCCGGTCCTTCGCTGTTCGTTGCATGACTGGGTTTCTAATATGATCAAATGTCTCCTCTAGAAGAGGAGTCTAGTGTTCCTGCCTTTCTTTTTTCCTCTCCTCGAGCTTCCTCGATCATGGGATATGAAACGTGTGACGGACGCTGCTTCTGACGAAGGTCGCCCTTCCGGCACGTTTCAAAACATATTCTGTTATGTTGTGGCGAACGCATTTATATGCGGCACCTAATGGATGAAACAGAACCCTTTTTGCTAATGGGGGTTTAACCGTGAGATGTGTTTTACATAGATATTACTTGGGAATTGGGTTGTTTGGGATTGCTTCTTATGTTTTGTTTACCTTTATTTTTATCTTCGGTCGTTTGTGTTAGGATAAGGGAGGTGTCCACTTGGGTATGATCGTCTCGCACGTTTATTTCCAGAAGCTCCGCGAACAAAGTTCTGTGATGGAATTAATGAGACTATTGGTTCACCTAGTTCCGTTAACGGTACTTCTGGGAAAATTGATTCCCATAAGTTGTGTCAACGGAACACCGTAGGGCGTAGAAAATGGAGTAGGTACTGTCATCAAAAATTAATACCACTATCATCAATATTATCATCATCAATACATTCTTACAGCCTTATTACACATACAAAGGGGTATTTTGCATTGTGTCACGTATCTACTTGATGCGGTAGAGCAGCGGTTCTCAATCTTTTTTTGGTGACAGAACCCTTTTGGAAAGCGAAATACTTGACGGAACCCTACAATAAAACAATACTTTTTATTAAAAGTGTATTCTTTATTAATAAGCATAATAAAAGTACCATGAATTTTTTTCTAAGTTCTTGTGGAACCCCTACAGGTGTATCGCGGAACACACTTTGAGTATGGCTGCGGTAGACGATCCCTGTGATGTTATGGTCCCAGTGATGCGGTATCCCGTCTTTCCGATGGTATTTTGATGAAGCAACTAGAGTCAACAGCTGCAACTTCTATGAGCGCCCACATCAGGCCCATGCGTTATTTTACATGAGCCAAATCCATTCGAAATGAGCCTTTATCAAGATTATATAGGGGATATTTCAAATGGAGATATTCGTGTGGTGAGGCTATTCTGTCGTGACCTGAGGATTCAGGCGACACGGCCGGCCAAGATTCCCTTCAAGGCCCTTATTTCGTATTCCTCAGGAACCGTGGATTTTCCGAAATTAGTAGCCTGCCATTCTCTGGTTCACAAACTATCTTTATGGAAAAAATAACTTTGATCCGTTGCTTCGTGAAAGAAAGACAAACCAAAAAACACACTTTCGCATTTAGGTACAATATTAACTGGAGATTTATAACAATTTACGTGAGTGTCTTAAAAGAAAAAGTCTAAATGTATTTTCATTTCAATGGCCACTTTGTTACGCAGCAAAAGGGGCTTCGTAAAATCGTAAAGAAGCCAAACCTAATTGATTTAGTTATATCCAAGTGTAAGTAAGTTATCGTCCAGACGGTGCGTGATACGATGACTTTTGTTTAACTTTCGCAACATGTTAGGGGCAACTTAGACGCTCAAGCAAACGTACGTTTGCTTGTCAGGATAACAACGCTTTTGCGTCAAGCGCGCATTTCGAGTATCACGACATCCGCGCTTGACGCAAAAGCGTTGTTATTCTGACAAGCAAACGTACGTTTGCTTGAGCGTCTAAGCTGCCCCTTAGTATTCAGTAACTTTACACGTGCTCTACGTACCTACCTACTAAAAGTAGCCTCATATACTTATTTATAACAATTGGGATGTTGACTCCATTTATTTTATTATGTCAATCAATACGTTTCCTCATTCATGATTCGGTTAGTTACTTGTTCACCGCTAGTTTCAATATTTAGGACACGTATTGTGGAGATATTATATTGATGCAGTACATTTAAAATAATAAAACATGACTAGATTTTCAGTGTGAAAGTCTGCACTATAATCCACGCTCTGATAAATAGTAAACGTTGCAACGGATCTATGAAAATATCAATAGATAATCACTATAAAGGATATAGGCTAATAGAGCGTTTAGAATAACTGTAGTGTAAACCACTCGCAGTAGTTGGTGCCAGCGAGTGTTTTGTTTCATCATCATCAGCCGAAAAACTTCCAAAGCTAAACATAACCTTTCCACATGAGGGGTGTTTTTGCCATAATTCACCACTCTTGGCAGGCGTCTGGATCATCGCTGTAGATTATTGTGTCATGAGGAGATTGCTGCTGCCCATTCCCTATGGATATTTCCTTAGCCGGGGAAGAGATGGGGTGGTACTACTCTTATAGTCCCAATTCACTCCACTCCACAGCATTCCACGCAAAAGTTCCAAAAACCGCCAGTGTATCTCAGATGGAGATAAGGTCTTGACAGATCGATTTCCAGGTCTTCATAACCACCAGACCCCGAGTTTCATAATAGTCAGCCGTATAAAAGAGTCCAACTCCCTAACCATTATCAATTGTAGCTTATAAGACTTATTCTTCAAAGCAGGGCAGTCGAGAAATCCGGTAAGGGTTCTGGTTCAGTCTTAAAATTGTCAGTACATATAAAATTTACTGGACATAAGAAAATGAGAATTGATGTCTCAGCACAACGACCTCATTATAGTACACAAGTAGCTGCACAAAACTTTAAAAGTAAAATTCCAGTTTTTTTATAGACAGGCGCTTACCATCAGGAGAATGCTCAATGCACTATTAAAATAAACTTCCAGCTTTTGCTCGTATCTCATAGCGAGAATTGAACTCGCACTCACATCTAACGGACTATACGTGACTGCATTCGGGCACTCGGTCGCACAAGGCGACGTCCATTTACGATAATGAGAGCTCTTTCGGGGCTCATGTGATCTGAATAAGTAAAAGATTCGAATAGTCTAGTTTCCTGTGAACTCAACTGACCTCTCTAAAGGTGAGGTCACTCAAATGTTCCGTCTTCACATTTATATACGAATTCATCTCTGCCTTCTTCAACATGGCTACTAACTGCAGAGTAGACATCTTGCTATATACTTTTTTAGCTAATAAACTCTGTATTGGTTGAATAGTTACACAATATTTCATCTCTGTCGATGCAGTTTCAAATTATCAAAGAACAATAAAGACAAAACAGTGTAACTATACTACAGTTATTCACTGTTTATTCGTAAGACCCATAGATGAAACCTTGTTGACTGATTTTTGAAAATAACATATAACTAACTGGATCTCCACGATGTTACGATTTCAGTTTTTTATACTATTGGATAAAGAAATGAAGGGTCGTTTACCCGATGTAGCATAAGGGCAATTGCAGAGCCTATAACAAGTGCATTAGTAATTTCACTAACTACTTTGTACATATCGGAACACAGTAATGCTTGCACATTGTTGTTTGGCGGTAGACTACACAGGCAAATCGGTGGTACCCGTCCAAATAGATACATGCAGAAGCGTTAGTCCTACCACCTTGTTTTATGTTGTTTTCCTTTATCCAAAGCTCCAAGCTCTCATTGTAAAGATTCGAGTTCACGACCTACGGGCCGGCGGCACTACCACAGCCATCTAACCGTTATGCTATATAAGATTTTCCCATCATATTTCCCAAATCTATAATTACCTTATCTCCGGCAATTAAAACTAATTCGTCTTACTCACACCTATCTCTTTTTTCGTAAATCGATTAAACCTCCATTGTGTTTTTATCGAGTGAGTAAATCTACTGAGCGTCCATTGTTACACGAATAGGAATGGAAGGAGCATCGCTTTGAAAATGATGGTTCATCTCAGAGCGATTAAGAATTCGAATTTCAATGTACAGCTACCTAAATTATTTAGTTTAATTCCCATTCTCCTTTTCATCGTCGGACAGCTAGACAAACGGCAAAGCGACATCGATACTTTGTGGATGTTCCTCCTTTACACACAAAGCGTTTTTCTTCTACATACGCTTAGTGGGAGGTTGGTTTAGTGGGAGGACTAACTCTTCTGCGAGTGTCCGTCTGGGTTGTTACCACCGCTTTGTGAGTGAACTCTGCCGCCAAGCAGTAGTGTGCATGCATTACTGTGTTCCGGTTTGATGAGCCGAGTATCCAGTGAAATTACTGGGCTTATGAGACTTAATACCTAATGTCTCAGGTACGAGCGCACTGCAGTGGCGCGCAGGCCTTTGTGTTTCAAAGTTCTGGGTGGCACTGCAATTGTTAGGGGCCGGCGTTATGCTTACCATCAGGTAAACGACCAGCTCGTCTCGTTACTAAATAACATAAAAAAGGAGTGGAAGTCCTTGCCTGAACCGGTGTTTCCCGATCGCTATAACTTGAGTTTCTTCGTTGAGTTTAAGGGTGCTGCAATATAAAGAACAACAGCGCAGGACTAGGCCGTTGAATCTGCACAAAAAAACCAACTCCAAAAACTTTAAAACAAGTTTGAATCTATTTAAGTATGACCTTACTAGAGTTACCAGACTTCATTAAAGTCAAGGCGGAATAAGACCAAGATTCTCCCTGATTGCGCGTAATAAACATTATCTTTTTGTATGATACCTACCTATTTGTTGACAGTCGCCGGTCTGTCTGTTTTACGTTTATAGCCGGGATTATTCAATATGGGGACGGCTTTATCTAATCTTTACGATTCTTGCACGTACTAGCTGTTTGTCGGGACTTTACTTGACTTTAACCCTGATAGCAATGGCCACACTCGCTATTGTCACAAAATATCGCCACCGAACTGCGGACTGCAGTTTTCATAGGCCACTTCTCGTTTCGTGTACGCGACGCGACCACAAAACGTTGACACAAGTTTTGTGGTTGTATCGAGCCACAAAAATTTGTAACCAATGTGCGAGCAAGGTAAAAACAAGCGACGAACGCCACTCTGGCTCCAGGAGCCCAAGCACAGTAAACCACAATGGTCAAAATAGTAATGGTTTGCGATCATTGTGGCGACAACTGACACTTTTGGTGACGCACTAGCCTTCATTGGCCATCGCCATTAAGCTAACTTGGCAGTTTGGTAAATCATTATGATATCAATTTCCCTACGGCAATAACAACATAGTTGACAGATATGACATTACCGACTTTTGGCACAATTTGCAGTTGTGATAGGTAATGGCACCACTGCAATTACAATTTCACTTGTTTAGCGTCCTTGACCCCCAATCCGAGAGCATAAAAAAATAATTGTATACAATCTATGCCGTTCTATGCTAGACAATCTGTACCAAGAGACAGACGGACATTTCATTCCACTCGTATCAATACGCAGAGATGGATGGAGCCAGAGCTCTATCAAATCTTTACGATTCTTTCTCATACGTGTCATATGTTGGAAACATAACATAAACACTCGCACGTTTCTCCAGATTACACTGGAAATTGATTTTTAGATTGCTTTCTCTTACTCTCGGAGATATGATTTTATATTGGAGATTTAGTTAAAGGGGGGAAATAAGTTAGGATGTTTAGGCTTCGAATTCTAGATGTGATTCTCAAAATGTGATATTGTGTTTCTTTTTCCACCACCACGTCATTTGAGCTATCGGAAGTGCCTCCAACCGCTGAACATAGGCCTCCCCCATAGCACGCTTCTCTGGGTGGCTACTTGCCTCCTGCATGCAAAGGCTCCCCGCAGTTTTGATCAGTTCGTCGGACCTTTCCACAATGTTTATGTTGATAACACCACATATTACTATTATACTTCGATTTTGATAAGAACGAATGTTACATCACGCGCAACGGATCTAGGCCGAAAGCAGGCAACAGCTGGTTTCATCTCTGTCACTCATCCTCAGTACCTTTTGTTCATATCCTCTACTTTTCTTTAATCATTGGATTATTTGACGTATGACGTATCATTCTCCGGAGGTTCGTGATGTCATAGGTGTGGGTTCCGACTGAAAATCAGTTATTAAGGTCCTTGGACCTTAATTGCATGCTGAGTCGGGACCCTTGTAATGGCATCACGCAACATTGGGTTTTATTAATATTCTACTTGCCTGTTTATTAAAATTTTTATTTTTTGTATGTGTAAAACTGTAATGTTGTGTGATGTCCTGAAATAAATGTATTTTATTTCTTTATTTTCTTTCAACATTCGATAAATTTATCGGTATACCGAAGTCTGATCCTAAAGTATTGTAGTAGCTCTATATTCTCTTTGGATTCGACCTAGCTTTTCGATAACTTTTGTCGATTGTTTCGAGGCTCGATAAAACCCACTTTATCAATTTGAACTGTCAATTTTATCGAATTTTATCGACCGAAAAGATCCGTACTGGCGTCGCTGATAGGTATATCACAGCTCTTGCGATGCAGTGTCGTTATCATCGCAAACATTGTATACATTGATGGCACTGTTTCTTCATCACGGCTCGTGGGCAACGATCCCAAACTATTTATACTATGTGACGCACACGCAAACTCGAACCAGGAAGACACCTACCATCAATACTTAGTTAGTGGGAGGACTAACTCTTCTGCGAGTGTCCGTCTGGGTTGTTACCACCGCTTTGTGAGTGAAGTCTGCCGCCAAGCAGTAGTGTGCAAGCATTACTGTGTTCCGGTTTGATGAGCAGAGTATCCAGTGAAATTACTGGGCTTATGAGACTTAATACCGTTAGGTATTAAGTCTCAGGGTAACGAGCGCATTGCAGTGCCGCGCAGGCCTTTGTGTTTCAAAGTTCTGGGTGGCACTGCAATTGTTATGGGCCGGCGTTATGCTTACCATCAGGCAAACGACCAGCTCGTCTAGTTACCAAAAAACATAAAAATAAAAAAAATAAAAAAACTATGCAGGTAGTTAAACAATGATACATTGTTATGCATATTCTTGGTTTCTTCATCCATGTTACACGTATGATGATCCATGATCAAAAGTTCAGATGCGTTTGGGCGTCCCGTTTGTGAAATGTACTGCATTTTGGGAGATGCAGGGAATATGTATTGTATTTCGATAGATATGTCCTGTGAAAGCGGCATTGAATACGGTTAACTGTGCTGACCCAATTTCACATTGTTTATTGCTCAAGGTACATGTTAGTGTTTGGAACTTACTACCACGTTTCAATTTGGTCAATTGGTTCTGAGATTGGATATCCCTCTATTTTATATCTTATTGAGTAACGAGTACAACACTAAAGTTATTAATATTTTTAAACGTCAAGTTCTGAAGATATATTTCCAAGGCAAAGAGAAAGAAGGTCGGCTTTTTAAAAAAAAAATATACTCTTCTAATTTGTCACTTTACAAACCACCCCAGCGCACTGTTGTCATTAGATAATATATTTTCAGTCTTTTTTCGATATATCCTGTCAGAGTAGTACATATTATATGAATTAATAATACAACATCTCCATAATAATATATTGTATACGATTGCAATAAATAAGATAAGATCTTGGACGGTAACAAATTTAAAAAATCATTGACTGAATTGCTTCTTACAAATTGATTTTATAGTCTTAAGGAATATATGGAATTTTGTAACTAGAATTATTTATAAAACATTTGCACGTCTGCTTGCAGACCAAATACATTGTACCAACAATTAATTTTCATGTATTTTGGCAAATAAATTATTTTGATTTGATTTGAATAATTGAGTATTGATTCAAGCAGCAAGATTAGCAGACTGAATGAGTTAAAAAAAACTTTAGAAAAACATCAAAATGAATTATCTT
The DNA here is from genome assembly GCA_907269065.1 of Crocallis elinguaria. NCBI lineage: Eukaryota > Metazoa > Arthropoda > Insecta > Lepidoptera > Geometridae > Crocallis > Crocallis elinguaria. The sequence continues at coordinate 3,010,552 of OU026070.1, read as the reverse complement.
AATATTAATAACTGTGATGTGTAGGTTTACTCGTCTGTTTTCCCAGTGTTAACGGGAGTTAACGTGAAACAATCGCGACATATAATTTCCTTGGCATATTCTCACCGGCATCGGTTGAATCATGGCAAGCTACGGTTCTTTGTCCCACTGCCTTTATGGAGGGTTAGTCATCAGGTCTTAGAAATAACTGTGCATTACGCTGTCGCAATATTGTACTATTCTGCAGGTGTTGTTTACTGGGAAGTGAAGCATTTCATATAGTATATCCTGTGTATCTAAAGTTCGTTCGCAATATTATTTCACGACTGCCCAACAAAGCAGCACTTCACATCGGGACGGTTGCTCAACCTACATCAAGCATAAGTTCGGTCGTATATGGAGTAGGTACTGTCCTTACACTCCGCCGTCGAGTTTCTTGCCCTTCTTCTCGATGGTATAGGTTTTGGAACGAGGCAACTAGAGTCACTACGAATTCCGCGAGCGCCCACCTCGGGCCCGCGAGAATTTAGCTTTAGCTAGATTAGGGGCACCTTAGACGCTCAAGCAAACGTACGTTTGCTTGTCAGAATAACAACGCTTTTGCGTCAAGCGCGGATTTCGTGATACTCAAAATGCGCGCTTGACGCAAAAGCGTTGTTATTCTGACAAACAAACGTACGTTTGCTTGAGCGTCTAAGGTGCCCCTTAGGGCCCATTTCAAACGGTCGCACTCGTGCCGGGGCCGTTCTCTCTTATCCCAGCGACGGCCCAAGCTAAGGTTCGTACCGCGTGATTCACCTCACGAGGTACTGTTCTCTTCTCTGGGATGGCTTGGCCATGTATAACCAGCTTGATTCATTGGAGTCTATTGAGAGGCGAGCCTTCTCTTCTCTCCTTCCACAAGTCTCTTGCTTGGACAAAGAATGTCATGTCCTCGATTTTTTTTATATTTCATTTTTTAAAAAATATAATATAAAAAATACGTCAGGCAATACCAAGTGAAAAAGTAATAAAAAGCAATTGAGATGCTGTTGACGCTTCTTATATCTGCTTCGAACGGAGCCCTTGAATGAGCCAATGAACCGTTGCTTGTGAAGATTTACGATCCTTGCCTAGGTAATTGACGATGACAGGACCGATTGCGTTATTGTGCAATAAATATTATAAACAGCGTGTGAGAGGTGTAAGGGCTGGGGCGAAATAATGAAGCGCGGATCCAGGAACAAAATTAAGGTTTTGCGAGCAAGCGACGTGTGGTCAGCGCGTATGTCTGTGGCAGACTAGAGGACACCGCGGCGGTGCTCGAATACCCCTCCCGCACCTCAGGTGCCCCTCTAACATTACTAGATGTGCTTCGCATAGGTAGCTCGCCTCGCAATTCCCTATATATTTATTTATTCAAAAGGTACATATATATTTTCAAAAATTAACAATTTAAAACAAACTTATTATCTATCATCGCGTCGCTAACAATCCCCACCCCAGTGCTGCCTCAGCACTCATCGCCCGTAGGAATACGTGCGACGCGTGCTGCGGATCGCCGAAGTACCCCGCTCTGTGTTTTGACGTCAACGACTCGGATGCGCCCATCTTTGCCTGGCATCACGGCTTGTACCAAGCCCTTGGGCCAGACGTTCCGAGGAGAGACAGGGTCCACTATAAGGACGAGATCTCCCACTTGCAAGGGTCTCTCTTCGTGCAGCCATTTAGATCTGGGTCTCATTTCCGGCAGCACCTCTTTTACCCAACGCCTCCAGTATAGATCGGCCAAGTATTGTGACATTCGCCATTGTTTGCGCAGGTACATGTCACATTCACCGAATTCGCCGATTATTGGCAAGTTTGACGAAGTGCCAAGGAGAAAATGATTAGGGGTCAATGATTCATTAGTGTTCGGTTCCACAGTTACATGTGTGAGGGGGCGGCTATTAACCATCTGTTCCACTTCTGCCATCAGTGTGCTCAGTACTTCATCTCTTGGAGCACGTTCTTTCAGAGTGGAGTGTAGTGAATTTTTCACACTTCTAATTAGCCGCTCCCACGCCCCACCCCAGTGAGGACTGGCCGGGGGAATAAAAGTCCAGGTTGTCCCATAGTTGACGGCTTCACTCTTCAGCACGTCTACATTCAGTTCCAGGGCAGATTTCCTCAATTCAGTATCAGCCCCTTTTAAATTTGTCCCGTTATCTGAATACAGCTGCTGCGGCCAGCCGCGTCTAGCAGCCATCCGACGAAGAGCCATTATCAGTGCGTCAGTTGTAAGTTTGGTGACAATTTCTATATGTATTGCCCTTACAGTGAGACAAGTGAACAATACACCGTATCTTTTTTCTCGCCGTCTACATACGGTTACTTCCATCGGGCCAAACAAATCTACGCCACAGAAGGTGAAAGGCCGTAGATGATGAGCCATGCGAGCCTTCGGTAAGTCACCCATTCTAGGCGGCGCTGGCATAGCTTTTCTTATGCGACACAAGGCACACTTCGATGTGACGGTTTTCACTGTAGGTCTGATACGAATAATCCAAAATTTTTGTTTCAGCTCATTAACTACCATTTCTCGGTTCCCATGAGCGGCCTTGATGTGGTAATGGCGAACAATCAACATCGTGACGTGGTGACGGCCATCGAGTATCACTGGTTGTTTTACTTCCTGTGCTATTTCAGGTGCGGCGTCAATGCGGCCACCTACTCGAAGCACTCCATGCTCATCCAGGAACGGCGACAAGGTAAGTAGTTTACTTCTTTTGTTTAATTCTTTTTTATGTTTCAGGTTGGCGAGGTCTTCAGGAAACGACTGCGCTTGTGAGTATCTCATCAGCAGGTGCTCGGCCCTCATCATCATTTCACCGTTTATGTCACCGGTAAGTTTTCTACATTTGTCTATGAACGATAGTACTTTACACGTTGATTTCAGTAAGCGGAGCCATGAAGAAAATCGGTCCGGGTCAGGTACAGAAGGTAAGTCAAGTTCAGTGACGACGTGAAGAGTTGTCACACATTCCAGGTCTACGTCAGATATGCTAGGAGGCTGGAAGTCCTGAGGCCAGGTATTTTCATCACCATTCAAAAATATGGGTCCGCGAAACCATTCATTTTCTAACACGGTGACGTCACAATGTTCTCTGGTAGCTATATCGGCCACGTTCAATTTTGTAGATATGTAACGCCAGCTATTTTGTTGTGTTAGTTCATCTATTTCACCGAGCCGATGGGCTATGTATACTTTATAGGTACGCCTGTTGTTACGTATCCAGTGCAGTACAGTAGCGGAGTCACACCAAAAGTATATATTCTGTACCGATATTCTGTGCTCTTTGATAATCGTCTCTGATAATCTTGCAGCTAGTACAGCAGCCTGTAGTTCCAAGCGAGGCACAGAAATGTGTTTTATCGGGGCGACTCGACATTTACTGGATATAAATGCAACCTTTATCTGTCCGTTATCCTTCCAACGCCAGTAAGCTACGGCGCACATTGCTTTCGTCGAGGCATCACAAAATATATGTAGTTGTAAGTTTCTATAACCAGCGTTGGCGCGGGCGACTCCACGAGTGCCTTCGATGACGCCTGTACCGGACGAAGTGGGCGTGGCTTGTGTTGAGACCGCGGTGGACAGGGCGCTAGTACTATCGAGTGCGGCGGCACTCGGTGCATTTTTCGTCTCGCTCTCACCCGCAGCCTTGAGGTAGTGTCTAGGCAGCCGTATGCGACTCACGCGCTTTAGCATTTCTAGCCATTCCAGCCATTTCGTAAACATGTTATTTGTTATCATTTCGTCCCAGCCAAGATTAGCTATCCAGGTTTCTTGTAGCATAATTTTTCCTTTTATAGTGAACGGCGCCAGAAACCCGTATACATCGAATATGGACATAATGATACGAAGCATTTCCCTTTTAGTAGGTCTTCTCTCACCGCTGACTAGCTTTTCAGGGATCTTTTTCAACGATAAGTCGAACCCCAGCGTGTCTTCTTCTGGAAACCAGATTAAACCTAGTGTGCGCTCACCGTCGTATTGTTGTCCGATTTTGAATCTTATAGCGGTATGTCCTAAGGTATCTTTTGGTAAGCTGTCGATAACGGCTTCATTATTACAGGTCCAGTTTCTAATGTCGAAACCGCCTTGTTTATGAATGTGCGTAATGTCAGTTACCATTTTGATAGCCGTTACTTCGCTCTCCAAGCTGTCTATGTAGTCATCCATGTAGTGTTGAGTACATATTGCTGTTACGGCGGCCGGTATAGACGAAGCGTAGCGTTGAGCGTTTTTGTTTTTAATAAATTGTGCTACGAACGGGGAACAACTAGCGCCGAATATTAGGGACGTCATCGCGTAGGTTTTTATTTCACCATCTAGGGTTGGTCTCCACAGGAATCGTAATGCGTTTTGATCTTCGGGTATGATTTTCAGTCGTAAGAACATATCTCGTATATCCCCGGTGATTGCAATTTTATGTTCACGGAATCGAAGCATGATACCAAACAGTGATACTAGTAGATCAGGACCCGTCAGGAGGTAATCATTCAAACATAACCCATCACTTCTTGAAGCTGCGTCAAACACGAGACGTAGGTTTTTCTTATTAGGGTTGTCAACTCCAAAATGGGGTAAGTACCATGTCCTTGGTGTAGTTTCAGGGTCAGTGATCTCCATTGCATAATCGTTCTGAAACAGGTGGTCGATTCGATTTTTGTATCGTAGAGAGTAGCTTGCATCTGCTTTCATCTTCCTCATCACACCCTTCAGCCTAGTTTCAGCGTTAGGATATGACTCAGGCATTTTACAGTTTATATCCCTCCATGGCAGTCCAACATACCACCTCCCATCGACCAACGAAGATGTTCGTTCAAGATGATCAACCGCTCGTTCATCATCGGCATTCTTTCGAGGTTTACCGCCGATGCCCATGGACTCGATCGTAAAGGATTGTCGAACTTCCTCTTGCAGTTCATGTAGCCAGCGTTCGCTGTCTGAAGTCATCGCGCCCGCGTCTTCAGAGATGAACAGCGTGGAATGCAGTGCATCCCTGCGCCTCTCAGCGGCGCTCAACTGGTCGCGCACGCAGCCGTGTACACACCACCCCAGGGGAGTATGAGTGGCGTATAGTTTACCAGTTGAATTATTAACTATTTTTGTAGGTATCATCAAGTGATAATTGTCCTGCCCTATCAATAGTTCCGGTTTAGCATGTCCATCACACAGGTATTTTTTTATTTCAGGTAAGCACTTAAACTTCGCGCTGTAAGTCGATGTCAACGTCTGCACAGGTAAGTCTAATTTATTTACACTACGCGCTCGGAAAGTATACGTATTTCCGTCTTTGTTTGAAACGTTCAAGTCCACAATCTCACTTTCGCAAACTAGTTCGGTAGAATCCCATGCACCACACACACGCATAGTTTGTTTATGTCCGTGCAATCCTACGCGCGCCGCCAGCGCAGCGCTTATTAATGACACAGTCGAGCCATCATCGAGCAAGGCGACACAACTGAATATACCGTTAGGTCCATGGATATTGATAGGCACAGTTTTTAATAACACTTTCGAGCTATTCACTTTTATGTGCGATACAGTTTCAGCTTGCACGTCACTGTCCTCACTTTTAGTTTCTTGCAATTCCGTAACGTTTACACTATTTTTTTGCACCGTATTATTGTCCTTGACGTAGTGTAACAAACGGTGATGCGATTGACTACAGTTAGCTACATCACACACGGGAGCCGGGCAGTTCTCTCTATTATGATTTGCAACTAAACACTTGTAACATAGTCTATAGCGTTTCACAAATAACCACCTATCTTTCCGCATCGATTTTTTAAACTTTTGACAGTCTGGCAGTTTATGTTTTGAAACACGGCAGAACCGGCACTTATCATCGTTATTATTGTCACTTTGTACGAGTACAGTTTGCGCGCGATTTTTAACTGAGTTATTATTGTTTTTATTTGTCACAGAATGTTCACTATGATTGTAGGCTATGTTCACTGCAGTCCTTGATACCTTCACAGCTTCTCCGTCTAGGAACTCGGACAAAACCACGAGTTTTGACTTGCAACCCTGGTTGAAGTAAGGGTAGCTGAAGTCGGTCCACTTGGAGATCAGAATCGTAGGTAATTTAGATAAAATCACAGAGACAATATTCATTGCGCTTAGGTACTCATTCTGTCCTATTGCGAGTACAGCGGCCACATAATTCTTCACTTTCACAGAGAACGGTATGATGTCCTTATGATACTGTTCTGATATCGGTTGTAGTGAAGTGATGTCCTGCATAATCTTGGTTATGATTACGTCAGGGTTTCCAAACTGAAGTTCCAGTGTTGACATAATAATATCAGGAGTCGTAGCACTGATCAACAGTGACGTAACAGCTTCTTTAGCTGGTCCATTGAGACACTTTCGAAGTCTCCACAAATTTTCCCTTTCGCTGAACTTGCACACTAGTGTTGACTCATAATACGCTTGCTTAAACTGTAGCCAGTCCAAGGGGTCACCAGAGAACGAAGGTAGGTCCCTCGGCGTGCTTATGCGGCTCAGCATTTTGGTGTCAGATCTTTTAGTAGCAGTGGTCAGGTCGTTTATCGCGCTCACCAGTAAACTCACGTTGGCGTCACGGCCGACGTGATCACTAGGTACTGGCAGCAGTGGAGGACACGCCTCACCCGTGTTATTCGCAGTTCGTGGGCGAGGCTGTCCTTTCAGTTCCTGTTGACTGCGATCAATCCACTTCTCCACTTCGCTGTGTGTGGTAACTTCGCTTCCTTCTGATAATCGTGAACTGTATTTTTCATCCAACTCCGCGATATCCGCCGCGAGCTTTTTATCTATGAGCTCCATCTGTATACGCGCTTTTGCCTGTGCCGCTTCTAGCTCCAACTTCTTTTTACGAGCCAACATTGAAGACGAAGCTGATGCTTTTGATTTTGGCTTTGGAGCTGTTTTCACTTCTTCGTAAGCTTTTTGAAACGTTGATGTTGAAGGATGAGCCAGAACATTCTCTGACTTCACCGACTTGACGGTACCCACATCTTGAAAAAGTGTTTTCTCCAGAAACATTTTTGTGGTTGTTTGCAGTTCAGCATCACTTTTACACTTCTCTTTTGGCTTAGAAGATTGCACTGTACGTTCTTGTTCCTCGTCCATGTGTCCCAACTGCGAAGCTTTTTCTTCCTGTTGTTTTTTGACGGTGCTTCGCGTATTCACCATTTTTCGCGGCGGTGGAGTTGTAAACATAGGTAACCGATTACAATTCGGTTCGAAGACCAGCTTGTAAGGGCTGGGGTGAAATAATGAAGCGCGGATCCAGGAACAAAATTAAGGTTTTGCGAGCAAGCAACGTGTGGTCAGCGCGTATGTCTGTGGCAGACTAGAGGACACCGCGGCGGTGCTCGAATACCCCTCCCGCACCTCAGGTGCCCCTCTAACATTACTAGATGTGCTTCGCATAGGTAGCTCGCCTCGCAATTCCCTATATATTTATTTATTCAAAAGGTACATATATATTTTCAAAAATTAACAATTTAAAACAAACTTATTATCTATCATCGCGTCGCTAACAAGAGGAATATAGTATAAGCATAAGGCATAAAGTATTGTTGTTTTTATTAACGTTTCGGTTTATACGTATAATTTTTTTATACTATTGGGTAACGAGACGACCTGGTTGTTTGCCTGATAGTAACCATAACGCCAGCCCATAACAATTGCAGTGCTACTTAGAACTTTGAAACGCAAAGGCCTGCGCGTCACTGTATTGCACTCGTGACTGATACATTAGCCAGTAATTACACTGGCTACTTTGCTCATCAAACTGGAAATGCATTACTCACCACATTACTGCTTGGCCTTAGCGGCAGACTACACGAGAAAAGCGTTTGTTTTCTAACGCATAATGCGATAAGTTCGTAAATTTTTAATAAGCGTCATCCTTTTTTAGCCGATCCATAGTAGCCATTTTCTTAACCCAGATTTTTGTCTATGGCAGACCGTAACCGCGTTATGCTGTCAAAATAACCATGCTTTTGCATCAAGCGCGGATTGCGAGATAATACACGCGCAAGCGCGCCTTGATGCAAAACCATCAAAAAACCACGAAATAGACAAGAACGGCAATACGGCCGGATAGTGCTGTCTCGAAGCCCTGCCTGGGCTCAAAGCAATGACTTGCTCAGTCAAAGCTCCGCTTTACGTTACATACATCACTTGCGCACCACCGCTTATTTACCGCGGCGTCTGGACTGAGCATGCGGTTGTCAAACAATTTTTTTGAATAGTATTCGTAGAGGTTTAGTTAGATGCGGGTGCCGTGCTCGGACTAGATTTCCGTCAAGCCCCAACCACAACCACAATAGACGATACGATATGCGTCAAGCGGGGATCGTGGTTTTACCATGATTTTCTCGTGGTCCGCGATTGCTGCGATTGCGATCCTTATCCATCAATCATGAATTAGGTGTGAGGGCTGCCTATGAAGTCAGCAAGGAGTTGTGCCAACTCCGACTTGCCGAGTACTTGCAGGAGGTGGCGTAAGGCAGACCGATGCGGCGGCGCTTGGTATCTAGGTCAAGACATTTTGGATCACTGTGCCCTCCTACCTAGTTAATTTTTACTTAGGTTTTTGTCACGTTGTTAATACGATATGTTGCGTTCATAGAGTGTGACAGTCGACAGACCGTTGTAGCAATAATGAGCGGTTTCCTTTGTTTGCAAACGTAGCGTTCTATCGCAAAATGTGATCCGTTTAAGCATTAGCAATCAGTTAGCAACAGTATCTATAATATAAGTGCGATAATGTACCAACCACTTTGCTGTTTTTTTTTGTTTTGTTTTTGGCTCCACGTGATTAGCGTATTTAGCCTGTGTCGAGTTATATGTATGAATAATAATATGTAATAGATCTCTAGTTGTCGTGCATGAAAGTCGTCAAAGTCACGTTAAAGTTTAGTCTAGGTGTGGTCAAGTCCACTTTGCTGTTCTTCATAGTTTCGGTGGACGCCGTGAAACAAAAGCCTGTCTTAAAATTCAGCCTGCAGTACCAGTGTAGCAAAACGAAATATAAATTTATGTAACCACGTATTACGTGATTCAAAGAAAATGAAAAGGTTCTATTTTTGTAAATCCTAGTTTGCACTTAGTAAAGCTTACTGCAGTAGTTTTTGCTCAACACTCTGTGTAAGTAGGACACGGTTATTGAGCGCTGTTGTTATTTCGTGTTCTATTTGCGAGGATTCGCTGAATTTACGTCTGTTTGATGTAAATTAGTGTTGGGCTTGCACTAATCTCCAGAACTCGTCATATAAACACAACTAATTTTGTTGAGTTGTTACGGAGGGCTTCCTTTTATTTCTGGTACAGAATTTTCCGGAATTCATTCTGTGCATTTGGTTGGGATCATAATAGAATTTGCTCCAACCCCTCCCTCAGAACAAAGAATTTTTTTATGACTGGAGTCAGGCTGGACTGCGTTTGAGAAATATTTTTCTGTCCTCTTCATTTTGCTTTTTCGTTGTTACAGAATGTGCAACCGAATCATCGCTTTCATTTTTCAGATTTTTTTTAATGTAACTGTCTTAACGCCCGTATAAATAGATAACGAATCACAAAGGATTTTTACAATAAAGTGATCCAGTTTTACAAACAACATTTCCAAAGCCTGTCAACAAAAAAGCGCAATTGAACTGTCAACAAGTACCAGGCTCTCATAAGCTCGCAGAGATTTTAGATGCAAGCGGATTGGCCTAGCGGGCGGGCGGGAGATGAGCGAGGCGCGGCTGGGATGAACGACCTAGGCCGAGAGAGGTCACGCCCGTGTCAGCTAACTGGGTCGCAGGTTATTGCTTCACCCTATACCAAAATAAACCCACGTGAATTATGTAACGGGGATAATAGACATAGTGTGAATGATCAGTTTTACAGCGCCATTACAATGACCTCGTAAATTAAATGTACTAACGTAAAATTGACTAGAAATATTAAAATTGCAAATACCCTAACAGGGTCCATGTATTTACCTACTAACTTAAGATTTAAAACCTGATTACTAGGTTTAACATATGATTGTAAGTGCATGGTAGCAATAAATGAATATGTTTGGTAAACATGTGTTAAATAGCGTCTAACTCTTAAACGTGCCTTGGCCGCGTGTTTAAATATTAGCAACCACAAATCTTAATAAAAATATATTCCGTTAGAAAATATGAGATTAGAAAGGTATAAGTACACAGTTGTTCAACAGTAACCTATCTACGTGTGATCACTCATCTGTAGAATCAAATACTATAAAATAATCTGTGTGTAGAATAGACAAATCTATATCTTCTATACAAATAAATAAAATTAATGTGTCTGTTTGTTACGTCCAAATAACCGCTTTTTGATAAATGCCTATTAAGGTACTTATAACAAAAACAATTTTTAAATTTTTTCTCTGTCTGTTCCGGCTGGACAGATTTTGACGAGAGCTATCACTGACATGATATTCTATAATGCAATAGCAAGTGATGATAAAAAACAAAATAAAAAAATTTGCACAACAACCCACGTCGTATGAAAAGTTTTAATCGAAAAAGAATTAGTTACATAATTTTCTTGAAAAACCCCCGACTAAAAGGGAAAGTAATGAAAGATAATATGTTAAACCCAAGAAAATCCTCCCTTTAAGAAAATTTCTTAATAACGACTAGAACTAGAATCGCTTCGAAGCAAATTCCAATTGTCTAAGATCTCTGGTCTGGCAGGTCACGATGGACGATCCCTAAAGTCAAGTAGAATAGTACCTATTGTAGTAAATCAAACGGACCGCTTTTCATTCATCACATTTTTAGCTACACGTTCCTCAAAGACGACGTCTAGACTAAATTAAACGTTACGTCTCCATTCTTTTCACTTTATTTTAATCCAATTATTAATTCTGAGCCCGTAATATAATCTTTTCTAATAGGGCTGCGGTACGACACCAAGGGCATAGTGCGTTCACTTCTGTCGTCTGCTCAATATATTTTGTGTGAATTTTTTTATGCCAATTTTCTACAGTTCTGCAGACGTTTTTGAAGGATACACGAACAAATTGAATGAAGTTTTTCTACGTGAGTGAGTGACTGAGTGAGTCTGAGCCACTGAGCTAACAATGGATTATTGTTCTGTTTTTAAATTGAGTGACTCGTATTTAACAGCAATATGAACTAGAAAACGTTGTCAGTTTTCGTTATATACACATCGCAGGTCACTTTGCGAGACAATGCTGCGCAGCTAATTTGAGCATTATTTTGATTGTCTGACATATATTTTCCGAATGGTAATAAATTGAAACTTAGACAAGTACAGAAGTTATTTCGCGGTTGTTTTGTGTGGTTTCGCAATTATACAAAAGGATTTTGACTACGCAGAATAGGTATAGTGTCTGTTCGTAAAGCCCGACTAAAGACCTTCTTATCTTTTCATCGATCTATACAACTAAATAAAATTGAAGTGTCTGTTTGTAATATCAAAAAAACAGCTTTTTACTAAATGCATATGAAAGTATATACGGTACATATAACAAAACAACCATTTTTAAAATTTTTGTCTGTCTGTTTGTTCCGGGTAATCTCCGAAACGGCTGGACCTATTTTGGCGAGCTTTCACTGGCAGATAGCTGATGTTACGAGGAGTAACTTAGGCTACGAGGGCAAAGCCGCGGGGCACAGCTATAGTTACACATATAAAAACTAATATCGGGTGCTCAATATGATGATGATGTAGGTATATATTAAGAACAAGGTTTGGTTTAGCGAGCCGTATTAGGTTAGGGCACATACCAGGGAATAGGCTATGTATAAGGGTCCCGGCCCCAACGGACCCAAATGCTAGCATAGAAACATCTTGCTATTCACCATATTAACTTAGACTTGTTTATCAAAGTCTCTTACTTATCCTAAGGTGGATCCTCAGGCAATTACGGCGGATTTCGACTTATAGAAAGAATCCAACATAGAAGTGTTCCCGTCACGATAAGCAGTCATCGTTTATAATCCGCCTAAAACATCTTTCTTCACAGATTACGTTTCAGTAATCTTTATAAGTCATGTTGCTAATATCATATTAAAAAAATTCCCAAGCATTTGTTATTCTCTCCGCGTCAGTTTCCCTTTTTCCTCTTCTAAAAATACCGCCAAGTCATAAATCGTCCGAAAATGTTTGTTTACATTATCATTGGAGAATTTAAAAGTGTATAAACCTGAAACAATTTGTATTACTGGCTATCAAATGTGTGAAACTGTGTATCTTTTTATATTTGTTAGCAATAAGCATTTTAGTTTAAATTTAACTTATCGACGAAGGTGGTGTTGGGCTAGACCTGGATGATCTGAATGCCATGCTCAAATGAACATAGGTAACTCGTTGTGCGTTTGTTTCGTTCACAGATTTGTAATATAGTACTACTGTAAGTCTGTGGTTTCATTTGAGAATGACTCAAAAAGATGCGCTACACCGCAACTTCTTTGGTTTTAACAAGATTTTTGCCAATGAGAATCATCATCATCGTCGCCATGATAGGCTAGACCGGCAGGGCTAACATGCGCGCCACGACAAAATTCTGTCTACTGTTTTGTCTCGCTCTTTCTCTCGCGAACATGAGACAAATGCACGACATAAGCATCGAGAAAATTTTGTCACGGTGCGCATGTTAGTCCTACTGGATGGCATGCTCAAATGAGCATAAGTAACTCGTTGGTGATTCAAAGAGGTGCGTGCGTCAGTAACTTAAGCTACTTTTATTTTAGAAAAAGATTAAGGTACCGCGCAAAAAAATAAAAACCACAACATCCAATATCTCCGCGCGGGTGAAACCGCGGGCAGCAGCTAGTGTAACTATATAATTTGAGTGAAGTCGATGAAAAAGTTAGTAATGACACAAAATCTGTTCATTTTTATGCATCACATTACGTGTTTCGAACTGGAAGTGCTTTTAATACCTACATTCGCATATTATTACTGTGAGTAGGTACGTTCTTGGAGGTATTTCCGACGGTTTGCGTGTAGGTACAGTCGAGTACTGAACTTTTTCACGATAAATATAGGTAGTGGATTTTTCGTGTAATAGAGCGGAGGCATTGTTGATTGCGGTACCATACTAGGGTCCTAGCCAAGTTTGTAGTGCCTCAAAACAATGGAAAAGCGTTTATTTGACACTGGTAACAAAATAGGCTTGCATAACAACTTCCCTTCTAATATTTATAAAATGTTATGTTAGTGGGAGGACTAACTTTTCTGCGAGTGTCCGTCTGGGTTATTACCACCGCTTTGCTCGTGAAGTCTGCCGCCAAGCAGTAGTGTGCAAGCATTACTGTGTTCCGGTTTGATGAGCAGAGTATCCAGTGAAATTACTGGGCTTATGAGACTTAATACCTAATGTCTCAGGGTAACGAGCGCATTGCAGTGCCGCGCAGGCCTTTGTGTTTCAAAGTTCTGGGTGGCACTGCAATTGTTATGGGCCGGCGTTATGCTTACCATCAGGCAAACGACCAGCTCGTCTCGTTACCTAATAACATAAATAATATTTATAAAATATGCTAAAGTGTGTTTGACAGGTTGTCCTTCTTTCACGGTTTCACGCGATTTTTGGCATATAAGGAATCTCCATGTGGTGAAGCCGCCAACTGGGTATATAATTATTAAGCTATAAAGTTATAGTATAAAGATAAAAAAAAACAATTAAATAAGCTAAAATGCAAAAACAAATTCGAAATGCTTTATTCAAATAGGCCCCAAAGGAGCACTTATGAAAGCTAATATAAATGACTCTAACAGCGGGCCTCTGCAACATTCATCTACCCGAATCACAGACTAAAACTAATGCTGTCTTTATCAAAACATAATAAATGACAACCTGTGTGAAATTACATTCTGTGTGAGCCCAAAGTTACTAAAGATAACCGCCAAGAAAGGCTGCTCATAGAGATATAAGGCTACTAATTGAAGTTTCTGTCAGTATGTACTATTTAGATATAAGTACCCTAGAATATAAGGTACTACTCGCAAAAAATTATCAAACATTCAGAAAGAGGGAAATCCCACAAAATCCTCTATTGACTGTATTTGGGATACGGATGTGGTCCCTTTCCTTTCCTAATAACACGTAGCTAGCGAAATTACTCACCGAATCAGAGGTGTTACTCCGAAAATCGAACGTCGAAGGTTCGCTATCGGATCGCAGTTTTCCTACCACGAAAGTATTTAGTGTGTATTTTGTTTTCGATTCGATGTTAAGCCAATGATATTCATCATTCTGTCCTCTTTGCACACACCGTCGGTTTGGGTTGATGTAAAAGAGAAGGACGACCGCGCGGGCCTCTAAGATTGATTCAAAATTCAAACAAGTCATTGTAACAAAAGTTACATAAAAAAAACACGACTGCCTTAGTCTGTGTCACTATCAAGCTGCACCAGAGACGGTAAGATATGCGTCAAGTGGATGGTTCTCCCATGTTTTTATGTTAATCCATGTTTTTTATGTTTTCCGTGGTCCGTGATTGATGCTTTTCCATCAATCATGCAGTAGGTGTATGGCCTGCCTAAGGCCCCAGTTTTGTACGTTAAAACTATCTACGGATACTGGATAGAAACTTTAGATAGAATCTAAATGTGAAGCAAATTCAAAATTTTGTGAAAGATGGAGGGACATAAATTAAAAGAACAGCTGCTGAAATATACCGAGGTGCCTGGCGACAGATTTTCTTCTGGACTTATGTATGACCCGGTAGCTAGCCAGGCGAGTACCAGAAAATGGCCTAAACCATGCTGTTATATTTATGTTGACTGTTCGATATTTAATTTATTTTGCATAACTTTGTGTATCTCATCTATGTAAGTACAAAACTACAAATTTATTATTCTACTTATAAGAGATCATATGACTCAGTTGCCCTTTTCAGGCTACGCAAAGATGGCAACAATTTTATAAAGCTTAAAATTTACATTGGAAATAAATTGAACATTTTTAAAAATTAATTCTTTAAAAGAAAATTAGAAATAAATGCTCTGTTTAATTAAATGGATCAACTAAACTAATTAAATGAAAATTCAATAATCTGATGTTTGGTCATGTTTTATGATGGACATTTCCACTTTTTATTATTTTTAAAACTGATTGTACACGGTTTCGCTCCATTTCGTGCGGTTTCATTGGTATGAGTCATTGACCTTCCGCAATCCACGCCATTCCTTTGTTCGAACAATTCGTTGGAATCCTTCACAGTAATACTTACCATCAGGCAAACGACCTGCACGTCTTGTTACTAAAAAAAACGCGAATCCTTGCTACGACCTTGTCGCAAAATCGCAAAACTGAAGACTTGACAGTTTTAATTGTTTTAAACAGTTTAAACTACAATTCTGCCCGGTCTGAAATATATCCATCCTGCGGCGCAAGTACGGAAGTCAACCGATAAAATTGTCGAATCGAAAAAACTGATAAATTTATCGAATATTGCGAGTACCGAAGGCTGATCGTAAAGTATTGTACTCGTAGTAGCTCTATATTCTCTTTGGATTCGACCTAGCTTTTCGATAACTTTTATCGATTGTAACAAGGCTCGATAAGTTACATAAAAAATCGATAAAACCCACTTTATCGTTTGAACTTTCAATTTAATCGATCGAAAAGATCCGTACTTGCGCTGCTGTATAGTCAAGTTGTAAATGAGTAACAAACTTTTTTCAACTAGAAACGACTATTAGCGTAGTGAGATAATCCTCTAGGCAGTCCTTTTCACACCTGAAATATCAGTTAACAGACCCTAAACTGAGGTCGCTTAATTGAATAAGGTACTTCCTCGCCCTGTTTACTCTAATTAAAAATATGCAAATGAATTCATTAAGTACTTCAAGGTAAGACCTTGATAGTGCGTAAACGCGATGTAGTACTCTCGTACCTTGACTTGACATACGGTACTGTGTGAAAATTATGCTCACTGAAAATAAACAAGAAAACAAATGAGTATAATTTTGTATTTATCCTTGATAGGATTTAACCATTATCTCGTGTCTTAGCGACGATGTGGTCCAAATATTTAAATCTTCTATACAACTAAATAAAATTGAAGTGTCTGTTTGTAATGTCAGAATAACAGCTTTTTACTAAATGCATATGAAAGTATATACGGTACCTATAACAAGACAACCATTTTAAAATTTTTGTCTGTCTGTCTGTCTGACTGTTTGTTTTTGTTCCGGGTAATCTCCGAAACGGCTGGACCGATTTTGACGGTGCATTCATTGGCGGATAGCTGATGTTACAAGGAGTAACTTGGCTACTTTAATTTTAGAAAAAGAATTAGGGTTCCGCGCAAAAAATAAAAACCATGAAATCCAAAATCTCCACGCGGGTGAAACCGCGGGGCAGCAGCTAGTATGTATATACGGTAAACCTACATTTTAGGCTATTAAGTAGTAGGTATCTACAGCTGCCTGAACATGTATCGATCTCCTTTGTGCTCCGAGCAACTTTAATGGAGTTTTGCTGCGATTGCTGAATACTTGCATCTGAGAATATTTAATCAGGATCTCACAAAGTAAGCTATATAGCTCGGTGCATTACGCGAGCTGCATTTCAGAGCCAGTCTTTACCTTCGAACACATCACTTAAAATGACACCGAAATGTATAATGCAGACCGTAGACGCTTATGCAAACGTGCGTTTGCTCGTCAAAATAACAACCCTTTTGCATCAAGCGTCTATTACGACATACTCGAAATCCGCGCTTGATGCAAAAGCGTTGTTTTTCTGACGAGAAAACGCACGTTTGCATAAGCGTCTACGGTCTGCAGTCAATTTTAAACATTTTGTTTGATAGAATAGGGGTCTGGGGCCCCTGGTGTGATTATTCTCAAGCGATAACGTAAAAAAATGCAATGCTAAATGCTTGTGCTTACCTTTAATAAAAAAATGTAAACAAATCCGTTCCCCCAACAAGCATTACAAGCCCAACATTTTGTTTTACCAGCATTATGTTTGTTGTCAAACATAACCGTGGTATAGACAAATCCATTCAGTTGGCCGGACGGAAAGCTAGACTACCCCCGGGAGACCTGTGTACGGTACCATCGCGTGCTGGACGATGTTTAATAATTGTTCCTTTTTTACAGGTACGTGACCTCTAACCCGGAGACGACATGCTTTTAAGGTAAATAAGGATTTAAATTTTAAACCTATGTAGTGTTACCACAAAAAACCCATTTTTAGTCGCCGGTTTAGCTAGACAGCGTTTAAAGATAAACGTCAGAAATGATTAGAAATGTCACAACAGTAGGGTAAAAGCCGGATAGTTGCCGCACTTTTCATAAAGGCTCTATTATTCAAAAATATCTACTTACTGCGATTAATACAACATGTAAGTCAAAACATAGGTCTTTAATCTTTAATAGGAGCCTATTTTTGTAATCATAATTAATATGGTTTTCGAGTAAATCCTATTTTATTAGACCTCTCAAAAAAGGGATAGTTGCCTACCGTGGCGGATAGTAGCCTAACGGAAAAAATGCTTCGGGGGATACTTGCCTCGTGCAGGGCTATAGACGCCACACTATGATTTTATTAGATAGAAACAAATTTAATATCAATTTAAGTAATCCGTCTTTACTGTTTATCGATCCTTTATTAAGTATCTACTAATAAAACATTAATTAACATTATTAAATAGTAAGTATTTCAGTTTTAATGTTTTAAACTATAAAATAAAAATACAATAAAAAGAACCTCCAAATGCTGGCCTCTACTTAGGTCAAAGATAAAGCATTGCCATTCAACGTGGCAATGCTGCCAGTATTTTGGGAACGTCGCCTACTGAATTTCACCTAAAGAAAAAGTCTTTGCTTTATTAAAGAATTTGTAATTGCGGATAGTTGCCCCAAGGGCGACTATCCGCAAAGGTAAATAGGGCAACTATCCTTTTTAATACGGATACTTGCCCTTTTTATTTGCAAAATAAATAAAAACTATATAACAATAAAACGTAATAAACAGGGTAATTTAAACTGTAATGCATGCAAATAAACAAAATCTTGACCGAAACCACAGTCAGTTAAAAAAATATTCAATGAAAATTACTGATCAATATAATTTTGACGCCCGTCAAAGTTTCGGCGCGGAAGTTTTTTGCTCACACGGACAAGACGCGTACGTCTATTCAGACGATTTACATGGCACCGAGGCCTGTGGTAGAAGGGCTTCTAATTATAGTAAAGTACTAACACCCCCAACATCCCTAACATAGTGTATTAGACACTGCGGCAAGTATCCCACTGAGGCAACTATCCGGGTTTTACCCTATTGTAACAGTAACGGTTACACACTACTTAAATCAGGATTTGTGGTTGCTCATATTTAATCGCGTGACTAAGGCATGTTTAGGCGTTAAACAGTGTTTAACACCGGTTTAACGTATGTTTAATTTTTTTGTGGTAAGACCCATGTTGTAATTGCCATGACATCCGATAATACTAAATTATTTAGGAGTCTTTATGTAACTTCACATGTTTGTTATGTTGTTTAGGTGTAATCGAACGTCAAATCATACAATGCTAATTTATTTTCATGTGTTTAAATGCAGAACGTTATTCTAATGTGATGTTATAACCATCTTCCTCTATGGTTATGGGCTGGCATTACGCTTACCATCAAGCAAACGACCAGCTTGTCTCGATATAGTATACAAAAAATGGACAATACGTGGATTTTACAAAAGGCAAATGCACTAAACGCAAAAGATACAAACTAACATATTCATACACACATTTTTTGAGGATAACTCATAGTTTACGTAGTACTGTTTGCCAAGCTGCGATCGACTACCGAATTGATATTCCAGAGTACCTAGGTATTACAGCCAGCTATTGCATTTAGACTGGCAACGTCAGGCGCGCTAGACAACAAAGAAAAGCTAGACGGCAGCTGCTTTACTATGCAACTTTGTAAGCTGGGAAGGGTGCTGGCCTGCTGGGGTTTACGTTCATTGCGAAGATTGTGGTAAATGGTAACCCAACATGAACAATAATTCAGCAATGGACTGTTTTTGTATTTTTTGTATTTCTAATGTGTAGTTAATTTTGTTTTCTGTTATTACTATCAGAACAACTGATACACACTCACGTTTGACCGCAATCTCAAGTGGTGGTAAGTAAGGTTGACGAAGAAACGCTTGCTCAGAAGGTATCAGCTGTTCACTTTCGTTAGATCATAATGATGATGGCCAAGAATTCCAAACCTCACCACAGCGCGTCATAAAGATCGAAGAAAAACGCGTAGTGGAGATAAGAGGTATATTATCATATCAACCATGAATGTGACCCAGTAATGAGTGTCACGAATTCATGCGTCCTCTTACCAACACCTAAGTAATTGCAAAAGAAACTACTCAGCTTCTTTCATTCTCGTACAGGCATATCCAGCTTTAGTGTCAGAATTTCGAAGGCTTCTGTTTACTACTACTCAGCTTAGAGCAAAGGTACCTATTTAAATTATTTAGTAAAAGAATTTCTAAATTTATAAAACGCTCAACGGCTATCCCTGGCAGTGCAATACTCGTATATTCTGCAAGTCTGCACAGCTAAGATGCAGGCACGGAATGCACCCGTGAGATATTGGATCCCAGACAGCGAGACTGCAGACCTCAGACAACAAAGGATGCCAGACTTGTGTTTTACATCGGGATTCGCTAACAGGGGCGGGCAGACATGCTTAACGAATACCTAAGGGCATGAACGTTAACTAAGAAAGTTTTAGTTCATTTGTTTAATACAACAAGGGGACGAGACGAGAGGTCGTCAAAAACTTTAGCAGAAAGGGCCACGAAAAACTTTTTTGTCTCAAAATGCGACATTTTGAGCGACATAGCTATCATATTTTTGTAACCAGAAAGAAAGTTTATTCATCTAAAGAGATAAGTAAAAATATGTAAACTTAATTGGGTATCTTTCAATAGTCAGATAATGTCTTGTAACATAATTCCCTGAATCATCACAGCCATACTAAACCTATGGTGAAGAGTTGGAGACAGTTGTTAACAAATTGTTGCCATTCTGAAGAAATAAACCTTAGTTAGCTAACGGTCCTTTAATTTCGAAATGAATGACCCGAAAAAACACCAAGCAGATAATGGATGAATCAGTTAAATTTATCGATTCAATAGCAATCAGTTCGTTAAAGTGCAATTGAATCGGTCCTAAGTAAAGAAAACCTATGAAAGGACGTTCAACTAAAAAAAACATCACCATTTTCAACATTATTTCTTTACAAAAGGATTATACCTAAAGATGGAATTAGCACAGGCCCTTAAAAGTATTCGTGCATAAAACCTAAGGACAAAGTTTACTAAGTTTCAGTTTGATGTATCTAAAGTACGCCTAGAGGTTATCGACCTCTGTGTGCATCAATCTCAGCTATATTGCTGTTAATAAAGAGGTAATTGAAACGGCGTGGGCGAATCTCTGATTCGTTGGCAATCGCTCCGGCATCGGCAGCGTGTAGTGACAATGTATGAATTTGAGTGGCGAAATTTGGTTGAAACTACTATTTTCCAGTTTGCAACACTTTAAATTTTTTTATTTACTCGTTGATTGGCACTGCGATTGTCATGGGCTGGCATTATACATATCACCGGGCAAACGACCCACTCGTCTCGTTATCCAATAGTATAAAAGCCGTCACTTCCGCATCACGTCGCAGTAGCATAATAAACACCAGTCCGTTTGCGCAGCAGCTTCCCTTCATTTGAAATACATCTATACTTACCTAGATAAAGTGAAAATTTGTCATTCAAATGCAAATTCTTTGTATAATCCAAGTGCAGACAGGTGGAGGTTACCTACCTCAAACTCTTTTCATATTTCGCGGCAAAATAATGGCGGGAACCGGTGAAATTTGCAAATGGCCGTCGAGGTAGCGCCATTACAATAATTCAAAGGTTTCGTTTCTTGTATATTTTATAGTTGCTTGTTCGTAGCTGAAACCTATTGTGTTTATGTTTTATTTTACTGCAATGTGTGAAGTTTGAATTTAAAACCTTTTTTAGAATATATTCTATTTGTCTTCAAAAGAAATTGCATTGCTTGTTGTAAAGGGATTGTTCAAATTCTTCTAAGGCTTGAAATATTCGAAGACTTCAATTCGAGAATAGTTTCTAAAGCTTCACACCTACAGTTGCGCATCACTAAATATACATTTTTAGTATTATTTTTATTTATTTTTTAAAAAAGGAAAATAAGAGCACGAAGCGTGGACGTGTGCTGAATTTTTCCTTTCGATATTCCTACACCTTACGGCATCTTGAATTCATATATGCTAATGCATAATTCAAAATTCACAACAGAAACGTAGCATTAATATTTTTAAATGCGGGCTAGAACCAAATTATATCTTAAATAAAAAAAACTAGATGCGTTTAAGAAGACCGCGTAAGACAAAAAAAATACGGAAAATAAAAATAAGTAGTTCAATCGTTTCCCCCACTAAACTTAATCCTTACCGTAACTTTACAGATTATAAATATTATGCAATCTTTTAATCATATGCATAGATAAATTATGAATTCATGCATAGGTCGGTGGCACAGAGTCGGTGGTGTCTACTCTGTCATCGTCGCTACAAAAATTGAGGAGGCAACAAAATGTCCTAATTACCTCACATTCCTAATGTATTCAGATTTTTAATTGAAACTGCAGCCTATTATTTAAGTTTGAAATTTTGTTTATTATACGTTCGCTACTACTAAGTCGCTCTAACACAATAATATTCGCCGAATAACGTGTAAGGGGCAACATAGACGCTTATACAAACGTACGTTTGCTTGTCAGAATAACAACGCTTTTGCGTCAAGCGCGCATTTTGAGTATCACGAAATCCACGCTTGACGCACAAGCGTTTTATTCTGACTAGCGAACGTACGTTTGAATAAGCGTCTACGCTGCCTCTAAGTAATATTTCAGCGAATATTCTAGCGATCGACGAACCTAGGCGTACAGACGGTTGTTTAGATGCGATTTAATATGTCTATTTATTTAATATCGAATAAACATTTCAAAGACTACTCAGGTATCTGAAGGTCAAGTCCTTCTATCTTGTTCTGAAAGTACATTACACTTTTGATTGAATGAATCATTTTGATTTGATTAGTTAGACGGTAGGTACATTTGGTCTCTATAATAAGACAGATGCTCCTCCTTGTCTCTCTTATAGATCTTTGCCTATTAATTTAATATTGTTTACATATTTATTAAATTTTATATTTTTATTTGTTGGAATATAAATAACAAATCCGCACTAGAAATATTGGTGTGAACATTATTCCACTTTAGGTTGGGTCTAAAATAGTCACTTATTCATTATTAAAATTATTTTGGGAAAATAATTTGTAAAGAAAACCAAACTGGCTTCCACACAATAAATACTATAATTTTTTATTTTTTTTATACATTTTAAGCTTACGTTTGACCACTATCTCACCTAGTGGTAAGCGACGATGCGGTCGACGATGAAGCACGCTTGCCTAGAAGATACCTATTCACTCGCGCCTTGAAGCAACCCAGGTTGTAGCGAACGGGGAACACAGACTCAGGCAAGGAATTCCATTCCTTAAATGTAGAAATTAAATCTATAAAGAATAGATTATTTTAACCCTTTAGAGCTTTTGCTCCAATCAACATGTTGTTGAGCATGATCCATCATAAATAACCTAAGAATCTATGTACTTACTATAAGGTTTAATTTTTCAACTAGTCTGGTACATTCTCACTTCAAAAAGCAAATTAATTCAATGTAAAGAGATGTAGGTACTTAATTTTAAAACCCGATTTCTTTCTCGTATAATTTTACGAGCAATATCAATTAAAATTGATTGCAAAGTTTTAGTGCCCTCGAGTAACCTCAAGAAAGAATTGCCAAATTTCATAACATAAATTATTCCAGAATAATCTTAGCTAAATAGCCGCCACCTATATTTATACGTGGCGGTATACAGGGTGATCCATGTCAATATGAACTTAGAAGTCTGAATCTATGAAATCGAGAAATTTGCTTGGAAGGAACCATGTCGTCGCTTATAGAACTAAGAAAAACTGCATTCAAAGATTTTAGAGAAAAATATATATATGCGCAAAGGGAATAGAAGCAGCTCTTTTAAAAAACAATCTTAATGAATCATTTGGTGCAAGTATAATATGATTATCTTTATAGTGATGCCGTCCAAAAGATGACTAAGTATCTATCCTGATGTCTCCTCGCTGGTTACACCTTGTGCTATAATGGATTTTGAAACGGACAAAAATTACTTTTTGTATGTATCATAGAAAGCTGACAATCAGAACGGTACAACACCATTTTTTGTTAGTTTTGTATACGTGATTGTGTGTGTGCGTCGCAAACGATTGATGTATTCAATCATAGACAAAATCTTATGTATTCAAGAGTTAACTTTAGTAACGGGATATGTACCATGTATTTTATTTGTTTTGAGCACTCGATATTTCGGCACTGTTGCAAGCGCCATGTTCACGAGGAACCTTCTGTAGAAGGAAACTTCTTCTTCTGTAGAGAATCTTATGTATTCAGTTGTAATTCCACACCTGAACAAGCAAACTGGTCCAGTGCATATCGGTTCAGTTTCGTTATTCTATAACCAGGTCACGGTGAAGTTTTACTCGCATGTACTTGTATCTAAGACTATCCAGTTACGTCCATTTTCATTACCATAATGGCGGGTGACTTTTTAAACAGTCGACCAATGTAAGCCTCCCGGACACGATTATGATTATTTTGTTAGTGGGAGGACTAACTCTTCTGCGAGTGTCCGTCTGGGTTGTTACCACCGCTTTGTGAGTGAAGTCACCCGCCAAGCAGTAATGTGCAAGCATTACTGTGTTCCGGTTTGATGAGCAGAGTAGCCAGTGAAATTACTGGGCTTATGAGACTTAATACCTAGTGTCTCAGTACTTTCATATGCATTTAGTTAAAAAAGGTGTTATTTTGACGTTATACAAACGGACACTTAAATTTTATT
Source organism: Crocallis elinguaria (assembly GCA_907269065.1). Taxonomy (NCBI): domain Eukaryota; kingdom Metazoa; phylum Arthropoda; class Insecta; order Lepidoptera; family Geometridae; genus Crocallis; species Crocallis elinguaria. Next base: position 2,986,543 of record OU026070.1, on the reverse strand, counting down.
TATTTTTATTATTATACATAAAAAAAAAACAAAAATAAAATACCTATATGTTATGCCATACGTGTTGCAACATACTTTTTTTCAGCGCATACGTTTTCGTCAATTTTTTGCGAATCAAATAAGTAGAGTTGTTGCAATGACATGCCACAAAAAAGACTGGACGGTCTGTTATTATTGTGAAAGACCGCGGACGGACAAAGACGTGAAAGGAAAAGGAAATGAAGAAACCTTTGTCCTTTGGCCGATAGTAAAAACTAAGTATAATATATAGAGTTACTGTAAAAACGCATAATTGCGCGGTTTCATACAATGGTTAACTACACATCTTCTATACGTATACAGCCTATGGCGCAAAGAATGGATAACCTTTTACCAGCGGGTGGGGGACATCATGGCTGTTGAGAAAATAAAAAATAATGGTCAGTAAAAATGGCATGGTTTTTGAGTTTTTGGACATTTTGTGAATTTTTAACAATTGTCATCCTGGCTCACACTTTTCTGTGCCCTGATCACAAATCAAGGAATTTTTTCAGTCTATTTTTAGAATTGTATTCTTGAATAAACGCACTATCAAAAGTAAACTTTCATTTGTTGTGCCACTACTCCCTAGTTTAGTTTTTTTAGTGAAGTATTACACTATAAATTGGTGTATCAACAGGGGGTCAACAACATTTGATTTACGAGTTTTAAGAATTCGGAATTTTTCATTGAAAAATATGTCATTTGAAGTTTACTTCAAAATTGTACTACGTTTCAACTTTAGCGTGGTACCTACTTCAAGTTCAAGCGATCTCTAGACATCATAAGTGAACGGTGAAACTACGCATTTTCACTAGTAAATACGCGCAGTAACGGTATTCAAGTGTTCGCAGTAACAATACAATACAATACAATACAAAATACTTTATTGTACACCAGACTTATAAATTAAACAGTACAGAAATATTAAAACACAGTAAAGTACAATGGGCGGACTTATCGCTAAAAGCGATCTCTTCCAGTCAACCTTTGGATGGAGAGAACTAATGGAGTGAGAGAGGTCGGTGGTGTAAACAAATAAACAAAATAGAAAAAAAAAAAAAATATTAAAATTATATATACATGTACCCACAAATATTATAGATATAATAATATAGATACCAATAATATATACATATAACATATTAAGGAAAAATAAAAAACACACATACATGCTAATAAGTAAGTAATACAATACTTAAACATACATATCACTATAATTATACTAAATAATATAATATATACATATAATATCAAATTACGTACGGAGACAAACAACAACAACTAGTGAGGGTGAGTGAGGTATAACTGTTTTACCTTGATTTTAAAGGTAGCCAGAGTTTGAGCCTGCCTTATAGCTAGTGGAAGCTTATTCCAGAGACGTACAGCTTGTACAGTGAAAGACTTGTCATAGAACGAAGTACTATGAACAGGCGTTTTCAGCAACATGTTTTCCGATGACCTAAGGGAAAGTTGTTGGGAATAATGAAGGAATTCGAATCTTTCCTTCAAATAGAGCGGAGTAAGGGGATTGAATAAAATATTATATAGCAGAGAAAGAATGTGAGTATTCCGGCGAAGGCGAATAGGCAGCCACTTGAGTTGAGCACGAAATTGAGAAACATGGTCAAATTTTCGAAGTCCGAAAATAAACCTTATGCAGTAGTTTTGGAGACGCTCAAGCTTATTCAGCTGGTCCTCCGTGAGATCAAGATAACAGGCATCGGCATAGTCAAGAATGGGAAGAAGGAGAGATTGTGCAAGCGTAACTTTAGTAGCAGTCGGAAGAAAGTTTCGCAGTCTTCTAAGAGAAGCTCCCGAAGCAAATATCTTCCGACTAACAGATGCCAGCTGCGGACCCCATGAAAGACAGTTATCTAATATAACGCCCAAGTTTTTTACCTCCGAGCTATAAGGAACTATGACACCATCAAAAACAACTTGAGAGAGCGTGGCAAAATCTATTCTTGCTATCATTCTGGAGCTTCCTATAATGATGGCTTGAGTTTTTTTCGGGTTGATCTTTAACCCGAAGCGCTTGCTCCATTCCGCTATACGACATAAATCATCATTTGTACGGCCAACAGCTTCTGTTAACCTATCAAGCGAAGTTTGCGTGTAGATTTGGAGATCGTCAGCATAAAGATGGTAGGAAGAAGTAAGATTGTTAGAAATAGAGTTAATAAATATAGCAAAGAGAAGAGGAGAAAGAACGCCGCCTTGAGGGACACCAGCTACCGCGTTGCACCAAGAGGAGAACGAATCATCGAGATGAACGCGTTGCCGGCGTCCGTACAGATAGCTGTGAAACCAGTCAGTCACTGAAGGAGATACGTTAATAGAGCTGAGCGTTGCCAAAAGAATGTCAAAGTCGACGGTGTTGAAAGCATTACTAAAATCTAGTAGAGTGAGTATAGTCAGCTGTCCGGTTTCCATGCCCAGCCTGATGTCTTCTGTTATTTTAACCAGGGTTGTAACAGTGCTGTGTCCGCGACGGAAACCAGACTGCAGAGGATTAAAGAGGTTATGTTTATGAAGGAAGGAGCTCAACTGAGCATGGACTAAACGCTCAAGAACCTTAGAAAGGAATGGTAGGATAGAGATAGGACGATATTCGGAAAAAGAAACAGGGTTGGACTTTTTAGGAAGGGGAATTATGTGCGCATCTTTCCAGATGGAAGGGACAGCACCGCTGGAAATGGAAAAATTCAGGATGTGACAAATAATAGGAAGGATTTCGTCTAGAATAAAGACAATCATTTTCCGACTAATGTTGTCACCACCCATTGCATTAGACTGGATAGCGAGGATGCTCTTTTTAACGTCACTTGCAGTGACTTGACTAAAGATGAATGGAGAATAATCTGGAGTAACAAGGCTGGAAAGAGTGTTTATAGTATCAATTTTGTCGTTAGCATTAATATTCGATGAAGATGAAAAATGTTGATTGAGGGAATCAATGTCCAGATCTTTTGGTACGGGATCTTGCTTAATCTTGCCTACTCCCAGTGATTTTAAAAATTTCCAGACTTTAGCTGGATCTTCGTTTTCAACGGAGTCATGGACATGACGGCGAAAAGCATCCCTACACATCCTATTGCAGCGATTCCGTGCAAGAACATATTTCTCCTTGTTAGTATCAATAGGATTACATCTAACTTTAGCCTTAGCAATAACTTTCTTGTGCATAAGAGCTTTGATATCACTAGTTAGCCAAGGAGCTGGGAGATGTTTCATCTTTACAGCTCTAATAGGAGCATGGGTATCGTAAAGTTGAGTTAGTACGGAATTGAAAAGTGCAACTTTATCATCCAACGATGAGGCATATAATACTTGACTCCAATCTAAGTCACGTGCATCATTACGGAGCTCATCAACGTTCATAGAACCAAAGTTACGTTGCAGAAGAATTTTTGGTTTGGGTTTTGGAGGACGAATTTTATAAGATAGATAGATAAGATCATGATAGGAGAACGCGCCAGCATTACACTGCCCATGCTTAGCAACATGCTGCAAGGAAGATACAATAATAAGGTCAAGAAGAGACGGCATGGAATTAGGAAAGTTATGCGTAGCATCAAGGGGCAGTATATGCATATTGTTAGCGTTGGTGATAGATTTTAAAGATAGTGAGCGAGAATCATTTTTAAGAAGGCAAGTATTAAAGTCACCCATAATAATGGTGTGATTATAGGATACGGTAAGATCTTCAAGCATTTTTTCAAAGGAAGAGAAATAATTTACACGTAAAGAAGGACTATAATAAACTCCTAGTAAAATCTTACTATGGGAAAGTAAAATTTCAATAAGTAGATGTTCGCCCGCATTGGGTGGCGGAGGCTGCGCAGACATACTAATAATTGAGAAAGGAATTTGAGAACGCAGATAGATAGCAACGCCTCCCCCACCACTCCCAGTGCGATCATTGCGTATCAAGTTAAAACCCGGAAGGGAGTACAGAGACGAGGGAAGGCAGGGTTTCAACCAGGACTCGGAAACCAGAATAGCATGGGCGTTTTTAACATCAAAAGATGCCTGCATGTCATGGAAATGAGCCGGAATGCTTTGGGCATTAATATGAAGAACGTTAAAATTTTTAGGAACATCAGAAAAGTAGCTGGCTAGTGTCTCAGATAAGGTAGGTATGCTAGCAAAGCTATCTGAAGAACTACTTGATACAGAGGGTACAGAAAAGTATTCATCACTATCGTCATTACTGTTGATATCCGACATACTAATATGATAATAAATAATAATATAATAACGTTATAAATACAATAATATAATAGGTAAATATAAAATAAAATAACAATAATTAAAAACAAAATTAAAAAAATATATATATATATATACAAACATATATAAACTACTTCATCTGCCAGCTGCTGTACCTACAAAAAGTAATTATAATTACACCAAAAAAAAAACATTTAATGAATAATAAACCTCGATATACAAAGAAAAACAAGTATAGAACAGCATAATAATAAATTACGAACAATCTTTAAATAAAAATATAACATTAATTAATTGATCTATGAAACATCAAGAACAACAAAACTAACTATACAATCACTATAACATAACTTAAGTATTGGTCTATCATGCATCCAAGACGCAAAAAAAAAAAATCTATTTTTTGACATTTGACACAATTGACAATGAAAATTGAAAATGACAATGGGATTGACACTTGACAGAGTTATATGTCTAGCTAGATTTAAGGTTAACTAAAAACTTAAAAAGAAACGTAAGATATGTATAAATCCAAGAAGAAGAAAAAACTACGTTACTTAGTAATGAGTAATCTAATACGTTTAAAGTTTAGATAATACGCGGTACTTATTTATCTACCCTTCTTTAATGTAGAAGTGATTATTAATGAACATTAGATCGTAACGAAAAGTAAACATTGAGCTGCGAAAACAGCTAATTGACTAGTAACTAAGTACCTAGTTAGTAGTTGGCAGTGCGGCTAAAACAATATGACTACAAGAACTGCGGTGCAAGTACAGAACTCTGCGACCGACAAATTGACTGTTCGACAAGTTAAAATTAGAAATAGGTACATAGATCATTGTTATTTTTCGAAACAGAAACACAACTTTTCTCGGAGAACGAGAACTAATCCCGATATGAAACTATTTTTGTGATTTTCGTGTGAAAACCGTTGCGAACGACTATAAAACCATTCATACATTTACGTTAAAAAAGTCTTCGTTCCATAAACTAGTTTTCGAATTGCAAGAAGCGAATATCCAATTAATATTGAAGAAAGTAGATTAGGCATCGTTTCGTTTTCGAAAAAATCAAGAACCACCCATCTCCAACTTAAATTTTCAATCTTGTTTAATAAAAATATTGGTACTTGCACTGCCGGAATGCAAATCGGAATGCTTTACTTCTTAGTGGCCGCAACTGCTGCTCGTCGTGTCTTCGTGGGCAAAGGTTCCTTGGCTTCTTTAGCCGCCACCGGCTTCGAAGATTCCGGCGTCATAGGCAGTGCAATCTTATGAAGCTCTTCAAGATTGCTAACACGGTGACGTGCACCGTCGGCTCCTAGGATGTGAACATAGCCATCCCTTGTCCAACATTTATTCAAACCGAAGCGTTGTCTTGCAGCCATGAACGCCTCATGCCTAGTTTTGGTCAGGAACTCAGAAAGTGTGACACCAGTACCTTTCAAGCTCGTCTTAGCGAACCACACTTTGTCACGCACAATAATTTCTTTAAATTTAACTAGTAGAGGTCGAGGTCTATCCTGAGAAGCTCGGCCCATCCGTTGACAACGACTGATGCACTGTGTGTTGAAATCAGACATCTTAAGTTTAGTGGTGATCACCTTAGTAATAACATCACTGGTTTGCTCTTTCTTATCTTCTGGTACACCATGAAAGAGCAAGATTTTTCGGCGGCTGCGCATCTCTTGCTGATCAACTTCATGAGCAAGCCCACTGAGCTGCTGCTGAAAGGCACGCAGCACTTGCACAGTGAAAGCTTTGAATGCATTGAAGTCCGCCGCTAGTGTATCAGTAGTACTTACAGGTGGTGACTTATGCAGGTCACTCTCAAATGCAGCCATTCTCTTGTTCAGAGCCTCCATAACTTCAAACATAGATTGAGTAGCTGTAGACATGTCACAGGCAATTTTACACAGGTATAATTCCTTAGAGATTTTGGTGATGGAAATGGTACACAGGCAGGTGAAGTAGCACTAATTAACACATATACACAAAAATTTGGGTTTAAAAAACTTGTAAAACACTTATTAAATAGAAAATTTACGAAGAGAGCGAATTTTTACGTGCTCACACAACTACCGCCTTTTTTTTTTTTTTCGTAACGTGTACACAGAACTCAATTATCGTTGAGTAACGTGTATGGCTAACTAGGTAATATTTTTGCTTGCAACTGAGCAGGGTATTGTGTTACCAGCGATAAATCGCCCGGCTTTATGAGAGCTGGGGCTTGCAAAAGGTGGGATTGTTTAACTCTGTATGTATTTTAACATGTAAATGTGGGTACAGTCCGGTACGATACGAAATACCTTCTTTATGCTTCTTAAAGATGTGATGAGTAGGTTAGTGACCTGATGGTAAACGTCTCATCAGCCCGTAAAGCTCTTTATCTTCCGAAACGGAGATGGGCAGAGCTGGGAAGATTTGGTTAATTTGAACAAGATTTAAAAGTTGGAGATACTTGCGTGACGAGTTTCTTGCCCTTCTTCTTGCTCGGCCTATACCAATTTGGTACGGGCACGGTGGGTTTCTGGAAGGTTCGTTGATTTTGAGCACGGATTGGGTCTGTTGGTGTCTTTGTCATTTATTATGTTCTGATAAAGACAGCATAAGTTTTAATCTGTGATTCGGGTAGACGAATGTTGCAGAGGCCCGCTGTTAGAGTAATTTATTTTAACTTTCATAAGTGCTCCTTTGGGGCCGATTTGAATAAAGCATTTTGAATTTGAACCATTCTATTGGCCAAATTTTCCAGCTCCGCTCAGCGCAGATTTGGTGGACAAGCAACCCTAGAAAAAATAACAATTACAGTGCTACCTAGGGCCTCCTACCTGACATGCACTCTACTCACCATCATTAGATTTCAACTCTCAAGTGTCAAAAAATATCTAAATTAAATAATATATTTTGATCAGAAATTACGAAGGAACATGTCAATTATCTCTAGTAAATGGCTACCAAAGTTAGCATCGATAGTGGAATCGATGCATTTCCGGCGCAGTCGACCCTCGGTGAGACGGCGAGACATACATTACGAGTCGAGTGCTACATCGCATAGCACATACACTGTTATCAATGCGTCTAGACGGTCTCAAAAGAGCCAATATAAACTTGTAGATGTCTGGTTGCACAAGCGTTCCATAAAGTGCAGTATATATGGTTCCTATATTCTCTGGATGGGCTTACTATAGGGGCTTCTTTTAGGACGATGCTTGATGCATGTGGCTTTTCATGCAATCAGACCGTTTTTTGACCATTTTGACTTTATGAGTTGCCCCTACTGAGTTCTCCCACTAAAGCCTGCAACTCGCCAGTGCCGATGAAGACTACCCTGAGCGCTCAGTTACCTGAAGAATTCTAGTGCTCTCCAGCGGGACCAGTGAATACGTTTCATATATCTTTAGGCATCCTCTGGACATTGAGATGTCTGTAACATTATGTCAAAGTTGGTAGATTGTTGTAGGCATATATAGCAAGCAATCTGTTGGTGAATTTGCTGAAATTTGTCTTGTGAATAAGGATACAATTTCACGTAAAATAAAGGTATCCTAAGTTACTCGTTATAACATCAGCTATCTGCCAGTGAAAGTCCCGTCAAAATCGGTCCAGCCGATTTGGAGATTACTTGAAACAAACAGACAACCGAAAAATTTAAATATGGTTTGTTTTGTTATAGGTACCGTATATATTTTTATATGCATTTGGTAAAAAAGCTGTTATTTTGACGTTACAAACAGACACTACAATTTTATATATTTGTATAGATTGAATGAATTTGAAAGGTTTCAAAACATTTTATTTTCTTATCTGACCCCTCCTGAAATTTGTTTAATTTTTCTGGCCCCTAATGAAAAAGTTTGCCCACCCCTGGTCTAGATGCAGTTCGTATACCAATGTCAATGAATAAATGCAATTCCGGCGCGATAGACAACCCGCGGGACGGCGAGACGCTTAGTTACCAATGCGTCTGGAGTACCTAGTCTAGACATACTAGGAAGGGTGAATAAAAAGATAGTATTTTTACTTTAGTTTAGACAAAGCGTCTTTTCAAATCGTCCACACGTACTAAGAAAGGCGAATAAAAAGGTATGTCGGGTTACACCTGGACCAAGTGTTTGGTCCGGAGGGCCAGGGTCACAGCAATGTATCTAGATTTTAAAGTAATAAAAACATAGTGATTATCCGTACGAACAAACAAACGATAAGAACGTCTCGTTACTTAGAATTTTTTTAGCAAAATAAGTATTTGTTCCTGCTTTCGCTAAAAACGCTTTAACGTTCCGTTGGCGTGCAGCGATGACTCGTTTTGCAAGTGGCTAGCAACTAAGTTAGTCATTATCAGCCTCTTACGCTCCCACTGCTGGGATACCGGCTTTCTCTCAGAGAGAGGTATGGGCCATAATCCACCACGCGGGCCCAGTGCGGCTTGGTGGATGTCCCACGTCCTCGAATTTTGTGGTTCTTGAACATGCCGGTTTCCTCACGATGTTTTCCTTTACCGTTTTAGAGCGAGTGTGAATAATCCGCACATAACTTGATATAAGTCATTGGTGTGCGGGCCGAGTCGAGATTCGTACTATGGTGGGTCGGATTGAAAGTCGCACAAGTTCCCGCTCGGCCACACTCGCTCGTACAAGTTAGGAAAAACATATATTTTTCGGATCAAGATAAAGCCGGCATACACGCTTCGCATTGAACCCACATATAACATACGAATGTCTGAGATTGGGACGGAATCAGGTTTTCGAAATGGCAATTTCAAGTTATACTCAAGGATCGTATTTTTATAGCGATTCTCTTTTTGTTTATTCTTGATATCATCATGTGACCATTGTCTTAGGGACGATGAGTTCGAAGATGTGACTACGTTAAACGTTGAATATTACCGGCTCTCAAATTGAGACACTAACACTGGTTTACTAGGTGGTAGGACTTAGGCTGATATTCAGAGACGACAGCTTAAAACGATCTAAGAACTGTCTTAGCCAAGCATTGGCTAAGCCGCTCAATCGAATTCGTATTCAGAAACAAAGTTCGTGCACGGTCTAAGCTAAGATCACACTCTCGTTATCTATGGCTGTTAAGTTTTTAATTTTTTCACCGGAACGTTTACCGGTTTTATCATTTATGTATGAATAGCAATACAACAAAGATAGCGATATACAAAATGTCACTGGAGTGAGTGAAACAACAATATTAATGCTATAAATCTATTTTGATATTATAATAAATGAAACATGTTAGTTTTGAAGTTTGACATTTCAATGTTTGGTTATTATGGTTTCTACCGTTATCATTTGGTGGCGCCACTTTTGTTTTGAGAGCGGCTCAAGTAGTCGATATTGCCTACTCAGGCTTTGCTTAGCATACGCTAAGTTTAAGTAGTGTTCCAAATGTCTCTGAATACAAATTAGAGCGTAAGCACTACTTTTTGACATAAGGAAGACAAAGTCCACGCTTAGACTCGTCTCTGAATATCAGCCTAAATCTTCTGCAAGTGTCCGTCTGGGTTGGTACCACCGCTTGGGTCGTGCAGTCTGCCGCCAAGCAGTAATGTACAAGCTTTACTGTGTTCTGGTTTGATGAGCTGAGTATCCAGTGAAATTACTGGGCTTATGAGATCTAATGCCTCAGGGTAACGAGCGTACTGCAGTGCTGTGCCCTTGTGCAGGCCTTTGTGTTTCAAATTTCTTGGTACCGTGTTATGGGCATGCGTTATGCTTACCATCCGAACAGTCTGATTCTCCGCATCTCATAACCCTGCTCTGGCCGCCAGCGGCGTGGTCATTGAACATCACCTATGAAGAATCTTTGTTGTCGATAAAGCAACCTGCCAGTACCCATCGGGTGGTACTAACTCTTCTGCAAGTGTCCGTCTCGGTGAATACCAACGCTTTGCTGGTGTACTCTGCCGGCAAACAGTAGTGTGTGGATAGCAGTGTTCAGGTTTGATGAGCAAAGTTGGTAGTCAGTGAAATTACTGCCATATAAGTTCTAATATTATTTCTCAGAGTAGGCTTGGACTTTGTGTTTCGAAATTCTAGGTGGCCACTGGCCATGCAATTATTACGGACTAGCGTTATGCTTACCATCAGCCAAAAGACAGCTTCGCTCCTTACTACGTGGAATGAAAAAAGCTCTTGTCTAAAAAGTGATCATGATTCATAGAAAAAGTACTTTCCCTGACCTAAAAGTGGTCATAATTCATAGGATGAGTAAATTATCTTGGCTTAAAAGTGATCATAATTCATAGAAAAAGTACTTTCTCTGGCTTAGAAGTGATCATAATGTCCAGTTCTCCACAGCTCACATAGTACCTGCCTTGCTGAGGCGGGCCGGTGCGGTCATCGCACGCCTGTCGCCGGTGCGTTGACATCGCTTTGTCTTTGCCGATCGAATGTAGCGGGAGTGGGAAAAAGTTGAGCGAACTTGGAGTGGATGCGGCTGTTTTTGACACTGATTATAAAAAGTCATGGGTCGGAGTTGAAGGATGCCTTGCTTTGTTTTTTAAACGGTTAAGGTTTTATTTGAGAAAATGATTCGCTTTTATAAAAAAGATGCGTTTGAACACCTAAAAACCATTTATATGCTCTCAAGTACGATACAAAACACTCATTTTATTTTATTTATTGCATACATGCATTCAAATCGTAATAAAATAATAATTTATAATAGAACTTAATTTAGTTGTACAAAGCCACGTAGCGACTTCGAGACATTCAAACGGTAAAAGATGGTATAAGTTTTCAGTGTATATATTTTTTGTTCTTTCTTATTGTTTCTAATTTGTGATTCTGGTCCTCCAAGTTATTAATTTTATACATACAGGGAATCCTGCTTAAAAATGAAGGAAGGAAGTATTAAACGGTTGAATAAATAAACTATGTTTTGTTTCTTTCGGTATAGTTTAAAAATATCAAAGAACCATAAACACAAAACAGAGTTTAATTATACCACCAAAATTGTTTATTAATCAGAGCCAAGAGTTTATGTATGGTAATCATTATTTATTTATTAACTTATAACTTTCTAGACTCTTGCCGACTTGCATACATTAATATTCCGTATATAATATGACTACTTAGCTTCTGGCCGTGGTTTTCACCCGCATTCCCACAGGAACCATAATTTTTTGCGGGATAAAAAGTAGCCTATGTTACTCTCCGGTCCATAAACTATATCTATGCCAAAAATAACGTCGATCCGTTGCTCCGTTACTGCGTGAAAGAAGGACAAACCAACAAACACACTTTCGCATTTATAAGTAGTATTTATTAGTAGGATTAGTAGGATTTCACAACTCAGGAAACTTGAACCTAAAAACAGCGAGACAGAGGTTGCATATCTATAATTTTTACAGCACAGCCCGGGTATATTGTTAAATTTTATGTGTCTGGGTACCGTCTCCATCCGAAGTCGTGCGGTTTTATTGCACCTAATAGAGGGAATGCTTCTTCGCTCCCAGACTTGCACATTGCATTTAGTTTGTGACACGGCAGCAGACTGTGCTGGTCGCTCCGAGCGAGCGAGCGCTCTAGTCCCCGTTTTTCGCTTCGTAGTTCGTTCGTTGGTTCCTAGTGCATTAAAAGAGTTGGCGTATCCAAAGTAAATAGTGCATTCTTGTTTCTGTGATTCTTCCGGCGGATTGTGAAAACTCAGTCAAAAGCAGGTATGCTATGTAAAATTCACTTTTCATTAATTACATTGTTACCACTATTTTATGTTATGGTGAGGAGCGAGTGTGGCCGAGCGGAAACTTGTGTGACTTTCAACTTTCAATCCGACGCACCATTGTTCGAAACTCGACTCGGCCCGCACCAATGACTTATATCAAGTTATGTGCGGATTATTCGTACTCGCTCTACAACGGTGAAGGGAAACATCGTGAGGAAACCGACATGTTCAAGAGCCACAAAATTCGAGGACATGTGACATCCACCAAGCCGCACTGGGCCCGCGTGGTGGATTATGGCCCATACCTCTCTATCTGAGAGAAGGTATCCCAGCAGTGGGAGCGTACGAGGCTGATAATGAATATGTTAAGGGCTGTTAGCTAAAATGCTTTGTTTCGTTGCTGCAAAACATTTGTGTATGGTTATAGTAAATTAATTAATATAAATATTTTTGTTTATAGATATAATTGTCCAAAAGCTTTGTTGTTTAAGTAAACCCAACTATTTACTTTATATTCCAGAACAATTTAAGCGAGCAAATTTCAGGAATTTTCCAAAAACAATTTGTTTTTGCGAGCACTTCAATATTTTCTTTGATCTCCATGAAATTCTTTGCTTGAAATGTTTTAATATTCTTTGAACTAGAGTCTAGTGAAATTGATTTTGCGTTAAATGATTGGTTTTGGTGCTGAGTAGGTACATTTAATGGATTCACTGAAACGAAGCCTAACAATTTATTTCAATTAATTTAGCAGTAGTGTTTATGTGGTAGCTATTTAATTGAATGAATATTATGTAATTGAGAATATCGACTAGAAATCTAAGTTTTTTTTTTTTAAACTTGTTGATGTAAAGGAAAAGTCTTCTGGAAATATTTCCTATTTTTAGTGATCCTTCATACGAAGGTTCGAATTACGGGACAAATGAAACAAGAGATATGACGATTTTTGTTAAAAAAAAAATTTAGGCATTTATGTAACAAAATTAACAAATGAAATGGATAACAAATGAATGAAAATGTCTTTCAATTAGAGCTTTTATTAGAAAGCTTTGGTTTGGTACCCTACACGATATTGTAGAGTCATTTATTGCACGTCTCCACGTCTGCCTGTTGTTCACTATTTTACCTTCTGAAGAAAAGTGTTGTTTCGTTCTTTGTATCAAATTTCAAACAAAATATGGTACGTTAAGCGTCATGTGCTCAGCTGTCCCTCAGCTGAGTGGTATCATCCTGAAAAAATTCATCCATTTCCACGTTCGGCGAAGTTACCATCATTGAATGAGTAAGCCTCGCTTTATGTGCCAAAACACATTTCACCTAATAATAGCGATGCTTCGGAAAATGCAGTGTGCGAGAAGAATGGAATGTCACGCCCACGCGATATACTTATTTACCTTTTTAACTGACGGAAAGCGGAAAACTGTATCCACCCTATTGGTGTTAAAATCGTATTTGACACTAGCTGCTGCCCGCGGTTTCACCCGCGCGGAGATATTGGATTTCATGGTTTTTATTTTTTTGCGCGGAACCCTATTTATTTTTCTAAAATAAAAGTAGCCTAAGTTATTTCTTGTAACATCAGCTATGTGCCAATGAAAGTCCCGTCAAAATCGGCCAAGTCGTTTCGGAGATTACCCGGAACAAAGAGACAGACAACATTTTTAAAAATGGTTGTTTTGTTGTAGGTACCGTATATACTATCATATGCATTTGGTAAAAAGCTGTTATTTTGATATTACAAACAGACACTTCAGTTTTATTTATTGGTACAGATTACTTGACGTCATCGGCTGCCATCGATTTACCTTCCCATGTTACATTTTAACCACGAACTACACAGAATGAATCTATGAAATGGTACTTCTCAAACAAAAGGGCATGTGACAATTGGTGAAATGGTGCGAGAGAATACACTTTGGTTCGTTGTTTTTGTATTATTTACAGGCCAATGACTAGCTGTTTATTTTTTTTCTGTGTAAATTTTAGTACATAAAATGAAACCATAATTAATATCCGTGGTTTACTAGGGTAAATTATAATTATCTATTTAATAATCTGTTCCACTTGAATTCCACCGTTGTTCCATTCTTAAGCTTGCAGGAGTTATAAACCAAGTGAGACAAAGTTATAGTATTTAAAAAAACAAAATAGGTAACGGTGTCCCGCGGCGTCATTGTGGTTTTTCCATGGTTTTCGCGTGGTTCGTGATTGATGCTTATCCTTCAATCATTCATAAAGTGTACGTGTATACGAGCTGCCTTACACCAGAATGACGAGCGAATGCGTGGGACATTCTACTTCGAACCGGTCTCCAAAGGCCAACACAATCGAGCGGAGGTGCGAAAAACGACAGACGTATGTCACATACAACAGGCCATACGTTCGTTAGTGGTAGGACTAACTCTTCTGCGAGTGTCCGTCTGGGTTGTTACCACCGCTTTGTGAGTGAAGTCTGCCGCCAAGCAGTAATGTGCAAGCATTACTGTGTTCCGGTTTGATGAGTAGAGTATCCAGTGAAATTACTGGGCTTATGAGACTTAATACCTGATGTCTCAGGGTAACGAGCGCACTGCAGTGCTGCGCACGCCTTTGTATGTCAAAGTTCTGGGCGGCACTGCAATTGTTATGGGCCGGCGTTATGCTTACCATCAGGCAAACGACCAGCTCGTCCCGTTACCAAATAATATTTAAAAAAATACAGCGCATGGTTTTTAGAACGTTGTTGATTTACTCGGAAAATTGATGTGTCGTAAAAAGCTTGGTGACGCCCGGGCCCACGCGGCCCGTTAGACGAGTAGGTACCTATTTTAGCCTGTACCTAAAATAGGTACTTAATCGTCTAGTACTGACTAAGGTTGGGCCGTTATTGATTTCTCGTAACGCTTGGAACGAATAGTTACAAATGAAAAACAAGTGAAGAGGCTATCTCTTTTCTGATATGGAATTTTCCAAAAAAAATAATTCAGTCCGTTATCATATATTTAGAGGTGTGAAATAACAACTAATGTCAAAAATGAAACTTATTATATATTATATAGATATTAAAAAAAAAACTAAAAAAAATTGTCTCATAAATTGAGTATCCCTATGTAGTTTATTACGATCGATAGTTAGTTACAAAATTCAACTTTTATATTTGCCTAAAAAGCTAGTACCAGTGTAAATGTTGTTGTACAAATATTTTAGGAACTTTACGACATCATACAATAATAAAATCATAATATAAATACTATCACCAAAAAAAGATCTATAGAACAAACTTAGATGTTCTAATAGGTAGATCTCGCTGCTAAATAAATCGTAAAAAGATAAAATAAAACATTAAAATGTTGTTTCTCTTACTCAGCTTTCAGAAATTATACTGTTCTGACCCATCATATTCAGGTACTTTCCAAGCGTCATTAGTCATTACCGATTTAACCGAATTTTGTTGTATTTACATCGAGTACCTACTTAGAATTTGTGAAAGGTCAGTCCGAACACGCACTTGATCTGTTTGGATGGACGAAGGTGAAATTCGAGCACATTAATATCTAGGCTGTATATCTGACTGTTAGAAAAGTAAAACGGGTCAAGTGCTAGTTCCACTCGTGCCGTTGGTTCCGTACATCAAGTAGATAATAATATATTTAGTTTACTAAAAGAGTGAAGTCTGGGGCCTTACTCCGTAAATCGAACGTCGAAGCTTCGGTTGACGGATCGCAGTTTTGCTACTATGAAAGTGTTACGGACCCAACGTTCAATTCGATGTTCGCTCTTGACATTTTGTCTTTCATAGCAGGAAAAGCCGATCCGTCAGCCGAAGCTTCGACGTTCGTTTTACGGAGTAAGGCCCCTGAATTCGTATTCTGTATTCGGAGATATTCAGGAACATGTAATTAAAATTTCGTGTACCTAAATAATAAATATGTGGCGAGTTTCTTGTGGGTACTTATATTCCGAACTACGCAGCGTTAATATAACTTTCGGGAGGGTCCTTTTGGGACCGGTATGAATGGATATTTGAATTTATAATAAAACTAATATATAACTTGAAATTATATCTCTATTTCGGTTAGAATAAGCAGAAGTTATGGCTTTATATAATTTTGGTTAGGTACATTTTATTTATAGACGTGCAATTGTACAATGTACAGTGGCCAGTAAAAATTGTAGTAATGCTAAGGCAGCCCTTACCTACACCTAATTTATGATTTGATTCACCTTGTCTAGTATTAAATTTAAGTATTTCTGTTTCGGGTTATAAGTACCTGCATTATTAAATAAATATAATTCGCAACACGACCCTAAAAAAATATATTTATCTAAACGCAAACAACAACATTTAAAACACTTACCATATTTACACGCAGAAAAGGTTGAGAGATAAAGAAATAAAATAATTTAATGATTCCGAATAATCACATAATCCACTATCTCAACCGCACCGGACCCTAAAAAAAGTAATTCGAACCTCCCCGGTGTAATCTCACGAAGCCGTTTCACTATCATTATTGCCCCTGTGTATGTTCGAAGCAAGCGCTCCTTAAAAGGGCTTATTGAACGAGTGAAAGGCTTCAATTTATCGTAAAATCGGTTAATTAGGGCTATACATAACGGACTTCAAAAAAGAAGGAGGTTCTTTGTTCGAATGTAGGTAATAAATGTATTTTTTATGCATTTCTGCGTCAATAATAGGGATGTTGACTCAATTTTTTTATGATGCTAACCGACAATTGTTATCGAATAGCTAGGTCGAATCCAAAGAGAATATAAAGCTACTAGAATACTTTCCGATCAGACTTGGTACTCGCAGCATTCGATAAATTTATCAGTTTTTTCGATTAAATTTATCGTTTGGACTTCCGTACTTGCGCCGCTGCAGCTGATCTAAATCAAAAGATTCAACTAGAGTGTTAAGCTTGGCGCGTATGGGGCAGCGTAGACGCTTATGCAAACGACGTTTGCTTGTCAGAATAACAACGCTTTTGCGTCAAGCGCGGATTTCGTGATACTCGAAATGCGCGCTTGACGCAAAAGCATTGTTATTCTGACAAGCAAAAGTACGTTTGCATAAGCGTCTACGCTGCCCCTATCACCTTCTAACAAGTCAAACTTGCAGGTGTAGTGAAAACAAAGCCGTGCGTGTGTCTCCGCTTTAATATCGTTAGTTCTCGTGTCGACGTTAAAACGAAACTGAAAACCCGATATGGAATAAGGCCAAAAGCCAACAAGCCAGCAACGCAGTTAGTGACCGATATGAACCCTCTCTGGGCTTACTCAGGGCTTCTTTTCAAGGGGATCAAGCTATTATTAATTTTCATTTATACATTTATATTTTTTTTAATAATTTCTGTAATTTTTTTTCTACAACTAGCATTTTGATTCTTAGTTTGTATCGTAATCAAACCAAAAATCTCAAACAGTGCAACACAATTTTCACAACTAAATTGATTAGAAATGTCACAACAGAAGTGAGTTAGACAACGGTTAGACACTTCTTTTGTGGTTGCTTATGTTTAAACGCGCGACCAAGGCATGTTAAAGGATTAGACGTGGATTTCATCTGTTTAACACATGGTTAGGCTTACCACATTCTTTTTGTGGTAAGACCCACACGTTCTGTGCCTAGCTAAATAGGCGCCTAAAAGTTGTATTTGTGGTAAGACTGTTTTATATTTTTTGGAACCCCCCCCCCCCTGATTACGTCCACATGCCTGATTGTTGTTTTGTGGTGCTCGAAATCACTCTAAATGGCCTACTTTTTACCCGGTCGAGTGATTGTTTCAACTGCTTCCAACAGCCCAGCATATTTTGCACATACTGAAAGCTGAATAAAGTGTGCAGGAGGTAGGTAGTTAACTTATTTGCAAATAATGTAATTTTCAACTTTAGGGTACCTCATCAGTCTGTGACGTTGTAGGTTATTATATGGTACAGATGCTAAGTCAGTAATTGTTTGTTAACTCATAAACACACACGCACGCACGCACGCACGCACACACACACAGGCACGCACGCACACACTCACAGGCACGCACGCACACACTCTTACCGAGTGTTGCCCGTTTTCACCAACGACGAATATGGATAGCAAGCATGGATATCAATATACGAGTAGAATAGAAATAGGTAGGTACCTACCAGATCACAAACTAATGGAGTTTCAAAAGTTTTATTAAAAACCAATTAATGTATTTGTAACTCAACATTACTCTATGTAGAAAAATATACCTACAATTCTACTAAAGTTCATAGAATAACGATGAGTGAATGACCCAACTTCATTTAGGGGCGGGGGAGGGTTGGTCGTAGGGCAACCCATATCAATTTCATTAAGTTCGCTTCATAATTAGAATTTACTTTTTAATCTTGAACAAGCGATGTGTCCTGCCAATTGCCATTTCAACTGGCTACTTCGACTTGCTATGTCGAAGACCTTCGTTCTCTTGCGGATCTCCTTAATCCGGATTTACTAATTTCGCTTCATAATTACAATTTACTTTTTAATCTTGAACAAAAACAAACGATGTGTCCTGCCAATTGCCATTTCAACTTGCTATGTCGGAGACCTTCGTTCTCTTGCGGATCTCCTTAATCCGGATTTACTAATTTCGCTTCATAATTACAATTTACTTTTTAATCTTGAACAAAAACAAACGATGTGTCCTGCCAATGGCCATTTCAACTTGCTATGTCGGAGACCTTCGTTCTCTTGCGGATCTCCTTAATCCGGATTTACTAATTTCGCTTCATAATTACAATTTACTTTTTAATCTTGAACAAAAACAAACGATGTGTCCTGCCAATTGCCATTTCAACTTGCTATGTCGGAGACCTTCGTTCTCTTGCGGATCTCTTTAATCCGGATTTACTAATTTCGCTTCATAATTACAATTTACTTTTTAATCTTGAACAATAACAAACGATGTGTCCTGCCAATTGCCATTTCAACTTGCTTTGTCGGAGACCTTCGTTCTCTTGCGGATCTCCTTAATCCTGATTTACTAATTTCGCTTCATAATTACAATTTACTTTTTAATCTTGAACAAAAACAAACGATGTGTCCTGCCAATTGCCATTTCAACTTGCTATGTCGGAGACCTTCGTTCTCTTGCGGATCTCCTTAATCCTGATTTACTAATTTCGCTTCATAATTACAATTTACTTTTTAATCTTGAACAAAAACAAACGATGTGTCCTGCCAATTGCCATTTCAACTTGCTATGTCGGTGACCTTCGTTCTCTTGCGGATCTCCTTAATCCTGATTTACTAATTTCGCTTCATAATTACAATTTACTTTTTAATCTTGAACAAAAACAAACGATGTGTCCTGCCAATTGCCATTTCAACTTGCTATGTCGGAGACCTTCGTTCTCTTGCGGATCTCCTTAATCCTGATTTACTAATTTCGCTTCATAATTACAATTTACTTTTTAATCTTGAACAAAAACAAACGATGTGTCCTGCCAATTGCCATTTCAACTTGCTATGTCGGAGACCTTCGTTCTCTTGCGGATCTCCTTAATCCTGATTTACTAATTTCGCTTCATAATTACAATTTACTTTTTAATCTTGAACAAAAACAAACGATGTGTCCAGCCAATTGCCATTTCAACTTGCTATGTCGGTGACCTTCGTTCTCTTGCGGATCTCCTTAATCCGGATTTACTAATTTCGCTTCATAATTACAATTTACTTTTTAATCTTGAACAAAAACAAACGATGTGTCCTGCCAATTGCCATTTCAACTTGCTATGTCGGTGACCTTCGTTCTCTTGTGGATCTCCTTAATCCGGATTTACTAATAAGACCAACGCATTGGCCAGCAGTTGGTTCTATACACATATTTTTCTTAGTATGTATTGGCTATTGCCGCAATTACTTAACTTAATAAACACCTAGGTATTGAGTTTCAATGCAATCCTTGCTATCGTCCTTGGAAACACGCGTCATTGGAAAATATTCCCTTGTGAGAACGACAGCATCGTGGCCTTGCGTCCACGTTGCTCTAATGAAAATTGCATCATATCACTTGAATCGTCTAGCTGCGTAATGGGTACATACAATACCATACAATACAATAATACTTTATTGCACACCAAAAAAATTAACAGGAAAATAATGAAAAGAAAACAATAACTTAAAATGGTAGTACATTGGGCGGTCTTATCGCTTATAGCGATTTCTTCCAGACAACCTTTGGATGGACAGGACTCAAATGAAAAACAATGTGGTCGGTGGTGTACAAAGATACAAAGATAAACATAAACATAAACGCTTACACACTCATACCCCCGCACTAGGATTCCCTGTGTCGCAGGTGGCATGGACATACACAGATACACATCACAAACATCCAAGACCCGAGAACAAACTTTATGCTTACACAAAATCTGCCCCGGCCGGGAATCGAACCCGGGACCCCTCGCCTTGCAGGCAGGGTTACTACCAACTTAGCTACGGAGCCGTCGATATACCTATATACTAATACATATTACACATACATACCAATATCTAACATAAAAATAAATAAATAAAGATATAACATACATAAATAAACACATATACATATCGGAGCAACGACGTCACAGGCGAGCTTCATGGACGGTGTAAAATGACAACAATCAAAACATGTTAACTTTGGTTTACTAATTAGCGTTTTAAAGCCATGAATTACTCATTGGATTGTTAATAACTTCACTTTAACTTTGATTAACTAATTAATGTTTGCTAACCATAAATTATTCATTGAATTGTTAAAACTAGACAAATGATTGTTAAACTGAACAAATTCACTGTAAACACAATTTTTAAAAGATTGCCGACAAGTTTCTTGCCCGTTCTTCTTGTACGGCCTATTACTTGGAACTGGCGCCTAGAGTCATTTATTTTAACTATCATGAGTGCTCTCCTGGGCCCCATGTTAATAAAAAGTAATGAATTTCAATTGAAGATTAAAATCTAAAGTAGAATGACAAGATCTAACAAGTTTTATAAAGATTCTTTGTCACAATCTGTTTTGCTATAAATACGAGCGACCGACTGTTGGAAACATCCAGTATTACGCCTACCGTCGGACCATTCGGATCTCCCATATAACCTTGCCGAAATAAATGGTTGAGATTAATCGAGCTTCTACGAGTTTTCTTTCTACGAGGGGTGAGCGGTCACCATGATGTTGAAGATGTTGACGTCACCGGTGGTGACGTCACCGTTTTTAAAAAGACCCCTGGACTCGCCGCCCCGTCATCAGAAGTGGGATTGGAACGGAACAACCTAGCTTTCCAATCCTAGCCTTCTCACCCGCTTGTCACCTGAAGTACCAGCACAGATGGAGTGGGATTGGAACGGAACAACCTGGCTTTCCAATCCTAGCCTTCTCACCCGCTTGTCACCTGAAGGACCAGCACAAATGGGCAATGCAGCCGAGCCCAGTCGCAGCAGAGGTCCCCACATCAGACACCAGCTCCTGAAGATTATGCTGACACACCACCGTATTGGCGAGAGATGACCCATCACTACCAGCTCCTGAAGATTATGCTGACACACCACCGTATT
The DNA here is from genome assembly GCA_907269065.1 of Crocallis elinguaria. Classification (NCBI taxonomy): domain Eukaryota; kingdom Metazoa; phylum Arthropoda; class Insecta; order Lepidoptera; family Geometridae; genus Crocallis; species Crocallis elinguaria. The sequence goes on along the minus strand of OU026070.1, from coordinate 2,965,072 downwards.
GGCGACAGATGACCCATCACTACCAGCTCCTGAAGATTATGCTGACACACCAGCCACGTCCGTGGTATCAACACGAACGGGCCAACACGTGCAACCAAACCAAGAAAAAGGCGATGGAGACATGACATCAGAATACAGGTGAATCGTAACTTTTTCTACCATATTTTAACTTTAGACTTGCATGCGCATAAACGCAACTTGCAACTTACAAATAATCCAAGAGATTACTTCTAATTTCACGAGATTTCTTAGTTTCTTGAGTTTTATTTTTAAAAGTTTTTCACGAGATACCCACAAATACCAAAAATCTACGAGTTATCCGTGTGCTGTCCGCGAGTTATCCCGAGGTATCCGCGAGTTATCCCGGGCAATCCACGAGTGATCCGTGAGTCAATCCAAGTGATAGCCGTGAGTTAATCCAAGAGGTAGCCGCGAGTTAATCCAAAGAGATAGCCGTGAGTTAATCCAAAGAGGTGGCCGCGAGTTAGTCCAAGAGATGGCCGCGAGTGATCCGTGAGATGTCCGACGAGATATCCGACGAGATATCCGGAGATATCCGATGAGATTGTCACGCGATTTCCACGAGATATCTACGAAAATCCATACCTAGTAATTCTAACTCAACTTAATAAAAAGGCCTCCAAATCTTTTCAAGTATGGCAGTGTCTTTAATCGACATCACAATTCTTAATTATTATTATCGCTGATTATTTGTCTTTGAGGTATTTTTGTGAATCTTGTGCAATTTATTCAAGGCGAAGTGCCTGTTTGTATGCTAGTTTGAAAACTTAGTGGCACTAGCGTTCATTAAGTTCTTTCTATTCCGGTACGCGTAAATACGCGATGTGGTAGTTACCAAAATTCATTGACGATACTGAGCTTTCATTGAACTAGATTCGCGGCGTTAGCAACAGCGCGAAGAATGTTACAGATAATTGATATTCGGTTAACAATTCGGGATCCGAATTATAAAACGTAATAATTTTGAATCGTCGGTAAGACTGTACAAATTATTTTATTCCTTGTGTACCCTCTATTTTCGTCATTTTAAATTATTTTATTCCTTGTGTACCCTCCATTCCCGTCATTTTCAGAGCCTCTGCGGACCACGGTCATAACAATAAGGCCCAGACCGCAGCATCGACCTGTATCCCATTTCCTTTAGAGCCTCTGTGGACCACGGCGTACAAGACCGCCCAGACCACAGCAACATCCCTGTCTCCCAGTCTCCATGTCTACGAGAATTTAAAAATCATGCAATGATGCGTGGAGCATTTGCATTGAACCTATAATAAATCTATTCATGCAATGATGCGTGGAGCATTTGCATTGAACCTATAATAAATCTATTCATGCCATGATGCGTGGAGCATTGGCAAAAACAAATACACACTCTGCTCACATTCCCTTGAGCATCAAATTTATTTACGTTTAACTACGAATGTTTGCATGTGAACTGTTATGTTTACAGAATATTATTAAGAAGGTACTAAAAGTTGGCTGATAATTTTGTTACATGAATATGGTTTCACTCTAACATAAAGTTAAATCTTGACAATATGGAAAATAAGCAATGTAGCTTAATTTATGCAGTGATGAGAAACAAAGTTAACAGCTAGTGTACCGGTGTACGGGTACCTACCTCAAAACCAAATTTCTAGTTTTCAGAAACACCGTGCCTGGTGCAGAGCGCGCACCACCTGTCAGAATGGCCGAGTCGGCGCGAAGCGGGCTACGTCTACGGTGTTGAGCAGGGCAATAGGAAACATAACATGTTTACCTACTTTGATTAACTAAATGTTTACCTACTTTGGTTAGCTAAATAGTTTGCTCATTAGATTGTCGAAACTAGATAACTTCACTGTAAAGATAATTGATCAAAGAAAGCAAAAAGAAAGAGAAAAGGAAAAGAAAAGAAAAGAAAAGACAAAAAAAAAAAATTTTTTCGTTTCTCTTTAAAATGCAAACTATTACTCTTGCAAACTTAACTGCAAGCAACGGTGGTTGCTTACAGATACCAAACTCAGAAGGAAACGTCTCATTGTTTCAGAACATAACTGGACTGGTGCAGAGCACGCACCATCTATCAGAATGGCCGTATCGGAGCAACGACGTCACAGGCGAGCTTCATGGACGGTGTAAAATGACAACAATCAAAACATGTTAACTTTGGTTTACTAATTAGCGTTTTAAAGCCATGAATTACTCATTGGATTGTTAATAACTTCACTTTAACTTTGATTAACTAATTAATGTTTGCTAACCATAAATTATTCATTGAATTGTTAAAACTAGACAAATGATTGTTAAACTGAACAAATTCACTGTAAACACAATTTTTAAAAGATTGCCGACAAGTTTCTTGCCCGTTCTTCTTGTACGGCCTATTACTTGGAACTGGCGCCTAGAGTCATTTATTTTAACTATCATGAGTGCTCTCCTGGGCCCCATGTTAATAAAAAGTAATGAATTTCAATTGAAGATTAAAATCTAAAGTAGAATGACAAGATCTAACAAGTTTTATAAAGATTCTTTGTCACAATCTGTTTTGCTATAAATACGAGCGACCGACTGTTGGAAACATCCAGTATTACGCCTACCGTCGGACCATTCGGATCTCCCATATAACCTTGCCGAAATAAATGGTTGAGATTAATCGAGCTTCTACGAGTTTTCTTTCTACGAGGGGTGAGCGGTCACCATGATGTTGAAGATGTTGACGTCACCGGTGGTGACGTCACCGTTTTTAAAAAGACCCCTGGACTCGCTTCCCCGTCATACATATTAAAGTGATATAATATTATACTTACATACAACTACATAAATACTAGCATTGCAAGGATAGATAATACTTAGATACCATAGTTTTAAAAATAGTAAGAGATTTAGCTTGCTTGATCGATATAGGCAATGCGTTCCACAGACGGACGGCTTGTACGGTGAAAGATTTGTGGTAAAACTGAGAAGTATGAACAGGGCTTTTTAATTGAAGGGTATTGGAGGATCGTAAGGTAAGTGAATTAGAAATCTGCAAAAACTCAAAACGTTCTTTTAGATATGAAGGAGTGCTAGGAATAAAAAGGATACATACTACATAGGTACGATTTTTTTAGTGGTTGAAAGTGTACTCTCCTGCTAGAGTCTATCTAAGTGGCAACAACGCTGTCACCAAGCAGTGGTAATTTGAAGCGATTTTCCTACAATTTCCTATACGATGTTATATTGTGTAGTAACTATACGATGTTATTCTGTTAGTGGGAGGACTAACTCTTCTGCGAGTGTCCGTCTGGGTTGTTACCACCGCTTTGCTCGTGAAGTCTGCCGCCAAGCAGTAGTGTGCAAGCATTACTGTGTTCCGGTTTGATGAGCAGAGTATCCAGTGAAATTACTGGGCTTATGAGACTTAATACCTGATGTCTCAGGGTAACGAGCGTACTGCAGTGCCGCGCAGGCCTTTGTGTCTTAAAGTTCTGGGTGGCACTGCAATTGTAATGGGCCGGCGTTATGCTTACCATCAGGCAAACGACCAGCTCGTCTCGTTACCAAATAACATTAAAAAAAAAAACTTTTTTGTGAAAATCTTTCGCTAAACACCTATCGGGGTGTCCCAACCGCTGTAGTTGAGAGCCAGTCTAGATTTAGTTAGCGTATTCACTGTTTGACTACATCGTCGCTTTGGCCAATCGCTAAACTATCAATTATACCCAATTAAATTCCCCAGGGGATCTGAATGGAAAAAAAAACATTTTATAGTCCCCCAGGGGATCCGTGTTTGGGGACTAAAAAAGGATACCAATATTACTAGCTACTATATACTAGCTTCTGCCCGCAGTTTCATCCGCGATCCCACCAGAACTGTGCATTTTCTGGGTATAAAAAGTAGCCCATAAACTATATCTATTCCAAAAATCACGTCGATCAGTTGCTCCGTTGCTGGGTGAAAGAAGGACAAATCAACAAACGTACAAACCCGCATTTATTATTGCACGGACTATAATATTATATTTTAGCTAGAATGCTTCTGGCTACTAGAAATACGTTTCAATAATCACAATATGTTACGAAGATCTCACCTTTCTAGAACGGGAGTCATGGAAGATTCCATCTTTGTTTTCTTCCTAACGAAAGGTATATTTACCCAACTAAACCTACAATATGCTCGTAAAGTGTTGTTTGACGTTAATTTAATAACTATTTGTGCAACAGTTTATTATTCATTTGTAGAAGGAAAACATTAGACGGCACTGCGTACCTACGACTCTTACTCGACAGGTAGTTGCACTCGTGATCCGACGGAATGAAATCCAAACAATCGTTTGAAATCTGGGAGTCTACTCCCAAAACTAGAGACAAAACAAACTAGCACAAAGTAGACGTGGTTTCGTTACGGAGTTCTTGTAGAGCCGCCTTCCAGTTCCATCATCACATCAACTCTGTAACATCATTATATTGCACTAACTTCTGCCCGCGGTTTTCACCCGCGTTCCCACAGGAACCGTGCATTTTTCCGGGATAAAAAGTAGCCTATGTTACGCTCCGGTCCATAAACTATATCTATGCCAAAAATCACGTCGATCCGTTGCTCGTTACTGCGTGAAAGAAGGACAAACCAACAAACACACTTTTGCATTTATAATATTCGTAGGAAAGTAGGAATTGTCATCCGATATACATATAGATGTAAAATTTCGGCTCAATCGAACACCGGAAAGTGGGTAACACTTAGCTTGCAAGATTCGACCTAAAAACCTAACAAACATTGCAAGGTTAATAAAAGCTTGCTTTTTCTTCGACCATTTGTTAGAAGAAAAAACCATTCGATCGCTGTGTCCTACAACTGTCGTCACGTGAACAAATGTACGCCAATTCACTATATTCTTACGCAGCATATTTCACTTCATCAAGATGTCTGGCTGCCCAAGTCCTTTATACCAGTTAGCGGTATGCTAATATTGGTTCTATTAAATTCTTAAAGGTATTTTTATTATCAGTGTAGCTTTTATTTTATTAGAAAATGTTAATTGCGAGACTTTTATTCAGTACATGCAAATTTCATTTAGGTATTCTCTTTGTTTATGAATATTTTTCTCGTCGATATCAATTTGCTTCAACGTTACTTGATTCATCTTCGTTCCCATCGATCGTGTTTATTGTCGCTTCATCCTATACTTTATTGCAGGCGGTACTGATAGATCTACGAGTAAGACTTGTGAACAAAAAAGCAAAAAAGTTAAGAAAAAAAAATATCTTGTAATAGAAACGTAAGAAATTAAAACTTTCTCAGTGTTTTCAGTCCTATCAGGCGTATATGTGAAGAACACCAGTAATTAGAGTTGAGTTTAAACAGTAAAGCACGAAATACGAGAAAATAAAACCCATTTTTGTATTCAGAATCAGTTCGAAATCATCAGAGAAAAAGAAAATTTTATGGAGACCTAGAATATACATTTGACGAAATATGAAGTGTAAAAATGGTGAATAAAAACATCTTGACGAAGATGTTCGAGAATCACAAAATTCGAATGCATGTGACATCCACCAAGCCGCATTGGGCTCACGTGGTGGATTAATTATGACCAATATTATTATGATGCAGGCATTCTTTCTCTGAGAGATGGATAAAATAGTCCTGTTTTCAAAACCTCAACCAAATCGTCTCTTAAGAACAATGTAAGATCAATTTCTCACCAAGCAAGAAACCGGTGAAAACGGACAATAGTTTATTTGTTTTCGTTAGCTAAATCATGGTTATTAGTCTTAAAACTTTAAGAGTCTTATAATAACAGACACCACATCGCAGACAGACTGTTAATAATACGCAATTGTCTCGTCCGGGGTTGGCAGCAGCGAAGGGATTTGTACAGGATCCGTCTGGCTTTTGAACCTGACTTGCAAAATTGAGTAACTCGGTTTACGTAGCACTGAAGATATGAAAGGAAAATGCAACCTTGTTTTACTTTACTTATTCTGGTCATGTCACATCCTATTTACCAGTTGGTAGGACAAACACTTCTGCATGCGAGTGTCCATTTGATTGGGTACCGCTTTGGTCGTGTAGTCTGCCGTCATGCAATGTGCATACATTAGTATTTGCTGGTCGATGAACAAAGTGGTTAATGCAATTCCTGGACTTAATACCTGATGTCTCAGGGTAACGAGCGCACTGCTCGCAGACCTTTGTGTTACAAAGTTGTGGGTGGCAATTCATTGTGGACTATGAGTTATGCAAATTACCTTTTTACCTCTCGTTACCCAGAGGTATAAAAAACACAACATACGTATATCTTGTTAATCGGTTTGTAATCTTACATGGTTGGCGTACCACAATAATTATATTAGTCACTCTTTAACGGTATGCGTAGTCATCAAATTGGGGTAATAAGGCCGAACGGTGACCAGTTGACCAAAAAGTTTACATTTACTGTTCGCGGTGATGTGAATAACGTTGCCGCTAATTTGCGACAGGTCTATTTGAGGCGATTACTGCTATGATTGGCGGCTGATCTGAAGGTTGATCTTGACTTGATGTTAGTCGAAGTATTCGAACATAGAATTTGCATTATGGACGAACACATTTACTCATGATTTTACCCTGTCTACAGTCCAGTCTGTCCTCTTTCATTATTACTCATGTCAGATAGACTAACTATCTAGCGATACATCAGCCATTTACCTTCCCCCATTAATAACTAACATGGCGGCTACGTCAGTCAGATCGATGTGATTACAAACAACATAACGATCTGCAATCGCGGGTAACACGAAGCTGGTGTTCCACTGCTGCGCCATCAGGTCAAGGTGCTGATAAATTGCTGCAATTGGAGCACCTTCCGGCTTAGAATTATTAGGTTTCTGATCTGATTTTTTTGCTTTAGACTGTTGATAGAATTGCTCGGCATGCAATTGTGCGAAAATCTTCTGAAATCATATGCTAATCCACTTCCCTACTTTAACTAGTGACGCTATTTTAACTAAGCAAGTGGATATTCGTTTTAAAAAGCTAAAAATCGTTTAACATTATTGTGTTCCGGACGTGTTTAAAAGTATGTGAATAGTCCCATTCGAGATGCTTTACCGTGTCACTACTTTTAGGAAAAGCACGCTTCAGAGTGAGATGGTAATAGATCTCATAAAATTTAGGCAAGCCGTTGTGTTTCAAAGTGCTAGCACTGCAATTGTTATGGGCCGGCGTTATGTTTACCATCAGGCAAACAACAAGCTGGTCTCGTTACCAAATAGTCTTCTCATTTAGAGACGAATTAACGTAACAGTCAACTGGACACCGATACATATTAAACACAAACCGCAAGGAACATTACGGCTACCTAAAGGCTTTGTTGTTTTACTACCTTAACGCCTAAAGTATCTAAGCCTTAAGCTGTACCTAAACAGTATTATTCAGCTTCGCCGTGAGCTAATTTTAACCGCAGCCCGACTTAGATTGCTCGGAAGCCATGTCAAGGACCAGATTTACTTTTCCAACAATCCATTGCCACTATAACGTGTCAAGGTATTCTAATGGTAACCTAAAAAACCCTTTAACAAATAATACAAAGAAAGACTACTTCATAGAACAGACTGTAATGCCTCTATGAAGGAGTATTTGATCATAACAACACTTCGGACATAAGGTGCCTTATACGTAATATATTCAAAATTGTATATTGCAATACTTATCCCAATTTATCTATCGCAAAAAATAAACTACTAAATAATTATAATGTTGTTTTGTCCTCTCACGCAGCAACAGAGCAACGGATCGAAGTGATTTTTTGCTTGGAGATAGTTTATGGGCCGGAGAGTGACATAGACCGGAAAACGCATGGTTCCTTTGGGAGTTTCCACGTGCGGATGATTTCACGGGCAGCAGCTAGTTAAGTAAAATAAACTTGATAAATTGTGACAAGACCCAATTTCTCTTTAAGAGATATCACATGACCGTCTTTTTTCGACTACACTAGTTCTATCAAGGACCAGTTATGTCTAGATATGCCTACTGCAATCCCAGTGCCCGGGTCAAGGTATTCAAATTGCCGTGATCGCCGCCTTCCGATTCAATGTATTGTTGGAGAGATGTTATGCAACGATTTAGTTCATTGCTTTGTCGTCTGGACTGTTTACGTCAATTGTGGAGGTCCTCGATTCAGAGGTCAATGAAACAATGCGTGCTCGTAATAAAGGTATGGATAACTAGGTATGGTTCACGTAAGCTTTTTTTGTTTCGAAGTTCCGAGTGGCACTGCAAATTGTTATAGGCAAGCGTTATGCTAACCACCAAGCAAAGGGCTTGATCGTCTCATTACCTTGTACGTGTAAAGTTTCGGAGCATTAAAAGTCCACAATTATTTTTATAATAGGTAATTATTTGCTCGAGGTTTGCCTCTAGGCATTGAAGAACATGACAATCACTTGTTACTGCGACGAAGTCCTTTTACTACAATCCCTTGTCAAATCACATTTCTGACGAGATTGGTTGATATTGGCGATACAACTTGATTTCTTCCCTTTTCCACGGGTAATTTTCTGCTTGGATTATGGTACCAGTTATTTTGGGATCTGATAGATCGGGAATAGCTTTGGGTGGGTCAAAGGAATCAAAATAGCTGAACGAAACCGTATGTCGGCACGTTCTGTCAAGCTCTTAAATGTATGTGGCAAAATGTGGATTTATTCAGGATCAAAACCATTGAGTACCTATTTAATATGTCATAGATATACTAGGATTAAATGGAATATAGTGAAAATCTGTTCATCCACTTTGAATATTCTATAATAATTTGTAAGTGTATTTTGGTCCTTATTTTTCGTTATGTTAACTACGTTTTCTATTAACGATCTATTTAACATAGAACTAGTAAACATGACGCTATATCTAAAGTGCAGTCCCGTTCTGGTAAGGCTGTAATTTAATATATTCTTATTTATGATTGTGGTTTTCTTGATAAGGAACCGTGCATTTTTTCAGGATAAAAATTATGCCTATCTGGCTATATCACACTCTCTAATGCAGTCCATAAACTATATCTCTATAGAAAAATACGTCGATCCGTTGCTCCGTTACTGCGTGAAACAAAAAACAACACAAACACACTTTGGCCTTTAACTTTAATATTTGTAGGGAAAGTAGCAGTAAATTAAATGCGCTTACTTTATTACTGAACCATAGGGAGTGAATCACAACCACTACATTTTTTTTCGTAACCAAATAGCACTTTCGTTGAATGATTATCGATATTATAATGCATAATATCGATAATCAGCCTGCAAATTATTAAGACTCGACGAATACATAAACATCGATTATTCAGTGCGATGACCTGAAGATATAAGGTCAACTTGAAAATCGTTTGCGACTTGGATCGATGAGATCGTGATTTCACTGTTTTCCGTTTCAATTATGTATTTTCGTTTATCGATTTCAAAGCTGTTATAACGACTTGTTTCTTTATCTTCACTGTTCTACAAGGTGACACCTTATTAGTATTACTAGCTGTCATCCCTATGTCTCTAAGGTTTCCAATCTCATCCCAATTTTACTAGCTCTCATACTAATGTCCATATCTATACACTATACAAATAAATAAAATTGAAGTGTCTGTTTGTAATATCAAAATAACAGCTTTTTCTAAATGCATATGAAAGTATGCGTAGAGTGACTGCAGCCGAGCGGGAACTTGTGCGACTTTCAATCCGACGACGCACCATAGTTCGAATCTCTGAGAGATGGCTGGTATCGCAGCAGTGGGAGCGTAAGAGGCTGGTAATGATAATATGAAAGTATAACGGTACCTATAACAAAACAAACATTTTTATTATTTTTGTCTGGCTGTATGTTTGTTCCGGATAATCTCCGAAACGGTTGGAGCGATTTTGACGGGACTTGCACTGGCAGATAGCTGATGCTACAAGGAGTAACTTGAAGAGCGGAAAAGCCGCGGGGCGCTGCTAGTATCAAATAATAGGATACAAAACTGTTTCACAATTAAATTTAAATAAAAATATTTTATTAATTTTCTTATGAATTTCATAAAATTGATATTTTAGAAAAATACATGATTGTAAATATCTCCACTTTGCTTGCAACTCTAATCACACATTGTCTTTATTTAAATATACTATATATGTAATTCTATAGAAACATATATAAAAAATAAATGACTAAATTTACGATAAAAATAAATACAATAATAGACACTTCAGGCGAGGCCTAAATATAAATAGTCCATACTAAGCTGTAAATGTTAATAATCCATTGTCTCATTGTGACTCTAAAGGTGAGTAATGAATAATCATAATTGTACTTACATGAAACATTAAATTATTTGACTTTTGAAAAATCGCATTTGATGTACATGACCCGTGAGATCACTGAAACGCGAGCACCTTCAATGACGATTGAAGATCAACTTTTATTTATTTACCCTCGGATTGGAAGTCTTAGGCTGAGATTCAGAGACGAATCTAAACGTGGACTCACGCTTGCATACATCAAAATTCTATACAGTTTTGACATATGGAAGCCAAAGTCTACGCTTAGAATCGTCTCTGAATCTTAGCCTTAGACTATACTTATTAGCTGTTATTTACTTGTAAGAATGTTACCGTACCTATTTATTATAATGTTGACAGCTCCTGTATAGTTGATAGATCAGGGATGGATATTGGACAAAATAGATGTTTAGCCCATCTATGACCTTCCTTGCCCGTTACAGATTTAAGTGGGTTCGGGTACAATTTCCACAACAGGAAAAATAAATAAACAGTAGATAAGTATTTGTTCCCTTTCTGTGTGTTGTGATCCTCGTAGTTGCAGATTCCCGAGAGTCAGGGAATCCAAATGTCAATCCTGCGATTACCATTCAACTAATAAAGCAAGCATCATACCTACTCTTCTTCAGATATTCATATTCATTTAGATACATTAGGGTGTTTGTTCGGTTGTCGACTCGATCGGAATATCTATTACATCTCTCAGAAAAAATCACCCACATTCGAAACAGGACCTCTTCACAAGCACCCTTATAAGTTGTATATAATTTACTCTACTAGTATATTTTTAGGTTTTCATTGAATGTACTAAACAACTTCTTAAGTTTTATCCGTTTAATTCAAAAATTTAATCTATTTTAGTAAAACCTCTCAGATAATTAAAGATACAATTCACAATCCCAATACATTTGTAATTGTTACCTCTGATTGCGAGGCCCGCTCATATCCAACTACTAGTAGGTACCAACATGCTGTGTCCACAAGCACTCGAGTCTCGGCCGTGACGCCGGCCATGATTATATTTATTGGAAACGGTTGCTACTCGACAAAATCAAACATCTACGGTGCGTGTCGTTGACATAAGCGACGATATTTGGTAGCAAAAGCAACCAGGCCTGCGAGTTTACGGAGAAATGTGGCGCAAGAGGAGGATTTCATCTCTCTCTATTTGGTGAGCCACGAAATGAGGAAAACTAAGTACATACCTACTCCATTATTTTGAATGTTGATGAAGTGAAAGAATTTTGCAAAGAATGATGTGGCGTTTCCCGTCTGTTCAAAGAGACTTAAGTGACTTAACGTATAAATATTGTGTTCATGCAAGACTTTATAAAACTTCTATTTTACTACAAACAAACCCTTTTAATTTAAAGATGTAATTTAAAGCTACCAAACTTTTTCAAAGTGTTAATTTATTAATTGATTTGAATTTGGGGAAAACGGTGCATGATTCATATCTAAACAAACGTTTCTTATTAGTACATGTTATATTATCACTGCTTTAGGTTTTTCCCTTATATCGGAACTTACAACTTCTCAAGGTTTACTTTTGTCTCGAACTATCAAGAAGTTTCCTCCAAAACGTAAACGTGGTCACACGCCTTTGTTCCATCAATCTCGCCCTCACATACGAAATTCTTTTATATGAATATTATATATCTTCAGGTTCACGGCTTTGAGTTATTTGTGTATCGCGTGCCAAGATCATTACGTACAATCAACCCAGTGCTACCCTGTCACATTAAAATTTTATAACATTTCCTTGAGTACTCTAAGAAACAACAAATATTCGTATTGCGTCAAAGTAGTTGGATATAGTTCTATAATACCCTTGTGAGTTGTTTCTTTGTCATTTATCACTCTCAGGGACTTCTGAAGAACTGTGTGTGATTTTGTCGTGACAAATTAAGCTTACAGTATCCTTAACCCTATTTCAACATTTTGGTTTTCTTGTAACATATGCTATTTTTATTTCTTTGTAGTGTTTTTGGAAATCTTATATTCAAACCAAACTATGTTCATCGTACAGAATGAAGCCCTTGTGTAATAAAGCTTTGCCCAACTTTGCGACATTCAAATTTAGGACTAGCTTGAATATGTAAATGAAGAAAGGGTTCATTCACTTCACGAATGTCTGGAATTCAGATTAGATTCGCAGACAACATGCCTTTGAAATAAAGTTTAGAAATCCTAACAGTTGTTTGGAAAGAGATCCTTCCATTTGCGTAATGGAGTGAAAAATGCAAAGTAATTCTGAGTAAGCTGTGAAATGATATAGAAGGCATTCGTACGGCACGTCGCGTCGGCTCTACCACTCCATCTTGAATGTGCCCTGTTTGCCACTTTTATTTACGAATATGCTGATATTATCGAAATTCACATCTTTCTTTTGCATTTTAAGGCAAACATCGCCAAGTAATACTAAAATTCTGGATACGGCTAGAATTATTCAGGTCAAAGAATAAAACTTTACTATGCCCAATCCAACTAAATCTAATCTATTCTAAATCTACCAAAACGCGTTGGCGGAAAGGTACCTACTCTAGCTTCTTTGTTTTATAGCTAGTGTTATCAGAGCGAGCGATAACACTTGTTATTGTTATGATGCCTCGTGCCATGCAGCCGTCGTGACCGAATGACGCTCTGTTGAAACGTACATCTATTTACGCAGTTTCGTTCATTTCAGGTACGGCCCGTGACAAAACTACGGAGGATGGACTGCGAATAGTCAGGTTTGTGGATAATGTTTTTGAAGAAATTGGGCGCAGTCTCTACTCGAATGTTTACGTGTTCATTCACACGCGTTTGTGGTGTGTGCGTGTGGCGTCGTTGCGCCTGCGCAAAACCGCCGCGACCAAGCCCTCTTTGTTTGTTGACAAGCCGAGAGACGGTGAACTCAACAAGCTGTTGTTTCGTCGCGGCCGCCACTCGTCGAGCAGACGCCGCGCGCGACGCCCGTGCGTCGCCTCCCACCTCTTCTTTGTTTAGAGATCTCGCGTTATCGCGTACTTCGGCTAAATTTAGTGCAGTTATATTATTTCTCCCTCTTTCTGCGCAATATTCGTGTGTAGTGCTGTTCTGTGAAGCCGTGCTACGCCAAAGTTCGATCCCGTTTTTTACAACGTCTAAAATTACGTGTTCGCTTTCGTGCCAGAAGGTAGGTAATACTTTTGTTTTTCTTTAACATTTATGTAATGTTATAAAATACGGTTCATGAATTTTCACTTCATTCGGAACGATTGTATCTCAACTGGTTGGTATCATTTTATCGCAGACTGCATCGGTCGAATGTTATCGTCGACTCGAATGCATTCAGCGTTGAATGCATATGCGATTACATCCGAAAGGATTCATAAGTGTTTCGCAATAAAAACACGAAGGTTTCGAAAGTGGCAACCGGCATGGTCATTAAAATTTCGCCGTCGATTTCACCGCTAATGAGATGCCGCAGACAGTTGAAACGACAAACGTCGTTTCCAAGTCTCGGTGTAGATACAGTTATAATTTGGCCGGTCGCCGCAGAAGGTGAATAGCGGTACACATCCATGCTATGGTCGCCTGGTGGCCCGGTAACTTCGTAAGACATCTCGCGGCTAACGGGATCTGTAATGCACCGCGCAATACTCTCATCCGTCTTCGCGAGCCTCTTTACCTGCCAGTTGTTTACATTCACCGTTTGCATTATTAAGACAATTATGTTAATCAGAGCAATTACTCAGATTTCACACTGCACCTGAACCGCTTTGGTAGATATCAGAGTTATGACAATAACATACAGAAATATTAGCATTCACAATCTTGTGAACAAACTTTTTAGGTGGTTAAATTATTTTATAGCAGTCAGATAATGCTTTTTTTTTATTAATTGATAGCGAGACGGGCTGGTCGTTTGCCTGATGGTAAGCATAACGCCGGCCCATAACAATTGCAGTGCAATTCAGAATTTTGAAACACGAAGGCCTGCGTTATTAGAATGTTTTCGCTCTCATAAATTCTCATTTTCGTTTGAACACTTGATGTTTTATTTTCAAAAATGCATGCTTATCTGTTACGTAATTATTAATGATCACAATGTATTCAATTTACAAATTACTAAACTAATTATTCAAGTTATCGCTATGTACCTATTTCTCCATACATTTTTGCATCGTATTCCCGTTTTCGTACTGAGCATATTTCAGAATTTTATCAATTTGCAGAAACAGAAAAAAATTTTTTTTCATATTTTTTTTTATAGTATTATCCATGCTTATTCCGACAAATTCTTATTAATTCTAAACTATTTCAATAACATATAGCTTTCGTGAATTTTTTTCCATTTTACGATGTATCTCGTTGAAATTCATTGAATCGTCTAAAGCTTTTGTTAGTGAACTCTTTGTTCGACAGCAAGTTCATTCATTGCTTTAAGATCCATTAAACTTTGCGAAGTTAAGTGAAAAACTTCGGACAAACAGTCTCGCTTCGAACGAAACTAAAGAAATGTTATCTCGCTCTCGTTTCTTAACCTTTTTCTCGGTCATTACGTTACGTCTGCAAAATTATTTTAGTTATAATATTATCCTATCGTTCTTTGTCCTCGGATTTATGTCCAGCCCTTTGATTAGCATTATTGGAGCCGTATGTATCCAACACTATAATAGCCTTTTTTAGTTTTTGTAAGCGAACTGTGACCTGAGTAGGCGTGTGATTGAGACATGATGGACTATTGTTAGAGGTTTTAATAAAACAAGAATATATTGAATTTTTAACTCTTTTTAAAGAATATAGGTCTACTAAATGAAAATTTAGAGCTGGCCAATTTTAGGCTTTGGATATAGAATTTTATATTATGTTTGGCCAATGGTCATGCACGGAACGGGTCTTACATAAAGTCATATATATTTTTGCGATGTAAAAGGTAATGTTCTTGATTCTTTAAAGCGCCGCTACCGCTTCCATTTTGGAGCTCACAATCACAGCTCTTTCATTACCTTGTGGTCTCTAATCCTAGACAGCCAGTTAAGGCGAAAAAGAGGTCTGATATTGAGGTAAGCCTCAGAAAATCAGGGTACACGATTTCACTATTCATCCACGTCTAGCTAAAAATCAACACCGCCCAACTATTCCATCGCGCTTGTCATTTTAATTAGGTACCTATCTTAAAACGTGTAAGAACAAAAAATATATAAAGTGAGCTAACATTATAAAATTCGTACAAAAACTAACTAATATAGGTAATTTGAAATATAATTAATATAACTATGAAAAACCTTGTATTGTTACTATTATGAGTACGAAAACAACAGTGAAAGTTAATATATAACAATACATAACTGTCGTGAAACTACTATTATCTAACGAGGCCAATGAGACCGTAGATCAAAACTTGTTTTAGAACGTCCTTCCCTTTGGCACAGAATAAATAATAGTACAATCCTTTGGTTTTGTGTTTACGAGTACAAGATGGGAGGTCGAAACGGCATGATTCATTGCTGGGAAAGTTCGTATTTGGATACATTATTTGCTGGCGATGGTCCAACGCACATGTAACTCGATTTGTCTTCGTGATTTTTGAACGTGTGAAATACTTCACTCTAAATTTTCGTTTTTAATTATTTTAAGTGTAATTTTGCAAACACCTGCACGCTTAAATAAACTGTTAGTTCTAATACTTAGGTACTTAATATTATACGGGACTTTTTAGCAACCATACTTTTTAGTAAACATACTCATACTTTTATGTGGTTATGTTGGTTGTGGTCTTACACAAGAACAGCAAACTCCACAATCAAAGCCTCGTGCAATAAAAAAGCACAAAACCATCAAGGGAAAATAGATCTAAGACAATCCACTTGAGGCTGTATTATAGGTGTATCTATTCAATTGCCTCATCATTCATCGCGATGTAATTAAAACCTACCGTAGCCGGTTCAATTGGCTCGATTACCTACAATAACAAGGAAGTTACTATGCCATAAAATTGATAAGAACCGTTTGTTATTAACCTATTATCAAGAATACCTCATTTATTAAAATGTCCTATTAAGAGGCTACAGCTCCCCATACTTTCCATACAAACGCTCATAAGCGATTATAGTGTCCTAATAAATGTTTCTTTAGATGTTTTGAGCAAATAGGTATCATGTGCTCTATATCTAGTATTCCATGGGAGCAAAAATGTAAAAATTTGAGATTCCAACTCAGTACAAGGCTTCAATTTTTTTGACAAATTTTACCTTGACTTTGGCAGTTCACAGTGTTCTCATAAATGTAAAAATAAAGAAAAAAATCTCCATAGAATCATTGCACATGTAATAAAGATTCTAAATGACCAACATTTTTTTCACAAACTTGTAAGAGATTTTCAAAAGCACGGAACAAGTTTTAGGAAATTGTCTTCGGAAATTTTGTTTGGAATATTTTTTCATAATTTTCAGAATGCCAACCGAAGGCTCTGGCGTTGTCTATCCTTTTCCGTAATGCCTGTTTTTCTTCGATGAACTAAAAAGCCTTTAGGCTATTTTTGCGTTCTAGGATTTTTGCGTTAGGCAGGTCATGAAGCGGCACCTTAAAGAATCAGTTACATTTTGTTCAAATGTGCAATTGGAGAACCGATATAGGTACAGGTCGCCGAGTTTTCATAGCTTCTTCATTACAATTTTTTAATTTACTAAATTGAAATCCACTTACTTCCATGTGCTCATTAGCTGGGCCCTCTCGTTATAGTAACGGGTCTCGACTCTCGTGCACTCTAAATGCCTCTCGTACTTGAAATAAAGGATTATTCGGCATCTCGAGTAGCGGTTCCAAGGAACGAATCTCGGCATTTTGGCTGCGCTCCAACTGCAGTTTAAAAGGAAAATATTTACAGGACGAGCTCTGCTTTCAAATCCTTTGTCGGAAGCTACGCGTTTACTTTCTACGAGTAACTTACTGCGTCGCAAATCTAAAATAAAACGCGGTATATTACAAATTACAATCTGCATTGTAGTGAAAGGAAATCCTTTCTAGCGCTCGCTAACTATTACATCCAACTGGAGGCTAGAGAACAAAAGTTTTAGAATTAACATAACATTTGAATTTTAGCCTTGTTCTTTATATACATACCTATTTAACCTGTTTCGTTAAAATAGTGTTTTTTTATTTAAGGCGCTATCCCGTGTCTATGACATTTATCGTTCTGTTCTCTTTACACATACTATCGGTTTACATTGGTGTAAAAGAGAAAAAATACCGCGCGCGCGTAAAAATTGAGTAAAAAAATCATGATTACTTCAAAATTAGATGCCTAATCGAAAATGTAACAACTAAGTTTTTTGTCATCATATAATACGTAAGGTTTGTTAATTTTTTCGATATACATTTATAAATCAGTAAGTAACAGAGATTATTTCATTTCAAACTTATTTTAAGAGGTAACTTTGTCATTTTTTTTCTAGTAATTTTATTAGAAACTTGTTTTCATCACAACAAGATTATCAGTAATATGATGAATAATGACATATATTTTTCCCAATGCCAGAAGCTTATCTGATTTTCAAACAATTTATTTGCAAGAATACAGTACAATGTCGTGGTCAAGTCTAAAAATTTACTAAAAATGTTTTTCATTCAAAAGGTTCTTTTCTAAAAAAAACCTTTTAAATGAAGCTATTTTTAGCTGCTATATACACCTTAATAAACTATATTCCCAAGAAGGAATGTACCTATCGATTGTCTTTGTTGTCTCGGTCCGAATTCTCGGGAATTTGGCGGTGTCGGTGACTCAGTCGCGCTTCAGCGATTCTCTAACTACTAAACAGGTATAAATATTGCTTTTATTTTGCGAGCACTTCGCGAAATATATTCAAATAGTACTTACCAAGAATCGACGCGGCGGGCGTAAGCTATATAATATTGTTATGCTCAAGTCTAGACATGCGTGCATTAACTTTGAGATTGCACCGAGCCCGACCGGTCTTGTCTCCACACCTCCCGTCTGGGGCAATACTTAGATCCTACCAAGTAATCCTACCAAGTATAGGTGTAATTACGGTATCATAGACTTTTTTTTTTAATTTTTATGTTATTTGGTAACGAGACGAGCTGGTCGTTTTGCCTGATGGTAAGCATAACGCCGGCCCATAACAATTGCAGTGCCACCCAGAACTTTGAAACACAAAGACCTGCGCGGCACTGCAGTGCGCTCGTTACCCTGAGACATTAGGTATTAAGTCTCATAAGCCCTGTAATTTCACTGGATACTCTGCTCATCAAACCGGAACACGGTGATGCTTGTACATTACTGCTTGGCGGCAGACTTCACGAGCAAAGCGGTGGTAACAACCCACACGGACACTCGCAGAAGAGTTAGTCCTCCCACTAACAAACGTTATTATTATTATAGAGTCTGGATAGTTTTCAATACAATTTTTACAATCTCGATGACTTCCTCGGTCGGGGCATTGGCGTCACTGCCATAAAACAGTATGGCTTATGTTTTTAAATGTGTACGCCATTGTGTGCCATCTAGACAGGCCGCTTGAATAATAATATACATATATAAGCCCTCTCGTCCCTTGCCCAGTTTATCTACATTGTTTTGTGTCTCTTTCACTTCAAATGTTTAATTTCGCGAGGTATCTGGAATCATTGTCTCATAAGATGGATAGAATACTTTGTCTATACTTTGTTTCATTACTTTACCTGATGGCGTATAATTACTTACTGTAATGTCTTCTATTCATAAAATGGAAAAAAAAAACTGGTCGAAAACTTTCGCCATTGTCTTATTTATTACAGACACTTATCAATTTGTTTCTGTTAAAATTTGTCTAAAGCTTTATTTAAAAAGTCATTCTTCTCAGGTTAGCAGATTTGTATCACAATCTCATTTATTTTTATTTGATGTAATCGATATCTCTCTCTTTTTAGATTGGATTAGTTCGTTTCGTAGGTACCTATGTCGATAGAAACGCTAGACGTCCTATCCAATTTGCCGATTAATTTACTTACTTTTATCTGTATCAAGTTTGTTTTCTTTTACCTATCTTTAAAATTTAAATCACGATACAGCATTACCAGCTATTATAAAATAACTGGCTTACAAGTTACAACATAATAGAAGAGAAAGAAAGCACTTCAGCATTTGCAAATCCGTTAGGTACCAGTGGATAATTAGTTTGTTAATTAGTATCTTTTACATAATTGCAGACATATTCTGCATAGTACATACCTGCAATTTAAAGCACTAAAAATAGCGGTACATGTCGTGACTTAAGCAGGGCCGGATTATCCATAAGGCAAAGTAGGCAGCTGCCTAGGGGCCCAGCACCGAATGGGCCGGGCGCCCCGCAACCTGGGAAAAAAAAATTGAAAATATTTCGTCGAGTTAAAATTAAATTTGAAGATTTGTATGTAACAAACCCTCAATGACAATATTATTAATATCGCGTTGTTTTTATATTATATCGTCATATTTCACAACGCATTTCAAATTATTATAGCATAATATTATTATGGTTAGAAAAGGGGGCCCGAGACGTGCATTGCCTAGGGGCCCCGACATGGTTAATCCGGCCCTGGAAATAAGCACACGGTGGTTGAAGGCCAGAAAAAATAGCGCCAACATGGTGTATCGGAATCCTTCTTTCTCATTGGCTATCGTGACATCTTTGTTTACAAAACGACGTGGCTATTGTATGCAGTTTATTATGATTAACGAATTTGTATTAATTAACATTTGACCTTTGTAATTTATGTAAGTTATTAATATACGATAGGTATACAATAGTGATAGTGTACTTACGACTTATAAATTGCTACTAATATTGTAAATGCGAAAATCTGTTTGTTGGTTTGTCCTTCTTTAACGGAGCAATGGGTCGACGTGATGTTTTGTACATTTTGCGAAATTGGATATTTCGCGAATTGGACATTTTGCGACAGCTGGACATTTAGCGGATTGGACATTCTGCGTCTAAAAGGTTTAGCTGAGAGATAGGCACTCTACGGGCCGGAGAGTGACAACTGACTTAGACTTTTCTCGGAAAAATGCACCGGTTCCTGTGGGAATTTCCACGATGGAGAAAACGCGGGCATCAGCTATTTAAGCAATGAGTTCATATACAAACCAATATCTGTGAGGCACCGACGAAGAAACTGATCTTTGGTTCAAGAATTAAGTTTATTAACGGGATACTTACCATGTATTTTATTTATTTTGAGCACTCGATATTTCGGCAGTGTTGATAAGTCGCAAACGATGGTTAGTTGGAACACATTTCGTTTACTAATTCCTCAGTCAATCTGACTCATACATGAAAATATGGCTTCTGTTATTTTATTACCCCACATCGTGTCCCAAACCGTGTCCCAAAGAGAGGGTAAACGGTGATTCATCCTTCTATATTACAGCAGTATTTACTGATCTTAGGCAGCCCTCACACTTAATTCATGATAGATGGATAAGCATTATTCGCGACCCACGAGAAAACCATGGAAAAACCAAGATCCCGCTTGACGCATATCGTATCGTCGTGACGTAGTCTGCTGTGGTTGTGGTTGGGGCTTGATGGAATCCAGTCCGAGCACGGCACCCGCTTTTACCTATGGTTATACAACCTTTATTAAAAAAAATTGTTTCACAACCACTGCGTGCTCAGTACAGACGCCGCGGTAAATAAGCGATGGTGTGCAAGCGATGTATGTAGCGTAAAGCGGAGCAAGTCATTGCATTGGGCACAGGCAGGGCTTCGAGACAGCACTATCTGACCGTATTGCCGTTCTTGTCTATTTCGTGGGTTTTTGATGGTTTTGAATCAAGCCGCGCTTGCGCGTGTATTAACCCGTAATCCGCGCTTGATGCAAAAGAGCAAAACGCATACTTGCATAAGCGTCTACGGTATGCATTAATCCACGGGGAGCTTCGAAGGCAATGACCAGATGATTGGAAAGGATTTCATTTTATTACACTGTATCTGGTCTGGATATAAATGCTATATGTGTTGCGATTCGCACGCGTTGACGACTTGTCTTGCATCACTACAACAACAACCTCAAAGAATGGACAGTTGCGATTTTTAAAGAAAAAAGCTAGTCGACGATAATGTATTAGATATATAACTGACTAGCAGCTGCTGCCCCGCGGTTTCACCCGCGTGAAGATTTTTGGATTACATAGTTTTTATTTTTTTGCGCGGAACCCTAATTCTTTTTCTAAAATTAAAGTAGCCTAAGTTACTCCTTGTAACATCAGCTATCAGCTAGTGAAAGTCCCGTCAAAATCGGTCCAGCCGTTTCGGAGATTACCCGGAACAAACAGACAGACAGACAAACATTTTAAAAATGGTGGTTTTGTTATAGGTACCGTATACACTTTCATATGCATCGGAAAAAGCTGCTATTTTGATATTACAAACAGACACTTCAATTTTATTTATTTGTATAGATAAATCTCAACCAGCCTGGATTGACTCGTATCCTTCTATTAAATCCATTTCGAAAGGCAAATGAGATTAGGTAATAGAGATACTTACATTACTTACATACATTGGTTAAGATACTTATAGCTTTATATATATGGTAAATAGGTACTTATAGCCTCAGTTACCTTATTTCTCGCTTAGGTAAGTACCTACGCTAGGCCTTATCTATTCTGTGGCCAAGCTAACAATTCACGACACACGACTGACGTGTGTCCGCTGCTAATGACCTTTTCAATTGCCATTACTAAAAATACCAATCGAAGTAGTGGGTACTGTCTGAGTCGTCGGTTCTACAATGAGCTTGTAGTGTAAGAAACTTGTTGTTATTCTGTGTACGATGTAATCCATCATTAAACAGTGTTACTCCAGCATTCACTCGTTTCACTAGTCCCCAACGCGCTCTCACTGCATGACGATAAAAGAAAGCATTATAATGCAACGTCTCCAGCAGACCGAACCCTTCCTCCGTTGTTACAAACCAACAAGCAGACTTTCGCGTTTTTATAAAGAAGTGTATATGTTTGCTCAGCCGTCAATTCGTTGACCCGTCTCGTCGGGGGCTCTAGATCGATGCGGATTCGTTTATTCGGCGGCCGACCTTGATGATATGCAATGAGGCCGCTGACTTGTACCATTGTAGTCAATTCGATTGCTACGGGGGTAATCCTTGGAACTGACCCCTTGTTACGTATACGTTAGTTTGTATGAATCAGTTTGGAATTACCTAATAGTTCAAAGAGGTGATGGGCTTGGGAATAAGTACGCGCATTTGCCAGCCCCTATGGTATGCGATGATATACACCACGCTTGTCGCGCAGGTGTCTAGGTGATTGTAGTAGATTTTGATGTTGACTGAGGCGATTTTTTTTAATTCTATTTGGCAGTTAGACGAGCTGGCCGTTTTTCTGATGGTAAGCATAACGCCGGCCCATAACAATTGCAGTGCCACTCAGAACTTTGAAACACAAAGGCCTGCGCGTTATTGCAGCGCTCTTGTTGGCTTGAGACATTAGGTCTCATAAGCCCATTAATTTCACTGGCTACTTTGCTCATCAAACTGGAGCACAGTAATGCATGCACATTGCTGCTTGACGGCAGACTTCACGACCAAAGCGGTGGTAACAACCCAGACGGACAGTCGCAGAAGAGTTAGTTCTACCACCTAGCGAAATATGGAATGCTGTTGCCCATTCTTAGTCTTTTACAACACCCATGGGAAGAGATGCTATGCTCCTATTCACGTCTGGTGTGATAAGGATGAAAAAGAGTTCACTTTTTCGAGAGCGACCAAGCGAAAATCTTAAAATGCAATGAACCCGACCACATGGGTCTTCTATAAATTTTAAACACGTAAAGCTCTGCGAGAGAAATGGAACTTTGTCGAGTCGTAACTAGAGTCTTTATTTATTTAAACGTCTTCACCGAGTTATCCTTCTTTAGTCTTCTGTGACCCTGGTGAAGGCGTCTGGAAAACTAGTTGTAGACGAAGCCGATATAATTTTATCTCAAAACTATCGTCAATGTCATATTTTCTATCAGACATTTTAATCGATTTCGTCAGTAAGCCTTGATAAATAATCAGTTTCAAAATACTGCATAAACAGTTCAACAATATTATTTTCAATGCTACAATAAATACAACGGAGACGATGTATACGAGTATCGTTTCCTAAAAATATAGTTTGTTTTTTCTTACCAGCATCATTCACGTTGAGAATATTTGTTAAACGCACTGTCATACCTAAGTATATTAAATATTCACGAATAAACTAATCTATAGCTGGTCTGGTTTTACTAGATGGAGCCAAAGGCTTGTTAGCTGAAAAAAGGAAAGACAGTCTGAAAATTCCGTTGCTAACGTCTGTCTGTAGCTCAGACTGAGCTAGCAAGTGGTAGATCCGCGGCACAAGTACGGATCTTTTCGGTCGATAAAATTAGATAAAATTGACAGTTCAAATCGATAAAGGAGGATTTATCGAGCCTCGAAACAATCGACAAAAGTTATCGAAATGCTAGGTCGAATCCAAAGAGAATATAGAGCTACTACAATACTTTACGATCAGACTTCGGTACTCGCAACATTCGATAAATTTGTCGAACCGACTTCCGTACTCGCGCCGCAGCTCTACCAACTGAAATGCTTTGGCTGAGCTGAGTTGGTAGAGCGGCTTGCTGGCTCGGGTTCATATTTTTTTTTAGTTTGCTTTTTAATAATATTGGATATCGAGACGATAGTGCGTTTACCCAACCCATAACAATTGTAGTGACATTTGTACTTTGTAGCACGCGATGCGCAGCAATGCAGCGCTCTCGTTACCCTAAGACATTAGGTATTAAGTCTCATAAGCCCAGTAATTTTACTGACTACATTGCTTATCGAAATGGAACGCAATAGTACTTGCACATTACTGCTTGGCGCCAGACTACATCATACTAAGACTACACGAATAAAGCGGTTATATCCAGTTCCCACCCATACCGACACAGGTAGAAGCCAGTGGCCACCAGCCAATATAAACCTTCACTTGCACATAACGCGTAAAATGATACGAACTAGAAACTGATTGCAAAGCGAAACTGACGTGGGAAAAAACTGCTTCGACTTTCGGTGTCAGCCTTCTATGAAATGTTTTTGTAGTGTTTTCACACCTACTACTGCGTAACTACTACCTACCTGCCTACGTCTACGTGTGAGGACTCGATAATGCGTGCTTGCTTTTAAAATCACACTAGCTTCTGCCGGCGGTTTTCACCCTTGTTCCCACAGGAACCGTGCATTTTTCCGGGATAAAAAGTTGCCTATGTTACTCCCCAGTCCATAAACTATATCTATGCCAAAAATCACATCGATCCGTTGCTCCGTTACTGCGTGAAAGAAGGATAAACCAACAAATCAACAAACACACTTTCGCATTTATAATATTAGTAGGATAGTGGGATTAATATACGTAGGAGGCTGTGGTGATTGCTGTTTATCTTTGTAAAAACATCTACAAGGACAGACGCACGAGTAAGTGCGTGTATATTGGCTGGAAGAGATTGCTCGCCGGTGTGGACGCCTAAGTTCCTACGAGAACTTAATTTTTTTCTTATTAAGGCGGTACCTCGAGTCAATGACATTCATCATTCTGTCCTCTTTTGTAGACAACTTTCCCCTAATATAACTATAGACTGGGCGCTTGAAACGAGTACTATAAAAAATACATTACCTTAAATATCTGTGCCCTACCAGCGGCGCGAGTACGGAAGTCGGTTCGATAAATTTGTCGAACCGAAAAACTCGACAAATTTATCGAATTTTGCGAGTACCGAAGTCTGATCGTAAAGTATTGTAGTAGCTCTATATTCTCTTTGGATTCGACCTAGCTTTTCGATAACTTTTGTCGATTGTTGCGAGGCTCGATAAATCCCACTTTATCGATTTGAACTGTCATTTTTATCGAATTTTGTCGAATATTATCGACCCAAATAGATCCGTACTTGCGCCGCAGCACCATCAATGGGAGGACACCTTCACCTTCGCTGCCGTAAATCACTGTGAGCCTTAGGAAATTTCAATTATTTCCAAAATACAAGCCGGCTTATTTGAATAGGCTTAATAATTCATAGCTGGTTTGAAGCACATCGCCTTCATTGTTCTGTTATTCCATGACCATAACATATAATAAAACACACTCATAACTGTAATGTATATTTAAATTATAACACTCATCGAAATGTTTCAAGCTGTACAAACAATAACCTTAGAATAGATACGCGACTGTTATAGTCTCCAATGGAAGAATCACGTTCTAATGAAGTCGTTTTTAGTTTATTTGTGTGTGCGTGAGCTCCGTGACTTGATTTATTACTTATAAGTCTTCTAAATTGAGACAAAATCTGTGCACTTTAAAAATGTGTAAGTACTTTTTCCATGTGAAATGGAACCATGGCGTTTTTACTTCCTGAACCCCTATAGAATCAATCATTATTAGGGGTTATGAGATTGGCAATTATTAGTTTTTACACTAATTTTCCCTGATCCAGAAACTTTAACAGCAACTTTCCCGAAAACACGGGCTAAACGCTTTTTCACGTGGTTAATGTCTTAGACATAACGGATAACTATCACAAATCATCTTCTATACAAATAAATAAAATTGAAGTCTGTTTGTAATGTCAAAATTACAGCTTTTTATTAAAAGCATATATGAAAATATGTACGCTTCCTATAATTTTCAGTCTGTTGTTCCGGCTAATCTCCGAAAGGCTAAAACGATTTTGAAGGGACTCACTGGCAGATAGCTGATGTTATAAGGAGTAACTTAAGCAAAGCCGCGGGTCACAGCTAGTTTGACAATAGCAGTTTGAAAACTTTTTAATGTAGGAAGGAGTATTTTCGGCCGATAACAGCGTTCTACGCGTATTTGTTCGAAGCACTCGACATTACTCGCCATTGATTTATGCGGTTGGCCTAGAAAGTCGCAAGAACCATCCCCAAATAGCAAAGCATTTGAGATAAACGATCCTCAAATAGACACTCGTAGGCAAATCGGGTTCATTAACACTTTATTTTTCTGCTCTCAATCGTTTGAATGGAATGCTGTGATGCTGTGTACACAATTTGTAGACGAGTATAGTGCTCGCCAAAACAAAATGTATTTGCAAGGATAAAAAGTAGCCTGTACCACTCTTCGGTTCATAAATTATCTCTATATATTTTTGTTAGTGGGAGGACTAACTCTTCTGCGAGTGTCCGTCTGGGTTGTTACCACCGCTTTGCTCGTGAAGTCTGCCGCCAAGCATTACTGTGTTCCGGTTTGATGAGCAGAGTATCCAGTGAAATTATTGGGCTTATGAGACTTAATACCTAATGTCTCAGGGTAACGAGCGATCTGCAGTGCCGCGCTGGCCTTTGTGTTTCAAAGTTCTGGGTGGGATTGCAATTGTTATGGGCCGGCGTTAAGCTTACCATCAGGCAAACGACCAGCTCGTCTCGTTGCCAAATAACATAAAAAAAAATATATATATAAAAATCAAGTGAATCTGTGCTTGTGGCCATGTGGCTCCGTTGCTATGTCATCATTGATCAATCTGGTCCATGCTTCGAAAACTCAGGCGTGTCTATTCCTTGATAAGCGGAGTCCATTCCTTCTGACTCCCGCTTTCTAGGATGTATCCTTGCCATAGATATTTATCCTTGCCCACTACTGACCACCTGGAGCTTTTAGTTGTTACAACATCTAACCTCAACATTGGCTCCTAAATTGAGTCGAAGGCTAAGTTGGCTGCGAGAAAGCTATTGGCCAAAGTGAGACAGTACTTCACATCGGGACAGCTTCTTAATTTGTCATAGAAATAGGAAAGGACTCAAAGTAATTTGTACCAAGCTCAAGTCCGTTCTTGTATGGAGTACTGTTTTCACCTATCTTCGTTTTCTTTAAAATTACCTCATACAAATCGTCTTTCTTATTAATAAACAAATTATATAAATCTTCCGAGACGTAATATAACTTTGCCGTCATAATAAATTTACCGCATACAATTCCTTTTCCGGGAAAGGGCGCTCCGCTAATTGTGTTCTGCCCTTTGTTTCCAAGGCCTTCGCAATTCTTTGCCTCTATCTAGGGGCGTGGATTAAAATTGTGAAAATACGTTCAATCGTTCGTGGAAAACGGGGTAATAATGATTTTAATGATGTGAAATTACTGGGCGTATGGGAAACAAGTGTGCTGCATTGCGTTGGCTTTAAAGTGTTGCATGGCACTGCAATTGTTATGGGCAGGTTATGTTTACCACCAGGCAAACGACTTGCTTGTCTCGTTAGTTTGTAATGTAAAGAAATATATATATTATATATATATAGTTAATGTGTTTTAAATTAAAAATAAATAATTAGATAATTAGATATTTGTTGCACCATCAATACTTTCTATACTTTATATACCTATCTATATCTATACAAATAAATAAAATTGCAGTGTCTGTGTGTAATATTAAAATAAATGTTTAAAAAGACCTATAGATTTATTTATCCAATCATTTAAAATAGAACCAATCGATCATTTAAAAATCGATACGAAGTTTCGGCCGAGGGGCGTGCACAGGGGTCGGGCAGCCGTCTCTCAAACAGGGAATCAGATGATGAAGTCATTCGCTCAGGGATGTGCCTTAATATTCTATATCTAAAATTTAATCTCTCCAAAAAGATTAATTAACGTAACATCTGATACTAGAGAATAATTAGCATTTTACCTACTTCAATTCTACGGATAGCCATACCAACATAAAAACTATAAATATCCAGCCATAAACTAACTGAACGCCTCAATGACATAGCACTCTATAAACAGAGCAATTAACATCCAATTGTAGAAGACGAAATTGATAATAGCCCTGCTACAGACATCCTAGTAATTGAAACTTCGACGATTAATATACGCAGAAAGAGCCAGTAGAAAAAAAAACAAACGATTAAACACTCTACAGCTAAGAGAATAAGATTCAAACGCAAGGTCAAGGTGCCAAAATCAGCTGTAGATGACGTAGGAACGTTAGAGATGACCTTGAACCTGATTCTAGCACTCGGAAGAGTTCTGAAAGTCGAAAAGTTTTATCGGGATCGTGAAGGTTGTTTCTTTTGTTGGCTTTATTATCTTTGAAAAAGTATTTTTAGCCAGAATGTGTCGCTTGTCTATGTGTAATATTAATGATATTATTTGCGTACGGAAGTTTACGTAAGACTTGTTTGTTTTAATGTACGTTGTACGCGCTACGGTGCTGCACTAATGAGCAATTCTTGTTTGTCTATGGAAACGGTTGTAGCGAGTTAAACGAAAACTGTAGACTGGCGGTTATAGAAGTTAGACATTTGGTTATAGAAGTTATTTGAGACATTACATTACATATTGGAACTTGGGCGACGGCGTTTACCGAATTTTCCTGAAGATGAAGGTCTCATATATTTTTATATTATTTGAGAACGAGACGAGCTTGGCACAGGAACCGTGCATTTTTCCGGGATAAAAAGTAGCCATGTTACTCTCCGGTCCATAAACTATATCTATGCCAAATATCACGTCGATCTGTTGCTCCGTTACTGCGTGAAAGAAGGACAAACCAATAAATCAACAAACCAACAAACACACTTTCGCATTTATAATATTAGTATGGATATGGATTAGTATGGATTACTATCTTAATTCTATAACTATCGTCTTAGCCATAATTAAGAGACAAAAAGTAATTGATATTAGAAAAAGATCGAATAAACACACTCACTTTTAGGAAGATAAATATATAGATAGATAAAGATAGAATAGATAGAATAAATATATAGATAGATAAAAATGCTGATCTTTCCCGAGGTTAAAAATGGAAATAACCACAATTTACGGTAGTAAGTACTATGCTATAAAATATAAATACATTCTATTTATGTATATTATCAACTAATAAAGACCAAAGTGTTAATATAGTAAACCTTCCCGTCAATTAGCTCAGGTATCATAAATTTGTTTATTGTTCTCACAAGGACTTCAAATCTAAGCAGCATCCACTACCAGTCACAGATACAGTTTTATAAAAAACTAGCTTCTGCCCGCGGTTTTCATCCGCGTTCCCACAGGAATCGTGCATTTCTCCGGGATAAAAAGTAGCCTATGTTACTCTCCGGTCCATAAACTATATCTATGTCAAATATCACGTCGATCTGTTGCTCTATACTGCGTGAAAGAAGGAAAAACCAACAAACACACTTTCGCATTTATAATATTAGTAGGATTCACCGCTAAAGCTATTATGTATTCTGTGGCTAAAGTAAGTACATAAAACGAGTGAAATCAGTTTATCACTAGCAAATTCACTCGTAGACCAATAAATCTCGTAATAGTCCTATAATAGCGGATAATACGGTACAGGTGTTGTAAATTATGAAATGTCAACGTGGGCTGGCATCGAGTCGTCAGACCGGTCCGTCTGGACGCCTATCTTCCGGGTAAACACGTGGCTTGTTGTCATATATCGTGATTCTGTTAACTGGACGTGGATTATATAACTGAGTAGTTATTTTTGACGCTCGATAGGTTTGCGTTGACCACTATTTCGATGATGCGGTGGAAAACAGTCAATCCGCGAAACCCGGTTAGGTCTGGTTCTCAAGTGCAGCTGCCAGGACAGACCGATCTCTTTCCCGGGATAAAAAGTAGCCTATGATAGTCTCCGGTCCATAAACTATATATATCTATGCCAGAAACACGTAATTCCGTCGTTCCGTTATTGCATGAAAGAAGGACAAACCAACAAACACACTTTCGCATTTATAATATTAGTAGGATGATGGTGAGTATATCAGGTATATCAGGAAATATATCAGGTTATTAACTAATTCACACATTATAACGGGATATTTACCGTGATTATTATTGAACGATGAGCACCCGATATTTCGACGCTGTTGCAAGCATCATGTTCACGGGAGTGAGTTCCGGTGGTGCGCGTAATAAACGACTGAGAAAGCGGGTAGACAGATTTGTCTGCTCGTAATTTTTTGTCAACAAACCACCCGCAGTCTCGCCAGTATTCCCGTGAACATGATGCTTGCAACAGCGTCGAAATATCGGGTGCTCATCGTTCAATAATAATCACGGTAAATATCCCGTTATAATGTGTGAATATATCAGGTGTCAAAGTTATAACTCCAGCCGTAGAAACCCGTCAAATAAACACCTAACGAAAGCAAGTACAATATATTTTCGTGTCTCAATCTCAACACCTATCCAGTCTCGAAGTCAAAAGTAACGAAAACAAAAGAACCTCTCAGCTTGACTTACGGCATCTCACCCCAAGGAGGTCGCCTGTCATCTCCTTGAAAGCTATTAATATCATCCAATCGCTCGGAAGACCACGTGCAAGCCTCATTTACTTCTCCAATATACGATATCTCAACGGGGTTTGTTTTGATTAGGATTTTGGGTTTTGAAAGGGTACTACTATAGTTTAATTTTTGTAACCACATTTACAAGGACTCGTATTACTTCAACAAATTTAAATTATTCTTTATCATGGGCAACGGTAATCTAATATGTATGGGAAATGTGAAATATATATGGAAAATGCGAACATCTGATTGCTTGTTTGTTGCTCTATCACGACGGAGTAGCTGCACAGATTTAGATCCAATTTTGCATATATAGGTCAGGTCCCTATAAGTATCTACACTAAGGGCTATTTATAAACCGTAATAAAGCAGAGTTCCTGAATCCCTGAATCCCGTAGGAAAACGATGAAGTGGTGCTTGGACCTGGGAAAGCTTTGATATAAATAATCTGTTTGCTAGTGTGTCTGTATTTTGTGTTTGTTTAGATGTTAAGTGTGTAATTATTTTATATTAATGCGAATTATTTGCATAGCGTTATGCGGTCTTGGCAAAAGCTATTTTGCTTTGGGAAAACTAGGCACATGTATTGAATAGGTCTTGACTTTCTTTAAATTATAACCTTGAGTACTTACTTAATATCTGTTAAGGTATTTCTCATTTTTGCCATCATCGTATTATCCCCTTACTTAGTTTCTTGACACTGTTGTGTCTTTTGGGTTGCTTGGAAATTACTTCTTTTTTAATAAATTCTTTTGCTGTACCAACCTCTAAACAATTCAAGAGGTGTTTTCACTCTGTGGTTGATACATATTAACTGAAGAGTTTCTGACCTCGCGAGCCATCTTGACAATTATGTCGCAGAGCACCTAACGATGTGTTCTGGCAGCTGCACTTGAGAGCTTATGCCGTTCTAGGCCTAGCGTGGTACCACTTGAAGTAGTTCAAGTGGAACCACTTGAACTACTACAATTTATTTTATGATTTTTAATTTATTGAACCGACTTCCAAAACAGGAGGATCTCAATTCGTCTGTATTTTTTGCGGCGGTGTTACTCGATTTCTCCGTCAATTTTCAACCGATTTTTATGATTGTTTTTTGAGTATGGGTATCTTAAGGGTGATCCTTTTACAAATTTTACTTACCTCCACTAAGGATAAAAAAATGGGAGATGAAATTTCAAATATCGCAATATTGCCGTCAAGCCCAGTTCCCGTTTTGAAAAGCAATTTTGTGCTATTTGTTTTATTGTTATTATCAAAAATATTGCTATTTGTTTTATTGTTATTATCAAAAAAATATAAACTTACTGGTGAACTACGATAGGAACTTCTTATCTTGATACTTACTTAAACCAGTTTCAATTTAACTTCAAAGAATTGGTACACATTCAGAATATAATATCAGAGAACTTGATATATTCTCGACCAGGAGGCCGAAAATTCGTACAATTTTCAATGTAAGGTTAAAGTAATACTGCTCTAAGAGATGGTGGTAGGCC
This sequence comes from Crocallis elinguaria, assembly GCA_907269065.1. Lineage (NCBI taxonomy): Eukaryota > Metazoa > Arthropoda > Insecta > Lepidoptera > Geometridae > Crocallis > Crocallis elinguaria. The sequence continues at coordinate 2,933,000 of OU026070.1, read as the reverse complement.
TCCAGTATCTCACTGACCTTAAGTGACGGCATTGTGGAACCGTGCTAAAACCAGAATAGGACTTTTCATCTTGAGGTTACATGTTGGGTGATAACTGGTATCCTCAAGATGACAATCTGCTAGCCAGACGAGCCCTAGAAAAACCCTAACACCATGCTATAATTGTATTACAATGATCTCCGTCACCGAAAGCCTTTGCTCCATTGTAGAATTTCAAACAAACCAACCAACTAGTAAACTACAACAGAGATCATCGCTTCTAACTACACAGATTTTAAGAGAAGCCAAGAAGAGTCAAGAAGCCAAACCCAGGGCCAAGACAAACCTCTACGAGGTTTACCGGTGCTGGTGGTAAATCATTAATTGTACTTAAATATAAGAAAATAAATAAATAAATAAAAGACTAAAGTCCGCGTGAAAATATATATTGATTACCAAAACATTATGTGTAGGTGTAATTGGTAATACCGTTCCTGTTGCAATAAATAAATAAATAAATAATTATTTTCGGTTACTCTAAGATAAGCTCTAAGAATCCGTGACGCTAAACGGTGAAAGTCTTTTATAACCTTATCTTGCATATCAGCATGCAAAACAAGCGTGATGTCAACAAACTGATACATTTGTTTCGTATCATATCGTATCAAGACATGAAAGTGGAACATTAACATATACGTGACTTTATAATGAGTGTATTGCCCTAGGATTATATCTCTGTTGATTTGTGTGCGATTGAAAATATTTAAAGTAGTAGCTCTTTTCTTCTTCTACGAGTGTCCGTCTGGGTGGATACAAAAGCTTTGCTCGAGCAGTCTGCCGCCAAGCAGTAATGTGCAAGCGTTACTGTGTTCCGCTTTGATGAACAAAGTAGTCAGTGGCATTACTGCGCTTATGAGTCTTATGCCCGTTTTCACCAACCCTAGGAGACGCCTAAATCGGATGCCTAAATATTTAGGAGTTGCCTAGGGCAAACAACCGTTTCACACACTTCAATTTTATTTATTTGTTAGATTATTTCCTCAGTTTTGAAAGCCTACGCGGGTCTGCTTGTATGTTGATTTTCCAACAGTCGCTCAGCTGTCAGAAAAAGTAGTATTCTGCTCCGCTAATCTCTATTCACGGTCCATTAGGATCAAATTGAGTGAGAATTGACATAAACCAGTTTTAGCTTAGCAGGCCTTTGTTTTATGTTGCTTTGTTTTATGTTGTGACCATCTGGCATCGTTGCTTTGGGATTACTGTGATATTGGTTGTAACCTTTTTTGGATAACACGTAAAACCTGCCAATATTTGTGGCAAGTTATTGCCATTTTGCCGGCGAGGTTCTTGCCCTTCTGCTCGATGACCCTCACAGATAGGGTTTGGAATGAGGCGACTACAGAGTCACTTCAACTTCCACGAACACGTGATCACACGCTTAACCAAACCTATCTGTGTTCAGGCTGCGAACGCTTCGAATTCTATCACATCTACTTATGATTAGTTTTTTTTTTGTTATTTGGCAACGAGACGAGCTGGTCGTTTGCGTGATGGTAAGCATAACGCCAGCCCATAACAATTGCAGTGCCACTCAGAACTTTGAAACACAAAGGCCTGCGCGGCACTGCAGTGCGCTCGTTACACTGAGACATTTAGTATTAAGTCTCATAAGCCCAGTAATTTCACTGGATACTCTGCTCATCAAACCGGAACACAGTATTACTTGCTCATTACTGCTTGGTGGCAGACATCACGAGCAGAGCGGTGGTAACAACCCAGACGGACACTCGCTGAAGAGTTAGTCCTACCACTAACAATACTAGTTAATAATATTAAAATGTATTCTCAATGTCATTCCGCTCATTTACTTTAAATCTTAATTATATGTTATGCAAAAACTATATATTGTTGTAGACCTGAAGCACATCATAACGTGCCAAAATAACTTCCGACATTACAGCACCGCACTTGAGACACGCGTTTTGGCAACGTTGTAAATCTTCATTCGATAATAGGTAGCTATTGGTATACAGTGTTGTAGAATAGGGATGTTCACTCCACTGTTTTATGATGTCAATCAATTCGTTTTCTCAGAAGAATCAAATGTCCATATCGAAAAATCTGGAAATCGAACGCTAGAAACGTCAAAAATGAGAGTCAAAATCGGGCCGCGGGCGTATGTACTGAGCACTAAAACGCCCCATACAAATTGGGCAGAACATCTGACGTCACATGTTCTACGAGGGCCATAAAGCTGTAATAAACATGCATTTTGTTGATTTGGACGTGAAAACCGCGTTAAGTACCTAGTGGTCGTTACATTTATTCATTTAAATGTAAAGATTTGTAAATTTAAAATTAAAATTAAATTGAAAATTATTCATTTAGATGATATGAGAAAAAAAAAATTCGTTGAAATCGGAAAACATTTAGATGGCAGTATCTTTGAGATAATGATATATTTTTGTGAATTTCATTTTATGATGTTCTTAAATCTCTATATCGACAGTACCTAATTATGTATTTTGAGTTCAATGCAACATCCGTAATTTTTGTTACATTATATTTTATATTCACCGCATCCCACTTATAATCTTAGTTTGACGTAATTATGATGTTCTTAAATATCTATATCGACAGTAATTATGTATATGTAAGTTTTGTTACTTCATATTTTATATTCACTTATATCTTATTTTGACGTACCTAACCATTGCATTGGTAGTATAAGTACCCTCTACCTTCTACGAGCTTACTCGGCCTTGTTGCATACACGATGACGATTGTCACGTGTCACAAGTTCATGATGCATTGAGGTACTTTACTATAATTATGTTATTATAAAATATACACGTATTGTAGGCAAATCGTCATGACGCACGGCACGTCATTTGACGTTTGTTCAACGTCTCATGTCCTCGACTAAGAATAAGTTTTAGGTGTTATAGTTCCACAGTAGTATTGTATTGTATTTATTTATTCATTAACAATATACATTGTGTTTTAAATTCAATTAATTAATCTAAGACACACATAATAATTATCATATAAGTGAAAGTCAAGTTAACATAAAAATATAAAAATTACTTAGAATGTCTACTATGTCATTCGATAATAATTATTAGAAACACATGTCAAAAATAATAACAAGTGAATAAAAACTCAAGATTTCAAAAATGACTTGGCAAAATAGTCTTCCAACCTGTAAAAACTATTTCAAGAAGAAATGCCAAGACTTTGTTTTTAAACAAATTGGGTTTATAAACAATTTCCAATCTCCAAATTTACAAACAATAATCATTAATTGCCCGTCTACAATTTGGTGAAGGAAATGGTTCTCACAATTTCGCTTTACTTAGGTAATTTTTCCCTAAACTCGGCAGAGGTTTCGGAATAATGTACATGGGCAAGTAACCATAGCAAGTTCACAAATACTATTTAAATTATTAATTATTTAAAGAACCGTGCTTCGACTTTTTTTTCTCAAAATGTTCTCGAAGATTTTTCGATACGCGCTCAAGTGAAGGAACTTTACTTACTTTTATTTATGGAAAAAATCGAAGACTAATTTGGTTCCTTTCACCGTGTTGTCGTATCGTCACATATTCTGTCTCTATACTCTATGTGGTTCTACTTCGGCTATTTATAAGCTGTAGAGTCTTGGCACAAATTATTTATTTACGTTCATTGACATTTCTGCTCTTACATAAATAAATGTTCGTATTTCGAGTTTATTCATCCTGTTAGAATGATGGTAATATTCGCTTCTCTGAATAAAATCAGACGTGCCAATAGTACCTATTTATGTAGTTTCTAATAATGGTATCATCTACTACCATGACAAAGTGGCAATTGTTGGTTTAATGTAAATAATTTTCTTCTGGTTCTTGTTATAAAATGTCATATTAATAGATGCCGATGCTAAATCCGTTACTGCTCAAAAGGTCACTCGACTCATTTTGATTGTGAACATTTTGCGCCAATAATAAATACAACCTTGAAAACAGTCCAACTATAATGCAGTTTTATTGTAAAAAGCTATTGCCAGTATAATTATATAATATACTGCAGAAACAAGTAATAAAATCACAGTCTCTAGATCCTTTAACCTCGCCGTGGAAAAACAATTGTTTTTTATTTCGCTTTCTCTCACCTTGTTTAAAGAGAATATTATATTTTTCTCTTTTCATAGGTATTTACTTATTCATGCCTATTGTATCATTGTCAGTCTTCAAGGTGCCTGTGTATTTCTAATTCCCAGCACGGCACTAGCCTATTACAGTATTCAATTCACAGAGTGTCACCGGATAAGTATAAGCTAGATACTATATAATAATATCGCATATATCTGTATACCAATTATCATCTGGATAGTTGCTATGTTAGATCGTAGATAGGATCTATCTAACTTTTAAATTGAAGTAAGTAATGTTAGTGTTTCTTTGTGCCTTTTGTTTATTTTAATATGTATATGTTTACGCGTCACCACTCAGGTGTTCAAATCTTTTGATTGATTTGCATCAAATAATTTGTCAGTTTTATAACTATCTAAAAAATAAAACACTAGCCTTTTATCATTTAACTCTCTGCTATTTGCATTTTTACTAGTAGTTTTGCATGAAAATACTACCTGCTTTAGCAGTTTTGAAAAGTATTGTCATTTATTCAAATTCAAAATTCAAATAAGCCCCAAAGGAGCACTTATGAAAATTAAAATAAGTGACTCTAATAGCGGTCCTATGCAACATTCGTCTACCCGAATCAGACTAAAACTAATGCTATCTTTATCTGAACATAATAAATGACAAAAACACCAACAGACCTAATTCGTGCTCAAAGTCAACGAACCTTCCAGAAACCCACCGTACCCGTTCCAAATTGGTATAGGCCGAACAAGAAGAAGGGCTAGAAACTCGTCTCGGCGTATCGATGCTCCTTCGAGAAATTGTCTTTCTGCTTAGTTAAACGCGCCCGTTAATCAGAATAATCAATAGCTATAACATGCTTACGTGACATTAAAAGTATGTCCACGTATAAAGCGAACACAATACGTCATTTTCCAAGTCATTCTGTATACACATCGCGTGTGTTCCAAGAACAAGAACCCACCTCTCGTCAGCTGTTAGTTCAAAATCTTCCACCTGTGTGGCCGATCGCAAACGCCAACACCCTCTGTATATAATCAAGCAGAATCTTTATTACCACGAAAGTTTAGAAGTCATCTGTTTCTATTTGAATTGCAGTACAAAATGAGCCCTCATTCTGTTTGTTCTGATTAATACTTGAACGTATCGGTTTCACTTTAGATATGTAAATGGTACACAGCTGTGATCCCGCGTGCTCTTATCTCGGTTCATTTTTAACCTTATGCGCGTAGGCAAAGGTTTAATACGAGTATAGTTTGTGTTCGTTAAATGCGCAGGCAATGTTATCTGGTTGCATAAGTGCAAGGGCTATTGTGACTTTATCAGCATTCGGGTTTGTGTACTGACGCAATTGCTCCGGCCGAGTCGAGTCGAGTCGATGCCATTCGATTTATTTGTTTACTTTCAGAGTTGGATTTAGAATCCGTGAGCGTTTCAAAGCATTAGATGAAATTGACTTCTTTCCGCCATCACCTGTTATTGTAACACGTAACATAATGAGGTCCCAAAAACATGAGGAAATACTGAATAGGTTAGTTTACTATTATATCTTCTATTTAAACTCATAACACCGACGACAAAGATAAACGTTCATTGTTGAGCAGCGGCGCCGATGCTAAAACAATTGCCGCCTTACTTACCACAAAAAAACAACTTTTAGACGCGTGTTTAGCTAGACAGTGTCTAAATTAGTCTAAAAGATAAACGTGGAAAATGATTACAAATGTCGCAACATAATTGAGTTAGGCAAAGCTTAGACACTTCTTAAATCAGGGTTTGTGGTTGTAAATAGTTAAACAAGACGCTGTTAAACATGTGTTTAGAGTGTTTTTAATTTTTGTGTGGCAAGACCGTTGTTGATTTATGTTCGGGGGATGGTCCCGATTCCCGATGCGCCGGAAAACTTTACGAGATTACTATTTCACTATGGACTGCTGTAAAGTCATCCTTTTTATACAAATTTACTTATTGTAATAAAGCTAACAGTATTAATATACGAACGGTAATTGAGGGATAGAGTTTGGAAGTTGGTAAAGCATTACTTTTGTTGATAGCAATTTGTATTCTAAAATATTTCTTCGAAAGCCTGCATGTTTTGTCCTAATTCGCACTGAATGTCACTAATTTGATCTGAATTTGATAGAGTATACCTATTTTTTTAAGTTGCAATAATGATTTTGGATTTATCCAGCCTATAACCTATATACTTCCTTAATCTAATAAATTCATTTATTTTTTTAGATCGCCAACACACCAAACCGTACACCAAAATAAAGATAGATTATGTATTTGTTTTGGTTTCAAAGAGAGAACGTTTCAATGCGTACATTTCGTAAAACCTAGTTAGTACCTATAGTAAGTAGGCTATGGAAATTTCCTCCACAACACAAATCGAGCCGACGCACTATACTTTGCAAGTTCTTCTACCATTTCGGTAAATTTTCAGTAGCGATGACGGCCCAAACTGTTGTTATAAAAAGAGATAAATCAGTTGTAATGGACGCCCAAGTTTCATAACGTCCGTTAAGATAAATATGCAAATGGTTAGAACTTAGACCATTTTTTTTTTTAATTTTATTAGGTAACGAGACGAGCTGGTCGTTTGCCTGATGGTAAGCATAACGCCGGCCCATAACGACTGCAGTGCCACCCAGAACTTTGAAACACAAAGGCCTGCGCGGCACTGCAGTGCGCTCGTTACCCTGAGACATTCGATATTAAGTCTCATAAGCCCAGTAATTTCACTGGAAACTCTGCTCATCAAACCGGAACACGATAATGCTTGCACACTACTGCTTGGCGGCAGACTTCACGAGCAACGACCATGATGGCAATGGTGATGGCTTGAGGCTACGTGGGAATTCATTTCTACAGTCTTGGCTTAGTTTTTTTGAACGTTTTTTGAACCACCTCACCTCACTCGCAGTGAGGTTGACCTTACATCGGTAGGTCAATTATAGGTAATCATACTACGAGCCTAAGCTTTCAGTGAAGGGAAACCTCGTGACGTAACCAAAGCATGTAATTGGTAGTTGGTAGAGCCAATTAAGCTACGGGGTAGCAATTGGCATACGGGAATAAAGGCGCACTTGAGAGCAAGTCTGCCGTAGTGTGCCAAGCAGTAGTGTGCAAGCATTACTGTGTTCCGGTTTAATGGGCAAAGTAGCCAGTGAAATTACTGGGCTTATGAGACTTAATACCTAATGTCTCAGGGTAACGAGCGCACTGCAGTGCCGCGCACGCCTTTGTGTTTCAAAGTTCTGAGTGGCACTGCAATTGTTATGGGCCGGCGTTATGCTTACCATCAGGCAAACGATCAGCTCGTCTCGTTACCAATAACATAAAAAAGGTACCACAATCCAAACCACAACTAAACGACGAACGACACAAACAGAGACGCTAGATCTTATGTAAACTAGTGTCTTATCTAAACGTACAATATAGTCCATTACATAATTTTTGGCACAGACCTTGAACTTGTGTTGTAGGTCGCGTTACACAATGTAAATTCTCTGCAGTACGTTTGTTTACAATTTATCTGTTTACAATACAAATAAAGGCATGATTGTAAATCGAGTCATGCGCAGCTGCAGTTTGCGTTGCATAATTATTTATCTACTTCCTTCTTTACGTAGATTCTGCTGCTTAGTGTTTGTTGTTAAATCGAAGTGAAGGATAATTAAAGAGCGGATAAATATTATTATTTACAGCTTTTTGTTTATTTTTATGTTTTAAATAGGTTACTTAGGTTAGATTTGTTAGATTTGTATGGTTATATCCCGTGACGTTATGATCTAAGATTATAAACACGCTTCTCATAGAATGGCGGATTGGGGCTGTTGAATGGGGGATGGGGGCTGTTAAATGGGGGATCGGGGGCTCCTGAATGCAACTGCCTAAACCCACTGTTTGACCAATCAATATCCTACCTGAATTTATGTGGGGATTTTAAACTTTAGTGGCGCTTTGCCAAAATCAGTAGTATACGTACTATTGTACCTGGTTTCAATGTTATCCAGAAAAGGCCATACATAATACATAAACTGAAAGTATATATTTAAATTGTACGCATCTAATTGGCTTTAGATGTTGTTCAAAATAAATAAGGACCTTGAGGCCGTATATACTTTGCCAGTGTAGGCGTGCAAGTATTCTAATTACCAGGTATATAATTCATTTAAATTTATCATATATAAAAAAAATATACAGACGAATTAAGAACTTCATCCTTTTTTGAAGTTATACTGTAGACTATGTGAAGCAAGACTCACCATTGTGTATTACAAATTTGTTAGAATACCTACATAGAAACGACACATTTAAAACACTCACTCAGTACCTACTCGTCTTCGGTCCGAGAGCTAAGAAATTGAAAGAGTTATTCACGAGAATTTAATACGCATTTCAAAAGAATATAACCCTTATGTAATAACCCAAAGAACTATATTGCCATATCCGCTACCTACTGCATTACTTAGATTGCTACTATTGATTGCTCTCTAGTAAAATATAGTTCTAAAAACGTGCTGCGGCAAAGTCACAGATGGCTTCATAGCTAGTATGGTGGAAGCACAGGTTAGTTATTAGTTTGTATATAATAGAATTACATACAGTAGATGGATAGCATAGTTGCTACTTTCAGAGGCGATTATGTTGGCGAAAAAAGAAATAATTTATAGCGTACGTCAAGATGGAATCCTTACAAATTGCAGCGCTTTTTTACCCGACTACAGCAAAGCCAAAAAAGGGTTAGGGTTTAAGCAATAAAGAAAGAAAGAAAAACAAAAGAAAAAGAGTGACATACGAGTAGGCTTAATTTTATACGAACCAAGTCAATATGATGGATACTATACGAGTATATGGAGACTTTTAAATGGCTGATGTATTTTTTAGCTTAAGATCTATTTTACTATAGTATAGTCGATAGTCTTCCTAAAATATAATAAAGAAATAAATAAAATATAAATATAAAAAAGTAGGGGTCTCTGAGTTATTTTTATTTGCTATGGTGTTGAGTGGCATATCAAATGAAAGAGGAGAAAACTTTGAGTTCACAAAATAATATAAAATAATTCCGGTACCAAAAATAAGTACCTATAGGTAACTTTTACTGTACTGTCTAATCAGGTTTCCTGTTTTTATGTGAAAATTTTGATTTTTCCGGCGATAACAACTATATAAGTACTTTATTAATAACTTTTTATATCTTATCTTTTTAGGTAACGTTAAGATTTGATTGTATTTGTAATAACAACAAAATGTTATTTAATAATTAAAACAGTTTTGCAACTATCGTTTACTTCTAATACAAAATAAATAAAAAAAGGTTCGTTAGTGGGAGGACTAACTCTTCTGCGAGTGACCGTCTGGGTTGTTACCACCGCTTTATGAGTGAAGTCTGCCGCCAAGCAGTAGTGTGCAAGCATTACTGTGTTCCTGTTTGAGGAGCAGAGTATCCAGTGAAATTACTGGGCTTATGAGACTTAATACCTAATATCTCAGAGTAACGAGCGATCTGCAGTGCCGCGCAGGCCTTTGTGTTTCAAAGTTCTGGGTGGCAATGCAATTGTTATGGGCCGACGTTAGGCTTACCATCAGGCAAACGACCAGCTCGTCTTGTTACCAAATAACATCATAAATAGGCCAATAAATTGGTTAATCTTTCTTTAAAATTATAATTCAATTTACTTACCTACAACTTTTTTATTTACAGGTACGTTCTCCAGCTTTCAAAATCAACTCGGCAGGACGGCAAAAGCTGTACCTCTTGCCAAGGTAACCAGTAAATAAATGGGTACAACATCGATACACCTTTCATCCAGAATGTAGTCTATTTCTAGCCTTCTATTTAGACTGTGGCATTCACTGGATGCCTAAGCAAAGTGGTTATTGAGACTATAGACTGAGCTCTCGTCTACTCGTATATATCTTTGCTATTCCAAGAACAATGTCATCCCACTTTAGTGTCAAAGATTGTTTGCTTAGAAGCTTCTTTGACACTAAAGTGCTATGATATTTTTCCATTTTTAGGGTTTCGTGCGTCAAAAGGAAAAACAGGGGCCACATACAGGATCACTTCGTTGTCCGTCTGTCTGTCTGTCAAAACTCTTCTTCTCAGGAACGCATGGATTTATCAAGTTGAAATTAATTAATACTCAGATCTGCAATCCCTTGGAGCTGTGAAAAAGCAAGCTTCTAAATCAACACAATCAATTGATACGGCCGTTTATGCCTCATATTTTGAAACTCGCAAGGGAATCAAAACGTCCTGTAGGTCGTTACTCGTATCCAGTTGACCTTCAATCTTGACGGCTCCGTAGCTAAGTGGCTAGTAACCCTGCCTGCAAAGCGAAGGGTCCCGGGTTCGATTCCCGGCCGGGGCAGATTTTGTGTAAGCATAAAGTTTGTTCTCGGGTCTTGGATGTTTGTGATGTGTATCTGTGTGTGTCCATGCCACCTGCGACACAGGGAATCCTAGTGCGGGGGTATGAGTGTTTAGGTGTTTGTTTGTGTTTAAAAAACAAAAAATAATCATGAAATTTAGGAGGAAGCAATGTCTTAGTACAAATAAAGGGAAAAATCCGTAAAACCGTAAATTTTCGTATTTCTTTATTTAGTCAGAATAATATTTACATACTAAAAACCAAAACATACGCTTATCTCTAGCTACGTACTTAACGCGCGACGTATTAATGAAGGAGATTAAAAAAACTGTGTCACGAACACACACACACACAAAGTGCGAGTTCAAAACAAATAAGATAACGATAAATAGGCAGAGATAATATAACCTGTATCGGTCACTAGATATTCCCGGAGTCGTTCGCAAATATTATTGCTCTAGTTTTTTCGTACCTAAATAAATACGTCTTTGATTGAGACGCATTTGATCAATTTCTTGTATTTATTCTTGACAACAAGCTAATCGACTTTAGTGGAACTCGGCGACACTAAATAATAGGTCGGGGAAAAAGTTCGTTCGCATTTTTTAAGAAAATTCAAAACATTTTTTAATATAGTTTATTTACATTTAACTAAAGTATGTAGGTACCATTTTGTTCGATAACTTTTTGCCATCTTGTAGGTAGGGACATGATCCCATTGCTATATAAATTTTGGGACTTCTGATCAAAATACCGCGACAAGTGGTTTTGGCAGTCCTCTCGTGATGTTAACCTGACACTGCCTAAAGAATTCTGAAGAGACCGAAACAGGTGGAAATCTGAAGGTGCAAGGTCAGGACTATACGGCGGATGCATTAACACCTCCCAGCCAAACTCTCTTAATTTTTTCTGAGTGGCTAAAGATGTGTGAGGTCTAGCGTTATCATGATGAAAAACCACATCCCTTCTGTTGATTAATTCCGGCCACTTTCTCTCAACTTCTTGCTTTAATCTCATCAGTTGTTCGCAGTAGAGTTCAGAATCGATGGTCCTGCCTGGTGGTAACAGCTCATAATGAATAATGCCCTTCCAATCCCACCACACACACAGCATCGCCTTGTTGCGAGTTAACCCGGGTTTCGCCACAGTCTGTGAAGCCTGACCGGTCTTTGACCACGACCTTTTTCGCACGTTCTTGTCGTACGTGATTCACTTTTCATCACCAGTTATCAGCTTCTTCAAAAATGGTTCGGTTTCATTATGTCGTAGTAAAGAATCACAAATGAGTACACGGTTCATTAGCAATTCATTAGGTTTCTTTCAGTGAGCTCGTGAGGTACCCAAATATCGAGCTTTTTTGTGTACCCAGTTTTTTTCAAATGCGCCAAAACTCTTTTGTGGTCAATTCCCAGTTCTTCAGCTACGTCGTAACTACTGATCTGCCGATCTTGTTCCACTTTTTCAAAAATGGCATCCATTTTATCCGTAATAGGGCGACCAGAGCGACGTGCATCTTTGAAATCAAAATTTCCGGATTGAAAACGCTTAAACCAAATTTGTGCTACTCTCAGAGACACTGCACTAGGTCCATAAACATCGCAAATTTTTTTCGCGGCTTGCGTTGCATTTTTACCTTTTTTGTAGTAAAATTTTAAAATGTATCGAATTTCTTCATTAGATTCACTCATTTTGACAGTACGAAAAACAAATGAAAATCACACATTTTCCTAATTTGAATTTGGAATTATGTTCTTTAAAATTTAAACTTTCATATGATACCAAAACCAGCCAGATACAAATACTATAGCCAAAGAGATTTTATTACAAGTTCATACATACTATAATGCGAAAAGACTTTTTCCCCAACCTAATATATAACGGCCAATTATCATTTACTTCGATCCTGATCCTAAGATTCCCTGAATCCAGGGAATCAGGAAACACTGTCCGACAACAAACAATGTCCCACAATAAACAATACTTATTTATTTATTTATTTTATTGCACACATACATTCAACTTATACTAAGCGTAAACATATGCATTATGCACCCTGTTAGGAGGGCGTTGCAAACTTAAATTAGGTACTTAGTTAACAATACAAAATAAGAACTAAAAACTAATAGAGGCTTAGCAAGTAGGTAATTCTAAGACTTAGAGTTTGAGATCATAATGAAGTATAATTATATTTTTACTCTCTAGATGACAGAGTCCAACACTATTAATAAAAAGTCTAAATTCTATCATCCAGAAAATCTTTAAAGCTGTAGTAAGATTTATTTATCAAGAAATTACGCAGTTTTCCTTGAAAGGTCTTATCCTTTAATTCATTTTTTATTATACTAGGGATTTTGTTGTAAATTTTGATTGTCATATATTGTGGCCCCTTTTTGAACAATTCAAGTTTAATTTACTTAGTAATATTATAAATGCGATAGTGTGTTTGTTGCGATGCGTTTGTGCGATTTTTGGCATAGACATAGTTTATGGACCGGAGAATAACATAGGCTACTTTTATTCCGGAAAATGCACAGTTACTGTGGGAACGCGGGCTAAAACCGCGGGAAGAAGCTAGGGTAGAATAAATATTGTATTTAAACAATCATAAAGGAAACGTATGAGACTATATTATAAAGAAATGAACAGGATATCGCCCGATGGAACACATCACGTAATAACAGTTGCACGCTCGTATATAGAACTTCTAGTTTCGACGCGATTCCATTTGCGCGTGCTCAAAAAGACGTATTCCTGGCCAACATTTATAATCGAACAAAAGGTAAAAAAACAAACTTCTCGACTTCCTCTAGCCCGTTATCAGGGAAGCCGGTCCCGAAATAGAATCTCTGTGTACTTACGTAGTACGTACTTGAAATGCGGTCGCTCGATACTGAGTACTGACCTATTTTACTTGAGTTGAGGAAAGTGTGTTTGTTTGCTCTATCGACTCCCAATTTTTGGGATAAAAATAGCAATCGATCAATCAATCAAATTTTCGGTGACCGTTCAATAATAGTTGTAGCCGAAAGAATTATGAATGATCAAAAGGAATCTCAAGTCGACCTTTGTATCCAATTCAATAGGTTTTCGTTTGAGCCCTACCTGCAACACAGAATAAGTAATAGTACATGTCGAAAAAGGTGCAGTGACATGGTGTATTTTAAAAATCAAATGAGTACACCTAACCACTTACTTTAACCAGAATTTAGCGGACACATGACTCAGTATACCTTTTATAAATACTACTAAGTTGTGTCGAGACGAGGTCATTCACCCTAAAGTCAGGCAAGCCTTTGACAAACGCAATGGTCCCAGAGCTTTGAATAACAAAGTTTTGCGGCACAGTGCAATGATGCACATCAATAGTCAATAATTGTAAATAAGTAAAATTATCAGCCGACGCCCACTGCTGATCAATACCCTGCTCCATAGAACGCCACTTGCATCGGTTACTCGCCTCTTGCATCCAACTATTCCCCATGGTTTTGTCTAGGTCGTCGGTCCACCTTCTCAGCACCGAGATACATTATGTCTTTCGGTTCGTGGTCGCCAATCTTTCTCGAGAACCTTTCTTCCCCATCTGTTGTCGGTTATGCGAGGTATATGGCCTGTCCATTGCCATTTAAACTTGCTAATTTCGTTCTCCTGCGTATCTCCTCATTCCGGATTTTATCATAAACCCCGAGGCATAGCCCTCTCCACAGTTTTCTAACGTGGGCAACAGTCATGACAACACTGTAGTAAGACATACGTCATCACTAGCAACACACACTGGTTGAAAACCTTTGTTTTCAGGCTCTGCGGTACTGTGGACGAAAAGATAGGTCGAAACTTCCTAAACGCTGCCCAGCCGAGTTGGATTCTTCATACGACCTCCTTGTCGAAGTTGGACAGTCTATCCTAGGTAGACATACTCGTCAGCAACTTCGAGAGTATATCGTTGAACAATTACCAGTATAGGAACATGGACATTGGACATTATTTTCATCTAGTCCATGTTCATCTTAAAAGGTACGCAATGTGGTTACAGCTACTATGTACTTACTTCTTTAGTCGTTCAGGTAGATAATTTATAGAATGTTTCTGAGTTAGGAAAATGATTCGATATTTTGAGAAAAATTTCCTTAATATATTACCATTTACAACCAAACTAAAGAGACTCTCGCAGAACTCAGTGAAGTCCTAGCTACAAGTATCATAAATCATACCTGGTAACAACAGTAGGTACGTACCAAGTGTCCTTCTCACCGAACTGGCGGCTTTTTTCATCTGAGAGACAGAGCAAAAACTGATCGTAATCTCAGTAGGTACCGTCTAGACATGCCTTCAAGCTTAAACAAATAAATAACAATCTTAGAGACATAGAAATAGGGTCTTAGGTTCTGTGTAATTTAAGTTGAAGTGATTGCCATGTGGTGCACGTGATGGCATGGACTAGGCTCATTGCGGCCCAAATCATGTGCCCAGGTTATGAGCTTGAGTCGTGAATACAGATTAAGATAGCGATATCAAGTTCCCAGAACAAAAGTAAACTTAAATGAAACAGTGTAGGTACCTACACCTACAGAACCAATACACACCTGATTGATCAAATCCATCCGTCCTTGCTATGTCTATTTTATTTCAAATTATATTGCTGTGAAGAAATGACTAAAATGTGTTATATGGATATAATATAATGTATGTACCTAGAATAGTAAAAATAGATACATAATAGTTTTCAAATTAGAATTAAAATTAAACATCAATTACCATGCTTAACATATAATCAGACAGCACATCGAACTTTCATCATCATAATAAGCCATAAAAATCGAATTATTAAAACACAAGCTATCTTTCATGAACTCATTTCAAAAGGGATACGCCCACAAACAAAGAATATCAACATCCATTACTCGATTAATTAACTAAACGATGTCCATTTCGCAATAGCATAGTACGGCTCATGTTGCATATTTCCCAAGTCGCACAATAGGACAATGTGCATTGAAACCCAGCTGGGACAAAGGTGGCATTGACCTGGACGTGGCCTGAACGTAATGAACCAACGCGGGCTTGGAGAATCGAAAAATAATCCAGTTTTTGTGGCGAGCCTGTAACCACATCGACAGCGTCACGGACCATAGCTCTTCAAGTAAGATTATCATCAAGTCGTGCATGTAAAACCAAATTATATGCTAACGAAAAATTACGTACACTGTTCGGAGCTATCGAGCAGTTAAACTTTGCGAGATTATCTGTGACTAATGCAAGTTCTTGAAATAGTTTTCCAAGTTGCGACTTAGATATTACTGTGCTAGAGAACAGTACGGAAAACAAAAGTAAAGATTCTTAGAGCAGAAACAAAATTTTGGTGACAATTTTATCCGATCTCTTGAGTGAGATAGTAAAAATGGCGCTCATCCTCTCTGCATCCTTCTCAAAAACATACACAATAATAGTAAGTAATCTCAATATGAACATATAACCAACATAAGTACCTATTTTAACACGAACTCCAGCAATAGGCTTTCCTCCAAAAGAGACGCACAATACTCGCATGCTAAAACAGCGAATCCGATCGCTTCCACAAACAACTGATTTTATTGAAAACAATCCGATGCCCGTTTCGAAGCAATGTTCTCAAGAATAAGCAAATACGACATGCCTCCAGTGCCTGTCTATCCCAGATCTAAACTGTGGGGTTTGCTCCAATACGTTCTGGAAAACCTTTGGATCGACTAATCCACAGCTTTAAATCAAATGTACACAGCTGAGTTGCATTGTAAGCTTATGTTAAGGCTGTAGTCTGCCAAAATTCTTCAAGAAAGTACCTACCTACTTTCTTTCTATACGTCAATACTGATATATTTAAAGTTGTGATAACCAGTAAGTTTAACGTGAAACGTGACATGTCTCTCTGTGACCTCGTAGCTCCCAAATGGATGCACCGATTTTGTTTTGTTTTTCTTTCGTTTGAAAGGTGACTTGACCGAGAGTGTTCTTAGCTATGATTTAAGAAAATCTGTTAGACCGTTTGAAGATCGTCAGATCTTTTTGGGGGTTTTTTTAGACTTTAAATTAGTGTTTGTTACCGCTATTCTCTGGAGCTGAAAGGCTGTTCTCCTCTCTAGGTGACCATCATGTGAACTATTTTGGTCACTGCCTTACTGTTACACCTATTCAAGTGGCTTATTGACTTCCAAATAGAGTTCACAAAGTGAGCGGTACACGGGAGAGTAGGATATTATTTTTGGAAGGTGAAAGGTACAAGGTGAATTAGTACGGGAAGCAGGGACTGTAATGCACTGATTGAAAATCCCGAATAATTTGCAATAGAAATGGAATAGACAAATGCAATATAGTATACAGAGTAAACAGGAATCGCTTTAGCAACGTGCGCAACGGCGCATGCACACGTGCATTTAGTTTCGTAATCGTAAATACGGACTGAAAGTTACGCCCTTCTAGCCGATGTGGGGCGAACATACCTGGCCCTATTACTTGTATTTACGGCAGATAATCGCATACGCAATTTAAATGTTAGTGTCAGAAACTGGGCCAGTTGCAGCTGACGTCAAACTTTTACGAATTAATCTATTAATTAGTAAATAAAATTTAAACATTAACGTTATTAACTACCTATCGAGATCAGTTCTGTATCTGAAACCTGAATATCAAACGCTTATATATAAACTACCTAGATGCAATCGCTTCCAATTTTTTTATAGTTTTTGATAAAAATACGAGTGGGTCGTTGGCCTGATCTATACAAATAAATAAAATTGAAGTGTCTGTTTGTAATATCAAAATAACAGCTTTTTACTAAATGCATATGAAAGTATATATACGGTACATATAACAAAACATCCATTTTTTTAATTTTTGGTCTGTTGTCTGTATGTTTGTTCCGGGTAATATGCGAAACGGCTGGGCCGATTTTGACGGGACTTTCACTGGTAGATAGCTGATGTTACAAGGAGTAACTTAGGCTACTTTAATTTTAGAAAAATAATTAGGGTTCCGCGCAAAATAAATAAAACCCATAAAATCCAATATCTCTACGCGGGTGAAACCGCGGGCAGCAGCTAGTGGTATATATAACGCCTGCGCATAACAAGAGCAGTTGCACCCAGAACTTAAAATAATGCGCTTTTTTGAAGATTAAATTAAATGCAACTCTATTTTTTCTCCCTAATGACTTTGACCTTTACCGTTACCTACTCCGAATAGTGAACGAACACAACGAAAACAAACAAATACGATTGAATAATATTTAAATATTTTAAATCCATGACCGGTAATGTTAACTCAGGATTAACATCAAACAGTTATTTAATTGAACTGGTATATATTCATAAAAAATGAGTTGAATAAAGAATAAGATTATTACAAAACATGATTTATGTAAGTGATATTACAGAGGTAAAATGAACAGAGTTCGTAAGTTATATTTGAAATAAGGTCACTGGTCAGTGGTCGTTAAACTCAAATGTTAAGCGGTAGTTAAAAAGCAAGATGAATTGATGTATTGAAAGCAATGCCTTACTAAATTCGTTATTATTACTACTACCTAATTAGCCGCCTGTTGCTAAGTAAAGGCGTATCACGTAGAAATCAGGAAGCCTGCGCCGATCTACCAGTACCTTGTAACGTTTTTATAACCACAGGTAGGGTGTAGGAGAGCACATTGAGACACCAATCAGAGTTCAAACGTTTATTTCTGGTTATAAATCATGTATGTTGAAGAAGGTTATCTTAAGTTGTTATATTATGAATGCTCTCTATAGTTACAAGTTACAGATAAGATTAAAGGTTTACAATCTCAGGGGGTGGTGGCGGATTCTGCCTGAACACCATCCAAAATGCTGCCTTGCGACCAAAGTCTACTAGATATTGATTTACAGTATATTAAATTAAATTAAGTTAAGTTAGTTAGGACGGTACAAAAGTAAGTAAAGCACACGGCCCGGTCAGGTTCCTGGCCATGTGGTACCGCTTGTATAGTGGTGTGTAGTATAGGTTGAGGCCGGTCAGCGCAGAGACTCGGCAGAGCGGGAGCTCGCCCCGAAGGCAGGGAGGAGCGCCGCCGCTAGTAAGTTGAGACCTGGTAGGTCGGGACTAAGTGGCCCGGCTGTAGAGACGGGTTGAGTCCCATCGACCTCCAGATGGTTGATAGGCGGAGCCTACTGCGCGCCGATGCGTCCGGACCTCGCTGAAGAGGCGAGCCGGTACCGTAAAAAAAACCCTGTCAAGGACAGTTCTAGGTTAGCAAAAGAACACTTGCGTGAGCCACGTCTTCCTAACCTTCAACTAGACTAAAGTTCAACTCACCCGTAGGGGGTTTCCAAACACGTGGCGGAGGGTCTCTCAACCGCGCAGGTGAAGACAGATGGTGGCCAGACGGCGACCGGGTGGCGATCCGATGGTGGTCGGTCGGATGGTTCGCTTTTCGAAGGCGCCTGGGTCATCTCGGAGACAGGTGCCAACATGGCGTGGTGGAGGGAACGGTCGTCCGGAGGCAGACGCCCCGAACGACCGCTCCTGACCCCGCAGCGAAATGAAAAGGCCCTGAAGTCCGGATAGGAATTCGGCTTCGCCGGTTCCGATGGCCACTTTCTCAACACAAATATCCTCATTGAGGAGGTAAAAAAACTTAACAACACGACTGTTCGTACGACCCGAACCACGGGCCGTAAGATCTCGGAGACCGAGGGAAACGAACAGGCACTATTTCTCCGGCATTTTCTACCGAAGGTTTCACCAATTAAGTACTGTTTCCTGAGTATCCACAAGAAAATAACACGTAATTTTGTTTAATAATTCCCGTATCTCAGGGTCAAAGAAGTATGCAGGCCACACTGAGTAATCTGTCAAAGTCAATTTTGAAGAAAATGTCAATGTGACAATTGACGCTGACGTTTGCATACGACGTATCAAACTAAAAAAAAGCTAACATTCTCCTATGATAACAAAAATACCACAGATAATAAAAAACAAGGGTTACAACCTATCGGAACCGGTCCGCGCAGGCAGTTGGTACCGAGTTTCTATACTTCGTGCTGAACCGATAAGCGCTGAACATTGCTGACAAGTCAGCTCCGATCAGCGTTGGTAGGTCATTAGTTCCTTCATTTGCAAGGGAATACCGCTGATTTTTTTGTCATCATTGCGTATCGATAAGCGCTGGTAGATCGGTGCTGGCAGCCTGCGTTTTCCGTGAATACGCTAAGTCTGGGATTTGCGGATGTTTTCTTGGTGTTGTTACCATTGTTAATAAGTGTCCGGACCATGTGTCTGAAGAGTCTAATATTTTACAATACAAAAATACCTAGAATTGAGACGTTTGATGATTTTCAACTCGAAGGTGGTTACGAAGCTACGCGAGCATAAGAAAAGCTAGCTGTAACGGCGTGATACTTAGAGGAAACTCCTATTGTCTTCTGTTATTCTTCTTTGCGTTGCCGGTTTTATTTCCAGAATGATAGATTTGAAGTGTTAATTTACAACTAAGGAATATCTTTAGGTTTAAACATCTATAAAATTCCAAACAGATTGAATCGCAAGATAGTTTCGCTCATTAGAGTATTCGAACTCTGAATCGAAACGGTTTTATATGTAGCTCAGACATAGTCTCCTCACAAAGTTTTTTGGTTTTACATCACAGATATCTTAGAAGACATTATAGAGGTAGTTCGCGTGGTAGGTAAACTCGGCAAGCTTGCAAAGAGTTGAAAACGCCATTGGAATAACATTAGTGGAGTGGAAAAGTAGTTAAAAGACATATTAATATTATGCGACTCCTTGTGTTTTCTATCTTAAGGTGAAATAGATACTTACCTGGTTTTTAGGACCAAAGACTTGATGCCCTAGCTCATTACTTATGAGAATAAGCCGATCTGTACCTCAATAGTTTGAGTCCTATAATAAGGTTGTTTGATAAAGGGAACGGTAGTGAGGCAAATATAGCGTAAAAGGATTTTCTAGTACTCATCTGGCCAGCTGCCACTTTCAACTTGGAAATCTAAATAAAAATCTCTAAAAATCTGTAACTTGTAACAGGATATTTACCGTGATTTATATTAATGAGAGATGAGAATCTGAAATTTTGACTGTTCGATGCTGTTGCAAGCATCATGTTCACGGTAAATTTCGCGTTACAATGTGTGAATTAACCGTGAAAATTTAAAATGGTGTTAATCTTTAGGTTTGTTCCGGCAGCTAAACTTGAGAGACGAGAGTTCTATTCTAAGTTAAGATTTCACACCTCCGACTACATTTTGAGAGCAAACATAATAATGCAACTATATCACAAAGTTTTCCACGGCCGGGAATCGAAACCCTGGCTTTGCAAGCAATGTTATTACGACCTTAGCCACGGAGCCGCCTAAAAAAACTTGTTTTAGTTTTTTTAAAGACAAATTATTGAGATAAAGGTTCTTAAAAGACGGACAGCAAAATGATCCTTAAGGATTCCGTTTTAAATTTCAAGGTACGTAAACTTTCGTGTTTCATAATCCTCAGTTAATCGACTAAATGCATGATTAATAATACTTTAAATTTTATCAGTAACATCAATTTAATAATTGCCGTTTCAATCATTTATTAACGACGGAATACGTAGTAGACCCATTAGTTACAAACCATTCGCGTCACGATATCTTCGAAATGAATTATACTTTACTGCACAGTTCACAAAGGACTTACGCTAGTAAAAAATTTGTTCAAAAATTAGTAAAAAGTGCTTGTTTGCCACAGAGTCGCGGCAATCACAACTTTAGCAATCACATCTTTGCAGTTTGACCTAGTTAACTAAACTATCCGAAAATGTGACAAACAAGGAATAGTCCAATCGGAGCTGCGATTACGGTTATATGCTTTATGTAACGGCGTGATACTTAGAGGAAACTCCTATTGTCTTCTGTTCTTCTTTGCGTTGCGGGTTTTTATTTCCAGAATGATAGATTTGAAGCGTTAATTTACAACTAAGGAATATCTTTAGGTTTACTCTAAAACATCTCTAAAATTTCAAACCGGCTGGACCAACAGGTTGAAAAATGAGCTGGTTCTTACTTGTTTGCTGGGCGAGGCATCCACCAATTCCAGAGCTTTGCTACGTGGTTTTGGCTCAATATCTCCGATGTAACGCATCCGGTTTCGGTAGTTATTGTAATAAGTATACATATCCGAACATTAAAACTTATATTTATTCCAATGATTGGTTATAACCATTTGTCTTTAAAAAGAAGTGCGCCTGAGTGAGCAGCAGTGAGCTGTGAGTTGGGGCTGTGCCTTGGCTGCCCTGACTGCGTTAACACGTTTAGTAGAGGTATGTGTTCGTTGGGCGTTATGTATTCTATTCGCGCAAAATTCTCATGATATAGGTAGCAAGTTAGGTTTACTTGAACGAGACATAAAATAATATCGATAGGTATTGATAAAAACAGGCCTACATTTTGTTTTTGTTTGAAGATATCTCATTTACGTACGGTAAGATGAAAGAGCTGAATATTTGCCCAAGAATGTAGCTTCGTAGATTTTTTATATAAATACCTAACGATTTTTACTTTGGAGTGCCGTATACGACACACTTGTAGAATCACTTTTAGGTCCGTTCTGTCACTCAATCACACTTTGTCACAGTTCACAGTTGATTTATTTAGAAACTTTTTGACTGAGAAAGGTTATATTTGGTACAAAGGTGGGGAACAGCGGGTCAAAGACAGGCGAGAAATGTAATTATATTTTGTGTAGGGATCAAGAGGTAAAAGAGGACGTGCCACTAAATTTATTTCAATTGGCATGCTTACAGTTCAAAACCAGAGGCCGGTTCTAAAAAAGATTCGTCTAAAATCCGGTCCTTTTATCAAACTTTTTTATTTAGCTTAGGTGCACAGTAAAAAAAATCAATTTCAAAACATTTCGACGGCCAAGTGGCTAAATTGGTAGTAACCCTGACTGCAAAGCAAGGTTCGATTCCCGGCCGGGGCAGATTTTATGTAAGCATAAAGTTTGTTTTCGGGTCTTGGACGTTAGTGTTGTGTTTCTATGTGTGTCCACGCTACCCGCGACACAGGTAATCCTATCAGGGGGTATAAGTGCGTAAGCGTTTTTTTAATCATTCCTAAAACAAGCGAATTATTATTAGGTATGTTATGTGTATGGTTATATACAGTTTATACAGGTGTCTTCCGAAATCTGCCACTTTTTTCAAGTTGTGATATTTGATCCTAGTCGAGTAGGGAGTAGTATTAGTTTGCATCAGACCTAGTAGGCCTGTTTGTTCTACAACATCTCTTTAGGTTGCATAAGTACATTAATTACTTTAAGTAACTTTCGTAGATCACGTTTAAGGATTTAGCAAATATAGGTATTCAGGTTTAACCTAACCCCAACGAGCGGCACCTCTTTTGTCATTATCGAAATACGCTTCCGCAAGCCGCGTAAGTTCGATGATTCATTAGGTATTCGAGAGGAGACTATAAGCCGTTTTACGCGGTCGAAATTCTGATGGCCGCTGGAAAGTTTAGTGGTTCTGAAAAATATTAACTAGGTAGGTACAGAGTGACTGGTTAAAAAGTGTACATACTCAAAGACATGACAATTCATGGTCTCATATAAAGTATATAAAAACACCAGCAAACTATCAAGAAAACCTTATGCAATAATATTCGGAAAGTTGAGTCGACCTGTGCACTACGCGGACTTTTAATTAATATACTTTATTTTTTTATACTGTTAATTATAGTCCCTATATAATTATATTTGTATTACAGTGCAGTATATTTTTTAGATCTTGAAAATTGGAATTGAAATTACGCTTGTGTACCGGCTGTCCCTAGACGCCACGGCAAAAGCTGAGATTTAAAAATAACATGCCAACCTCTTTTGTAAGTTTTTATTGGGTATTGAAAACCCTCAGCTCCAATTGTATCCACAAATTAAATTAAAGTAAACACAAATTAAAGTAAACCACGTTCGCAAGTTCTCTAGTCATATAAACATGCTGGAATGTATTGATCCAGATAAATATAACGCGTAAATATCAATTTTCAATCATTTTCAATACTCGCCTTTGTAGATTCACTTTTCTTTGCGAGTTTATTTTCAACAAATCAGGCACATATCATAAATATACCTATCACAATGTTAAAATTTCACTTCGACTTATACGGCGAAGTTTGCGTTAATTTTTCTCTTGATAGGCGTACGTTTGTCTACTTTTGCATCGAACGAAATGCGCTTGTTTAGACCCTTAGGTGTACCTAAGGGTCTAAACAAGCCCTTTTCGTTTCGAAGCGATTATCGCCAGCGGCAGTACCTCCAAAAGTCAAAACTTAGGGAATTGACTCATGTCACCAACTCACCATGGTTACCATCATGGTAATTCATATCTCAATTTCATACATACTTTCTTAATAACAACTGTATAGGATTAGAATCGCTACGAAGCGCATGCCATTTGTCCTAGCTAGGGCCTCAGATCGTAACTGACGATGTAGTCTTAAGGACACGGTAAAGTTAGGTAAGGTGTAGAGTAGGTACAAGAGCAGCTCTGAACACGTCAATAGGTTTGTTGGTACCGGTCCTTGGAAAATATTTTCAACTTGAGGTCGCTAGCTGCCGTAACTGCGGAGAAGCAATATGAAATGCCCTACCAACGTGCTATGGTTACATTACGATTATCTTTTACCTTCATGAAAATCTTCGCTTCGCAGTAACCGAGTCCTACATTTCTGTTTACAATTGCAATTTAGACATACGTGTTATATTGTCTCTATTTACGACACGCGACCGAGTGTCTGCGCTGACGGGTAAATGCGTAATGCAACTACAAAGTTATGAACAAAAACATGATTTCACTAATCTAGCAACTCTTCACCAATCTGCGCCTTACTCGTGCCTGATAAACCGGGGTAATTTGCGTTGTAAACGCTCATCACAAATTGCGCATTTGTAAAATAAGTGTAAAAATAACAGCTGGCGAATTATTTACGCTGTCTAAGAAAAGTAGATAAACACAAACGAGAGATCTTGATAAATCTTGAAAGAGTTTACGATTTGAATATTTTTGTACGTTTTTAGTTTGGATTTCCTGTGGGATTTCGCTGAAGTATAGCAGTAATGAACGTTACAATGAAAAGCCGTTATAAAAAAGCGTATGCTTGTGATTTCTGAGATTTGTTTCGCTGTTTCTTCAGTCATTAAAACTAATCAGTTATGAAAAAACCACATCCAAACGAAACAAAAATCACACGTGGTGTTATTTTTTTTTTCAGTTTTCAGCTGTATCGTTGTGATCTCACACCGAAAACGTTTTAAAAATAGCAACGTTGCAACGTTTTTAAATCGCTCGTTTTTACAAAGCTGTTAATTTGGCTAGTCTAGGAATGACACCTGGGACCAGGGCTGGGTCCGATAGGGCAACGACCTGGAGTAGCCCTTGAATTCTTGCGTAAGCTTCAGTGTGCATACAAAAATAGAATTCGTGATTAAATACGAATTGCTTATCAATATGTACTTTGAATGTTTCTTTGAAGCCGTGCTAATTGATATGCCACCTCAATTAAAAGTTCAGTAAAATGTTGAAGGTTATTTTTAACAATATATGCTATGAATATCCCAAGATCGAAATTTTCCAACAGTATAATAATTATGTACTGGTTATTTACGTGTAACAAAAACATTCGAAAATCTCCTATCGCCAATGTTTTCCATACGTTCCATACAATCTACCACATCTAGAGGCGTGCAACATTTATGTTTACAATTCATTTACAGTCTTGGCTGTGCCGTCGCAAAATAACGAAGATAAATGGTTTTCTAAATGGGAGCAAATGTTATAAAGATTTAGTATAATTAGCGGCCAAAAATATGTAGTCGGCTAAAATAGACGTAAACAATCGGCGTGACGGAACGTTCTTGATTTTCGCCCAATCATTACCTCACCTTTACTAATCCAGGGTCCGGTTCACAAGCCTCGCCACAGCGTACCAGCCAATCGAAGCAGAACTATTGTAATTTCGTGGCTGAAAGAATACAAGTTCTACGACCCGAGCGGTCGCACTCGACGGCCTTACCGCTTCGTTGGCCGACGCAACCATTTCGCCTTTTACCGCAAGAAGTCTGTATTACCGGGGAATAATCTTCGGACTTCGACCCCCCGCTAGGTGGACTGACCCCCCACTAGGTGGACTAATGACCTTGTCAAAACCGCAAGGAAGCGTTGGATGCAACAGGCGAGTAGTCGATCCAAGTAGCGTTCTATGGGGGAGGCCTATGTTCAGCAGTGGACGTCTTCCAGCTGATAATGATGATGAATCTTCGGCTTTGGTTGTTTATTAACTGTTGTTGACCTTGGCAGGAGTTGAAACTTGGCTGGAGTGTATTGCGTGAGAGGGTTCTTTATTACGTTTTTCCAGGAGATACAAAACAGCAAGGTGGTGCGACAATCTGACAAATAAATATATTATGCGTTAGATTTTTTCTATTGATCTTACTTCATACAATGGTCATCTTCCACCTTTGATTTAAATTGAGCTGAAAAGTAAAAAAGATTACGTTAAGAAAAAATATTTAATCTACCTTATGATCAGTATATTATGTAACATTTCTTACAAGTCACAATACATTTTTTCTGTGTAAATAATATATTTCTCGATATTTATAAATGCCAAACGATACTCAAGAACTACATTCGAGAAACTGTATTTCTATTTGTATCCGTACAAGTTTGAAAAGGCTACTTTGTTTTATTTAACTAACACACTTGGCCTTCGATCACTATCTGCCGCAGGATAAGTAAAACAGTACAAGTATCAAAGCATGGACTTATTACCTAAGTCCTTGAGTTTTTTTTTTTAATAAATCTACCTTTAGCCACCAACTCACCTTATGGTAAGCGAAGATGTGGCCGAAGATGGAGCACGTAGATCTAGAAGATACCTATTCACTCTAGCCTTGAGTGACAAGATCTCTTCGATATAGAATTGTCTTACGATAAAACGTCATTCCGAGTACGTATAATGGTTTTTCACACCAACTGCTCGACAATAACCCATTTCATATCACGTAGTCTCGACGTAAAGCAAGGCATTGCCTTCCTAGGGAGAGAAAATCCCGAGCGAATTTCCGAGCAAGGAGGTTAACATTTGAAAGAAAACTCAGCAAACGGGTATTGTAATAAGAGGTTACCTGAAAATCGAACTGGCCACCATAGAGTGGCCAGTTCGGTTCGAATAAAAAAAGCAAAAAAAGAACGCAGATGCATGTTTAAAACAATAAATTATTTATGTTGCCCTGGTTTTTGATTGCTTCGCAGAAGGTGTGAAAAGTAGAGTATTCACTTCTAGGATAAAGCCTGTGTTCGTCCTGGGCAGCTTTGAACCCCTCGCTTCACTCAGGACTCTACGTAACTCCCTCGTTTCGCTCGTGCGATAACTTGAACCTCTCTCGCTGCGCTCGGGTGTGAACTCTAGAGTCCTTCATTACGCTCAAGGTTCAATAAGCTGCCCGTGACGTAAGACACTGCTTTATCCTCTTGGTGCATAATCTACTATTGTTAATTAAACAGAGGGATTGTCGAAGCCTCGACTGAAGTTAACGTCGATTAATAGTAGCTGTTAAAACATTTAGGTATAGCACCGATGCATTCGAGCGGCTAGCAACCGGGAGGTCATGGCCAAAATTGGTACCTACCTGATTGCGGCAGTTAAATTTGCTTGTCTAGATCTCTAGACGACTAGCAACGGTAGTTTGTAGACGTGCGGATTTAATATTATTTCTTTTTTACACGTTCGAAGTTTGTACTGCTATTGCAGCATATTATATTATTATTATATCGAGTATTTTCCATATTACGTTTTATGGAACGTTCATTATTAAGTAGTGCTCGCCATTTTGAAATCTGTTTTATGCAGAACTGAACCAAGAGTTTAAAATGGTAACTTTAGATGTTAGATGCGAACAACACTGCAACAAGCAGTAACATGTAAATGTCAATCCAAATTTTGACTATATTTTTGTAATTTCGTGGAATCCGTTACTGACTGTACCTACCTATCAAATTTTATAAAACTTTCGTTTAGTTATTATTTACGACATCTTATTATCCAGTAGATATGTAAACAAGTTCTTGAAATGTCGGATATGTCACGAGCTGCCCTAATAAAGTGCTCAGTTTCCAATAAGGAATCTTCAATAAGGCTTCGCGTCTCCAAGTGCTCATCAATCTTTGCCTTGGCCCGTATAGGTATTCCAGCGACAGGTAATTGACACTAGCAACATGGTATATTGGACGTATTACTTACACTGCTACGATATATCGTATAATTGAACGTTTTACGTCTTGATATTTTTCAAAATAAGAAGAAAAAACTATACAAATGGTTATTGATTAATGGTTACATGCAGTACTATATAGTTTTTTACTAGCAATCTTGTCCCATTTTTTGACAAAGATTCGCCTCAACTATCTCTACGTCGTGTTGTACTCCTTTATCTAGCTCCAACGCTAAGGATGTGAACATTTATATCACCAAAACTTTTCCCGACTGCCAAACGGTAAACGGTTGAGAGACCATCCATTTTTGTTAGCGGTAGGACTAACTCTTCTGCGAGTGTCCGTCTGCGTTGTTACCACCGCTTTGCTCGTGAAGTCTGCCGCCAAGCAGTAATGTGCAAGCATTACTGTGTTCCGGTTTGATGAGCAGAGTATCCAGTGAAATTACTGGGCTTATTTATTTTATTTATTTATTTTATTTATTCATATTAGGAAGACTATCAACTATTAACATATTGAAGTAGACACATAGTAAAAATCAAAAGTCATTTACAAGTCTCCACTGCTAGAAACAATCTGGATAACTTAAAGTGGTACATTAAACCTAAAGTAACTATGAATAATATCATCTACAAATACTGATCTTCACTCAGAGTAAATTCTCTGAAGAAATTATGACTGAGTTGCCTTCTAAGAACTGGTAAGCTAGTATGAAACAGATCGAGATCCTTGTTCATATCATTGCATAGATGATTAAATAGCTGACAAGAACGGAGTATAAAACTATTCTGACGGTAATTAGTCGCTACAGAGGGAACAAATAATAAAGGACTTTTACGGTACGATCTGGTGGGCGCGTATAAATTAAATTTGCTGAGGAGATCAGGGCAGTCAATGGAGGGAGCAAGAATTTTCTTTAACAAAAGAACGTCAGATAGATCCCGTCGATATTTTAAGGGGAGAAAATGATAATTAGCGCATGATTGAAGATAGCTCATCTCCCTATTGAAAGTCTTATAGTTTAAAAAACGAATAAATTTCCTTTGAATTCGCTCAATTCGGTCAATATAAATGGCATATCTAGGGTTCCAGATTTGAGATGCGTATTCCAAGTGGGTGCGTACATATGTGCTGTAGAGGATTTTGATGGTTTTAATACTTTTAAATTCTTTGGAGGACCTCATTATAAACCCTAAAGACCTAGAAGCTTTACCAACTACAGAGGCGATATGGTTTTGGAAAGTTAGTTTTGAATCATGTATAACTCCTAAGTCCCTCATCTCAGAAACTCGTTTTAAATTTTGATTTTTAAGTGAGTAAGGGAAACTTATTGGATTAATTTTCCGTGAAAACGACATAACAGAGCACTTACTAACATTGAGATCTAACTTATTATTAATACAATATTCATCTAGCCTAGAAAGGTCCTGTTGTAATGCTATAGCATCTTGCTCACTGCTAATTGATTTAAAAATTTTCATATCATCGGCAAAACTAAGTAAAGTAGAATTTTGGAAACAATTATCAATATCAGCAACAAAAAGCAAAAAGAGAAGAGGACCCAACAACGAACCCTGAGGAACACCACTTGGAACGCGCATCCAGTTAGACATGTAGTTACCCAAAACCACAGCTTGAGAACGGTTATCGATATAAGAGCTGAACCACCTTAGTAGATCACCCCTGATGCCAGCCATTTGAAGTTTCAAAATTAACAATTGATGGTCAATTCTATCAAATGCCTTGCTATAATCAGTATAGACTACATCGGCTTGCGATCCACCCTCCATGGAATCCGTTACAAATTCATTTAAAATAATTAAGTTAGTCACGGTGGACCTTCCTTTGAGAAAGCCATGCTGAGATAGTGGAAGTGAAAGTCTTAGCGCTGAATATAACTGCTCATACACGATTTTCTCAAAAACTTTGGCAATGACACACAGTTTTGATATTGGCCTGTAATTAATTATTTGGTTTTTAGAACCCTTTTTATGAATGGGAGATATGAAAGCTTTCTTCCAAACTTGTGGCATGTATCCTTCAGTAATAGATCTATTGAAGAGAATAAACAATGGAGTTGATAGTTGATCGGCGCATTTAATGAGTATTATGGGTGGTACAGTATCAGGGCCAGCTGATTTAGCTATGTCCAATGTACACAACTTAGATTTAATTGACGATGGAGATAGATTAATAGTACAGATATCACCATCGGGTAAAGCAGATGCAGCGGCCGAGGAGTTTAAGTTCAAGTTACAATTAGTGCTACGACTGTTAACATCAGGAGCTAGAAAATTTGAATTAAAATAATCTGCAAATAGATCACATATTTCACTACCAGATTTCGAACTTCTATTCTCATAAGTCATATAATTAGGAATAGCACTAGACTTAGATATAGATTTAAAATATGACCAAAAAAATTTTGGGTTATTTTTAATAGAGCATTCGACCCTAGAAATATACAGTTTGTAGCATTCATCTTCCAATAATTTAGCTTATGAGACTTAATACCTAATGTCTCATGGTAACGAGCGCACTGCAGTGCCGCGCAGGCCTTTGTGTTTCAAAGTTCTGAGTGGCACTGGAATTGTTACGGCCGGCGTTATGCTTACCATCAGGCAAACGACCAGCTAGTCTCGTTAAAAAAAATGATGGCTATCCAATTTCGCCTTCCAACGTGATGACCGCAGAGTACGTCTAGTTATCTCTTGTGCCTACGAATACATAATTTAATGTAGTTCTCCATCTCTTCCAGAGGGTGGCGGGTGCCGAGCGGCAGCGCGCGGCGCCGGCTGGCAGCGCGCGCGACAGGTGACCGTCGCTCCTCGCGGCTGATGTGGGCTGCGGGTGCGTGTTGCTCGCGCCAGGCAGGTGGGACACATTCACATTTATGTAGATAGCTACTTCTAGAAAGGAGCTTCACTATAGACTAAATTCGTACACCGGTATATCAACGCAGCGCGGTTGCACTACAAAGACAGAATCTTGCGGAAGCGTCATTTGTACTGGACGCGCCTCCCACCGAGTTCCGTGTTCATTATCAGCCTCTGACGCTCCCTCTGCTGGGATACCGGCCTTCTCTCAGATAGAGAGAGTATAGGCCATAATCGGCGGGCCCAGTGCGGCTTGGTGGATGTCACATGTCCCCGAATTTTGCGGTTCTGAAACCTGGCGGTTTCCTCACGATGTTATCTTTCACCGTTTTAGAGCGAGTGGAAATAATCCGCACATAACTTGATATTCATTGGTGCGGGCCGAGTCGAGATTCGATGGTGCGTCGGATTGAAAGTCGCACGAGTTCCCGCTCGGCCACACTCGCTCTCCGTCCGTATACCACAGGCGTATAGGCTTCCACTGCAGGAAAAAGCCTCTATATCAGACTCTTCGCAATGTTAAGCTAAGCATGGCTTTTTCCAGCGGTGGAAGCTTTATAAATCGATGTGATGATATCCACTTATATCCCAAACAATAACGGTATTAATAAGTATTTCTAAAAATTTTCAAAAGAATCTCGATATTTTTTCTTAATCCTAAATATCAATTGTAATAGTGGCCTAAGACATTTCTTTGTATAATTTTTACACACATACACAATTATAATTAGTGGTTAGAGCGCCCGCGTCAGGAAACTGGCCATCAGAAACTCGTGGTAATAATCTGATAAGCCTCAAAGCTGCAAAGGCAGCTGATAATGTAAAAGGGCAAATGACTTACCTGAATCTACCGGGAAATTACACTTGATTAGCATCATTACGTACAGTGGCGTATTTTAGAATTCAGCGCCCCGGGCCTGCAGGCCCCGCCGCCCCACCCTGCCGTTCGCCGCGCGCCTTTCAATAATATACGATAGCCCCGCGTCTTGATGTGTATCAAACTTGACATTCACGAGCCCTCACGACCACCTTACGATATTTAGGCTCTTATTAATAAACAGTGTAAAACGATGGTTTAGTTAAACTATGTTTTGTCTTTGTTGTTCTTTGACAATTTTAAACTGAATCGAAAAAGACAAAACACAGTTGAACTAAGTATTCCACAGAGAGCCTTAGATAGGCTTTTTTAAATTTCTTCTGCTTGTGCCGCCCCTCGCAGCCTGCCGCCCCGGGCCATGGCCCTTTTGGCCCTAGGGTAAATACGCCCCTGATTACGTAATGGTAAAGGTCACCGGCTTCTATTTGACATCTGCCAGTGCACCTGTGGTTTTTCAAACAGAACTAACAGTCCTTACAGTAAACCTACGGGTCTAGAGTTTGGACCAACGCGATTATAATTTGTAAGTGAGACTTTCTTCACATTACATCTCATCAGCTGATCAATATGACTAAGAAGGACACCTTCGAAACACCCATAAATCTAAATCTAAATCACAAACGACTATTTTAAAAATAAACACGACACCCACGTCTTTATTTGTAAACATCCAGAACATAATTATAACCATATGATTGATGGCATAATAACGTCACACACATGATATAACACACACACATGTACATGATACAAGTTAGCTAAGTATACAGTTGTAATGACATAACATGTCTGTCGCAGGGCGCTATTACCGTAATGGATTGCTGAAAAATATGTTGTGCGGAGTAGTTATAGCCAATATTAGCCAATAATGTTGTGTAACTGTCCCATGAGTGCTGTTACTTCAACGCTTTTCGCGCGCTGTTTTGTGAAGCCGTAATTGAGATTTGACAACCCTATTTTATGCTTCTTGGACTATTAGGACTACAGGAGATATATTCCTTATAATTTGACAGTTCAACAAACAGTATCTGGGTTTATTCTATATTTGAATCGTGTAGAGGATGAGTCTTTTTATGATCTTTGTCTTGTGTTTCTCAGATTAGATATTTACCTCTTCTTTCCTTTTTATTTTCTTCGTCGAGGTATTCTATTAGAAGAAGGGTGTTTTTTATTTATTAAAACGAAATCTATTTTAATCTTGTAAGTATAGCTATCGCTTTAGAAATATAAATCTTACTAGAAAAGAACAAAACCTCAAAAGCTTCAGACCCTTCAGATTAAAACTTTTCTCAAAATCTTTGGTTCAAGTCATCACTAGAATTGGTAATAGAAATATTCCAGATGTAATACAATTTGCTCTTTCCTACATAACACTACAAAACCAAGCTTTACCTAACGCTCGAACTTGTTTAGATAGAACATTTGGGTCTGGTTGGTTGATACATCAATCTTGGTCGAGAATCGTACGTTGACCAATGGCGTGGCCACATTCCCATTTTATCTATACCAGTCCAATAGCACAGCCAATAGCTTGATAGTTTCCCTATAAAATCTCAATTCCGGCTGCAATTGCGCTTAAGGCTTTCGGCAGAGCCCATCTGACGGGTGTGTGTTGTTAGGTAGCAGGCACTCATGCGTGACGGGGTGACTAACCGTGGCGGCGCTGCAGGGGAGACCGGGACGGCTGCGCGCACCCCGGTCAAGACCTTCCAGGCGTACCTGCCGCCAGCGCACCGCACCTACAGCTGCATACACTGCCGCGCGCACTTGGCCAGCCATGACGAGCTTATATCAAAGGTAATCTATCGAAGGAAGATGTTCTTCCCAGACTTTCTATGGTTTGAATTGCAATAAGCTTCTTTAACTTTTTTTTTCCATTTTTTTAACTCTGCGTCTGTTAGCTTTCTGTCTTTCTTGATATCATGCATTCCAGAGATGCTCATTTCTGATCTTCATTACATACTTATAATTTATTTTATTTATTTTGTCTTTTTTAGTAACAAATTATTTACCTAATATTTATTCAGAAGTGTTGGCTATTGTATATAATAATCGCATATATATTTTTTTCAATTTCATGTATCTTAAAACATTATTTTAAACTTGAAATTGGCAAAATACACAAACCATGTCTGGCCACGAAAGAAGAAAAAAAAAAGAACTCAATTGTTTTTCTTTTTAAGATTTTTGGCAACTGATATTGTTTTTCTTATGCGAGACGTCAGACGTGACCACGATTAATCCAAAATCGGTTACACACTACAGTTGCTAAAGCTTTTCTTGTGTCTTATTGTCGGTTTTGGTAATCAATTTGTTACCCACAAATATGAAAACAAACATTCGCAATCGTACCACATTCTACATAACCATCATCCGAAATATCACTTGTAACTAGCTCTTATTCAGGCTATTCTTCAGCTGAAATGATTTTGATTTTTCATGACCCAAAATAAAATTTTACGTTAGAAGATTTCGTTTTAAACCTTTCTTTTCTACAAATAGAAAGATACTCGCGCCATTTATCCGAGTGGAATTCGCAAATATATTTATGTATATCCCGTTATGTTCCAGTCGTTTCAAGGCAGCCAGGGGCGCGCGTATCTCTTCAATTCAGTGTGAGTATCTATTCTACCTCAATTTTATTTTTATTCCATGACGGTCATGCATATTTCATGGCAGGAATGCGACCTCCTAAAATACCAAGATATACCAGGATTTCAACATTTCGTATAAGCATCGTATAAATGCTAAGTTTTTTTAATATCCCAGTTGCCGTATATTATGCAGTCAACACGAGCAAATAAACACATGCAACCCAATTTCGTAATTTAGAGCCGGAGCGCTCTGTATTTTTAAGATCTTATTAGGTTCATGGATAAGTTACGGATTTAGAACGAGGTTCCTTTACTTCTTACTTCCAACAACTTCTTACTTCGTTTGACTGGGACGTAAAAATGTCTGGCAAGTTATTATAAGTCACTAAGGCTGAGGATTCACAGACGAGCCTATTATGCTTCCATATTATGTCATAATTCTATAAATATCTGACGTAAGAACGAGTCCACTCTATGGGGCGCCTTAGACGCTCAAGCAAACGTACGTTTGCTTGTCAGAATTCGTGATACTCGAAATGCGCGCTTGACGCAAAAGCGTTGTTATTCTGACAAGCAAACGTACGTTTGCTTGAGCGTCTAAGGTGCCCCTAAGACTTGTCTGAGGGTCCTTGAAATGTTCGTCCCACAGGGAACAACATTCATATTATGTCCTGTCTCGATTCCAGGGTTAACGTAGGCTGCGGGCCGGCCGAGGAGCGCGTGCTGCTCACGGGATTGCATGCAGTCGCGGACATATACTGCGAGTGCTGCAAGACTATGCTCGGATGGAAATATGTAGGTACCCTTCTGGAAATCTCTAGAACCGATGGAATGTAGCGACTAGCGAGAGCGTCCAGCTGTTTGGAGAAATAGGCCTAAATCTACATGTCTGAAGTAAATCACAACATTGTATATATTCGTCTACTTACTAGATTTAAAATTAGGTTAAGTGTAAATTGAATGGTCATATTATTCTCGATTGGTTTAGCGGTTAGTTACTATCTCATTTGATCTTAGGCGATGATATGGTAAAAGTTAACGCTAAACTTGGAACAGACCGAGTGGCGAATGGATTTGTACAGGTAGTGTTCTGAACCACAACAATTGACTCGATTTGTAGACCGTAGGTACCTAATTGTTTCTTTTGAGGTTGAGGAAAATATATATTATACTACTTACTTATATCAAAAGTTTTCGTATTGGGCCTAAAGAATTAAATTTCTTTTTTCAATTTTGCTGTAAAGCTTTCTGCTAATAAATAATAATTCCTTAATATGATAATATGTATGCATCTATATATTTAGTATATAATATACGTGTCTCCAACATATCGTATTCATCCATCATCTTCATTCGTATTATTGCCGTGAATTTTTTCCGCATCCCTTCGGGAGCTAACCCCAATTTGAGAAATGTGTCAATTTTTACATCACGCCTATCATCCTGGTACAATTTTTCTATTTTTGTCCTGTAGAACCAGTTTCAGAATAAATATTTTAGTGGAGCACTCGTAGGTATACGCATAAGTGATCTTACAAATGGTCCGTCAGGGGTACTAAAAAACTGAAGCAATAGCATTAAACTTGTCCTGAAATACCTAGTAACAAAATAGTATTCTAAGACCTTAAAAAAGTTCTACCTTATACTAGACCTAGACTAGATATACTATTTGTCAAGTACCCTCAAAAACTCGCAGGAGGCTGCTTTAAATTCCTTCATGAAAATACATGAATAGGTTTATATACCTATTAATACCCTTAGAAATACTACGGTACTGTCAGTTACCAAATAACATAAAAAAAAAATATTACCTGTCGCTGGAAAGTGGAACAGATATACGGGCCATGATAACGATTGATGAGCACTTGGAGACGTGAAGCCTTATTGGCCTTTTCTGCCTTATTGGAAACTGAGCATTTTATTAGGGCAATCGTGGCACATCAGACATTTCAAGGGCTTGTAATATATACACTGGAAAAGGATAGACATATCTACTCTGAAGAGTTTGTATAATAACAGGACGATAAATGTACGTAACGAACTATCGGCGTAGACGCACGAAAAATCAAAGCAGTTCTATCCTGTATTAATGATATGGTTAGATAGCTGAAGCTACCCGCCGTATTGCAACTGGGAAAGACTCGTATCTACCTGCATTATATTTATAGCTGCTGCCCGCGGTTTCACCCGCGCGGAGATATTGGATTTCATGGTTTTTATTTTTTTGCGCGGAACCCTAATTCTTTTTAACCCTAAGTTACTCCTTGTAACATCAGCTATCTGCCAGTGAAAATCCCGTCCAAATCGGCCCAGCCGTTTCGGAGATTACCCGGAACAAACAGACAGACAAAAATTAAAATAAATGGTTGTTTTGTTATAAGTACTGTATATACTTTCATATGCATTTGGTAAAAAGCTGTTATTTTGATATTACAAATAGACACTTCAATTTTATTTATTTGTATAGATAGATAATTATGTTTATAGTCACATGTAGCAGCAAATATCTATCTTCAATTTCAATGTCCTTGGTAAAAATCTTAAAAATAGGCACTTGGCTCCGAATATATTCAAATTCTAAATTCAAATTCAAAATGCTTCATTCAAATAGGCCCCACAGGAGCACTTATGACAGTTAAATTAAATGACTCTAACAGCGGGCCTCTACAACATTCGTCTACCCGAATCACAGACTAAAACTAATGCTGTCTTTACCAGAACATAATAAATGACAAGGACACCAACAGACCCAATCCGTGCTCAAAGTCAACGAACCTTCCAGAAACCCACCGTGCCCGCTGCACGTTCCAAATTGGTATAGGTATATTAAAATGTCGTCTCTTAAAACAATATAAATCATGCGAAACGCAAATTGCGAACGCTTTTTGCGATATAATTGCTTTATTTACCGGAATCTTTTCAAACAATACTTACACTAGGCACTAATACTTACTCTTTGAAACCATTGGCACATTAACCTTTGGCACAGATGTTTCACCCGTAATCTTAATCTATTATTATTTGCGTATTTTTATCACCAACTGTTTCTTAACAACTGGATTCGGCTCTTTTTCTGAAGCCCAGAAGTTCTTTTATCGAACAACATTATCATCGTCGCCGACTATGTGTAGTAAAACAAACAAATTATCATTAGGCACAGTTATGGATTGTAAATCGGTGACTTAGGCAGGAACATAAAGGTTTTTTATATCCTATTCTTAAACAATAATTGATTAAAAATCTCCCAGGTAGAGTATATAATAATTAATAATGTTTGTAATAGTTTATGATTTAGTGTGTTACCTTTTAAGTTACTCATAAGTGTACACGTTAACACTGAATAATTATATTTTCTTTTCTATTCTAAACAAAAAAACAATCCCAATCTTTGATATTTAAGTGTAGGTACCTAATCTACAATTTTATGGAATAGGCAAGCCTTTGAAACAATGTTGTACTAAAAGTAACGCTCAAGCTATCTGATCATTTCAGTACTTTGGCCTTCCTGATAGTAAGGGGTTATCTTGAATATTAATTTATGGCTATGTTTGACCCCTGGCTCTGAATAATCAAGTGACATCCTACGGCCACCGATATTGTCAGAGTGCCTAACTACGAAACTGCTTTATTCTGTTAAGTTGCGACGTCCAAAATAAGGACGTTTCACGTTCCCATAGATTTTATCAAAATGTGTTGATGTAAAACTATCTCTAT
This sequence comes from Crocallis elinguaria, assembly GCA_907269065.1. NCBI lineage: Eukaryota > Metazoa > Arthropoda > Insecta > Lepidoptera > Geometridae > Crocallis > Crocallis elinguaria. The sequence goes on along the minus strand of OU026070.1, from coordinate 2,895,169 downwards.
GCTTGTGTGTAGACACCTTATCGTTATGGAGGCCTTTGTTCTTTAGATAGGCACGTTTTGTAATCAGTTCCATGCATAAATTAAATTTTGTTAGGTTCTTCTTTTCCACTCTTACCTACCTTTATTACCAGCCAGTATGTTTCGTCTAATATTTCTTTATATTTCTTCTCACTGGAACGGAACGATCAAGAAAAATCAACACTAAGATCTTTGATTTTATGGACTTAGGATTCAGCGATCTTATTGGTAGAATTTTTCGTAACTTAACAATATTATACAACAACTCCCTACCCTATTCCTCGCTCTACTATTTTAGTCAAGTGGACAGACAGCTTACTGACGATTGCAAGATTGAATTTACTTTTTTTTATTCGGTTTCTATTCTTCCCACTATTTATTCGAAGCATTTCATTTTTTGGATGTTGTCGCTCTGGCTCTTTTACACATTTGAAAGGACCTTATAGGGTGTACCGGCACAACAATCTTTATAATGCAGAACAACGTGTCAAACTGGTTCCCTGTACCTGTCAATCTAGTCGGCTTTTCATACACTTACAAAATATGACACGTGTAGCTAGAATTATAAAGAAGCTCGTTAAAGCGGTTGTTGACGTAAACGAATGTACTAACATCGCCCCTTTGTTGCAGGAGCACGCGTTCGAATCGAGCCAGAAATACAAGGAAGGCAAGTTCATAATAGAACTAGCTCACATGGTGAAAGAGAACGGTTGGGATTAGTCCTGTGATAGACGGTGGGACAGTGAGTGGACAGTGTTGTGATATGATTGGTGGCGCCATGGAGGCCTTCACGGATGGCGGGAGACTTGCGTCAATTACCCCGGAGCGGAGAGAGTGCGCGGAGTGGGAGCGGTGGGAACGGTGGTGACCGCCGCCGCGCTGGGCCATGCCGCGGCGTCTCGAACCGTCGTGATGGCGGAGCTCGCCACAACGGGTTATGGGAACAACTGCCGTGAACAGAACGCGTCCGCTGCGAATCGACGAGCATCAATTATAAACTATTTTTATTAAAAACTACAATTGCTCTTGGGAGGATGCGCGTCGATTCACACGCGATGAGGGTTGTTCCATGATGAGTGTCGCCTTAAGGCCGCAACGGATGCGTCGATTGTCGAACCGTCGCAGATTCGAGTTCTGTTGCGGCTCCTACGTGCTCTTTTCGTACTTTAGTCGGCTTCAGCGCTTAAGCACCGCCAGTCAACGTTAATATAATGTTATGTATAAGTAATCGATCTCAACCGCCCCCTAGCTGGGCCAAGGGCTTAGAATTTACATTAACTTTAATTTGAAACGATACAATAAACGCCGCGAGCGTTAGTACATCGTAAGTTGTCTTAGTTATGTTTTTTTTTTATAAATATTACGTTACGTAGCGTACTTGGAAGAGAATACTAATTTCTCTTGTCCCCTTTAACCTGTGATAAGTATATTAGATTAGAAATTGGATTTCTTGTAACGTCAAGAAGTTGCTCAGACGCACTCATTCATTGTGTATCGTTCCTAATTATTTCAGCTGTACAATTTGCTTAATTATTTTTTTCTCGAGGAAGCTAGTCGAATAATGAACTGATGTTCGTTTTTGTTTTTCGCCGGATTTAGTGAATTTTTAGTTTAATTACGTACTGAAATCCTATACGGTTCGGTTTTGTAGTTTTGCTTACCGATACACATGTTATCTCGGAGTTTGTTTCGTTCGACGCAAAATTAGTTTATATCGGAGAGGCAGGTAATCCAGTCTGAGGTCGTTTTATATTGGAAGGAAGGCGGTATGTACGGACGGTTTTATTATTCATTTATTGTTTCCATTAAAATGTATATTTAGTAGTAAACTATTAAACTATCTATACTTTATATCTTACGCGTGGTACTTCATTTATAATTTGTAACGTTATTGTATGAGCTTCGACTATAATGATTTTAAACACTTAACTTAAAAATAACACAGAACGCTTATTTTGTTCGAACTTGTTAACGTCCAATTTCAATAGTATCTTTGAATTTGTGTACTTTGTACTGATGCAATGACTTCTGCCATCGCGTGCGTTGTCTCAGTGGGAAACATTGATAACTGCCACTAGATTAATGATACATTTACGACTAATATATTAATACATTCAACGTAAGTAACGCTTCGTGTTGAAAGTAATAATATTAATTTTTACAATACTAAGTAGATGGCTACAATTAGAATTTCTGATTTGTTTTAGTGTGTAAGACGATTTTTCTAATTGTTATTACGTTCGAATGAAAAGACGTATTTGAGGCGATTATTTTCAGAATCAACGGCAAACTCTTTACGTTTTTGTTTCTGGCTACACTTTATCAGCAATTTTTTTGAGAGGCCTAATGATGTTATCGATTCGTATCAATAGAACTATCGATAGCGAATTATTTTTTACAATCGAATCATTCGATATAAATTGTGATACAGCGTGATATTTTTTGTTCATTTTAATGACGCTCAAATTTAAAAAAGAACATGAAATCTCGGGTTCATTTGTTCAGATACGTCTTTTAAAAATTCACGTTCAGTGTAAATTGATAAGGTTAATCGATATACGCATTGGAAGTTCACGTGTTTATATGTAATCGTATTAACTGTTATCATAGGGTTATAATACTTAAGAGTTGTTGCATATTGTTCAATGAAAATAATGGTTTATCTCAATGTAATGCTTGATTATTTAGTGGTTTATCGCAAGTCACAAAAACAAAAATGTAGCGGATGAAATCACTTTGAAGTTTGAACCATATTACAACCGATTTTTATGGAACAATATGGAACAAAATAATCGAAAATTATTGAGATTGTCACAGTAGTTTAGATTAACACTCTTAGACCTACGATTTCCCTTCCATAATGCCGTTCGATAACAATAATAATGCCTCTTCTCAATAAGAATAATGTGTAAGAAGCGTGTCCATTCTGGATTAATTGTTACTACATACTACACCTTTAGTCTGCCCTTGAAGTATAGACATAATTAATGGTATTAGGTACCTACTTTGGTGCAATATATTAGACTTTAAAAGAATCTCTTGACGCAGAAGGTTTTTAAACTTGAGGTACAGACATTTCTTAAACATTATCTTTTGCGCTGTTTATTTCTAACTGTATTATATACTTAAATACAATAATTAAGTTGGATTTCACAAGAGAGAAAAAGATTATTATAGTTATTATAAAGACTAATTAATATTATTAAATATTATCGAATTTATTCTTGACAATAGTTTTTCTCGTTTGTTTTTTTCTGAAGTCATGACACAATAGGTAATATATTGTGCCAGTATTAAAACTTTTTCGAGTTATAATAATGTTTATACTTTTAGGGCAGTAGCATTAATATAATAACGAACGCAGTTTTTTTAACCAATAAAAGGAAAGACGTTTCTAGCAAAATCCCAAAGAGAAGAAAATAAAACTTACTTATGAAGAATACTTATATCTTGTTATTAGTGTGATGAAAATTAATGCTAGATTTCTGTGAGGCATAATTAAAAGTATTTTTCTACTTGATCGTTTAGGGATGCTACTAGATATTTTTGGACCATTGTTAAGATAAAAATCTAAGAATCAGTATTCGTGAAGTGAAGAGTTAGGTAATGTTAGTATTTGTGGATGTTGATCGACTTGATCGTTGTAAGAGATTAGAGGAAAGCGCTTTTTCTAGTTCTATTCTTTTACTATGCACCCATACACATCGTCTATATGCTGGTTTTGGAATTTCTAAAAGATGTCTTAGTTTGTGTAACTCTTTCATTTTTTTTATCGATAATTATTTATCGATGTCGAGAAATTTAAAAGTAAAACTATTAAAGGCTGATTTACAAACGCGTCAAACACCAAATTTCTTTTTCAAAATGGTAATGATTATTTAAACGTTAATTTAAAAAAAGCGGGAACCAACTATTAAAATATGGCGATGTTGACATTTTATCCCCCATTTTTCCTCATAAAATTTATTATAAAGGACCGCCTTGAGATATGAGACTAATAATTATGAAAAAAAAAGAAACATCGATTTCAATTGACGGAGAAATCGAGTAAGCTCGCCACAAAAAAAAAAGAATTGAGAACCTCCTTTTTTGAGCTCGCATAAAATATACAGTATGATTGATAATCATAACACGGTTTTGTGTGTAATTATTTTTCTACTGGCAGATTTTATACGATAGTCGAGAAGTGGCTTCTCATCTGTATCGGCCTTAATTTTAAAAACATGACATTTGAATCTCTAATAATTAGGAGGGAAGATTGCGAGAGTTCATTCAAGCAGTAACTTTTTGTGAATTAGTTTTCGTACCTTCCGATTGATCTTGTTATATTTCATAATTGCACAATACGTAAAATTTTCTAAATTCAACTACAGTGCCTTTCTACATAAAAATCATTTATTCGAATCAACGATAGCTTTTCATGTAAAATCGATCATCGATTCAGATCTTGTGATGGGTTAGTTCGATTTAGCCGAATGTTGTCTCTGTCTTTTCTCAGCTTAAAGAAAAGGACCCAAGACAGACATTCGATCAGACCTAAGTATTTCAGTACGTGTAGTAAACTCAATGAAGGGTGCAGCGATATAGGTACTGCGCGCAAGTACGGATCTTTTCGATAAATAAAATTCGATAAAATTGACAGCTAAAATCGATAAAGTGGGTTTTATTCGATGAAATTGACAGTTAAAATCGATAAAGTGGGTTTTATCGATTTTAACTGTCAATTTTATCGAATTTTATTTATCGAAAAGATCCGTACTTGCGCCGCTGTAGTCTGTAATAGTTCCATTTCATTAACAATCGTTTAGAACTAGTATAATAAAAGGAGAATATAAGATTGTAAATAATCTTCTATTAAATTACTGAAAAGATAAAAATAAAACAGCAGCCTAATTATGTACACATTCAAGGATCGCAATCGCTTTGGTTTTATGAGAAATATAAGCGATTGCAATGCTCGAGTCATTTTCTTATAATGACCGCAAGAGTTCACAAAAGTTCTCATCTTGCAAAATTATTTGACTAGTTCAAAGACAAGTAAGGTCATTGATCAAAACTTAATGTTTTATATTTTGTTAAGACATCTTCTATGAATTCAAAGACAAAATGGTCTTGGAGTGTTAACGACCAAGAGAATTGTAATTTATTTATTTATTTATTTATTTATTTATTTAATACACAATACAATTGCAAGCTAACAGGTAGCCCCAAAGCACTCGCAATTGTCACACAAAATAGATAAGAAGACACAGTAAACTAATAAAATGAAACACAAAATGACAGATACAAAGAAATAAGCCTAATAGGGTCAGTATGTATGTCAGCATCATGGACCTCGCTCAGAAGACGGTTGATGAGAGCGATAGCCCTTGCCGTAGGTGCATTATACGCGTATAGTGTGCGCAGACTGGGTGGGAGCGCCAGTAATTGATGGCAACGTCGCTGACCTGCACGGACATAATTCTGCGGCACAAAGTAGTATAATCTGCTCAGCACAGAAGGATTATCCACCTGGTTTCGCATCAACATGCAATAGTGGATCAAAAGTGACAGCTTACGCCTAAATTCCAGAGTGTTGAGATTGACCATGCCAGAAACAAATCGTGAAGGAAAAAGAAACGGATAGTACCCATAAGTTCTTTTGTAGAGGTACCTGGCGAACTTTTTCTGTACTCTCTCTATCATAAGAGTACATTTTTTAGTTCTTGGGTCCCACACTATTGAGCCGAATTCAAGCATACTACGAACATATGCATTATAAAGCATAATGGGAATATCGTTATTTATGAACTGTGAGGCGGTTCGTGTAATAAAACCAAGAGTTCTATTAGCTTTCTTGCACATGCTCGTAATATGTTCATTAAAATTTAGCTCACTATCCATGATAATGCCTAAATCTCGAATCGTGTCCACTCTCTCCAGAATATTTCCTTCCAGAGTATACTGAAAGCTAACAGGCATAGAAGATCTAGTGTAAGTGATTGTTTTGCATTTGGAGATGTTAAATTGCAAGTTATTTGTCCTAGCCCATTCAGCAACTGCATCTATATCCTGTTGTAGATTGACACAATCCGAGGCCGTGGCAATACCGTGAAATAGTTTCATATCATCAGCAAACATTAGACAATTAGCCACACTCAATACCCTGGGAAGGTCATTGATCATAATTACAAACAGCGTTGGTCCCAGTGTGGATCCCTGACTGACGCCTGACCTTGTAAAGTAATCATCAGAAAGGTATCTGCCGAGTTGGACATATTGCCTACGGTTTTTTAAGTAATCAGCCAGAAAAATTAAAAGATGTGGATTAAAGCCAAGAATAATTAATAAATAATAATAAATAATAATTAATAATAATAAATTAATAATCGTATTTACCGAACGGTGCATTTCATTATTGTAAAATACGCGTATGTATATGTTTAATGAATAGGGTATCCATAGATAACCAAGAAACCGCTTAATATTTTTGTATTTTACTAGTGTGTAATGCAATAAAGATAAAAAAAAATGTGGTGTCTTCTTACGATTGTGTACGCGTTATGCTACCTATAGTCGAGATATTTCATAAACATTTGGTTGAAATAATAAGTGCGTAATAAAACACTTTTTCGTATTAAAATGTTTGTTTATTTTTTACAACCTTACATATAAATAAATATACCTACATAAGCGGAGAGTGTACGGATCTTTTCGATAAAAAAAATTCGATAATATTGACAGTTATAATCGATAAAACCCACTTTATCGATTTTAACTGTCAATTTTATCGAATAAAACCCACTTTATCGATTTTAACTGTCAATATTATCGATTTTTTTTATCGAAAAGATCCGTACTCGCGCCGAAGGAGGGTCTTACTAATAAAGAATTAAATATCAGTTATTTAACTACACAATATTTTTTTGTCTTTGTTCTTTGACAATTTTAAATTGAATCAAGAGACAAAACATTGTGGAACTATTCAACTGGTTTACAATGTTAATTAAGTGAGGACATTTTGACAATTTTTGGAATGCGTCAAGCGGGGATCGTGGCTTTTCCATGATTTTCTCGTGGTCCGCGTTTGATGCTTATCCATCAATCATGAATTAGGTGTGAGGGCTGCCTAAGACTTCATTGGCGGCGTTCAAGCGCGCCATCTATGTTAATAATAGTCTAAGGTTGGAGAAGTATCTATCTAAAAATCTGGACCAAATTAGAACCATGTTTAACACAGTTTTCCATACGTTTTATACACAAGTTCAATAATCAATGTCCATTTGTTAAGGGTATGTCCCATGGTATTATTTCGTATTTTGTGTTGCTCCCCTATTTATTTACTACAACAATATTTTAACTAGGACCCGAAGATCCTTTCACAAATCAACATGAACGAGCACAAGTTTTCACGATTATACACATTGAAATAAACGGTGGAACCGGTTAAAAGTTTTCAATGGCATATTCCAGTCTTAAAAACATTAATTATTCATCTATATCTATAAATAAATAAAATAACAGCTTTTTACTAAATGCATATGGAAGTATGTAGGAAAGGTACTTATAACAAAAAAAAAATTTAAATTTTTCGTCTGTCTGTCTGTTCCGGGTAATCTCCGAAACGGCTGGACCGTTTTTGACGGAACTTTTACAGACAGATAGCTGTTTTTATAAGGAGTAACTTAGGCTACTATTAAATTTAGCAAAATAACAGCTTTTTACTAAATGCATACGCACAGATTATTTAGCCTGCTTTGTATATACGGTACCTATAACAAAACCAAAAAAATAAAAATTTAATTTTTTGTCCGTCTACGTGTCTGTTCCAGCTAAGCTCCGAAACGGCTGGACCGATTTTGACGGGACTTTCACTGGCACATAGCTGATATTACAAGATGTAACTTAGGCTACGTGGGCGAAGCCGCGGGGCACAGCTAGTATAATAAAACTTTATTTTTTATTTCCATTTTTATTCATTTATCCCTTCCATTACACAGTCTTCCATCGCTTGCACAACAACACTACTAGTCACTTCTCCCTGTCTAAACGTTCCATTTTGTATCTTAATCACTTTCCCCGGCTCCACCTTCGACTGAATAAACTGCAGGAACTCATTCATCATGTCCAAATTTTCATCTTTCCCCATCACTAGCTCGTAGATTCTCTGTCCGTACTCCTCATCTTGGGCAGTCGTCGACTCTTCCCGTATCTGATACACCGAGTCGGTTGACTGAACTTGGTCTATATGTTGACTCGTCGCATTTGCTGTCTCTCTTGTAAATTCGTTTTCTTTTAGAGTAGTAGGATTATCTTCGTGATTCATGTACACTTTCTGCAGTTTTATTTTTTGTAGGGGCGGGATTGGCGATTCGGTGATAGTAAAATCTTTTACATCCGATTTCATAACTACCTTAGCTTCTGCGATGTCCATCGTAGACATTGTAGGAAGCGCTTTGTAGAACATCTGTGTGAAAACAATAATAATATTAGGCGATGGGTATAAGGCTGTGGGTCACCACCCGTCAGCCGTGGGTGCTGTGAGATTTGCAGGGTGATTTTAATTTACTCGGAATGACATCCGTCACGGAAACGACAGTCCTGATTTTTTATATTTCGGAAACGCATCCCATCTGAGAAATTTCCCGTTTAGATTCGACAACTCAGCTGCATAAACACGGATATAATCCCGACAACAGTTATCTGTCTGTGTTAAAATAGCCCTTACCCTTAATAATTACGTAAAGTGATTTTGGCAATTTCTGGACCCTCTCCCCTTGGTGAGATTTGGCTCGAACCCCCCCCCCCCTCTCCCAATCGCAAGTGAGATTTCTCAAAATACGTGTTTTTAGTTGAAATACGTTTTGCCGTACGCTGCGGCGTTCGTCAAGTATTTTACTGGACAAAACATACTTTACTTAATTGAACAAACTTTTCTTTCAGTTTTAAGTGTGAAAAAAACGTGATATTTGCTGAGACCCCCCTCTCCCCCACGTGAGATTTGGTGAGATTCAGCTTGACGCCCCTAAACACCTCACGTAATTAATGGACAACCAGTAAAGGATAAACATAAACAATGAATAACTTACTTTCCGAGTCATCATCGTTAGGCCGTGTGCTTTCTTCATGTGATCTTTGACATGAGACATCCTCGCGTACCTGTGAAAATTGTATTTGATACCTTTAGCTCATTGTATTTCAACCTTTTTACAAGTAATATTTGTTATCTATACAAATAAATAAAATTGAAGTGTCTATTTGTAATATCAAACTAACAGCATTTTACTAAATGAATATGAAAGTATATACGGTACGTAGAACAAAAACACAATTTCAAAATTTTTATCTGTTTGTTCCGGGTAATCTCCGAAACGGCTGGACCGATTTTGACGGGACTGTCACTGGCAGACAGCTGATGTTATAAGCAGTAACTTAGGCTATGTGAGTGAAGTCGCGGGGCACAGCTAGTTGTTAATAATTGCGGCGACTGTTACACACAACACTAAAATATATGAGCTATAAGGGTGGAGCAATTCTTTATTTTAGCCCAAGTTCGTTTTTGCCTCAATAGGTCAACATTTGACTATCACACGGCGCTAGGTGGTAGGATTAACTCTTCTGCGAGTGTCTATCTGAATTTTTTTAAAATATTTGAGGCCTGCTTTTTTTTTAATCGTTTTAAAGAAAAGCGTAGTAGAAATGCAAAATTAATTAACAGCAACACTGCGTTCCTAAATATATCCAAAAAGCAGCAATATTATAAAAGTATGGCGTCATCGTTGCGTCATTTTTGACAGTTCTGACAAATAATAAGCTGTGTTGTCATCTGTTCTGTCCATTTTTTTTAATTGGCTTTGGTCATTATCTCATTCAGCCAAAAAGAAGCTGAAAACCCCGTTCCGTTTCGAGAAATCGCGTTTCGATTTTTGACTGATAGAAGCCGGAACAACTCTTTTGACATGGAATCATGCGAGTCCTAGACCACGTGGCGAATGGCGTGGGAATCTGTGAATCTCATTAGCGTGTCATTTACCTTTCATGAGCGCTCTCCCGGGGCCGATGTGAATAAAGAAATTTGACTTTGAAAGTAATAGCTAGCTAGGCGAATCCGAGAAAATAACCAAATGTGAGTAAGGTGGTAACCTCTTGGGACAGACGGGGCAGCCGTAGGCGGGCGGTAGACGCAGGTGCTCTATGTTCACGTGGTGTACGAGCGCATTCTTCTGAGCAAAGCGCCGCTCGCACTTGTCACAGCCATACTTGCGGATCGCTGCAAAACACAAACAATAGGGATGTTGGCTCCATCATTTTATGCGTTAACAAACTCGTTTTCTCATGATAAAACTGGAAATCGAACGCTAGAAACATCAAAAATAAGAGTCAAAGTCGGGTGCACATCTATTGAGCGCTAAAAAGTTCGCGCGTTCCTCTAGAGCTCCTCGGAGCACAGTTTTAACGGGTTTTATAAAATTTGACACTTTGTATTATTGGAAAACATCATTATTATTAATTTAGGGCCGATCTTTCAATAGTCAGATAACGTCCTGTTAGATAATTCCCTGAATTATCTAAGTCTGTGATGAAGACAGACGTAAATAAATTTTACGCCATGGGTTTTATCTAGCCTTGATACAACCGACAAAAGTTATCGAATAGCTAGGTCGAATCCAAAGAGAATATAAAGCTACAATACTTTACGATCAGACTTCGGTACTAGCAACATTCGAAAAAATTTATCAATTTTTTTGATTCGACAAATTTATCGTTTGGACTTCCGTACTTGCGCCACAGACCGGAAATACTAACCCCTGTGCGTGTCTAGATGTGATATGAGAGAGGGTTTGGTTTTGAAAGTGCGGCCGCAGGAGTCACAGATGAACTTGCTCTCGCCGTGGACCAGCAGGTGACGCTGGAAACAAACAATGCATGAGAACGTTAAAAAAAGCGCTCATATTTTGTTAGTGGGAGGACTAACTCTTCTGCGAGTGTCCGTCTGGGTTGTTACCACCGCTTTGTGAGTGAAGTCTGCCGCCAAGCAGTAGTGTGCAAGCATTACTGTGTCCCGGTTTGATGAGCAGAGTATCCAGCGATATTACTAGGCTTATGAGACTTAATACGTAATGTCTAAGGGTAACGAGCGCACTGCAGTGCCGCGCACGCCTTTGTGTTTCAAAGTTCTGGGGGGCACTGCAATTGTTATGGGCCGGCGTTATGCTTACCATCAGGCAAACGACCAGCTCGTCCCGTTACCAAATAACATAAAAAAAATAATAAAAAAATATTATTTAAGGTGAATCCTCTAGCGAATGCATTGCAAAACCATTTCAACCCTGATGTTTAGAAGCTATCATCACAATCACGGTGCTAATCAACCCCTTCCAGGATAACAAACCAATTCAAACGCATCCTGTACCTATAACGAAAATACACGTTATGGGTCTTTCGTCAGGATCTATCTGCGCACGTGTGTGTGTTTGTGGGTATGGTTTGTGTACGTGTTTGTGTGTGTATCTGGATGCATGTGTGAGTGTATGTGAATGTGGGGGGGTTGTATGTGTGGGTGTGCACTGTGCGTGTATATATGTGTGTGTGGATATGGGTGTGTATACGTGTGGGTATGTGCGTGCGCACTGTACGACGTGTATGTTTGTGTGTGCACTGTACGTGTATGTGTGTGTGTGTGTGCACTGTTAACATGTATGTGTGGATATGCACTGTGCGTGTATGTACGTGCGAGTGTTTGAGCGCGCGTATGCGTATGTGTGTGTATGCGTTTGTGTGTGTGTGTGTGTGTGTGTATGCGCGTGCGTGCTTGTGTGTTACCCGGAGGCCCGTGTCGGAGGTGTAGGCGGCGGGGCACACGTCGCAGTGGAAGGGGCGCCGGCCCTCGTGCGAGTTCTCGTGCGACGTCAGGTTCTGTCGGTGCACGAACGACGCCGGGCACTTCGAGCAGTATAGTCTGGAACGACAGTACACTTTGATTGGTGGGGCCCCTCACCCCACCAATCAACTTTTTACTTAAACGCTGAAGAATCCATAGTCAAATCATTTTATTAGGTGGTAAGTAGGACCCTTTTGCAAGTGTCTGCCTGTGTTGGTACCACCGCTTCGTGAGTCTTCCGCCAAACAGCAATTTGCAAGCATTATTGGTTTCCGGTTTGATGAGCCTTTGCTCATGGCTACTTTTAGCCAGTGAAATTATTGGACTTATGAGACTTAACACCTAATGTCTCAGGGTAACGAGCGCATGACTGCCAGTACCGCGCAAACACATGTGTTTCAAAGTTCTGAATGGCACTGCAATTGTTACGGGCGGGCGTTATGCTTACCATTAAGCAAACTCTCGTCTCGTTATCAAATGGTATTAAGAAAAACATTATTGGACAAGTATATAAACACGAGTTATTCACAATCGCTCGAAAACGGTGAAGGAAAACATCGTGAGGAAACCCGCATGTTCACACAAAATTCGAGGACATGTGACAACCATCAAGCCGCATTGGGCCCGCGTGCTGGCCCATACTCTCTGAGAGAAGGCCGGTATCCCAACAGTGGGAGCGTAAGAGGCTGATAATGTAATATAAACACAAACCTTACAAAGTATAATAAGTAAGTATTTAGTATAGAGGTAATGCGAGGTGTACCTGGGCGGAGGCCCCTGGAGTGCCCGCGGGGCGTGTTTGCGCACGTATTTCCCGCGTGTGAGCCCGGGCCGCACGCGCCGCTTGCGGCCCAGGAAGCGCCCGCGCGCCTGCAGCACCACGCGCGCGTCGGGGGAAGCACAGCGCTTCTCGTGCTTGTACAAGTTCGTGGTGCTGGAGCCGACAACGTCTTATCACGTTTCCACCAGCAGGGTTATTTTAAGGGGCAGAATCTGGCCGCCGCCATCTCGCTCGCGCATCTCAACATTTTTGATGATAAACAATCACTTATTATAATTATGTAAAATAGCATGTTAAGATGCGCGAGCGAGATAGCGACGCGCCGGGTTCTGTCCCTTAATTCACTCCGAATGATATCTGCGTCCGAAGCGACAGTCTTGATCGTTCATATTTCGGAATCGCATCCCATCAGAGCAATTTCCCGTTTATATACGACAACTCATGCATAAGCACGGATATAATCCCGACAATATTACTCTGTCGGGATGCATTCCCGAGACATAAATGATCAGAAACGGTCGCTTCCTACACGGAATCATTCCGAGTGAATTAAAATCACCCTGCAGGTAGGTGGCAGGACTAAGGCCGGATTCAATAATGATTTAACTGTGTCGGGGTGTGTTGTGTCGGGGTGTGTTGTGACGCGACAGACCGATATCAAATTCATACAATGGAAAAGACATGACAACGCGCCCCGACACAACACATTAGCGTTAATCTGACCGTACTAAATGTATGAATTCAATATTTTTCTGTCGCTTCCACAACACACTGTCCCCGACACAGTTAATCTGAGCCCAGCTCAACTCTTCTGCGAGTGTCCGTCTGGGAGACAGATTTGTTCGTGTACTCTGCCGCTTAGCAGTTGTGCAAGCATTACTGCGTTCTGGTTTGATGAGCAAAGTAGTCAGTGAAATTACTAAGGGGGCATCCATTAATTACGTAAGTTGATTTTAGCGATTTTTGGACCCCCCTTGGTGAGATGTCGTGAGAATTGGCTCAACCGCCCCCCGCCCCCCCCCCCCCTAATTTCACGTGAGATTTTCCAAGAGCACCATTCGTCGGGTCGCCTGTTTGGTTGGTCAGTGGCGGCAAAACAATTAAGGTGCTACTGTGCTATTTTGTGTCGTTCACATAGCTACAATAAACATTTTTTAGTAGAATTTAGCCATATTTTAGTGAAGAAACATTTTTTACTTAATTTAGCCAACTTTTCTCGCAGTTTAACACTGTTTGTTGTGGAAAAAAATTACGTGATATTCGCTGAGACACTCCCTCCCTCTCCACCACGTGAGATTGAGTGAGATACGGCTCGATCCCCTACTCCCCTAAACACCTCACGTAATAATGGACGCCCCCTAATGTTTCCATAGAAGCATTCGGTAAACTATACAGCTCGTTTCAGAAGCGTACCCTGACTAAATTAAACTTTGATTGACTTTGACTACACTTTAATACTCTATTGTAGATAATAAACTAATATAATAATTAATAAACTTGACACTGGCTCAAGATGTAAAAAGCCAGGAGCAAAATTAAAAAAAAAACTCACCACCTAAAGTCAGCTCCGCAAGCGTAACACATGAGGTACCGTCTGCCGTGGAACTCTTGGTAATGCCTTGTAGCTAAGACTAAAGAATCACTGCAATGTTTGCAAATATGGCACCTGCGGTATCAGATTAATAAGTTCAAATATTAGAAATATCAAGTCACGAGGTAGTAGGTATTAATCTGTTTGTAAGTTAATACCAATGGAGAGGCACAGGCAAAACTAATCTCAGATTGCGATTGGCTCAGATGGCTCAGATTTAATAAATTTAAATAAAAACACAACCTGCTTGTTTTTTTTCGATAGTGATATAAGTTATCTTTCTAATGATACCCATAATGTAGCCCTTATTAAAACCAAATATGATTAAAAGAATTTTTAAGAGGTGCGATTTTTGTGATGCTGAATGTAATTAGTTTTTTTTTTACTGAAATTGGCTTACTTTTGACCACGTTCTCACCTGATGTTAATGGGCAGTTATGACTTGTGATGCTACCTATCTAGCCAATACACAGATTGTCTAATTACTGGACACTACCTCTGAGTACATAATTACATACATATGATATAAGTGCTAATTTTATTTTGTATAGACAACACTTTCAGTGTGTACAAACAAAAAAGAATACTTACTCAAATTTCAAAAAATCTTCATCATCATAGATTATTTTACAGAAATTAGGAGGTGGCTCAGGGGGTCTGCATTGCTTCATTATGTTTGCCAAGTGTTCTACTAGAAGTTGTGGGTTTTTCTTCATCTCGGGGAACGCTTTACATAGCTGTTGTACGAGAGAAAATTGCTGATCTGGACCGGATGCAGGAGCACACTTTGTTTGTAAGTTTTTCTTGAATCCACAGTTATTGCTATCATCAATTCTTTTTGGAATATAACCTTTGTCTTCAGCATCCAAATCAATGTTGTCATTTATGAAATCTTGTACTTCAACAAACTGAAAATAATTTAAGTAGATATTTTTTCTGGTATAAAACATTCTTATAAGTGTCTCATTCCCATGTACACTAGAGTTTGACAGCGCCCTAAGTCAACACTTATCTCTCTAGGAATGCAATGTACTTAGGTATGCAAAATGTGTTGCACCAATCTTAGGCAGTGTCTTAAGTGCTAAAATAATATCCTGACATAATACATAATATGACGCTGATTTTGCAAGTCCTACCACTAAGCAGGTGCTTAACAAGTGATAGAATCAAATAAAACTGAGGTTCTTATTCTTATTCGAGGTGGGGGCGATAAGGCCTGCACTGAAGTCCCGCATGGATTGTATTACAATGTACAATTCCCCCTGCCAGCATTGCATGTACAAGCGGGATGTCAGTGCAGGCCTAACAGCTCCATTATGAATAAGAAATAATGTATATTTGGAAAAATATAGGTAAATTTAAGGCCAGGATAGTCAGCACCGCTTTCTCACCTGCGCGTCTCAACATTTTTGAAGATAAACAATCACTCAATATAATAATGAAAAATCGCATTCGGTGAATTTGCTGACAATAACATAACCTTTTCTTGATTGGTCCATACCAATTGGAAATGGGCACTTAGGTATTTTATTTTAACTTTCATGGGTACCACTTTTAGGGCCCATGAGTATAAAGAATTTTGAATTTGAAATGTCATCATCAACCGGAAGACGTCCATTGCTGAACAAAGGCCTCCCTCATTGAATGCCACTTGGATTGACTACTACTAATTTGAAATGTACATTGGGCAAAGATATTTGATGAGTGGAATACCACCCCTAAAAAAGTTTTATCAAAATGCAGATGGGTTTATTTATATAGGTTTAGCAAAATATTTTACTTTTAAATGCAAGCAATAAAATTTTAGAGTTTGAGGACTATCAAGATGTTTGTACAGAACAAAAGTAATCCCTGTAATAATTTACCTCAATGGAAGCTTCTTCCTCCAGATATTCATCACCAAACTCTTCCTTCTCCGGTTTGATATCAATGAACTCTCCATGTTTTGTAACAGTCTCTAATATTTCATCGAAAGCTTGCGTAAATTCAGAATCATCCGAAATCCCTTGCTTGGTAGTGTTAAGAACAGGGCAAGGCATTTGAAATTGGATTGTTTCGTCATTCTCCTTATGACTTTCATCATCTCCAACTATTACTATTAACATATCGTCGTCATCTTTCATTGTTTCTGCCATATCTAATCTTGTGCGATCTAAAAGTAATAAATAAAACACGTTATACCCCTTTGCATGTGCTTCTATTTAAAATTATCGAAAATAATTAGAATTAAATAAAAGAAAACTGCCGCCAAATCCAAAACAAATATTTTTTTTTTCTTCGTGCCAGGAGCAGTCATGCAAAGGCATGTCTCAGGAGCCTATCCAAGAATCATCTCATGGCAATAATAGTAAAGTATAACAAGGTACTTAACAAAATTACAAATGTAGAACAATGTTTAAACTCACCAAATACAGTACATAATTTATTAGGCTTCTAATTTCTAATGCATGAATTCTATGAGTGATTGAGTGCAGAAAAGTCACCATTTTCTATGCCATAATCAGTAATAACTTATGACTGTTGACAGAAAATACATTCTGGTCTTTGGCAGTTGTCTTTTTGCCAACTTCAAAGTCACAAAACAATAATAACGTCAAAAATCAAAATAGTTACGTCAACTCGATCCTTTTACTATGGGTTTTATCGATTTTAACCATACATATATAGTAATCTGTGATTTTAACTGTCAACTACCACTAGGGCACTAGTCTCAGAGCAAAAATAGGTAGAGCGCGTGTTACCAAGTGGGAACAGTATGCACGGGTGAGAACATCGCACTGTTCCTACCGCAAGCGTTAATAGTCATACGCTCACTAGCGGTGTGAGCGCACGTTGCGAGTTCCTGGCGAGCATTTGATTATTTAACTGCTAAAAATGGTAAAATGTGCAATAAAAACCTGTAAAAACGATACTCGGAAACACACTAAACAGAAATCTAGCATCACATTTCGCCGGTAAACCATTTTTTAATACTTTTAAGTAAATTAGAAGTCACGCTTCGCGGGGTGGAAGGAGACGCGGGACGCAAGGCTACATGCACCGCCCGCACCGCCCCGCAACCCCTCTTGGATTGCCAACTGGGATAGTGATGTGACGCGTTCGGCGCTTGAGTCGATACGGCGAGAAATAGTTTATAATACACCGGCGCGCTATGTGCGCTTGCGACAATTACTTTTCTTTAATACTTTAATTACTTTGTAAATGATTAGAGGCGGTGAGTGTGAAAGCGTTATAGCGTTTATAATATAAGTAAATAATTCAACAATAAATAAGATATAAGTAACATATAATCCTGTTTTTATTTCTTTGTTTCTTTTAGTTTTTATCGTTTACATAAAGAGCGGGGAAATATAAAAATAAAAACGCATTTTGACTCAATTACAATAACGTAAATAACATAAATACGATATAAAAAACCATGTCATTTGAAAATAATTGTATTGTAAATTAAAACTACAATATATAAAATTATAACAATATCAATTCATAGGTCATTAGGATTATATGCGAGACCTATAAATTCGTACCTTAAAATAAATAAGCAGATAATAATGTTTACTTATCAAAAACTCACCCATACATACTTCACATTATACATTAATTATACAACATAATATAACAATAGGTCCCGTGCCGTTCAGCTGCTTTTATCGACAACTACGCTTGCAGCGCTCAATTGCCCATCCCTATCAGTCACTTACCTATCAATATAACTAGCTATAGTTCACTTGCCTACGCTGCGCATTAGGCGACCGGAGCGATGTTCGTACTCTACCTATTTTTGCTCTGAGGCACTAGTCCACTACGTTTAAAACACAGACTACTGAGAGGATCAGACGGATGACTTTCATAGAGAAAAAATCGCCGTAATGAGGCTCACATATAGATTTTGACAACTGCTTAGTTTTTTTTGTATGAATGAGAATATAGTCTTTTACCTATGCAATTACATTTTTTTTCTTTTTGGGTTCAGGTATTTTTGCCATGTTAGGTACCTACTGGCTATATAGTAATATCCCTAATTAGGATTAGAATAAAACAAAAACTACATAGTATATTCACTAGTTTTTTATTTTTCAATTTTGTTTTACATTTATTATATGGTTTTTCTTGCATGCAAGGCAAACTTTTATTTCTTAACCTAAAAACATCTGTGCCTTTTAATATTCTATTGATAACACTGCACCAGTTAAAAACAGTTAATCGCAGATTCATATCAATAATGCATTCAGAAACAACATCACAATGTTCTCCATCACAGAGCTCCATTAGTTATCTCTTCATCAATGAATAACGTTGGATAGGCGTGGATACGCAGACGAGACCTCTGCAGTGCTTTTGTGAAAAACCTTTATTCAAAATTCTTTTCACATACAAACAGCTTGTGAAGATCTTCGAAGCTCAAGTTGGCTAAAATTTCCATTATGGGCCGTCGATTTGGAAGTTCACTTTTTTACTGTAGATAGTACTCTTAAATAGAAAGCTTTTTACAAATATCTCAATGTGCGCAAATTCACGGTTTACGAGATATAATTTTTTAAAGTTTCGATATAAATTGGAAAATAACACGCCATTTGCAAATTTGTATGGATAAACTGTCATGGTAGACGTCAAAGTTGACATTTCACGTTCCGTTGGTGGTAGACGTGTATTTTATTAAATATTATGTTTTCGTTTTTCTTAAATATAATTTTATTTTATTTTCAATTATTAAATAGTGTGTAATTAATGTGTACAATAACCCGTGCTGTATTATACAATTACATTGACTTTTGTGAATTTATGTTTATACTGTGGAATGGAACGTGAAGCGACGCCATTTTGTTTTATAGCGTCTTTTTATCTGTTAGCTGTCAGTGTCAGTCATCGTTTGTTGCCCTTGCAGTTGAGATCGTTTTACGTACTCTTGTTAGCCCTACAACGTTTGACTACCATGGCGTCTCCGAAGCCCTATGCTTCTGTGTCTGAAGAGTCGAGTGATGTGCAAGTTTTGGACTCAGATGAGCCGCTTGTTACAGCCTCCTCTTCTGTGCTTTCCTCATCTAGTAACACATTATACTGGCTCCGAACACTAGGTTAGGTTAGAACAGTGAAAATGCAAAAAAAATACTGTAACACAATATACTGGCTCCAAACACTAGGTTAGGTTAGGTTAGAACAGTGAAAATGCAAAAAAAATACTGTAACACAATATACTGGCTCCGAACACTAGGTTAGGTTAGGTTAGAACAGTGAATATACAAAAAAAATACTGTAACAATAATACTGGCTCCGAACACTAGGTTAGGTTAGGTTAGAACAGTGAAAACACAAAAAAAATACTGTAACACAATATACTGGCTCCGAACACTAGGTTAGGTTAGGTTAGAACAGTGAAAATACAAAAAAAAAATACTGTAACACAATATACTGGCTCCGAACACTAGGTTAGGTTATGTTAGAACAGTAAAAATACAAAAAAAAATACTGTAACACAATATACAGGCTCCGAACACTAGGCTAGGTTAGGTTAGAACAGTGAAAATACAAAATAAAATACTGTAACACAATATACTGGCGGAGGGGGGGCGTACGGGGGGGGTAGCCCTACTCCCTCCCTCCTCTCCCCGCCCCATAAATCGATGGATATTTATGGAAAAAGGTATTCTAACCTCAAAACTTTAACCATGGATATCTCCATAACCATGGGGTTGCGCGGGGTGGGGATGGTACAGGGGGGTATACTTCCTCCCCCCCTCCCCCTCCCGCCCCCCGCCCCCCCCCTAAATCGACGGCCCATAATGGAAATTTTAACCCTCAAGTTTCTTAAATTTTATTTATTTATTTATTTATTGCACAATTGATTACACTTGCACTGTAACCACTTTTGGAGTCTTATCTCAGTTTTTGGAAATCTATGCAAATTGACGTCCTTTCGTCTACTAGCACAATTCACAACACAGCACTTGTTGTACATAATGCTACTTGTATTACAGCTTCACAAATTGAGAGGTAAGGTACGGAATTAAATCGACGCAAAACTTCACTCGATCAACCTTAAATAAAACTGTAATGGCGGTTATTTACTTATTTAGGTTTGACAAATTAAGATTTGACATAAAAATCAAACATGGCGGCAATGGCTGTCATTTTCTATAAGTGAACCATAGACAATAGACACTACGGCGAGTATATTTTGTATCAAGATTGGCACCCGTGGTTTAAAATAATTATTATAATATACGTAGGTACATAATTATGTAGTCCTAGATTATTTGTAATTTATACTCAAAAAGTCAAAATACAGAATTTGTATTAGATTTAGCCATATAATTACAATCAAAGGATTTAGCTCGTACAGATGAAAATGGGCTTCTCTAACCGGTCAGAATCCAATTCGTACAATTCAAAAATTATAGCTCTCGAATCATCACTGCAACAAAGTATGGTGAAATTTAAAGGTAATTTTAACTCATTGGATAAGGATAACTATATAATATTACTATCTAACTTTCCCTCCTAGATCCCTCCTGTATAAATATATTATAATCAGCTATAGATATGTTTTTATTTTCAGACCTTGTTTTGGACCTTGAACAACTGCATATAGATTCTGAAAACTACAGAGCCCAATATTTATCATTGAAAGATAAATGTGAAAAGTAAGTAACATAGGATGTACGTTATAAAATTATCTAAACAATACAATAAACACCTAAAATTAAATTAATTAAAACTATCCATATTAACCTCCCATATCACAAAATTAAACAAAACCTTATAGATAAAAAAACGGCAATAAGGTCGCCTTCTACAGGTAGGGTGACCAAAAAGCTGACCACATTACCTCGCTGAATAGCTAAACTAATATGTTGACCGAGATGAGCGCCAGATCGTTAATCACCTGTCACTGCTACTACACATCGGGACAACTCCTTAAAAAACAGCCTCGCGTCTGGTCCCCAGGGGCCCATTGTCTTGATCCCAAAAGGAAGAAATATGTATCCCTCACCAAGGGATGCATACTTCCTCCATTTGAGCCTTTAACATAAGTATTTACACGTTTCTCAAAATATTACAAATGACATGTTTTAACCAGTTTTAATTTGTTTCTTCTCAGCAAAATCTGTAGAGGGGCTGAAGAATTAAAGAAAATTATTAATGTTAAAGATCATATCATACAATCAGTTGGTAAGTAAATCAACAGTTGTACCAATGATTCCATTATAGAAATACTAGTTGCTGCCTGCAATTTACCCACATGGGTTCCCACAGAAATCATGCATTTTTCCTGATTAAAAAGAAGTCTATGTTATCTCTCTGGCTCCGATCCGTTGCTTCATTGCTATGTTAAGGAAAGAGAAACCAACACATTTCAGCATAATATGCATATATAAATATACAGTAGGCGCAATAAATCTATGCCAACTTGAACAAAGGCTCACTAACAAAGAATATATGTTACTCTCCGGTCCATAAAATGATGTATGGCATCTATATGCCAAACGTCATGTTGCTCCATTGCTGACATGACAAACATACAAAATCAATTTTGCATGTATTATATAAGTATGGACTAGTATATACACTCAAACGTACATACTTTTTGTTTCAGCATCAACATTAACAAAATTGAACGAAACCAAAAATTTTAACATCCTTGCTGATGCCTTTAAAGTACTATTTGAAGAGACACCACCTTTAACTGCACCTATAGAAGATAAACAGAACCCATGTGCCAGTACAACAGCTCTACAAATTAAAAATTTAAGTCCTAAAACTGAAAACATTATTCCAACGAAAGAACTAGAAACTTCTATTACCGAAGATGCATCATACAAAGAAGAGTCTGTATGTGAAATTGAAGGAACACCCACAGGCAGGACCAGTCCAATAATACCTACGAAGAAAGCTAAAAGCACTTTGGGAAAGTCTTCAGACTTCAGGGATAAGAAAAAATGTCTGGATGAATGGTAACTTGCTATATTACAAACATAATTATTTCTTTTTAGATTGGCCACAAATTAGTTATCGTTTGTGTTCGGTTTCCCTCAGTCTATTTCCACAGGTAGTTTATACCTAATCTATCTTATATTGGTTGTGTCCAAGCGGCATTCACCAGCAGTGGACATCTTCCGGCTGATGATGATAATGATATTTGTTGTACCTACCCATAAATATTTTGATAAATACTACATTCGTGACCTCCAACTTAACTTTTCAGGCCCACATCGGAGTCCAAAGCAATAAAACTTACATACCTCACTCCAGCTAAAATCAAGTCTGGCAGCGGCAAGCTCCGGCAAACACGGTTCAGCTTTGTAAAATTAAAAGAGACAACTACAGTTGACTTGACATGTTCACCTGAGACATTGGCACAAAAGGGAGATCAGTTAGTGCAGGTAAAACTTTTTTTTATGGTAGCCTATATACTTATAATAAATTAGTAATTACTAAACTAAGTTGGGATCTACTTAAGGGCCGGATACTCCGCGCCGCTTTCTCGCTCGCGCATCTCAACATTTTTGAAGATTATCAATATTTTGGTATAATTATGAAAAATTACATTCGGTGAAGTTGCTGGCAATAACATTACAAAGGTACGGCAAAATTATCATTTTTATCCGACCAGGTTTTCATACATGAAAACACGCAAAACATAAAATCCCAATTTTAGGTTTGAAAACTTAAGTGTATCAGAATGAAATTTTTGTTAAACTTTTGTAATGTTATTGTCATCAGAATTTCACATTCTAAAGTAGGTTCCGTAGAATCCAAGGGTTCCATGTGAAAAAAAAGTTAACTATGTTACTCTCCGGTCCATAAATTATATCTATGCCAAAAATCACTTCGATCCCTAACTCCGTTGCTGCGTGAAAGAAGGACAAACCAACAAACACACTATCGCATTTATAATAACAATAACTAGCTTCTGCCCGCGGTTTTCCCACTCGTTCCCACAGGAACCGTGAATTTTTCGGGGATAAAAAGTAGCCTATGTTACTCTCCGGTCCATAAACTATATCTATGCCAAAAGTCATGTCGACCCATGAGATGAGTTGGTAAGTGAAAGAAGGACAAACCAACAAACATACTTTCGCATGTATAATATTAGTAGGATTAATGGTTTAATTTAATTTCAGCCACTCATAAAAAAAGAGTCAATCGAAAATGATGATACAATATTACCATCCCCAACAAGTGGCCCTGCAAACTTTACTTTGTAAGTAGTATCACTTTTAATTTCTACTTCTTTTTTCTAATTTTTGGATTTTGTTTGTGGGAGGACTAATTCTTCTGCGAGTGTCCATCTGGGTTGTTACCACCGCTTTGCTCGTGAAGTCTGCCGCCAAGCAGTAGTGTGCAAGCATCACTGTGTTCCGGTTTGATGAGCAGAGTACTTATCCAGTGAAATTACTGGGCTTATGAGACTTAATACCTAATGTCTCAGGGTAACGAGCGCACTGCAGTGACGCGCAGGCCTTTTTGTTTCAAAGTCCTGACTGGTACTGCAATTGTTATGGGCCGGCGTTATGCTTACCATCAGGCAAACGACCAGCTCGTCCCGTTATCAAATAGTATAAAAAAAAATATTTTTACGAGTTAATCTAAGGAGACTGCTGTCTGATGCTCGCGTTGTTGAAGTATTTCGAACTGAGAAACATGGGATTTCGTTTGATTTACTGTAGGTAAGTACTGATTATACGAAAAGAAACACGTTTTTTATCTTCTCGCTTCGGGTGCGCGACATTAACGCTTAATCAAGTCCCTTTATGCAAAAATACATCACAAAAATTTCGCTTCCAACAGGATTCGAACCTGCGTCTTCTGGATATCCTATTGGAAGCGAAATTTTTGTGATGTATATATTTGCGTGAACATCCGCTAGTGTCGGTAAACACTATATAATATGTTTCAAAGTCCCTTTATTTATGGTTTATGTGTGCGATTAATATTATTGAAATTTTTTTTACAGCTTAAAATCCATCTCCAAAGCCAGTCCCAACAAATTCAAGAAACCACAGTTGAGTTTGAAAAGCAAAACCGAAAATAATACCAAACAAGATGAAAATAAAGACACGTCAAAAAACGAAACAATAGCTGATATGGACGTGTCCGTCAACATATTGAACCATTATGCTACTAGGTATTTTTTTGTTTTTTAACCGACTTCTAAAAAAGGGGGAGGTTATCAATTCGTCGGGTATTTTTTTTTATGTTTGTTACCTCAGATCTCGGTCATTTATAAACCGATATGGAAAATTCTTTTTTTATTTGAAAGGGTATACTTTCAGATTGGTCCCATAGAAATTTCATCAAAATCGGTTCCTTAGTTTGTCACTGAAGTCGGTTCGTCCCTTTTTTAAAGCAATTTTGTTGAATTTTTTTCTAATTTTTTGAAGCTATAGTGCCTGAATGAAACTGAGTAACAATTTGGTTTTCCCTAAACTTATATTCCTTTTAAAGCTATCCTATAATAATATGTTATCTATAACTTGCCGATAACTATTACTAAGTAAACTAGACTATACTCGAGCATTCTCGTCACGATATGACTTGCAATATTGTCGAAATATCGGGTGAAGTTCATTATGTAATAATAATCACGGATTTTTTATACTATTGGGTAACAAATCCGTGCCAGCGCAGCGCCACTCAGAACTTTAAAACGCAAAGTCTGCGCGGCACTGCATTGCGCGCTCGTTACCCTGAGACATTAGGTAGTTATAATAAGCCCAGTAATCTCACTGACTACTTTGCTCATCATACTGGAACCCAGCATGCACATTACTGCTTGGCGGCAGACTACACGAGTAAAGCGGGTGGTTCCACC
The DNA here is from genome assembly GCA_907269065.1 of Crocallis elinguaria. NCBI lineage: Eukaryota > Metazoa > Arthropoda > Insecta > Lepidoptera > Geometridae > Crocallis > Crocallis elinguaria. The sequence continues at coordinate 2,870,106 of OU026070.1, read as the reverse complement.
AAAATGGACACTCGCAGAGAAACTAGCCCTACTTGTAACATAACCGATCGATAACTATACCGTATACGTAAAAAGAAAATTAAACACGTTTCCAGGCATCGAGATACTAACCCCGAGAGATGAAATACTGTACTATCCGATCTCACAACAATGTATTGATTTTGCTATAACTTATATCAGCGCACGCGAGGCGGTGGCTTAGCCAATCAGACCGCATTGGGCCTTACAACATAAAAATTAAACACACGTTAAACCTGTGTTAATCACTGTTTAACGCCTAAACATGCCTTAGTCGCGCGATTAAATATGAGCAACCACAAATCCTGATTTAAGTAGTGTCTAACCATTGTCTAACACAATTCTGTTGTGACATTTCTAATCATTTTTGACGATTATCTTTAGACGCTGTCTAGCTAAACAGGCGACTAAAAATGTTTTTTTTTGTGGTAACACTAATTATGTCTAGGCAAAAATGGTAGAATTTATTACGTGTAAACCAAACGTCACTGCACCTGCGGCGCGAGTACGGATCTTTTCGATAAATAAAATTCGATAAAATTGACAGTTAAAATCGATAACTGTCAATTTTATCGAATAAAACCCACTTTATCGATTTTGAACTGTCAATTTTATCGAAAAGATCCGTACTTGCGCCGCTCTTGAGATTAGTATCTCGATGTTCACAGGTTACGAAACGGCAAGAAAGGAAAACATACTCCAATCAATAAGGAAATCCCTGAAGACGAGGACACGACTCACTGCGAGACTAACGCCAGCGTTTCAGTTCTACAAGGCATAGACCAGCTTGGAAAAGAGCATAATTTGCTACACAGGTTTGAAATTTATGTTTTTTTTTCTGTTATTTGATAACTAGACGAGCTGGTCGTTTGCCTGATGGTAAGCATAACGCCGGCCCATAACAATTGCAGTGCCACCCAAAACTTTGAAACACAAAGGCCTCCGGGGCACTGCAGTGCGCTCTTTACCCCGAGACATTAGGTATTAAGTCTCATAAGCCCAGTAATTTCACTGGATACTCTGCTCATCAAACCGGAACACAGTAATGCTTGCACACTACTGCTTGGCGGCAGACTTCACGAGCTTCATGTTTGCTTAACTTCCACGAAGAAGGAAACGCAATCCAATATTATTTTGACTTCGATTTCATTTCATATAGGGCCGGGCCGATCTTTCAATAGCACGTTAACGAACTTACTGAACGAGATATTCAATCAATAAATTATCGTGTTTTTAGTGTGTTTTTAGGGACTTTCATTTCGAGATTAATGCACTGTTAGCTAACTAAGGTTTATTTATTTAGAATGGCATAAAATTTACAAACGTCTGTTTTCACCGCAGACTTAGATGGTTCAGGGAATTACCTAACAGGGCGTTATCTGACTATTGAAAGTTTGGCCCTTAATTTGATTGTATTTTAATTTTTATCTAATTTTTGTTTCGATTTTTATGCAAGTAATTTGATTTGCCTATTTCAGACACAATGTAATAATTGTTATTGTTAAATGATATGATAAACAGGAATTAATACTCCCGTTTTTTTATGATGTCAATCAATTTGTTTTCTCATGAGAATCAAATGTCTATATCGAAAAACTGGAAATCTAACGCAAGAAACGTCAAAAATGAGAGTCAAAGTCGGGCGTATCTACTGAGCACTAAAACGCCCCATACTGACCAGAACATGTGACGTCACATCACACGCCCGTAAAGCTGTGATAAAAACGGGCCATTGGTTCCACGAGATTCACCTACAGAATAAATATCATTTTAATGTACAACTTTTGCTATGTAAATTTGGCAAAATTTGCTGCCGTCTGAGAGTCAACCAGTTTAGCTGTGACATGGTAACAGACCGACAGACATTAGACGCCGATAATATTGCCCAATGCCCAATTAACTAATGCGTAGTAGTAAATAATAATATTAGTACAAAATTAACTACAATTACTTAATTTTGTGGTCTAATATTGACTACCTAATAGAAGCATTTACTATTAGTTAACGTTGTGGGCGCTTAGATAATAACAGCTAGTTAATTTTAAACCGTGTTTTTGTTTCAGTCCTGCAAAGCGCCCTCTATGTGAGAACATTAACATCATGAATACACCGCCGCCAAACGACGCGGAGTCCAGCATGTCGATACTGCGACCGGAGATTAAACCAGCGGCCGTGGAGAATGTTAAAAGGTATATTGTTTTCATATTTTTACACGACTGCAAAAAAAAGGAATGTTAAGGGGCAGAATTCGGCGCGCCGCTATCTCGCTCGCGCATCTCAACATTTTTTAATATAAACAATCACTTACTATAATTATGAAAAATCGCATTCGGTGAAATTGCTGTCAATAACATTACAAAGGTTATACAAAATTTTCATTTGGATCCATTCAAGTTTTCAAACCTAAAAATGGGATTTTATGTTTTGCCCATTTTCATGTATGAAATCTTGATCGGATCAAAATGATACTTTTGCCGTACCTTTGTAATGTCATTGCCAGCAATTTCACCGAATGCGATTTTTCATAATTAAATTAAGTGATTATTTATCTTCAAAAATGTTAAGATGCGCGAGCGAGATAGCGGCGCGCCGGGTTCTGCACCTTAAGAGCCAGAATTCGGCCGCACGGATTTCAGTTTTCACCCCCACTTCCCCGGAACAAAATGTACCCCTGCAACACCTAGCGCCATTTTCACAATTATAAATTTGCGGAACCAAACAGTTCCAAGTATGTATTAGCGCCATCTGATTAGGACTGCTGGGACTACGTTTCAATACGCACACGCCACACGCCATCTGTATTTTCATACAAGAACTAGCTGTGAATGATATAGCCAGTTTGCGACAGTAAATGATAGTACATACACGCATAGTGTATTATGAACCCCGATTTTGACTCATTTCGTTTCTTTACAAATATCAATATTTTTAATAAATGTAAGCTGTAGAGTAAAACTCCCGCATGGATACGACATGCATTTTATTTTAAAAAAAATATCAAAGTTGCCATACAACCGGGTCATGACATTAACAAAAAATATATATATAAAAAGAACTGGAGGACTTATTTGAGTTTTTATTTTATTATATAATCATACACTTCATAAAACACCTTCTGACTAGATTTTGTCATTTTACTTTGTGTAGATAACGAAATATGAATATTTTTATCCTCTTTCTTTATATTTTTTTTCTCGACTATAATGCCGTAATAGGTATCAGTTTATCGATATTATTAAAACCATAAACTAATTCCGCGTTATCTAGAAGTTATCAGCAATTTTTTCATTTTTGTCAGGGTTGTCACGTACGCACATCCGGATGCTTATGGTATTTTTATCCGGATCAATTCAAATTTCTTTATTCAGATGGGGCTCCAGGCCCGTCCCAAAGATGTAACACTAATCAAAATCAAGACCCAGAAACTCGTCGACATTATTTTAAAATAAATAGTGATTAGTGATGGCAAGTTTAGAGTGCCTATTTCTATTTTCTTTAAAAAAGGTGTAATAGATTCGCGTGAACCCATGTTGTAGATGCATGTCCCTACTCTCTCTTCTATACAAATAAATAAAATTGAAGTATCTGTTTGTAAGAACAAAATTACAGATTTTTACTAAATATATATGAAATTATATACGGTACCTATAACAAAAACACAATTTTTAAAATGTTGTTTTTCTGTCTGTCTCTCTGTTTGATCCGGATAATTTCCGAAACGGATGGACTGATTTTGACAGGAGTTTCACTGGCAGATAACTGACGTTATAAGTAGTAACTAAGGCTACTTTTAATTTAGTAAAAGAATTAGGGTTCCGCGCCAAAAAATAAAACCCATGAAATCCAATATCTCCGTGCGGGTTAAACCGCGGGCAGCAGCTAGTATTAAATATATTTACCGACAGTAGCGGATGTTCACGTACAAATATGTTATATTTATAATAAATTGCTTTTAAATAAGCGGGAAACGACTTCGATGAAAATGTCGCAATATAGGTATGAACTTTCATCCCCCAAGTTTCCACCCTTAGGGTTGGTATTCCTTCATGAAATTAGTAAATTTGTGTAATTAATATAGGGTGGTGCCCTGCCTACTTAAAACAATAATCATTTAAATCAGTTGACAATTGGAAGATAAACCAAATTAAGTCACCAAAAAAACTACAGATAACTGAACCTCCTCCTTTAATTGAAGTTGGTTAAAATATTAGTAGTTTGTTTCGTATGAAATAATAGGTCGGGGAAAAAGTTCCTTCGTATTTTTTAAGAAAATTCAAAACATTTTTAATATAGTTTATTTACATTTAACTAAAGTATGTAGGTACCATTTTGTTCGATAACTTTTTGCCATCTTGTAGGTAGGGACATGATCCCATTGCTATATAAATTTTGGGACTTCTGATCAAAATACCGCGACAAGTGGTTTTGGCAGTCCTCTCGTGATGTTAACCTGACACTGCCTAAAGAATTCTGAAGAGACCGAAACAGGTGGAAATCTGAAGGTGCAAGGTCAGGACTATACGGCGGATGCATTAACACCTCCCAGCCAAACTCTCTTAATTTTTTCTGAGTGGCTAAAGATGTGTGAGGTCTAGCGTTATCATGAAAACCATGAAAATGAAAACCACACCCCTTCTGTTGATTAATTCCGGCCGCTTTCTCTCAACTTCTTGCTTTAATCTCATCAGTTGTTCGCAGTAGAGTTCAGAATCGATGGTCCTGCCTGGTGGTAACAGCTCATAATGAATAATGCCCTTCCAATCCCACCACACACACAGCATCACCTTGTTGCGAGTTAACCCGGGTTTCGCCACAGTCTGTGAAGCCTGACCGGTCTTTGACCACGACCTTTTTTGCACGTTCTTGTCGTACATGATTCACTTTTCATCACCAGTTATCAGCTTCTTCAAAAATGGTTCGGTTTCATTATGTCGTAGTTAAGAATCACAAATGAGTACACGGTTCATTAGCAATTCATTAGGTTTCTTTCAGTGAGCTCGTGAGGTACCCAAATATCGAGCTTTTTTGTGTACCCAGTTTTTTTCAAATGCGCCAAAACTGTTTTGTGGTCAATTCCCAGTTCTTCAGCTACGTCGTAACTACTGATATGCCGATCTTGTTCCACTTTTTCAAAAATGGCATCCATTTTATCCGTAATAGGGCGACCAGAGCGACGTGCATCTTTGAAATCAAAATTTCCGGATTGAAAACGCTTAAACCAAATTTGTGCTACTCTCAGAGACACTGCACTAGGTCCATAAACATCGCAAATTTTTTTCGCGGCTTGCGTTGCATTTTTACCTTTTTTGTAGTAAAATTTTAAAATGTATCGAATTTCTTCATTAGATTCACTCATTTTGACAGTACGAAAAACAAATGAAAATCACACATTTTCCTAATTTGAATTTGGAATTATGTTCTTTAAAATTTAAACTTTCATATGATACCAAAACCAGCCAGATACAAATAGTATAGCCAAAGAGATTTTATTACAAGTTCATACATACTATAATGCGAAAAGACTTTTTCCCCAACCTAATATGAACAACAAAAAACCATAATTATCTCAAGAGAATATTTTCAGATGAGAAGGTGATGACCCTGGACCCGGATATAACATTAATAGCTGATAACTTCTAGACAACGCAGAATTAGTTTATGGTTTTAATAATATCGATAAACGAATGCCTAAACAATCGTTTAGTTTAGAAATCTCCGACTAATACGGTGTTATAGTCGAGAAAAAAGAAATATAAAGAAAAAGGATAATAATATTCATATTTCGTCATCTACACAAAGTAAAAAGACAAAATCTGGTCAGAAGGTGTGTTATGAATTCACGAACTAAATCACAAAGCTGTTCGAATGAAATGTTTAGAAGGCAGTAAAATCTATGTTTCAGCGAAGTCCTAGGATCGTTTGTTTCCGTGTCATTACGAATTTAAACATTTTCTTTTTTTTTCTGAAACTATCGGCCGTTTCCAGAATAGTTATTTACACAAAAAGATACCTCACTAACTCCTCTACGCCCTCACAACATATCTCGTCATAATTCCATGGGCTAATAAAGTTATCAGCCAAAACATTGTATGTCCGGTTTACTCGGTTACAGGAATGATACTTTGTTTTTTTTTATTTTTTTATTAATTATTGACAAGTGGAATATGGCAGGTAGGTAGTTTATAGGTAGGAGTATATGAATAGTATATAGTATATGTAGAGTATATAATAGTATATAGTATTTTATGATATATTTATTTTTGCGGTTATCCGGATCAAATTGGGACGATTTTCAAAAAATCATATTTCTGGAACTAGATACTTTTGATACCTGGGAGTTTTACTCTTGCATTTTGTTTAATTAAAACTATTAGGTTTTGCAGTAAAAATGGAATGACACAAAATCAGTCAGGAATTAGTCATAGTAGTTTATTTTATGCGAAATTAAATTTCCTTTAATTATTCATTCATTTTAATCTAAAGAGTTAGCTTGTGTGGTTTTTATGTTATTTGGAGTTAACTTTAAGACCCTTTATTTTTGCTTGCGAGTGTAGTAGGTATATTTATACAAATAAGTATAAAAATAGTTTTTCACCTCGCAAGCTCAGAAAGGTCTTGTTTATCACTCGAAATCTGCGTGCAGAAGTACATTATATCCACTGATTTTATATTATAGCGTGGCGCGCGCAACGCCGCACGGTACGAAGTTGCATAGTATATTATGAACCCCAATTTTGTCTCGTCTCGATTTTTTACAAATAGGTATCAATAGTTTTAGTAAATTAATCTCTAGAATAACAAGGACACGACAAGTAGTTTATTTAAAACAATTATCAAAGTTGCCCTACAATCGGGTCATGAAATTAACACAAAAAAATATTTAAAAAGAACTGCGGCGCAAGTACGGATGTCCTAAACTCCTAACGATAAATTTGTCGAATCGAAAATACTGATAAATTTATCGAATGTTGCGAGTACCGAAATCTGATCGTAAAATATTATAGTAGCTTTATATTCTCTTTGGATTTGGATTTGACCTAGCAATTCGATAACTTTTGTAGGTTGTTCAAGGCTCGATAAATTATATAAAAAACCAATTTATCGAGTTGAACTGTCAATTTCATCGATCGAAAAGATGTACTTGCGCTGCTGGAGGACTTATTTGAGTTTTTATTTTATTATATTAGATAATCATACACTTCATAACACACCTGATCAGTTTTTGTCTTTTTACTTTGTGTAGATAACGAAATATAAATATTTTTATCCTTTTTCTTAATATTTTTTTCTTTCGACTATGACGCCGTATTAAACTGAGATTTCAAAACTAAGCGATTGTTTAGACATATTTTTATCGATAATATTAAAACCGCAATCTAATTCCGCGTTATCTAGAAGTTATCAGCAATTAATGTTATATCCAGACTAATCCGGGTCCAAGGGGGTGACACCGTCTCACCTGAAAATATTCTTTTGACATAATTATGCATTTTTATTGTTAATATTTTATACGAAATGAACGTCAAATAATTTAACCGTCTTCAATAAAAGGTATTTGTAGTACAATTAATTAGTGTAGATTTAACCTTGGGGGTAGCTTTAAGTATTCTTTATTCTGTATACCCGATCTATCTAAATAAGATAGTGTTCAACCAACTTGTTTGTTTTACTACATGGTGGCAGCGGTGATCGTAATAAATATTGATAAACGCAAGTTTTTCGGTAATTAAGTAGTTGCATTGTGTCATTTTGGCGGTGATAACTGTGATAAGCGATGGAACACGCTCGTCCGCCGCCAGAATTGCAAATCGAAGGCAGTCCCGCAGCGCGGGCCGATGCGTGGAGAAAATGGTGGAAGCAATTCGAGGTATTTTTAAAAGCGTCTGGCGTCAACAAGGAGCCGCTGGATGTACAAGCAAGCTTGTTGGTGAACCTCATAGGGGCAGAAGGTTACGAGATTTATTCTACGTTCACGTTCACAAAAGACGAGAATGCCGATAATTTATTGTGCCTAAAGTCGAAATTCGATCAGCATTTTGGTACAAAATGTAACGTGACAATGCTACGTTTTAAGTTTTTTACCCGTAACCAACTAGTGGGTGAAACAATTAGTCAATACGTCACAGCGTTGAGATTACTTGGTCAGAATTGTGAGTTCGAACATCTGGTGGATGGGCTGATAAGAGATCGTATTGTTTGTGGCGTGTTGAGCAACGTCGTTAGAGATCGAATGTTGCGAACGGAGGAGCTGACTTTGCCTAAGGCAGTGCAGATTTGTGAGGCAGAGGAATTGTCCAAAGAAGAGGGCCGACAAATCGAGCAAGCGAACAGCACTAGTACGACGTCTAGTGGACAGGTGGACGCTGTGGCGGGACGAAACACAGGCATGAGCCGAGGTGGTGCAGCCGGCGGCGGAGCGCCCGGCGGCGCGCCCGGCGGCAAGCGACGCGGTGGCGGCGCCGGGTACCGAGGCGGGCACCGCCGCGACGGCATGGGCGGCGGCGACGGCGGCCCGGTAGCAGCTCAGCGCCGGTATCGTGAGCAGTGTATGCGTTGTGGAAGTGTGTACTGTGGAGCTGATAGCCAAAGATGTCCGGCTATTAATGCTTCATGTTTTCTGTGCTATAATCGCGGTCATTTTGCTAGAAAGTGTCCAAATAAAATAAATAAAAAAGTGCACGATTTGAACACGTCTCAGAACACGGACGATTCTGAGGACGACGGTATGTTATATGTGAACGTGGTGAAGAGAAAAGAAGGTCATGCACAAGGACAATGGATAGAAAATCTCTATACTAACGGTATGAAACTTACTTTTAAGTTAGATTGTGGGGCAGATTTAAATATTATTTCTAAGTTCGATTTTTATCGTTTAGGATTGAACGAGACGTATTTAAAACCGCACAAAGACAATGTATTTTCTTATACAAGAAATAAGTTGCCTATAATAGGGGAATGTCAATTAACTGTTAATTGCAAGCATGAAAAATATATAATAAAATGTGCGGTTGTAGATATGAAAGTTCAGAACATTTTGGGAAGAGAGGACAGTGTTAAACTAGGTTTTATAAAAAGAATTGATTCATTGTGCCAGGATTTAGTAATAAATGAGTTTCCTGATTTATTTCGCGGAGTAGGTAAATTATCAGGCGAACATAAAATAAGTATTTGTGATTCCGCACAGCCCGTTATCTGCCCAGCACGTAAAATACCGCTAGGTTTACGTAAAAAATTGCGTATTGAGTTAGAAAGAATGGAGAAGATAGGTATTGTACGTAAGGTGAGTCATCCGACGGAGTGGGTGAATCCTATTGTTATTGCTGCGAAAAAGAATGGAGATATACGCGTATGCTTGGATGCTAGAGTGTTGAACCGTGCTGTCAGGCGGGCGCATTATTCTTTGCCTACAGTGAGCGAGATAGCTGCGCGGCTTCACGGTGCTAAGTTTTTCAGCGTGCTGGACGCGCGCTGCGGGTTTTGGATGCTGTGTTTGGACGACGCTAGCGCCGACCTCTGCACTTTCAGCACCCCGTTTGGAAGGTACCAATTTACAAGATTGCCTTATGGTGTGAGTTGCGCACCAGAAATGTTCCATGCCAAGGTAAGACAACTTCTGGAAGATTTAGATGGTACATATTCGTTCAGTGATGATCTGATTGTCTGGGGTTCTTCAAAGGAGGAACATGATAGACGGCTGAAAAAATTAATGTTGCGAGCTAGGGAGGTTGGCATAAAATTTAATAAGGAAAAATGTAGGTTTGGTGTGAAAGAGATTACATATCTGGGTCATGTGTTTGATGAGAGGGGAATGAGGCCTGATCATATGAAAGTACAAGCTATTGTGGAAATGCCTAACCCAGAAGATAAAAAATCTCTGGAAAGATTCCTAGGTATGATAAATTATTTGGCTAAATTCATATCTAATTATTCGCAATCCGTAGCGGTATTAAGAGGTTTATTAAAAAAGAATTCGGAATGGACTTGGGACAGTCAGCACACCGAGGCAGTTAACGTATTGAAACATAAAATTTCAACAGCACCCGTGTTATCATTATATTCTCATGATTTGCCTATTGTATTGTCGGTGGACGCGAGTGCGACTGCTCTGGGAGCAGTGCTGCTGCAAGGGGGGCGCCCCGTCGAATTTGCTTCGTTGACCCTCACTGACACACAGTGCCGATATGCACAAATTGAGAAAGAGTTACTGGCAATCGTGTATGCGTGTGAAAGATTTCATCAGTATATTTTTGGACGGACAGACGTGACAGTACAGTCGGACCATAAACCGCTCGAATCAATTTTTAAGAAATCTTTATCATGTGTGCCAGCAAGGTTACAACGAATGATGTTACGTATCCAGGCGTATGATATAAAGGTGACGTATACTCCAGGGAAGTATATGTATTTAGCAGACACCCTTTCGCGTGCTGCTCTGCCGCAGTTAATGCACGAACGTATGAACGAAGAGATCGAGGCACAAACTTGTTTTATGATAGAACAGGTACAATTTAGTGATTCAAAAATGGACTTGGTAAAAGAGTATACAGTAAAAGACGATGAGGCTAAGTTATTAATTAACTACATTGAAAAGGGATGGCCGAGAAGTAAGTATCAAGTAGAGGAACGTATTCGGGGATATTGGTCGTACCGAGAATGTTTGCAATATGTTGAGGGAGTAATTTTTAAAGATAGTGCTGTTTTTATACCGCTATCATTGCGTGGCGAAATGCTAAATCGTATTCACGAAGGTCATCTCGGGATAGACAAGTGTAAGAGGAGGGCCCGCGGGGTGTTGTTCTGGCCGGGCATGACGCGCGACATCGAGCGCAGCGTGCGCGGCTGCGCCACGTGCGCGCTGCACGCCCCCGCGCCGCGGCGCGAGCCCCTGCTGCCCCATCACGTACCAGACGTGCCGTGGTCGAAAATAGGTTCGGATATTTTCGAGTATAGAAAAAAATACTATTTAATTCTGGTCGATTATTTTTCAAATTTTGTGGAAGTAAATGAATTAACGTCGATCGGTAGTAGGCCGGTCATTGGGGCTATGAGAGAGCAATTCGCGAGATATGGAATCCCTAATCAGCTGATTACAGATAATGGACCAGCGTACAATTCTCGGGAGTTTAAAAAATTTATTCAAGATTGGGATATAAAACATATCACTTCATCTCCATTGTATCCACAATCTAACGGAAAAAGTGAACGAACTATTCGAACAGTTAAGCTACTATTAAAAAAATGTTTGGACTCGGGTCACGATTATCATATTAGTTTATTAAATTTTCGTTCTACGCCTAGGGACAGAATTGACTCACCAGCTCAGATAATGATGGGAAGACGACTGAGTACACGTCTACCAATTCACAAACAATTACTATTGGAGAAAGTTGACATTAAAAAGAATCATGAAGAAGTGTTAAATCAAATAAATAAACAAAAGAGTAGGTATGATCATTCGGCAAGAGATCTTCCGCCATTACGAAGAAATGAAAAAGTAGTAGTAGTGGATGGTCATAAGAGAAAATGCATGAAAGTGATTAAAAGGTCGGCTGAGCCGCGGTCGTACTTACTGCAAGATGCAGTAGGTAAAAAGTACCGAAGGAACCGCAGACACATAATAAGCCGTCAGGGAGGTTTGACAGAGAGGGAAACGGAAGTGGAGATGTATGAGGATGCAAGTGATGGATGGGTAGGACCTGGCAGGGTTAGTCTTTCGCCGCGCACTCCAAAGCCCGCGTTAAGCAATGCTGTACCGGATGTAGATATAAGCGCAGGTCAAACTTTAGCATCGAAGTATGTCGCAGAGAAACAAAAATCTATTAAGATAGGACCTGTAACTAGAAGCAAAGCCAGAATGTTGGCTGGTTCACATACGGTTACAGATACAGACAAATAATGTTTATCATTATTTCAATTATTTGTCACCGATTGTAGTAGGTAGGTATAGGTTCGTATTTATTAAGTATCTATTGTCAAGTACATATAGATTGTATCTGGAATGTTGTAACAAGAATAAGAGTATGTACTGCATATTATTATATACTTCTTATAAATTTAGTACTTACCATAAAAAAAAAAAAAAAAAAGTGTTTAGTTATAACAAAGTTCCATTTTAGAACATTCACTTTAATTTCTAGATATAATAATATTATAAAGTAATAGTGTTGTCATGACCTACTTAATTTTTGTAGGTTGTATTCATAATAAATGTGTTGATTGATTTCCTTCATCAATTAGCATAATATTATATTGCTGCCTATTTTGCAACCAGGCGATTGTTCTTCTATTTTTTATTTTTGTAAGGGAAAAGATGTAGTACAATTAATTAGTGTAGATTTAACCTTGGGGGTAGCTTTAAGTATTCTTTATTCTGTATACCCGATCTATCTAAATAAGATAGTGTTCAACCAACTTGTTTGTTTTACTACAGTATTAATTACACAAATTTACTAATTTTATAAAAAAAATACGGGTGGTATTCTTTTATCTAAGGGTGGAAAAATGGGGGATGAAATTTCATATCTATATCGCGACATTTTCGTCGAAGGTATTTCTCGCTCTTTCATTTCCGACTTTAAAATGGCCGAAAGAAAGAAGAAAATAAAAAGATCCCATTATCAGCTGAAGCAGTATATTTATTGAAACCTGTTGTTGAACAAAATATTTTATTTATTACTCCAGATGACCCTGATGATGAAAATGTAGTCATTCAGAATCTTCATTCTGAATGAAGTTCTACGATTAAATTTGAATCTAACAATAACTCTTTGACCCTCTTTTTTAGCTGCTGTCATCGATGTAATTTCTATAATTATTACAAAAGAAAGAGTAGGTACTTGCCTCTACAACATGGGTACACGCGAATCTATTAGACACATTTTTTAAAGAAATAGGCACTCCATCACTAATCACTATTTATTTTAAAATAATGTCGGCGAGTTTCTGTCTCTTTATTTTGATTAGTGTATACTTACCTACTTGGGACGGGCCTGGAGTCCCATGTAAATAAAAAAAATTAATTGATCCGGATAAAAACACTATAAGCATCCGGATGTGCGAAAGTGACAACCCTGACAAAAAAAGAAAATTGCTTATAAATTGTAGATAACGCGGAATTAGATTGTGGTTTTAATAATATCGATAAGAATATGTCTAAACAATCGTTTAATTTAGAAATCTCCGTCTAATACGGCATTATAGTCGAGAATAAAATATAAAGAAAAAAAAAATTTATATTTCGTTACCTACACAAAATAAAAAGACAAAACTGGCCAGAAGGTGTGTTATGAAGTGTAAGATTATATAGTAAAACTAGCTGCTGGCCGCGATTTCACCCGCGCGGATATATTGGATTTTATGGTTTTTATTTTTTTGCGCGGAACCCTAATTTTTTTTCTAAAATAAAAGTAGCCTTAGTTACTCATTGTAACATCAGCTATCTGCCAGTGAAAGTCCCGTCAAAATCGGCCCAGCCATTTCGGAGATTAGCCGGAACAAACAAACAGATGGACAGACAAAAATTTTAAAATGGTTGTTTTGTTATAGGTACCGTAATACTTTCGTATGCATTTGGTAAAAAGCTGATATTTTGATATTACAAACAGACACTTCAATTTTATTTATTTGTATAGATAAAAACTTAAATAAGTAAGTAGGTACTCCAGTTCGTTTTAAATATATTTTTTTGTTAATTTCATGACCCGGTTGTAGGACAGATTTGATAATTTTTTCAAATAAACTACCTGAATAACGAGATGAGACAAAATCGGGGTTCATAATAACACGTGCGACGATGAAAACACAAAAAATAAAATTGTGCAAAAAGTGACCTTTGATGAGATTCGATATATGGTGCTAAGTGCAATCGTACGCCTTCGAGACCGAACGCTTCGACCACTAAACCAACACGACAGCTATGTGTTAGGTCGAAATTAGTAACATATTACTAGTACTTGTATTTTGTTTCCAAATTACAAAACGGAATTGTATCATCGTAGTTACAATATCAACTCATTTCTCAGTTTACCCACAAGCTTGATAAATCAATTAGTTATTCACAGTTTGATTTACAGTTACAGCAATTTTTTGATACATTTTTTCATCGGACCACAAATTTTCACTCTGAGAAAATATGGTAACTTGATTCTCAAACTACTTGAATTATTTTATTTCGAATATTTTCGATCAGTTACAGTTAATTACGTGTTGACGTATTATATGTAGTATATTATATTATATTATATAAATATATAATTATATAAATCCCCTCAAATGTCGGCCGGAACCACGTCGGTCCGGCGGCAAAAAAAAACCAGTTAGCCCTTATTCAGTTGTGATAAGGTTCAAAATAGCTTGAACTAATAAAATAATAAAATTGCTAACTATATTGAACCTTAATGACGCTTTAATGTCGGCCGGTACCACGTAAGTCGATAAAAAAAAAACAGTTAGACCTTATTCAGTGGTGATAAGGTTCAAAATAGCTTGACCTATAATAAAATAATAAAATTACTATTAAAATTGCTAAGGTGGGAGAAACAGGTATTTTTCCCCCGCGCCAGCTCCTTTCCCTCGAGACTGGATGGGTATATATATATAACTAAAACCGACAAATTGGTGGGATTCGAACCAACACCTATATCCATTATTATAGGAGGTAGGTAATACCTACTTACTTCTCCCGTATTCTCCCGTACCTAAGGCTGATATTCCACCCGTCAAAGATCTTTGACCAAGTTGCCTTTGATCGAAGAACTTGGATGACTTCATCAAATCATCTAGGAACGTCAAAGTTTGAACAAAGACCAGAAAACACAAAAAAAAAATTGTGCAAAAAGAGCCCTTGTTGAGATTCGATATATGGAGCTAAGTGCAATCGTACGCCTTTGACGACACGCAATCTATGCGGTCGAAATTGGTAACAGAACTTGTTTTTTATTTACAAATTAGAAAACGGATATGTATCACAGTTTTAATGTCAAATCATTTCTCAAAGATTGATAAAACAAATTCGCCTCATGTACATTTTTTTATAAGATTGTTTACCCATAAATATGAGAGTTTTATTTGTGTAAATGTCCTGGAGAAAAGTGACACAGGTCCGTCTAGCAGCGCGGATCGCCGCGTAATGAGATAGAGCGTGAAGCAAAACACGCGAGTAACAAGAGAAAAGAGAGCGCCACGATGTTGCCGCTGCTCGAAATTAAAAACGTAAGCGACATTTCTAAAAATCCATATTATGTAAAAATAAAACAATTAATCAAAAAATTAGCTCGGTCGATTGTTTTCTTATTATTTGGAGAATATTTAAGTGAAATATAAGACCGATACACTTTCGTGTTTAGGATATACAAGGGAATAACTTAATTTTCAGGGTTGCGTTTGACATTTTTTTTTATCGAGACTTTTACCTTAATTCGTGTTTTTAAACCGGTCGATTAGTCATTTATATCCTTGAGTATAACGTATAAAAATATCAATACTATACAGTAAGCAGGAACGATACAATATGGGTGGCAATATAGCGATTTCTGGGCCTTAATGTGTTTAGGGTTCATGTATGTATGTGCGTTTCTTTATTCCACCATAACTTTTAAATGCCTGAACAGAATAGGGATGCTGACTCATTTTCTTTATATATTATCCAATATGGTTCTTATTTATTAACTTATTCGCAGGAAAATACCAGAGTTAGTGGAGCCTGTGTACAAGGAGCCAACGGTGCGGAAGAAAGCAGAGAAGCGCAACTTGCAAGGGTGGAGTTGTGAAGAATGCATGAATGTAAGTACATAATATAAGTAATAACCATATTTTTTATAATAAATATAGTATTGTGGTACCTACTGTTCCGGAGAAATAATCCTGTCCAATTAGTAGTATATTATATGAGTATGTATTTTCTATTATACTCTAAAGTGGATCTATTAAGTCAATAATTATTTATCAACAATAACAAAAGCAGAAGCAGTGACAACTGTCAAAAAGAAAAAAAAATAAAGAAATACAGTTTTGCTTTTCTTATAAAAATTTCAGATTTTTTTTCCTACTTTTCTCGTGGATTTTCTTTGTTACAAAATACGAACACTCGGCTAAATCGGTCGAGCCGTTTTCAACTGATGCTCCATCATCAGGACCCTGGACATCATCTAGGATTAGAGTACTTGTAAAGACAAATTAAACGAGCTCAAAGTCGATGGGGTTAAGTGGTTTCGTTACAGAGTTCCTATGGCCACCTTCCGGCTCCATCATCAGACCAGCTCTGTGACATCATTACATTGTTATCCGATTTACGTATGAAATATTTATGTAAAATTTTGGCTCAATCGAACAGCTAAACTTGACCAGCGGGTCAAGTTTAGCTTGCAAGATTTGACCTAAACAAACATACATACAAACATTGCCAGTTAAATAAATGCTTGTAAGAATTATCCGTGGAATTATCCGTGTGGTAGGTACCACAATAACCAATTTTAGGCGCCAATTTAGCTAGACAGTGTGAAGTGTCTAAAGATAAACATCTAAAATGATTAGAAATGTCATAAGAGAATCGAGTTAGACAACGATTAAGCACTACTTGAATCAAGATTTGTGGTTGCTCATATTTAAACACGCGACTAAGGCATGTTTAGGTTTAAAGTGTTTAATTTTTTTGTGGTAAGGCCGTAGGTATCTTTTTTAACCAAACGATAACTCTGCCTCATCTCCACAGTTCTACGGCGAGCTATACAAGAAAGATCCAGTAATGCTCGCGAAGAAAATCAACGAGTGCTCCAAGCACCGCGGCCGCCACAACCCGGCGCGGCCCAAGACTCCGCCTAACTTCTGGAACCCGCGCTGGCATGTGCCCGAGGACACTGAAGAGTTGAATAGGATGAACAACGCTGATTAATGCTCATCATCATCACCCGAGAAACAGCCAGACATAAGCAAATTCGACCCACCGATTTAGATGCAGACTGAGAAGAATGCTGCTCCGCATTTGTCGGATATTTTAATTTTTTTTTATTCCTATTTGATAACAAGACAAGCTGGTCGTTTGTCTGATGGAAAGCAGTGGCACTTAGAACTTTGAAACCAAGGCTTGCGCGGCACTGCGGTGCGCTCGTTACCCTGAGACATTAGGTATTAAGTCTCATAATCCTAGTAATTTCACTGGCTACTCTGCTCATCAAACCGGAACACAGTAATGCTTGCACATTACTGCTTGGCGGCCCTTGTGCGCCCGCAGGAAGAGATGGTATTGAGAACTGAAGCTACAATAAAAATCGCAGGTGTTCGGGTTCTAGTTCTATAATAACCTCATAAGGTGACAATTTGAAAAAAAAAAACAAAAATACAAAATCTATAATAAATACTGCTAGGTATCTACAGAGAAGTTGTGCATTCAGCATAAATGGATAGGTCCCGTTCATACGCGGCGCGACACGAAATGCAGCTCAAATACTTTTTTCTATACTAGTAGGTAACAAGACCAGCCGGTCGTTTGCTTGATTGAGCATATTATCTGCTCATAGCAATTGCCGCATCACACAAGAGATAAAATTTAAAGACTGAATTGCAGAATCATTATTCATCATATTATTAAATATTAGATGAGTGATGATGGAGTATATTGGGTAAAAAAATGTAAAACTGATCTAGTTTACATTGATTTTGATTTAGTTGAATGTTTAGAATTAATTAAATAAATAATTATAACATTTTTATTTGTCAAGTGTGAAAGTGTCACTACTATTCTTAGTTTTATATTCAAAGAATAATATAATAGCATGTATATTTGTGTTATGTTTTTTTCAGCTGGTAAACGTTGCTTTTTTACTTCTCTATGATTGTTATTTTAAAACAAGCATAAGAACTGGCTATTAATGTAATTTATGTATACGGGTCCAATCGAGTTAATTACTGTAGTTAAGGTTTGTAAACTCTGTTTTAATGTAAATAAATATTTTTAATGAAGTTATTGCTTTTACCGATTTTCCCACACTTTCTATCCTATCATCTGATCTGCCGAAAGGTATCGAGTAGCTATAGTAGTGAAGTGGCATTCCACTCTGCCTCCAAGGAAGATTTGGTGTGATATTGATTTGAGGGGAGGGTAAAATACAAATTAGTTTTATAATGGGCAACCTTGTCCTCATAATTTAAAACCTTTATTAATATTATTTTAAAAATATTACATTAATTACTCACACCAAAGCTTTTAGGAAAGATATGCTAAAAATGAGAATAATATTACACTCTATTTTAAAATCATGAAAGTGATCCCTCTAAATCATTTTGTAATATTATAGGCAACTATTACCAGTTTTACAATGGAATCAATGGATTGTAAATTTGTGCTATTAATATGCTATAAATTAAAACCTTAGTTACTAAAGCCACTTAATTGAAAAAATATTGGCATATCTATCGCAGAACTAATAGTAAAAGGGCTAGTAACTGAAAGTAAAGCTGTGTGAAGATGAAATCAATGAACTGCATTTATAATCTATATATGGCTGTGTAGCATGTGAATCACCACTGCTTTTGCCAACAGTAAAATTAACATGACTTGCTAAATAAATGTGTGGGTAGCAGACAGAGAAAGAAACAAAAACTTTAGGGGAACACCTTTTATTTTCTCAATAAAACAGGATATTATAATTTTTCACTAGCTTAGTTAAAAAGAAAAATCAAATTAAGTATTAGTAATTCAAATGTGGCATAATATTTGTATAATGGTGTTAACAGGCTCGCTCGGTGAATCCCACCGTTGTGCCTCTATACCTAGCATTACATACATATAAATCCCGATTTTCTATAACCCTTGTTATATACTTTTTTATATTATCTTCAGAAACACTATTTAGCTTATAACATTGTGGTACAAATAATGAAATTTGGAATCGATTCAAAAAATAGTTCCATTTAATAATTAATATTGTTTGAACTGAAATTTATGAGTACTTTGATATACATATTATTTCATTATTGCTACAACAAATTTTACAACAGTTCTATGAAAGTTTCTTAGCTTTCTGGTAAAGAGTGTCCACAACCTTACTCATATGGTGTATAGTCTCAAGGACAGTCTCATATGTCTTCTCAAGGGGTGATTCATCAAAGACAATAAGGACTCCCTCGCCTTGGTCAAGGATTCCATTCAGTTTCTTGTCCAGAATCATCTGGGACAGTTTCTTTTCTACTTGGACTACTGGGAGACGGATAGCACGAGCAACATGGTCCACTTGGACTTGCATGTATGGCTCCACAATACGGCATAAGTTCTGCTCCAACATAGTGTCATAAAGGGCACCAAGGTGAGCTCTAACAACCGCATCCTCCTCCAACTCTCTCTTATAAGTTTTAAGTGCAGCTTGGAAATCAGCGAGAGACCTTTTGTGGGAGGCAGTTGCTACAGCTCTCATGGCTTCTAGTTCCTTACCAGCATACTTGAGAGCAGTCTTACTGCCGCAAACATTGCTCACCTCCTCTGCCTGGTTGAGCATGATCTTGGACAACAACATGTACTTTAATGCAGTAAGGGCTTTAGGACTATCTGCACCATCATATCCTTCAAAAGCTTCATAAAAGTATGAGTAAGCGGTTTTGAAGTCTCGTTCATCAGCAGCATGCAATATACCCGACTGCAAATCCAGTGCAGCCTGCATTTTAGGAGGACAATAGATCGCGTTAGCGGTGGTACGGCCGGAAGTCAAGGAAGCACGGGCTTTCGGTAGATTACTCAGGGCATGATACGTTTTACTCTCTAAAAGTAGCACTTCAACTAGTAAATTCTTGTCATCTAACTTTTTGAGCTCCTTGAGAAGAGCAGTGGCCAATTCCAGGGCTTCTGTGTACATACCAGTGTCGAAATATAGAGCTATCAGTCTCGCTTCCAGAGACTGTCGCAGGAAGGTACGCCGTTCTTCCTTTGCCCATTCTATACATTCTTTACATAGCTGGACCTCAATACCAATACCTGCTTCCAGGTCCAGGAAGAAATCAACGAGGGAGCGAACCAACTTCGCTGCCTTCGCTTTACTGATCAGACTGAGAAACGGTCGAGTCGAGTTGATAAGCTCTGCCAATTCCTTTGCTTTGCCTTCTTTCTTGTACTTCTCGCCGAGGTTCAAGATTCCTTGTTCTTTAGCTCTTATGTTTTCTTCGTCATCTTCGGGTAGCTCTCCAGTGCTAACCATTTTGTCGGTCATGCGGACGTCTTCGTCTCTGTTCGACGACGACACGCGTGATCTCTCGAATAACATTGCACCAGCCATGATGTGTGATATTTATATGCTTAGGCTATATCAACGTATTGGGTAAACAGTTAAATCTTGCTACAACGAATACACTTTTTCTTTGTAATTTTGTAGATATTCGCAAAGTCATTGACGACCTCTTCGGGAAACAAATCATAGACGCGGACAGACTTTAGAGTTGCCCTCCGCATCTGTGTAAAAAATACTTTTGGTAGAAATTACAAATGGTTACCATTATTTAATTTTGTTATAGAAAGCAGTTTCTTATTGTAATTTTTTTGGTGTTCTTTAGAATCACAGATTACTATATATGTAGCTAGCTTAGAATCAAGTAATCAACAAGCTGCCCTAACTGGGCGATGCACGCGCACGCTCGTGGCCAAGGAATGTATGTATACCATTTCGGTTATTTTTAGATATGTACCCTTTTTGAAAGCAAAAAGGGTATGTACGTTATAGGTTTTATTTGGGAAAAGGATAGTTTAATATACAACAATATACGTCTATACATAGGATTATTTACATTTCAATAAAAAACTAAGAATTTATCAATTAAAACCAAAATTAAACAAAACCTTATAAATAAAAAACAGCATTAAGGTCGCCTTAAGCAAAAAGAATTCCTAATTATTTTCTAAACTAGGAATTTTCTAATGACATTTTGGCTTTATCTTTTCTGTCAATATTTAGGCATCAGGGTAGCCACAGAGTATTTTCTATACTTTTCAATATATTATATGATACCCTATATAATTTGTGATTATATCACAAAGGCTAATTTTTCATGATGGATAAACAAGACGCAGTAAGTTTTCTATTCGATATAAGTAAAGAAATGAAAGAGTTTTACGAAACTCCAGTAATATTTGTTACAGAAAAAGACTATTCAGATATAATATTCAATGCCATGTGCTCATTACGCGCGGCTTTATTAGACGGTAATAAACATGAAGTAATCGATACTATTGTTGATTTTCATTTACAATGGATGCATGCTGTAAATGATATAGAAAACTATAAAAAACGCTATACTGCAAATATAATATCTAGACAACATGTGTACCAATCTATAAGCTACACGATAGACGCTATGAATGCTCGTTTCAAGTATTACCAAAGGTATATGGAGAAATATAGGTCAACGTTATCTAATGTTGATCAAGCTAATGTAAATGCTGATTTAGAAATTGTAGAAGAAATGAATAAAGAAGTAACCTATGAACTTCTGGAAAAGTTAAAATGCTTCAAAAGCTTTCCCTGTGACGAGGAATTTAAAGTAAAAATAAATGACGCTACTGAGGAATTACTAAATTGGCTTGACAAAATATATGACAGCTTATCAACGCTTTTATGCAAATATGTAAACCTCAACGTACCTCACTTAAGTAATGATCTTACAAAGACATTACAGCAAATAATAAGTAATATCCAAACATCAGACTCACCATCGGCATATAAAATGTTAGAAGATCTTAAAACGCGAGGAAGAGAAATGGGTACCATGATTCGGTGTACAGCTTCACACAGTCTTGAGATATCCAAAGTCGTAGAAAAAATTAACATTCTTGAGGATCGTATTAAGAGACTTGAAGGCGAACCGACGTCTGCAGCAGTTATGGCTCTAACACACAAAAAGGAATACTTAGAAAGAAGACTATCCTCAATAGAAAATATGAAAACCACCCTGAAAAACATACATCAACATGCTGGAGTTCCAATTGAGGACTGTCCAGAGTCTGAACTTTGCGTTTGTGAAGATTTTTATCAACTAAGAATTTTTAATCACTTTTTGCCCTTAGAAGAAAGAGAAAGATTAGTAACGGAACTATGTTATTTATGGGATTTAGCAGTTTTTGGTGAACGAAGCCGTAAGTCAATAATTTCTATACTTAGTGCCGCAGAAATGAAGGAGGAGTACACAGATGAGATTGGAAACTTTTACATTGATGAGCATAGTAGAAAAATTTACAAAATACCTAATGATGAGTCATTATATCAGCCAAATGAACACAATAAGCTTGTTCCACTTTCAGACGAGCCAGACCACATTTTCTTTTACGATGAATGTGGTCGCTATTTCATAGATAAATCGACAAGACAAAGGATTTATAAAGCTCATGCTTCTGCAAGCGAGTTTAAGATGGATTCCTCGGGAGTTTTACTTAAAATCAAGGAAGTAAGAGATGGAATCGTATATTATTATGATAATTTTGGTCGATATTACATTAATGAGGATGGGAAAAATGTTTATCGTGATGCTGATACTGTAAGTGAATACGAAAATGATGGGTTAGGAAACCTTGTTCGTATTCGCAGTCATATGGATATGTTTGATTTGTGCCCTGATGATGCAAAAGTAACCGATGAATTTAAATATTTAAAGCAATCAGTTGGCCCAGCTTTACGAGCTTGTATTGCGCAATGTATTTTACAACAACCAGCTGACCCTATAAAATATTTATCAACTAGTTTAGTTAAGTTTAAAGAAAATATGGAAATTAAAGATAAACGAGGCAGAGAAAAAGAAGACTTACTAAGGGAGAGAGAAATAATACAGGCTGAAGAGCAAGCAGCAGCTGAAGCTGCTGCCAGGGAAGCGGCGCTGTTAGCACAAGGTGGTAGTGAATGTAGTTATGATTCGAATTTATACAAATATACTACAGAGAACCAAGCTGATAACGAGTCCACTAGTTCAAAGTAAACTGATTGATTAAAAAAAAAATAGAAAAATTGTAGTCAGCTAATCGCCAGGTATATTAATATTATGTTATGTACTAATACTACACAAACACGATTAATTTGAACGAAATGATATTGCGATATGTAGTGGAATGTTTGCAATGAAGTACGGATTTAGATCCGTAGGTACATCCGAAGCAATCGAAAGCTCGGACACACATCAAAAACTACGCTTTTCCATTTCCTTCTGGAAGTTTCGAACAAACGTTCCGACAGTCTTTGTACAGTTTGTACTGCAGGTAGTAACACGGTACATAAAACCCCTCACGATATAACGTAGTAAATTTTATATCATAATTAACGTAAGGGGTAACGTAAGGGGTATTCGAAATGCTATTAATTTGTTTTTTATCTTATAGTATAGTTACAAAACGTGATCGATCGATGATTGATTGATCGGATAATAATTTTAGTTAAACAGAAAATGTTATCAGTTTGAATGTTTTCACAATAAAATATACTTAATTTTTATATTATTCTCAAATCTTTTCTTAAACTTAACTTGTTATAGCTTACGGCTACTTTCCTGTATAGGACTTTAGTATAAATAGTATTACATATATAATATATATAAATGTATATATATATTACCACGTTGCTAGTACGACAGATTTGCTCATGAAATCTGTCGCCAAGCAGTAATTTGCAAGCTTTACTATGTTCCAGTTTGATGAGCAGAGTAGCCAGTGAAATTACTGAGCTAATGAGACTTATTAAATAGGTAATGTCACAGGGTATCGAGCACACTGCAGTGCTCCTGCAGTGCCAAGCACCGCTTTGAGACTTGAGTTTCAAAGTCCGTACTCTGTGGTGGACAGCATTTCTTTGACAGCATTCCTTGGTGGACAGTGAATACCTATTATGTAATCCGTACCACTAACGTAGAAAATATATGGACTGGAAATACCTACAAAATAAAGGTGCATACCTACAACTCATATTGTTGCATAGAATGGCTGCCATTGCTAGGGTTGATACATCAAGATACATACTGTGTTACTATAACATCAAGACACAAGTGTTGAATACCTATTATGTAATCCGTACCACTGACGTAGGAAATATATGGACTGGAAATACCTACAAAATCAAGGTGCATACCTACAACTCATATTGTTGCATAGAATGGCTGCCATTGCTAGGGTTGATACATCAAGATACATAGGTGATACTATAGAGAATATCGATACTAGATACGAGCCTGAGCGCTTTCTCAGAAATCACATCTAATCGGAAAAAACTTACTGTAGAAAACAGAAACGATATAGCTGAGAAAACGGGACTTCCATGTATTTCCTAGCTCGATGGGTTAGGCCACAGATTACTATATATGTGGGATAGGCCCCCAATATGACACATTTTGACTGAGGTTGACATATTGAGATCTGCAAAAAAGTGGGCACGTGGATAGGAACAAAAAAATGTGTATCCTTTTCTTTCTCATGTCATATCGTAATCAACTCATCATTTTCGAATAATTTACAAGTCTATTTGAGGTTTGTGTTTTGATATATATCTATCTCGTTTACTTAATTATTTTGTAAATAGATTGGTGTGTATATAATTTAGTTATTTTAGTTTATTTTGTTTTAATATATTAACTCCGTTTTTATTATTATTATTATCATCAATGAGCTATCGAAGTAACTTGGAATCTATGGTTTATAGTTTATAGTTACTGTTTATACTGTAGATGTGAATTTATTTCGTATGGCATCTCTAATCTTTGCTTTATCTGTGAACATCTCTTATTTTGCGTCTGTGAAGTTGTGACCATGATTTGACAGCAGCGGTCGGCCATTTCTGAATATTGCTTTAATTGTAAAACGAGAACGAGTTTATTCCATCCAATTTTATTTTGTGCAGTAGCCGTACTTACACTTTTCGCAATTTTATTATAGAACTCATTTCTATTCTTTATGTTAATAATATACGAATAACAACCTTCCTGTGTAAGGACATTGATAGCTAACTATAACGAGGTGTTAAAGTAAAAACAATTACTTTAGCTAGTTAATTTTTAAAGTTAGCTATCATTGTCCTTACACAGGAACATCGTTTTATAAATGATTATTTATTAAAATGATTAATCTTTTGGTGCAAGTTTCTTCGTTATTTTAAATAAATTAGCATGGATGAGAGTGACGTATCGTGTATACAGTGTTGTCATTACGTGCCTAAGCGAAGGCTTACAGTGAAGGTTTGATCGGTGCACGCTGAGCCGCGGACAGGACTGTTTTTGATGGCATATTGTGAAGGTGCGCGGTAGTGATCGGTCGCTATGGTTCCGAAACCGCCGCCACCGCCGGGGCCGCCACCGCCGCCAGGGCCGCCGCCTCCGCCGTCCGTGTTCGGAGGCTCGAGTAAGGGTGGGTCAGCTGATAATAGAGGTGCCTTGTTGAGCTCTATAAGACAAGGAGCGAAGTTGAAGAAGACTGTTACAGTAGATAAGAGTGGACCTTATATACCTGGGGTGGTGTCACCTGCAGGAAGTGGTTCCCCATCTAGTGGGAACAGCACAAGGAATGCTGCGCCACTGCAGAATGGAGGTGGTGGAGGAGGTGGACCTCCTGGCCTTGGTGGGCTCTTTGCTGGTGGCATGCCCAAACTAAGATCTACCGGAAAGTTGGCAGGTAAATAAACCTTTTTTATTTGCGACATTTTACAATCAGCTGATCTCATGTAAAGTAAACATTAGAAAAAACAATTTTTCCTTATTTTTGATGTTGGTACACTATTACTTACTACAATAATACTTTATTATAGTACCTCAGTGTGAGTATTTTCATGATAAAAATTTTCTAGGCACTATAATTGAAAAGTAATTAAAGATTGATACAGTCACCAGAAACCCTTATCATGGCCAGATTAGATGTGAGTGCTTGGAATGTATCTATCTAGCCTCAAATAATTTCCTCAGTGAAATCATCTACAAACATTAATATACATGTCATAGTAAAGATTTTAAACATCTTATTAGCACATCATAGTATGAAGATTGACCTATTAATTACTGAAATAGTACATAATCATTTTATTATAAACCAAAGCAATTGTTTTGTACGCAATGAGCCATATCTTGAGTATTATCAAAGTTTCTGATAAAATGCGTAATCATGTCAATTAGGTAGATTTCTGTTTACAATCTATTTAGTAATATTTATATTTCTAATAGTAGAGTATGATGACTACTATAATGGACATTTTCTTTGTTGTCCATTAAACAAACTTGACGGCTCACCAA
Source organism: Crocallis elinguaria (assembly GCA_907269065.1). Taxonomy (NCBI): domain Eukaryota; kingdom Metazoa; phylum Arthropoda; class Insecta; order Lepidoptera; family Geometridae; genus Crocallis; species Crocallis elinguaria. Next base: position 2,843,865 of record OU026070.1, on the reverse strand, counting down.
CCAATGACATACATAGAAATACATATTCAAATCATGCTGTTGGTTAGAGATCAAATCACTATTGCTGCCAGTGGTTGGCATCCACCGAGTTTGTTTACAATATTGCACAAGTGTAGAAAAAAGAACCATGTAGTTCACCTGATCTTAAGTTTTTAGAGCCAGGTGGGGTGGGGTGTGGCCAGGTGGGGGATAAGAAAACATTTCTGCAAATATTAGCAATATAATTGAAATCCTTTCTTCTCAGCACATTAATTTAAGTTTCCTGATGTTGAAGCCAGAAAAATTAAGACAAAAATATTAAGAAAATATTAGTAAGTTCTGCTAATTTCTAGATCCTCTGATCTGATTTTAAAATTCTTTCAATAATGGGAAGCTTTCTATGTTATCACAAAGCGCTGTGGGCTATTTTATGAATTTACCAGTGGAAAGCTGCAGGAAAAGGCTAGTAAATTATAAAAAATCTGTTATAATTGATTGTCATAATTTTTTTGCTATATATGTATATATAATATTGTTATAAAATTTCTGTAAAGGATGAGAAGAGATATTTTCATAAAAATTGGTTTATTGATAAATTAAAACACAGTGGAATTTTTACAATTTACACTGCGAAGTTACAACATTAAGTAAACAAATTTATTTCCATATTCGATATGGGAGAATCTGTGGGTAAAAACTAGTGATGTATAATTTATTTCTGTATAAAAAGATTATTGTTTTTCATGTTTCATATTTTCCTGTTTATTTAGGGAAATACAGTAATTTTACATTTCCATGTATTAGACATAGTTGTGTTATAAATTATGCAATTATTTTTTATTTATTTCATGGTTTAACCACGTTCTAAATGTAATGGTTTATTAAGGAAAATAAAATATAGAAGTAAAATATCCCATTAGTATACATAATATATTTCATTTACGAAGTAAACAGATTTTAATTTACATAGAGGCCAGTACATAAATAGAAATTTGTCATAAAATAGGTACAATATATATTGTATTTCATAATGTGGCTATTTTTTATTTTTATCAGATGTCTTTATTATATAAATAAAATAAATAAATAAAATACATTTAATTCAGGCAAAACCCATGTACAAAGACACAAATACAGACATAATATGACAAATAGACACAAATACACAACAGACAAGATACAAGTAAGACAAGACAGTAAAATTAAATCTAACCTAATTCTAATTAAACCTAAAATATGATTAAAAAGTTTAATTATCTCACAACTTTAAAAGAGCAATAAATAGCAAGTCTTATAAATTTATTTCAGCTGTCTTGGAAACGGCTCTAATGATTTGGATGAAATTTTGTATTTAAATAATAAATTTTATGTTATAAGTAGTAGTTAAAACGCAATTTAACAAAAAAAAAAATGGAAAATGTTCCAGGTTTGATTGCCGGCGATAAGTGTACCTATTGGCCGAAGCATTCTATTGATAAAGGGTTTTTTGTTAGAACCAACTATCGTCAAAGAGTGTTTCCGACGAACTTCTCCATCGGAGAAGAATGCTTTCGTAAAACCAACAGTCTGCGATCACCGAAGAGTGATTTCATAGAATAGTTCTATCGGTGAAAGATTTTTTCGTAAAAGTGACCTTCGACTAAAAGTGCAGTCGATGAATCATCGACTGCATCGGTGAAGGGTGATTCGGCATAAGCCCTCCATCGGCGAAAGTTGTTTCGGAATTTGGTACGTACCTCGAGTGGAATTCCTAGTACCAGCATCTGTGTTTCCCGAAAAATATAATCTGGGAGTCTTCAAAATGAGAGTGAATTGGAACCTTTTAGGTCATCTAGGTAAACGTGCTACATCGTCGATCGCATCGTCGCTTACCATCAGGTGAGATGGAAGTCAAACGGGAGCAAATTGAATATAAAAGAAATTGACACGTCACGCGTGAGGAGTTATCGTGAAAATTTTATACGCCCGGCATTTTATGCTGAGAGATCCTTTTTGGCACCGTAGCTCTGTATGTATTCTTCGATGCGATATGAAGATTCTTCAGATCGCCATATTGAGCTAGTTTTTTATTTTACCTTCTGTCTTTTCATGGATGTCATATAACGGTTTTTTCATTCTTTCTTTCTTATGCAGGTCCAACGCCCAATGGCCAGATTAAGACTGACGCGCCGCGGTTCCCTCCGCCGCAACCTCAACAACCACCGAAAACCTCTCCCGAAAGGATCCGACCACCCATGGCATCGCCAAACATGGTCAACGCTTTATCAGCGGCACTAGCAAACAGAGACGGGAATAGAGACGCGAGAGAGCCAGCGAGAGAACCTATGAGAGAGCCAGCGAGGGAACCGAGGAGGGAGCCAATGAGAGAGCCAACGAGGGAGCCAACGAGGGAACCAATGAGAGAACCGATGAGAGAACCAATGAGAGAGCCAACTAGAGAACATCACAGGCCTGTCGTCAAGAGGCAGCCATCTGATAGTAGGGTGAGAGGGCCGCCTCCGCAGCCGCCGACGCAGAAGACGATGCCTTTGGTAAGTGCTGATTCGAATTGTTTGTTTTTGTAACACCGGTTTTTTTTTTGTGTTTGACAATAAGCTTCACCAGCGGCGCAAGTACGGATCTATTCGGGTCGATAAAATTCGATAATGTTCGATAAAATTGACAGTTCAAATCGATAAGGTGGGATTTATCGAGCCTCGAAACAATCGACAAAAGTTATCGAAAAGCTAGGTCGAATCCAAAGAGAATATAGAGCTACTACAATACTTTACGATCAGACTTCGGTACTCGCAACATTCGATAAATTTGTCGAGTTTTTCGGTTCGACAAATTTATGGAACCGACTTCCGTACTCGCGCCGCTGTTAGAAGTGACAATGTGATGTAGACTGTAGTGGAAGGTGTACCATGCTTACCCTGACTGGGTATCTATTTTTTGCTCTTTGACGGATTGTGACGATCAGGGGACATAGACGATAGCAAGGCTTCTTCTTTTGGAATAACAGTTCTGGTGATGAATTTAGTCCTGTATATATATATATATCTGGATTGGAGTGTTTGGCACTCTTTGATCACTTATATCATGATGCATTCTTGTACAATTTTACGCTCTCTTGAGTGCTAAAATTAGATATTATGTGAAATTATGCATATATTTTATTTTGTTTTATACCGTAATCCTACTTCTGCTAACTACATTCTTTTTTAGGCCTATAGATAATCCAAATATTCTAGATCATTAGCAGTTGGAACAATAATCTTTAAATTTAGGATTTGTGTGAGTTGTCTTGCTCACGAAAAAGATTCTGCTCGCGGCGGCATCGTGTGGCGGGTCGCCCTCTTCCCTCGGTAATGGTTGAGGAGAGCGATAGCTGGCACATGGGTCATACTCGTGAACGGGTGCCGCTTGTGGTGTCTGGTCAACTCCAATTGTAATCCTTCTGTTGTCTTGTAATTTAGTTCTATTTTAATTTAGTTTAAGACCATAGTTCCCGTCTTGATGTTTTTTTTTCTTTATCATGTTTATATCGTTAATTACTAAAAAAAAAAACTTAGGATTTAGGCTAAGCTTAAAGCTAATGGCAACGTATTGCCACCAAACATGACGCTCGTTCCTTATCGGTAATGCGTCCATCGCATCCAGGTTAATGTCGCTTGTACGCCATCACATTTGTGGTCAGGTGAGGAATCGATAGCGCCGGTGGGCCGTCTGTGACCTCACTGTCCAGTCAATAACCCTGCCCGTCAACCAAATTGCTTTGGTGTTTCAATTTATTATTGGCGAATTTCAGCGGTTACGAACCATCCTTCGTTGTGTCGATTTCATTAATATCAAGTTTTTCTGGTAGTGTAACGTCGGGTATAGAAAAGTAAATCTTAAAGTGAAATTACTAGGCTTATGAGACTTACTACTTAATATAAATATATACATCACAAAAATTTCGCTTCCAACAGGATTCGAACCTGCGTCTTCTGGCTTGCCGGGCCAGACGCCTTAACCACTAGGCTATGGGAGCAATAGATGTTGACTGCGAAATTATTGATATGATGTATTTCTTTCCGGCTTACAAGCCGTGAGTATTACTACTTAATGTCTCAGGGTAACGAGCGCACTGCAGTGCCGCGCAGGCCTTTGTTTCAAAGTTCTGAGTGGCACTGCAATTGTTATGGGCCGGCGTTATGCTTACCATCAGACAAACGACCAGCTCGTCTCGTTACCAAACAGCAAAAAAAAAGTAATTCTATGAGAATTGATAACAATGGGGAAGGACTAGCTCTCACGTGTGGCTGTTGGAATAGGTACATTAACGTTTATTACACAGCGTCCAAAGGAAACACGCTTGTTTGTCTATGAAAGCTAGCGTGAGCAGAGTTTTCAACTCAAATTTTTGAAAACACGTTTGAATCACTAGAAAAGTTCATAGAATTAGTAAAAAATTGCATGTGAAAAGTTCGTAGATCTACGTACTTTTTGTCACGCTCCAGTAAAGTATCCCCCATACTTTAATGAAAGCTTCCATAAATGAATGACGTGTGTGGCGTGCGGTACCTACCTAATGTCATCTAAACCTAAACTAAACGTCTCAAAAAAGTGACTAAAACCTATTTCTGAATTATATTTTGTCGAGTACAACATTAAAAAAAACGGTGACAATTAGTTAGAAGAATTGGGCCTCGTGTATCATAAATAAGTAGGAGTGATTCATCGCCGACCACATCGTTACTTTCCATCTGGTGTACTGGTGAGGTGCAACCGCGAGCCGATTCGTCATAAAAATCTCTCCCATCAGAGAGGTTATCGAATCGTCTTGACGAATCGAACCTGTCACCAGTATTAATGTTGGACAACAGACGCCTATGCCAAGTCTAATCAAATATTTGTTTTAAAAACAGGCTTATGTACCCGCGGTCTCGCTTGCGTGGCTTTCGACTAAAGAGATTATAATAAAATATGATTACGTCTAGCTTGAGCTCTCTCCGACACAAAAGCGGCTCTATAACTTTGGATCAACTTATAATGGACATACCAAAAATATTATTTTCCATTACATCAAAGTATACTGTTAGTGGGAGGACTAACTCTTCTGCGAGTGTCCGTCTGGGTTGTTACCACCGCTTTGTGAGTGAAGTCTGCCGCCAAGCAGTAGTGTGCAAGCATTACTGTGTTCCGGTTTGATGAGCAGAGTATCCAGTGAAATTACTGGGCTTATGACACTTAATACCTGATGTCTCAGGGTAACGAGCGCATTGCAGTGCCGCGCAGGCCTTTGTGTTTCAAAGTTCTGGGTGGCACTGCAATTGTTATGGGCCGGCGTTATGCTTACCATCAGGCAAACGACCAGCTCGTCTCGTTACCAAATAACATAAAAAAAAAGGTATAGGTGTATTCAATCTGAACCATTAGAGTACTTCTGTGAATGTCCTTAATCCGCCTTAAAGTATACTTGCGTGAGAGTTCCGCAAACATACAAAGATAGACAGACAATGGCGTCGTTTCCGGCCTCTCAAACCTAAAACTAATTTTAGTTTCTTTCTCTCTTTCTAAATAAGAACATGAGAAAGGGATGAAATATAATATCCGGTGTTTTAGCGGCCATTAATTTAGTGGAATCCAATTTGTCAAAGATGGAAGACGTAATATATTTGTCAGGTCTAAACCTACGCTTAGACCTGTCAAAGATTCTCCTGACCTAAGCTGTACTTGTCGGTTGCAACTAATAAACAAATGGGATATGTAAATTTTCGTAGGTAAGTTGATAGTAACACTGCCTGCAAAGCGAGGGGTCCCGGGTTTGATTCCCGGCCGGGGCAGATTTTGTGTAAGCATAAAGTTTGTCCATACTCTTAAACACATTTTTTTCAACTGTGTTTTGAAATCGAATCAGTATTAAAATTTTTCCGCAATCCGCAACTCTTTTCGTTTAATAATAATTAGTTATTTGAAAAGCTGACCTCTACTTTTTTGTACGGAAATAATATGTAAGATTCGTCTCCAAGAATAATTATTGCAGTCCGGTTTAACAACTTCTACTTTCGTTACCAACAAAACAAAAACAAACACGGACCTGTCTTTCTATAGTTCAGAATTCACAGTCATCTATTATGAAACCGAAACTTGTAAAAATTCACCTCTCAAATACTTGTCACGACTCTAGGATGGATATAGAAAAAAAATTGTTAGTGGTAGGACTAACTCTTTTGCGAGCGTCCGTCTGGGTTGTTACCACCGCTTTGTTCGTGAAGTCTACCGCCAAGCAAGCATTACTGTGTTCCGGTTTGATGAGCAAAGTATCCAGTGAATTTACTGGGCTTATGTCTCAGAGTAACGAGCGCACTGCAATGCCGCGCAGGCCTTTGTGTTTCAAAGTTCTGAGTGGCTCTGTAATTGTTATGGGACGGCGTTACGCTTACCATCAGGCAAACGACCAGCTCGTCTCGTTACCAAATAACATTAAAAAAAATGTTTTTTTAAAGCGAATTCAGCTAATTACTGCCTTACTTTCGGAGTGCTACTTCGATCATCAGTAGTGGACCAAATTTGTATGTACCTGAGAACCCTTTCAGGTAAAAAGAGATTGATTAAAATATGTTGCGAATAGACGTGTTAACAAATTAATACAATAATAAAATTAACATATTTTCGAAGAAACTTATTTTGTTGTGACTGTGTACCTTCACTTTTTTGGCAGTCATAATAATATTATAGAGTTCGGTTTCAAGTGTTTTGGTTGGCCTTGTTTGGATACTATTAACCATGTAATTGCTTAAATAAACATAAACATAAACGCTTACACACTCATACCCCCGCACTAGGATTCCCTGTGTCGCAGGTGGCATGGACATACACAGATACACATCACAAACATCCAAGACCCGAGAGCAAACTTTATGCTTACACAAAATCTGCCCCGGCCGGGAATCGAACCCGGGACCCCTCGCTTTGCAGGCAGGGTTACTACCAACTTAGCTACGGAGCCGTCGTCGTAAATTGATATTATTAATAAACTAAAAAAAAATGGTTATAATTTCTTGTTTCAAACTTTGCGTAAAAAGCGCTTTTAAGTACCCAACTGTTATTTTTTTAGGCTTCTCTTATTTTTTGTCTTTTCTTAAAGTTCACTTTTAACATGAAATACATAAAACAATACAGAATACATTATGAAAGGTTCGATTTAAATCTTAATCTGAGCTGAAATATTCAAAATCGAGAATAACGTAGTAAAAGTGCGGTAAGCTGGAAAATATTGATCTAGGTATTCAATATTTATTTTATTTAGTTTTCTATACAATTTTCAATGCCCTTTGTTACCGCCACCAGCAAGGCACTGTATTTTGATACACAACAACTGCCAGCAAAGCATTATTACTTCACGCTATTCTTATTTTTGTTGTCGGCCTCATTCATCAACATAAAAAAGACTAAGGAAATATCGCTGCATCATTTAAGTGCATTCATAGTTTTACAAATTTCACTACTTAGCTTTAATGTTTTAGAAAGAGTGGGTCAAATTTTGCAACTGAATTTTGAAGCAGTTCCCTTGATTTTAATATAGGCCGAAATTTTGCGTTCATGCATGTAAACCTGCGGTGACAATGCAATATTATAGGGAAAAAGCTTGTTATTAAAAGTATTTTTTAAACTACATATTATTATTTTTTCTATTTGGTAACTAGACGAGCTGGTCTTTTGCCTGATGGTAAACATAACGCCGACCCATAACAATTGCAGTGATACTCAGAACTTTGAAACACAAAGGCCTGTGCGGCACTGCAGCGCGCACTTTACCCCGAGACATTAGGTATTAAGTCTCATAAGCCCAGTAATTTCACTAGTTACTCTGCTCATCAAACCGGAACACTGTATGCTTGCACATGCTTGCACATTATTGCTTGGCGGCAGACTTCACTCAGAAAGCGGAGGTAACAACCCAGATGGACACTCGTAGAAGAGTTAGTCCTACCACTAACAAAATTATTTTTGTTTATCAGATTAAATTGCATTCATATTTTTAGGTAGGTAGGTTTTTTTATTGGTAGGACTAGCGCTTCAGCAAGTTGTCTGCTGCCAGTAGGATAGTGTTGTCCGGTTTGATGAGCAGAGTATCCAGTGAAATTACTGGGCTTATGAGACTTCATACCTAATGTCTCAGGGTAACGAGCGCACTGCAGTGACGCGCAGGCCTTTGTGTTTCAAAGTTCTGGGTGGCACTGCAATCGCTATGGGCCGGCGTTATGCTTACCATCAGGCAAACGACCAGCTCGTCTCGTTACCAAATAACATAAAAAAAAAAATGAGACTGACTGATTTTTCAGAGTAACGAGCGCGCACAACATTCTTTCCACACGTAGGACTATTTACAGATATAATATTCCAAGAACAAGCGACCCACACGCCTGCGCATATCCATTTGTAAAAGCATCCTTCGCGGGGTGTTCGGTGCTTCGGTCCACGTTCGGTACTAAATAACTCCTGGTGGGAGGGACCGGGCCAAATCCGGCCGGCTGTTTATTTCGTTAACCTTGCCTCGCCTCGTTTGGTGCGATCGAATTAGGTGAAGCTGTGTGGCTTACTAAAAACATAAAAGTGGACTTTCGTGTCGAAATTTTATTGTGATGGCGATGGTTTTTTATTATTGTATTTAATAATATATCCATAAAATAATTAATTGTTTTTATTATTTAATAGTTTTGAATAGTATGGAACGATCATTATCGAGCAGTATTCCAGGTCTTGAAAGAACTACCATTTTTCTTTCAACCTACCTAACTACGTATGCAAAATTTAAACTATACCTAGAGTAGAAAAAATACAGGTAGAACGCTAATCTCTGACTACAGGTTTGGATCTAAAAAATCTGTAATGGGAAGCTATATTCTCCCTGCTGCAGGCTATATTTTGTCCGATTCCACGCGCAAAAACTAGCATTTAATTTCTCGCGAGCCATAAAACAGCAATAAACAAAATATAATTTGTCATTGGCTCATTACCTTTTTTTATCCGTCTCTGAGATGCATCATGTCATGAATGGCATTCCAATTAAGAGGCACGCAATGTCACATTATGTAAATTTCATAATTATTGTTATTCTACTGAAGGCCATGAGCCGCTACTACTTACTACAGACTGAGACGAAAACGATGATGGTTCAATCGTATAGTTAGGTCAGTCGCAGGTCGTTGATTCCAATTGCTTTGGTGAAGGAAAACAATTTGATATAACATTTTGAATCATAGCACGGTAGTAAAGCATTTTCTAGTACTCGCTTAGGCTACCTTTTAAGCTTATAATCTGTCGCTACGAATGAGTTTTTATTTTTATGTTATTAGTTAACGAGACGAGCTGGTCGTTTGCCTGATGGTAAGCATAACGCCGGCCCATAACGATTGCAGTGCCACCCAGAACTTTCAAACACAAAGGCCTGCGCGGCACTGCAGTGCGCTCGTTACCCTGAGACATTAGGTATTAAGTCTCATAAGCCGAGTAATTTCATTGGATACTCTGCTCATCAAACCGGAACACAGTAATGCTTGCACACTACTGCTTGGCGGCAGACTTCACGAGCAAAGCGGTGGTAACAACCCAGACGGACACTCGCAGAAGAGTTAGTCCTCCCACTAACAAAAGTGTGTTCCGGAGTCGCATTTGAGAGCTAGCCATTTCGGTATGTCATCAAATTTTAACAATCACATAGAATCTATGTTCGACCTATTTGCCTCATTCAGTTACCAGTACATCAGTAATTAACAGAATACATTTCGGTTAGTGTTCGCTGGTATTGCTCAGATTCCCCTATCCCCATTCTATCAACAGACTTCCAAACACTCGGCATTGCGTCATCCGTTTAAGATGATTAGTTGCGGTCCGCGCCTTTCTACAGAAACGAGATAAAAAGTAGCCCATGTCACTCACTCTCCTGTCCATAAAATATCTCTATACAAAAATCACTTCGCGTCGATCTTTGCTCCGTTACTTGCGGCGCAAGTACGGAAATCGGTTCGATAAATTTGTCGAACCGAAAAACTCGATAAATTTATCGAATGTTGCGAGTACCGAAGTCTGATCGTAAAGTAGTATTGTAGTAGCTCTATATTCTCTTTGGATTCGACCTAGCTATTCGATAACTTTTGTCGAAAGTATCGAGGTTCGATAAAAGTCGATAACACCCACTTTATCGATTTGAACTGTCAATTTTATCGAATTTTATCGATCAAAAAGATCCGTACTTGCGCCGCTGAATTGACAAATCAACAACACTTTCGCATTTAGAATATTGGTAGAGACTTCCCCAAATTATCTTATCTAATTTTTTTTTTTAATGTTTTTAACTATGGATCTCTGTGTCTGAAATAAAGGTATATTATTATAAAGTAACGCCTGATTCCATCAAACAACTCGCACATTTAATTATTTATCATGATAACTAATAGCTCTAGATAAGATTGGCATACACGCAAGCGTGCGCGTTTGGTAATTGGATTGTGAACACATTTGAAGGTAATCTGATTTTGAGCTTAAAATGAACAAAATGCGTGATTTTTTTAGACCTTCACACTTGAAGTCCTACGTGTTGAAATGACGTTTATGTCTGGCTGATACCGAGAATGCTTAGCATAGTGAATTACCTTTATAGGACTCTTTATGTGTCACTTATCAAACTGAATGACTTCTTTACCTCTAAAGGCTCATATTGACACAAAGTTGTGTTATATTTTGTTAGTGGGAGGACTAACTCTTCTGCGAGTGTCCGTCTGGGTACCACCGCTTTGCTCGTGAAGTCTGCCGCCAAGCAGTATTGTGCAAACATTACTGAAGTGAAAAGTGTCAAAAGTGAAATTACTGGGCTTATGAGACTTAATACCTAATGTCTCAAGGTAACGAGCTCACTGCAGTGCCGCGTAGGCCATTGTGTTTCAAAGTTCTGAGTGGCACTGCAATTGTTATGGGTCGGCGTTATGCTTACCATCAGGCAAACGACCAGCTCGTCTCGTTACCAAATAACATTAAAAAAAAGAAAATTATATTAGAAATTAATTTGAAGCTATTATAAGGGCCCAATCGTGCGATATTTAATCGGACGCACCATACTTCGAGTCTCGGATCGACCTCGCACATTGGTGCGATAATTTTGCACTAACTTGATATAGTCATTGGACTATATCAAGTTAGTGCAAATTAATCGTGACGTTTATCGAAAACATCGTGAAGGAAAGCGCATGTTCAAGCACCACAAAATTCGAGGAAATGTGACATCCACCAAGCCGCAGTGGGCCGGCGTGGTGGATTATGGGCCATCTCTCTCTGAGAGAAGGCCGGTATCCCAGCAGTGGGAGGCTGATGATGGCTCAATGGTGGTAAATCAATGTCGCTCGCTAATCTGTAAATCGAGGCTTCGAAATTCGAATTTTACAATGAGCGTGTACTTTCTGTCATGGATAGATCATAGAATACATGGCGGTGTAACCATCTGCCTTATCAGCTAACAATCTCGTGTTCGTTTTCAATACCAGACCGATTAAAACCAGCGGTCACTAGTCTTCATGTGAAAGGAATAGTCTAGAATTTTCGACGTTATTAAAGAAATAAGCTCTTACAAAACGAAAAGAAGCGAAAACTATTGACAACTCCTTCCACAAGAAGACTAGTGACCGCTGCGCTGGTATTAATCGGTCTGGTATTGAAAACGAACACGAGATTGTTAGCTGATAAGGCAGCATATCAGGTGATGGTAGGACGTTTTTAGTGTTCGTTTCACTGGCTATTGCTTTGAAAATCCTTCTTATTATTGTATTTTAACCAACTTCTATAAAAAGAAGGAGCTCCTCAATTCGTCTGTATTTTATTTTTTCCGGTGACGTTTCTCGATTTCTCCGTTAGTTCTCAACCGTTTTTAATTATTCTTTTGTAATGAGTTGGGTATATCTCAAGGGTAAATTGTTTTAAACAATACCACCCCTGAGGGTAGAAAAATGGAGATACAATGTCAAATATCGCGTGATATTTTTGAAGAAGTCGGCTCCCGCTTTTTTAAGTCACTTGTTCTAAAATTAAAGATAATTATCAACATAAAACAAAGATTATTCAACCACGCTTAAACACTCACTTTTATCATGCAATACCTAATTTATTTTTGCTATATAATATTACAACAGATTATCTGTACTGTTATCAATAGGTACATAGTACCAAATTTATTGAGACCGCGGCAGTTTTCGGAACTAAGTGAAATTGTACGTGAAAGTCACAGAATAAGCAGCATTATGTAGCAGACAGTGGCTCACCTTAGGAGCCTAGATAAATTTGTTACAAATTCAGCGAAAAAAGCTTATCAACGCGTGGTCGGTTATCAGGATGCCGATTTATTATCGATTGGTCGACTACATTTGATTGTCTAAAATGGAAGAAGAATATAGCAATAATTTGGACTTCATATACGATGATCCAGAACTGTGCTGGTTTAGGCCTCGGGTAAGCTTTTTGCTTATATTTATCTTAACATTTTATCTTTTGTGTCGTTGCTATCTTGTTTATCTTTAAGGTGTTCGATTGGATTTTGTTTTAGTTTTAGATCTGTGTACATAGAGGGCGTTACAATGTAAACAAATGTAATAAAGCATAAATATAGACATATTTCTCCGTAAGTTATATATTTTCCGAATAAAGAATATCGAAATGTTTACTTACAATATGGAATGGATGAAAATCTAAACTATAAAATATTATGGTACTTACTGTCTATGTATGAATGAGATCGCACATAAGTCGTCTTATTAAAATAGTTAAAGGTGTACTATACGTATTGTATTATATATATATTACTAGCTTCTGGCCGTGGTTTTCGCCCGCGTTCCCACAGGAACCGTGCATTTTTCCGGGATAAAAAGTAGCCTATGTTACTCTCCGGTCCATAAACTATATCTATGCCAAAAATCACGTCGATCCGTTGCTCCGTTACTGCGTGAAAGAAGGACAAACCAACAAACACACTTACGCATTTATAATATTAGTAGGATATGTACGTACGTGTTACCCAGTGTTCATTAATATCATGATATTGGCCTAGTTTTACTATTCGCTAATGATGTCTGTGGAACTCGTAAGCGGCTAAGTAGGTATATATGTACAGTAGGGTGGAGCACGGATGTATGGAAAAAAAAATTTGTTTATATTTTTAGTTGTAATAGGGGGGGATCGGTGCCTTATATTGAAGTTAAAATAAATATAATTTTTCAATTAATTTGATGAATATCTTCTGCCTCCGCATTGATCTCAAAAGTTTAGATATAATTGAAAAAGTCTCGTACAGTTCTGGCCAAACATTAAGCTTAATTTAATGGTAAATGGGTAATAAATGATACACAATACATAATTCGAATATTTATGAACTATCTTTAATCTAAAATAACACAATTTTGTTATAAAATTAAATAAATAATTTAATTTAATAATTGTTAAATAATTTCTGGAATAAAATAGGTCTGTTTATTAATATTTCATAAATTTACATTTCGTCAAATTGGAGTAAAAAACCAACTTTCTTAACAAATTCAAGGGCGTTGCGGAGGCTGTTACTGTAAATCAAATCAAATAACATTTTGCATGAATTAATTTGAGTCTAAAAGGCACCAATTTTTCACTATTAGATTACTCACAACCGTTTTTTTTTTTTTTCACTCCACCCTAATGTACAGTTCATCTTATGCCTAATTATGCTAGAAGCGTTTTGTGTAGATCTGATAAATAATTAAATTAAAAACTTTTGAATTCTAAAGTATGTAAGTATATTTATGTGTAGTAAGTACACGGTTGGAAAATTAATATAGTTATCGATTACAATATTGCATTTTTTTCTGCAAATCGGTAAAATCAGTACCTAGTGTGCACATTAAAATGATATTATATCTATACAAATAACTAAAATTGAAGTGTTTGTTTCTAAAATCCAAATAAAAGCTTTTTACTAAATGCATTATATGAACGTATAAACGGTAATACCAATAACAAAACGACCATTTTTTTAAATTTTTGTCTATCTGTCTGTTTGTTCCGGGTAATCTCCAAAACGGCTAGAACGATTTTGACGGGACTTTCACTGGCAGATAGCTGATGTTACAAGCAGTAACTTAGGTTACGTGAGCGAAGCCGCGGAGCACAGCTAGTTATTAATATAATCGTTTTGTATCATACCTGTCACGTCACCTAAGCAATCGAAAGCGAAGCATTACTCAGGAATCAGGATCCAGTCATTGGAATCCTATCTATACAAATAAATTAAATTGAAGTGTCTGTTTGTATATCAAAATAACAGCTTTTTACCAAATGCATACGCAAGTATATACCTATAACAAAACAACCATTTTTTAATTTTTGTCTGTCTGTCTGTTTGTTCCGGGTAATCTCTGAATCTCCGGAAGTCCGGCTGGACCGATTTTAACGGGACTTTCACTGGCAGATAGCTGATGTTACAAGGAGTAACTTAGGCTACTTTTATTTTAGAAAAAGAATTAGGGTTCCGCGCAAAAAAATAAAAATCATAAAATCCAATATTTCCGCGCGAGAGAAACCGCGTGCAGCAGTTAGTATGATAATAAAATAGATAAAGAGAGTATAGAATGCACTGTAAATGTGAGATATATCTGATAAACAATACTGCCATTATCTCAATGAGTAGGTAGTTACTCAATACTTATGAGGACAGACAGTTTGCTTGCGTTTTTAATTTTGGTTTGTGGATTGTTGAAAGATTGTAAATCAGTGCACGCTTTGTATGGACCCTGTAAGGTAATGTGTGTTTTGAACTGCATTCTTCAACATCTTAAGTATATTAGTTTGTTTTGAAATTTCGAGCTTGTCTGAATTATTTTTCACATTTTATAAACATACTCTTTAAAATTGGCTAGATTGTTTTTTTCTTCGTGTCGTATTTTTAAAAACCATAGTTATGCCTATGATTTAATATTTTACTCCTGCCAATCAGAAGCAGTGTTTTTTTTTATTTTAAATGGGTCTCATAGGAGGCTTCTTTAAAACCATAGAGGGTGAAGCGACAGACCCTGTCATTATACACGAACATTAACAAATCGAAAATAGGAAGGATCGCAATTGCTCTTCTTTCGGTCTACCATTATCCCAGACAGTGATCTGTGAAAGGGACCACCCCAGGCTAATGAGGAATAGCAATGGCGTGTCGCCGCGTCTACAATTTTCTCAAAGATCCATAGCATGCCATAGATTCCAATGCTGTCATATTCAACAGTTATACAGCTTACAGCCGAGCTAACTGCTCACCCGCCACTCCACAAACCATATAGAAGCTAGACTCTAATAAAACATTCCGTTGGCAATGCAAACGCATTTAAGATGCTACAGCTCGCCATACTTTCCATACAAACGCTCGTACGTGATTAAAGTGTTGTATCAATTTTCTTCTTTCGGTTTTTTGAACCAATATGTATCTCGTGCATTATATCTAGTATTTTATGGAACCAAAAATTTAAAATGTTGACTTGATCCAATTCAGTAAAAGGCTTAAAAACACAGCCTTTTTAAACAAATTTTACCTTGACTTTGGCCGTTCACAATATTCTCATAAATGTAAAATTCATCAAAACAATTTGAGATAGAATCCTTGGACATGTAATGGAGATTCTAAATAACAAACATTTTTTTCACAAACTTGCAAGACATTTTTAAAAACACGTATTTCCTGGAACAAATTTTAGGAAATTACCACGCACTAATTGTCTTCGTAAATTTATTTCAAAATTTTCAGAATGCCAACCCTAAGGCTCTGGCGTTGTCTCTCCTTTTCCGAAATGCCTGTTTTTCTTCGATGACCAAAAAAGCCTTTAGGCCATTTTTGCGTTCTAGGATTTTTGCGTTAGGCGGGTCATGAAGCGGCACCTTAACTGTCCATATAGTTTTTGCTCGGCAGCAAGCGCTCTTCCAACGTTAAAGGACAGTCTTGAATACAAATTAGTTGGCAAGTGTTGCCACAGATGGTTCTGCCGCCCAAATTTTAAAGCACGCGATCGCTTGTAATGTAGGTTGAAACAATGGCACGGGTAGAATTAATTGTCCACTGTTTTAACAATACCATCAAAAAGATTACGAAGACTAAATTCTGATTCAACATTGCAATGATAAGTTTGAGGTCAGCGGGGCTAAAAAGGCCACTTTGTCGGGATCATAATATGATCATTTTTTTATGTTATTTGGAAACGAGACGAGCTGGTCGTTTGCCTGATGGTAAGCATAACGCCGGCCCATAACAATTGCAGTGCCACCCAAAACTTTGAAACACAAAGGCCTGCGCGGCACTGCAGTGCGCTCGTTACCCTGAGATATTAGGTATTAAGTCTCATAAGCCCAGTAATTTGACTGGGTACTCTGCTCATCAAACCGGAACACAGTAATGCTTGCACAATACTGCGTGGCGGTAGACTTCACGAGCAAAGCGGTGGTAACAACCCAGACGGACACTCGCAGAAGAGTTAGTCCTCCCACTAACAAATATAAAAAAAACATATTATGATACATTTCATAAATCGTGAAATGGTCACCTTCTGATTGATTGATCACCCTTATATTATATTTTAGGGGTCTTGCTGGGAAGGTTCTCAAGTACGGTACCAATATTCTTTTATTTTAAGAATGTCCATAGGATTTTTAAAACCGGACTGGAATTGGAAGCTTTATTAGCGGGATCACGCAAGTGCTTTATAGTCGCGCTCCACGTCTAGACTATCAACATTTCCTTTAACTATAAAAGACATATGTTATGGTTAGAATAGCCACCATGTAGAAGTATGCGGTGCAACCTCTGTTAATAAAATCCATGTCTATGAGATTAATCACACAACAGGTAGTCTACGACATCGACATAATGAATCACTTCCAAGATTGTTGTCACTATTAAACCTTTTCGTCACTGTGCTTCAAGGAAATTTCCCACTTTTCTCACAATAAGATTTATTCTCTCAAGCCTCAAATTTTGTTGTGACAAGAATTATAAAAGTGTTTAATATGTTTTTATCATTGCGGCGTTATTTGAAACTGCGCCGAAGAGATGAAACGGTTTTGCTTCCGCATTTATCTTCATTCATAATTTAGGTATCCCGTATTTATTTCGATTAGCAACAATAATAACGCCTTTAAAAAGATTATTCCGACTTGCAGGATCAGCTGCCTTATCAGCTAACAATCTCGTGTTCGTTTTCAATACCAGACCGATTAAAACCAGCGGTCACTAGTCTTCGTGTGGAAGGAGTTGTCAATAGTTTTCGCTTCTTTTCGTTTTGTAAGAGCTTATTTCTTTAATAACCAGCGAAAATTCTAGACTATTCCTTCCACACGAAGACTAGTGACCGCTGGTTTTAATCGGTCTGGTATTGAAAACGAACACGAGATTGTTAGCTGATAAGGCAGCAGATTTTAACTCTATTCTTATGGGATCTCAGAGCGAGTGTGGCTGAGCGGGAACTTTCAGTCCGACGCATCATAGTTCTAATCTCGACTCGGCCCGCACCAATGACTTCTATCAAGTTATGTGCGGATTATTCACACTCGCTCTGAAACGGTGAAGGAAAACATCGTGAGGAAACCCGCATGTTCAACAACCACAAAATTCGAGGACATGTGACATCCAACAAGCCGCACTGGGCCCGCGTGCTGGCCCATCCCTCTCTCTCAGAGAGAAGGTCTGTATCCCAGCACTGGGAGCGTAAGAGGCTGATAATGTTATGGGATCTCCTTATCATACGCGAAAGTTGGGCTGTTGTACCCGTTGCTCGAGTCATACTGTAACGGTTCATCGTCTTTGACAGAAAAATCATACGACATAAAATAAAAATAGTATTTTGGAATAACACATTAGTTATCAGTCCCTCTTAGTTTACTATGTATGACGCAAAACATAAACGGAGGAAGTATTTGTTATACAGGACAAAGCTCGTATTTCCCGGATTAAAACCTAAAATAAACACGACCCTGTGTTCCTTTATTTCGCATTAGCCGGTTTACTTATTCACGGTTCGGAAAATTATTGTACTTTGCGAACTATTTGTATAGGTACCTATACTTGGTACAGGAAACATGATTAATGTATCTGCTAGGACTTACTAACGTATTATGGACCTAGAATAGCGGAATTGTCGAAGGATTCTAAACTTGCTCGCACAAAGGAACAATGATTTTTGCACCTGCCTATGTACAGGTGTGGTGGGCAGGTAGAGTAAAATTTGTAAATCTACGAGTGTTTACGTTCAAAAGAATTATAACAGTTTAAAAAGGTGTTTTAATGGATAGATAGACGGCAGAATCCAGTCAATCTTTAGATAAATTGAAAATATACTTCGTTGAACAAATGCAAATGATAGCAGACCTCGTACTTGATTACATCCTCAAGCTACCCATATTAATCAATTTGCTTTTTTATACTATTTGATAATGAGACGAGCTGGTCGTTGGCCTGATGCAGTGCCGCTCAGAACATTGAAACACAAAGGCCTGCGGGGCACTGCAGTGCGCTCGTTACCCTGAGACACTAAGGCTGAGATTCAGAGACGAATCTAAGCGTGGACTCACGCTTCCATACGTCAAAATTCTATACAGTTTTGACATATGGAAGCCAAAGTCTACGCTTAGAATCGTCTCTGAATCTAAGGCTAAGGCTGATATTCAGAGACGACAGCTTAAAACGATCTAAGAACTGTCTTAGCCAAGCATCGGCTAAGCCGCTCAATCGAATTCGTAATCAGAAACAAAGTTCGTGCACGGTCTAAGCTAAGATCACACTCTCGTTATCTATGGCTGTTAAGTTTTTAATTTTTTCACCGGAACGTTTACCGGTTTTATCATTTATGTATGAACAGCAATACAACAAAGATAGCGATATACAAAATGTCACTGGAGTGAGTGAAACGACAATATTAATGCTATAAATCTATTTTGATATTATAATAAATGAAACACGTTAGTTTTGAAGTTTGACATTTCAATGTTTGGTTATTACGGTTTCTACCGTTATCATTCGGTGGCGCCACTTCTGTTTTGAGAGTGGCTCAAGTAGCCGATATTGCCTACTCAGGCTTTGCTTAGCATACGCTTAGTTTAAGTAGTGTTCCAAATGTCTCTGAATACAAATTAGAGCGTAAGCACTACTTTTTGACATAAGGAAGACAAAGTCCACGCTTAGACTCGTCTCTGAATATCAGCCTAAGTATTAAGTTCCATAAGCCCAGTAATTTCACTGGCTAGTTTGCTCATCAAACCGCAACACAGTAACGCTTGCACGTTACAGTTTGGCCGCAGACTTAACGGGCAAAGAGGCATCACCAATCAGACGGACACTCTCAGAAGAGTTACTCCTATTTATAAGAGCTAGTAGTAGGTATTAAGAAGAGCTAGTAGTATTTATTTATTGATAGACATGGACACTAAAAATATACCTATACTAGCTTCTGCCCGCGGTTTTCACCCGCGTTCCCACAGGAACCGTCAAACCGATCTGTCAAATTAAATCAACTTGTCAACATTATAAAAGTTTTATTGACAGCTGTCAATTTATAGACAGCTGTGAATGTCAATTTTATGTCACACTAACTTCTGCCAGCGGTTTTCAACCGCGTTCCCACAGGAACCGTGCATTTTTCCGGGATAAAAAGTAGTCTTATGTTACTCTCCGGTCCATAAACTATATCTATGCCAAAAATCACGTCGATCCGTTGCTTCGTTACTGCGTGAAAGAAGGAAAAATCAAAAAACCAACAAACGCACTTTCGCATTTATAATATTAGTATGGATTAGTAAATCTAGGGACATCACATTCCCGAGTTATACGTCAAGCTTTCATCTCACTCTCACCCCGACGGCTGCGTCGTCTCAGCCAGTTTAACTACCTCACTACCGCTTTCTTCAAATATTTTGATACATTACCTACTCCCTCACTAAAAGTTAATTGCCCGTAGTCGCAGTTTCAAGCCTCGAGAAATGTACATTCACCAAAATGTAAACATGGCTTTCCATTACATAAGAGATTTAACATTCCTACGTGTTTGGAGATGCCGTTTAAGGCGATGGTTAATGTTATCGTGTATTGGCTAGTGCAGCGGTTCTCAATCTTTTTTGGTGACGGAACCCTTTTGGAAAGCGAAAATACTTGACGGAACCCTACAATAAAGCAATACTTTTTATTAAAAGTGTATTCTTTATTAATAAGCATAATAAAAGTACCATGATTTTTTTTTTCTAAGTTCTTGCGGAACCCCTACACGTGTATCGCGGATCCCTAGAGTTCCGCGGAACACACTTTGTGTATGGCTGGGCTAGTGGAACAGATTGGAGAGACGTTGCGTAATTTGTTAATGGTTCAATGGGTGGTCCACCTTGCTCTTCTAAAAGTTTTCATTTTCCATTTACGAACGCACCTTTGCCTTGTTTGTGGTTTTTGAATATATTTTTCTGAAACAAGCTTTGTACTATGGTGTATTCTCTTCAGAATTAAGAATTCTGCTCAAAACTTCATCGTGTATGGATACTGGGATGTGGTGTTAAACCAGATTTGTCCCGATAACAGACATATAAACAGGAACCAAAGACGGCTCCGTATAGCTAAGTTGGTAGTACCTATAACTAGTAATACTGCCTGCAAAGCGAGGGAGGGGCCCTGGGTTGGATTCCCGGCCGGGGCAGATTTTGTTTGTGTTGCTGGGCGTATGTTTGTGTGTTTGTTGGTCTTGGCGGTTTGTTATGGTGTATCTGTGTGTGTCCATGCCACCGGCGATACAGGGAATTCTAGTGCGTAAATTTAAGTATGAGTGTGTAAATTTTAAAGTTAAATAAGAACTTGAAGAAACCAGAGGTAATACGATTTTCTTAGGAGTGCATTATCAGAACTATAGTCTACTATGGTGTGTTGTTTTCACAAAGCGCTCTTACAGGTTTCCATGGTCTGTTCAATACCTATCACAAACAGTAGGTTTTAATGAATTCAAGGTAAACATTCCAGTTATTTTGAATGCATTGGCATCCTTTTCCAACAAAGCCTCAACGCACAGGTAACTAACATAACAATATAAATAAATAAAAACAAATGAAATAAATATATCTAAATGTATACAAGATAGTATAATAATATATAGGTGTTGTCATTCACCACGAAATAGCGCATGATTCAACACCATTACCACATAAAGAACCGCAACCTCTACAGGTACACCGTACCTATAGGACTTATTTTCCCTCGAAGCCTTATATATGGAATCATTCGAGTCATTTAAGTGAGTCACGATGACCTGAACGCGTATCACGATTGACATTGGTGAGTCACAGGAAATCGTTTCTTGTGTCAATGTTAGCATATATTGCATAAAATCTCTTGTTCGTTTCCTCGAATGCTGGCTACAAATGGACTTAAGTATGATGTGTAATGCAGATCCAACATTTTTAACCCACTTCCAAACGTACCTACGTCTCTTGTAATATGTGATACTTATACAGTGAAAAAATAAAAAAATAGTAATAATATATCTTTATTTCAGACACAGAGATCCATAGTTAAAATATATATAGTTAATCCATTGATAAAATACAGTTTTACAATCCATTCAAAATTAAGCGAGATTAAAGACTTAAGATTTTAAATATGTTTAATACTACGGCTATTTAGGACCAGAGGAGGGATTCCTCAAACCAAAGCGGCTGCCTGTCTTTCCAGTGGTTGAATATTTCGTGATCTCGTTCCCTGTGTCGCTATGCTGATTACGTTCAGAAAACCCCTGAATCTCCTTTCCCGGTTCCTCTCTTCATGAATGCCTCTTTGCTGTTCTGAGGCTTTCTCAACTGCTACTTTCTGTTGTAAGCGTTCTGAGCCACTCTGAGTAGTCGAGTTCATCGCCGCTGTGTCGTTTCGGTACTTTGAGGAAGCTCAAGTCTTCCCCTCTTTTCTCGTACACGACCACCTCATGACGTTAAATACGACGTTACTTTCTTGTGTAGGAGAGTTCTTCCTGGGTGGTAGGACTAACTCTTCTGCGAGTGTCCGTCTGGGTTGGTACCACCGCTTTGCTCGTGAAGTCAGCCGCATAGCAGAAATGTACGAGCATTAGGTACTGTGTTCCGGTTTGAAGAGCAGAGTAGCCAGGGAAATTACTGGGCTTATGAGACTTAATATCTCAGGGTAGCGGGCGCACTGCAGTGCCGCGCAGGTCTTTGTGTTTCAAAGTTCTGAGTGGCACTGCAATTGTTATGGGCCGGAGTTATGCTTACAATCAAGCAAACGACCAGCTCGTCTCACTATCAAATAACATTATAAAAAAATATAATTTTTCGTTTCAGACAAACAAACCGAAAGAAGCGTAATCTCAATGAATAGTTATTAGATTTTATTTGTTTGTACAAAAGTTATTCATTTATCTAAATGTATTCAAAAATTTATAAAGTCAAAAAGTTTGTCGTTTGCTGTCCTATTGTCGTCGATGACTAATTCTCATACTCATTACCATGAACTAGGAGAACTAAGGCTATGGGCCTTAGTTCTCCTAGTTCTTCCTATCCTTTCCTTGAGAGGTTTGCAAATGATAGAATACAACAGCTATTTTAGAAGACTGCTAGTAATTAAATTTATAAAATTTAGTTTAGTATAAACTAGTTTGTATATAAACGCATGCAGCGGCACATTTCACCCGTGTGGAGTTTTCCACGGAACCGTACCTTATTCCGGGATACAATGTAGCCTACATCACACTACATCAAGGTCACGCACCACCTAGCTGAATTTGAGGTCTCAGTATCCAACCTAGCTCAAGCCAAGACATAATGAACAAGTGCAGAAATCTCTTCGGTACATTTCACTTCCGCACCGATTAATGTTTTTGATTCCGGTTTTATATCAACAGTTAGTTGATTAGTTGATTTGTTAGCACGATTGCTCACACTTGACACTCCTTTAGAATGAGTCATCGTGTGATAAAAATTATATCAGTGCTGTTTGACCACACGAGTATCATTGTTTTGCAACCGCTATCGTACGTACGTGTTATTATGACAGTGAAAAGGTTACAGCATGTATAGGTGCTGTCAAGATGATAAACAGAAACTCTGCCAAAAAATTGTCCTAACTGAAAGAGATCTCGTATTTTATATGAAAATGGGAAGCTTTCGTAAAAGTTCTGCAGATTTGAAAGTAAAGGTACTGATTGTAGTCAGTACGAAAAATATATGATATATTGCGAAAGTAAATGGCAAGTAGCGCTAGAAGCCGAAATAGACTAGTAGTAGTGTGCAAGCATTAATGTGTTCCGGTTTGATGAGCAAAGTATCCAGTAAAATTACTTAGCTTATGAGACTTAATACCTAATGTCTCAGGGTAACGAGCGCACTGCAGTGCCGCGCAGGCCTTTGTGTTTCAAAGTTCTGGATGGCACTGCAATTGTTATGGGCCGGCGTTATGCTTACCATCAGGCAACGAATAGCTCGTCTCGTTACCAATAACATAAAAAAAAAAGTTAAAAACGAATCAAATTTTGTTTTATTCTGTTTGATATGATAGGGGCACCGTGTCCCAATTCACATAAACAAATGGATTAAAATTGACAATGGTTTCATTACACATTCATCTGTCTATGGTCGCCTATGACAATGGCGGTCATCAATACACCATTGTTAGTTTTCGTAAGCTCTTCATCAAAGTGATCATTTTGCGACGAAACCATTTTCATTTACGAACCATTTGCTTAGCAGAATTGGGGCCTGTGGGTACTTTGCATGATGATGACCATAACACCAGCACATAATAACAAAATAAACAGAATAACAGGCCTCAGGCGGCCGTAGTGGCAGGGTTGGTATCCCTGACTTTTCTAGAATTATTACATTCGTGTATAAAAAATATAACTAGAACTGTTGCCTGCGGTTTCGCCCGCGTGAAGATTCATCATCTGGTAAAATACTAGTTACTACGCATAAGCAATGTATATAAATAAAACAAACTGCACAAACGTTTCCGCCTGATTGTAGTAATGCTAATTGAATTAATTATATCCAACTTCTATTGCAACTCGGAAGGAAACTGATGTAGAGAAACACTAGGGCTTCAAGGATAACAATAAAAATAGCCGAGAATGTTATTACAATCAAATTATAATTATAGTAATAACACGACCCTACTCAGACGGGAATAATATCTCCTTCAGGTCGTGTCGAAGTCTTTGGCGTAATGGTGAATCTATAGCTTTTACCGCAAGTGGGCCTATGTCACTTAGAATTTGGCGAAATGTGTTCATGATGCTAACCTATATTCTACCATCACTTATAAAGTATTAGTCATTTTAGAACGTAGTAGTTCATAATCATTTTAAAATTATACATTTTTTAAACAAAAACAATTAATTTGAGCTGAAACAACTTCTGTCGTAATTTAACCCTGGAATATTGCATTATTGAAAACAATTGTGTTGTTTTCTTGAACTTTTTGAAAAATTACAACATTATAATCATATCGAGTCCTTAACCATAAAAACATGCACTTTGTTTTTATGTTATGTTATGTTTTGTTAGTGGTAGGACTAACTCTTCTGCGAGTGTCCGTCTGGGTTGTTACCACCGCTTTGCTCGTGAAGTCTGCAACCAAGCAGTACTGTGCAAGCATTACTGTGTTCCGGTTTGATGAGCAGAGTATCCAGTGAAATTACTGGGCTGGGCAGCGGGCGCACTGCAGTGCCGCGCAGGACTTTGTGTTTCAAAGTTCTGGGTGGCACTGCAATTGTTTTGGGCCGGCGTTATGCTTACCATCAAGCAAACGACCAGCTCGTCTCGTTACCAAATAACATAAAAAAAAATGTTCTTTGATAAACCTTAATGTTATTGTCAGCAACTTCACTCAATGCGATTTTTCATAATTATATCAAAAGATTGATTAATTTCAAAAATGTTTATATGCGCGAGCGAAAAAGCGGCGCGCCGTATCCCGGTTACTACATAGTTGGTAAAAACTAACTCTTTTGTGAGCGTGCACATGCGTGCATACTGCTACTATATAAAATGGTGGGTTAAATTCGACTCCCGGACTGTGTTCGTATATTTTTAACCGACACTCGCTTTGAACGCGTTGGAACAGCGGTGTATCAGTGATCTCTTTGTCCGCAGAGCTCGTCCGACTCGGTGCTCACCAGCGGCTCCATCTCGGAGCGGGTCACCAGCCTCCAGCAGCCGAGCGCGGAGCCGGCGCCGCAGCACGCCGCCACCACGCTGCAGCGGAACAAGAGCACGCTGCACTCCACATCGCAGGGGAACCTGGGTAATTTAACTTTTTTTTTTAATTTTTTTTTTTATGTTATCTGGTAACGAGACGAGCTGGTCGTTTGCCTGATGGTAAGCATAACGCCGGCCCATAACAATTGCAGTGCCACCCAGAACTTTGAAACACAAAGGCCTGCACGGCACTGCAATGCGCTCGTTACCCCGAGACATTAGGTATTAAGTCGCATAAGCCCAGTAATTTCACTGGATACTCTGCTCATCAAACCGGAACACAGTAATGCTTGCACACTACTGCTTGGCGACAGACTTCACGAGCAAAGCGGTGGTAACAACCCAGACGGACACTCGCAGAAGAGTTAGTCCTCCCACTAACAAAATAACACACACACAATATACAACTACTTTAAGAATAATGCACCCGCGTTCGCTGCTGATTGAACACTGACGCGGCCCGCGTGGTTTAGGTAAAGTGCTGGGTCAGGAGTTCGGGTGTCACGAACAGTACCCATCATCGCTCCAATACAAGTTTTAACAACAAACAAAATAGAGACAGATTGGTGGCTGAAGTGAACCGCTGGGTTTGATTTTAGCCGCCGATCGACTCGATGATTCGAAACCCACGATGATCTTGAGCCTGCGGTGAAGGAACAACATTGTCGGTCTTACCACAAAAACATTAAACGCAACTTAAACCTGTGTTAAACATCGTTTAACTGCTAATCATGCTTTAGTTGCGTGTTTAAATATGAGCAACAACAAATCTCGATTTAAGTAGTGTCTAACCGTAGTCTAACTTCATTCTGTTGTTACATTTCTAATAATTTTATACGTTTATCTTTAAACACTGTCTAGCTAAACATGCGTCTAAAAGAGGTTTTTTGTGTTAACACGGTGTGTTTCTGACGAAACTACTGTATACTAGTACTGACTAGTGTACAGTAATATCATTAATGATGGATAATATCATTATAAAAATGACAAAACTTGGATCTTGATCAGGTTACATTTACTTTTGATGCATCTCATTTTAAGATTATAAGATAATATATCAAAATCGGACATATCAATTAAGATAACTTATTTTACTATTAAAATTTTCGTGAGTATCACACATTATAAATTGTTAAAAAACCGGCTATAAGCGTGTCCGACGTCACACGTCAAGAGCGTCGGACACGCTCGAAACCTAGGTCGACAATATCGACTAAGGACGTGAGTTATAGCCGGTTTTTAACAATTTATAAGATAACTTAATTGATATCTCCGGCATTTTTGTTGATTTTTATTGATATAACCAATGAGATTTTTTTTATTTACAACATTAAAACAAAGCATTTCGTTCCGCACTAAAACAACCCTTTCTCAGGTGGTAGCATGACATCCCTGTCGTCAGCGCCGCCCGCGCCCGCCCCCGCCTCCTCCCTCTCCACGTCCGACCTGTCGGAGCGGCCGCGGGTCTCCCACGGGAAGCCCAACCTGGCGCCGAAGCCCCCTGTACAAGCACCGAGCGATAATAGGCCTTCGCCCCCGCCCAAGAAGCTGATAACCAACGGGAAGATCGCCGCGAGGGCGCAGAGCATGAGGGTACCAAGGTAAGAGAGTTTAAATAAAAAAGATAAGTTGCCTATGAAAATGGATGGACATAAACATACAGCTACCAGGAACTAGGCTAAATAAAACATATAAGCAAGGACGAAGTCTGAAAGGACTTGTACCAAATTTGTATGGAGCTTGGTATACTTTATTCCCAGAACAAAATAACTAGCCTCAAATTTGTTTCTAGATATGTGCCGGTAATAAAGAGCCTAGCAGAATAAGAAACAAATTTTTTGAGACCTGCTTTTTTTTAATACTGGTTTTAAAGAAAAGTAGTAGAAATGGAAAATTAATTAACAGCACAACTGCGTTCTTAAAAAGGTTTAGGCGCAAAATGGCCAATTCTCAAAATGGCATATGAGTCTTAAAAGGACTAATTCTACAAATGGCAAATTCTACAAAGGACAAGTTCTCGTAATGGCAAATTCTACAAATGCCAAATTCTCATAATGACAAATTCTACAAACGCCAAATTCTCACAATGGCAAATTCTACAAAGGCCTAATTCTCAAAATGGCAAAATAACCCAAAGTTAGCAATTTTTAGAAAAACTAAATGTTCGTTGTTTTATGTTTTATTTTTTATATATTATATGTTTATATATAAAAAATTTCAAGCTTTATAAAATATTATGTCACTTTCATATATCTTATAACTTTAAAAGAGCAATTCTTGTATATGAACATATTTATATATTTTAGCTATCTCGGAAACGGCTGTAACCAAAAAGCAGCAACAAAATAAAAGTATGGCGTCATTCGACAGACAGTTTTGACAGATAATAAGCTGTGTTGTCAATTTTTTTTTTATTGTCTTTGGTCATTATCACATTCTGCCAAAAAACGTCTGGACAAAACGTCCCTATTGTAGTTGTTTTTTAATGTTTTCTTGTGGAATTCGTTTCCAGGTCCCCGCCCGTGACCCCCACGTCCCCGCAGGCGGGCGGCGCGCGGCCCTTCAACCTGCCGCCCGCGCCGGTCATACCGCCCATAGGGACTAAGAACCCCGCCTCGCATTTTGGTAATTGTTTTTTTTAATAAATTATCTATTTCATGACAATTGGGACGTTGACTGTATTCAAATAAAAATATAATTTTGCCGCGAAACGGTAGTTTTTGTGACAGAAATCCTATAAAACACAATATTTTTGTTTATTTTTAAGGAATATAATTTTAATTTAATAATCAAAATGCAATCACATCACTCCGAAGTCACGTGACATAAAACGCACGTGACGTCACTTTCTCAATCGGAATGGGTAGATTGCTCTTTCTGCCTAGTATTTTAGAGTGATTTCTGTGAATATAGTTATCTGTGCCAGGAATCGTGACGTCACATCGCCCACGTGACCAGTATTGGCGTTTTGGAGCGAAATTTAAGACGGCATTTAAAATACATGTTAATTAAAATATTAGTTGTTTTAAAAAGTATATTTAAATATTTTGGGTTATATTAGGACCATACGTATCGTTTTAAACACTTTCCCAAAATCAGTCAACATCCCAATTAAATGACTAAGTGCTCGTTTCGTTTTTACGACTTGACGTCAAGAAGTACTTTCTTAGACTTGAATTGTAATTCGAATAGAAATTGAATTTATAGTATTAAGACAAGAACGGCAATAGTGCTGTCTCGACGCCCTGCCTAGGCTCAAAACGACGATTGCTTTGCTTTACGCTACATACATCACTTGCGCACCACCGCTTATTTACCGCGGCGTCTGCACTGAGCACGCATTGGTTGTGTAACAATTTTTTTGAGTAGAGGTCATTGATGTATATTGGTTGCTGGGCTCGGACTACATTTCCATCAAGCCCTAACCTAGCCTAACCACAATAGACGATACGATATGTGTCAAGCGGGGATCGTGTTTTTCCATGGTTTTCTCGTGGTCCGCCATTGATGCTTATCTATCAATTATGAATTAGGTGTGAGGGCTGCCTTACATGTTTCGTTATATTCCAGGCACGCTCCGAGCACCGCGCGGACTACGCCCCCCGGGCGTGTGCCCCCCGCCGCCCCCGGGCGCCCCGCCCCCGCCGCCGCCCGCCCGGAACGCCTCCCTCACGCAGCCCCCGCCACCGCCACCGCCGCACTACAGGCAAAACGTATGTACTACAATCATATCTAAGACAATCTACGCGTAGGTTCTTTCTTCCATGTGCATATGTCTGAATAGGGATGTTGACTCCATTTTTTAAGACTTCAATCAATTTCGTTTTCTCATGAGAATCAAATTATTGAAAAAACTGGAAATCGAACGCTAGGAACGCCAACAATGAGAGTCAAAGTCGGGCGTATCTACTGAGCGCTAAAATGATCCATGTAAATTGGGCTGAAAACGTGAGGTCACATTTTTAACGCGGGCCTAACGGGCATAACGCCGGCCCATAACAGTTGCAGTGTCACTCAGAACTTTGAAACACAAAGGCCTGTGCGGCACTGCAGCGCGCTCGTTACCCTGAGACATTAGGTATTAAGTCTCATAAGCCCAGTAATTTCACTGGTTACTCTGCTCATCAAACCAGAGCACAGTAATGCTCGCACACTACTGCTTGGCGGCTGATTTCACTCACGGCGCGGTGGTAACAACGCCGACGGACACTCTTAGAAGAGTTAGTCCTCCCACTAAGGCACTAACATGCTGCGCGGCTTGTGTCGCAGAGCGTGGGCGGCCCGGAGGCGGCTGCGCCGGCGCCGCCGGTGCGCGGCTCGTCGATGCGCGCGGAGCTGGAGGCGCGCTTCGCGGAGCTGTTCGCGTCGCCCGCGCGCTTCCCGCCGCCCGGGCCCTTCCGCCGCGTCGCCAAGGGGTACAGCAGCGCCACCGCCGCCGGTAAGTACTAGCCGCCGCTAGCCGCCACTAGCCGCCGGGGCTGCGGGCGGCTGCAGCTGGAACCGCAAGCAAGTACGGATCTTTTCGGTCGATAAAATTCGATAAAATTGACAGTTCAAATCGATAAAGTGGGATTTACCGAGCCTCGAAACAATCGACAAAAGTTATCGAAAAGCTAGGTCGAATCCAAAGAGAATATAGAGCTACTGCAATACGTTACGATCGGACTTCGGTAGTCGCAACATTCGATAAATTTGTCGAGTTTTTCGGTTCGACAAATTTATCGAACCGACTTCCGTACTCGCGCCGCAGTAACGACTAATTGGGATGTTGACCGATTTTGGGAAAGTGTTTAAAACGATGCGTATGGGCCTAATATAACCCAAAATATTTAAATTTACTTTTTAAAACAACTAATATTTTAATTATCGTGTATGTATTTTAAATGCCGTTTTAAATTTCGCTCCAAAACGCCAATACTGGTCACGTGGTCGATGTGACGTCACGATTCCTGGCACAGATAACTATATTCACAGAAATCACTCTAAAATACTAGGCAGAAAGAGCAATATACTCATTCCGATTGAGAATGTGACGTCACGCGCGTTTTATGTCACGTGACTTCGGAGTGAT
Organism: Crocallis elinguaria; assembly: GCA_907269065.1. Lineage (NCBI taxonomy): Eukaryota > Metazoa > Arthropoda > Insecta > Lepidoptera > Geometridae > Crocallis > Crocallis elinguaria. The sequence continues at coordinate 2,813,570 of OU026070.1, read as the reverse complement.
GTGATTACATTTTGATTATTAAATTAAAATTGAATTCCTTAAAAATTAACAAAAATATTGTGTTTTATAGGATTTCTGTCACAATAACTACCGTCTCGCGGCAAAATTATATTTTTATTTGAATACAGTCAACATCCCAATTGTGTACCCCTATGCAGGGCCGGATTATACATAAGGCAAAATAGGCAACTAGACTAGAGCGAGTGTGGCCGAGCGGGAACTTGGGCAACTTTCAATCCGACGCACCATAATTCGAATCTCGACTCGGCCCGCACCAATGACTTATATCAAGTTACGTGCGTATTATTCACACTCGCTCTAAAACGGTGAAGGAAAACATCGTGAGTAAACCCGCATGTTCAACAGCCACAAAATTCGAGGACATGTGACATCCACCAAGCCGCACTGAGCCCGCGTGGTGGATCCTCTTACGCTTCCACTGCTGTAATACCGGCCTTCTCTCAGAGAGATGTATGGGCCATAATCCACCACGCGGGCCCAGTGCGGCTTGTTGGATGTCACATGTCCTCGAATTTTGTGGTTCTTTTAACATGCGGGTTTCCTCACGATGTTTTCCTTCACCGTTTTAGAGCGAGTTGCAATAATCCGCACATAACTTGATATAAGTCATTTGTGCGGGCCGAGTCGTGATTCAAACTATGGTGCGTCGGATTGAAAGTAGCACAAGTTCCCGCTTGGTTTGCACGAAGTATATTCCACCATTTTTGCCTAGACGTGATGCGCTCTGATTGGCTAAGCCACCGCCTCGCGCCTATTCCCCATGCGCTGTGACACTGATATTAGTTATAGCAAAATCAATACTTTGTTGTGAGATCGGATTTCATCTCTTGATGGTACTAGCCGTCCACGGCGGGGCTGGATGTAGATGCAGAATTCAAATGTTGCTACAGAGCTATTTGAGCTTACTTCGCAATAGATGTTATTTCTCTCCCTTTAAATGTATGCTTTCGGCCCGTTAGCGGTTAATAATACAAGCTGTAGATATTTTTTTTGTAATTTTTATAAGTACTTTATTCCGAGACCGACCAGCTTTTGATGCCGTTTGAATTGCACTTACCTAAAAACAATGATAGGTGTCGATTCTATCAGACGACACAGGTTCGAATCGTGTTGGAAGCGAAATTTTTGTGATGTGTATATTTGCGTGAACATCCGCTAGTGTCGGTAAACACTATAAATATATTTCATAATCGCTCAAATATAAGAACCAGACGAAATAACAATAATAATAGTTTTGTTCGCTCGTTTAGCTCGACAAAGAGAGACGTTCCAGTCGGCACCATTAGAAATGTGTGGCCTGGCTTAAATTTATGGGATTTGACCTCATAAAGATGCTCGTCGTGCTGAATTGGTATGGTATACCCTTTAGACGTGTATCTAGGTGTATTTTGAAATTAACAGCCGATCTAAGAATCTTAGCGGTCCACACAGCCGTTGTAGCACTGTTGTTAGTAGATAAATAAAAATACTAAAACACTTACGGTCTTACCACAAACAAATTAAACACACTTTAAACCTGTGTTAAACAGTGTTCAGCTCCTAAAGATGCCTTAATCGCGTTTAAATATGAGCAACCACAAATCCTGATTTAAGTAGTGTCTAACCGTTGTGTAACTCAATTGTGTTGTGACACTTCTAATCAATTTAAATGTTTATCTTTAGACACTGTCCAGATAAACAGGCGTCTAAAATTTTATCTAACAAGGTTAGTTTCTAAAGTCTAGTCTGTGACTAATTAAGTTGAGACTAAAGGATAGTGCTCGCTGGGAGCGTTCGCCTCACGAACGCGTTTTCCTCTTCTCGCGAATGTTTGGCTCGCGGACCGAAACCACATAGTTTATTTACAAAATTCAGACAGGCGTAAGTACAGTAGGCGTTCGAATCTTATACGAAAAGATATAGTTTGAGATCGAGCGATCTACTATTAGGTAGATCACTCGATTGATCGATATATAATGTATTTTCATTTGAGATAAATATCTTTTAGATCTCGCTACCAACACATATCAATCGCGAACGAAACTTTTCGCGCGGTGATGCAGCGAACGTTTTGCTCGCGAAGCAAAGTTCGTATAGCGAATGCGCGGTGAGTACCGTCCTTAAACCGAACAAGCGACAACTTTCATTGACCTTATTATGACTAACCTGCGTAAATTGACATACAAGAGATACGCGTCGAGGCGTGAGCGACCAAAAACACAAAAGTCAAGGCCATACTCACCAAAAGAGCAAAGTGAACCAATCTCAATTGATCCATATAAATTTTAATTACCTTTTATGTAACGATGTCTGCTAATAAGACATAAGTAGGTACTAATTATCGGGGGTCCTTCAGTGGCCAGTCCACACCTGCCTACATATTTTTACATAAGGCGGAATTGGGAGGTGCCGGAGTCTCATTTCGTAGACCTGCTGCATTATCAGCTAACAATCTCGTGTTCGTTTACAATACCAGATCGATTAAAACCAGCGGTCACTAGTCTTCGTGTGGAAGGAGTTGTCAATAGTTTTCGCTTCTTTTCGTTTTGTAAGAGCTTATTTCTTTAATAACGTCGAAAATTCTAGACTATTCCTTCCACACGACGACTAGTGACCGCTGGTTTTAATCGGTCTGGTATTGAAAACGAACACGAGATTGTTAGCTGATAAGGCAGCTGTTTAAAGTAATCAAACACTCATTATAATAATCCAGGCTTTTTAATCATATGTTACAATAGTCCATCTCATCACATATCTTCCTCACACGCATAGTTTATTTGTACTTTTAAAAAGGGCCTTTTAATTTTGGCTACAGCTCCATTAACGGTTTTCAAAGGTTCGGGCAAAGACCCGAGACATAAAACATAAAAAAATAAGTACTTATAAAATTAAATTGCACCAAATAGTACGTAGTATAGTATCATCTAATATTAATGCATAATATTTAATTTTGTCCATCATGTTAACTTAATATTACTTACTTGTTGTTCGACGAATATGAGTTAAAATTGTTAGCCATGCATTTTTTGCGATGAGAAACTGAAAATATAAAATAAGAGTCGACTCTCAATATGTCCTCGCCCACAATTAAATGTTGTACACTATTATTGGACACTTATTTATACCCACGAATTATGTCGAACAATTTTAGCGATACTAGCGCCGGCACCCATTTAAATACTATCCGTGGCCAGAAATAGAATTAATTTCAGTGTTTGTAAAATGATACTGGTCCACACCATACTCTGGAAACTAAAGCTTGGATAGAATATAATTAAAGCAACGTTTTCAGTAAGTTATCGTTCTTGAAGTAGATTAGTATTTAGTTAGGTGTTATATGACTTACTAGCGTCGGCTCGCGGCTTCGCAGGCGTGTAATCAGAATAAAATATAGCACTCAGCGATAATGTAGCTTCCTATTGGTGAAATAATTTTTACAATCGGATCAGCAGTTCCAGATATTAGCGGTAACAAACAAACAAAAACACAAACTTTACTGCTTTATAATATTACTATAGACTATAGATAACACCAACATTTTGGATACAGTTATCCAATAAAGAATCATTCTATTCCACATTTTTTCATTGGTTTCTGGAAATATTTTAGGATTCATAATGCATAATAGTGTAATATTACTACTATTCTTCTGTGCTATTTTGTTTGTCTATGACAGTAAAGGGAGGTTCATTTTGCTCCAAATGGTGAATAAAACAAAAAAAAAAAACATAATTTGATAGTGATCAATATGGTTCATTTTGCTCCTAATAGTGACAAAAAATATAGAAAATAAACAGAAAAACAATTTGATAGTGATCCATTCTTTCAAATCAAGTTTTTGATTAACATACCTTAACATGTTCGAAGTACCAATCTATTATTTTGTTTGACAAAACTCATTACCAAAATTCATCTTATGAGGATGAATGGATAGGTCTAGAAACAGCATCAGTAGTCGAAGTTTGAGCCAAAGTCGATAACATCCCTATTTATCTTCACGTAGCTCCTTTCCTTGGCTCGAAATGTAGATAATTACTGCTTTAATTACACAAGTGCTCTTATCACTTTATTGATATAAATCAACTTTGTAGTATTTGTATAAATTTAATGTTAGGTACTTTATAAACTGGAGCAAAACGCACAATGCTCTGTAGTCATAAAAGTATACACTAATTAATGTTGTATGTACGTTGTAGGTACATAGTCTATGTGTAAGTGCAATAGGTACAAGTCATAAACATGGCATAATATTAATAAGTTATTAGTTTATATTTTAGCTAGTTGAAATTCAGAAAATATTTTTTAAAACCAAATTCTAGTTACGATGTTTATCTTATGGTATTATACTGTTTAGTTATTAGTTAGAGAAAGTATTATTTTTGATTTGTCTATTTGAAGTTTATATACATAGTTTATAAAATGCATGTATGCATGTAACATTGTCTTTTGATATGTGTTCTTTCCGAGACTGAAAGTTGTTGGAAAATAAGTGACTTATAAATCTTTTATTTACAATAGCTTGCTAGAAATCGTTTATTTTTAAAGCACCTTCAAAGGAGTAATTATATTTGTGCATAGAGATATTATTTTTTATCTCTATGAAAAAAAAAGTAAATTGTCATTAAAAAAAATCTAAATTATAAACATCTGCATTTAATTGCATCATTCCAAACTAAAGTTAATTTTGCTTTATGTTGGTTACTGGCAAAAACCTGGAAGTAAAGTTCAGAAAACTATTCCAAAAGAAATCTTAGAAATACATACTTACATACAAAAGAAAACATTGCGATAATATACTAATAACAATAATTTATATTTCGTTATTCCATTGTAAAGTTTCAGCGTTAGTCGTGTACCAAATTCTTATTTTGTATTTAATTTATAATTATTGTTAGCAATTAGTCTCTCGTGTGTAGTTTTTGTATCGAGTCATTAAAATTAAACTGCTTCATTATTTTCAATCCGATATTTTGTCAAGCGAATCACTACAGTACGCATCCATTCTCATTTTAAACATGTCTAGTTTTAAAATGGATTTAGTCCTTTTTAGAGTTTTACATTTCATGCTTTGCTTCACCATAAGTCATAAGATAATATGAGAAATCATTTTATATTCTATTTACTTGTTACTTTAAAAAAAGTTTATGATGGAACTCTTGTTGTGATTCTTTTAAATAGTATAGTGAGGTGCCATTTACTGAGAGAAAAAAAATGTACTTTATCGTACCTGTAAACGATTGAACACTTGTTTTCGTTATTTTTAGTTGAAAGCCGCTATTCACTAAGTTGCTTAACTGCTATTTCTTTTTACTGTATTTTGGCGCAATATAAACAGTAAGTGCACTGAGTAGCTTGAACTCAACGACAAAGGAATTCGTATATTACACTGCATTGTGTTTTCCTTTATTCTCTTCATATATTTCGTTTGTTTTTCTCTATAAAATTCAAATATTCTATTTTAAATATCCCATCCAAGTCTATAGTATTTTATTTATTATGTCGGGTTATACATACTTAGTTTAGTACGTACTATTTTCAGCGTTGTGTATGAATAAAACCTGTCTATTGCAAAGTGTCCTTGCTGTTGATCTGTTGTGACTTTGCTTACGGTAATTAGAGGAAAGCCTGCTTTTAACGCATGAAGACAATCTCGCAGTTGAGTAATTTAGTGACAGCATTTATAAATGTACGCTTTTTTATGTAATGAAAAGCAACCGGTATTGTGATAGTTATGTACTATGCTTAGTTATATTATTATTTGGATAATAAAAAGGTAATAATTATTTTGTCCTGTATTTCATTGTTCAACCTAACATTGTTGGTACACTTGGAACGCTTAGCTGTTTAGTTGTGGATGTCTTGCATAGAGGTATTTTGTCTGTAGAGGGGTAAAGGGCTCCATCAACATTTGAAAAAAGTACCAACATTTATTTTTGAACTATTGATAGACCAAAATTATCTATTCTGCGGCGCAAGTACGGATCTTTTCGGTCGATAAAATTGACAGATCAAATCGATAAAACCCACTTTATCGATTTGAACTGTCAATTTTATCGACCGGAATAGATCCGTACTTGCGCCGCTGAAGGCTGCCGGTAAACTGACGCTGCCCGATGCGGAGTAGGATAGATGAAACTTAAACGAAATCTAAATAAGGCATCCAATTTTGTCAATTAAATATTCCCATCTCTACTCCGTACAGTTTCAGTGAATAGGTAGCCTAATCCGTTTTAATCAGGTGGATGAGCAGGATTAGTCATTATTATTATGGTATGCTAGCATGACATATGGACATCTCCGCATAGTATAGATGCCAAGATTCCTTAGGTTTTTCAATAAAAAGATGACGTTTTAAAGTGTTTGTTCTACATATACGTACGAACCGCATGTATCCTGGGTAAGTCTTATGTTACATTATTTCGTGCATGTCATTAGTTATCACTCACTAAACGCTTATTATTAACTACATAGGTGTATAGCTGCACGTTTCCACGCTAACATTGATTGTCAGAGCATGCGTTTGCACCACACAATTCCCATCGCAAGAAAAATACTTAGCTCTTGTTGCATATAATTTTGGTTGCTATAATATGCTAGGCTAATTTTTACGAGGATATAGTACGTTTGGCCGTAAATAAAAAATTAACATGACATCGAACCGTTTTGACAAAATTTAATTTAAATACACAAATCGATCTATATAATCTATAATCGATTTGAATCGTGTGAAAGACTTGACTAAACTCTCACGTGAAAGTTTCAAAAGGAACCTACGTTTCAACGGTCAAGGTTTTGAAATGAAATATCCGTTTTTGTATTGACAGTTTTTAATCGTGTTCTTATCGGTGCGCAGTATCGAAGGCGCAGGCGCCGCCGCCGCCGCTGCGGCTGCCGCTGGAGGGCTGGTCCGGCACGTCGAGCGCCTGCTAGCGAGCGCGGGGGGCGCCCGGCGCCGCGCCCCCCGCCCCCGGGCCCGCGCTCCCCGCCCCCCGCCTGGCCCCCGACGCGCACCCTGCGCACGCGCTGCTATCGGTGGCGCGCTCGCTGCTGTTCCCCGCCACGTCGCTGGCGACGGACCGCCCCGCCGTCCTTCCCATAGAGGAGGCGCCGATGCCCGAGGACGTTAGTGATTTGAAGGACGTTTTCGACGCCATCAATCGGCTGTGTGAGACTATGAAGACTTCCAATTATAGCGAGGACGATGACGCACCCCGTTACGTCGAGTGCAGCGAGGGGCTCGTGAGCCCCGCCGAGGTCGAAGTGCGAACGGTGGAAATCCACCAGGCGGTCAATTGGAACGTTATTTCGCCGGAGTTAGATGAGGAGAACGCGGTTTGCGGTGGTTCTGAAGACCCGAAGGAGTGGCACGATCAGCGCTCGCAGTTCGTGAGCGCCGAGGACTTGTCTGTGCAGAGGATGGAGACGCAGCGGCAAAAATGGATGGACTCGCAGGCCTCGCTGGCGAGCTCGGACGTATCGGTCACCCGGGAGGGGTTCCGTGCGGACCCGTGGAGCGACTGCCTGGCGTCCCCGCCGGCGATCTCAGACGCATCGGTCCCCCGGGAGGGGTTGAAAGCGAACCCGTGGAGCGACTGCCCAGTGTCCCCGCCGGCGAGCTCGGACGTATCGGTCCCCCAGGAGGGGTACCGAGCGGATCCGTGGAGCGACTGCCTGGCGTCCCCGCCCGAGGACGTGGAGGCCGTGACGTCGGACACGGAGCCGGCGGCGGCGCAGTGCGAGCCCGTCAGCGACCTGTACTACACGGCCTCCTCGGAGGTATCGTTGCTGTCGGACACGGAGCTGCCAGAGAAGCCGCCAGAGGATTGCCCGGTCCAAGAGGACGGTAAAGAGTGCGTGATAGCGGGACACGTGGCGGCCATGCGGGAGCGCTTCGAGAGCATGACGCGCGCCAACACGCCGTGCCCGGACACTGTGCGGGCGGCGTCGCCGGCGCTCGACGTGTTCCACAACGCGTCGCCGTCGCCAGACCCTTTAGGCTAAGACTTTTGTTACTGCAAATACTATAGAACAGCAGTAAACGGCCAATATACGATACTATACCCTGTTCCATAATCTTAGTTATTTTTTGTAAACAAAGAAATGTCACGAAAAGTCACTGTCAAAGTGACATCCTAGTTGCCCAAAAAGGTTTTCGCTTGTGAAAAATACTTTTGTATCTATTATCCCCGGCTTTGCTCTCGCGCGGCACAATTATAACGTAACAAGAAACAAAAACCAACACCAAAAACTTAAACAACACTACAAAATAAAGAGATCTTAACAACAATACATACGCAGCAAGATCAGACTCGAGTTCGGAGATTGGAACAGATCAAGAGACAGAAAAAGAAAATGGCGGCAATTACACAAAATGTTTGAAATCTGCTGTGTTCCCGGTCTAAGAAAAACAACTGCACGAAAAAAACTTCCTTTTATTATAGTTTTGTGTAAAATAACGATCTTGCAAAAACGATGCATTCACAATTTTTCAAAAATTCAAGTTTATAATGTTATAATTTAAAATCAATTAATAATAATGTCTATCATCAAATTCTGGATTGCACAGTTTTCTATCAATTTCTTCGTTCTGTCAACCGCTTTGGTTACATAAAAAAAAAAATATCTAAGATTTTGGAACAGGTGAACCTGTGCTCGTGCTAACCAGAGATGGTACTAATTCAATGACAGGTAACTTGCAACGCCATCTAGCGGTTGCATATGTATCGAGTTGTCGGACGTATTACTACTGGTTTTTACTATTTGAAATAATTCGCCCTTTAGTTTAATATAGGGGCTGATAGTTTAATATGTAACTGCACAATTATATTGTTAAATTTCTACTCGGCTAGTCCTCACACCTGTAACGTGCCAACGACGGTGTTCACACTTGTTGAAGGTTGTGATGTTATTTTAGTAGCTCCAGATTACAATAATTAACTGTGACATATCTCAAAAGATTGTTTAGTTTTCTAGGGCGCAGTTGGCATTATTGTAAGAGGAATAACTATAGACTTAATAAATAGCATCAATAGTGATTTGATAATTTTAGAGATTGTAATGAACTTGTATAAAATAATTATTATTCAATGTCATATTTTATTGTGATCTTGGGAAGCTCAAAATATTTTCTAGTATTGTACCTAATTTAACGAATACTTATACATACATTTATCAGACCAAGTAGGGTATATGTAGGTACTGTACCGTGCTTTAGCTTATAGGTAATGTATTCAAGACTTATCAGTTTCAATTGTATGACGTAATCAGTCTACAGAGACCATGTTTGCTTGTAGTATAATTGTATAGACTCGTACTTAGTGCTGTAAGCCATATAAAAAGGGACGTGGCAATACAATCCTAATTGCTTGGTCCCTATTTGTTCGGCAGATTAGCCGAGTAAGATGAAGATCGGTAAGTGTGAAAATTGAGGCCAATGATGATTAATTTGATGTACTGTCCGGTGACAAATTTACCTTCTAATTCCATTTTCTACTGTTGACCAATTTTGGCGAAATTGTACAACGCTCTTGGCATTTGTAATATATTATAGAGGTGTGCAGTACGCGCTGTACTTCTAGGCTGTCCTGTAGTTAAGGGCTAGGCAGATTCTCCGGGATTATTCCCAACGTCTGCACCAAAAATAACCTCCCACTGGTGGCTTTGGCTATTTTTTAATTAATTTTTTTCTTTAGGCTGGTGCACATTGCTAGACATGGTACTAGGCGAGCATGAACCAGAATATATTAGTGGTGGCAGGTTGGGAATACTGTCGTCGGTGACTAGATGCTCGGAGCCTGTGGCCTTTTGGTACCTTGCGCGGACTGTAGTAGGACTAAAGATGATCCTACTTTAAGGAGTTATACAATAGTACCTATAAATAGATAGCATAGAAGTTTTCGAGTATTTACGTGGTGTTATTAAATTAGTATCTATATTTTAAATTGTGTTTTTTGAATGTTGCCATAATTATGTTAAGAATGTTGTCAAATTATGTTTTAAATAGCTACAATTTGTTCGTTTCATCACAAATTTTGATGTTAATTAGATACCAAAATATTTAATTGGGTTATGTGAATCGTTCGATGGTGTTACTAGAGATAATGCAATAATTTTTATATAAACCTGTTGTAATAATGTAATCGTGGTATCGGGTTTGGTATTCAAATTATGTACTTTAACAATTCTAGCGGAATAGTGTTTGGTGTATTATATGTGTTATATGTAAAGCCGAAAACTTTTATTATAATTCATTATATGGCTTTATTAAATTACCCAGTTTTATTTACAAGCCTAACTTTATTTGATAGTGAGATTTATCTGCAGGAGTATGTATTCTTTATTCACATTAGAACCTTTGTTACTGCCGTAGAAAAATCCACATGGATACAACTCCGACGCGGGAGCGACAAGAGGTTATGCCGGACTCCTACCAGCTAAAACCCTACGGGTGTGTACCTCGCAATGTCCCTTATATTCGCCGGGAATTCGGGAACGGTCTCTTAACTCTTCTCATTCTCCAGTATGCGCCACCTTGGGGTCTTGTCAAATGGGTTATGGACACTAATGTAGGTACCCGCCGCCCTAGCCTCTGTTACGGAGGTTGAAGGAGGACGTGAAAGATCCTTCTCCGACGCCCTGCTCTCAAACGAGTTTGTTGTTGAGATTTCTCTCCCTTTCCGCAGCCAGCAGACTTAATCAATGCCGGAAGCGAAAGGTCGTTTCCCACTGCTGTGACGAGGTTACAACGCTCTCTGGTCCAAGCTGAACACTCGTCCAGTGTAGGCTGCGCCGTGTCCTACACGCAGCTGTCGGCTCCCTATCCGGCACAAGTACTTTCCGAAGATCCAATATCAAAAAGCACCTGCACGAGCCAGACAGATGAGAGAGTGAGCGATCCTTAATCTACTCATCCAATCTTTCGGACCGAACCCGACTCACTCATGTTTTAAAATCTCAATTTATTATGGCGCGCAAATTCACGATATAACTGTTGTTCGATTTGCGCGAGTGCATGACGGCTAAAAGTTATGAGCACATCCTTTTCCGGGTGACGTCCCAACAAACCTGTTAATCTCACCAAGCACCTCACCATATATCAGTGAATTCAGGCAGCTACGTTTGAAATAAACACCTATTCTAGATGGTCGCTTATCGCACTATAGTCAAGTGATCGCCGATACATACTTATTCCAAAATTGTATCCTTTACCTTGAGGTCAACGTGAAACCCCTTCTTCCTAAAGCAGTCCGGGTTCGGCGATGCAAGAACGGAGTTACTTGGTTCCGTATAAGTGTAATACCAGGAATTAAACCAGCTAGACTAACATGCGCGCCACAAATTTGTTTACTGTTTTGTCTCGCTCTTTCTCCTGCGAATACGAGACAAATTCGTGATATAAGCATCGACAAAATTTTGTCACAACGCACATGTTAGCACGGCTGGAGCAGCACCCAGTAACTCGACAGCAAGCCTTCGACACATTACGCCCAGTACCATAACACAAATATCTAAAAGCTTATGCCGGTCTCGTCCGGTTCTGCCTGTTGTGGTCCACCTGCATAGTTCACCTGGGTGTACCACGGCCAATTTTTTTCTTACCATAGTCCACCTATGTAGTTATTAATATTTCTCTTTCAGAATGTATAGGCCGTGATCCACCTAGGAAATACGAACTATGTTAAATAGGTGCAGAGACCTCCGTGTAGGAAGCAACCGTTTCTGATCATTTGTATCCCGGAATCGCATCCCGACAGGCAAATATTTTCGGGATTATATCCGTGTTTATGCAGCTGAATAGTCAAATCTGAACGAGAAATTTCTCTGACGGGATGCGATTCCTAAATATAAACAATCAAGACTGTCGCTTCCGACACTGATATCATTCCGAGTGAATTAAAATCATCCTGGTGACGGGTTAGGATTTTGGTCATCTTCTAAACACCTTTTTGACACTTAACTAGGACATCAGAAACACCACTAGATTCCCATTTGACGGAATGCCAAGTTTCTGTTACCAATCACCTATCGGTATATTTCTGCAGCTCCACCTGAGAGCCAGTCTTATTTGTACCTAGGTTTATATGTTTTTTTTAATGTTTTTAGGTAACGAGACGAGCTGGTCGTTTGCCTGATGGTAAGCATAACGCCGGCCCATAACAATTGCAGTGCCACCCAGAACTTTGAAACACAAAGACCTGCGCGGCACTGCAATGCGCTCGTTACCCTGAGACATTAGGTATTAAGTCTCATAAGCCCAGTCATTTCACTGGATACTCGACTCATCAAACCGGAACACAGTAATGCTTGCACACTACTGCTTGGCGGCAGACTTCACGAGCAAAGCTGTGGTAAAAACCCAGACGGACACTCGCAGAAGAGTTAGTCCTCCCACTAAAGATGGTTAAACACTTTAGAACAGAGTGGTCAAATCCTTAACTGTCGAAAGAAAAAAAGCTTTCAGAATAATTGTTGACAATCCCAAACTCGTCGCTCACCTCGAAGAGTCTTGTATGCGTATGCGCAGAGATATCGAATCATCCGCGCTATGGCGAAATGTTCTCTGTATACGTTACCTTATTCCGGCAATCGGCATAATAATAATAAGAGCCTCTCGCTAGACGGTTAGATCAAGGGTCGTATGCAGAAGGCAGTGCTCCTTGACACGGCACGTATTGTCAGGAGGTTCCTCACTCTGCAGCCCTAACCACCGGTAGCTTGGGCCCAGCCCCGCTGCCGGCGGCACTCTAGGTTTAGGTTTTTTATAATATTTTGTTTTTATAGAAATATTGTAAAAAACTTAGATTTAAGATTAAAAAGAAATAAAGTATATAATAATAACATAGCTTCCCTCAAATCCGCAACACGTCGAACGTGGTACTCTTTTATAATTCGATTTACAATACTAGGAAATAGCCTCTATCAGGTTTCCAGGCTCGCTCGTGGGTCAGCAACACATCAGTCAGCATGGCCATCATGTTACGCGTTCCGAACGTATATAGCAGATAATTTTCATGACAGGTGTTTGCTAGGAACCTATATTATAGCTAAATAAAGGTGGAAGATCCAAGCGACAGGAAATTTTAAAAATACACCTTTCTGTGATTTTAACCCCGTTAGGATAATTTCTTTGTTATTTACGCGAATCACAAAATATTCTCAAAAATTGTATTCTAACGGAGTTAAAATCACATACAAAAACATATTTTATTAAAATTTCCCGCCTCTTCATGGACCATCCCCCTTAAAATAAACAACAGTATTTGAATCTAGACTTTGGAAATGTACAAACTGTAGGAGTACCTACGCTATTCATCTGTTGTACAGTTATCTAATTATGTATAGAGTTGCAAACTGACAAATCGATTGAACGTAAATAAATGAGAATTTCGATGCACTACCTGTTGCTAATTATCACGTGGTATGTGTGAGCGATAATTTTAGGTATAGAAAGATGAGAGAAGAAAAAATTAACATGTTACTGAATTCAAAAAATAATACAACTAAAACAATATCAATATTACTTAACGCCAGGCATCAAAGCTAACGTAACGTGTAATAACATCAGAATAAAAACAGATGCAACTAACCGTTTACAATACATACCTACTGTTCGAATTCAAACTTTAGTAGTAGTGTGAATAATCGAAGCGGCAGTCACTGAAGGAATCTGTCAAAAAACATAACTGCAGCATAAATAGAATCTTGTGTAAATGAAACTTTTCAATTGTAGCCTGTTCGTATGAGACCTTATTATCTTTGTTTATTTTGTGAGATAAATTACTATGACGATGGCCTGATGATGGAGCCTGGACTGAGAACTATGAAAATATCTAGCAGCTTCACGTATTGGCTAATATCACTCAGCTGAGCGAATTATTCCCAGTGGCTATTCTAGAGGTTTGCTTTCAGCTGAGCGAATTATTCTCAGTGGCTATTCTAGAGGTTAGCTTTCAAAAATTAACTAACTTGTATCATGACAAGGGTGCGATCCGAAAAGAAAAGAGATCATTATGTCCAGAGCATTTATTCGGTAAAATAGTCAAAATTCTACAAGAGTAGGCAAACGTCACAACTTCATGTGGAATCACTTAAGAAAAAAAAATCATCAAGGCAGAGTAACATTAACTTATCGTAATTAATCTTAGACACACGACTTGTAACCGGTAACACGGAGCGACTCTACTGTAGGCCGCCGGCGGCTGTCTAGTGCTGGGACAGGGGACCGCCAATCCAACAACGCTAGTTGTGACTGAGCGTCGCCTGCAGTGCAGCGCAGTGCAGCGCAGGGAACTGCCGGCCCAGCCGCGGTGCGGCGAGCGCGCTCACCTGTCCCGCCCGCGGCTTACCTTGCGCCGTTAGTACCCCGTCACCGCACTATTTAGCAAGGAGCAGCGGACACACAACCGTCAAGCGACGTACAGATGAACGGAACGAGCGCCTACCTTCGCCCGCGGCCCGGCGACAGTGGCGGCTACAGTTGCGGCTACAGTGGCGGCGACAGTGGCGGCTACCGGTAGCGCGGTTGCAGCATCTGCATGCCCGGGAACATGGCGCCCATCTGCATCATCCCGCCCGGCAGCAGCATACCTGCGCATAACGGGCCGTGAGCGGGCGCGGCGCGGCGGGACAGGGGCCCGCGGGCCAACACGCTCGTGTGACTGGGGGTCGCCTGTCGCCGGCCGCGCCCGCTGACACTCCTGTGCCGACTTACATAGGTGCAGTAAGCGAAGGAACACAGGTAGGTATAGGATAAATAATTCACATGAAAATTCACACTTTCAAAATACTCGGCGATGCGGTAGGTATCGTACCCCGTAGTGCATGCATGTTCGTGACCCGCGGACGCTCGTACTGACGGCTAGTGGTAACTCGTCTGATCATGCACATTGTAAAGCGACAAACTACTGTACGTAAATATAATATTAGTGTACCCACCCGTGAACCGACAAAAAGTCACATCTCATAATATGACACTACGAGAAATTCGAGACAGTAATAAGATAAGAGCTACTACAATAAGCAAATCCATTAAGGAATGTGAATAAAATTACCGCTCGTTTATTCCGATCCTCCGATCGTGCGGATGGCACATCAAAACACGGTTTAACTGTTGACAGTGCGAGCTAGGCCCGGCCCGGACTACTTGCCGGCGCGGCCCGGACTAATGGCCGCCGCCGCCGGGGGCTGGCTCTAGCAACTAAGTGGAGGCCCGTCCACGAACTTTGAACACAATCGCCACGCTTCTTTAATAGGAGATAAAGCACACTAACAGTCTCTGGTATGCGAAGTCCGTTGTGGAAATTACAAAATAAACTTAAGCAAAAAAAACATTCTTTTATTCATCGATCAGAGGTTCGTCCATCAAACACATGTGAACTTTTGAGCAGCGAGATAATACTGACATCTTCGACTTAACGCTATTATCAAAAAACAATATTAAATCTAAACGAACACCCACATCTAATCCTAGATTCTTAAATGCATAATTATTAATGTCACTCAATATTATAACACAGCTATAGTCGAATGTTGAGCGGTTCTGTTTGCATATGAACATAAAAAATTACATCTACATAATTATTTTATAGGAATGTCATGGAATCGAGCTTACCTAACTTTGTAAACCGCTTGATTTAAATACATTTCATCAACTATATAGTCAGCGTTGACTATCTTCAAATTTAACATCAAAAATACATTACATTTAGTACATCGTTCGTGCAAAACCAATGTGACTTATTAGACATATAATGCCGTTGATATGTCCTACAAAGTATCTTACAACTATATTTTAACTTAGCGAATACTTTAAGATTCTAAACAAATATATATAAAAGTATGACCACTTTTTAGGCAAATTTCTATCAGTAGTGAACTTGGATATAAACTTACAAACTACCTGGAAGTATTGTAGAAAGTACAGATATGTAAAAAAACATGTAACAATAATGTAACTTATGAAATAACAAAGCCTATTTCAAGTTATGAATATTCCTCACAGCATGTAGCGACCTGGCATTAGGGCATTGGACATTGAACTTAAGCAAACTAACTTAAGAAATATCATTTTAAGATTAATAATTTCATAACATCGGGAGATTGCTATGAATTGTGTTAAAATATTAAATATAGTTTTGATGCAATGTATCTGGCAACATTTCAACTTGAATGAATGTTGCAAAGTAAACTGTCTTATTGTATTATTTATTTATTGAAATGAACAATAAAAAATAAAAAAATGTAAAGAACTGATCTTTTGACTATGCCAAACCATTACTTATGTATATATTAGGCCAAATTTATGCAATAGGCGCAAAAAATATATTATTATCAGTGCATTATTGAAATATCAGTGAGATAATTCCAGACTTTCTTTTTTATGACTTTTAATATAACGAATGACCATTTGGCCCAGGCTTGTGTTGGTTCATTTTTCCTATGGTTATAAGCTGTATGTGTCAAGTCAAGTTTTAATCGGTAAGAGATTGCTTTATTTCTTCTAATTTGAGTTTATTTATTACCCCATTATCATACTTACACCAGTTTTCTGGTATGCAAATTAAATCTAAAAACTCACAACAGTAAATGTGTTGTCTGAAAGTTTATCTATATAATCATATTATAATATAGTCATCTCCAACAAAGACACACATTAGAACACATTTGGGTTTAGAAAAGCTTCATTCTTTAATTAATTGTACATTATTGACCTTTGATTAGAGACCCAATCTTGATAGGATATGATTTATGGAAATTTAAAAGTTAGGAATAAATAATGTAGTTCTTCAATCTATTAGCTGCTTTTATAATTTTAACATTGAAAACTAGAACAAAATAATTTAAAGAAAAAGGTTTGTGTTTTTAATTGGATAATGCCATTTGAGTCAGTTTCAATGAATAAGTTACTTTAGTCAAGGGACCATATAGAAAAATTGATTATCATTGTCAACAACAGGATACTGTAATCTGAGTCAATGTTGATGAATAAGTTGTCAAAAATCAAAGAAAAATTCCTATGAGCTAATCAAAAACAAAATGGAAATCAGTGAAAGCCTTCATCAAGGGACCATCCAAAAAAAATGGCTTTTCAACAATAAATTGGCTACTAATTAGATCCATTGCATCTCAGAAACCCAAAGACCGCAAACGAAACATGAAATCAGTCTGTTGGCCGATCTCTTATGTGACATGCATACTAAAAACTTGTCTTTAGAGCAAGTTAATCATATTCCAATTAATTTTAAAACCATTACAGCATCGTATAAAAAACCTACCTACCACTATCAATACTTAACAGTTCTCATCAACACACCTAATGCAAACCGCTTCAATAGTACAACTAGGGCATGCAACCGGTTTTAACCGATTCCAAAATAACTGGGAAAAACCGATTTATTTTCCTGAGAACCGATTCTAAAATCCCTACTGATTAATCGATTTCCGATTCTTTCCGATTCCTTTCTGTTGCCTCAACTATCACGTGAACTCAAGTGTCACTGTCAATTCATTCTTTTTTTAAAAAATAAACACCTACTTGACATTGGCGAAATTGTGGCTAACATTCCACAGAAGCCAGGAAATAAAGAAAGAAGAAGAAAATAAACTCAAAAAAACGCGGTTCTTAATTATTTAATTACTAGCTGCTGCTGTGGTTTCACCCGCGCGGAAATATTGTATTTCATTGGTTTTATTTTTTGCTCGGGACCCTAATTATTTTTCTAAAATAAAAGTAACCTAAATTACTCCTTATAACATCAGCTATCTGCCAGTGAAAGTCCCGTCAAAAACGGTACCGCCGTTTCGGAGATTATCCGGAACAGACAGACAGAAATTTTAATAATTGTGTTTTTGTTATAGGTACCCTATATGCATTTAGTAAAAAGCTGTTACTTTTGTTATTACAAAAAGACACTTCAATTTTATTTATTTGTATATAAAAACGAAAAGGAATCGAAAAGAACCGAAAAAACCGTCAGTCAGGAATCGGAAACGAAATTTTCGATTCTGCACGCCCTAAGCGCACCGGCCAACGCCCCCTAGCGGTAGTGAGTGTAATAGTGGTGTGGGTACTGACCGGGCTGCAGCGGGCGCATGAGGTTGAACTGCGGCATGACGGGCAGCACGCCCATGACGGGCGGCATGGACACGGGCACGCCCACGCGCAGCTGCGGCTGCATCATGACGGGCTGCATCATGGGCCGGCGCAGCGCCGCCTGCTGGCGCGCCGCCGCCACCGCCGCGGACATGTGCGCCGCCACTTGCTGCTGGTAGTCCAACTGAACACTCATTAGGCGGGACAGTTCGCGCGCCGACTGGCAGCGCAACATACCGAACAAAGGAAAATCTATTAGACACGGTGTTAGTTTACAACTGTTTACGGTGAATAGATAACTTGACTGGTAGCGTAGTTGAAATAGAAATGTTGTCTTCGTAGAACGAATCAATGGGGAGCTGCGCTGCTTATTTATCACAGGTGGCACATTATCGCCGGTGTTGTTTTTTTTTTGGTAAGTAGTTACCGTCACCTATAGTATAGTATATCTACAACAGTCGGGGTATTACTGATACGTTGCCGACCTTTAAAGACTCTGTTCTGAAGAGCCCCAAGTTGTATATTGTAACGTGATTTTTGTGCTCCCGTTACAGATAACCAATTTCGAGCGATATTTAAGTATTTTTGCTTCACTTTATTCGAATTTTGAATTTGGCGCGTATTCCTGTCGTATTGATTGTCTAGGGATTGATTTAGTCGATTCACTTTTTGCTTTTTACGATTACTTATGAGTTGACGTTTTGACAGCTCACATTGACAAGTAGCTATTTTTTTTACTTGATTAGACATCTCTAAAGTAGCTTCACTCTATGGCACTTTGCGGACAACATTTCTGGAGTCAAGATGTCTCTCGGATAATCTTAATTTATTTCTTAAATCCTGTGTGGATTTCCTTGATCCTATAATGGATTAAAGACCTTTATAACGGCTCTTGCCGTAGGTCAATTAATTTTCATCGAAATCATATTAGAATTTCGTTAATTATGCATTGGAAAGTTTCATTTTGTTACATGGAACCTTATCTGTGGAAAAACGCCCTTTGGCGTTTTTTTCACTACCTATAAATTTATCATAACCTTATATGGATATGACTGGAGCCTTCGTTCTAGTTCATTTTGGTTGAGCCTGGTTCGTGCACGATGTGGCGTCGATGGACATTTGTGAAGATTTCCTCTCGTTCGACAGCTAAGCTTAACATTTATTTTCTTTTCTTTTGTTAAAAACTTAATTTAACGTTGATATAAAGCTACTTTATTACGAGTATGCGCCGACGTTCAATCTTGTATTCAAAACTTATTTCTTATTAGATTTTATAATTAGATTAAATAGCAGGTTAAAAACAAATATTTCTTATTAGATTCAAAATTTCAGTAAAAAGATAAATTAGGATTTAGATTAGTCAAATCAATGTTATACTCCTCCCAACGAGATCAAAATTACATACCATGAAACTTTATTAGGTTGCTTATATCTCCCTATCCCGAGATTAAAAGTTTGTTGCTCTGCGGCTTAGACATCCGGAGGAATTATTATTTATTTTAACTGTGGGAAGTTGCCTCTGGCGCCCGAACATTATTTTTGTTATATTTTTCTCTCTATTTTGAGGTAAACAAACTGCAGTAATTATTTTCATTTCTTTTTATACAACTAAAAAATTTTTTTGTTTACAATATGTTGTTATAATTTTAGTAAGTAAGCCAAAATCGTCTTTTCAATAAAGTATACCTCTGTGAAGTGCATTTCAGTGTTAAAATAAAGATACAGTTTCCCTTCCAATGAGAAAAAAAGGAAACTGGGGATCAAAGTATTGCGCATCAAAAATTATTGGAACGCAAATTCTTCTTCTAGGTTATTTAGTGATCATTTCAAATATAATATTTTTATGATGCGAGCAAGCTTACTGGTTAGTTTAATTCTCATTAACTCTCAAAGTAAACATCAATGACAAGCACCAGCGATGGTGGCGCCATCTGAGATTAGCTTTTTCTGTGCCTCCCCATTGAACGCGGCTTGTATGTGTACCTTGATCTAGCGGTTGACTATATCCTATGAGAAAACAAATAGAATAGATCATTTGACAACAAATACTAGTTTTCTTGATGGAACTAAATTAATGCAATAGATATATTTACACGCGCACACCTGTTTGGTACCACTCTAGGAAGATAACATTATTTTCTATTTCTACTATGCTAATATACTTCCTAATTGATTCGAATAAATAGCTAAGTCTTAGTGCGACGACATTGCTTTCGTAAATGTTAAACGAAAGTGGAGTAACAAAGGAATAAAATTATTAAATGCACTATCTAACATTCAGAAAGCTAGCTACTCCATAATGCTGACAATTCCAACTCATCTAGTTCTAATCTCAATTTACATCGAACCTATCTACAGAATAGAGGCCGAGTCTGCTAAACCAAATGCGTCAAAATAGTTTCTCAGATCACTCAAAATCTTTAGCGCTATAACAGTATGGGCAATTAACAAAATTTATTTTATTTTTAAGAATTACCACAATTTTTTTTATGTTATTTGGCAACGAGACGAGCTGGTCGTTTGCCTGATGGTAAGCATAACGCCGGCACATAACAATTGCAGTGCCACTCAGAAATGTGAAACACAAAGGCCACTGTAGGCACTGTAGTGCGCTCGCATTTTGCGATATTCTAGCATTTTGAGTGGGACTGAGAAGCATTTCCAACAACCGATTCGCAGTCGTCCCCGTGATTGAGGATATGGTTACCTCCGCTTGGCTGGTGCTGGGAGCCATCATTTGCGGCGCGGGCGCGGGCTGCGCAGGCGCATCTGGTTTGGGTTTGGGTCGATAGTTGGCGCTACGAGCGCGGATCTCCTCCAGCGACACATCCTCAGGCGGATGCACGATCTTGGAGCCAGCGCCGGTGGCCGTGACCAGCGGACACGAGTTGGCAATAGGCGGCTTCACGTCGCCGTTCTCTTTATGGTCCATACTGCCAGAGGGCGTTGTTGTGGTCGGTGGTGCGCTTATTGTCGCGTTACTGGAAGTTTGTTAAAGTTATTCATAGTGCCTTGCGAGTTGTGGTGTAATTAAATGAAACCAAAACAACGAAATCGATTTAAAAGTCCGCTTTTTTGTACTTAACAGACAGTTTATTTTATAAGTACATTGTGTTCTTGCAAATAAATGACTGAATCTCTCATTTAACGTTTTTTAACCATTTTTTTAATATTATTTGATTACGAGACGAGCTGGTCGTTTGCCTGATAGTAAGCATAACGCCGGCCCGTAATAATCGCAATGCCACTTAGAGAACATTGAAACACGAAGGCCTGCACGGCACTGCATTGCGCTCGTTACCCTGAGACGTTAGGTATAAGTCTCGTAAGCTCATAATTTAACTGGCTACTCTGCTCATCAAACCCGGAACACTAATGCTTGCACAGTACTGCTTGGTGACAGACTTCACGAGCAAAGCGGTAGTACCAACCCAGACGGACACTCACAGAAGAGTTAGTCCTACTACCTAAACAAATTTGATTGAATTTGAAGACTAAATATTTGTTCCCAGATAGCTGAATTTCAAAATAATGTTAGTAGATTACAGCTATTAGTTAGTTGTTAGATCATTGGCAGAAGTGTCACATCTCTACCGCCAAACAGTTGTGTCAAAGTATTATTATTAGTTGAACGAGAAAGCAGTTAGTGAAATTAGTGGGCATGTGACACTTGAGAGATTATATGTTAGTATGCCACACGCTGTCAATGCTAATCTGCAGATAACTTTTAAAATCTCCAACTAACGTCGTTATCGAAATTCGACGGATGATTGACAGCTAAAGATAACCAATAGCCAAACTATTAATAACGTGGCGTAATATTAAACTCAACTACCGGTACGAGATATACAAAGATAATTCAATAGAAACAAGCAATCATTATTTCTACGAAGCATTATAATTAGCTATTGCGTGATGTTGCTATTCAACAACGAACTCAGTAATGTGGAAGCAGGATGTAAGATACGTAAAACGTTAATGCGTGAGCGAGATAGCCAATATAATTATCATAGTTGGATTTATTTACCTGTATGCAGGGAAGGTAGGTTTGTTAGGTTGTGACGTCGGGACACTCGCGGCAGGGAATAGTGGTCGCATGCCCGGTCCCATCATCATTCTGGAAAAATAACATTCTAGGTAACATATTGATTTCTAAACCCCAAAATCTGATTATTTATTTGGTAGTTGGTACATAGACACACTTTGACATCACTTTCAATTTAAAATATTTGATGGAGTCAGTCGTTACTTTGCGGAAGTCCATTTCAAATATGATAATATGGTGTTGATTCTGTCGTCATACTTAAACCTAATTTTAGTTTTAATCTCTCTTTTGGAATAAGAACATGAGAAAGAGGGAATATATTTTAGACCTGTCAAATTAATCCACTTGCTTGTGTCTAGAGTTAACTTAACGGCAATGAATTTTTAGTGGTGTCTAATTTATCAAGCATGAAACATATTTGACAGCTCTAAAACTAAATCTAGATCTGTAAAACATCTTTATATCTGTCTTTTCTAAAGAGGGAGCGAAACTAAAAAAGGTTTAGGCACAGAATATTGAATCATACAAGTAAATGGTTTAGGTATGGAATAACAGAATCAACACCAATATAATTATCTTATATCAATTTAAAACACAATTTCAGGTTTTAGTGTGTAATCTTAAAACTATTATTTAGTAGTAAGTTGTGGGACTCACAAAAGGTTCTTGAGAAAACTTGAATATTGTTTTATTTCCCTATTTTTATACATCGACAAATACTCAATGGTTTCATATTGACCAATATTACACATGTTAAAAGATACACCAACATTTATTTTTACATGTAATAGTGTTTGACCACTATCTCCGCCTGATCTTAAGCGAAGATGTGGTTGAGGAAGAGCAAATACTTTAAATCTAGGCTAGGACTGGCATCAGCTGCACACTTGTGTTTGGCGATAAACAACAGCTCTCACATCCATAGCACTATTTTATGTTCAGTTTTACCACAAAGAATGCACCCATAGTGATAAAACAAAACCCTTGTGTAGTGTCAGTTAGATATAGCACATTTTGTATTGTATTGAAATGTACGCAATCTGTTAGTCAACGGATGTACGAAACAATGGCTTGTAATTATCATTACTTACTGAGTGTTTGTGATGATTATTCATAATTTGTATTTGTTATAGCATTGTATCTCGGAGATCAGAAAATGAAGTTACATGATTATAATCAACTCTTATTCATAGACTACATAATGTCGACCAGACTTTAAGCATTGATATTATCCTCAATTTTGATTTACAAATTTAGAATTGCCACCCAATTTAGTTAAGTAACTTGTTGACCAATAAATCATTACATAATTGTTTCTCTTTCTCGACAGTACTTTGTTGCTCAAGCAAGATGCTGGTTTGAAGCGACCTGAGTGGATGAAGAATGCAATCTGGTTGGAAAGACATTATGGATGCATAGAATTGCTTTCATATTGAGATTAGTAAGTCATTAATAAATATTTATCACAAATATATTATTGTTTTCTTACCTAGCCTGCATAAATGGAGGCATCATAGGATTCATTTGCATATGACCAGGATACATTCCTGGGGGCATTCCAGGCCCCATAGGGGTCGGCAGAATGCCAGGTGACACTCCTGAAGGCCCTGGGCCTAGCTGTAAGGGAAAAATAGCATAATTATGATTGGTATAAATTGCAATTAGATCTGTGATGTGATATACTAACTTGTGCAGTATGTGTCGGATTTTGTTTATTATTGATTCAAATGTAAGTACTCGGGTACTGGTCTAGAGTGTAAGCAAGTTAACACAGGGCCCATGGACCAGAACAGTCCAAGACTAATTCGTGCAATAGAGAAAATGCCAATACATTATCTAGCGCAGTAAATAAAAATAGTGTAATGATTTGAGAACATATCAAGGGTTATTACAGGCCCAATACAAAGAACATGTTAAACATAACCACTGCCAACTGAAAATATACTTACAATTTACAATCTAAATAGGTAGGTTTTGGTTGTGTTTGCCATATTTAGTAATTTCCAAGTTATTTTGAAGTTTCTGAAGTTGTATTTCATGATAAATAGATGATTACAGATATTTATCTGAATGATAAAGAATAATATAAGATGAAATAGTCTATAACAACAGAATTTGACTTACTGGCTTATTTTTTGACTGTAACATAATTCAAATTAGTATTACAGTGATCAATTAGCCCTATATGTATTTATAATGGAAACTAATATAAACAAAATTGGTTCTTACCAGTGCCGGTGTAGCTTTCTTTTTGGCGGAAGGCTCATCATCATCACTGTCTGAGCCTTTGCCCCCACCTAGACAAACACATTTATTAAACAGATTTCAAAAATATAGCAGACACTTCACCATGAAAATATTTACTACACATTGAGTTACACCTAAGGCTAGTCTCAAGCGTAATAAAAAAAATTGTACATACATTGGAATCCAGTCGTTCAGTTGGAGCCCAAATAAGAAAGTTTTTATACCTGTTTTTTGTTTCTCATGCTCTCTGATATCTTCAGGTGGAATGCCTTCCATACCATAGATTTCTATTTCTATATTCGACCTATTTGGTAATGAATTTGGTACTTTGTCTATGGCTTCTTTGTGGACCTGAAATGTAGAGCAAAACATGTTATTGTTTAAAAACAGATTTACCCCCTTATTTATTGAATGCTCAATAAGATAATCTATGTTATAAACTGCTCTGCTGTCAACTTCTCATTGATGAAAGGTGTTACGCATTAAAACGACACAAAACACTTTCTAGTAATAGTAGGATTAATGAATGTATATGAATAAGGGGGTTAGAAGTTACATCTTCATGCACATACTAACCAGTATACCAGGGAAGAACATTTTTGCAAATAACTTTAGGGTGCACTGATTTGAAAGGAAGTCGACCGCGCCAAAATACCAACAGAACAAAATAGAGTTATAAAAAGCAAGTGCGCTCTGGCCGTGGGCGGGCGGATCGTTGCCAAATTTATAGTAGTGACGCACGCGATGCTCACCTGCATGCAGTGTATTGACAACCCAGGTCCCGTGTACAGTTTCTTGTGACAAATGTGACATTTGAAATGTTTCGCCTTTTGATGTTGGATTAGAATCTTTTCGTCGTCGAATTCCCTGTTGCAATACCTGAACGTATGCTAAGAAAATTACCGATAATACTATTTGTAATATTAATACAATTACGGTTGACCCAATTAACGAAGGTCATTTGCCTGTATCGCAATGTTAACTTCGCAATACATGTATTTTTTATTGAAAAGGATACCAGCACCATGGTTTCGATGCCTTCTTCTTCTTCCTGCCCATTATTGATATAGAATTAAATAAACTTATATACGAACAAAAAAGATCAAAACACAATAACTAACTTTATAATACTAACGATCACAGTAATTACAAAACTAAAACAAACTCTTATTGATACAGATCGAGCAACGCAACGTAAAACGCACACGACACTCGAAAGGCTTCGCAAAATGGCGGCGCACAAATGAAAAATGAATGAATGCTGGACCGAATGACAGAACGAACCGGAAGTTGACTACGACTTTACCATAGACATCATAATTTTTTACCGGTTTTTACACCAATGTCTATTATCTAGTCAAGCACCATCAGTATTTCTGATGAAACGTAAGCGTTACATTCTATCACTATCATTTGGTTTTTTAATTTCTTCTGCAATCTATTCTACACCTAGCTACATATATATAGTAATCTGTGTTCTACACAATGGACATTGTGCATTGTGCATGGTTGTATGTGCATTGGGTATAATTTGTAGAGCCCTAATATAATAATTTTCACATAGATGAAGCGTTTTTATATAAATTAAAAGCCTCAGTACTAAAATAACTCAATAGATGGCCTTAAATTATTAGATTTTTTTGCTGGCCCGTTTTGGGCAGGCTAATTAAATTATTTGAATTGTTCTGTCACTTTCCTTAGTCAAGGCTTTCGTTTGCGTCTTTCTTTTCATTCCGTTTTCGCTATGTAGCTTAGCGTAATATTCACTTTCATAGGTAGTACTTCTTTTATTAGAATGGCTTTATTTTGGACCACGCATATATTTAGAGTGTACGTAATCATAAGATTATGATAATATTATGATCTTAGCGTAATTTTAGGCCTGTGGTACCACACAACGATACGCAAGTTGTCCGTTTCCGTAGCAAATAGAAAGGTACTCTGTGGTTGTCCGCTAGCTGACAGCTAACACAGGTGAATTTCTATGATTCTACCCTAGACAGAGAAGGTAATAGACGACTAGATAGCTTGCATCTCATTCATACAAGAAAGAGAACCACTTATGCATACTTCATGTAAAGAAAAGAGATAGAACGATATGACTTTTTGTTTCATGTCGCGTGCCGGTTTTTCCAAGGTCATTCACACTATTGTGCGAAACAACATTGACAGTTCGCCCTATATTCTGGAGTTCGCCGCAGTTTTGATGCTTTTATTAATTGAAACCAGACTGTTAACACGTTTTATTACTTCCAAATTGTGAATAATGTTGGTATGAAACCTTTTTTTGTACACAATAAC
Organism: Crocallis elinguaria; assembly: GCA_907269065.1. Lineage (NCBI taxonomy): Eukaryota > Metazoa > Arthropoda > Insecta > Lepidoptera > Geometridae > Crocallis > Crocallis elinguaria. Next base: position 2,786,886 of record OU026070.1, on the reverse strand, counting down.
AATCTCCGCTGAAAAGCATAGAGGAGACGTTTCAATATACTTCTTCCTATGTCATCTACTGTCGAGTATGTAAAATAAAAAATACTGAAGTAATTGTAAGAATTGTTTTCTCCATAAATATATGGCTACAAATATTATACATGTTTGAATTATAACTCTGGACCTTCTGGTATCACCTACATACATAATACAACAAATAACAATTTCCCTAACAAATTTACTATGAGAAAATGGTTCGGTGCAGTGTGTTAGGATGCAAAAGTGACAGTGAACAAAAACTTCCCGATTTGTCTTTTCACTCGTAAGTACAGTACTTTTGGATCATATTTAGGCTTCAAAATTGATTGTTAAACATATAAACACTCTAGACAACAACATTTACAATAGAACTTTGTTCATTAATATGCAATAAAGTTGAATTCAATCAATGTTAGAATCCTTCAACCAAAAAATATCTCAGTTTGGTGTTGCCTGCATTCGAAATTATTTTTCCCCAGACCACGTATTTTTATGTTATATAAATATATAAACACTATACAAATACTACTAGACAAATAAATAAAATTGAACTGATTAGACTATACAAATAAATAAAATTGAAGTGTCTGTTTGTAATATCAAAATAACAGCTTTTTACCAAATGCATATGAAAGTATATACGGTACCTATAACAAAACAACCATTTATAAAATTTTTGTCTGTCTGTCTGTTTGTTCCGGTTAATCATCGGAACGGCTGGGCCGATTTTGACGGGACTTTCACTGGCAGATAGCGGATGTTACAAGGAGTAACTTAGGCTACTTTTATTTTAGAAAAAGAATTAGGGTTCCGCGCAGAAAAATAAAAACCATGAAATCCAATATCTCCGCGCGGCGCGCGGGTGAAACCACCAACCTTATGGTAAAAAGTAGCCAGTAGAAAAAGTGTGAAAATGTGACTTTGAATGAAAGATGCAATACAGAAATGAACTAATAATGAACCGTCTGATTGCAGTGCTGTAATATAATTGTTGTCAATAATTCCCTTGAAGTAGCTGAATGATTTGAATGATATTTGCATTAAGTTCTATAACCATGAAAGCAAACTTTAGATCGCTAAAAATCCAGTTCCTATAGGGTAACGCGTAGGCTAGTTAATTACAGAACAGGGGACCTATTTTTGAATGTCACGAATGATTTCGAAATCACCGATGACAAAATTCTCAGCGATGACTTTGAAATCACTAAATTGCAAAAGTCGTATTTTTGAAAGTCATACCCTGTATACCAATCATGCAACTGGTTCTCAGCTTTGATCACAGATAAACTTATAATTGTGTTCTATTTAATTTAATTTTTTAAGTTGGAAATTGTGTTCAAGTCAAAATTGGCACTAAATATTCGTATCTATGATATCGTTTACGAGTGAGGGTACCCATTCGTAAACGATATCATAGGTATGATAATTTTAGTCACCCGCTGAGATTCAAAAATACGACAATTGCGTAAATCGGTGACTATCGGTCATATCGCTGATATTTAGTCACTCGGTGACATTCAAAAATTGCACCCCTGATCTCTAGATAAATTATGGAGTAAATCTGGCATTGCTGAAAACCAGGGTAAACGTTTTGATATGGCAACACCACCCAATATCGTTCTATCTCACATGCGGCACGGAAACCAGTCGTCTATAGATAGTCCGTCTACGGATTCTACGATAGGTACCACAGAGTACTTTTACGTAGCACAGACTTTACGTAGTGTCTCTTAGGCTAAGATTCAGAGACGATTCTAAAGCGTAGACTTTGGCTTCCATATGATGTCAAAACTGTATAGTTTGTGATTCTACGCCATCTAGTAAAACTAGAGAAACTAGTTTTTTTTATGAAAACGCCTCGATAATATAAACAAAAAATTAAATCAAGAAAAATAAGTGGTTTGTTTCTTTCTTTTGTATTGTAGGATCTTCGTATCAAAATGAACAAATATTTTTCAACTTCCTACCTCGTCACACAACTTCAAACACAGGCACATTACGTACCCACGCAGCCACCCTGTGATCGAAAACTTGTAAACAACATTCCTTACGTAGCAACTAAGTACAAACTAGCTAAGTTAATGTAGTACTTGCTACTAAACATGCGGTTTAACACTTATGCTTCGTGATTGCAACATTAATGTCACAATGGTTTGAATGGAATGTGCGTCAAGCGCTTTGTCAAAAATTGGTAAATTTAAAAATTAGAGGCGGTACCATTCGGTTTGCCCATGCAGCCTAAAGAAGATTGCACATTTACATAAAAAAACTGAATTAATTTTACCAATTTTTATGGCCTGACGTTTGGAGTCTTGGAATCTTGTCCAATTTAAGTTGGACTGTAAAATTATTTAGTATCTAAATACCTACTACAGAAATATTACTCACATTTTTCTAGGCCATTGATTATAAAATAACAGTTCGTAGCGAACTCGCATGCCCGCTTAACCCTAATGAATCGTTGAACTAGATAAAAGTAGCAGCATTTTTATCACGTCGTAATTTCAATTATACTTCTATCCCTCTAACTAGGATTCCCAGTAATTCCCGTATCTACGGATCGAGAAACTATCAGGACATAATCCAAACACGCAACAAATACTATCACTTTTTTTTTGCTCAAATGTTTATTCCGTTGTTGTGTTACGATTATATCGAAACCTTCCATTTTTTAGACAAATGTTTGTTCAACTAAATAGGTATAGGTGAAAGGCTGGTGTATCCCTCACGGCAGTGCTGAAAAAGGGGCGGTGCTAGTGGCAGACCCTTGAGGGACGCAGAAATGCTCAGACCCGGGTTAGATTAGAACATTAGGGTGCAGTTATAGAAGCTCGCACCGGGAGCACAAGTTTAGTATAACGGCACTGCGGCGCAAGTACCTACGGATCTTTTCGATAAATTCAATTGGATAAAATAGATAGTTAAAATCGATAAAGTGAGTTTTATTCGATATTCGATAAAATTGACAGTTAAAATCGATAAAGTGGATTTTATTCGATAAAATTGACAGTTAAACTCGATAAAGTGGGTTTTATCGATTTTAACTGTCAATTTTATCGAGAAGATCCGTACTTGCGCCGCCGCGCCGCTCCGCTGCCTCGCGATATAAGTATAATCCGGTGAGTGAGTAAGAGCTTTACCACATAATTATACCGCAAATTTGTCACCAGTATGAGCCGCTCACGACGAAGGCGCTAATTCTAAAGATCAGCGCAGCAAATCGACAGATTAGGGCTCGCCTTTGTTAGATCACGAGGGGATTGTCTGATTTTGTCAATATTTAGGAGCTTTTTCCTCCTTTGCATACTTTATACTTTTCTACCGCTATTTGTTGTTTGCGTTTTGATAGAGAGATAAATATCTACTATTTATGGTACATATCTGTTATCATTATAAAACCTAGTTATTTATAGACTAGGTATACCTAGATGCGTTAGACAATACGTTTTACCTATATTCTTCTAGATTCCAAGGTCGAGTGTGGCCAAGCTCCAACTAGTGCGACTTTCAATCCGACGCACCGTAGTTCAAATCTCGACACGGTCCGCACCAATGACTTATATCAAGTTATGTGCGGATTGTTCACACTCGCCCTAAAACGGTGAAGGAAAACATCGTGAGGAAACCCGCATGTTCCAGAACCACAAAATTCGAGGACATGTGACATCCAGCAAGCCGCACTGGGCCCGCGTGGTGGATTGTGGCACATACCTCACTCTCTCTGAGAGAAGGCCGGTATCCCAGCAATGGGAGCGTAAGAGGCTGATAATGAGATTCCATGGACAGCTCAATAGTTTGAACTACTATCAACAGTCAACACCATCCTGACTATGACAAGCCGTCTTTAGCCGATTATAGGCCCATGGCCACTTTAAAATAATGGGGCCACTATGATTATTATATGACAGAGACTATTTTGTTAACCACCTAAATGAAAAAAATTGGACACTAGGGGCCCATCGATTTCGGGCCCGTGGGCACTCGCCCAGAGTGGCCAAGAGAAATGAATCAGTATGACGTCGTTGGTACACTTGAACCCAACTTTCCAACGCCGACCCATCCAAGCAAGTCCTGGAAGGACAGCATCTCGGCGTGGCCCGGGCTGGCCCGGGCAGTGCTGGTGGGCACCGACGCGGTCCTTTGGAGAACCCGTGGCCCTCCAACGTAGCGTCAAGTTGGCTCATCAGTTACAAAGTATAACACGTCTACTTATGTTTTAGTACCACTACCCACCAAGGGGGACAGGCTGGTATGGCCAAGTGGAATAGCCCACGTTTCTTCTTTTCAGGCCTCAGAAAAGCAAAGTCATCATGCATGCCTCAGGAAAATTATAAAATATTTTTCCAGCACCGGCAAGTTCATATGCTAAATAATTTTGACACCTGTATTGAAGGTTGTGTACGACGGTAATAATGGTGGTCCATCATTTGACATATCATTCATTATCAGTGTGTTACATATCCTAAAGAAATTAACGTTTTGATCGTGAGTTGCCTATAAATCACCTATTGTGATTTCGCCTTGTCATGATAACTTTGCGATTTTAGGAAGCATTATTATATTTAGATATAGGATGAGATACATTTTTATTTTCCTTATTTAAATAGTTGATATACTACACTTACATATTCTGTGATACTACGTTAATACTACAGCTAATGACATCTAACTAATCTAAAAAACATGTACCTAGGTTCATCAGTGTACAACTCTTATAGGGCAAAGGTTTTAGGTAGGCAAACCTACTTATAGGTAACTCCAACCATATAGCCCAATACCTACCAGATCCACGTCTTGATGTGTATCAAACTTACACCCACGAGCCCCCACGAACACCTTACGAGATTAGTGTTAAACGGTGGTTTAGTTAAACTATGTTGTGTCTTTATTGTTCTTTGACAATTTTAATAAAAGAACAGTTAGAACAGAACAGTTTAATAAAAGAGACAAAACACAGTTTAACTAAGTATTCAACCGTTTAAGACTGTTTATTAGTCTTAGCTAGGTAGGCTTTTTTAATTTCTTCTGATGCTTGCACCGCCCCTTGCAGCCTGCCGCCCCGGGCCATGGCCCTTTTGGTCCTAGGGTAAATACGCCCCTGACCATCTGGTCTGGCGGCGCGGCTTTCCCAGCAATCACATATTATTCCCATATCTTGTGATGAGCATATGATATTCATATATTCATGACAGATCATATGATATGGGAATGTCAACTCGACAGTGGTCAGACCTCTGTCCCTTCCATTGTTCTCTCCAACTAAATTCTAATGTTTGACTAGAAAAGATCGCTTTTACCCATAATATTATTTTTTAAAAACTCTTAACGTATGAGGAAAACTCTAAACAGTACGTATATCGAAAGAATAAGTTATCGCTTAGATAGTTATCGTTTTCGCAACGAGTCAAATCTTCAAATTCGCGAGGCGAATTCTGCGTTCATCTTTAGCCTTCTCCGCCCAACTCTGCTTTGGTGGTTGGTAACTAGGAAACCATTCTAAGCCCCAAACTCTGCAATGTACCTATCTAATTGTTTTTAACATTTAACTATTACCATTATTTGCGATTTTAGCTTCCTAAAATGCTTTTTAAAATGCTTTCTAAAATCGCAAAGAACCATTCATAGTTCTTTTTAATAGATCAGGAATTAGGTACCTCCTACCTACCTGATTTATTTATGTATATACTAAAGACAATACACTCATCTGTTGTCGGAGGCACGGCACTTGAGGGCTTATGATATTTGCGAAGGAATTAAGGAGTTAACTAGATAAGGTAGGTAACTACTTATCTACCTTATCAACGTCTTGAATCATCTGTGAGAGGAACGTGCGCCGCGTGGTGTCTGGTGCTTGACTACTAGTTGCCGATGGATTCGTAGAAGCTATAATGCATTAATGTATTTTTTTATACTATTTAATAACGAGACGAGGTGGCCGTTTGCCTGATGGTCACCATAACGCCAGCCCATAACAATTGGACAGAACAGATTTGGATGTATGGGGTATCGTTAGAATCCTCACATCATCCCGAGTGACACTGGCTGGGGCAGTCGTGTTTTTTATGTAACTTTTTTACATGACTACCAAAAATTGTGCAATGTTTTCAGGATTCATGTATGTACGTGAGTTTCTTTATTCCACCATAACGTTTAAATGTGTTTACAGATTTAGATGTATGGACCATCGTTGGAATCCTTATGGGCAGCGTAGACGCTTATGCTAACGTACGTTTGCTTGTCAGAATAACAACGCTTTCAGCTTTTGCGTCAAGCGCGCATTTCGAGTATCACGAAATCCGCGCTTGACGCAAAAGCGTTGTCTAACTAGCAAACTAGCATTCTGACTAGCAAACGTACGTTTGCATAAGCGTCTACGCTGACCCTTACGTCTTCCCGAGTGACATTGGACAGTCGTGTTTTTTTTAATATTTTTAATTACACTTCTTTCAAACTTGATTCAAACGGAAGAATTAGGTAGCTTATATCATATTTCAAAGGTCAATGATCGTTACAAAAACACTAAACAACCAGACTACTTTTAAATATACATAATAATAATCTAAAGTATTCTAAAGTAAAGTACATCTAAGCTTAGGCGCATACGATTTACGCATGACACTCATGAGCTGGAGGCGTGCGTTCAGAAACGTCTCTGATTGGCTGACGATGATTGACGTTACTGCCGCACTTTGTTGCGAGCTGATATCATCTCAAGTGCTTTACAAACATGACACTCCAGTTTTCTCATTGGAATTTACTTACCATTTTTGAATTATAAGTAACTAGCTTCTGCCCGCGGTTTTCACCCGCGTTCCCACAGGAACCGTGCATTTTTCAGGGATAAAAAGTAGCCTATGTTACTCTCCTGTCTATAAACTATATCTATGCCAAAAATCACGTCGATCCGTTGCTCCGTTACTGCGTGAATCAGAATGTATTTTGCAACCGTGCGGCTTGCGGAATCCGCTATGATTTTGGGCATCCAAAATGATTAAATTTTTAAAAACTATAGAAAATAGTTTATAAAAACTAAAACAAAACTATGTATTAAGTCCTAATTTCAATAAAAAACTTAAGAATATAATTAAAAATCGTTTGAACTATCAGACAACAAAAAGTCTAAAAATAGTTCCAACGATCTTTTAATTCTTAAGTTTTTTATTGATATTAGAAGTTAGAGTTCTGTTTTAGGTTTTCATTTTTATCCTGTTTATATTTACAAGTAAACTGAAAAACTAGTTTATTTCTATAAATAAATACATTATATTAATTTTGGAGATTATATTTCGTCAAATAACGTGACTTGCAATCCAACATACTTCCTACTATCTATAGAGTATGCTGTACCAGGTACCTACTCACGAAAACAATAATTTTGTCATAAAAACGTTTTTCTATGAAGCCATAGAAGTCACGACATCAGCATCTAGTCTGCAAATATATGTTTATAAAACTCTCTCGGGTATTTAAAACATCAGATTGTTTACTCGTCATGTTGAACACACCGACAGAGTATAAGCATATTTGTTTTGGGATTATTTGGAGACGGCAACAAATAGTAGGTAGGTATTAGTATAACAATTGTTTTTTTATATTTTAACTTGTCATTAAGTTCTTTAATCATTTGGCAATGTGGCGAGTTCGAGTAACATGTCTAGGAAGACTAGGAAAACGAAATAGATGCTGGTGCTTGGTAGAACCTAACTCTTCTGCGAGTGTCCAAACCTATTATACAACTAGCTTCTGCCCGCGGTTTTCACCCGCGTTCGCACAGGAACCGTGCATTATTCCGAGATAAAAAGTAGCCTATGTTACTCTCCGGTCCATAAACTATATATATGCCAAAAATCACGTCGATCCGTTGCTCCGTTACAGCGTTAAAGAAGGACAAACGAACAAATTAACAAACCAACAAACACACTTTCGCATTTATAATATTAGTAGGATTACTGGCTCGTTTAGTCTGCTGACTGCCACCAAGCAGTAACTAGTGTGTAGAGTCGCAATTAATGTGACTGGTTTCCTAACCAGTCCCGGTCAACGGTGGGTTCCCACCCACCGACATTAGGTATTGTGTTCCAGTCATAGGGGTTTGAAAAGTTATGTACCTATAGTCAGTGAAATTACTGAGGTGTATGAGACTTAATACCTAATGACTCAGGGTAACGAACGCACGGTAGTGTGTTGCTGGTCTTTGTAATTCAAAGTTCTTGGTTGCAAATATTGATATGGGCAGGCATTTTGCCTACTTACCATGCAACGACCTCCTTGTGTCATTCCTATAAACAAAACACTGTCGGAGAATTAGATGAACCGAAGACACGGTTCTTTGGCGTTTTGGATAAACCTTATTAAAAAATACCGGCTGCTCAACCTCTATGATTCTTTCAATAAATAAAGGTTGTTAGTATCACAGACATACAAAGTATCGAATTTTTGTATGTTTTCAACCATGGAGGTAGGAAATATTATCTATACACTGATACACAAATATTAAAATTGAAGTGTCTGTTTGTAATATCAAAATAACAGATTTTTACCAAATGCATATGAAAGTAAATACGGTACCGATAACAAAACAACCATTTTAAAAAAAAATTGTCTGTCTGTCTGTCTGTTTGTTCCGGGTAATCTCTGAAATGGCTGGGCCGATTTTGACGGGCCTTTCACTGGCAGATAGCTGATATTACAAGGAGTAACTTAGGCTACTTTTATTGTAGAAAAAGAATTATGGTTGCGCGCAAAAAAATAAAAACCATGAAATCCAATATCTCCGCACGGGTGAAACCGGGGGCAGCAGCTAGTATTATATATAGTATAAGTATATTATAAATTTGTTTTGTACAGTTGTTCGGAATAAATGTCTTGTTTCTTTCTTAACCTACGTACTGGATAATTATTGACAAATACTGTAGGTAGGTATTACATTTGTCTATATATTATTTGTATTTTATTTAGTTACTGTAATTTGTTAAAATAAATTACCACCATTTTCTACATATTTGAATGAAATAAATAAAATTGAAGTGTTTGTCTATAGATATTTAATATAATTTGGTAGGTCAGATGTCGTGTTTATTTATGTATTATATAGCTAGATAATAAAGGCATTTAGCCCGTTAAAAAAACTGTCACATATATATGTAATATAATTATTATATACAATAAAAAATATAATTTTTATTTTATGGGTTAAATAAACAAATTCTGTGATTTATCTATTTATTTCTTAGCTTGAGTCTTAGCTGAGGTCAAGGGAATCCGCCTTCCTAACACGTCATTTGGAGTAAACAAGCAAGGATATTTTAATTTTTCTTCCTCTAGTATATTAATCAAGCGTCAGACGATAAGTTAACATAGATAATATAGGATGTATTTTAGGTCTGTGATAATAAAGTACCGTGCGTAGCTACCACAGATTTGCTGTAAGTCTTTTTTTTATGTTATTTGGTAACGAGACGAGCTCGTCGTTTGCCTGATGGTAAGCATAACGCCGGCCCATAACAATTGCAGTGCCACTCAGAACTTTGAAACACAAAGGCCTGCGCGGCACTGCAGTGCGCTCGTTACCCTGAGACATTAGGTATTAAGTCTCATAAGCCCAGTAATTTCACTGGATACTCTGCTCATCAAACCGGAACACAGTAATGCTTGCACACTACTGCTTGGCGGCAGACTTCACGAGCAAAGCGGTGGTAACAACCCAGACGGACACTCGTAGAAGAGTTAGTCCTCCCATTAACAAAAGTCTGCGGTAGCTACGAATAAATAATAAGTCTACTTGTTCGTAGGTGCGCGGCGTAGGTATTCCCAAAAGAGAATATAATCCCGGGTACTCCAGGAATTTATACCCAAATAAAACTGTCTTGTAGGTACTACCTATATTAGTCCATAGATAAATGTATTACTGGCGTTACTAGTCTGTGAAAATAGTTACTGTGTGAGTATACGTACAATCATAGATAAATGTATTTTTTTGAATAAGAAAGAAGTATTTTTGTGAATGTATTACAACAATATTCATTATGATCAAAACGCGTTTTGTTATTAAATTTATAATTAGCTTAAAATTATTTATCATTAGGTATAGTTTTGTGATAAATGGAGATATGCAATGTGTGCCTCGATGAAGGAGCTGACTGAAAAATGTAAGCGATGTTGACAATTTTATTTTGTGCTTACCAGCTACGGCGCGTGGTTTCACTCGCGTGGAGATACCCACAGAAAGCGTACCGCATTTTCCCAAAGTTAAAACTAGCCTATTTCATCCTTAAAGGCCCCCAATTCCACGCAAACGTTCCAAAAACCGTCCATGTGTGGGGAATCCAGATGAATTATGTGAGGTGATAGATATATTGGATTTCCAAACGTTCCAACTCACGTGTGGCCGATACAACGATCCATTTCGAGCTCAGTTGGCAGTAGTACTCGATCCTGTCGACGGTATCGGGACTCGAATGTCCGAAAAATGGATCGATGGCGCGCCCAATGGAGTGACCGTGTGAGTGTTCGAAATTGGACCATCGTGCCTCTCAATCCACGAAGCAAAGAGCGATGGAATTAGAGTGAACGTGAATGGTGAACTTAACCTTATATGCGCGCCGGGCACGCGCCCGGGTCGCCTCCATAGCACTTCCCTATGGCTGAGCAAGTCATATTACTCCCAAGGTTTTATTTTCATTCAACAATTGCATTGCCCTTAAAGATTATTAAACTCTGACAATGAGATTCTATAGGTACGAGGATTTGCATAACAAGATAAAAGAAATACTACCTTTATTATCAGCTGTCAAAGGCTACAAAGGGCTGTCATGACGTATTTTGTGTATTATTATTTTTCCTAAGAAATATATTCAAGCGATCCACAATTTTTACGTGGGTATACCTACTGCTGCATTTGAATAAGGTTGTCAGACCCACTTACTGTAGTTAAAGGGGCCATATTGGAGGTAGCGATGATGGTGAGCTATCATCATATGACTTGACTTATGTTGATCATGGCATCAGTTGCCGGCACCGTTGATTTCGTCAACGGATGCGAGCAACGCGGTGAAGTTGCCCATTGCCGGCCATCCATTCTGTAATACGATGATGCAGAACGACGGTCAATGGTGACGACTTTATTAAATTTCACAGTTTCACTTAATCAGGTACGAAGAGTTATAGATTGTATAATTTTATTCAAAATAATTTATTCTTGATATAGTTAACTGGCATTAACCTGACGCCCGCGGCTGATTTTAATTCACCCGGAATGATATCCGTGTCGGAAGCTACTTTCTTGATCGTTTATATCTCGGAAACGGATCCCGACAGAGAAATATTTACTGTCGGGATTATATCCGGTTTATGCAGCTGAGTTGTCGAATCTAAACAGGGAATTTCTCTGACGGGATGCGATTCAGAGATCTATCTAGTCGTACATTTCTCCATACAACCGTACTTGGGTGATTACTCCACTACTTGACGTTTTAAGTCCAAAATTAAGAATAATATCGATTTATCTCTTCGTTATCTAGGTCAGCCTGCTAATTATACAGAAAAAAAAAATAAGAGGCTTAAAAGTAATGAGCCTTCAAACATCTGTATTTTAGCACGTATTTTAACGCAAGTTTGGACGTAAATAAATTACAAAAGGATTACGAAAAATCCAAAATAATGTACATACTGACAAGCTTTAGTTTATTGACATTTGAAATAACTTTGGTCTGACTAAATACATTCAGTAGTTTTGTCGTAAAACCCCAAGCACCAGAAGCCAATTCGTACAATTTTGCGCGCCAGAGTTCGACTTTTCGGTTATCGTCGCGACTTTACGAGAGTGTGTAATTGTGTATATGCGAGCATTAGCCTCATACTACTCATCGCTGCAGAGTCTTACCTTGTCCCACGAATGTTAGACGAAATAGCATGCATTTTAGCCGCGCCCACCGATTTTTTCGCTCCATGGACTAGTAGGCTCTTAAGCGATCAAGTCAGTCGCTTCCGAGACGGATATCATTCCGAGTGAATTAAAACCACCCTGCTGGTCAAATTAAAACTGGCTCTAAAGTGCAGCTCCTGGAACAAATACACACTGTAAAATCTGACTCTAAGTCAGATATTTGGTTAGGTGGCAGCTTGTCAGCAAAGCACTAAAAATGTCCTACCACTACCTATGCTATTGTTTCATTATGATTTCCTTCGCCGAGAAAAATCAAAATCTTTGCATGATTCGAACCAACGACCTATTTGCATAAAATGTTGTTGAGAATTGCGATGGAAGATTCGTTGAAAAAAATCGTTTAGCTCGGGAAAACTTTTAGATGCAGCATTTTTGTAAAAATTCCTGCCTGTACTTTCTAACTTATATCCAAATAGGTAGGTACCTACTACTTCAGTGGCATTAACTTTAGAAAAAAAGAAAGAAAACATTTATTTGTGACAATTTGCGAAAGACTACCTTTACAAATAGAAAAGGAAAAAAATCTAAGTGTTACATTCAAGGGCTTGATGACAAATGAGTAAGTAATAATGTTTTATTTTTTATTAAAAAAACTAGCTGTGTTACGGCTTCATTCACGTAATAAAAGTAGCCTAAGTTACTCCTTATAATATCTGCTATCAGCCAATCCAAAGTCTCGTCAAAATCGATTCAGACGTTTCGGAGATTAGCCGAAACAAACAGACATATTTTTTTTTATAAGTATCGTATATATACTTTCATATACATTTAGTAAAAAGTTGTTATTTTGACATTACAAACAAACACTTTAATTTTATTTATTTGTATAGATTAAGGCTTCAGTGCATGCATTCGCGGTAACCTATTATTCGGATATAGAATTAAGAACGCCTGAAAAATATAGGTGTTTTTTTTTACTATTGGGCCGATGGTAAGTGTAACGCCAGCTTCTAACAATCCACTCAGAACTTTAAAAACACAAAAGAATCGCGGCGCTTCTGTCAAAGAAATTTGATGAAATATTGGACATATAAATTGGACAAAGATCTTTGATTAGTGGTATCAACAGTAGGCTTTGGCCCTGAGGCCTAGACGGCGTCTAAAAGACAAGTTTTTAGTCGTTTAAAAATCTAGTAATCGGAATAAAGATTTAGGTGAATACTGAACCCGCGGCGAGCATAACAAAAAAAATTGTCCATTGTCAACTTCTCTTGATACACGATACGCCATCTTGATTCTGGAACAACCCAACAAAGGGAACCTGTAATGTTGCACACATACAGGCTGTCCCAAATTTGGTCGTCAACTCGTCAGGTCACTACATTTCTTCACCATGTCGTCGGTGGGACGCGGGTCGAATGCGTAATCCAAAGACTGCTACAAAAAAGTGAAGCTAGTGGGATCCCGTGCTCAAGTCAGCTCCATTCATTCCCATTCTAAAAGTAAATCTAATTAGAATTCCACAGGTACGGAATAGATATTAGTCTCCCATAAGGCAAAAACACAATTTAAAATGTAACCACGGGATCGAGGTAGGTACCTATATAACCTATCGGTTATTTACCCAAATTCCCGAGGTCTTCCTCGTACACATAAAGACGACAAAACCAACGAAGGTACGTGTCATTTCGTGTGATTAGTACATAATGTAATAAAAGGTTTTGTTTCTTTATTGCAGTTGGTTCCTGGGCTAATTTGAAAACAAGTAACGAACTCCTCTAATTCATAAAAAAATTAATAAATAAATAAACGCTTACACTCATACCCCCGCAAAAGGATTTCCTGTGTCCCAGGTGGCATGGACACACACAGATACACATCACAAACATCCAAGACCCGAGATCAAATTTTATGCTTACACAAAATCTGCCCCGGCCGGGAATCGAACCCGGGACCCCTCGCTTTGCAGGCAGGGTCACTACCAACTTAGCTACGGAGCCGTCAAATACGACCAAACATTTGGATTTTGAGAAAGTTTTACCTACGGTTTTTATTTTGTGCGCTAGAGCAGGTACTCTGGAACGTGATCGGTTTGCAGCCGTAGTTCATTCGGCTAGAATAAGAGTAGACATGTTCACGGTACTTGGCTTCAGTCACAACTCACACGAGTGTGGTTTGATAAGTTGACTCACATAACACATTTAATTGAATCACACCGAAGTGTTGATCAGTTCATTAACAATGTCACGTGCATTCTCATTTACACTTTATGCATTCAACAACACACGGCGGAAAAGCACTTATATGGCTATAACTTGTGAGAGTACATACATACCAAAATAATAATGTTTTTGTATGTACGTTCGTCGTACAGGGTTTATTGGGTTGGGGCTAATGGAACTTATTATCTTGGAGAGGTAAGGAAAGAGGTTAGTAGACGAAAAAAAAGATAGCAGGTTTAGAAAAACTATGGGCTAGAGTTACGTAGTCCCGGTCTTACCACAAAAACGTTAAACATAGGTAGGTACCCTAAAGATGTGTTAAACAACGTTTAGCTCCTAAACAGCCTTAGTCGCGTGTTTAAATATGAACAACCACAAATGTTAAGTAGTGTCTATTCTAACTGCATTATTTTGTGAAATTTCTAATCATTTTAGACTGTCTAGCTAAACAAGCTTCTAAAACTGTTTAGTTGTAGTAACCGAGTAAAAGTTTAGGGTAAAACACTATAGACTGCAGATGCAGGTACAAATATAAAGGTACAAGAAGCCGACAAAATATCGGAAGACTAATTCTCGATAGGTAATCAATTGACCACTATCTGACGATTGGGTCGACGATGATGAACCTATAGATTGGCTCTCAGATCTCAGATGTAGCGTTGGAACACCTTGCGTAGGTAGGTAGTTGCTATGTTTTTTTTAATGTTATTTGGTAACGAGACGAGCTGGTCGTTTGCCTGATGGTAAGCATAACGCCGGCCCATAACATTTGCAGTGCCACCCAGAACTTTGAAACACAAAGGCCTGCGCGGCACTGCAGTGCTCTCGTTACCCTGAGACATTAGGTATTAAGTCTCATAAGCCCAGTGATTTCACTGGATACTCTGCTCATCAAACCGGAACACAGTAATGCTTGCACATTACTGCTTGGTGGCAGACTTCACTCACAAAGCGGTGGTAACAAACCAGACGGACACTCGCAGAAGAGTTAGTCCTCCCACTAACAAAATGTTAAGGTTGTAATACATGATTGTATGTAACAATCAATTAGTCAATGCGTTGATATTTGTTTGTTTGGTCATAAATCGGAATGCGTATAAAATCCATTGACATTTTGCTGTGACGATCAACTGTATAAAATTTGCAATGTTTTACAGTTTACACAACACTTAATAAAATGCTATTACGTAGTACATGGTTCGTCAGATCAAGTTACGGAAGGAGATTGAAGAATTTGCAGACTCCGTAGATTTTTCTTCACCAAGGAACATACGGTTTGTCAGTTAAAAGTTTGACAGGTTCTGTAATTTTTTCTTACTTAATAAAAAGATCACGTCGGTTCGTTGCTCCGTTGCTGCATGAAAGAAGGACAAACCAACCGACAGACAAACACACTTTTCGCATTTATAATATTAGTAGGATTATTCTCATGTCTCACGTCTGTCTTTTGAAAGGGTTTTACACACTAAGTCATGGACTGCCTTTTTTGGTGTCCCGGGGAAATTCCTGTATGCACATCTCCGCACCCGGGGGAATGCGGAGATGGTGTGGGACTCCCCGCCTGCCCGCTGCACAGCGTCCTACCCACTAAAACCACTGGGGTTTTCCTGTCATCTATCATGGACTCCCTACAATAACAGCATGCCAAGATCGAGAGATTGCATAAATCACTGATAGGTAGCTACAGTAACAATAGTGGGGGTACGTACCTATAATATAACATCATTACCTTCTTACCTTCCATTTACAGCGGCTTAACAATGGCGTGAGAATCGAGATAATTAAATTGTTCAATTTATTTTAATAATATAGAACCCTATTCGTACTTACGCAAAAGTTACATACAATTTGGACTGATTTTTTATGTCAATTTAAAATTTTCATTTTAAACATGTAACAGGTAAACTAAGTACAAACAAAAAATTACAAGAGACTCTTTATTGACACAAATTATTCAAGGCAAAAGAATATGAATAGAAATAGAATAATGTAACATATATATTATCTATACGCAAAAAAAAGTAGAAGAAAAAAGGAACTTGAAGTAGATAGTTGATGCATCGTGCTTGTATTTTTTTAGATATAAATTAATTTAATTATAATAATAATATTAACTATAATTGTATAAGATACAAAAAGAAAGAACTTTACTTAAAGAAACTTACTATTGCTTGTAGCGAAATCAAAATGTTCAATTTTTATTCTGGTCCAAATGCTATACATAATGTAAGATGGCGTCCATTAATTATGTGAGGTATTTAGGGAGGAGGTCGAGCCGAATCTCACCCAATCTCATGTGGGGGGTCTCAGCAAATATCACGTAATTTTTTTAAAATGTAAAATCGAATGTTTTTCTCCTTTAAAGGGGAATTCGAAACATTTGTCTTATAGTCCTTTTTAACCTGATTAAAAGGGATTATGAGACTAAAAATCTCTAATTCATCGTCTCAAAGGGATTTCCGATTTTGACACTAACCCGCTGCGTTGGCGCCAAGAATGTTCTGATATAGGGACACGCTCTTTAAACTTTTAAATTTTATTATTTACAATTTTTTCTGTATCCCTGACTTGTTTCACTATTCGTGTCTAAAAGCTGCAAATCTGTTTCATAGATTGCATTAATTTTCTCTGAACGATATCTATCTCTTTAAGCCTTTCTATTTCATCTAAGATCTTTTATTCATCTAAGATGTGTGAACACGTTAAACCATAATGGGTACACGTACGTATAACTGCGGACACCCAAGTGAGAGACAATTGCTACTATGTCAATTTCACTGATCCGCCCTGCCGGGCATTGTAGTTATTCTCCGCGAAACCGCGTGCAAGTCGCGTGGCTTAAAAACAAGGCTACTTCATTCCACCGTGACAGTCGATAGCAATCTTCGTGTCGGTGAAGTACGTGCCTCACCTGCCGCGAGCATGGCGATTTGACGCGCGCGTTTACTGCCGAACAATTTGAAAATTAAATTTAGAATATTACATTAAAATAAGACGCTCCAAATATAATTGCCAAAAATAGTACATCTTGTGATACGAGTGGATCGGTTTGAATTTAGAATTCGAAATAGGCGCGCTTTTTGACTCGCTTTAAACTTAAAAACTTTTTTCTGACGTGTTTGTTTGCTGACAGTGAAAATGGGTTTGAAGTCGGAAGATGACAAGAGGCCAAGCAAGCTGGCGATCATGGAGGAAGACTCCTCGGATGTTCCACGTAAGTTTTTTGTTTTTATTTTATGACTCTAACGGAACGTTTTCGACAGTTGACGACAGTTTTAATCCATCATTAATTATTCCTATGCATTGTATACAGTTTTTTGTGGCGATGCACATTTTTATTAGATCGCATTTTAAAAGATAGATAAATATTAGAATTTATTAACAACAATAAACATACACTAAAAAAACAAATACCCCTGCATAGTTGAAATGTAAAGTTATTTTTGAAAATAGAAATAAAATATTATGAACAAACGATACAATTTAATCATAGGTACATTGGTACATAAAAATAAATAAAACCATATCTTATTTTTAGAAACAATAAAGGTCGACATATTTTGACATTAGTAAATACTTTTTTCAATTAAATGTTCGTTTTGCTGTCCATTAGTATTAGTATTGTATTTTTCCATATCTAAAAATGATGTTTTGTAATAAAATCTTAATTATCCAATAACTAATAGTAAGTGGGGTGACATCAAGGATTCTTGGTCATGGATTCTAGGACAAATTGTACCCACTCAGTCGTTATTTCATTTTGTTTTAGTGATCACTTGCCGTGTAGCGCGTCAAAGCGACTAGTCGTTCTGACAGATGGGTCAAAGAGTATAGTAACCGTCAATACAGGAGGACGGGTCTCGATTTATCATCGCGCATCATTGTGTGTGATCCGCCTTCTGATTTATTTCTACACTGAGACACAGACTAAATAAGAGCGAGTAGGTACTTTTCTATGAAAGTAGGTATTGTTTACAGAACTATGCTTTTCAGACTCTGTAAGGTACCAGATACCACGTAGGTACTATTAAGTATCTATTCGGTGCTATAACTGAGAATGAAAAGGTGGAAATTAGAATCCTTAATTTTCTATTCTAAGACAATTTTTTGACAGTACAACTACCTACCTACTTAATTTTTATTACATTGTCGTTTTTGTTAAAGTTTTTGAATAATAAATGAACGTACCTTACATATAACCTATAACTGTTCTATTTTCATTTGCGAGCAGTTTTTTTTATAAATGTTCCTATACTTAGGTATTTGTGAGATTACCAAACATTGTAATAAAATGATAGCCTTTATAATTGCGCAATTATAAACGCGAAGATATTGGTGAAATTATTTATAACTAGCTGTGCCCCGCGGCTGCGCTCACGTAGCCTAAGTTACTCCTTGTAACATCAGCTATCTGCCAGTGAAAGTCCCGTCAAAATCAGTCCAGCCGTTTCGGAGATTACCCAGAACAGACAGACAGACAAAAATTTTATGCATTTATAGTAAAAGCATGTTATTTTTTTATTACAAACGGACACTTCAATTTTTTATTCTATCTATAGAATATAGATTTAATATAAACATGTTTATAAATGGGCGATATAATAATATGTTTTAAACGGCTTTTTAATTGTGAACATAAATTAGTCCAAGAATCGTTAAACTCACCTCACGTAATGGACGCCCCCAAACCAGCAAACATACTTTTGCATTTTTAACCGACTTCCAAAAAAGGAGGAGGTTATCAATTCGTCGGGTATTTTTTTTTTTATATTTGTTGCCTCAGATCTCGTTCATTTTTAAACCGATTTGGAAAATTCTTTTTTTGTTTGAAAGGATATACTTTCAGATTGGTCCCATAGAAATTTCATCAAAATCGGTTCAGTAGTTTGTCACTGAAGTCGGTTCGTAGCTTTTTTAAAGCAATTTTTGTAATATTAGTATCTAAGTCAGGATGGGAAAGTAGGGATTTATCCGCATTGTAAATGACAATACATTATGCGTTTCTACGTTATCGTTTATGATCCAACTCACATAAGCAGCCCTCACACCTCATTCATGATTGATGGATGCCTAAGCATCAATCGCGGACCACGAGAGAGCCATAGAAAAACCACAATCCCAGGTTGACGCATATCGTATCGTCTATTGTGATTTTGGTTGGGGCTTGATGGAAATCTAGTTCGTGCACGGCACCCACTTCAAAATATGCTTCTACGGCCTCTATTCAAAAAAATTGTTTCGCAACCACTGCGTGCTCAGTGCAGACGCCGCGCGCCGCGTTTAATAAGCAGTGGTGACAGGTGATGTATGTAGCGTAAAGCGGAGCAGTCGTCGCGTTGAGTCCAGGCAGGGCTTCGAGACAGCACTATCTGGCCTTATTGTTGTTCTTGTTTATTTCTTGGTTTTTTATTGTTTTGCATCAAGCCGCGCTTGAGCGTCTATTATCTCGTAATCCGCGCTTGATGCAAAATCTTGGCTATTTTGAAACGCATACTTGCATAAGCGTCTACATCTAATAAACATAAATAAATAAATTTTGGTACGAATATTGTCCGAGGTCAATGTCATGTCCTAGTGTCTACACAAATCTCACATAGGCACCTATTATTTTGTACCGTTTATTTTTATTATTTTCTATGATTTAAGGCACTGGTGACCTTTGCCGCTGTTTATAGGAGATCAGGCAAGATAGTGGGCAAAGCTAACCGTCTAGTATAAAACAAGTTTTTTGTGGAAAAATATCTTTTTCTAAACAAGCTTTTATAACATAAGTAATTGGTACTGTAATCCTGTGGACACCTCCTGGATCCATCTGAGTACTTACGTAACGTACTTTGTAATGACAAGTCAAACGAGCCCTAAGTACCCCAAAGTAAGAGCCCCAAAGTACCTAGATGGGTACCTACGTCGTTTCGTTACAGAGTTATCCTGTGGCCGACTTTCGGCTCTATAGACAGGTGTTTTACATCATTATCTATGTTGTGTTGTTATCAGATTTACGTCTTATGTACCTCTACAAGCTTCTGCCCGCGGTTTTCACCCGCGTTCCCACAGGAACCGTGCATTTTTCCGGGATAAAAAGTAGCCTATGTTACTCTCCGCTCCATATACTATATCTATGCCAAAAATCACGTCGATCCGTTACTCCGTTGCTGCGTGAAGGACGGACAAACCAACAAACAAACTTTCACATCCCTACTATCCCTACTAATATTATAAATGCCAAAATGTTGTTCTTGGTTTGTTGATTTATTGGTTTGTCCTTCTTTCACGCAGTAACGGAGCAACGGATCGACGTGATTTTTGGCATAGATATAGTTTAGGGACCGGAGAGTAACATAGGCTACTTTTTATTCCGGAAAATGCACGGTATCTGTGGGATTGCGGATGACACCCGCGGGCAGAAGCTAGTAGATCTAATAAATAGCTGTAAAAAGAAAAGTAATATATGACAATAGTAAGTAATATATAACAAAATGATATACGTAATAGCTTTAGTAGATATGGCGTAGTTTATGCAATGTAAAAGAAAATCATACATAGTTTCGTGATTCTTTATCAGTGTTTAATTTTTCCACATAAACATGTTAGGTTTATTGTTTCTACTTTTGGTATTATTGCGTTTGTTGTAGGTAGGGTACTTACATAACATACCCTTAGATGATATATTGATTTGTTTACAATCAGCTGCAGGTCGTTCACTTTACCTGTTTGTCTGCACCAGTTTGTTTGGCACCAACATGCTGTATACAGTATAACTGTGCTAGTACCTAAGTAATAAGTTAACCGTCTTCAAAAAAGGAGGAGGTTTTCATTTAGTCTGTATTTTTAACACACTTTTATTAGCGTCACACTTGTAACTAACTGACTATAATGGAATCTTGGGAGTCAGTTTTATACTACTTCTATTCTATTGTCATATCGATATGAAACTTTTTATGTACATTGTACATGTAATTTGGATTATCCTACTTCCTACTTTCCTACTATCATACTTCCTACTAATATTATAAATGGGAAAATGTGCTGTTGATTTGTTGGTTTGTCCTTCTTTCACGCAGTAACGGAGCAACGGATTGACGTGATTTTTGGCTTATAGTTTATGGACCGCAGAGTAAGGTAGGCTACTTTTTATCCCAGTAAAATACACGGTTGCTGTGAGAACGCGGGTGAAAACCGCGGGCAGAAGCCAGTAATATAATTATTTGGTATCTTGGAGCTGATCTGATGATGGAGCCAGGAGGTGGATAGTGGAACTCTTCAGTGGCTACTAGTAAACTCTTCGAGTTTTGACTCATGTGGTTCGTTTTGACGAGTCCAGTAGGTAGACTATTTTGGTGGGTTTTCAACCAGTCACACCAATCGAGTCACATTGCACTGTGACTCGTGTTACTCGATTTTTCAGCCAATTGGCAATCGATTTTAATGATTTTTTTTTCTATTGTGTTTATGTTGGTGGGTTCCCAACCAGCCATACCAATCAAGTCACACTGTGACTCGATTTTTTCGCCAATTGTCAATCGATTTTAATGATTCTTTCATGACTATGGGGTAGATATAACCTTTAGAACTGTGGTTATTTCTACCACACTTAGAAATCCAAAGAGATGTCCTTCATGCACTATGAGTTTATTCATTTTTGTGATAAAATTTCACTGAACGTTGCGGATTTATATATCATTGTAATAACAACAATAACTAATATTTACTGTTGACAATGTGTCATGGAAGCCAACATCTTTATTTGTTTTGAATCACTCTCAATGCAAAACAGAGGAACAATGTAAACATCATTTCATGTCGATGATATATGCATCTCCACTGCAACAATCACCAATAAAATAATATCAATAGAAAATATATCCTTACGTTTTACTATACGTGTTACAACAATTACAATGTCACCGTTCGCTGAAAAAATAAAAAGGGTAAAACAGAATTCGGAATAAATTGATAAAGAGGAAAATGCATTCCAATATCTATACGACAAAATATTTCCTTGAACAAGTGACTTTCAAAACTGTGTGATATCTAGACAGTTATACTATTTTATTATGCTCGTCTATAATAAACTAGCCTTTGCCCGTGGCATCGCACGCGTGGCTTCAGAGTGATATGTAAACTAAGGGATAATTTAGCTTCCTATTAGGTACAAGTGAAAAAATTTTTGGATTATAACTAGTTGTTCCAGAGATTAGAGGTAACAATGTTACCTATTTATCATATTAGAATAGATAATCCCTACTGACCATACTTATTTTTTATATAATAAATGCGAAAGTGTGTTTTTATACGTTTGTTGGTTTGTCGTGCTTTCGCGCAGCAACGGAGCAACGGAACGAAGTGATTTTTGCCACGGATATAGTTTATTAATCGGACAGTAACATAGGCTACTTTTTATCCCGAATAAATACATGGTTCCTGTGGGAAAGCGAATGAAACTGCGAGAAAAAGCTAGTAAATATATAATTCCAAGACTGATGTTTTCAAAGTTTGATGAACACTAACACAAGAATATAGTTTATTCTCTAGTAAGGGAATATTCATTTGTTTTGTTTTAAAATGCAAGTCCGTTAAAATAGTAACACTCGAAGTTACTCATAAGTAGATATGTTGAAGTTATCTACCTACAATAATTATGTATATTATTCAAACGTCAATGACATATATTTAGAGTTATTTTTTATGTTAAATATAATATTCTAACAAGTTACGAAGCTATGAACCATGACGAATCCTTGGTATTCGATATTTCGCTCATAGCTCCACCACGTGCGTTCCAATTACGAAATGCAATTACAATCGTTATTTCATCGTTAAACATATCGATTATTATAATCGAATTGTGAATAGCTGTTGCGAAATTTCCCCTCGTATATTGGAACTCTTTTTTTTATTTTTCTTTATGTACATAACATAATGCATCAAATGCATGTCAAGGATCTGACGCGCGTGCGCATGGAAAGCGATACAAATACGTAGGTAATGTTGTCATTGACAAGTCTTCATGTCGTGAGGTACCTATCTGTACCTGTACAATAGGAGGGAGAGAGCGGTCCATTAAAATCAAATGATCGATTGTTTGTGTTTGTATTCGATTTTTTCATTACATTATGTTAATTGTCGTTGCTAATTGTCGTTGCAATATAGTGCTCTTTCTTTTTAAAAGAATGTGATTAATGGTTGATTTCACTATAATATTGGTGTCTAGTGATGTTACCTACCTAACGCCTATCTCTAGTAATTGAAACGATATTTAGCTTTCAAAAGTTTGATGACGTTTTGTGGGCGTGTCATAGGGAGAGGTGCAAGAGGATTTTCATATTATTCATGTTTTTTTGCAGGTTATAAAATAGTTAATTGTATTTTATTTAAAATTGAGCATTAAGTATTATCACTAGTATTACCTAACTAGTTGCTTCACTACCTAGTAGTAGTACACACTAACTAGTGATTTTCACGCTAAGCGTATGTGACTTGTGACGATTTTTATGCTATAGGTCAGACAGCTACAAAAAATTGCATGTCGGTGACTGTGTGTCGGTGTGTGGTGTGAGTAATAAGGATACAATTTCAGAACTACATAAACGATCGTTCCAACCTTGCACAATGCTGAATTGGTCGATAAGTGTGATATTACGGAAATCAACCGGCCTCATGACATTAGGGTTACCAAACTACCAGCAATATTAAGAATAATAAGAACCGATAAAAAATAGGCACACTAAGAAGGTATATTGTTGATTAGTTTAGCCTTTTTGATTCTTTTAGAGATACTGTCCTTTTGGTTCTGGTCTTCTTCCTTACCTACCTTTTGGGATTTACCTTCAGATGGTGAATTTTCTCATTTTTAACAACAGGTCGTCCTCGATAGGTCACTTGTTAGTTCTGACAAACCCATTTAATATAGGTAATCAATATCATTCATAAATTGGATCAGCAGGTGCAAGGGAATTGTAAAATGTGAATGATCAGTGCTGTTTTATTTAAAGCTCATTTGGATGTCATCATGGCAACGCAAAATCAGAGCGTCCGTAATATTTGTGGCCTGGAAACTCAAGTTTAACGAGCTATGTGAAGCTACCTGAATGGTGGTGTGGTTAACCGTCAGTGGTGCATGGTTTTTTTAGTAAAATTCCACGTCCATGCCACGGCTTTAAATTTGCCCAGTCAACTTCTTACGTTCATGGCATAAGCCTTATCCGATAATTTTTGGATATCATTATTTGAATTTTTGTAACAGTATTCTCAGACCAAATATTTTTGACTTTAAAAAGCTTCCGTCAAAATGCAGACTGCAATCAATATTCGGCTATTATGGTCAGACACTAACAATTATTATTTGTTTTTATTGACTCAACGACTAGCCTTTTCACTCTAAACACTAGTAATTGAAACATTACGAAATGTTTAAATAATTGCTGTCCTATCGCTTATTGTCTTTCTGTCGTATAATCGTATTGTCACAGAGTGTCGTAAGTGCTCGAAATGGGCATCTTCCTTTCGATGTCACGCAGTGTAACGCGGGTATTAGTCACGTAATCGGTACCTATATAACTAGTTACAACCTATACCTACTGCAGAATATTATGTATATCTTACGCTAGGTTGCTAAATGTGCATTTAACTACAGTGTAAATACATTTCCTATCGAGCTTGTATGACCGAGTGGGAACTTGTGTGCAGTGCGACTTGTAGACGGAAAATATAGAGGAAAACCGCATACTCAAGAATCACTAAAATTCGAGGACATTTTACATCCTCTAAGCCGCGTTGTCTGGATTTTGGCCTATCCATTATACTTCCAAAATTTCCGACAATGGTTGGTAAAAATAAGGTAGGCAGCCGGTTATAAAAAAATTGCCAACCCCTAAAAGACGTTTGTAAAGACGTAGGTACTGCGCCGTAATATACGATTATTACTCTTGGTAAATGCAATTACACATTGTCAAGGTAATTTCAGATAATAGTATACAACTAAACTGTGAAAAATAATCCTTTATTCATAAGCGAATAAATAAGTAGAAACAATTATTTTGGAAAACATGTTTTGCGGCATTTGGGAATATAGAATGTGTCATGTTGTTTAAGCGTTGATTTATTGGGTTTTCAAAGCAATCGTACTTTGGTCTTCGATGATAGTTTAGTTTTTATAACCACAACTGTCACAAATGACTATAAACCTCTTGGATGGTTAATGACGTCACAGTGCCGGTCGTCATGGTCTAGAAATTCCCTGAGGAAACGCATCGCACACACTCACAACCCAGCTGCCTTATCAGCTAACAATCTCGTGTTCGTTTTCAATACCAGACCGATTAAAACCAGCGGTCACTAGTCTTCGTGTGGAAGGAGTTGTCAATAGTTTTCGCTTCTTTTCGTTTTGTAAGAGCTTATTTCTTTAATAACCAGCGAACATTCTAGACTATTCCTTCCACACGAAGACTAGTGACCGCTGGTTTTAATCGGTCTGGTATTGAAAACGAACACGAGATTGTTAGCTGATAAGGCAGCAGGTCGATGAATTAGAAATTGTAAGGCAAATGTGTTGTTCGTTTTGGGTCGCATATACGATCACTACTTGTGCGTCACGACGACTTTCCTATAGAACGTACTTATCGTATTCTTATAGGCTAAGATTCAGCGACCAGCCTAAGCGTGGATGTTTGCTTCCATATGTCAAAAGTGTATATAATTTAGCATGAGTCCACGGTTAGACTCGTCTCTGAATCACGGAACATAATTAATTATAATAATACAGGGGCGGCTTTGTGGCGAGTGGCGACACCGGGTACCCTGACTCCCTGGGGCTAAATGAGACCCCCGGCTTGCCTTAACTGGTTGTCCGGGAGTGGAGACCGCAAGAGCTGATACCCTAAGCTCCAAGGTGGAAGTGATAAAAAGCATAATACAAGGGAGTAGCGCCTCAGTGAAACTGGAACACACCTCTCTACACCCTTTAGGCATCCACGCCAACGTTGCCTCTTACGTCGCCAAATTATATTGTCGGCACTTATGGGTGGCGAGTAACCATATGCCTACATATTTTTACATGAGGCGGAATTGGCAGGTGCCGCTTCATAAACCGGTTTAAAGTTTGGCTACGTCTCCATTAACTCCTATCAAAGGTCCGGGCAAAGACCCGTGAATTGTAATACATTATAATAATACTTGTCTGAATCTGAGCCTTAGATCTTATCGTGTTGCCTACGATGACATCGACATACGTCTTACTCTTGTATCAGGTGAAATGCTAACGTAAAAAAGGTATCAAAGCCTCCTTGATAACGTCATAAAAAAGGTAACAAAAACAAATTACCTATCGTACTGACGTACAAGAACTCGAGTACGTGTGACTTGTGAGCTATTTATCATGCAAGCCACGAATTGAATGCAAAATGAAATTGATGCTATAGATTTATGCTTACCATCAGGCTAGAGCCAGTTTTTCTCGTTATCAAATAGACACGGTAACCGTCTTACCACAAAAACAGCTTTTAAACGCCTGCTTAGCTAGATAGTGTCTAAAGATAAACGTGTAAAATTTAGTAATGTCATAACAAAATTTAGTTAGACAACGGTTAGAAACACCTTAAATTAAGGTATGAGGCTGTTTGTATTTGAACACCTGACTAAATATGTTTAACCCTAAGCGAGAGTTCAGCAGTTCGTCTTTCCAAACAAACTGCTTTATAGGTTTTGCACTGGTTTTGCACTGCTTGGCGGCAGACTTCACGAGCAAAGTGGTGGTAACAATCCAGACGGTCACTCGCAGAAGGTTAGTCCTACCACTAACAAACATTGTATGGACCATAATCCACCACACGGCATCTATGAGGCTTGGTGGATGTCACACGTCCTCGCATTTTGCGATTCTTGAATATGCGGGTTTCCTCACTATGTTTTTACCCGTTCACTGGTCCCATTCTAAAAATTCTTTCACTCATGTGAATCTACGTTATCTCGACGGAGTGCTATCTATTTATTTTTATACTTTTAATCCCGGTTCCACGCGTGCGAAGCCACAAACTTAAGCTAATGTTAAATTAACACTGTTAATATAAATGAGATACCCACTTATTACTCGAGGAGAAGGCCGCGGCCGTCTTTAAGGCTAGATAATTCACACTGAAAATTAAAAAAAAACTATTTTCTGGAATGTCATTTATAACTAAAATAAGGATAACCTTCTTACACTTTAAAAGATAAATAGACTGTTATATGCGAAATAAATTTTAATTCTAGGGTCTTACTATTAAACAGTGTGTAACGGTTGAATAGTTACACAGTGTGTTGTATTTGTTTTTCTTTGACAATTTTAAACTGAGTCGAAAGAGACAAAACATTGTGTATGCCGCGTAGGCATATTTTGCGCCCACTCTGCGGTCCATGGGCCGCAACTATCCCAGCCTTCCTTGAAAAAAAAAAACCGCGTAAGCGCCGTGAAATTAGAGGCGCTTTGATCGCGGTAAAACTACAATTATACGCAATCTAGCGCTGCATGTTTTATTTGTTTGGTTAGACGACATAATTATGGTATTAGTGCTGCAGCGGACTTTAGCTTAAACATAAAAAATGGAGCAAGACTTTGGTGTCACATAGCTCCTCTAGTACGTTAGTACATATTACCGAAGGTGTAACTAAAACTGTTATACAGTCTTTATTAGTAAGGCCCGTAGTTTTAAATGCCATGCAAGAATGGCACCTATCTACGCAGCTGATTACAATTCCAAGTAACACCGAGAAAGATCCAATGCTCCTACAATCCTCCAATACCTACTTCCTAGGCTAAATTGGTAGTACCTAAGTTAGTAACCCTGTCTGCAAAGCAAGGAATCAAGAAGGCCTGGGTCCGACTCCCGACCCAGGCAAACCAGGCAAACTTACCACAAAAAATTATCCACACTTTAAACCTGTGTTAAACAGTGTTTAACTCCTAAACATGCTTTAGTCGCGCGTGAAATATGAGCAACCACAAATCCTGATTTAATTAGTGTCTAACCGTTGTCTAACTCAATTATGTTGTGACGTTTCTAATCATTTTAGACGTTTATCTTTAGACACGGTCCAGCTTTTTTTTTTTTTTTAATGTTATTAGGTAACGAGACGAGCTGGTCGTTTGCCTGATGGTAAGCATAACGCCGGCCCATAACGATTGCAGTGCCAACCAGAACTTTGAAACACAAAGGCCTGCGCGGCACTGCAGTGCGCTCGTTACCCTGAGACATTAGGTATTAAGTCTCACAAGCCCAGTAATTTCACTGGATACTCTGCCCATCAAACCGGAACACAGTAATGCTTGCACACTACTGCTTGGCGGCAGACTTCACGAGCAAAGCGGTGGTAACAACCCAGACGGACACTCGCAGAAGAGTTAGTCCTCCCACTAACAACATTCATCAAAAATGTTTTTTTTTTGTGGTAACAATGTGTGTTGAGCGAAAATTGGTTTTTGTGTTTCAACTAATTCTCTTTGGTTGAATGGTGCAGAAATTAAAGCATATAGAATGAACAATGACATTAAATGATCCGCTTTTATGGTTACATGGTTCAATTTGTTTGCTTCATCCAAATTGAAAGGCAGAAATGAACCGTGTAATATCGCCATTATAGTGTTGTAAATATCTGTGCTTCATGCGATACGCGGAATCTTTTGTTTGATTGAGGTTGAGTCTCAGTTTACTGTAAAGGTTGACTTGTATGTCACAGGTTAGATAGGTAGTGTACCAATAAAAAAAATAATGGTTTTATGGCTTCCGTCATACTTCAGCGCGTTTCAATCCGGAATACAGGGACTGCGCATCGCTTGACAGAATAACTGGCAACAACTACTTATTACTGGCCTTCTGCCAACCTTCGCACAGTTACCTGCAAGATTCATCACGACCTTAAATGAAGGCGTATTTTAAGGAAAATTTTGCACTAAGTGCCGTATATTTTAAAGACTTGAGATTTTCGTATGACATTATGTAAAAGTAGCTTTTGCTCGCAGTTTTCACTCGCGTTCACACAGAAACCGTGCATTTCTTCGGGATAAAAAGTAGCCTATGTTACTCTCTGGTCCATAAACTATATCTATGCCAAAAATCACATTGATCCATTGCGCCGTTGCTGCGTGAAAGAAGGACAAACCAACAAACGTACAAACGCTCTTTTGCATTTATTATGGTACGGAGTATAAGTAGTTTTTCCTTTTACTCAAAAGTGAAATCACGACAGTGCTTGCAGTGGCATTGTAGTATAGTTGACAAGTCACTGTAAGATTCAATTTCCGCACCGGGACAAATATTTATTCGCTAAAAAATACGCAATTATAGGTTCCGTGTCTAGGAGTTCCGAGACTGTCCCTGATTCCCTAGATACCTATAATCCTAATTCTGGATCACAGTCTACGCATGACGATGACAATTGGTCGTAAACATTTGTTGCCTACACAACGCAGTTGAGCAACATTGAGCAACTATAAGACTTTTATTATATATTCGTATTTCATACACTCATCAACGGTTATCGATTGCCTATCTAAGATATCGAATTGAATTCTGATCTGATGATGGTTATATCATGCTATCAGGAAAAGTCAGAACTGATCTGAAAGTTGGCCTTCACTTGTCAGATAAAAAAATTCAACTCATATTTCTCTTTTGTTCCTCTTACTTTAAATTGTCACTGTGACTTATAAAATGCGGAAACGTTCTGCTCACATTTACTAAACGATTAAGAATTAAGTGCAACACGTTTTTTTGCTAATGTTTTTCGCTTGAAATAGCTGTGTAGGTACTGACACTTGTGGCATTGTTTGCTTTTGTTGTGTGATCCGTGTCTCATGTCTGAATCGGATGCCTACACATTTACGTACGCAATTGTTATGTACCTAAGAGGAAGGTTGTAGACCGACTTCATTATCAGCCTCTTACGCTCCCACTGCTGGGATACCGGCCTTCTCTCAGAGAGAGAGAGAGAGGTATGGGCCATAATCCACCACGCGGGCCCAGTGCGGCTTGGTGGATGTCACATCTCGAATTTTGTGGTTCTTGAACATGCGGGTTTCCTCACGATGTTTTCCTTCACCGTTTTAGAGCGAGTGTCAATAATCCGCACATAATTTGATATAAGTCATTGGTGCGGGCCGAGTCGAGATTCGAACTGTGGTGCGTCGGATTAAAAGTCACACAAGTTCCCGCTCGGCCACACTGGCTCCTCCGCACCCAAATAGACCGACTTAGCATTAATTTATGAAATCCCTGTTGAAATAAAAATATGAATTGTCTTATATCTTAATCATAAAAAAAACTGAAATGTTACCCAATCTCCATTATATATCTAAAATGATAATAATAACTATGTGTAAAAATAATGTAAAAAGAGCCAAAACACGTTTTAGCTATGCCAGAGGTTTAAGATCTTTTAAACCTTATGCATAAAATATGTAGCGAATCGTGTTCTCCATTGAACTTTTTTACAATTGATAAGAGGGTAACTCTTTACAATAATTACAAATGCTATGCTATGGAGATCTTCGCTTCATCGTCACTTCACTCGGTCTTTACTTTTAATCTAAAGTCCCATAAGGCCAGTATTTTCATCAAAATAAAGAAGTTTGTTTTATTCATATAAGTACCTATCATCATCAAGTAATGCTATCCTGACCAACTAACATTTCCTGCTGCCAAGTCGGCGACCGCCTACCGATCGCTCATTGCATTATGTAAAAGTTATCGGTTTTGTCTATGGTCTAGTTCATTTTTTTGTTTTGCAAGTTTTAATAAGTAACGTGAGATTAAAGCGATTACGTTGCGTAACCTGTGGTTTATCTAACAGATATCATTCTAACAGATCAATTGAGTAGGTTGGTTTCAAACGGTCCAAATGTCGCAATGTCCAATTTTTTCTAGGTAAGTATGCATAGATTTGTACAAAGGTTTCAAAAACGAATAGGTATGTTACGACTTATGTTGTGAAATGTTTCCTCGCTGTAGTGAGGTGAAATATTATTGTGTTTCGCTCGGTAGAAAAGTCTCGTACCTTTGAAACTCTTGCGACGCTCAGCAGAAAGGAGGAGGAAATAAAAGTTGTTTAATTCGATGTGTAATAATCTCTCTCCCCCTTCTCTTCTCACTGTACACCAGTGCTATTCCACGGCCGGCCAACTCGGGCGTGTACATTGCACTGTTTGCAAATGACACGGCCCTCTACTGCACTGGATCATGAAATCCCGCCTCCAGAAAGCGCTCACCGCTCTCGGTAAGTGGTTTCAGAAGTGGCGCATTACCGTGAATCCGGACAAAAGCGCAGCAATATGCTTTTCCGCGGAACTACGACAGATCAAAGTCGAACCCTTATCCATGTTCGGTTCTCAACACGTTGGTTTAGGGCTGAGCACCTTCTGCGCTGTCCCGCCGTTCGGTAACGCTAAAGGTCGAGAGACAAACAGCAGGATCGTACAAAAATAAAGTATTAAAATCGCGTAAACCTAAGCGTAACTACAGAATAGATAATAGGTAACTTCACATCTTGCGCTGTAACCGAAAAAAAACTAGATATATCTAGGGGCTAAGTAAGTTATGTGAAGGTAAAAAGATATCATTATAATTTACAACAACAGTTGTTAATATGTGCTATAAATGCTAACAAATATGCAAATTGTTGTTTTATTTACATTTTTTCTTGAGCTGCGTGCTCAACTGCTGCTTTGTATGATTTATGCATGTCTATGCATTATGTATATTATACCATTTGAAGCGTCGATGTCAAGGACACCTAGGTGAATTAAGTAGGTCAAAGACCTACCTAGTCTGATTGTGGTGTATTTTTTGTATTGTATAGACGGTGTATTTTTTAGACGGGGCAGTAAGGGTAGGTAGCTACCCTAATCGTCATAGCTACAGAAAAACGTTCTGATATTATCAACTCTACTTTTTGAAGACATTTTGATCTGCATTCACTTTAGAAAAATGTAACTATAAGCAAAAATGGACCTTTTTAAACGATAACTCCTTTTTCTTTGGCCGTATTGCCGTTCTTGTCTTTTTCGTGGTTTTTTGATGGTTATGCAGCAAGCCACGCTTGCGCGTGTATTATCTCGCTATCCGCTCTTGATGCAAAAGCATGGTTATTTTGACAGCAAAACGTATACTTACTTGCATAAGCGTCTACGTTTTGCATTAGTGATGACTGCGTTCGGTGGCCCAATGTGCGGCAGCACTTAGAGGTGGCCAAAATCGATATCAATATCGATCAAATTCGACAGCCTCGCGGCTGATGTATTGATACGGCACATGATACATATTATAGTAAAACTGTAACATAATACACATTTACAATATCCATTTTCAATAACGTTACAGCTGTGCAAATTTACTACTAAACCATATTTACCATGAAATAATAATAATACCTAGATATCCGATGAATGTAAATATCAAGACTTGAAAATTCGTTCATTGTGAATAGGTAGGTAATAAGGTTAAGTTTGATAATACATTTTAAAACCCAGTTTTAACTTTTAAGTAAATAGATAGGTATATCTACTTCGTTAACATAAGAAATTATAATAACTGCTACGGGTTTTTTTTATACTTACTACCGAAAATCAGAGCTGTAAAAGAAAATTAGATGAGGTTCGTTAATAATGTTTTGTAAAACAAAATAATAATTTTATAGCATACTAGATGTGCTCCGCGGCTTTGCCCACGTAGCCTAAGTTACTCCTTGTAACATTAGCTATGTGCCAGTGAAAGTCCCGTCAAAGCGGTCCAGCCGTTTCGGAGATTACCCGGAACAAACTGATAGACAGACATAAATTTTAAAAATGTTTGTTTAGTTATATGTACCGTATATACTTTCATATGCACTTAGTAAAAAGCTGTTATTTTGATATTACAAACAGACACTTCAATTTTATTTATTTGTATAGATGCATAAATTACGTCGATCTGATGCTCCGTTGCTGCGTAAAAGGACTTGAACGGTGAACCAACACACAAATAAACGAACTTTCGTCTTTGTAATACGGATTTAGTAAGTATCTATTATTATTATGTAATAGGTAATTACATTTCAAGGGTCAATAATGAAGTGAAAGGGCTATATTGCATTGACTATCATCACGTATATTTGCGACATAAATGTATTACAATTTTGAATTACCAATTTGGAACGGGCACGGCGGGCTTCTGGAAGGGTCGTTGACCTTGAGCACGGATTGGATCTGTTGGTGTCTTTGTCATTTATTATGTTCTGATAAAGACAGCATTAGTTTTAGTCTGTGATTCGGGTAGACGGGCGTTACAGAGACCCGCTGTTAGAGTCATTTATTTTAACTTTCATAAGTGCTCTCTTGGGGCCTATGTGGTGGTGGTGGTATGTTAGTGGGAGGACTAACTCTTCTGCGAGTGTCCGTCTGGGTTGTTACCACCGCTTTGTGAGTGAAGTCTGCCGCCAAGCAGTAGTGTGCAAGCATTACTGTGTTCCGGTTTGATGAGCAGAGTATCCAGTGAAATTACTGGGCTTATGAGACTTAATACCTAATGTCTCAGGGTAACGAGCGCACTGCGGTGCCGCGCAGGCCTTTGTGTTTCAAAGTTCTGGGTGGCACTGCAATCGTTATGGGCCGGCGTTATGCTTACCATCAGGCAAACGACCAGCTCGTCTCGTTACATAATAATATAAAAAAAAATGTGAATAAAGCATTTTGATTTTGAATTAAATAACTTATATTAGCTGGTGCGCATTATTAATGTGGGTGGGTACGTACTTGTTGCATAATTACCATAGGTTGTAGTCACTATTATTATAACTGTTATTGGCAATCGTAACGGGTGTACGTGGAAACGTAAAGCTTGTTATGTATCGGCTATAATTGTAACTTTGTAATAGTTTTCTATTGAATTTGTCATAGTGTGACACATTGCAAGAATGGTTTACGATGGAATTAAAACGTAGGTACTTATTTCACACTTGTAATGTGTGCACTGTACGTCAGGAAGCAAAACGTTTTAATTTTGTTAGGTAAGAAGAGCACCTAGGTTGTTCTGTGAACACCAGCGGCGCAAGTGCGGAACTCCAAACGATAAATTTGTCGTATCGAAAAAACTGATAAATTTATCGAATGTTGCGAGAACCGAAGTCTGATCGTAAAGTATTTTAGTAGCTTTATATTCCGATTTTAGACGTAGCTATTTGATAACTTTTGTCGGTTGGATCAAGGCTCGATAAATTATATAAAAAATCGATAAAATTCACTGCATCGATTTGAACTGTCAATTTTATCAATCGAAAAGATTCGTACTTGCGCTGCTGCGGGGTTAATAACGACACTTTGCCCGAATCATAATATGATCCATTTCATATATTATAATACAAACAACATTTGTTTAGCACATTTTGTGTTTTGTTTTTTGGCACTTAGTTTGCTGATTCTCGGATTCTAATAAAATCCAAATAATGAAAACTGTTTTATAGATTAACAAATATATTTTTATGATTGTTTCGTTACATAAGACTTACCTATTCACATAAAAAAGTAATTTATTTTTACGCTTTGATAGGATTCAAAATTTAATTTTCGTAGATAGGTAGAACAATGCGTGTGGATGTATTATATAAAACTAGCTTCTGCCCGTGGTTTTCACACATGTTCCCACAGGAACCGTGCATTTTTCCGGGATAAACAGTAGCCTATGGTACTCTACGGTCCATTAACTATATCTATGCCAAAAATCACGTTGATCCGTTGCTCCGTTACTGCGTGAAATAAGGACAAACCAACAAACACACTTTCGCATTTATAATATTAGTAAGTATGGATAGTACCTATGGAAGTATGGATTATCACTATATTGTAACAATAATTTGATGTGTTTCAGATGTGTTGATTAAGTATAAACATCAATAAATAAATTTATTCGAAACTATAGCTGACACGATAGATATATAGATAGGCTTTGCAGTGTAGTTGACAAGTCACTGTAAGATTCGATTCCCGCACCGGGACAAATATTTATGCGCTAAAAAATATGCAATTAGTGGTTCCGTGTCTAGGAGTTCCGAGACTGTCCCTGATTCCCTAGATACATATAATCCTAATTATGGATCACAGCCTACATGACGATAACAATTGGGCGTAAACATTTGTTGCCTACACAACGCAGTTGAGCAACATTGAGCAACTATAAGACTTTTATTATGTATTCGTATTTCATACACTCATCAACGGTTATCGATTGCCTATCTAAGATATCGAATTGAATTCTGATCTGATGATGGTTATATCATGCTATCAGGAAAACTCAGAACTGATCTGAAAGTTGGCCTTCACTTGTCAGATAAAAAAATTCGACTCATATTTCTCTTTTGTTCCTCTTACTTTAAATTGTCACTGTGACTTATGAAATGCGGAAACGTTCTGCTCACATTTACTAAACGATTAAGAATTAAGTGCAACACGTTTTTTTGCTAATGTTTTTCGCTTGAAATAGCTGTGTAGGTACTGACACTTGTGGCATTGTTTGCTTTTGTTGTGTGATCCGTGTCTCATGTCTGAATCGGATGCCTACACATTTACGTACGCAATTGTTATGTAGTTTTTGTCTGGTACCTTAGAGGTAGGTTGTAGACCGACTTCATTATCAGCCTCTTACGCTCCCACTGTTGGGATACCGGCCTTCTCTCAGAGAGGTATGGGCCATAATCCACCACGCGGGCCCAGTGCGGCTTGGTGGATGTCACATCTCGAATTTTGTGGTTCTTGAACATGCGGGTTTCCTCACGATGTTTTCCTTCACCGTTTTAGAGAGAGTGTCAATAATCCGCACATAACTTGATATAAGTCATTGGTGCGGGCCGAGTCGATTCGAACTATGGCGCGTCGGATTGAAAGTCGCACAAGTTCCCGCTCGGCCACACTCGCTCCTCCGCACCCAAATAGACCGACTTAGCATTAATTTATGAAATCCCTGTTGAAATAATAATATAAATGGTATTATATCTTAATCATAAAAAAAACTGAAATGTTACCCAATCTCCATTATATAGCTAAAATTATAATAATAACTATTCGTAAAAATAATGTAAAAAGAGCCAAAACACATTTTAGCTGTACCAGAGGTTTAACATTGAAACCTTAGCAATTCGTGTTCTTCATTCGTGAACTTTTTATCAATTTGTAAGAGGGTAACTCTTTACAATTACAAGTGCTATGCTATGGAGGTCTTCGCTTCATCGTTACTTCACGGTCTTTACTCTGAATCTCAAGTCTCATAAGGCCAGTATTTTCATCAAAATAAAGAAGTTTGTTTTATTCATATAAGTACCTATCATCATCAAGTAATGCTATCCTGAGCAACTAACATTTGCCACTGCCAAGTTGGCGACCGCCTATCGATCGCTCATTGCATTATATAAAAGTTATCGGTTTTGTCTATGATCTAGTTCATTTTTTTTGTTTTGCAAGTTTTAATAAGTAACGTGAGATTAAAGCGATTACGTTGCGTAACCCGTGGTTTATCTAACAGATATCATTCTAACAGATCATTTGAGTAGGTAGGTTGATTTCAAACGGTCCAAATGTCGCAATGTCCAATTTTTTCTAGGTAAGTATGCATAGATTTGTACAAAGGTTTCAAAAACGAATAGGTATGTTATGACTTATGTTGTGAAATGTTTCCTCGCTGTAGTGAGGTGAAATATTATTGTGTTTCGCTCGGTAGAAAAGTCTCGTACCTTTGAAACTCTTGCGACGCTCAGCGGAAAGGAGGAGGAAATAAAAGTTGTTTAATTCGATGTGTAATAATCTCTCTCCCCCTTCTCTTCTCACTGTACACCAGTGCTATTCCACGGCCGGCCAACTCGGGCGTGTACATTGCACTGTTTGCAAATGACACGGCCCTCTACTGCACTGGATCATGAAATCCCGCCTCCAGAAAGCGCTCACCGCTCTCGGTAAGTGGTTTCAGAAGTGGCGCATTACCGTGAATCCGGACAAAAGCGCAGCAATATGCTTTTCCGCGGAACTACGACAGATCAAAGTCGAACCCTTATCCATGTTCGGTTCTCAACACGTTGGTTTAGGGCTGAGCACCTTCTGCGCTGTCCCGCCGGTAACGCTAAAGGTCGAGAGACAAACAGCAGGATCGTGCAAAAGAAAGTATTAAAATCGCGAAAACCTAAGCGTAACTACAGAATAGATAACAGGTAACTTCACATCTTGCGCTGTAACCGAAAAAAAAACTAGATATACCTAGGGGCTAACTAAGTTATGTGAAGGTAAAAACGATATCATCATAATTTTCAACAACTGTTGTTAATATGTGCTATAAATGCTAACAAATATGCAAATTGTTGTTTTATTTACATTTTTTCTTGAGCTGCGTGCTCAACTGCTGCTTTGTATGATTTATGCATGTCTATGCATTATGTATATTACCATTTGAAGCGTCGATGTCAAGGACACCTAGGTGAATTAAGTAGGTCAAAGACCTACCTAATCTGATTGTGGTGTATTTTTTGTATTGTATAGACGGTGTATTTTTTAGATGGGGCAATAAGGGTAGGTAGCTACCCTAATCGTCATAGCTACAGAAAAACGTTCTGATATTATCAACTCTACTTTTTGAAGACATTTTGATCTGCATTCACAGATTTTAGAAAAATGTAACTATAAGCAAAAATGGACCTTTTTAAACGATAACTCCTTTTTCTTTGGCCGTATTGCCGTTCTTGTCTTTTTCGTGGTTTTTTGATGGTTATGCATCAAGCCGCGCTTGCGCGTGTATTATCTCGCTATCCGCTCTTGTTGCAAAAGAATGGTTATTTTGACAGCAAAACGTATACTTACTTGCATAAGCGTCTACGTTCTGCATTAGTGATGACTGCGTTCGGTGGCCCAATGTGCGGCAGCACTTAGAGGTGGCCAAAATCGATATCAATATCGTTCAAAATCGACAGCCTCGCGGCTGATGTATTGATACTGCACATGATACATATTATAGTAAAACTGTAACATAATACACATTTACAATATCCATTTTCAATAACATTACAGCTGTGCAAATTTACTACTAAACCATATTTACCATGAAATAATATTAATACCTAGATATCCGATGAATGTAAATATCAAGACTTGAAAATTCGTTCATTGTGAATAGGTAGGTAATAAGGTTAAGTTTGATAATATGTTTTTAAAACCCAGTTTTAACTTTTAAATAAATAGATAGGTATATCTACTTCGTTAACATAAGAAATTATAATAACTGCTACGGGTTTTTTTATACTTACTACCGAAAATCAGAGCTGTAAAAGAAAATTAGATGAGGGTCATTAATAATATTTTGTAAAACAAAAGAATAAATATATTGCATACTAGATGTGCTTCGCGGCTTTGCCCACGTAGCCTAAGTTACTCCTTGTAACATCAGCTATCTGCCAGTGAAAGTCCCGTCAAAATCGGTCTAGCCGTTTCGGAGATTACCCGGAACAAACAGACAGACAAACAAAAAATTTTTAAAATGGTTGTTTTGTTATATGTACCGTACATACTTTCATATGCACTTAATAAAAAGATGTTATTTTGATATTACAAACAGACACTTCAATTTTATTTATTTGTATAGATGCATAAATTACGTCGATCTGATGCTCCGTTGCTGCATAAAAGGACTTGAACGGTGAACCAACACACAAATAAACGAACTTTCGTCTTTGTAATACTGATTTAGTATCTATTATTATTATTATGTAATAGGTAATTACATTTCAAGGGTCAATAATGAAGTGAAAGGGCTATATTGCATTGACTATCATCACGTATATTTGCGACATAAATGTATTACAATTTTAAATTACCAATTTGGAACGGGCACGGTGGGCTTCTGGAAGGGTCGTTGACCTTGAGCACGGATTGGATCTGTTGATGTCTTTGTCATTTATTATGTTCTGATAAAGACAGCATTAGTTTTAGTCTGTGATTCGGGTAGACGGGCGTTACAGAGACCCGCTGTTAGAGTAATTAATTTTACACTGTTTTAGACTTTCACGGTTATTAACTAATTCACACATTATAACGGGATATTTACCGTGATTTCCCGTGAACATGATGCTTGCAACAGCGTCGAAATATCGGGTGCTCATCGCTCAATAATAATCACGGTAAATATCCCGTTATAATGTGTGAATCATTTATTTTAACTTTCATAAGTGCCTATGTGAATAAAGCATTTTGAATTTGAATTAAATAACTTATATTAGCTGGTGGGTGTGGGTGGATGCGTACTTGTTGCATAACTACCATAGCTTGTAGTCACTATTATTATAACTGTTATTGGCAATCGTGACGGGTGTACGTGGAAACGTAAAGCTTGTTATGTATCGGCTATTGTAACTTTGTAATAGTTTTCTATTGAATTTGTCATAGCGTGACACATTGCAAGAATGGTTTACGATGGAATTAAAACGTAGGTACCTACTTATTTCACACTTGTAATGTGTGCACTGTACGTTAGGAAGAAAAATGTTTTAATTTTGTTAGGTAAGAAGAGCACCTAGGTTGTTCTGTGAACACCAGCGGCGCTAAGTGCGGAAGTCCAAACGATAAATTTGTCGTATCGAAATAACTGATAAATTTATCGAATGTTGCGAGAACCGAAGTCTGATCGTAAAGTATTGTATTTGTATATTATATGTAAAGTGTTGTATTTGTAGTAAGTAAGTATTGTAGCTTTATATTCCGATTTTCGTCCTAGCTATTTGATAACTTTTGTCGGTTGCATCAAGGCTCGATAAATTATATAAAAAATCGATAAAATTCACTGTATCGATTTGAACTCAATTTTATCGATCGAAAAGATTCGTACTTGCGCTGCTGCGGGGTTAAAAACGCCACTTTGCCCGAATCATAATATGATCCATTTCATATATTATAATACAAACAACATTTATTTAGCACATTTTGTGTTTTGTTTTTTGGCACTTAGTTTGCTGATTCTCGGATTCTAATAAAATCCAGGGGAATGGGAAAATGTGCTGTTGTTGATTTTGTGTTATTTACTAAAACCTGTGTTTTATCGAGTGTTCATGTGTAATAATGGTGGATTATTAACCATTAAGTGTTCGTAAACGTGCATGAGTGAAAGGCAAATGGTACAAAGACGAAAAACGTGTATTTTCGTATTCTATCCAAAACTCCCTAGAAGCTTCAGTAAAGTATCCACCGCTTTACTGAAGCATCACTTCGACTTGACCGCGCTTAGACTAAACTTTAACGTGACTTTGACGACTTTCATGCACCAAAACTACAGACTTATTACATATTATTATTAATTATATAACTTGACACTGGCTAAATACGCTAATCGCGTGGAGCCAAAAACAAAACAAAAAAAAAATCCAAATAATGAAAACTGTTTTATAGCTTGACAAATATATTTTATGATTGTTTCGTTAGATAAGACTTACATATTCACATAAAAAAGTAATGTATTTTTACGCTTTGATAGGATTCAAAATTTAATTTTCATTCGTAGATAGGTAGCACAATGCGTGTGGATATATTATATAAAACTAGCTTGTGCCCGCGGTTTTCACCCGCGTTCCCACAGGAACCGTGCATTTTTCCGGGACAAAAAGTAGCCTATGTTACTCTCAGGTCCATTAACTACATCTATGCCAAAAATCACGTCGATCCGTTGCTCAGTTACTGCGTGAAATAAGGACAAACCAACAAACACACTTTCGCATTTATAATATTAGTAAGTATGGATAGTACCTATGGAAGTATGGATTATCACTATTGTAACAATTCACTATTGTTGATGTGTTTCAGATGTGTTGATTAAGTATAAACATCAATAAATAAATTTATTCGAAACTATAGCTGACACGATAGACAGTTGTCTTGTCGAAATGTCAATATATCTAAATTATGGGTTTTAATTTTATAATGTGCAAAAATCCTTAAGAAAAAAGGACATTGTTTTCCCGAATTTTCCGATTTTCCGGAATACTTTTTCAATTTTTCTTTCCCTAAAACCTTGTCCGGACTGTAATGAAACTTTAACAAGCAGCCAAGTGCGAGTAGGACTCGCGCACCTGGGTTCCAAACAAACTTGTAGATATGTAAATAGTTCCTCCATCACGGGTATCGTTATAGGTAATTGTATAAGTACAGCTATATTGCAACTAACTACAAATATGCGGTTTTCGGATTTTTCCCATTACATGTGCTATAAGACATTGCTTCTTGCCAAATTTCAGGTTCAGGTCAACGGGAAGTCTATATATATATTTTTTTTTTATGATATTTGGTAACGAGACGAGCTTGTCGTTTGCCTGATGTTAAGCATAACGCCGGCCCACAACAATTGCAGTGCCACCCAGAACTTTGAAACACAAAGGCCTGCGCGGCACTGCAGTGCGCTCGTTACCCTGAGACATTAGGTATTAAGTCTCATAAGCCCAGTAATTTCACTGGATACTCTGCTCATCAAACCGGAACACAGTAATGCTTGCACATTACTGCTTGGTGGCAGACTTCACGAGCAAAGCAGTGGTAACAACCCAGACGGACACTCGCAGAAGAGTTAGTCCTCCCACTAAAAATAATAACTAACTAATATAGGAAGTGTATAGGTTTTGATTCCCGGCCTACAACGAAGTCAGACTATAAGGGTTGACAAACCAACAGACGTACAAACACACTTTCGCATTTATTATATGAAATGAAATGAAATGAAATAAATTTATTGTAGAAACTGTGTAGGTACAAGATATCGTATTAATTGTCTTAGCATAATTACATGTCTCACCAGTTTGTCCCATTAATGATGGACGTACAATATTTTTAATCGCAAACATATTTAATTGCAATAATTACAATACATTTAATGAAAAATTCAGTTATTAAAATAAAATAGAAATAGATTAGTGAAATGTCAATACACGCAATTCTGATACTTATCAATTTACAAAAAACTCAGATAAAATTATCACATTAAAAAAAAAAAACACATATAAGGTAAGTATGGATTATGGCAATAAAGGTATAAAATAAAAGTAGTTTTTATCAGATCTCCGGTATTATAAAGCCAAGGTCATGTAAATATATATTGACATTCAGTTAGTCAAATACGTTATTCATACAGGAAGCTTACCTACTTTTTTCATTTTTATTGATATGTAACTAACTACCTATTAGAAAAGTGGGTTAAGGAACAAATATCTAAACTTTCGTATAATTATGTATTAATTTAAGCAGGGTGTATTTACTAATAGTGTTACCACAAAAAAGCCATTTTTAGTCGCCTGTTTAGCTAGACAGCGTCTAAAGATAAACGTCTAAAATGATTATAGAAATGTAAAAACAGAATAGAGTTAGACTACGGTTAAACACTACTTAGATAATAATAATAATAATAATAATCATTTATTGATCCAAAAATGCATCTTAAGGTTACTTTAACAAAAATAATTCATACTTAATACAATACAATATTAAAATTTAATTAACAATAACAAGTTATAAATTTAACTACAGGTTAAAGCAACCATTTTTATAAACTCTAGCTCTCGCGGTAGGATACCCTGAGTTTGCAAGAGCTAGTTCTCTTCCTGGGTGCTAAACTTATCAGTGTTAGCTGAGTGTTATGTATGAGAGTATGTGTATGTGAGTATGTGTATGTAATGTATATGTGAGCATGTGAATGTGAGTTTATGTTTGTGAATATTAAGTGTATGAGTTATGTTCTTCTTTTTCGCCTAAATGTTTATCTTTAGCAATTCTTCTGTTTTTCTGTGACTTAGATTTTGAAAAAACAGATTAATTTTCTTTTTACATATGTTTTTAGTGTCATTTACAATATTTAGTGTTTTGTTAATTTTGTTATAAATATAGGTATCTAAATATTTGTAGCAGCGTTGTCCCATTCTTGTTTTTTTTTCCTATTCTTGTTCAGGATTTGTGGTTGCTCATATTTAATCACGCGACTAAGGCATGTTTAGGCGTTAAACAGTGTTTAACACAGGTTTAACGTGTGTTTAATTTTTTTGTGGTAAGACCCTTATTTATAGTCTATTATTATTATTGACTCGGTTACATTATACTCCTTAAAAATTTATTTATTATTATTTATTATTTATTTTAGAAAGTATTTCTTCTGCGTCTGTAAAATAGTAAAACACCTGAAGTACCTATCTACCGCAGCCTCCGTAGATAAGAAGCTAACCTACTTCTTTTTAAATACTTAATACATTTTATGGCTTACGCCGTAAAGTTTGAATGGAATTAAAATTTTAATAATATTTTCAGTAATTTACACATGTTATCACAGAAATGATTAAAAATTCATGGCTTCCGCTTTGATTGCGCCTTTTAAATGTACCTACACGTTTTTACAAAGATCCTTCCTTAGTGCACAGAATAGGTAAATAGTTAAGTCTTTCTTTGAATCATATGATCGCTTTATAATAATCATTTAAAAAATTAAGCTAAAACGAAGAATGTGTTCATTTTATAGTTAGACGAGCTTTATAGTACTATAGTATGATGAATACGTAGTCAGGATATCCACACCTCTATCTATCAAACTGTTTGACTTGTTTGCTGTCAAAATTGAGATCGTTAGTAGTTAGTATAGAATTGTATAAGTATCTGTATTAATGTAGATACTAATGACCGTTTTCACTAACTACGAATAAGGCGACGCCTTACTAAGTAACTCCTAAAGTATAAGTAAAGTCCTAAATATATATTTCACATATTATAGGTACTCGTTAGAACACTCCTAAAGGTTGGTGAAACGATATTTCGCCCTGGTAATTCCTAAATATTTAGGTTGGGGCTTGTAGACCGTGGTATAGTGCCTTCTAAATAAATTCAAATTAGATTCCCAGTGTACTTCTGCGTGCGTGCGGATCGTATTTGCCAATTTGCCCTTACACTACCGTGCGCTTAGAATTTCGCCTGTGTCCTGACGAACAATAGCTATTCAGTTTTACAATTAATTTGTATTTACACGCAAAAATTACACTGAATTTACCTTTTGTCTCACAACAATACTTTAGCTACGCCGAATATTTGCTTATACTTTTCCAATAATTTAACAATTACATCGGAATATAAGCGATGCGGTTTAAAGTCACACAGGTTTTATATTATATTATATTATTGTTGTATTATTATTTCTTTATTACTGAAACGTGTTCTAAAAACACTTCAAAATCATGTATTAAACTTGTATAATTGGAGAATAATAATTAATATAATTCTGTGTATAGGTACAGTACTTACTACATACAGTAAAATGTATTAGTTCAACCACAGAAGAGAGAACGCAGTTCGTATTGTTTCTTCAGTGAGTTCAAGATATTCAATGTAGTTGCATTGTCTCATCTGACGTCAAAACTAAAAAACCTATAAAACTCGTTTCCGCAAGTCCCATGAATGGAAAGCTGTTAAATCAAGTGAAACAACCTGTTCCCAAATTGCAGGACGTTCAACTCTGCATTTT
Organism: Crocallis elinguaria; assembly: GCA_907269065.1. NCBI lineage: Eukaryota > Metazoa > Arthropoda > Insecta > Lepidoptera > Geometridae > Crocallis > Crocallis elinguaria. The sequence goes on along the minus strand of OU026070.1, from coordinate 2,742,259 downwards.
GCAAATTATATCGTGTACTGATATTTATCTACATGCAAAAAATTAAGCACGTAAATAACAGTAATTTCATACTTCGTGGTAATTGTAGACTGATAATGAGTTTCAGGCGACCTGAGAAATACCGACACCATGGAGGCATGTACCTACTAGTTTTCAAGGAAAGAAAGAAATCTTAAACGTAGTCATACATTCATACAAACATACCTATTCAAATTAGTAGTTATATTTGTTTGAAGCCGTAATATATTATCTTATGTGAATAATTAATATATTGCAGCTCCAATAACCTACATAACTACGTGTCGAATTGATAACCTTCTTTTTTGAAGTCTCATAAAAAGAGGAAATATTGATAAAATCAAGCTTGGTGCATTTTTTTTGTCTGAATTAGGCTTACATTTGACCATGACCTCACCGTTTTTTTTTCATTATTTCACTCACTATTTCTCTTACACATTTTTTATATTCACTCTCATCTTGAAAACTCCCAAATTATAGCTATTGGGAAACATAGAGGCCGGCAAAGAATTCCACTCCTTAGCTGTTCGTATAGTGAAGGTTGAAGCAAAACGCTTGGTATATTAGGGACAGGAGGGATATCAACCATATACGGGTGACGCAGTGCCGTGCCCCTAGACGTCCGTTGCTAAAATGGAGATGCTGGAATCAAGTTGTGTAACTCTGTCGCGCTCTCCCCAAAATGTATCCTGTAGAACAGCTGAGAGACTTGCAACTTTGCGTCGATGCTCAAATGCTCAAGACTGCTCAAGACGATGCTCAAGACTCGGAAGCCTAGTCTAGTCATTAAAATTCTGTTCGGTATCCTTTACTAATTAGAATGTTACCTAATCTAGACATGGGCTTATATGCTGGTCAGGGAGAACTACACAGTCTATAGCTTTAAGGAAAATCTGTTTGGAATATTTAATCTGGGCAACGGCCGATAAACTGGTCAGGGAAAACTACTCAGATTTGATAGCTTAAGGAAAATTGGTTTGGAATATTTATTCTTTTCCCTCTGCGCCTCCTGCTTCGTCATCAAGTCCTGCGATCTCATTACATTCAAGTAACGTTCGTTCACTATAATTGTCCTTTGTAGTTTGCCCACTTCCTGGGTCGGTCAGTCATTGTCACGGCCGCAGTTACTCGTATAAGGATCTTGCTTTTCTGGTTGCTTTTTAACCGACTTCCAAAAAAGGAGGAGGTTATCAATTCGTCGGGTATTTTTTTTTATGTTTGTTACCTCAGATCTCGGTCATTTATAAACCGATTTGGAAAATTCTTTTTTTATTTGAAAGGGTATACTTTCAGATTGGTTCCATAGAAATTTCATCAAAATCGGTTCAGTAGTTAGTCACTGAAGTCGGTTCGTCCCTTTTTTAAAGCAATTTTTATATATTTTTTTCAACTGCCTTCTACTGTAGGTAGGTATTTAAATACTACATTTGACTTAGCTACAAAAACAATTGAATAGTCTACCAGTTGGTAAGCGCAGGTACCTTTTATTGACTCAGAAATGACTTCCGAAATTATGATATGTCAAGTTACAGCCAAGATTTTTGAAAAAATGTAAAATGTAAATAATTGAATAAACGTCTGCAGTTGTCAAAATATAAATCACGTTTTCTGCCTATACATACGGCGACGTTCAAATATTATTTTGCCGGAGCGGAGTTACAACTGATACAATAATTTTAACAATAGATACAATTGTTTCATTTAATTATAATACATATTATGAAAATTGAAATTTACAAATAATCTTGAAAATACGAGACAGATTTTGAATTAAAATTAATTAAAGTTAGTAAAATTACAATACATAGTAATAATAAGGTGCCTTTACACTATTATTAACCAGTTTCAATCAATGCAATTTTATCGAGATTAAATAAATATAGTAATAAATAAAGATAAAAATAGTAAGGAGGTAATTAGTTTTTTTTTAAACATTTTACTTTATAGAGTACGAAACATTCGTGTCAAAGCTTATGATATTTTGTTTTAAATAATAATAATAATAGTTTATTTGAACTAACAATAAAGCTCAATACATCGAAGAAATGATTTACCTAATACAACGATATTGTTATAATTAAATAGATTTTTGGTCAAGGATGGTAGATTGTAAATTTGCCTAATTTTAAATCTTTAAGTACCTACAGCTCAGAGTATAATTGCTTAGAATAAATTGCGATACGTTTCTTATACTTATTATAATTTATGATAATATAACATGTGTTAATATCAATTAAATGGTAACTTTTAATTTCATTATTTACCTACATGCTTGTTTATTTTATCCTTAAATTGCACTGCACGCTGTTTGTTTACATAGATACTGAGATTCTAAAGGTCACCTGGGATTCCCAGCTTACCTGGTTCCCAAAAACCAGTATAATAATGTATTTTTATGGTACTTATTGATGCTCTATATACAATAAAATTTAAAACGTGTGTACCTACATCGTTGAGATTTCGGGCTAATAAATCTGTACAAATATGTACAGATGTTTTTTACAAAAGTAAGACATTGATTCAAATATCGTATGGGAAATATATGAAAGTGGCAGAAATAAGATAAATATACGGCTCCGTAGCTAAGTTGGTAGTAACCCTGCCTGCAAAGCGAAGGGTCCCGGGTTCGATACCCGGCCGGGGCAGATTTTGTGTAAGCATAAAGCTTGTTGTCGGGTCTTGGATGGTTGTGATGTGTATCTGTGTGTGTTCATGCCACCTGCGACACAGGGAATCCTAGTGCGGGGGTATGAGTGTAAGCGTTTATTAGGTAGGTGCACAAAACGGAGCGAATTGAGGATTCATTGCCCGTGGTCGTACTGCATAGTCCTATTAGTAGAACCACGGGAATTTTTTTTTGCCCTTCAGTATAACAACGGGCCATTTTTTTGCCCATTGTCCTATCCTGTAGGTCTACGGGCAATTATTGCGCATAGTCAAAGCACTGCCCATAGTCCTACTAGAAGCAATGAAATCACTTTTTTCCTGATTGTATTGTACCTCAAAACAGTTTATATATTATACTGTGTATAAACTTCCAACTAACATTTTACTTGTTATTTATTGTAAACCTACTTATACTCTTTAATCTCGTATTTGTAATTTTTGTAAAACATTGTCTTCTTGGATTTTAAATTATTTTTATTTATTCAAATTTTCAAAGAGATTTCACAAAATATAATGTACTTACAGTTTACATTGCACGAAATACAAGCGGAATAATTTATATGAAACTTTAAAAATTGCGTTTCTGTTTAAAGACGATAGTTTCCCCTAGCTATACAGATGTATATAGGTAAACATGTCATAAGGCTTTTACTGTCTACTCCATGTTATATTTTCCTAGTGTCCGGGCATATTTTCGTCCTTAAGTCACTATACAAACAAATGCTAAGTAAATGTTTGATTAACGAACAAAGTGAACATGTGTATGGTGAATCAGTCGCTTTGTCTGTTTGTTTATGAACACACGGTTTTGTCGCAGATGTCGGCAAAGTGTGTTCGTAGAAAGCGTTGTTTGCAAGCTGGGTTCAATCAATGTTATTCATACGATTTTCTTTTTGCGGAACTTGTGAAGTACTGTTTGATGAATTATTATGCCGGTTAGCAGATGCTTCGTTCCCGTATATGAATTGGGACAGCCCTATTCGTAAGCCACCCGAAGGCTTCTGCGATGATTTTCTTGTGAATTTATTGTCACACTGAGGTGTGACTGACGTGACGGCTAAGGGCTGGCGCTGACTAGCGGCAGGGCACGGCACGATATGAAAATTGCAATACTGAGGATCGGACGGAATGTTGGAGGATGCCCTGGCGTACCGAAGGAATCCGCAAGATTGTATCGTGGACGGGCTGAATTCTGCCGCGGCATGCCAAACCTTACCGCGGGATACCACGGAATGTCACAGCCTACCGCGGCCGCGGACCCCTTGGACAATATCAACGAAATGTGAGTGTTAAGGGTATAATACAGACCGTAGATGCTTATGAAAGTATGCGTTTTGCTGTCAAAATAACCATGCTTTTGCATCAAGCGCGGTTTACGAGATAATACACGCTCCAGCGCGGCTTGATGCGAACCCATCATAAAACCTCGAAATAGACAAGAACGGCTTTACGGCCAGATATATAGTGCTATCTATAATTAAGTTTATAAGTATATAAACTCAATTAAATTAAATTTATTAGTATATATTACTCACATAATCATAACTTAACAAGTAACATATATGTTTAAATATGTTGAAGCAACAAAACATATTTTTTCTTATCAATAAAATTTAAAAATAGCACAATGCTAAAATTAACTGTAGGTTCTGCTACTGTGACTATAGTGATTAACTTGTTGACATTTTAAATGTATTTTTAGACGACTGCAAAAAAAGGAGTGTATATATGTTTAGGGTTAATGTATGTAACTATGTATGTCTGTATGCGAGTTTCTTTATTCCACCATAACTTGTAAATGTCTGAACAGATTTGGATGTATTATGGGGTATCGATAGAATCCATACATCATCCCGAGTGACACTGACTAGGGCAGTCGTGTTTTTTTATGTAACTTTTTCAAAAACCTGTTACAATTACTAGTTGGCTTAATCTGGGAATCAGTCTCATTTTCTCGATCCTATTTCGCTAAGCTTCACAACATTATATTATTTTATGGTCGTTATCTAGTGATTATAAACGATAATTAATATTCACACATTGTAACGGGATATTTACCGTGATTATTATTGAGCGATGAGCACCCCTTGGGGTGTATTCCCGTGAACATGATGCTTGCAACAGCGTCGAAATATCGGGTGCTCATCGCTCAATAATAATCACGGGAAATATCCCGTTGCAATGTGTGAATTAGTAAATAACCGTGAAAGTTTAAAACAGTGTTTATACTTAAAATTGGTGTCTATGTTTAGAATTATGTTTCTGAAGACAGTTAATCGATTCGAACCGTTAACTGAATAAACTGATGCACGGTACTTTAAATCTGTCCAATAAATTTCCCACTTGTTTTCTCCAATAGCAAAGCTAGTTAGTTTAGCTAGTGAATTGTGACAATAGAATACGTTTTAAGACATTTATTTCTCTAAAAGAATAAAATTCACTTGTAAGAGAAATACAAAATAAACTTAAATTAACTTATATAGTGAGTGCACGGTATGTGACGGTAGTCTTCTAAAAACATTGGCTTTACACAAAACACAAACAGATTATATTACGTATCATGTTACGATGGCAATCAAAATGCTATCAGAACTTTAACTCTAATAGCATTTGTTTCGATCAAAACTGCGTGAAGTCCTTTAAAATGTGGAGATTCAACTTCTTTTTAAATATCAGGAACGATTTGGTACTTTAATGCTGTTTGGTAATTTATTATATAGCTGCGCTCCTTCGTACATAACATTTTTCTTATAGGGCCAGTTTCGCAATAAAATACGTTGATTTGTTTGCGGCCTGATGGAAAAGTATAACAATCAATAAAAATAATCATAGTGGAAAGTGCCATGTTATGTAAATGAAGTCGCAAGTCGGGTGGAGCTGTGTCGACACATGCAGGCAATGCCGCCGATAGTTGCCGCCGAACGTGTGCTGTAGCACGTTTCCTATTATCTAGCACTGGTTTATGGTATATTTTCGTAAGTGTTTTTTTTAAGCACTATTTTTGTCGTTTATAGGTAACATGTTTTGTATATTTATTCACGGTTAAAGAATTTATTTCTCATAAGAATTTACAAATTCACTTTCTGAGAAAAACAATTTTATCTTAAATATAATATGAATGCCGGTAAGCTAAGTGTAAGTATGGTAATTATAAAACTTAGTAATATTATAGGTAATAGATTAAAATTTAAGTAGATATTTGCAGTTGGTTAACAATTAATAAGGATTTGGTACGTAACGGTGGCTATGTATAAAATCCAAATATACAGATAGTGTTAGTTTTTTTTTATCTATTACATATTGTTAGTTTTTTTTTATCTATTACATATTATTACAAGCCTACAATAATAATTAGGATTAGCGTTTATTTTATTTACAATATTAAAATTCAACAAGTGGGTATGTATTTATTCTTCAGGCCTCCGATTCCTTTGGCTTTGGAATCATCCATTGGATGGATTTGAATTGTAACAGCACATTATTCAGACCGGACATAAAGTTTGGTGCTATTTATTCATTCATTTATTCATGTATGACATAAGACTAGCTGGTTAATAAGAGAAGCCACTGACTCCTGAAACACAGTGTGATTCTACATATCTATGTGTATAACTTTTGTGTCTAAATAAATGATTTGATTTGATTTATATTTTTGGTACACTTGTGTTTGGTGGTAGAAACAAGGCAGTAGGTAAAACAGCCCTATCCGTCCAAGACTAGGTACACTCTCAGAAGAGTAAGTCCACCAGTTAGATATGTACTGTATTTAAACCATATAAACCATTTATTGATAATTCATCGTCAACAATCTCAATTCAATATTTTATGACATTAAGCAGTTACAATTATTTATTTATTGTATTACTATAAATATAGATATTACCTACAATAACAAATAGAAAATTAAATTAAAAAATACAAAGTCATTATATTACCAAGATTAGGATTAATGTCAAAAAATTAGTGCACAGTCAAATAGTACCTAATTATAATTATTGTTTTTGTAGATTTTTTATTTTTGTGTTATTTGGTAACGAGACGAGCTGGTCGTTTGTCTGATGTTAAGCATAACGCCGGCCCATAACAATTGCAGTGCCACACAGAACTTTGAAATACAAAGGCCTGCGTGGCACTGCAGTGCGCTCGTTACCCTGAGACATTAGGTATTAAGTCTCATAAGCCCAGTAATTTCACTGGCTACTCTGCTCATCAAACCGGAACACAGTAATGCTTGCACAATACTGCTTGGCGGCAGACTTCACTCACAAAGCGGTGGTAACAACCCAGACGGATACTCGCAGAAGAGTTAGTCCTCCCACTAACAAAGTATATGAGGAATTATGCTCACTCTGCATAGTTACTCGACATTTTCCCCAAAGCGATTATTAGCAAGAAACCCGGCTTGACATTTAATGGACAAATAAACCAATGTGTTTTCTCAGAAGTTTTTAAGATGTATTCTTTGCATAGGCGACCCGAAGTGTGTGCTAAATGGTCTAGTGTGCTAAATGTTAATTTATCAATAAAGAATCTAAAAATAACCGTAGTTAAAACCGTAAGGACCTCTGAGGTAATTGTATTTTTGCATTCTTCATTCTATGGGTGCATAATTATTTTAGAAATACACTAGCTGCTGCCTGAGGTTTCACCCGCGCGGGATATTGGATTTCATGGGTTTTTTTCTTTATGCGCCAACCCTAATATTTTTTTCTAAAATTAATGTAGCCGAGTAATCATCAGCTATCTGCCAGTCAAAGTCTCCTCAAAATCGATGCAGCCGTTTCGGAGATTAGCCGGAGATTATTTAATCGATTCGAACTGTCAATTTTATTTATCTAAAAGATCGGTGGGTTCTATTACTCGTATGAAACGTATATAATATAGTGTGCACGTAATATGACACTGGTGTCCAGTCAATTACGAGCACAGCAAAGCTGCCAGCATTGTGAGATATGTAGTTGCCAAACACAGGACACTTTGGAGATCGGAGTCAAAAGATATTACATATTGCTATTGTTTACTACAGTTTATAAGTTGTTACAGTTGTTTTTGACTTTCAAAAGGTACGTACATTAGCGTTTGACCGCTATCTCACCTATGTGGTTCTATTCATCTCAGGTGGTGAATTGGTGATACGCTCAGCGTTGAATAAATTGGCTATGTTAATACTACGTAATGCAGACCGTAGACGCTTATGCAAACTTACGTTTGCTTATCAGAATAACAACGCTTTTGCGTCAAGCGTGGATTTCGTGATACTCGAAATGCGCGCTTGACGTAAAAGCGTTGTTATTCTGACAAGCAAATGTACGTTTGCATAAGCGTCTACACTGCCTCTTATAAGTTACAACAAACATCGTCAAGTCATCGTGAAACACGGCTACTCGTTATCGTCGTAGAAGCGCCTTAGTTACGTATTTAAAAATCCTACTTCCTACTACTATTATAAATCCAAAAGTGTGTTTGTTGGTTTGTCCTTCTTTCACGCAGTAACGGAGCAATGGATCGACGTGATTTTTGGCATAGATATAGTTTATGAACCGGAGAGTAACATAGGCTTCTTTTTATCCCGGAAATATGCACGGTTCCTGAAGGAACGCTGGTGAAAACCGCGGGCAGAAGCTAGTATCAAATATGTAATAAGATTAAATAGCGTAGCTAACTAATACTTATATATCGTATGTAAAATGTCAGGTCAATCGACTATCATAAACTGGGTCAAAGATCGTCAATCAAATATCGATCTTTTTCAAAAAACATGTAGGACATAGATACATACATAGTTTTTATAAAAAAAGGTAGAACCTTTATAATAACGCAAATGCCTTATTTGGCTCTAGTAAGTCAAAATATTTCCGCATAATATTTTTTTATATTTTTCTTGTCTGTATAATGTGGCCCTATTAATAACCGTCCTTGGATTAATGTTCATGTTTGTACTTCACTATTTTAAAACCGCAAAATAAATTCGATGACAAGTTAATTATGTATTTGTTTATCTGGTAAACATTGTTCAATGGGGCAAATTGTTCGCTATTATTATTCACTTTATTTATTCACTATTTTAGGCGTACAAACTTGACCTTTATCATTATTCGGATATAAGGTTCTTTACATGCCAAAAATTATATAAGTTAACCAGCAAGCTATTGTATGAAACATTGAAAATATGAATAGAGTTCAAATATAGGCCGGGCCTTTCTTTCAATAGTCAGATAGCGTCCTGTTAGATAATTCCCTGAACCATCTAAGTCTGTGCTGAAGACAGACATAAATAAATGTTATGCCATTCTAATGAAATAAATTTAATTTCCATTAGTAATAATGATAATAATAAGTCCAATTTCAAGTCCACAGACATAATGCCACAGACGCACGGGCACTCCATATCGGGCGCGCCATCTCCCCCGATCGATTTCTTATATTTGTATTGCAGACCTCAGACGCTTATGCAAACGTACGTTTGCTTGTCAGAATAACAACGCTTTTGCGTCAAGCGCCGATTTCGTGATACTAGAAATGCGCGCTTGACGTAAAAGCGTTGTTATTCTGACAAGCAAATGTACGTTTGCATAAGCGTCTGAGGTCTGCCTATCATAAATCCATCTGAGATTCCTCACACGGGCGGTTTTTGTAACGTTGGATTGGAATCTCGTGGTTTGGAGTGCTCGTGTATATGGGTTCTTAAATCGTGGAGTCCACGAACAAATATCCGCACAAAACTTGTGACAGCAAACAAACTTACAATCGAAATGTGAAATCGGTTCGTGTCCGCTCAATTATCGTTCTTATGCAAATGTAAATCCCTCTTTGTGCCGCCTATCCACTTACTGTACTGTCTACAATATTTTATGGTTAACAATAGATATTGTTACTATTGATGTCATGTGCTACACGAATATGAACTGTTTGCAAAAAAAAAAAAAAACTCACAAAACACGCGTGTTCAATGACTCTACCTAAGTTTTTCGTAGTGCCGTGTGTATTTAACTTACTGCCACTAAACAATTGTTTACATGTTTATGTATGTAACTAATTAACATTGTAATAAAATATTTGTGTATTTAAATCCATATATGAGTCTCCTTTTTTGGTCAGTAGTTACAAATCAACAAACATCTTTTTGTAAATATAGTATACACTACGTAAAAAGTTTAAACCCCCAACGTACCTATGCAACGCTCCGCAAACATATTTTTCCAAAGAATTTTATGATTATCCTATCTACTATCACAGTTTTGCAATCCATAATAGTGCTACTATTCGACTAATATAATTATAAATGCGTAAGTTGTAATAAATAAATGTGTGTGCAGCAGGGTGTTATTTTAATTTACTCGGAATGATATCCGTGTCGGAAGCGACTGTCCTGATCGTTTATATTTCGAAATCGCATCCCTTCAGAGTAATTAGCTAGTACCTATTAATTAAGCGTTTCAAATGCTTTTAAGTTTATAGATAACAATTTACTTCAAGCTTTCAAAATAATAAAATAATAACTAAAGCAAGAAGTCGCTGTTAGAGCTGAAAATCACGAATGCTATCAATGCTATCAATAACTAAACGTATAACAAATTGGTAACCTTGTCGGACACGCCTCTACGTTGTTAATGAAAACGAAACAAAAAGTAGAACCTTCACTGGTCATTGGTTTTACGGAGTAAGTAATCTAATGTAAACATTCGCAGGTGAGGCTATCGGTGACTGGAATTTGGGGTTAGCCACTACGGAAATTGAACATACACCACGAGTTGCCAAATTAAATCAAATTTATTGTAATACTATCTGCTGCCCGCGGTTTTACCCGCGCGGATATATTGAATTTCAAGGGTTTTATTTTTTTATGCGGAACCCTAATTCTTTTTCTAAAATAAAAGTAGTCTAAGTTACTTATTATAACATCAGCTATCTGCCAGTGAAAGTCCCGTCAAAATCGGTCTTTACACGAGCACACCATACACGAGCGATCCAAATCCATCGCTATGCGCGTCATGAATTTAGTAGAACGATCTCAGAGTAAAAATTCTAAGGGGGAACGATAGTCCAATTTCGAGCACACAGACGGGCACTCCATTCCGGGCGCGCTATCGTTCCATTTATGCGTCTTGAGTACTGCCAACTGATCGCGAAATGGATCGTCGTATCGGCCACTAACGATGAGTTGGAACGTTGGATTTGAAACGTTTTGATTTCTAATATTTCTATCACTCCAGGTAATCCATCTGAGATTCCCCTGCACACACGGTTTTTGGAACGTTGAATTGGAATTATGTGGATTGGAGTGGTTGTGTTTGTGGGTTTTTAACTTTTTCATGCTAAATATTCACACGTATTGTGCTAACTATGTGTTTGAAAATAAGAAAAATATACGTAAACAGTTTGATGACCCAAGTATAATAATGTTTTGCAGTTGCAACCTGTCATTAATTTTTTTACCTACCTGCCTTCCGATTCACAAAGGCTGTGCGAAAATATCCGTTTGTGATTTACATACGAAAGATAAAACAAGCCAGTCTGTGTTTTAGTTGGCTTTAAGTGATAATTTACTTTTTGTTAGTCTATTTTTAGACCGAGTTTCCATACAAACCCGAAATTAACGAGCGTTCGAGCATTTACACGAATATTGAGCCTTGACTAATGTCAAGTACCTACCTACTATTACGTAGGTACTTAGTAACTACGAATAAATGACTAGTCTCCATTAATTCTTGAATCATTTGCTGGGTACAGTTGGTTGCAAAAATATGTATACACTTTTAGATCTTCAAATGGATGTAACTAAATGATTTTGTTGAAATAAGTGTATAATAAGTTACAAATTATGTACCTATTCCGTTTATTTCTAGTATTTAAATCACGTACATCACTTTTTAAGTTAAATTTAAAAATATTTTTCCTACATCCATAATACTATCCATACTATATTTTTAATATTATAAATGCGAAAGTGGGTTTGTTGGTTTATCCTTCTTTCACGCAGTAACGAAGCAACGGATCGACGTGATTTTTGGCATAGATATAGTTTATGGACCGGAGAGTAACATACGCTACTTTTTATCCCGGAAAAGTGCACGGTTCCTGTGGGAACGCGGGTTAAAAATCGCGGGCAAAAGCTAGTCCATTATATTTTCCAAAATATATATAGCATGTACACCGTAAACTAAGTATACCGATACAGCATTTTCCCGCAGGTACCGCAAAAATATCGATAGTAATTTAAATACCCTATTACAGCAGTATAGTTAATGCTGTTGCAACTTTGACGTTAATAACGTAGGTTAAGTACAGGATGTCGACTTATTGTGTCTAGATAGGTAGTAGGTACAGTGGCCGGCCGCTGCGAGATTGTTTTATTGGATCATCTGCCCGCATCCTCGGGAAGTTGCCACTTCTGCATTCTCACGATAATAAATTTAGACATAGACAACTTCTACGTAGGTACATAGGTGTTATATAGATCGGTTGCACTATGGGCAATGTATAGTTCTTAATAGTAACTATACTGTGCCTCGATTCTAAGTTTACCAATCGTGTAACGTGAACAAAATGAAGCCAAAGATATGATGACAGAAAATATTTTTTTTTAAATCTAAATTCACTAGAATTGACTTAAATACCAATATAAATAAAACATTGAACAATTTTTAATTGCTAAAACAATTTTTTTTATCATTGGTACTTTATTTAATATTTTCATGTCTTATTTAATTTAATGCCAGGTAACCTTATCAAGCATAGATTATATTGATCAAAATTAAACATTCTAATCAATCTATACTATTCGTACCTACCTGTGAAATATAATAAAGTCGTCACCATTGACCGTCGTTCTGCGTCAACGGATTGCGGATTGGATGGCCGGCAACGGGCAACTTCACCGCACGGCCGAGTTGCTCGCATCCGTTGACGAAATCAAAGATGCCGGCAACTGATGCCATGACCAACGGTGCGTCATCGCTGACAAAAAAATTTAAAAACGCCCACCACTTATCTCAATGCAAATATATCAAGTCTGTTGTTCCATTGCTGCGTGAAAGACAGACAAACCAAGAAACACACCTTCGAATTTATAATATCACGGATATAGATAGACCAGCTTCTGCCCGCGGTTTCACCCGCGTTCTCACAGGAACCGTGCATTTTTCCGGGATAAAAAGTAGCCTATGTTACTCTCCGGTCCATAAACTATATCTATGCCAAAAATCACGTCAATCCGTTGCTCCGTTACTGCGTGAAGAAGGACAAACCAACAAAGCAACAAAAACACTTTCACATTTATAATATTAGTATGGACTAGTATGGATGGATACTTGATAGGTAGGTATCACGTTAATTAGCGATAACTTATTTAATTAATTCATAACCTACAAAATTTCTTTTCCAGGTAAGTTGACCAGTCCAATCTACATCGATTTAACGAGCCGGTGGTAAGTGACTGTGTTATATGATAATACAATAAGTAAAGCGAAACTTTTAGAATTTGCATTCCAGTCGTGATTTCCTACTTAATATTAGGAAAAGGATAGATCACCTTTGTAAACATATATATATTACTAGCTGCTGCCCGCGGTATCACCCGCGCGGAGATATTGGATTTCATGGTTTTAATTTTTTTGCGCAGAACCCTAATTCTTTTTCTAAAATAAAAGTAGCCTATGTTACTCCTTGTAATATCAGCTATCTGCCAGTGAAAGTCTCGTCAAAATCGGCCCAGCCGTTTCGGAGATTACCCGGAACAAACAGACAGACAGACAGACAGATAGATTTTTTTTTAAATGGTTGTTTGTGGTTTTATTATAGGTTCCGTATATACTTTTATATGCATTTAGTAAAAAGCTGTTATTTTGATATTACAAACAGACACTTCAATTTTATTTATCTGTATGGATGAAGTTAACTTATTGACGTCTTTAACATGGTCAGCTGGTTATGTTTGTTAAGGTAGGCTATGTTTTTCGAGCTTGTGTATGTTGGTAATGTGTACCTATAACATGCAGTCTATTTGTTTGGCATGCTCTGGTTTGATGGATACATGGAACATACCAGCTTTTAAAATTTTTATTGTGGGAGTGACATAGGATATAATTTTTTTCTTTGATTTTTTTGAAGGTAGGTAGTAGACCAGCAGGCAGGAGAGATTCAATTTTTCTTATAACGCTTGTTGATTGAATCATATTGAGTGTTTTGTTTTTTTTTGTTCAAGTTTGACTTATAAAAAACACAAGACAAAATCATCAAAAACTCGAACAGTGTTATTTGTTTTATACCGTAATTTGTTTTTGCCGTTACGACTTTATCTTTTGCAAATGTTATGTATGTTTGTAAGTATTTCATTAAATCTTTTCCCTAAATTGATAAGATAGTTTTTGCAAACTTACACTAGACATGACTGTAATTCGTGATCTGATGTGTTTTTCTATGTTATTGCATAAATTGAGATAGGTACATTGTTTTGTCGATACTCGATACCGTAAATATCGAAATAGTATACCTACCTAAGTTCATCTTTGACGCGTAATTAATTTAGGTAAGTACTAAGAATTTACGAATGGTGTGGCAACTTGGTAAGTTTTCGCCGCTCTTTCACTACAACGCGCGACGACGCATTCGTAATGAGAGGTAATGATTACACGCAGAAATTTAGGTTATAACAATTTAATACCAAATTTAACAAAAAACTTTTCTTATATCTAATGAATTAGGTAGGTTGCGTGTGACCGCAATCTCAAGCAATCTGCAAGCGAGATGCAAGAGATCTGTTGCCGATGTGGTATAGACAACGGCGCCTGTGTATATATACTGTGGTAGCGGCAGAAAACAGTAGGTACTCGTATATTATTATATCTTTTTTTCTCCAATTCCAATTTTAACATTGACCTATAGGTAGTGTACATAGGTTGACCTATTCATTCATTATATATTAAAGCCACCACGGTCATTATAATATTGTTTATACTAATATAGAATGGGCCTTACTCCGTAAATCGAACGTCGAAGCTTCGGCTGACGGATCGGCTTTTTCCTACTATGAAAGACAAAATGTCAAGAGCGAACATCGAATTGAACGTTGGATCCGAAGCACTTTCATAGTAGGAAAACTGCGATCCGTCAACCGAAGCTTCGACGTTCGATTTACGGAGTAAGGCCCGGTGCTGATCGTAAAGCGATCGTCAGAAATACAAAAGTAAACGTAACATTGCTTCCTTGACGATAGAATCAGCCTAAGATTAACAATCACATGTCAAATAAGGGAAATATTAATCTCAACAAGTGTCAAATGTACGATAAAAGTGATGTTTATCGCACTCGTCGTGTTTGATCATCAAGCAACAGTAGTGTGGGACTGATAGCGCGTCTATGACACTACCTATAGTTTCTTTTGCAATTTAAGATGACGCTCGCTACCGCTGCGGTTTCTTACAGTTTAACCCCTTTTTCACCAACGACAAATAAAGCGACGCTTAACTAACTTCTGAAGTAAGCAAAGTACTATGTGTAACCTTCATAAAAGTCAGTAATAATAATGCAGTAGTAATATTGCAGTTCTTGTTTATTTCGTGGTATTTTAATGGTTTGGCATCAAGCCTCGCTTGCGCGTGTACCTATTATCTAGTAATCCGCGCTTGATGCAAAAGCATGGTTTTTTGACAGCAAAACGCATACTTGCTTAAGCATATACGGTCTGCATATTGAGGTTGAATCGATGCTGTATCGCGTTTGCACCGATGCTTATTATCGTCACTGCAACGATATAAGTAGTGTGAATATGTAAAGTTAGACGATTGGCGACTGTACCGATGCTGGATGGCGTTTTTTTATGTTTTTTCGTAACGGATCGAGCTCGGTCTTTTGCCTGATGGTAAGCATAGCGCCGGTACATAACAATTGCAGTGCCACCCAGAACTTTGAAACACAAAGGCCTGCGCGGCACTGCAGTGCGCTCGTTACCCTGAGACATTAGGTATTAAGTCTCGTAAGCCCAGTAATTTCACTGGATACTCTGCTCATCAAACCGGAACACAGTAATGCTTGCACACTACTGCTTGGCGGCAGACTTCACGAGCAAAGCGGTGGTAACAACCCAGACGGACACTCGCAGAAGAGTTAGTCCTCCCACTAACATATCCTATCGCTACAGACGCGCTGCAAAAAGTCGCAGTGTGTAAAGGGGCTTTAGATACAGTTTGTAGATGAGACGAGATGTAGGTACCTATAACACTGGAAACTGGCACAATCATTTTATAGAATCCCTATTAAGTAACTAGATTGATAAGATAGATTATCCATCGATCTTTTTATTATTTCTGTCACAATATCTCAGAGACTGAGACTTGAGTATGGTTCTAATATATACCTATACGAGTAGGTACTCGCTGTCTTACCTAACAATGCAACAGCACAGATAAGGAAGCCACAGCTGTCAATTAACTAATTATTATTATTATTAACTGTACTCCCAGTAGTCGTTTATTTTAATATTTGCTCAGACAATTCATCAATAAATCTTCGAGCTTTGACGTTCACTATGAGCTAATAAATTTACCGACAGCTAATGAGATTGCTCAAGGTGAAAATTATAGGCACTGCACGAATTGGCGGAACGGAACGGTGGACTTTTTTTTAAAATTTTATTGCAAAGGCAACAGAGTCTAAATTAAATTGGACGCCGGAGTACGCTGGTGAACCGCGGCGAATACTTGTGTATGCATTGACATGACGATGAAATTCACCGCGATGCAATGAGATGTCAATTATGTAGGTAAATAATATTTAAATAATTAAATTAAATAATTTAATATGTAAATGATATTATTCTTCAAAACTGCGAATGTTTGTGTTTGTGTACAGTTTTGATAGCGCCGAAATTGCTGGACAAATTAGGCTATAATTTGGTACAGGAAGAGAAAATATTTTTTTAATTAAAGCATTAGGGTACTTTTTATCTAAAATAAACATGGTTATCATATAAGAAAAAGGGACTGAAAAATGAAAATCATTAATTAAATGGGAACCGTGGACGTGGAGCACGAATAATGCTAGCCGAATTGTGTCCGACCTAAGAGATCTGTGGTCCGACCAAAATCGTTTTGCCAAAACATTGCGTGAGTTGTAGACATCGCGTGAGTTTGAAAACCTGTAATAACTATTACAATCTAAAAGCATTCTATACGCGAATACCCTAAAAAACATGGTTAATTGCTTTACGTACCTACCTACTTATTGTTAATAGAGGGTATTATTCCAAAACATTTAAAACCCCTCGCATTTATCGGTTGCTATTCTTAGCACTGGCAACCACGACTTTTAATTACTCTGTACTCAAAAACATGTTGCTTTATTCATATACCTACTTACGTCTTACGCGGCATGGATCTTGGATGACCAGAAGTTAGCTACAAGAAGTAGTATTATTGTATTATCAGCCTCTTACGCTCCCACTGCTGGGATACCGGCCTTCTCTCATAGAGTTATGGGCCATAATCCACCACGCAGGCCCAGTGCGGCTTGGTGGATGCCACATGTCCTCGAATGTTGTGGTTCTTGAACATGCCGGTTTCCTCACGATGTTTTCCTTCACCGTTTAGAGCGAGTGTGAATAATCCGCACATAACTTGATATAAGTCATTGGTGCGGGCCGAGTCGAGATTCGAACTATGGTGCGTCGGATTGAAAGTCGCACAAGTTCCCGCTCGGCCACACTCGCGCTAAAAGAAGTACCTACTTATAATCAAAATAAAAAACACGACTTCCCTAGCTCGGTTAGATCTGCCTTATACATATAGATTGGTATTATCAGATCGTTTCCAAATGCCATATAAGGGAATAGGGATTTACCCCGGTAATTTATCTATCTATAAAATTTGGGTTGTCTCCAGACCTAAAACAGTTGAATCATCTACAGGACGTTGTGGAATGTAGGTATGTTAGTTTTTTGTATAGATTAGAAACTGTATTTATTTAACTGAAATATTTATATACCTAGTACGCATGCTAATAAAGGCGTTGGTCCCCATTATTTGCCTAACGGCACACGCGATTTCAACACGTTCCAAGGACGGTTTATATGTACGTAGCTGGTGATTTTACACAACTGTACAAAAAGAGTGTAATGTTTTTAAGTTTCATGTATGTATGTGAGTTTCTTTATTTCACCATAACTTTTAAACGCCAGAACAGATTTGGATGTATGAGGTATCGTTAGAATCCTTACATCATCCGCTGTGACACTGGCTAGGGCAGTAGTGTTTTTTATTTATGTAACTTTTGCTATTACTATTTTTGGTTGACTATTATCTCAACTGATCATAAATGAGGTGAGCAAAGATGGTGGACATGCTAAACCTGGAATATAATTAGCTCTTAAGCCCAGCAGCCACGTACCCATAGTTGCGTGGCAGCCGATTTTCAACTTGTGGTTGGTGCAAAGATGGGCACCATAATCGCACATGTGCGATTCTAACAACAATAATTATGTATATTGTTGCTTTAAACGACTTTTACAGACACCGACACGACGTCTAGTGCCACTCAACGATGCCAATCGAATACGGTATTGTCTGAACGTGTCGATCAGCGAAAATCGGTTTAATTGTTAGACACCCTAACGGCACACGCCTACATGGGATTCCAGTGACCTTTTACCAAGTCACTGTAAACTACCGTACAATGTCAAGGTGACACACGGTCGATAATTACATTCTGACGCGCCCATCGTGACGTTTTCATTCAAAACGGTACCTATCCATTGTTCGCGTCCTAGAATGTTTGGCTAAAGGACCGTGGATTGTTTTATTCAATGATTTAACCTATGAATTGTCAATCGGTACCACGTGATACCAGTAAGGAAACAGAAAAAAAACATGTCGCTCGGACCCGCATCGGTCGGCCTGACGTATATAAATGAAAATTTGAAAATGTATGGCTGGCGCGCGACGGGAAAAAAAAAAAAAAAAAGCTTAAGGCATTTTTATACTAGGTGACTTAATTTTTTTCTTTTTTTTTTGCTTTACCGATAAGATTTATAGATATCACAATATGTTAGAGAGAGTATAAAATATACTTAATCTTACAGGATTATAGTATAAGTAGTAGTAACTATAGATATATTTTTTGTACATTAGATGGTACCTACCTGGTGTTTGACCTTACCAGACAACATGACTTTCTGCGATGGATTACGATAGCAGAAAGTCTGGTAAGGGTTTGTTTATGTATAAATAAATAAAGTGCAGAAAAGTTAAAAATGTATAGAATTGACATAAGAATTCGGGTAACTGTCACTATTATACCATACATTTCTATCTATTATGTTCTATCTGTTAAGGGCCGGCGCTATGCTTACCATCAGGCAAACGACCAGCCCGTCTCGTTACCAAATAACATAAAAAAAAAACAATAAGTAATACTTATTCGCAAAAATAACACCAGTGATCTCCACGAGGTGTGGGCGTTTCATCTAAACTGTGATCTAAACGGCCGCAGTTATATAGGTACATCCGGTGCAGCACATAAGTGTAGCAGCACATTGGGCCATAACAAACGCCGGCTTCCCCGCCAGAGAACAGAAAGGGGCGTAAGGGCGACCTAAGCGCCCGAGTGCCCTGCAAAGTTATTTTAACTCACTCGGAGTGATTCCGTGTAGGAAGCGACAGTCTTGATCGTTTATATTTCGGAATCGCATCCCGTCAGAGAAATTTCCCGTTTAGATTCGCCAACTCGGCTGCATAAACACGGATATAATCCCGACAATGTTTCTCTGTCGGGATGCGATTCCGAGATATAAACGTTCAGCGGCGCGAGTACGGATCTTTTCGATAAATAAAATTCGATAGCATTGACAGTTAAAATCGATAAAGTGGGTTTTATTCGATAAAATTGACAGTTAAAATCGATAAAGTGCGTTTTATCGATTTTAACTGTCAATTATATCGAAATTTATTTATCGAAAAGATCCGTACTCGCGCCGCAGTAGTCACTTCCTATTCATAGTCGCTTCCTATACGGAATCTTTCCGAGTGAATTAAAATCACGCTGCTGGTATAGAAAAATGGTTTGTATAATATTATAATATTTCTAATATGATAATATGTATGTATTTCTTTGATGATAATATTTCTTTGAAACACTCGCAACCTTTTTTTTTATGTTATTTGGTAACGAGACGAGCTGGTCGTTTGCCTGATGGTAAGCATAACGCCGGCCCATAACAATTGCAGTGCCACCCAGAACTTTGAAACACAAAGGCCGGCGCGGCACTGCAAATCGCTCGTTACCCTGAGACATTAGGTATTAAGTCTCATAAGCCCAGTAATTTCACTGGATACTCTGCTCATCAAACCGGAACACAGTAATGCTTGCACACTACTGCTTGGCAGCAGACTTCACTCACAAAGCGGTGGTAACAACCCAGACGGACACTCGCAGAAGAGTTAGTCCTCCCACTAACACTACACGGAATCATTCAGATACGATAAAACACTGCAGCTGTTCTCTCTATTTTGTGGCTACCAGAGGCTCCGAGAGGAGGCCGCGTCTAGTGGTTGTGTCTAGTATCCGCGTGTGGTCGCCTATGAATAAGGCCTATGTGCGGCAACACTAAGGCACGCGAACGGTCATATAGTCATTGTGTCCCTTGTTATTCAATTCCCGCGGTCGCATGTGTCACGTATTTAAACGGCTGTTCGTTACCCAGATTTAACGCTCTAATACGATCAGGGTGGAGGCCGTGTGGTCAATTGTGGTCTTGGCATATGAACAGGGAACAGAGGTCGTTGTATTCCCTTGGTCGCCCCAGAGAGGGCTAAAGGCATATCGAGGGAATGGAAGCATTCTCCTTGTAGGTGGTAGGACCATAGCTGGGCATTAACTCGTTAATCCGTTAATCGTTAATTAACGAAGTTAATATTTTGATTAACGGATTAACTTTTAAGTTAACTTTTAAAAATGTTAACGGACACGTTAACTTCCGTTAACATCAGTCAGAAGTCCGTTAATCGTTAATCCAATGGGTACAGCTACTATTTACCGCACGGCCGGCATCGCAACGCGGCGCTTCATAAATCTATTCATCAAATACAATACTGCTGTACCCTCAAGCGCTGCAGTTGAACGTCTGTTTTCCACGGGTAAAGACATTTTAACACCAAAGCGAGCCTCCCTTTCAGACGAGAACTTCAATATGTTAATGTTCATGAAGGGGAATATGCACCTTATGCCCGGCGATTAAATTACACATTTGAATTAAACAAGTATTTTGTTTTCTTCCTAACTTCCAGTTCCTTCCTAACATCATAAACAAACAGGTTTTATAAGTGTGAACAAAAAATTGTAAAAATGTGTGTAAAATTGCATTTTTATAGCGTTGCGTTATCACCAACGTTACATATATTAACGGATTAACGATTAACGTTAACTTGCGTTAATTCTTGCGAAATGTAACGCTTTAACGTTTAACGAAGCTAACTTTTTTTGTAGCGGATTAACGATTAACGAAGTTAACTATTTGATTAACGGTGCCCAGCTATGGGTAGGACTAACTCTTCTGCGAGTGTCCGTCGGGGTTGGTACCACCGCTTTGCTCGTAAAGTCTGATGTCAAGCAGTAATGTGCAAGCATTACTTTGTTCAGGTTCATTTCGTGCGATAAGTTTAAAAATGTACAGTCGGTTGCGATAATATGTACACACCTGCGGATTTTCAAATGCATGTATTCACTAAAGAAATTTAAATAATATAAATTAAACAAACAATGTGAATATAGGTAAGTGTACTGTGTTATGTTATATGTACTTTTATCTATTCTGTGGTTTTCTTTTTATGTTATGAAATGGGTAGGTAAGTACATAAACTGTGAGAGCCTGCGACCTGGTGGATACAAACAGAAGTAAAGGTTGAGGCGAAAAGTCAATATTTATGAAGACGAATAGATATACACTAGAAATTGTTTACCCCTGCAATTGCATACATTAACTCAGCCGTAAGCATTTCCATTGTCATTAAGAACAATAAATGATTCAGAAAAATACTCCGCTAACGACAAGTCTTATGATCGTGACGTTTATCAGGAAAAAAAATGTTTTCAGCCCTGAAAAATTGTTAAACTTAAAGTACTACTATCGCCATCTGTGCGTCTTTATAAGCTTGATAAGTTATATGTTGAATCACTTTCGTAGTGAATATAGTTCCTTACTAAGAGAACAGATGGCGTATCGTTGATTTAATAAATCCGTAATAGATGGCGCTCCATAACTCACTCTTCTAAACTCAGGAGAGTCGTAAAATACTTGACTTGACTGTTTGTTGTATTTTTTGATAAATAGCTGTTCTACACGTGTGTGGCAAGAGTGTTTGCCTTTATGATTTACATTTTTATAATTATAGTTTTAAATCTTTCAGCCTACGCTTTTAGTTACTCGTATATTGGTACAGCTACGAGCGCCTAAAGCCACGAACCGGGTTCAAGGGCTGAAACTGAAAAGTGCGCTTGCCATAAGGCGAAGCTAACATCTTTAAAGGTGCTAATTAAATACAATGTAGGTCGTAAATCATTGACTATTTGATAGATACTAGAACACAGCTTCCGGCGTGACGAGGTCACTAAACTATGTGGTAACGAGAAGAGTAGAAGACGGTTAGAATTTACGACGGATATTATTAAATTATCGTTTGCAAAATGTTAACGAAATAACAAATGCCCTACCACCTTGAAATACGAGCTAATTTGGCAAAATTGTTTAGGTTCTTACTTAATTTATAAAATAAATGTCAAGTGGGAAATCTTGTACCTAATTCAACTATCATACATCATAATAGCTAGCTATTTCGTGGTTTTTTGATGGTTTCGCATCAAGCCTCGCTTGCGCGTGTATTATCTCGTAATCCGCGCTTGATGCAAAAACATGGTTATTGTGACAGCAAAATGCATACTTGCACAAGCGTCTACGGTCTGCATAATATGAATTAGCTCCCACCGGAAGCAAGCACAGTGCGGGGCCGCGCCGGCTAATGGTCACGTTATAGGTATAATAATTGCATTAAATAACGGTCATATTTAATTTAAATTGTCTATCGCGTTTAATACTATAAACGCTAGTGCTACACGTGTTGCGCAAACACGTGTTGCGATTTGTGAACGCTTGTACAGTCAGCGACATAAGTTGATGAATAGACTTCCTTAAACAACCTGTAATTTATTAGTATTTGAAAAATCAAACAAACATTTAAAAAATCATGCCAACGAGTTTCTCTCTTTCTTCTTCTCATTCTCGGTTGTACTTGGAAAGGGCACCAGCTACAGTCATTTAAATTACAAGAGTGCTCTTCTTGGGCCCGATGTGAATAAAGAATTTTGAATTAGAATTTCAGTTAATTAATTTATTTTTCATGCTGATGCAACCATCCAGAATAATGAATAATAATAAAACATTTTATTGCAGATCACTAACAATAGTTAGTAACAATTTTTGGTAAATAACAAAACTATGTTATTAAAGCCTGCAGCCTGGTACAGCTTTATTTTGTCCTAACAATAATGCCCGTAACAATACCTACTATGTGTTCCAGAATAAGACAGTTAAACTACGAAGCAATCATTTTTGAATTCGCTGAATGCTGGGTAATACTGGTATTACGGGTAATGCTGGGTAATACGGGTAATTGACATTTGTACCTGTAGAAGCTTATTTACAACAGGCAAAGGCTAGATGGTTAAACTATTTTATAATAGATTGGTGTAAATCATAGTGCCTAGTTATTAAATCCATTACTTCAGCAAATCTCGTAATTTGATTTGAAGTGTTAAAATTCATAATACTTATATAAATTAAGACTGTTTTTGGGGTATGTCATATATTTTATCAATTATAAAACAAAATTAAAGTAAATACTGTTATTGGGTATGTCAAATATTTTAGCAAGTTGTAGAAATTAAAGATACTCCTTATTTTGTCGCTGACTGTACCGTGTAGGGTAATCTCGGTAGCGGCATAGAATAAGTAATGTAGCCGTAGATATAGAGCATGCCGCTCGCTCGATAGGCACTGGAACTTAGTATGATGTATTCTGTGGTATGGGGTTTCCACTTCTCACCATGAGTAATTGACTCATTGCGGTAACTGAACTACGGTTAACGTAGTGACTAGTACATTTTAATCGTCGTCATTTGGCTCTGTTCAAAGGCCTAAGGCTTTTGACTATAGATAGTTATTTAAAAAAACCAACTTAGTTAGGTACTTAGTTTTCGGTACCAACACAACTGCACCCACAATAGATAGGTGTAGGTTTTAAAATCTCATTTTGAACCCCCGACGCAATAAAGGAGAGTTGTTTTAAGTTTAACGAGTGTATCTGTGTCTGTGCGTCTGTGGTAGGCATCGTACCTAGCTTCTAAACGGATGGACCGATTTTGATTTAGTTTTTTTTTGCTTGACTTCATCAAGAGTGTTCTAGCATGATTAATAAATCTGTGCAACCGTTTGAAGATAATCAGCCCGTATAGTCGGAAGATTTCAAAAAATAAATTTTATCTTGTCTTTATCACATCTTCTATTCATATTTCCTACCTACTACGGCTATTGCCATCATGACAAGTTGGTAAGTCCCCCCTTCAGATATGTACCTACCTATGCAGAGAGGTGGGAACGCCACTCTTGCTTCAGATCGTTTCCAAATGCATAAGGTAACCTCCCTGGTAATTGATCATTCTAATTCATCATCATCAGACGCGAGACGTTCACTGCTGAACTAGGCAAGGCTTTCCTCATAGAACGCCAAGTGGATCGGCTATTCGCCTCTTGCAACCAACGGTTTCCCGCGGTATATATCCTGTACATTATCTTAAAGTTCGTAGTATACGGTACCAAAAAGTAGCAATATGAACTGAACCAGGGACACATAAAAAGACCTCAGAGCCTAAGAGTAAGTAGGTACCTAATACATATAAATAAAACTAGATCATTTTTAAATCTTAAACCAAATTTTTAACTTTACACCAGCGGAATAAAAAAATTCTTCCACAATACAGCAAATACAAATAAAATGATGTACCTAGGTATCTACATTGCCAACCAACTTGGTATTATGTGTAATAGAGAGCTCTGGCAACGGTTCCGAATCTCTAGTAACGTATAACCATAGAGATATACCTACGTATAACTCAATTACCGTCCTATCGGCAACCGCCAACCGTCCTTCCTGCTCTTTCAGTTCAATTCAGCAATACCATCGGAAAAAAATGTAACTGCGCTCACGTCACCGCATGCTCTAAGCGCGTGCGCCGTCCCGCTTCCCCCCAGTCCTCTATATTTACCGTCGCGCCGGCTCGCCAGTCCGCAGCAGTCATCACTGGAGCCTTCTATCACGTGCAACCCTCGCGATGTCTCCCTTAACAACTTCGAACGTCGGCTCACTCGCCAACGTCACTTAGTTGGTGTCGCGCTTTCGCGTTTCCTAATCGGTTCATAGATTCTTAGTTTCGTTAGTTCAAAGATGGTTTCGAGAACGCACGGCGGCCATGTCCTGGTTTGGGAGCAGCCAGGGTTGGAGGATCAGAGGCCGCGTCGGTATACAGGTGAGTGTGTTTGTTTACGTCGCGTATTTCCCGACGCGGTGACGTCATCGGGGACGCTCGGCGGGAACGGCTTACGATCTCGTTAAACTATAGTGACTTTTTATGATCATTAGAGGGTTCTTTGATCTATTTTTGATCGGGGAACTGTGGGTTACAATATTGGCAAGATTTTATTTTTAGTTGAAAGTGGTTGCTTCTGTTTTAGAAACATCTACCTACTCGTACTTATAGTTATGTTGTCTACGGGGCGTCTGTCTGGCGGATATCATCAAAGCATCGTATGATCTGCAATTGGTATTATCTCGTTTCTGTCGCTTCTTATTGGATAATGGATAGCTACCTATTTGAAACCGTTTATTGACTCTAGGTTTTTTTTAATTGATCGATTTTGACACTTTGTTATTTTTCGTCATCTCTATAATGTTTTGGTAACAACTTAACAAGTCTTCATTTTAGGAGGATAATAATAAAACGTTTGTCTAGTTTAGGTTTTAAATAAAATTAAATTTATTGGTACCCATCATTGTTCCACTGCTAAATACTCCTAAAGTTAGTAATTATGACTATCATAGCAGTAGCTCTACCATCCTTTTGTATATTCAGTTGGAGCTGGAAAAGTTGGAATTCACTGAATACTTACAATTTTTCAACTTTTACAAACCTAAAAAGTCAAAATTGCAATAAGTGTTTTATGGAGTCTGAAAAGAACTAAAATGCTTTAAATAAACGTAAAATAAGGCGTCAAATGCGAAAACTCTTTCTACCTTGCTTTTCCTTTGCTATACAAGTTACCTATTTCACCTGTCGACAATATTGACTAAGCATAAAAATTAACCATATCATGATTAGTGTAGCCCACTTCAAAAGCGAATATTTTCAATATAAAGCTCATGATAATATAGTACTTAGGCTATATAAAGAAACACATAGCTCTACATGTAAACCGAAATCATGATTTTCAGTTTTTTCCTTTACTTGTGCCATGAGACCTTTGCCAAATTTGAAGATCGCATTTGGAAATTTATAACTTATTAGTTTGTAATTGTAAGGTCCTATCTCGTTATTGCGCTGAGCTACAGACTTTTTTTTTAATGTTATTTGGTAACTAGACGAGCTGGTCGTTTGCCTGATGGTAAGCATAACGCCGGCCCATAACAATTGCAGTGCCGCGCAGGCCTTTGTGTTTCAAAGTGCGCTCGTTACCCTGAGACATCAGGTATTAAGTCTTATAAGCCCAGTAATTTCACTGGATACTCTGCTCATCAAAATTTGGTATAAAGCACTATCAAAACTAATAGATGATCTGGCGGTGATTTTAGGTCTGAGGTCTAAACAACTTCCATGTTACCGCAAAAAATCACTTTTAGACGCCTGTTTAGCTAGACTGTGTCTAAAGATAAACGTCTGTTAAAGTTCAATCAAAGATAGCAGCAATTACTTTGTTAGCATTAAGGGATGGAAGTTGTAACAGCTAGATCAAATGTAGCGCAATCAAATTATTTGCATAAGTTTACATAAACAATTATCATTGTGTCATGTATGCCTTACTTGCCTATCAAAAATCGTGGAAATGATGTTAGAGCATAATACATAGTGTGCGTAAAGCGACATCGGATACGTAAATACATAGGACCTAAGTACTTACTAGGTATATCTACCTAATAAGTAGAATAGGATAGGTAGGTAGGACTAATTCTTCTGCGAGTGTCCGTCTGGGTTGGCACCACCGCTTTGCTCGTGAAGTCTGACGCCAAGCAGTAATGTGCAAGCATTACTGTGTTCTGGTTGATGAGTAAAGTAGCCAGTGAAATTACTGGGCTTATAAGACTTGATGCCTAGGTAATGTTTCGGGGTGGCAAGCGCACTGCGGTGCCGCGCAGGCCTTTGTGTTTCAAAGTTCTGAGTGGTACCTAGTTGTTATGGGCCGGCGTTATGCTTGCCATCAGGCAAACGACCAGCTCGTCTCGTTATCAAATAGAATAAAAAAATATATTTTGGAACAGTTGAGCGTAGTAGCATAGACTAAAGTATATAGTTAGTCGGTGCCAGACGAGCAATAGACAAATCCCTACCGCAAACAAACAAACTTGTTCTTGACAAACGGGAAATCAAAAGTGACGTCGCGCAGCCCTTAGACCATAGATCAGAATCTATGGTCCACACAATAAAAAAAAGAAAACTGACGCGGCAAAACTAAACCATGACGTACACTAACACCGCGTTGCAAACCGTAGAGCTAATATATCAGTAGATGATACCCTAATTATCTGCCAAATTCTCTTTGTTTACATTAGCCGACCGTGAAGATGATAAGTGTGCTTATCTCTGCATTCTATTATCTATGGATGTGTACGTATATTACGATCGACCTAACTTTATGGGAGTGGGACTCGATCAATGTTCCTCTTGCACCTATAAAATGTACAAAATGTAACGATACAAGATATATAGGTATACATAAATGGCTTTTTTCAGTTATAGTTCTAAAGTTATTTAATGACGCAGTGTGCTTATTACCCTGAGATTTTAGGTATTAACTCTCATACGCCCAGTAATTTCACTGACTATACCTAGTTTGCTCATCAAGCCGAACACAATAATGCATGCTGCACATTACTGCTTGGCGATAGACTTCACGAGCAAAGCGGTCGGTGGTACTAAGAGATCTGTGGGTGGGTGGTACCAACCCAGACGGACACTCGCAGAAGTTTTAGTCACACAACAGCTTTTTACTGAAGGTATATGATAGAAGAGTGAAGGAGTAGGTATTTATATATATATATAATATACGGTACATATAACAAAACAACCATTTTTAATTTTTTGTCTGTGTTTCTGTTTGTTCGGGGTAATCTCCGAAACGGCTGGACCTATTTTGACGGGACTTTCACTGGCAGATAGCTGATGTTACAAGGAGTAACTTAGGCTACGTGAGCGACGCCACGGGGCACAGCTAGTTTTCTATAAAAGCAAACATTACACTGCGATCATCATCATGATAGATTTGATGGATAACTCAGATACTACGTAGTAAAGCAGTAGTAAGGTACTCTAATTTTATCGGCGCCTTCAATTAAACAATGACATTGAGGAAAGTAAACGCACGCGTTTTTAAAAAACAAATTTTAGCGAGAATCATAAATGCTAGAGACCATTATTTATGACCCGTCGCAAATCCATTGAAGAGTGTTCCATCAACGTTATCACTAATTCATCAACATAATCCAGGAATAGATAAAATTATATTTATGATCTACTAAAAGTAGGAACTACTTACGATTGGTAGTGCTACACGTAGATGCGCATGCGTCACAACGTGTTATTGAAAATATTAGGAAAATTAATTATATGTTACTTCGTACTTACAGGCATTGCAGATCAACGAGTTGTTAGATTGATTACCTTTAGTATTGGACTTTTCCATTATTTAAGGAAATAAAGTCTAAATTTTATCTCTACATCATATTTTTGTAATATTTAGCATTTTCAGTTCCAATTCGCTTATCAATAGTGCGTTAATACCCACTATTGATAAGGAACTAAAGTTATTTAAATACACTAATCTATACAAATAAATAAAATTGAAGAGTCTGTTTGTAATATCAAAATAACAGCTTTTTACTAAATGCATATGAAAATATATACGGTACCTACAACAAAACAAACATTTTTAAAATTTTCGTCTGTCTGTCTGTCGGTTTGTTCCGGGTAATCTCCGAAACGGCTGGACTGATTTTGACGGGACTTTCACTGGCAGATTGCTGATGTTACAAGGAGTATTAGGCTACTTTAATTTTAGAAAAAAATTAGCGTTCTACTCAAAAAAATAAAACCCATGAAATCCAATATCTCCACGCTGGTGAAACCGCGGGCAGCAACTAGTAGAGGTATAAAATGAAAAGGATAAAAGTGGTACAGAAATATTGTCCTAACTTACTAAAATTACGAAATCCCAAAGTCATAATAATAGTATTAGGAAAGAGCTAAACGCAAAAATTCACTGTCGAGGCCGTGTATGCATTGTTAACGTCACAGTAGGTACCTAATCGCAATCCTGCTTTTTGTCCCAGTATATTGCATCAGTCATTCAGTTTAGCACGCGATCCGTGAAATAGGCTTTGTCAAAACAGTCCTCTAATATTGATACTGCTGAATGAATAATAATTATAGGACTTTTATTTTGGAGACTTTAAGAAGTGTAAGCAGTTAAGTACTTTATAAATTGTTAAACAACCGGCTATAACTCACGTCATTTGTCGATATTGTCGACCTAGGTTTCGAGCGTTTAACAATTTATAATGTGTGATACTCACGAAAATTTTAATAGTTAAGTACTTAGTCGCTTTCCAGTCGTTACTGAATTCCGTGCTGGTTCAATTAAAGCAATTACTAAGCATCTCTTTTATGCCGTTGTAATAAAAGCCAGGTGAGTATTACTACTAATAGAACAGTGTGACTAAACGTCTATCAAACACAGTGAAATTTTGTTTCACACAACAACTGCTCAGGAAACATACGCAAAAGGCCAATTCCCCATAATTCGTTTAAAAATTAACCACAGCTGAGGTAAACGAAGCCTGAAGTCTGAACCGCGAACAAGAATGGTCAATTTACACGTTGTCACCGTCGGTTAGCGTCTACCGACATCGCGATGTTGAAGCTGCTGTAAAATTATTGTGAACCTAAATTGGCTCCCATAATAATGAGTATTGTTTTTTTATGTTTTTAACGCTTACACTCATACCCCCGCACTAGGATTCCCTGTGTCGCAGGTGGCATGGACACACACAGATACACATCACAAACATCCAAGACCCGAGAACAAATTTTATGTTTACACAAAATCTGCCCCGGCCGGGAATCGAACCCGGGACCCCTCGCTTTGCAGGCAGGGTTACTACCAACTTAGCTACGGAGCCGTCAGTATAGGTACTTAGATACGATTGAGTTTTGAATTTACAACTAGTTGGGCCAATTTGTTCTTATTAACAAGTTAGATATGAAGGCCGCGTAGTTAGTTGCTAGTAGGTACTTGAATATAGCATCGAAACAGGGTTATCGCGTTTCGAACTCTTAACTCTTGGTGGTCAAACGCAAACCTATTGTTTAAATATATAAAAAAAACTCTATTTTAAAACCAAGTTTAAAACGTCTATACCCTGTTCCAGAATCTTAGATCTTTTATGTAAACAAAGGTGTTGACAGAACGAAAAAATTGATAGAAAACTGTGCAATCCATAATTTGATGATAGACATTTAATTGATTTTAAATTATAACATGATCAACTTAAATATTACTTGACTTTACATTGAATTAGAACTATCGTATGCGAAGCGCCTTATTTTTTTGTGCATCATATGATTTATTTTCCGACGCGTCTTCCGAGAAAATTCGGAACGATTCCAATAAATCATATTTCCTGAAAAACGTTCAAGAGTAAACTAACCGTGCCTAAGAATCTCAAAGTCGCTTCCCACAGGAACCGTGCATTATTCCGGGATAAAAAGTAGCCTATGTTACTCTCCGGTCCACAAATTATATCTATACCAAATATCACGTCGATCCGTTGCTCTGTTACTGCGTGAAAGAAGGACAAATCAACAAACCAACAAACAGAGTTTCGCATTTATAATATTAGTAGGGATACAGGTTCTATGAGAAACTATGTCCAAACTAATCTATCAAAATTGTACTGTACGTATATTGGAAATCATTGTTAAAAACTTATAAGTAGGTAGATACTTACGTGGAGTGATACTTTTGCTGCTTTGTTCCTACTTACTTAAGCTTAGAAATGTTCATGCATGTAAATAAGCACCAAACTAATTAGCATGTACTTAGAAAGTATTGTATCAATAATGTGCTTCTTATTCTTTTCAAGTTTCTGAGAATGGCTTTGGTTTAAACAGTGTGTTAACACATGTTGTTTCAAATGATGTTTTTACACCTATGAGATGAAAGATTCCAGAATAGCCTTGTAAGTTATGATGAGTGTTTTCTTTATTTCTATTCGCTTAGTAGAAGACGAGAGGCTTTCTTATCTCAGTTCTCATTCATCAGGCTTCGTAGTCATGTTTACGATCTCACTGAGGTTATTAAAATGTTTAATTGATTTAAAACATTCTATTAATATTAAATTATGAAGCGAGACGCGGTAACGGACGTTTTGGCTCGGAATGTATGTTTTATTGCCAAGTTAACAAAACTGTGAGCAGAATTTCCAATTATAATTTTTGATTATCTACGCATTTTAGTTAACATTGTAAGTGTAAATAAATTGGTGTCAGCAAGCTTCAACCTACCTGGTCATATGGTATCATTAAAGCGAAGCGGAGAAAAGATTGTTATCAATATCTACTGAAAGTAACATTGCCTGTCCGTTAATATAACTCCTCACCACAGATTAGGTTGTTCATCACGGCTAAACAAGTCCTAATAAAGGAAGCCAATCCTACTATAATATTATAAATGCGAAAGTGTGTTTGTTAGTTGGTCCTTCTTTCACGCAGTAACGGAACGACGGATCGATGTGATTTTTGGCATAGATATAGTTTATAAACCGGAGAGTAACATAGGCTACTTTTATCCATTATACATTATTTTTTGTTAGTGGGAGGACTAACTCTTCTGCGAGTGTCCGTCTGGGTTGTTACCACCGCTTTGCTCGTGAAGTCTGCCGCCAAGCAGTAGTGTGCAAGCATTACTGTGTTCCGGTTTGATGAGCAGAGTTTCCAGTGAAATTACTGGGCTTATGAGACTTAATACCTAATGTCTCAGGGTAACGAGCGCACTGCAGTGCCGCGCAGGCCTTTGTGTTTCAAAGTTCTGGGTGGCACTGCAATTGTTATGGGCCGGCGTTATGCTTACCATCAGGCAAATGACCAGCTCGTCTAGTTACCAAATAACATAAAAAAAAAAAAAAAACCCGGAAAAATGCACGGTTCCTGTGGGAACGCGGGTGAAAACCGCGGGCAGAAGCTAGTCGTAAATAAAAATAACACTCTATGTGTATCATAAGTACCATCATAATTCATAACATTACCCGTCATGAAAACATCGATGTGAATAATCAATAATGCAATACTTGAGTGTTTATTTTCATACATACATACATAACTATAGCCTGCGGTTGCACCTAAATTTGTGCATTTTTCCGGAATAAAAAGTAGCCTATGTTACTCTCCGCTCCATAAACTATATCTATGCCAAAAATCACGTCGATCCGTTGCTGCGTGAAAGAAGGACGAACCAACAAACATACAAACACGCTTTTTATAGTGCAGACTTGTCGCGATCCAAACTTTACTCGTTTTTCCCAGTTTTCCGAGAAGAAAACTAGAGCATTTTCACAGTCTATATCTATATTTTGAAATTCCAGCATAATCCATTCAATTCCGTGTAGTTTTCGACGCAGTAAGAAACAAACATTCAATCTTTCGCATTTTATAACATTAGCTGGATAAAAATATCACTAACTCCGATTGACGTCACCGGGAAGGTTATTATATAGGTTGTATAATATTGTTTGTTTATTTCTGATGTTTAAAATGTTTATTTACGGGTTGATGAGCAAAGTTATACATAATATATTATTATTATCAGCCTCTTACGCTCCCACTGCTGGGATAACCGGCCTTCTCTCAGAGAGAGAGATATGGGCCATAATCCACCACGCGGGCCCAGTGCGGCGTGGTGGATGTGACATGTCCTCGAATTTTTGTGGTTCTTGAACATGCCGGTTTCCTCATGTTGTTTTCCTTCGTCGTTTTGGAACGAGTGTGAATAATCCGCACATAACTTGATATAAGTCATTGGTGCGGGCGGAGTCGAGATTCGAACTATGGTGCGTCGGATTGAAAGTCGCACAAGTTCCCGCTCCGCCAAACTCGCTCTTCAGTTATTATACCTTAGGTGAAATTATAGGGCATAATTTTGATAAGTAGTGTCGCGGAGGCCTTTGTTTCTTAGTTCTTCTGGATGGCACTGTAATTGTTAGGGGCAGGCACTATATATTATCATCAGGCAAACCGGCTCGTTTCATTACCTAGTTGGTATAAAAAACGCAAATACTTCAATCGTAGATAGGTACTTTTATTTTCAATGACCGAGCCTATTTAGCCTATTTTATGGCTGGAAGAAAGGTCGACGCGAAAATAAGTAACAATCAAGAAAACGTTGAGAAAAGTGACATATTAATATTATTCTAATCACATTATGTACTTGATCAAGATATCCAATATCTCCGCGCGGGTGAAACCGCGGGCAGCAGCTAGTACTAAATATTAGGTTGGGGAAAAAGTCTTTTCGCATTATAGTATGTATGAACTTGTAATAAAATCTCTTTGGCTATACTATTTGTATCTGGGTGGTTTTGGTATCATATGAAAGTTTAAATTTTAAAGAACATAATTCCATATTCAAATATGGAAAATGTGTGATTTTCATTTGTTTTTCGTACTGTCAAAATGAGTGAATCTAATTAAGAAATTCGATACATTTTAAAATTTTACTACAAAAAAGGTAAAAATGAAACGTAAGCCGCGAAAAAAATTTGCGATGTTTATGGACCTAGTGCAGTGTCTGTGAGAGTAGCACAAATTTGGTTTAAGCGTTTTCAATCCGGAAATTTTGATTTCAAAGGTGCACGTCGCTCTGGTCGCCCTATTACGGATAAAATGGATGCCATTTTTGAAAAAGTGGAACAAGATCGGCATATCAGTAGTTACGACGTAGCTGAAGAACTGGGAATTGACCACAAAACAGTTTTGGCGCATTTGAAAAAAACTGGGTACACAAAAAAGCTCGATATTTGGGTACCTCACGAGCTCACTGAAAGAAACCTAATGAATTGCTAATGAACCGTGTACTCATTTGTGATTCTTTACTAAGACATAATGAAACCGAACCATTTTTGAAGAAGCTGATAACTG
This sequence comes from Crocallis elinguaria, assembly GCA_907269065.1. NCBI lineage: Eukaryota > Metazoa > Arthropoda > Insecta > Lepidoptera > Geometridae > Crocallis > Crocallis elinguaria. The sequence continues at coordinate 2,708,077 of OU026070.1, read as the reverse complement.
GTGATGAAAAGTGAATCACGTACGACAAGAACGTGCGAAAAAGGTCGTGGTCAAAGACCGGTCAGGCTTCACAGACTGTGGCGAAACCCGGGTTAACTCGCAACAAGGTGATGCTGTGTGTGTGGTGGGATTAGAAGGGCATTATTCATTATGAGCTGTTACCACCAGGCAGGACCATCGATTCTGAACTCTACTGCGAACAACTGATGAGATTAAAGCAAGAAGTTGAGAGAAAGCGGCCGGAATTAATCAACAGAAGGGGTGTGGTTTTTCATCATGATAACGCTAGACCTCACACATCTTTAGCCACTCAGAAAAAATTAAGAGAGTTTGGCTGGAAGGTGTTAATGCATCCGCCGTATAGTCCTGACCTTGCACCTTCAGATTTCCACCTGTTTCGGTCTCTTCAGAATTCTTTAGGCAGTGTCAGGTTAACATCACGAGAGGACTGCCAAAACCACTTGTCGCGGTATTTTGATCAGAAGTCCCAAAATTTATATAGCAATGGGATCATGTCCCTACCTACAAGATGGCAAAAAGATATCGAACAAAATGGTACCTACATACTTTAGTTAAATGTAAATAAACTATATTAAAAAATGTTTTGAATTTTCTTAAAAAATGCGAAGAAACTTTTTCCCCGACCTATTATAATATACCATTCAATAGATATTGACATCATTTGTGTTGTTTTCGCCATCCTCTGGATATGGTGAGATCACACGTATCTAATGGTTAGTCGTTGATTGATGAAGATATGTATAGGTATAGACAGAGTGTGAGTGAAATATTTACTACGTCTGATAGATGTACTTATGTAGTTGATATAGGATGTATCCATGTGAATGTCGCGTTTTAGTATGTGAATGAAGTCAGTTAGATTATTGATGTCAGTATAAGGTACAGCGGCTAAAATACGTTCACGTCTTGTGTGGGTATTGCAATGCTTGGGTTTGATGTAAAATGTTCATCATCCTATTCAATGAAAAAGAGAAATGATCTGTAGAATATTTATGAGGAACATTGTAAAATCTGATTGTACATACAAAACATCTTATTGAACTCATTGTAGAGCCACAAAATTCGATTGTGTCATCCACCAAGCCACAGTAGGGCCCGCCTGGTGGATTATGGCCCATTATATAAGTACTCTCTCTCTGAGAGAAGGCCGTTATCCCAGCGGGAGCGTAATAAAATTGGAATCACCATTATAGTACTTACTAAAAACACAAGTCTTTCTATTTATTTTATTTATTTTTTATTTTATTTTTATTTATTTATTAACAACATGCCTTTGGTGAGCATTACAGTCTCCCAATGCGCTCACCAAAAACTCACAAAACAATGCATGTACTACACTGTAACTTAACATACTAAACACAAGCATATAAATTAAATTAAATGTTTTGAACAAATTGCATTGCTGCTCGGTGAAACTCCTGTGCAGCGCAATGAAATATATCGAGCTGTGGTTGCTGGTGCAACACCGCGTTGATCATGCGTAGCGCTCGAGGTAGAGGTGAGTTTACATTTTTACGTGTTTAATTATTTATTATCTTTGCCCACAGGGGGTCTGGGAACCCGTCACTTCGTGACGTTTATGCTGTTCCTGGGAATGGCGAACGCGTACATAATGAGGACCAACATGTCGGTTGCCATCGTAGCGATGGTGAACCACACCGCGCTACCTGTCATCCACGAGCCCACCGACACCGAGTGTGGCGGTGTCGACTCTAACAAGACTGCTGTAAGTACCTGCTCGAAGATAATATAAACGCTAAGAGCACGTTACCGCGCTCTTAGCTTTCCTAAATGAAATGGCCAGCAGCTATTCTGCTCAGAGCGAATGTGGCCGTGTATGTACCCAGTGGAGTATTTTAGGATTCAGCGCCCTGGGCCTGCAGGCCCTGCCGCCCTGCCGTCGCCGCCGCCGCCGCGTCAGTTATTATATAATATACGATAGCCCCGCGTCTTGTTATCTATCAAACTTACACCCACAACCACCTTACGAGATTTGGGCTCTTATTAAGAAACAATGTTCAACGGATGTTTTTCTTTGTTGTTCTTTGACAATTTTAAATTGAATCGAAAGAGACAATTAACAAAGCATTCAACCGTTTAACACTGTTTAATAATAAGAGCCTTAGTTAGGTAGGCTTTTTTTAAATTTCTTCTGCTTGCACCGCCCCTCGCAGCCTACCGCCCCGGGCCATGGCCCTTTTGGCCCTAGGGTAAATACGCCCCTGTATGTACCATAAGACCTTAATAAGATCATTTTTGTGTATGTACCTTAATAAGAGTGTCTTCTCGTCTTCTCGTCGCAGGTCACTCAAGACGGCACGTTCGTGTGGAGCTCGACGTTGCAGGGTTACATTCTGTCTTCATTCTTCTACGGCTACGTCATAACTCAAATACCCTTTGGGATTTTGTCCAAAAGGTTTGTAATCTTTTTACTAAAATCTTTAAAAACGACTTCTATGCCATACATAAAAGGATCAGCTATGACAGGCACAAGAACTCTTCACCGATACTACAGTTAGTTCTAAAGATTACTTCATGTGTTTTGCAATTATTGACCTGATTTTTTGTGCAGGTTTGGCGCCCGTCTGTTCCTTGGCATCGGAATGTTGATCAACTCGGTGTTCGGCCTGCTAGTTCCAGTCGCAGCTGAGGCTGGCTTCGAATACCTCATCCTCGTACGGTTCATCCAGGGTTTGGGAGAAGTGAGTTTATTAGATAGATTAATTTTACCTATAAGCTGTCAAGTGTATAACAATCATTGGATCATAAGCTTGCAAGCACTAATTGGACCTTCCTACCCATATGAAGGAATAACTAAGTGTTTTCTTTATAATTTCAGGGTCCAATCGTGCCATGCACTCACGCTATGCTGGCTAAATGGATCCCGCCTAATGAGAGAAGTAGAATGGGTGCCGCAGTATACGCAGGTAAGAAAAAGACATAGATGCTGTCAAGGCAAATAAAGTATATGAAGCATAGATCCACAGCCGTCAGGGATTTATATTCGTATTCAAGTGAAGTAAACCCAATATTAAATAGGGATCTAGCTACAAGTTTTAATTTTGTTATTTCTATTTATAGGAGCCCAGTTTGGCACAGTGATCTCTATGCCCCTGTCCGGTCTGCTGTCAGCGTATGGCTTCTCAGGCGGCTGGCCTTCCATCTTTTACGTCTTTGGCTGCATCGGTACCGTCTGGTGTATCGCCTTCCTCATATTCGTGTCTGAAGACCCTGAACATTGCCCCAATATAAAGGAACAGGAGAAGAAGTACATCCTGAGTTCGTTGTGGGGTACTGCTGGTTCTAGTGTAAGTAACAAGCATTAACTATACCTAATATTTTGTAATGTTATCTGCATATCAGTATCATAAGTTGTATCATGATAACTGCTTATAAGAGCTTCCCAGTCTTGTCACAAAATAATTTTCTCTATTATCGCTTCGGCGTAGTTGTTACCAATAATTTTGCCTTGCACGATCGCATCATTGTTTTCTATCAGTTTTACTAGGTGGTGAGACTAACTCTTCTACGAGTGTCTGACTGGGTTGGCACCAGCGCTTTGCTCGTGATGTCTGCCGCCAAGCAGTAATGTGCAAGCGTTATTGTATTCCGGTTTTATACGCAAAGTTTTGAAGAGAGAGATATTATGAGATTATGAGATTTAATAGCTAATTTCTCAGGGTAACGAGCGCACTGCAGTGCCGCGCAGGCTTTTCTAATTTCTGAGTGGAACTGCAATTGTTATGGGCCGGTGATATGATTACCAAACGACTGGCTCGTCTCGTAGTCCATTAGTAAAAAAGGTTTATTGTATATTTTTCCATGAGATCAAACCCCTTTTTTCTTCCATAGTCACCCCCCATCCCCTGGAGAAAGATTCTGATGTCCATGCCGTTCTGGGCGATCATGCTGGCGCACATGGGACAGAACTACGGCTACGAAACTCTGATGACCGAGCTCCCAACCTTCATGAGACAAGTGCTGCACTTCTCTATTAAAGATGTGAGTATCTCTTTAATTAAATCATCCTGATACCAATTTGTATTGAAATTATCAAGCACAGTTTTACTCCTTATTTGAGGGTTTGGGTTTGTTTGGTTAGATTTGTTTAGTTTAGATTATTTATCAGTTCTGATTTAAGATAGAGGCACTAGGTGTGGTAGTTAGTAACATCAAGGTAGTAATTAGACACATAAGTTCAATAAAAAAAAAAGTCGTGGCTCCAGATGCGAACAGCATTACAAATCACAAGGCAAACAAGAGTATTTGACTCCAATAAATTGAGATATTTATTTACAACGCGTCCAAATCGACGCTGTCTTTCATCTCTATTATACTATACAATACGTTATTTATAGCATCTGCGAAACTACATATAGATCGCAGTTAGGGCTGCCCACGGATGTTTGAATCAAACATCCATGGAGCTGTCCCCTTTTGCGGATTGATTAGGGCCACGAAGCAGAGATGGAAGAAATTGTTAACATCAATCTTTCAATAAAATCATATGAATCAATCAAATCAATTTCAGTGAAATGAAACTGCCAATTTCTCTACTTTTATCGACACTACGCTGCTACACTTCCGCAAAATCTCGGTAACTAACGAGAAGATCCAAATTCTAAGAAAATACTATTAAAAAAACTACTAAATAATACTAGCTTCTGCCTACATGGAATACATCTTTATAGCCTATGTATTATTCCAGAACCTAAATCATTTACATTCCAAATTTCATCAAAATCGGTTTCGTTGTTACTGAGATACCTACTTGGTAACAAAAATTCACATACACAAACATTGGCATTTATAATATGAGTTGGATTTTCGGAATATGCGATTATTCTATTAAATTATTTTCAGTTAGTCTTCATCAAAAGAATCCGCGGCACCCCTAATAGCAATTTGCGTTTGCGTTCGAGACATTAATCATTCCCCATGGAATTGTCGCCGGAGGTCGCAGGGTCAGCAGCGGTCAATTGCAAATTGACTGCTGAATCACCGAATCACGTCGCACAAATGGATTCATTTGATTTCGGGGAATTAGATTAAGGAGGCCATGGGATTTCGGACTGTGGGTATATTTCTGCAAGAATTTGCTCGGTGACCTTCAGACAGGCGAACAATTTAATAACCACTTATGCTATCTCGTAGGCGGAGGGAGGACCACGTACAAATAAAATTAGGTCCTGAAGTCCTGTGTTGTTGGAATGTAATATGTTATGCAGCTTATGTGATTAATAAAATATTCAGAGCATTTCCAGCGCTCTATCCAGTTATTGTCCGTCGTGAGTTATTTATGAAGAACTTGTATAGGTTATAATTGAATAATTTGTTCTAAAACTTCATAGAAAGAACAAAACATAAAAGTTTTTACAATTTTATATTTGATAAAAGATAAGTGATACGACAACTTGTTTGCTTTGTGATGATTAGCCTTGTTGTACAAGCTGCAATGATATGCCAAACATTCAAAATATTGCTGAAGAGCTGAACCTATCACACCCTAGGCCAGCTACTTTAAGTTTTTTTGTCGTTTTCAAAAGAGCTTAAAGCTGAACCTTAAGAACCCGAAAAACACTTCAAATCTTAACTTCCGTCTCGTTTTTTCCAGAACGGCTTCGTCTCTGCCCTCCCATACCTGTGCATGTGGCTGTTCTCTATGTTCATATCAGTGGTCGCCGACTGGATGCTGTCCAGCGGACGGTTCAACCATACGCAAGTCAGGAAGCTCATCAACAGTATTGGTAAGTAATTTGATTACTTGGACTTTGATGGATCTGTTAAAACTGTGTTTGGAACTTATATATTTGTAGTCGTTTTAAATGTGAACTTCTTTGGTAGGTAGGTATTGTATTTTACGCTAAACATACATGTTGTATACCTGAATGGGACATCCACGATACCATAAATGTTATTACTCGTAAATTCACAAGACCAGTAATATAGATGTTCTAGCCCACTACCAGTTCATTTGGATTATCTATAGGCGTACTAGGGCTTGTAGAGTATCCAACTGTTTTTGTAGCTAGCTAGGTTAGATGTACTGTTTATTTATGTATTAGCTAGTTAAGAAAGGCATTTAGCCCGTTAAAAAAAAAGTAATACAGTTATTTGATAACCTGACACTTTCATTTCATGTAGAGAAATATATAAATATAGTTCTGGTGGGTATGTTTATCTAATAGTTTTATCCAATGTCAGTTTTGAGTCTTGATATAGAGACTAATTATGATAGGATACCTAACTACTTTTATATCAGTCTTTGCTAAAGTAAGTGCAAAAAAGTAAATATTAAATAAATACATACAAGAAGTAAATTTATCTAAGTACCTACACTGTAGGAAATTTTATCTTCCTGCGAGAGTCTGTCCGTCTGTGGTTGTTTACGTATCAATTATCATCGCTTTACATTACCGGCCTCTTACGCTCCGGCTACCGGCCTTCTCTCAGAGAGAGAGAGGTATGTGCTATAATCCAGCACGCGGGCCCAGTGCGGCTTGGTGGATGTCACATGTCCTCGAATTTCGTGGCTCTTGAACATGCCGGTTTCCTCACGATGTTTTCCTTCACCGTTTTAGAGCGAGTGTGAATAATCCGCACATACCTAACTTGATATAAGCCATTGGTGCGGGCCGAGTCGTGATTCGAACAATGGTGCGTCGGATTGAAAGTCGCACAAGTTCCCGCTCGGCCCACTCGCTTTGCTCATCACGAAATACGAATTTTCTTTCAGGTCAATATGGTCCGGCCATCGGACTGTTTGTGGCAGCTAACACTGGATGCAACCCAGCGGCTACAGTCGCCATCTTGGCTATCGGCGTCGGTCTCAACGGTGGTATCTACTCTGGATTCAAGGTACTTGCATTTCAGAACCCAGATATTTTTTAAATACTGCAATATAATGAAACGAGCGAGTTGTTTGTTTGATGGTAGCATATCGCCCTTAAGGCGCCTCTTTACGACGCGCCTAACTCGAACGCAGGCATGGAATAAGTGCTTGTTATTGTTTCATCCAACGCAATGATAGAAAAAGAGAGACCATGCCAGAGCCTTCGGGAAGTTCCGCTGCTTTGCGTTTGTACGGAAAGTATGGCGTGTTGAGTCCTCTTAAAAATTACAGTGCCACGTGTAAGTGGGAGGACTAACTCTTCTGCGAGTGTCCGTCTGGGTTGTTACCACCGCTTTGTGAGTGAAGGCTGCCGCCAAGCAGTAGTGTGCAAGCATTACTGTGTTCCGGTTTGATGAGCAGAGTATCCAGTGAAATTACTGGGCTTATGAATTAATACCTAAAGTCTCAGGGTAACGAGCGCACTGCAGTGCCGCGCAGGCCTTTGTGTTTCAAAGTTCTGGGTGGCACTGCAAATGTTATGGGCCGGCGTTATGCTTACCATCAGGCAAATGACCAGCTCGTCTCGTTACCAAATAACATTTATCTTATTTTAGTGCCTGAGACAAAGTCACTTATTTCACTGACCACCTTGCTCACACTACACACGCGCAAAGTGGTGATGGATATGTTAACATACATGCACAATTGCACATGTTCCAAAATGAAGTACTGCTTGTGCCTACACTCTACTAGGTGTGTATTTTGTAGTTCAACTATACTTAGATACATTTTTCACCAGGTGAACCATTTGGATCTCTCTCCGAGATTCGCCGGTATCCTAATGGCATTCACCAACTGTCTCGCGAACCTGACTGGTCTACTGGCGCCCATTTTCGCTGGATACATTATTGAGGGCAGGGTGAGTACTTAGATAAGTATTTTTAATCTTTAGGTTAGCGTTTGACCACTAGCTCACATGATTTTAAGTGACGATGTGGTCGAAGGTGGTAAATAGGTGCTCTAAACGGGTAAATCAATGGGAACTGGTTCTCAATAGCGATTGCCGGGCTGCTCTTTTTCTAAAACATAATATGAGAAAGAAATGGAAGATGTTTTACAGATCTAAATTTAGTTTTAGAGCTGTCAAATATAAAAGTTATACTTAATAAAATAAAGAAACTTACATACTATATGAACCCTGAAAACATTGCATTCCTTGACATGAAATATATCTTAGATACATTTACTATATCTTAAGAATTTCGCTGCTCACGGGATTCGAAACCGTGTCTTCTGGTTATCTAGACCAGACGCCTTAAGCAACTAGACTATGGGAGCGATCGGTGCTGACTACGAAATTCTTGAGATGATGATTTCCTTCGCCATAAAAACCCGTTCATTTAAAAAAAACTACGAAGATCGCGATAGTCATGTAAGCAATAGTAACAACCAAGCTAAAAATTATAGTAGGGTAGTTTTCCTTGCACACTAAGGTGCACCATAAATCACATCAACTTCACAGCCTTGTCCAAAAAGCGACTAGGTAATTACTTAAATACTTCATATAAGTATAGGTACTTATCTAGTGCGTTTACTTATACCTGAATTTATTTCTTACAGCCCACACAAGCGCAATGGAAGAAGGTATTCTACATTGCGGGCGCAGTCTACATCTTCTGCGCTACCTTCTACAACGTGTTCGGTTCAGGCAAAAGACAGGAGTGGGACAACCCAGCTGACGACGAGGCCAACGCCAAGAAAGCCGCTGCAAAGAAAGCAGCGAAGCAGGAAAGAAAATCAGCCAATAATCAAAACCAAGCGGAGACAGCGCAGTAGCTTTAAAAAGTTTAGAAAGCATATCGATTGCAATGGCGCGAAAAATTGGCAGAATCGAACGTGACTCGTGCCGCGAAGACGATTCGATTTAAAAAGTTAAATGTAGTTTCCCGCCAATTTTTAGTTCTAGCGCGTGCAGTTGCTTTTGTGTGCGTTCGAAAGGATGCAAGTTTTCTTTTTAGGTGAGACTGTATTAATTGCTATTAAACTTTATGAAGCATCTTTGATCAATGATTCATTTTCCTTAGTAACTCTTCCGTATGCAGTTTTTCCACCTGTCCTATGTATTTATTATAAGAAATACATAAGATACGCACATCAAGAAGGCTGTGATAAATTCTTGTGTAATTAAAACGCATTGAGGAACTTGCATCCTGTTAACTTTTTAACCTAATTAGGGATAACTTCTATTTATTTATTAACATACCTAGTTTATAAATTACCATACAAGTATTGTTCATATTTTATAGCTTGATGTATATTAGAGACGCGTGAAAGGTAGTGTTGTCGGGTCCAAGAATTTGATCCATATGTTACCGTCCTAGCCAGTGACTTTACGATTATTGAAACCTTTTAATTTTGAACGAATTACAGTTTTAGAACGTGCCTTAAAGCTTGTTAAATTGCACCATTTTTTAAAATTGCTTATTGCAGACACTCGAATATATACTTACACGAACATAATGTAGAAAAGTCCTCATTTTTTTGACCTAAATTTAAAATTAACGAATGAAATGTGTAAAATTAAATTTTTCCTACAGATATTTTATTTTGGCATAAATTCCCAATCCGTTTGCATTCGAGTAGTGCCAAACGGTAATATTGCGTTGTGAGTTTTGATTTATATAAAAATAATTCATATTATTGATCGCTTAAAGCGAAAGTTGTTGCATTAGTTAAGAATTTTATGTTTTCTATGTAAGATTATCATAATATTTATGGATTTAGTTGTAATTCATTTAACGTCGTCTGGCGCTGAATGTTCATGAGCTTATGTGATCATTCTGTAATTTATAACTAGTGCTGTAACACTTATAAATTAGATGATGTAACTAAAGATATGATATGGGTGCATTTAAAAAAATGCAAAATATAGGAAACCGTAAAAATCCGTTGATGTACTTTCTAATTTATAAGTGTAGGTACAATGTAGTATTTATTCAGCTTTGTTAAGTAGTTGAACCATACCATTTTGTAAGCATGTAGTATGTAACATACGTCCTTCTGTGACAAAGATGCTGTGCCTTTAATTAACGAGTACAAACCGTTGAAGAAGCGGTGTGTGAGACACACTGACTGGTCCGTTGCCGTTTAAAAAAGATTTATTTTTGTATAGGCTCAAGATACTTTAGTGGGATCGGAGAAATACAAAAATGATTTTTGAACATATTCCTTACTTTTATTTACGAACCTTCCACCTACATATCCATTGTATATTATGGTACTTATTATACTTGTACTGATGACGGTCCTGTGGCCAAGTTGGTAGTTGGAAATGTCTGCAATGCGGGGGCCTCGGTTTCCCCTATATAGAAAAGTACTCTGTGGGTTCGAACCCTGGCCGGGGCAAACTTTGTGTGGTGAATATAAAAGTTTGTTCTGGGTCTAGTGTTGTTTACCTATCTGTATGTGTCCATGCTACCTGGGTGCAGGACATATGAGTGCAGGGGTATGTGGGGCTTGAGTCAGAATGTCTCAGGGTAACGAGAGCTCTGTAGCGCCGCGCAGGGCTTTGTGTTTCAAAGTTCAGAGTGGCTCTGCAATTGTTATGGGCCGGCGTTGTCCGGCAAACAACCAGCTCGCCTCGTTATCAAATACTAAAAACAGACGGACAAAATTAAGTCATCAACTCCGCAGTGTTAAAAGAAGGGTCAGTCTGCAACAGTGTGCTAAAATATGAGTTAGGTAGGTATAGAAAACTTGAAAGGCTAATGTTGGCAATCAATGAAACAATAAATGTTGATTAAAATTAAAACTTTATTCCTTACTTCCTAACAATATTATTTCCCTAATTATGGTCACTTGTAAAACGATTTTATCCTTAGTTAATAACTTCACTATAATGCTGCAACTGGAATATACCCGTACCGCTTCTACAAGGCTGGCCCACCATAAGACAACTGGTATTCGAACGAAGGTTATCTGTCTTGGCGTTTACTACAGCATCCTTCAAAAACAATAGCGTCGACTCAAAGGACATTTGCTGAAGCGGCGACGCCGACGCTTCCATTCCTCTCCTACTCATAGGCTCAAACATACCATTATAGGTCATATAATCCGCTACCAAATTCAAATGTCTCGGATCCACAGTGATTCCATACACATTAAACACATTTTGTATTTCTTTAATGATTACTTTATTAGCTGCTTCTATGCCATAAGTACGAGCGATTGCGTGGATGTCATTGCTGTACAATTTGTTCAAATCTAAAAGACTGTTGTATTTGAACATCTGTAGGATGTTAATTCCTTCCGTCTTTAGATAGAGCACATCCTTTTCTTTATTAGTGATTGCGCGTTTAATGTTCTTGACTTCATGAATGATAGACTTCACTGCTGCTTCTCTCAGTGCTTGCGATAGATCTACTCTTAGAAAGGAGATTGGGAATAGCACAGTAAGCTCACACCATTGGTGGTTTTTAGTGTCGAACGAGTAGTTGGTAGCTTCCCTGTGGCTGTCGAGAACGATTCTACTGATTTCAGCTTCGTTTATAGTCGTATCTTCATCGTTGTCTTCATCTTTGTTTTCGTTTGTTTCCTCATTGGCCGATTCCACTTCGTCGTCCGATTTTTCTTCTTCTTCTGATTCAGGGTCTTCATATTCTTGTTCTTCTGTTCTCTTGTTACGATTTTTCGCCTGAAATTAAAATAAATACTCTAATATATCTAAAAATCAGAAGATTGCTAATGAAATCAGTATTATAATCCTAGGAACAAAACAACACTCAAAATCACATAGTTGGAAATAGTTGGGGTCCCTTACGTTCTATACATACAATCGATAAAATTTCATGGTAAGAACCAATAGTAGAAACAGAATCTTCTGTTCATGAGACAACTGCATAAAAAGAACAGCTGCACTAGCAGGGATTGTAAATTAGACTGACTGACTGAGACTGACTGATTGTAATCTGATTCTTATGTGGCATAGTGAAGTGATACTTTAGATCCCAAACTATTTAATCGAGGACCTAAAAAACAACCACGAAACACGTAGGTAGACACGTAAACGGCAGGGAATCGATACATGAATGTGTGGTAAGAGATATTGCTTTTTTACGGTGCGAACTTATGTTCGTTTTATAACGGGGGAGCAATGTACGAATTTCTCTAGGAGTTTGAAACATACTTTATACATTGTAACGGGATATTTACCGTGATTATTATAAGCTGGTTTGAAACATACTATAGGACAAGAACTAAATCAATAAATAGTTTGTTTTAAATAAACACTTACAGCAGTTTGGTCATCATCTTCATTTGGAGCTTCATCATCAGAACTATCCAAGTCATCTTTTGTGGCAACCGTCGGCTCTGCAGGAGTGTCGTCATCATCATCATCATTATTATTAGAGGGACCTTTCTTCTTCTTTTTCTCAGTGGACAAAACTACACCCCCTGTAGTCTTCGCCTGCTTTTTTACTACTGCAAACATCTCGTTAAAGAACTTGTCCTGCATGTGGCGAATGATCTGTGGTGGCTTCACAGCGTATTGCGTCTTGTACTGAGTGTAAGGCAAAAATATAAAACGCATTGTAGTCTTCAACTGTCTATCTGGGCTCGTCACGATTTCGCAATTTACATTAATTTTCTCCAACACATCACCCACTGTCACTTTATTTAGCTTCTGTCTTAGCTTTTCCGCTTTCTTGTTTAAATTCGAAATGTCGCTTCGGAACGGTATATCCATGTTGGGGGTTTTAAGATTCGCAGAAGCAGTCATGAGAATTTCTCTAAGACGCGGAATACCGAGTGTAACGTTCATGTCACCACGCCCGGCAAAGTGGAAAGTGTTCAGTGTCATCTGAGTGGAAGGTTCTCCAATAGATTGGGCAGCCAGTAAACCCACCGGTTCACCGGGATCTGCCATTGATTCCAAGTACTTGGCAGACATTATTTCAGCAAACTTATCAGTGTCAGTGCTTTCATTAAACATACTAGCCGGTCGGTTATTTAAGTAGCTCTGTATCATTTCATCTAATCGCTCGTTTATCACACCGAATTTAAATTCAGGAGACACTTTGTGTGGTATTGGGTCAGGGCAAGGTTTTCTAGCATACTGATTTTTTTCTTCTTCTTCCATAGACCGCCACCGTTTTTCTAATTCCCAATACAGCGGATCTCGTGCTACAGATTTATGCTTCTTATGCTTCTTGGTCTTTTCGGGAGCTATATTATTTTTCTCTATGAAAGAAAACTGGGTAAATGCACTGACACGCACTTTTGCGAATGGACTGCCATTCTTCTTCTTCCATTTTTTCAATGATTTTTTGGATTTAGCAATGGTTTTTGTCTCTGAATCTTCTTTAAGTTTCGTGAGAACGCCTTTACCCAAAACTGCATTAGAATTCAGGTCAAGGAATGGCAGCTGATTTTTGTTTAGGAACTGACATTTCAGGACATCAAGTCCATCTTCACCATATGCAAATTGGATAACACTACCATCAGCATCTCTTACCGTTTGGTCGTAATTGACGCACAAGCTTTCCAAATGCTTGATCAAACACCTCTGCAAATAACCAGATCGACTCGTTTTTACTGCTGTATCGATGAGACCTTCACGACCCGCCATACAATGGAAGAAAAATTCTTGAGGCTGTATTCCTGTCATAAACCGTCCATCAATAAAACCTCCAGCTCTTGGAGAAACATCATAGGGTGGGAAACTGGGAAGAGATCGTCCAGATATCATTAACGGCGGGCGTTTTCCTTCCAACTCAATTTGTCCGAGCAAACACGAAATTTGCATAGTGTTCACAGTTGATCCTTTTGCACCAGATTGTACCATCAATTGCAGGTTATTGTCAGGGAATTTTTCCAGCAGGCCTTCTGACAAACACACAGTATTTATATTATTTGTGAATGAGTCCAGCATGGTTTTATATTGTCTGTCCAAGTTTGCTCTGAATTTTGGATCTTTAGCATGCATTTCTCCAATAGTTGCTATCAATTTGTTGTCATCAACATCAACAGGCAGTTCAGTAGCTTTTACAGCTGCGATTTTTCCAGCTTGTCTTACGAGACAAATATAGTCATCACGTTTTTGGTTGGCTTCTTTCACTACAAGAATATCTTTAACCCCAAGTGTAAATCCAATCCACTGCAAATAAAATGTAAACACTTTTGAGAAGGAACTCAGCAGAGCACTCGAACTGTCGCCGCCATATAATTCATACATGCAATGGACAAGGCCATATGGTGTTGCACCGTAGTGGGTTTTGTCCAAAACTCCAGACAAGAGTTCACCCTTTCTTATAACAACTACCGCCTCTGACATCTCATCTGAGTTGCTGAAAGGTGTGCCTCCTCCATTCCAGGATCTAGGCTTTTCCAGCTGCCATGCCTTTGAACTAATCTTAGCTTTACCAGTCAAGGACAAACATGGCTTTCCTTTTGGGGTAGTGTTTATAATAATGGTTGATAGAACCTGTTTCCCTGACCAAAGCACCACTGGTTTTAGTATTGTTGGCGGTAAAAGCTTTATTTGGCCTTTACGATTGGCTAAAGCTTGAAACACCAGTTGCTGGTAATCAGATTTAGTGAAAAAGGTGCCCCTCAGTGACATTTTCACACCCGAGATTACATGATCTTGAATAAGGCCACTCAATGGAGTTCCATCTTTTGGTACAAGATATTGTTTACGGACAGACATAATGTTGTAAGCTTCACTTCTGGCTATTTCATTCTGTGGGAAATGGGCATTCATTTCATCACCATCAAAATCAGCATTATAAGACTTACAGTTGGCATAGTGCAGTCTAAGAGTTTTTTCTCCTTTGAGAACTCGTGCCTTGTGAGCCATCATACTTGGCTTGTGAAGAGAAGGTTGTCGATTCAATATTAAAATATCACCGTTTACTAAATGGCGATGAACAATCTTCAAACCTGAGGATTTGTACTCATCTGGAGTTAGTAACCTTTTGGCAATACTTTTTCTTTTCTGTAAAGAGTCTGGCGGTATCCTTATGATTCTTCCATTCCCTAGCTCAAGTTTTTCAGCCCCCGGATGCTGATTAGGACCATTAATAATCATTTTTCTAAGCTCATCCACATTCCATTCTGTGACAGGGACAGGATAAGTCAGTTTTGTGGCAAAAGCATCTGGTACACCAATTTCATCAATATCAACATTTGGATCGGGAGTAATAACAGATCGAGCTGCAAAGTTGACTCTCTTGCCCATCATGTGCATCCTTATTAGTCCAGATTTTTTCTCCAGTATTTGTTTGAGCCCTTGACTCAAGAGGCCTAACCCTTGGCAATTCAGAAGATTATTCACACATTTCTGCAATTCTTGCCAAGCAAAATGCAATTTTTCTCCAGGTGACTTTCCAGGGGCAGTGGTATCATATGCAGACTTTTGTGGACCATCAAGATTTTCTTTAGCAGATTCTGTATCTGGTGCTGTCAATACCTGAAGAATTACTCTGGTAACAAATGTCATATTGAGTATACTTTTGTAAACATTTGACTGAGGATGTTCCATCACTTCACCGCGCAAGAAATTACATGGTCTCACATTAGATGGCAATACTGGAATTACTTCCATGAAGAATAAGTTTGTTGCAGGGGTCACTTTTGTGTTTTCAAGAACGGGGAAGCAAATTTTTAATATTTCTTCATCATTTTTACAAATAGAGCTACAGAACTTTTGGATTTCATCTGGCAATAATATTTTTATACTTTTTGTTCCAGTGTCACCAACATGATTATACATAAGCCTTCCTTCTGAGGTTGTAATTTTAATCAGTCTTGCATTACAATGTATGCACTTTTTTGTGATGTTAATCTTTTTTAAGTAGCTTGTTAGTATTTTAGTTCTTAATTTATCCACATTTTTGCTACGGAAAGCTTCAACAATTGGGTCTCTAGTTTTAAGCATCTTTTTGCATTTCTTAATAATCTTAGCAGAATGTTCTGCGTGTCCATCAATGATTTCTGTAGCATATTGATCTAAATCTAATGCTGCTGTGACATGGCCAGCATCAACTAACTGCAGCTGGAGTTTCAATATAAACTTCATTGGATCATTCATTTGAACCTTAAAACATGACAAGCAACTGACACGAAAGAGCATGTAAATGTTCTTGATAAAGAGTGGATTCACCACAACAAGTGGTAATTCAATGTGTCCAAAGTGACCTGGACAATGTAGCATAAAACTGTTGCATGTTGCGCAGGCTTCAGTTCGATCTTTGTTTGGTCCCAGGGCAGGATCATATACACCTCCTTTATTGGCATTGCCCAGTACATCAAAAGTAGCTGTATTGGTTATTTTTGCCACACTCAACTTCTTGATCTCTTCATCAGTAAACAATAGAAACTGGACTGAGTCAGGGTCTACAGAGGGCAGACCTGTAGTCCCTGCAGCAAATGAAGACTTAAACGCCATTGTTTGTAACTGTAAATAAATATTTCAAAATTAAAGTATTTCTACGGCGGCATGATCTAACCTAGAAATCAGCTCTTATTTATAGTTACAAATGAATTTTAACAGTCCCTGCAAAAACTGAAAATAACTACATACCTGTAATTATACTGCGCATACCCGTAAATTCAATTCTGTTGAAATATATATAAATCACACCACCCAAAAGGAAACAAATACATAATTTTGATTTTTGTGATTAAATTTCAACTTCAACTTCTTTGTAATTTGCACAGATTACTATATATCACGGGTGCCAATCTTGATACAAAATATACTCGCCGTAGTGTCTATGGCTCACATATAGAAAATGACAGTCCATTGCCGCCATGTTTGATTTTTATGTCAAATCTTAATTTGTCAAACCTAAATAAGTAAATAACCGCCATTACAGTTTTAAGGTTGATCGAGTGAAGTTTTGCGTCGATTTAATTCCGTACCTTACCTCTCAATTTGTGAAGCTGTAATACAAGTAGCATTATGTACAACAAGTGCTGTGTTGTGAATTGTGCTAGTAGACGAAAGGACGTCAATTTGCATAGATTTCCAAAAACTGAGATAAGACTCCAAAAGTGGTTACAGTGTAATCAATTGTGAAAATTTAAGAAACTTGAGCTTCGAAGATCTTCACAAGCTGTTTCTATGTGAAAAGAATTTTGAATAAAGGTTTTTCACAAAAGCACTGCAGAGGTCTCGTCTGCGTATCCACGCCTATCCAACGTTATTCATTGATGAAGAGATAACTAATGGAGGTCTATGATGGAGAACATTGTGATGTTATTTCTGAATGCATTATTGATATGAATCTGCGATTAACTGTTTTTAACTGGTGCAGTGTTATCAATAGAATATTAAAAGGCACAGATGTTTTTAGGTTAAGAAATAAAAGTTTGCCTTGCATGCAAGAAAAACCATATAATAAATTTAAAACAAAATTGCAAAAATAAAAAAACTAGTGAATATACTATGTAGTTTTTTTATATTCTAATCCTAATTAGGGATATTACTATATAGCCAGTAGGTACCTAACATGGCAAAAATACCTGAACCCAAAAAGAAAAAAAATGTAATTGCATAGGTAAAAGACTATATTCTCATTCATACAAAAAAACGAAGCAGTTGTCAAAATCTATATGTGAGCCTCGTTACGGCGATTTTTTCTCTATGAAAGTCATCCGTCTGATCCTCTCAGTAGTCTGTGCTATATATGTATGGTTTCCACAGATCAGTAATATGTAGCTAGATGCGTAGACGGAATATCTTCTCTGTCCACTAGAGCTGTAAGAAACCGTATGTATTCGTTACTGAGTAACGAGTACATCGCCAGATTCGAAATACCGAATCGTTACTTACAAATTCAATTCGTTACTTCGGTATGTTTCGTATCATGTCAGCTTGATTCGTTATCCGTACGAATACAACGCACGATGCGTGAACTGAAACGGTTTGTCCAGCGATCGAATGAATGCGAGTGAGAAATAGCATCGTGGCTTCGTATTGTTCATATTTTTATCCAACTTCAAAATATGGAGCAGAAGGGTCCTCAATTCACCTGTATTTTTTTTGTGGAGATGTTACTCTTTATCTCCGCCATTTATCGACCGATTCGACTGATTTTCAAATTTTTTTATTTCATTATTTTACTAAGGATTTTTTATGGTGTTACTTTGTGCCAATAATGTCATTAACTATATTATCTAAGCAAGACGAGAATAGTTCATACGTTAGACAATACGTATGTACCTACATTTATAATATATTAGTCATTTTACGAAGTCAGGTAATCGTAAGTTCGATACTCGATTGTATCAAAAGTAACGAGAAAAGTAACGATACGAAAGTAACGAGTACTGATGATTTCAATACCGAATACATACGAGTACTCGATTTCTCGTTACTTTTACAGCTCTACTGTCCACAAACACAGACTAGGTAGTCCACAAACTACTAAGGGATACTACCACAGAGTCACAGACAACTAAGATACTACGTAGCCTACGTAGCTACGGTCTACGGTCGGCTCTATATTACATATCTGTGGGTCGGCTAGATGGCTTCTGCGGGGCTGCCACTTGCCACTTGCTACAGTATATAGAAAAGTACTCTGTGGTTGCCACCACAGAACATTATGGGGCTGCCACAATTTATTTCTGTTTCTGTTTCAAAATTGAGAGTGACATTCATTCAATTTCATTTATTTTTCTAGACAGTAAAATTATTTACTTTCGTCTCTGTATAGAGAATTATTGTATATTTGTATGTTTGCAAGCAAGCAAGCTTTGATCAAGTCAAGCCACATAAAGAAAAAATAAAAACTGATCACGCTCCTGTCAAGCTTGAAAACCGGTAATTGCGTTTAACAGTTACATTCTGCGTCAACAATATTTTTAATTATGGCAAGGTCACTTGAGTCAGAGAACATGGCGGCCCAAGATGAAGTTGACGTATGTGAAAGTTGGGAGGATATGGACGAAATTGGTGTAAGTTTATCCGCGAAATGAATCCTTAGCGCATTTTGATGTCGACAAAACCCGCTGGTGTGTTATTTACGAGTGGGCTTCCTTCTTTCAGTTGGAACAGCAGATCAAGTTGAACAGTGACTGCGAACCAGTGAAAAGTTCAATCCAGGGCTGCAAGGTGACTGTAGAAGAAAGCGCGTGTATTGGTTCGCAGTGTATGATGCCGGAGACCGCTATACGTATTTTGAAGAGGCCGACGTCAACGGCAGGTGGGCAGCAGAATGGTGAGAGCCGGGCGCGCCCTGTCAAAACCCTAGAGCAAAGACAGAAAGAGTATCAGGAGGCCCGACTCAGGATATTAGGAGAAGCGCGAAGCCCTGAAGATGTCATTGATGACAAGTAAGTCACTTTTCTTTTACATGTTATAGTTTGATGACATAACACTACCAGTTAGCAGCAAACCTAAGTATGATCATTTAAAACATGATGTGGAAACTACATTTTATTACATAAGTGTGGCTATTTTTTGGTTTATGATGGTATTTAAATCTCAGTTCTATTTACATCTTCGTACCATGTTAATTATTTAATTTTATAAATGTTCATTATGAGTCTATTCACTCTTCAAGGCTAACAAAGGGATTCTGTAAATAAATAACACTAATTAATGGCTAAGTTTTTCAATGTTAACTCATTTAATGCTCTTTGGCTGTTCAGAAGTGTTATTGAGGGAGATGTGATGCGATACTTTGATGTTAAAACTTATGAAAAACTATATTTTCAACATTAACAAATTTATGTCAAAATACATGGTAACTGTGTAATGCACTTGATTTTAGTTACCATATTTCGCACTGGAAGCTAACAAATAATTTTTTTATTATGATGCTCTACAATCACATGCATACATAGCGAATGCATGCACAAGCATAGTTCTCATAAGTGCAAAATTATTTATCATTGTTGTATTCCATTCCAAGCATTCATAGATTATGACTATCCTCACATCAATGCCCTATCGGGTCGTTTGAGTTCCGCTGCATTTGCAGTACGTAAAATTAGGCAGCTGACTGATGTGGCGACGGCAAGGTTGGTATATTTTGCATATTTTCATAGTTTGATGTCTTATGGCGTCCTACTTTGGGGATCTGCTGCCGATATAGATACCATTTTCATATTACAAAAGAGAGCAGTACGCGCCATCTATGACATGGGTCCACGCGAATCTCTAAGAGACTTTTTTAAAGAAATAGGTATTCTAACCCTGCCTTCGCTATACATTTTGGAAAATATAATGTATGTACGGAAGAATATTACTAAATTTAACTTAAAAAGTGATGTACATGAGTTAAATACTAGAAGTAAACATAAAATTGTTGTACCCGGGTTCAGATTAAGTAAAACTAACAAATCGTTCCTGGCAAATGGTGTCAGATTCTACAACAAAATTCCTAAAGTATTAACTGAATTACCACAAGGAAAGTTTAAACGTATAGTCAAGAGTGTATTAATTAAAAAAGCGTATTATAAAATTAAGGATTATGTAGATGACAAGGATGCATGGAGGCAAACAGCTCAGGAGCCTCCTGGCGACTACTAAACTTTAAATTGTTAGTTGTTAGCATTAGAATCATTGTAAAAAACTACTTTTTTTTAAAAGAATGCCGTGACGAGTTTCTTGCCCTTCTTCTTGCTCGGCCTATACCAATTTGGAACGGGCACGGTGGGTTTCTGGAAGATTCGTTGACTTTGAGCACGGATTGGGTCTGTTGGTGTCTTTGTCATTTATTATGTTCTGATAAAGACAGCATTAGTTTTAGTCTGTGATTCGGGTAGATGAATGTTGCAGAGGCCGGCTGTTAGAGTCATTTTAACTTTCATAAGTGCTCCTTTGGGGCCTATTTGAATAAAGACTTTTGAATTTGAATTTTGAATTTGAATTTGAATGAATGTACCTGTGCAAATAATTGGTTTTCTTTTGCTTTGTATGATTCAAATCAACTACTGGATTCTGTAGCTTTTTTATGCCTGAAAATAAAGGATTATTATTATTTAGTTCTACATTCTATGAAAGAAATTTACAATTTATTTTTTCCACCACCTGTTGTGTGGGGAGGTGAGGCGTTGAGAACTTAATCACTTTGTCAAAGCTGGATGCCAGGGGAACGCTGCGCTTGGGGGGGTTTTAGTTTGAGAAGAAAGTAGCTGCTATGGACTTTCCCGGGGGCTGTAATCTGTAAAAGATTGTTCACTTGGGTTGATGGTATATAAATGGAGTATTTTATTGTACAATGAGAACATAAGTTTACTTTGAGTTTACCCCATACCCACTCAAAAAATAACCAAAACAGCACTGAGACTAAAATGGTTGTGATTTATTTATAATAATGATATCATTTTTGACAAAAGTGGTGATTGAGTCCTTTCTAAACTAAGTCCTAATTAATGTTTCGAAAAACTTAGTTTCCTACAAAAAAAAAATATGTAAGCTTTGGCCCACAGTTTATGGTGATTCCCATAGGAACCATGCATTTTTCCAGAACATGCATGCCACTCTGGCTTTTCAACTATCTGTATGCAAATATTTATGTGGATCCTTTTCTCCGCTGATGGGTGAAAGAAGATCTAACGAACAAATACACTTTTCCTTTTATACTAAGTAGGGATTTTTCACAGCAAGGATGTAAAGGTTGAAGTTCAGATAACTTCTAAATGTGTCCACAGCAACTGATCATTAGTTAAATGCCTATAAATTTGTTTATTGTATTGATATTGCCGTTAGTCTATTGTTCTTAGATATGTTTGAATTGATATTAAGTCCATATCTGCAAAGCTACACACATCTAAACTTTCACATGTAATATAGTAATATTTAACATGCAGATGGCAGATGGTTAGTGATTACTACTCCATATTGTCAGTCTGCAATGCCATTATTGTGTGCAATATCAAGGACCTAAACATTCTTTAAACCTGTTTTTGGAAGACTTGAGGCAAGGGGCAAAACTTGTTTACTTATTCTTATTGTCACTTTATATTTAACACAAAGCTTACCTTTATAAACACATTGCTTTAATGTCAGCGATGTGAAACTCCAAGTCAAGAAAAAAGTATTCAGTTACCAAGAGTAACATAATACCTGCATTCGAATTTGAAAGGCACTGACAATGTTAATATGGATGTATTTAACTTAAATAAGTGAGTGTGACCAAGCAATAGCTTGTGCAAATTTCAATGCTACAGATTCAAAGTTGGCCAAGCACCAATAACTTAATTAAAGTTATGACCTGAATTACTCACGTGTTCAAGAACCCCAAAATTTCAAGACAAATGGATATCCACCAAGCCGCACAGGGCCCGCATGGTGGAATATGGGCACTATGTTTCTTAGAGAATACCTGTGTCATAAGCAGTGGGAGTGTAGTGGGCTCATTGAAATGATTGTCTTAGACTGATGTTTGCAGAATGGTCTCTTCACAGGACACTGGGTTTTCTTATTAATAAAGCTATATAAAATCAATATTAATTTGGTGGTAAAACTGCCCTTTTTTATTGTACTAGTTTTCCAAATTATCCTACTCCACAAGCAATTTCCCTTAATGTGTAACTCAATAAATATAAATCTGTTTTTAATTCCAGCCTGAGCAGATTACAAGACAAGTTACAAGCCAACAACCTCAATGACAGTCAATCCAGTGGCAAGACGAAAAATGAGACCAAAGCGAAAGAACGGAAAGTTCTAGCTCGTTTACCACCCGGGTCTACCCCAGCAGGGATGTTTCCCTCCCCTCCTCCCCGGGGTGTGCTCGTCATCCGCACCCCCCGAGGTCCTGATGGCACAAAGGGCTTCCAAAGGAGGTAGCATCAGCAGAACTGTGTGCAGATACAAAGACGTAATGATTTCCATCCATGGCTTTTCATGGTAGGTTTAAATATCAACTTTTTATCATGACCACATTATTGTTATTTCACATTTTCTTAAAATAGGTAGTTTATAAGCCGAATATGGGATTGTATTCCATACAAGAATCATGATTCATCATTGACAAAATGTATGGAATTGTTAGTTAATGACAGTTAGTTTGAAGGTAAGTTGTATGACATTGTATAATCGATTTATATTGAAGAAGAGTATAAATTGCAACTTGACTGAAATGCTGTATGAAATTTATGAAAATTTGTGTCTAAAATTGTTGTTTTAGCCAATTGCATAAACAGTGATTTTGGTAACCCTAAAACAGTCAAATCAATACAAAATTTAAAAGTTGGAACTAAAAAACAATACGATATCTTGCCATGACAGTCAAGCAATTCCCTAAGGGTACGGTTACACCAAAACTGAATTATTGGCCGATTTCGTGTCGGAACCATTCGGACGATAGTCACAGCCATTCAACTGCTGCCGTTGTCGGGCGTCACCGGTCTTGACTGATTGTCTGACTGTACAAGTGTGCAGTGTACCAATATAATGAAGACGCGTTTAATGTAGACGATTGCGGCGCAGGGATCCGTAGAAGCGAAATTGAAACGCTGAGTTCACTCTCCACAAAAGGTACCACGCTGCTGGTTGTGACGTGATATTTTATTCTTCGATAATATGACGACGACGTTGAAGGTTTGGGATCGGACTACAGACTAACTGTTTACTATAGACACAGAATAAGTAACAGTATTACTAAAGGCAAGTCTTGTTGCGCTCCCCAACATCTTAAAAATGGATGATTTTGAAGGATATTTGAGTTAATTCGCCAAAAGGCGGCAGACTGGTGACAAATACAAACAAGTTCGGATTCGACGGTGATTCGGTTATTGTCGGGCGTCGTCGGGTGATGTCGGTGGTAGTAGTAGTATATTCGCTCTCATTTTTTACATACGTTTGTTTCAATTCAATCAGCCGAATTCACCGACGACGCCCGAGCATACTTCGGCACAAGAAAGATTTGTTGTAACCGTACTGTAATTGTAACGGTAGCAGCAGGTACAAAGTGCTTTATAATTTTGTACGGACATGACAATTTCGGGTGGAGCTTAAGTTAGTTGCGAAAGTCAGTGAGAGCCTGATAGACAATTATATATAACATACTCTAATCGGTAGCCTTGAAAATATCACGTATTTCACGACAAGAGCCCAGCGATCCATCTTTTAAAAAATGCTGGTTGATTAATAATAATAATAATTTACTATTAAAATTTTCGTGAATATCACATTATAAATTGTTAAAAAAACCTGCTAGGTATATCTCTCGCCGCGTGCACACCCTGAGGAAGAGCGTCGGACACGCTCGAAACCTAGATCGAAAATATCGACAAATGACGTGAGTTATAGCCGGTTTTTTAAACAATTTATAGTTTTATTATATCTACAATGCAATCATTCTTCATTTTGTCTGCGCCCGTGTTGCCTTTAGAACTGGACAGACTGAGTCGAGTCCCGATTCAATTTCATCCATAGACACAATTGCATGATTTTTAAATCCATTCACAACACAATTTGTGCTATATCACTCGATATATAAAAGAGTTATAAATGTGGAATAACAATGATCAATAGGAGTGCTCATTTCAGGGATCAATAAATGTTTACTGTTTATAGAAAATTCTAGATCTAAATTTAAGATATGAGATTTTATGAATTGACACTCAAAGGTAACCCGTAATCGCATAATTATTTCATTTCATATCCATTTTAATCATAAAAATAGTTTTAGATTTTATCAATATGATTATCGGGAAGTGATAACACCATTGTAATTGTATTTAATTTATTTAATCCTTTTTTCGTTCATAAATGGGGTCGATTCTGTCATCTTATACCTGAACCGAATTTTAGTGATCTCTTTCCAATAAATAATATGAGAAAGGGATAGAAGGTGATTGACAGGACTAATATAGTGTTAGAGCTGTCAAATGTCTTCCATCTTTGAAACATTAGACCTCACTTAATTCATGGCTGTTAAATTCACATTAGATACACTTGTACTTAGTGTACATGGTCACTGTAGAACATGTTAACTAGCAAACTAAACTTTTTAAATAATTCTAATTGTAATGGTGTTATCATCTACTTTGTAAAATTTGTGTTTTCTTAACTCTGAATATGAAATTTTAATGTTAGAACTTTTTTATATACAGTTTTTTCTACTTGTATAGAATATTATTAGGGTAAGGTATTCGCTAATTGTATATTTTAGCTATTGTTTTCATATATGTTATTTCTTAGGTTTGCATTGGTTGTGTTTTGAACGCTTTGACAGTTTTGGAACAATCTTTTACCTCTTAATTTAATTTCTGGTACAAGATAACTAAAATAATAGTTGTATGAAATTTTTGTCTACTGAATATTTTGAAGTCGTTTAGAGGTCATAACTTAGGTAAAAAATTTAAATTATTTACCGTAAAGTGTGTCCTGAATTTGACATTTATTGTTTGATGTCTACTGCTGCACAATTAACCTTTATTTTTCGTATTAACAAACACCTAAGCTTGCAAACATTCAGTATTTAACTCAGCATTTACTTGTAGTAGTAGTATTTATGTAAGTAAGTAGTAAGTACTATAATTTTTGCATATTTTACATTACTTTCATCCCTAATTAAAGTCGATCAGGAAGGAAACATCAATACAGTAATAATTCACTTTTTATTTAAAAATAAATTCTCTTTATTTGGCTCAATTCCATGTTGTCAAGTCTCTTTTCAAGATCAACTTGTACGATTATCTGCTAATACACGTTTGGCTTGCTACGGGCAACACCAGCCGCTGCATTATTCTTGCCATTATGAAAAAAGGCAAAATTTGCTTGTTTATCTTACTAGGGTTGATTTTTTTCATGTAGCAACAAATGGATACAACGCAACCATGTGGTAGATTTTTTCGCTGCTAAAATAACTTTTTCTAGAACTGAAGTATTTGTGGTATATCAATAAATATTCAATATATATCAATAAATCCATACAGTTAAATAAAATTGAAGTGTCTGTTTGTAATATCAAAATAACAGCTTTTTACTAAATGCATATGAAAGTATATTATACGGTACCTACAACAAAACGACCATTCTTAAAATTTTTGTCTATCTGTCTGTCTGTTTGTTCCGGGTAATCTCCGAAACCGCTCGACCGATTTTGACGGGACTTTCACTGGCAGATAGCTGATGTTACAAGGAGTAACATAGGCTACTTTTATTTTAGTAAAATAATTTGGGTTCCGCGCAAAAAAATTAAAAGCATGTAATCCAAAATCTACACGCGAGTGAAACCGCAGGGCAGCAGCTAGTATTCAATATTTCTTAAGACTGTCGCACAGACAATGCAAGCCTAGATTTTTGTGAGTGACTGAGTGTATGTAGGAATCAAGGATTGTGATCATATTTTGGTACGATTTAGCAGTTGTAATATTATTATATTAAGGCAAAAAGAGACGGCTAACATAATTATTATTCTCTTTTACTCAACTGCAGACAGTGTAGATGTCAAATTGCTTCTTAAGTTTTATAGCGAAATTAACGGTACAGCTAAAAGATATTACTTTGTAATCATAATAATCTGAATATTACTGTACCAATTTTAGAATAAGTTTACTTATAACAGAAGGATGTGATATAGAATAACTTATTGCAAGCCTTAGTACATCTACGTTACGGTACCAATAAGGTACAGTTTCTATGTTTATACCAATCTTATTCTCTTGTTAAATTAGTTAAATGTAGAAGGGTAGTATAATGAAATGGTCAAAGGGTTACTTCGACTATAAAGTCTGGTCTAGTGTGGTTTGGTTACAGTAACATGAGAGGTAATACGCCTTTAGTGTGTATAATCGTGCCCAAAATTACAGGGACCACGCTGAGAGACAACCTAAAGGTATGTTAGGGCTTAAGCGCTATCAGAGCAAGAATTTAAGCGGATCAGTTCTTCAATAGAAGTATATTTTACATAAAAAGCTGGTTAAAAAAATGATAGTCGGATTTTTATTCAAAAAAAAATTGTGACAACTTTGAAACGATGTAGATGGGTTCAGGAGACTCGATACTCTGAGTTTAGGTTTTGGTTGAATAGGAAGCTAACTGTATCACAGCTAAGGTTTTACAAAACGAATGGTGAAATCATTTGAGTTCGTACTGCGACTATGATAAAGTCAAAAACATCCGGCGGCTTGATGGCGCTAGTGTCGACAAAATGTTTATCTATGACCCTTCACAAGATAATGTTCATTAAAATAAAAATTTGAATGTTGAAAAATAGTAACAAAATGTCTTAGGAAATGTGTCCCATTTGTTGTTTAAAGATGTTGAAACACGCTGATGTTAATAACACCAATTCACTGGTGAATTTAAAAAAACCCGGGTTTTGCGAGGAAGATGAGTTGTGCATTTAATGACGGCCGCGTATGTACAGTCAAAGTTGGATAAAGATAAAGATGTACATTCTGTCGTTTCATATCTAAACCTAATTTTAGTGTCGCTTTTCACATGACATGAGAAAGAGATGAAAGACGTTTGACAGATCTACACTTGATTTTAGAGCTGTCAAACATCGTCCATCCTTGATAAATTAGACGCCACTAAATTAATTGCCGTTAAAACACTAGACACAAGCAAGTGGATTAAATTGCCAGGTCTAAAATATATTTCATCTCTTTCTCATTGTCTCATTTAGAAAGAGAGATTGAAACTAAAATTAGGTTTAGGTATGAGATTACAGAATAGACACCAATGTCGTTAGGGCCGGATTATCCATGACGGTGGCCCCTAGGCAATGCACGCGTCGGGCCCCCTTTTCTAACCTTAATAATAATATGCTATAATAATTTGAAATACTTTCTGAAATGTACTGAAATATGATGATATAATATAAAAAACAACGCAATATTAATAATATTGTCATTGAGGGTTTGTTACATACAAATCTTCAAATTTAATTTTCACTCGACATTTTAAATTTTTTTTCCCGGGGTGTGGGGTCCCTATTATTTTGCCTACTTTGCCTTTTTGATAATCCGGCCCTGAATGTCGTGCGTTCATGTCGGCTTCTGACGCTAGATTTTCATAAGCGTTTGACTATAGCCACCTATTCTTTAAAGTGGGAATTTTACTTATTGGAGTAGTTCAGCGAACTTTACACAAATGACACGTTACTTTTCGACACTAGCTCTTTCCTATTATGTGATACAGGGTAGGGTCCTAGCATATTTGTAAGTACGTATGTACTGTTTCTTGTAGCGATGATGTTTGTGAGTTAGCAATGGCTAGATGTAGTTATATTGATATTTTGTATTAGAAATATTTGTAACTTGTAATGTTAACTGTGTCAGGGTTGAATCGAGCTATAAGTGCTCTTCTAGAATAAGCTTTCCTGCTGAAAATACTCCGCGCCGCTTTCTCGCTCGCGCATCTCAACATTGTTGAAGATAATCAATATTTTGATATAATTATAAAAAATCGCATTCGGTGAACTTGCTGACAATAACATTAAAAAGGTACAACAAAAGTATAATTTTGATCCGATCAGGTTTTCATACATGAAAATGGACAAAACATAAAATCCCATTTTTAGATTTGAAAACTTAAGTGGCTCAAAATGAAATTTTTGCTACACTTTTGTAATGTTATTGTCAGCAAATTCACCGAATGCGATTTTTCATAATTATGTTAAGTGATTGTTTATCTTCAAAAATGATGAGATGCGCGAGCGAGATAGTGGCGTGGAGTATCCTGTCCTTAAGGATAGCCTAAATCCTGAGGATCATGACCTATTTATTTCAACCAAACCTTAAATCAAAACAATGAGGTAAGATTCCATATTTTTCGAAACACCGAAGTTTTTATCCGGGAAGGTGGATGGTCAGTGAAGTATAGGACAATATGAAAAGAAAATCTTATTTACAACAGCATGTGACGGTTTCAGGTCCACTAATGTTTAAATTTGTTTAGTTTCAAAGCCAAACTAAGACATTAAAAGTAGTCTACTTATTGTTTGTTATTTAGGTACGCGAATAACAAAATATTCTCAAAAATCTTATCTTAACGTGGTTGAATTATATTTTTTTTTTCAAATTTCCCGGATATTCTTCGTCCATCCACCAGCCTTTTTTGTTTCAATTTTTCTGATCCGTAGGTCCCATATGTTATTTGCGGCAGACCGATCAAATATATCTCTGATCTGATAGCTGTGGTTTAGATTTAATTGCAGCGTCATAAAAATATTACGCTTCTGAAATTAACGAAATATGTAAATAGGATTGCCGATTGACTTTACAAATGAAATCTGTTTGTGCCAATTTGACTTTTTATCGTTCGCTAAATGTAATGTAAATATTTTAACAATGTTGACCTGTAGGGCTAACATGCGCACCGTGACAAAATTTTATCGATGCTTATGTCGTGCATTTGTCTCATGTTCGCGAGAGAAAGAGCGAGACAAAACAGTAGACAAAATTTTGTCGTGGCGCGCATGTTAGCCCTGCTGGAAAAGTGAACGTGTATTGAAACGCGCCAAACTTGTGTGGATAAGTGCGATATATTGTAATAATTGATGATGTGACATCTTCTGCTTACTGGTAAAAACAAGGAAATTGCTGGGCTTATAATAAGCCTGCTATGACTCAGGGCAACGACCGCACTGCAGTGCCGCGCAGGCCTTTGTGTTTCAAAGTTCCGAGTGGCACTTAGTTTTAGGGGCTGGCGTTATGCTTACCATCAAGCAGACGACCAGCTTGTCTTATTGGAATGGAACTGGTCTTATGGAATAATAACAAAAATAATTTCGTAAAAAAGTGTATTTATCTGTTTTTACCGGTAAGCAGACGATACGATCTAGCAACAAACTCGAAAATCCGACGCTTACGGCGAGTTCGTTGCAGTCTGTATGCGTTCACTATAAAAGTATGTTTTATTGCCGCTTAACATTAAGGTGCTAGTTCCCAGCATTTTTTTACATAGGTACTTCATAGATAATATACCTAACCCTAGAATTTTTTTACATACACAAAAAATGTTGAGAGAATACATAACTATCTTCTGAAGAGAGTTTTATTAGTTACCAACTTACAAAAATGATTGTCTTTTTCCATTTCCTTGTCTTGTAACTTGTATCGCATTGTAACCAAAAGGCGCGAACAAACTGACGCGGTGGTGCTGGTGGGTGCGTTCACGGACGCGCGGATGTCACTGTCAGACTCAGAAATTGGAAGTTAGACTGAGTGGGAATTTTTTTAATACAGACTCGGGATGCACCCTCTATACCATGCCTGTTTCTTCGTCACTTTATATACATATTGGCCCTATATTCATTGGCTGCATATCGTTAAATTTTAAACATAATTACTTTATAATTTATACCTTTATATGCATGCAAGTGTGTTTGATTGAGCACACGGAACCATCGACCTAGTTGTGTTTAAGTTATAGGCATTTTAGTTTGTAATTATTATTTTAACCGAAAATATTAAAATATTGTTAAAGTTACTTACCTTTTTTATTTAAAAAAAACATTGGACGGCGGTGTTCCGGCAGCCATACCTAAGACCTATACTTGAACTTTGAAGACCGTGTACAATCTAAGCACTGAATAATATCATACTGGTGTCGATTCTGTTACCTCGTACCTAAACCTAATTTTAGTTTCAACCTCTCTTTCTACATTTTATGACAGAACACCTAAAGGTGTTGAGGTGAGTTGAGTTTCATACTTATATCGCGGTATTTTCAATTTTAATCGAAGTCTGTATTCGATTTTTTAAAAGCAATTCTACTTGTGTACCTATACCTAATACTATAACTCTCTGCCGCTTTCTTACGAGGCAGTTGATATTGAAACCTACGCGGAACAGCGGCGCAAGTACGTAATAGGTTCGATAAGTTTGTCGAACCGAAAAACTCGTTAAATATATCGAATGTTGCGAGTACCGAAGTCTGATCGTAAAGTATTGTAGTAGCTCTATATTCTCTTTGTTGTTATATTCTCTTTATTCGACCTAGCTTTTCGATAACTTTTGTCGATTGTTTAGAGGCTCGATAAAACCCACTTTATCGATTTGAACTGTCAATTTTATCGACCGAAAAGATCCGTACTTGCGCCGCAGGTGCCGCGTCATTGTGAACATGTAGTTCCGTACATTTTTATAGTCAAAATGCACGCAAGACTGTCGTAGGTACATTATTGTTGGTGAGGGTTGTTCAATTGTTAATAGTTTCTTAACAACTTATGCAGAGTTTATTATTGTTTGTTAAATATAGCTTGATATGCGTGCTGCGTGACAGCTGTTTTCTTTAAAATAGGGAAGTGTAGGTACATTTATTACACTTCTAGTGATGGCTCACCGTTGTGTAGGTCAATATGTGCTGCTGTATTTTGGAAGCTATTTTCTCACGCTATACTTTTATATGATGTAAATACAAGACTATTACGACAAATTATAAAATATTACATTTATTATTGTCGCTTTGATAGTCTTAGTCAAATGTAAATACGAACCAGTTTCAATTAGCATAACTCGAACGAGCCGAGGAAAATTGCGTTTACTTAGTATATCTACACAAATAAATAAATTTGAAGTGTCTGTTTGTAATGTAAAAATAACAGCTTTTTACCAAATGCATATGAAAGTATATACGGTACCTATAATAAAACAATCATTTTTAAAGTTTTTGTGTCTCTCTGTTTGTTCCGGGTACCTAATCTCCGAAACGGCTGGGCCGATTTTGACGGGACTTACACTGGCAGATAGCTGATGTTACAAGGAGTAACATAGGCTACTTTTATTTTAGAAAAATAATTATGGTTCCGCGTAAAAAATAAAAACCATAAAATCCAATCCCCGCGGGCAGCAGCTAGTTTTATTTTATTTTTATTTATTTATTTATTTAGTTGCATAAGTATGAGACCGAAATATACATAAAAGTAAGAAACAGATGTCTGTTTATGTCTGAGAGAATTAGATAGGTAGGAGAAGCTGCCATATCATTGATCACTCAATGATATTACATTGCCAGCCCTAGTGGGGGAAAGTCCAATTATTTAGTGGGAGAAAAATGACTTCATATTTAACAAGCAACTTGTAAATTTGTATTTGCAATGTCTTATTCTGTGGCGGCAGCTGATAATTGTTCTAAAACTAACGCCGATTTTCAGCAACGATGAATAAGGAATGTAAGCAGGCATAAACTTCATAAAGATTGCAAAGAACACTCCTATGCAACTTATGAATATTTAGGCATCCGATTTACCTAAGCGTCTCCAATAGGGTTGGTGAAAAAGGGCATAAATATCTTAAAAAAATTTTTTCTCGATGATTATTAAAAAATGTGAATAATTAATAATACATAAATACGTAACTACTAAAAAATATTTTTAAAATAAGTACATTCTATACCTACTAGTGCAAATTAATAATGTTTATTTTAACGTTCGTTATCAACTCATAAGTTAAGTAGGTAAGCATCTCCGCGGTATACCACTAGGTAATATTAATGTTATTAGTTTGTCAGAAAACAAGTTTTAACACTAGTCATATTTAGTTCATTACCAGTCGCCATTCAAACCACTCGCGTCTACTCGAACGGTATTCAATAAACTGGTATAAAAAAAGGAAGCGACAAAATAAAGCTAGTTAATTGGATATGGCTGGTCTAGAAAACTTGAGTGAGAGAGATAGAGCAGTGCTGAGGAGCATATTCGATCCAACTGTGACAATCGGCGATGTCGTGGACGACGGAGACACGTTTGTTGAAGAAGACGATTGTAAGTACGATGAAGTTTCAGCGCTATCTGTGCAAGGTCACAACACTTGTGCACCTCGCAATAAAGACGACTGGGAAAGTATATCTCATACTGGGTTTGTTGTATACATTCACGTTATTTTCTTGAGTCTTGTTTTTGCAACGTGTAGGTACCTAGTATAGATGTTTAGGGACTAATGCCCGTTTTCACTAACCCTAGGAGGCGCCTAAATCGGATGCCTAAATATTTAGGAGTTACCTAGGGGAAAAACGTATCACCGAACTTTAGGGGTGTTCTATAACGACTATACCTAATTAAGTTTATATTTAGGACTTTGCATACA
Source organism: Crocallis elinguaria (assembly GCA_907269065.1). Lineage (NCBI taxonomy): Eukaryota > Metazoa > Arthropoda > Insecta > Lepidoptera > Geometridae > Crocallis > Crocallis elinguaria. The sequence continues at coordinate 2,675,223 of OU026070.1, read as the reverse complement.
TTAGTAGTTACTTAGGCGTCGCCTTATTCGTCGTTAGTGAAAACGGGCATAAGTATCACAGTCATAGTCGGTTATTTACATCGAGGCGCAATTAAGTAAGGCGCGCACTGTAATTTAGACTTCTTTGTACCTACTGGAAAATTATGAACGATAATGAACTTACGGGTGTGTAGGTACAAAATGCGAAACGGAATCGTCAGAACCTACCTAATTCTTATATTTTCTTTTCTCCTTGTAAGTACCTACGGTCTACAAGCAACATGCGTATCGTGCATGAAGTTCGCGGGTTATACTAGTCGTAAACTTTATTACCTAGGTATGTATACCTACCTAATTATAAAGTGCAGACAACGCAAACATACCGTACCTAATTATCTGATCGCAATGACTTTGCACAGCATTTACTAATAGGTAACTGGTAGTATATGTACCTACCTAGTCTACTTAAAGTGCGACAAACAACTTGGCGTTATTTTATTACAACACCGTAGACTAGGTCAATGGGAAGTTACGTTTACTTCGTCACTACTATTGACCATATTCTAAAACACATAGTAGGTACCATGGACGAAGTGGTCAAACTTATTAACGAAAAAAGTAGGCACAAGCATAAAAAAAAATTTGAAGGCATGATAGCCTATTGATAGTGACGTCGGCCACTGATCTCAATGTCAGTGGTTTAAATCCTATAATGACCATGAGATTTCTGTGAAGGAAAACATCGTGATACAAACATAGCATACAGGGCAAATTCAAATATAGGCCCCAAAGGAGCACTTATGAAAATTAAAATAAATTAATCTAACAGCGGGCCTCTGCAACATTTGTCTACCCGAATCACAGACTAAAACTAATGCTGTCTTTATCAGAACATAATAAATGACAAAGACACCAACAGACCCAATCCGTGCTCAAAGTCAACGAGCTTCCAGAAACCCACCGTGCCCGTTCCAAATTGGTATAGGCCGAGCAAGAAACTCGTCACGGCATTCTTTTTCTTCTTTTGTATTTTCACGCCCTGGCTAGTTACCACCTATACTATAAATAATACTGTGTCACCAGATTCGAGCGTTGAGGGTAAAGAGTCCGTGACATTATGCGCCCGGGGCGTGCAACTGGCAGAGGCTGGGAAACTGGAAGAGGCCTTGCAAGCTATAAACAAGGGCGTGGAAGCCGCGCCGGGGCGTCCTGCAGCTTACAACGACAGAGCTCAGCTGCTACGATTGATGGGGAAAGATGAAGGTAAGTACCTACTGTAAAATGCGTATCAGTCCTATTCTAATAAGGATTTTTTTCGCATTAAAATAATAAATATATTATTTCTTTCCAGAGGCTCTTGTAGACATCCAGCAGGCTCTGAAGCTTACAGAAGGCAAACGGACCCGCGCGCGGTCACTAGCGCTCTGTCAACAAGGCATGTTGTTGAGGAAGCGAGGAGCTAATGAGGAAGCTAGGGCGGCGTTCACCGAGGCGGCTAAATTGGGCAGCGGGTTCGCTAAAAAACAGGTGGGTATAGTCAAGAATGATTGTGTGATATACTTATAGGTATAGATAAAACCAGTTGGTAGGACTGTGCTGCGGGTGGCCGTTTGGGTGGGCACCACCGGTTTGCTCGTGCAGTCTACCGCCAAGCGGTTATGTGAAGATATTTGCCAACTTTAAAACTTATTTTAGACTCTGTCAAATATCTTCCACCCTTATTAATAATATAATAATAGGAATATTGTGGAAGATATTTGACAGTCTAAAATAAGTTTTAAAGTTGGCAAATATCTTCCATCCTTTTTCTCCAATAATAAATTAAGACGCCCCTAAATTCATAGCCGTTAATTTAACCGAAGTAGTCAGTGAAATTATTAGGCATAAGCCCATCATAAGATGAGGACCGTACCTAATGAGCGCACTGCAGCGCCGCGCAGGTCTTTGATTCACTGCAATCGTTATGCTTACCATCAGGCAAACGACCCGCGCGTCTAGCCTAGTCTCCTTCCACCTAGTAAACACATCAGCAAATATACAGTACTTGTACTATTTTATATTCTGTGTTAATAGTTAAAACGTATCAAGTGTATCAAATGGTTTTTTTTTAATTTCAGGTGGTAGAGCTCAACCCCTATGCAGCTCTCTGCAACCAAATGCTGAGCCAAGTCATGAGAGGTGAAAAAGATATCAAATTGTGAAGTATCTATTTAGGTGCCTCCCTTAGAATATTTGTCTATTACCTACATATACGAGTATATCTTTATAAATTTAGAATTTAGATTACAATACGTTGCAGGTCAGTAAATGGTTTTTTACAACACGAAAGTAAAATTGAGATTACTACCTATATAATTATTAACTCTAGCCTTTACAACTAATTATACCATGTTTATACCTATTAATCGGCAAAAAAAAAACACCTGTTCCAGTCCTTCGCTGTTTGCATTATAAACAAATTTAAGAAGCGTAACTATTTGAGCACAATGTAGTAAAGGTACCTTTATTTTAGTTTCCGATCTGAGGTATTTGGATACTTACGTTATTCTTTTAGTTTCTTGTAATTTTACTTGGAGTCTGTTGAGAGAAAAACAGATATTGTAACGTGCGACTTATTATCGCCATCTGAATATATACATAGGTAATAGGTATAAAAGACCAATCCTAAAAAAGGTTGGAAACTACTGCTTTAAAATAACTGACGTGAGGACTTACTCAAACAAGGTAATCAGTCCTGCGAAGGAAATTACCATGTATCCACAGTTGGACGGTGATGTTATGTTAGTTTTCGAAATAAAACACTTAGAAAATCTAATGGATCAGAAATGTATATTGTTGAGTACAATCGATATTCACATTCGAGATAATCCATACAAACAACCAGATCCGGCAGATCTAACCATCAAGTGCTAACGCCCCGGAAATTATTGAAAATGACAATTTTACATCTTGAAAATGACAAATTTAATGCTAATAATGGAGTAATAGAAATACTTGTCTACGCTATCGATATTAATTATTATTATAGAATATTCAATAAAATCTCATAAAATGATTGTGTGCAGAAAACTTCTGGAATAAATTAATTCATGGAAACAATGCTTTGGTAGTTAAAAGTATTTCCACACACAACCGTGATCGTAAATTGGTTAAAATTCAAAAAATCGACATTAATATTAACTATGATAATTATTAACCTAGTGAGTGACTAAAACAGTAAATTTAACTGAATGTGCACTTGGAAAAAATATTTCATAGTTGCGTAATGCTGAATAATAACCGTATATTGTACGCTCTATAATTTATTTGGTCCATGCGAACGATGTTAACAATTTATTTAAAATGCATAAACATGTCAAATGTGTATAATTTGACATAAAACTGGATTCAAGGTCAGCATTACGCTCTTTGAAAAAAATAAATAAAAATGGCTTTCCTTTTTTATTAATGAATAAGGTAACCCAAATCGATAAAACTAAAAGGTTTTGGCACATTCGATTGTAAAAGTATGCTAAAACATCAGTTCGTAATCTCAATAAATTATAATTAAAGAAAAATACTTTAAATAGGGAAAACTCTTGTACACAGTCCGTGATAGATGATAATATCACAGAGTTGTAAATATTTGCAAATAGTTGCAAGGTGTAAATATAAAGCCTTGATTCACAAAGTTGAAAAACGTGTTTTGTTGCACCTTTGAATATCAATAGTTTTAAGTAGGTAATGGGAGTTAATTTCAAAGAATTATATTGTTGATTACGTATAGCACAAATGTAATTATGGAATACAATTAAAATCTTCAAAGTACTGCGAAAAAACTTTAAAATTAAACATACTGAGCTTTTATGAATAATGGCATCCATAAAAGCTCAATATGATAATCAATGCTTTAAACTGCTCTGTCAACTTCTATTTGACGGAAGCTGTTACGCGTGAAAACGAGACAAAACACTTTCTAGTAATTATCTACGGAAAGTTTATGGATATTTACGGAAAAGGGCTATTTTTGAATTTCACGAGTGATTTCGAAATCATCGGTGACAAGATTCTCAGCGATTTCTTTGAAATCACTAATTTGCAAAAGTCGTATTTTTGAGTCATACCCTGTATACGAAACATGCAACTATTTCTCAGCTTAGATCATAGGTAAACTTATGATTGTGTTCTATTCAATTTTATTTTTTATGTTGGACATTGTCTTCAAGGCAAAATGGTCACTAAATACTCATACCTATGATATCGTTTACGAATGGGGGTACCCATTATTAAACGATATCATAGGTATGATAATTTTAGTCACCTGCTGAGATTCAAAAATACTTTGTAAATCGGTGACTATCGGTCATATCGCTGATATTTAGTCACTCGGTGTAATTCAAAAATTGCACCCCAGTTATAGTGATTTCTTTTAGGTACGTCTCTAATAAATATTAAGAGATTGCGCTGCATTTTACTGAAATTATGCCATATGACTATATTACTGTTATACTATTTGTTTTTATTAGTTTTAAATGTGTTCTTATGCTATTTTTCTCAATAACGTGCTAAGTAGATAGCAACAGTTCGCTAGTATTTGAAACAATCGAGTAGGTATGTAAATATCATCGGGTACAATAATTAAATATACCAATAAAGTATGGAATAATATTTACACATTTTGGCACAGGTGACGGTGCAACGAGAGACAACATCGTCAATTTGAAATGTAACTTCAAATATTAATAGTAAAATGTCATAATAAAAAGTTTTCTATATTACACCTGTATTAACTACGGGCTTAATTCTATATGAGAAGGTGAATTAGGCCTATGTTTTATGAGATATCAGCAGATACATTGGCTTACAGATTGGTATATGTATATAGGTACTTATAGGTTTTCTTTATTTATTTCATATGAAGAAATATATGGAAATGCTATACGCGATTCAGTCGAGAACAAACTTTAAAAAAGAAAATCTAGACAAATAAATAAAATTGAAGCGTCTGTTTGTAATATCAAAATAATAGCTTTTTACTAAATGCATATGAAAGTATACGATACATATAACAAAACAACCATTTTTAGCATTTTAGTCTGTCTGTCTGTTTGTTCCGGGTAATCTCCGAAATTGCTGGACCGATTTTGACGGAACTTTCACTGGCAGATATGCATTTGGACTGCTATAAACTAATTGTATTTAGTCTCCAAAATAACAAAAAAAATTCTAAAAAATATATATTTTTTAAATTGTTTACGGCTAAATCGCGTAATAGTATCCCCATATTAATTCCAAACGTTTTGGAGTTAAGACACAGATAAATAAAATTGATATTAAATACATTTGTAAAACATTATGCCTACGCTAAAACAATATCATGATATTATAATTAAAAACTAATTCTCACTGAACACGTACAATTATTTTAATTAAAACACTAACTTTTTCAAATTAACGAGTAAGAATACTTCTGATTACGATTCACAGCGTTTAAGTTAATACTAAGCAAAGCAATAAGCAAGGTGGGTGTACAAAGAAAAACTATAAATACAATAATTTGACAGGAAACACTAGAAGAAGCAGTCCACGGTTTTTGACATTACAATAGATAAGGTGAGTATTCAGGCTCATGTTATCAATAAATGGAATAAAAAAACCTTTATTAACTAGCTAATAGATAAATAAACACTGCATGTAACCTAGCTATAAAATCAGTTCGATAATCTACAAGCCAATAAGGCCATTATCTATAGATAATGCACAAGTTTTAGCCCACTTTCTATTGAGCCAGGTAACAGCATTTTGGTTAATAAACTATTTATCGGCGAAAATATCATTAGAAAAAAAAAGCTAGTGACTCCATAATACGTGAGAAGCAAAGCAAATGTCAAATATTTTCAATGATTCTAAAGTTATATATTTTTATATAGGTCTATCTGCCTTTTAGGTGATGATGATTTCATAAAAAATTTTTTAATCAAGAAACTTGTATCTCTTAATTTCTTGGACTCGACTGTACTAAATCTTAATAAAATCTAAATTGGTCATATCTATAAAAAATAATTAAATTAAATTGTCTGTTTGTAATGTCAAAATAACAGCTTTTTACTAAATGCATATTAAAGTAAATAACGTTATATTTAATCGAGATAACTGGATCTGGATTGTGTCTTTAGAGAATATTGATTGAAGTGGAAGTCAGTTTATTTACCCATTTATTGATAACTTGCTTTTAATCCTCTCCCCTAAATCTATAGAAATTTCGGATTACCTTATTGAACAAACATATTTTGTTCATTATTATGTCAAAGGACAATAATTCAAATCTTTCTTCTTTCTCTAAAAAGTTTTAACGTAGACCAAACTCATCAAAAGTTGATACACAAGTAATGCCTATGACTTATTTACAAGTGAGATCTTAGTACAATATCGGTTAGATAGACTTAGCTTATAAGTTTCATAAACTTTTAACATTATTAATAATAATTATAACTGACCAAGTCAGTGGAAAACAGAATGTTAAAAGGCGTAAGCTAGCAGACACTATAATAAAGTTAGGAAATAAGATTTTCTAATAGAACTAAGTATTCGAATGTATATTATTTTGGTGTTTTTATTTCGCATAAAGGAACGTTAATAGTGTACTGTTTAAGTCAACTGCTGATATTGATAGTGCAATATATTCTTCTATTAGAGTGTGATTTATTCGAACCAGATTTTAAGCAAAATGGATTGTTGAGCAGCAATTTTATATTGAGCTGATATATCGAACTGCAAAATAAAATATAACAGAATAAAAAAACACAACAGGTAAAAAAATATTAAAATGTATATTTATCTAGAGCTCTCTGAAACGTTATTCAAGATGTCAACAGTTGTGAGAAATAATATGTCGTGCAGTTTCTAAGACTGGTGCCAGTGGCAAGGTGTGACGATTAATTCTCTATCCTTACCGTTCAGATTAGACACGTACCATGATTTTCATTTAGTTACCACTAGATGGCACTGTAGGTTGAGAGATGACACTTTAATATCAGACAACGCCATCTATCGACTACACATTATGGTTATTACTTTGTTATTTATTTCCTTAGACCGATTTCATATATAAATGGGTATTATTTAGAGGGCTATTTTATGCTATATATAAATTATAAAAATTATCGTCACATAATTGAATCTATTACTGTCAAAAAGGAAGAAGTAGTGGTAAGTTTTCTAATGATACAACCATAGTAGAGCATAAGCTTGTCCAGCTTTACATACTTAGCTTTACTGGCTCATTTCTAAGGCAATTTATCAGATTTTACTAGGTATATCTCTTGTAATTTCAAGACGCGTCTTTTAATAAGCTTCGTGCAAAGATTGGGTGCGATTCTGGAATGACATTAAAGCTTAAATTAAGAGAACGCTATCCCTTTCACACGTTAAAAGCTCAATATACTTTTGAGAGACATGGCCTACTCTAAATTCTGGCATGCCAGATTCACATCCATTGCTGAATTAGACTGCAAGCAAATATGTATCCAGATTTAACTATATTTTCTTTAAAATAAAAGGTGTAGCTAGACTTTGGTATGTATGATAAAGCCATGTTGCAAATTGAACAAAGAGACATCATGCGACTTTTAAATCACAAGTAGATTTTTGGTACACATTAGTGGTGTACTTATAGTCAACAGGAGTGTTGAGAAGGCTGCATATTTCCTTTGTTAGTCACAGTTCTTGTTTAAAGCTTGCAGGCAAACGTGCGTGGTTGCCGCTGACACGTAACACACGTTGTTTATGTATGTAACATGTAAAATTAAACATGTGACATTATACTTGCATGTTAGAACTTACACAATGGAAGCGTGTGGGTTAGTAATTAGCTTCAATGTATAGTGTAATACGAATATAAAATGAGCCAGTGTTCTTAAACAATAACTTACGCCTAAAAGAATCGAAAACCTATTTATACTATCATAAACTATAGCAAAGCCGTGTCGCCGACAAAAGCTATACGGCAATACTTAATCTTTTTGAATATATTATTCAAATTCTCGTGTATACAAGCGAAGGAAAACTCTATAAGTATTATACGCAGCATGTCGAATTTCAATAATATTTTCAAATTGAATGTCATGTCTTATTTCGACTTCAGTATCGCATTCCAGTTTCAAAATGTAATATTTGAGTGTCAAAATTTGTAAACATGAACATTCTCTTGCGATCCGAAAGTCGAACTAGTCAATGGCATACTAAAATAAACTAAACACATTTTAATGTCATTTTATTACAATTCAATTTAGAATCAAATGCTTTCCCTTTTTTAAATTCACAATTATTTTAATCTAGCAAGAGTGTTTACATGATTTTAAATGTATTTTAATTAGCAATATTATTAATTAAGTTAGTAAGGCTATTTAGTAGACGATTACTGACAGCAAAGAGCTGTTACTAATTTGTAACGATATTAGAAGGGAAATAATTACATTTGCATGTTCAAAAGTTTACACTATAATGGAAAAAGTCAATGTTATACAAAACAGAATAAAAAAATAGGATACATATCTATGGTCCTTTCAGCATCATATTTTTTTTTAAATATCTAATATCGCTACAAATTACAATCGAATTAAAATACATACACATACAAACACGTGAAAATACTCATTCATACAACTTCACACAGTCAAGCTCATACAAATACAATACATGATCAGGTCATACATCACAAAAATGCAATCGTAATAAACTTAGTCTTAAAAATAAAATAACGCCATAGATAATTTAAACTTAATCACAAACTTTTAGGAGAATCTACAAAAAGAATATGGGCCATAAATTGAAACACCCAAATAATAACTTAATATCTACATAAAAATAAAGTGACGAGATTCAAATAATCGTAAGCGATCACATAATGTTTTTTCAAGTATAAAACTTCTAGGAAATATTTAAAACTTCAATATGGCCATCCACACGACACGACATTAATTACAATATACACAATATACAATTAACATTGATATGTAACAATAACAATTGAAAAAAAAATCAAACACCTACCCACACAGTAATCGCATTTTTATATTTAAAAATCAGAAGATAAATCGAAATGCAAATTAAGTGGTTGTTAAAGCATGTTCTTTAAAATAAGCTTGTATTTTTAGCATTGTCACTCTGACTTTAGTTTGGTGTTTATGTAATTTCACAGATTCGTTCCAAATGGAACGCTTTGTTTAAGCGCCATCTATTTGGGTAAATGCGAAATTTTGTAATGGCGCCCGACGCGATGGCACGATTACTAGCAAATACCATTTTATAAAGCACATACAATGGTATTGGCTTGTTAGGTTAGATATACCATTTCCAGTTTTATCTTAATTTTTTTTTATTATCTGTAGACAGTGCGCATGCTCCACACTTTTAAAATGTGAACTGTGTGGTTGGCAGAAATAAATAAACCGTGAAACATAGTGGCCCCAAGATTACGATGAACGCGAAATCTACGACAATGAATAATAATAACAAATTTGAACATATTTTGTCACAAAAAATAAAATTACAGCCGAACTATTAACTAATATACATCATAGATACTTTGAGTTTTTTTTTGGGTAACTAAAGTTTGCTTTGCGACAACTAAGATAACATTATTAGCTTATAAATTAGAGAGCATTAAAAATTCCAACCAATACATATTGCTTGACAAAATTCGTTGAGATTTAGAACTTTATTGCAATGAAACAAATTATTGCGTAGAATACTTTTAGATATAAAAATCAATCAAATCATGTCGTACTGGATGGGTGAAGTAACTAAGGGAAATTATCATACGGGGAATGAGCAATTTCTCCTCTACGGAACAATACAACGTTCCCTTTCAAAATGAATGATTCCTAAGTTAGAGATTACTCCGAACTTAACGTTAACAGTCGAGAATGAACGGGATACCGTTGCGCCGTGTGAGTGACAGAGACAGCCGATAGTGAGAGAGATAGCGCGCATCGGTCCCAGCCGTCGAGCGAACTCCAAATAATGAGAAGTTTCTTCAATCCTGGAACCAATTTAACGATGACGGTTTAATGGTGATTAGGTGGGGTCAGACGTCGAACCGTAAGTCTAGAACCTAAATAACAACTAAAAGCAAATCTCGTGAAACCTAAGCAAGGTCGCATTAGACACCTGTGAATTTTAAATCTGCCTGTGGGCTTTGGTTTTGTGTTATAAATTAATTCCAAATTGCCTAGATCACACAATCAGACAGAGTCATAGAAATGAGCACATTCATACCACAGACAATTAATAGTTAAACGACTTTGAATCGGGAAACACAGGCAAAGCTAATCTTAGGCTGAGATTCAGAGACGAATCTAAGCGTGGACTCACGCTTCCATACGTCAAAATTCTATACAGTTTTGACATAATATGAAAGCCAAAGTCTACGCTTAGAATCGTCTCTGAATCTTAGCCTTAGATGGCGCCACCACCGCTGGTGCTTGTCATTGACGTTTACTTTGAGGGTAATGAATTAAACTAACCAGTAAACATGCTCGAGTCTTAGAAATCATTAGATTTGAAAAGGTCACTACATAACCTAGAAGAATAATTGGTTTCCAATAATTTTTGATGAGCAATGCTATTGATCTAAAATTTCCTTTTTTCTCGTCAGAAGGGAAACATAAGTACCTTAATTTTGCACTTTACAGTGGAATACTTTATTGCAAAGACGATTTTTTGTTTACTTAATAAAATTTTGTAATGAAGTTTCATAGTGAAACAACACCAGCGATAATGCGCCACCTAGCGGGATAAGTAAACTGCAGATCAGAGAACACTGTCGAACAGTAAATAGTAAATACATTCCGTATTTAAATGTAGTAATTTGACGTTGTTTTGTTCCGCTATTAGTTTCTTCCGTACAGAACTAGATGGCGTACCTGTGTTGTTCAAACGTGCTGCACATACTCTGGGTTGAGGAAGGAGAATCCCATGAACTCCGTCTGGTCGAGGTTCATCATGAACAGCTTGTCAGTCGGCGTCAGCTCCGTTTTCTCTTGAGTGAACGTTTTGTCGAAGTTGGACACGTCCTTGCGATGTTTCTGGAAGAGAATAGTGGACAAAATTTAAGATAGGACATCCACGCATGGTGGTAGTAAGTACATTTATCATTGTCCACGTGGCTATACCCTGTTCAATAATCTTAGATATTTTTTGTAAACATAGTAATGTCACGAAAAGTCACTGTCAAAGTGACATCCAAGTTGCCCAAAACATTTTTCACTTGTGAAAAATATTTTTGTTCCGGTTATGCCGGCTTTGCTCTCGCGCGGCACAATTATAACGTAACGAGAACCTCCTCCTTTTTTGAAGTCGGTTAAAAATAAAGAGTAAGGAGTCTCACGATAAATATATACATCCCTAAAATTTCGCTTCGAACAGGATTCGAAGCTGCGTCTTCTGGTTATCTAGACCAGACGCCTTAACCAACTAGGCTATGGGAGCAATCGGTGTTGACTGTGAAATTCTCGAGATGATGTTTTCTTTCCGGCTTACAAGCACCTTATTTCGGTTCAAGATTAATCTAGGCTTGACATTATCTTAACCAAATATGTAATGTTTAAAATTTTTTTCTCTTTGTTTATCTTTATAATTTTGTTACATACTCTTTTACATACTTTAATTTTAACTTTACGTACCCACTGAATATAACTTCGTAGTTTATTCATTCATAATTTATAAAGTAGGTATAAGTCGTTGTCTACATTGCATTTGAGGTTTGCATCCGTAATCGAGGTGGCACTTGGCATTGTGCGTTTTTTAAGCTAAGATCATTAGTTGTAGTCTATCGGTGTTCGCATCGTTGATGCAACTATCTAATAAATAAATATATTAATTGAGACATTGTAACGGGATATTTACCGTGATTATTATTATTAGTATTCCCGTGAACACGATGCTCGCAACAGCGTCGAAATATCGGGTGCTCATCGTTCAATAATAATCACGGTAAATATCCCGTTACAATGTCTCAATTAGTAAATAACCGTGAAAGTTTAAAACAATAAATATATTTACGTTTCGGGATGTATATATATGTCGGAGCGTCGGAAAAAACTATAAAATATATTTGTATTTATTTGTAATTATTTGTGTTGACTTGTATAGTTGACGTAATATAGCGGAATGTGGCGGTTATTCCCCGACGCGTACTTCGTCAACGCTCGGGTTTCTTCGGGCGAGGTCGACGCTGCCCAGTGCCGTATGCGGTGCGACCGTACTGATCGACAAGTATAGCCGATCAATAGTTCATGCCAGTTGCGCTAGATGGCATTACTAGTATTTAATTTGGGTGAACAAAAACGGCATAAACAATAATAGTCTCACGATCTTGGGCTTGAAGGGCGGCTGCACGTCCCTCGCCTCGATGCGCGCCCAGTCGATGCGGCGGAAGAACGGATGCGTGCGCACGTCCTCCTCGCCGCGCGCGCCGCAGCCGAGCCGCTTGGACGGGTTCTTGGTCAGGTACGACTTGCACGCGTCCTTGGCCTCCTGCCGGCGTAGACACGTACCGGACAACGGGGTTAGTTTCATTAATTGTAAAATTTATTTATATAATTTTTGTTAGTGGGAGGACTAACTCTTCTGCGAGTGTCCGTCTGGGTTGTTACCACCGCGCCGTGAGTGAAGTCTGCCGCCAAGCAGTAGTGTGCAAGCATTACTGTGTTCCGGTTTGATGAGCAGAGTATCTAGTGAAATTACTGGGCTTATGAGACTTAATACCTAATGTCTCAGGGTAACGAGCGCACTGCAGTGCCGCGCAGGCCTTTGTGTTTCAAAGTTCTGGGTGGCACTGCAAATGTTATGGGCCGGCGTTATGCTTACCATCAGGCAAACGACCAGCTCGCCCCGTTACCAACAATATAAAAAATAACATAAAAAAAAAGAAAAAAATTAAAACGCGTCTCACTACTTTATTATCGAAGTTAAAATTATGAAATAAATACCATAATGACGACTCGATATGCAGATTTGAATACAACAGTAAAAAAATATTTAGGACTTATACTTTCAGAGTAAAACGCTAGAATGTGACCTAACAACTTTATATTGAAAAAGGGGTCGCTTTGATTGCCCCCGTTTTCTCGACTGATTCTTGTAGTATCCCCAAAGGCAGATCACAAAATTTATCTGAATTCTATACTAAGATTATTTTTTTTTACCGGCTGTTTGACAACAACAGCGCGCACAGCTCTTGGGAAAAGATGGCAGAACTGTGAGTGCAGCCAACCCAAAAAACTTAACAATCTACGTGCCAAAACTAGTGAAATACGAAATAAAAAAGTAAAAATTGTAGTAATCATCAAAGACGCCCCGTAATTTGAAAGTCGCCCCGTTTTAGGGTACCAAGCGATATTGTAAGAACACAGAGATAATAGAGTCGACGCTGCAAAGGCATATTTTCCGCCACCCTGCGGTCCATGGACCGCAACTATCCCAGTCCTTCCTTGAACGAAACGCGTAAGCGCCGTGAAATTAGCGGCGCTTTCGACCTTTTGATCGCGAGAAAACTACACCTTGGACGCAATCTAGCGCTACATGTTTTATTTGCTTGTTTAGACGACATAGGTAATTATGGTATTGGCGCTGCAGCGAACTTTGAAATATATTAGTAAATTTAACTTAAAATATGATGTATTCACAGTAAGAAAAGGTTCATCACTTTAAGGTCTGTTTTTGTTTGCGCAGTAGGTAGTTTTTTGTATTAAGACTCCTTACTGAAACCTATTTGTCTTGTCTATGCCAGTATTGCGTTACCGTAACAACGATGCAGCGGCGCAAGTACGGATCTTTTTGATCAATAAAATTGATATCTAATCGATAAAGTGGGTTTATCGACTTTTTATACAAATTATCGAACCTCGATACTATCGACAAAAGTTATCGAATAGCTAGGTCGAATCCTAAGAGAATATAGAGCTACTACAATACTTTACGATCAGACTTCGGTACTCGCAACATTCGATAAATTTGTCGAGTTTTTCGATTCGACAAATTTATCGAACCGACTTCCGTACTTGCGCCGCTGTTGTAATAAGATTTATGAACAAAAATAAAATTAATGGGACTGACTAAGAAACAAAGATATGTGCAGCACGCCTCCCTATGTAGGTAGGACTTGTACGCACCTTGCTGAGTATCTTCGGGTAGGACACGTTGTTGTCGGTGATGGCTGCGAACAGCTCCTCCTCGTCCTCCCCGTCGAAGGGCGGCTGCCCCACCAGCATCTCGTACAGCAGCACGCCGTACGCCCACCAGTCCACGGACTTGCCGTACGGCTGGTACAGGATGATCTCAGGCGCGATGTAGTCGGGAGTCCCGCAGAACGTCTTCGTGGTCTTGTCACCTGGAATTTAACGTTACCTAAAGCCGAAACACGCAACCGTTAAGGGGTGGAATCCGGCGCGCCGCTATCTCGCTCGCGCGTCTCAACATTTTTAAAGATAAACAACCCCTTTAGTAATTTTTTTTATTTGTTTATTAAAAGACCAACCGCACAAATGATAAATACAGATAAAGTACATAAAGTTTCGAAATACAGCCAATACAGGTCTCGATAATAGTATTTTTTTTTGTTGAACATTTTGAAAGAGACACTAAACGAAAAATAAAATAAAAATTTGCAATATAATTATAAAAAGTAGCATTGGGTGAAATTGCTGACAATAATATTGTAAAGGTAAAACAAAAATTTCATTTTGATACATTCAAGTTTACAAACCTAAAATGGGGTTGTTATTTTGCCCATTTTCATTATTGAAAACTTGATCGGATCAAAATGATACGTTTGCCGTACCTTTGTAATGTTATTGCCAGCAACTTCACCGAATGCGATTTTTCCCGAAACCTGCCTTCGTAATTTAAAATTAAAACACGTCACGAGTTCAACGTACCAGTGTATTTAACTTGAAATTGGCAAAATACACGACCCGTGCCTGGCCAAGAAGAAAAAAAAATCGTACCAGTGATTCCCTCTTTGCACATGCCGAAGTCCGCGATCTTGATGTGTCCGTCCTGATCCAGCAGAACGTTGTCGAGCTTAAGATCGCGGTACACGATTCCACGAGAATGCAGGAAGAACAGACCGATCGCTATCTCTGCCGCGTAGAAACTGGAAAGAAGATAATAATTAATTTTTCCTTTGTCCTACTAATATTATAAATGCGAAAGTGTGTTTATTGGTTTGTCCTTCGTTCACGCAGTGACAAAGCACCGGATCGACGTGATTTTTAGCATAGTTATAGTTTATGGGTCAGAGAGTAACATAGGCTACTTTTTATCCCGGAAAAATGCATGGCTCATATAGGAACGCGGGTGAAAACCACGGGCAGAAGCTAGTCCTACTAATGTTCTTCTCTACTCTATATTCTAAATATTCTTTCACTAACAGTAAACCTCATCATCCCTGAGTGCGGAAGCTACGTATCCTGACACTACGCATGCAAAGCTGCGGGCAAAAGCTAGTTTATGTATAAAAAAAATGATAAAAATACTCACACAGCGACAGGCTCCTTGAATTTGCCGCATTGCTGGATTTGGAACATCAGATCTCCTCCGTTCACATACTCCATCACGAAGTAAAGTCGGTCCTGCAATTAGAGTACAATTCAGTTACGATTTATTCAGTGAGACTTAGACTTACACTACATAGCTACAGACTCTCTCAGCCTCGGAGCACGTGTTAGCCGAGAAATTGGCCGAACAACCACGTTAACTCACGAACACTCGAGTTTCGACGCGGCCGAAAGTTTCGGACATTTTTTTGGCCGAAACTAGATTTCTTGGCCGAAACTGACCGAAACCGAACTTACGGTCGGTCACTAATATAAACTAAACCAATATGTTAAAGTAAAGACTTTCTTAGAAGGAAATTTAAAAAAAATAATATTTAGTCAGACTTAGACATACACTACATTGCAGCTACAGACTCTCATACTCAGATTTCTTGATTTAGATCTAGAACTAGATTTCTTGGCCGAAACTGGCCGAAACCGCACTTTCGGTCGGTCACAGTATATAACCCTCTATAACTTTACCATAGTCTGGAAGCAGGAATGCAGCTGCACCAGGAAAGGTGGCTTGGTGCTGAGCGCCAGCACTCTCTTCTCGACCATGGTGCACTCCACGTCGTCATCTTGGATGATGATATCTTTCTTCAATATCTTGATGGCGTACAGCTCGTCGGTGCCGCGGCGTTCTGCCAGCATCACCTGTAAAAGACGGGAAAATAGGGATGTTCACTCCAGGGCTCTATTTAATAAAGCTGACAATTCGACATATATGTCAAAAAATTACATAATTGTAGAATTGTCGCGCTTAGGCTGTTTAATAAAAGTGACAAATATGTCAAAAATCGACCGGTGAAATCTTGACATATTTGTCATCTAAAAACGCGTTTAATAAAACTCGACATATGTCAAAAAAACCACAGTCAAATTTAATCTGACAAAAAGATAATTGTCGTGACAAATTTGTCAATTTTCCACCGTGACAAATTTGTCGCCTGTAAGTTTTATTAAACAGAAAAACTGTCGAATTGTCACTTTATTGACATATGTGGGACTTGTCCGATTGTCAGCTTTATTAAATAGGGCCCTGGTTTTTTTATGATGTCAATCAATTCGTTTCCTCATGAGAATCAATTGTCGAAAAAACTGGAACTCGAACGCTAGAAACGTCAAACACCTGCCAAAGTCGGGCGTATCTACTGAGCGCTAAATCGCGTCATACAATTTGGACAGAATATTGACGTCACTTGTTCTACGCGGGCCCTAAATCTAAAAACATGCATTTTGTAGATTTGACAGTTAAAAACTGCGTTTAAGTACATAGTTGTCATACATTATTTTATTCATTAAAATGTAAACAATCTGGTAGTATTATTTAAATTACTAATGGATGATAAAAAAATGGTTGAATTTGGGTAACTTTTAGATGCAGTATCTTTGCGGAAATTATATATTTGTTGTGAATTTCATTTTTATTGTGTTAATGTGATTTTTTTAAAACTGTACTACGACAGAAATTGTGTATTTTTCATTTCATGCAACACCCCCATGCAGTCCAGCTTCAAACCCATTCTATACATTTACATTTTGAATATGTCTTTTAGCACGTGTACCTAAGAGTAATAATTAGATAAAATCAGAGGAAAATAAGGTCCAAGCAAATGTTTGTTTTCATTTCGGCAAAGACTCCCAAAAAATATTCCCGGATAACAAAATTACCTATATCGAAAAGCCCACTTTAAAATTACCATCAGAAGTGTCTACATCAACAATTCAAAACATAAGGGCTTTCAGCATACTCATTCGAACTGTATATGCAGACTAAACAGAAGCCTGTCCTAAAATAGCACGTAAGTAGGTTTGTGTAGCTTATTACAATAAGGTTTTATAAAGTATGCATCGGGTTATCATTTAGCTACCACAGCATTAAATATATGCTTATTTTAATAAACCTGCTTAAAATGTAACAAAAACCCTAAAGTTTCACCTGTTTAAAAGAGGACATTTTCACATAATGGATGCGCATTATATAATTGTTGGTTGGCTAGTTTTGATTTTTCGCATAACCAATTCAAACCAAGGCTTAACTTTCAAGAGTTTCAAGCCCAAATGTGGCATAGATTTCTAACTCTGGCATAGATTTTCAATACTGCATTACCATTTAGAATACAAAAAAGTACATCACAAACCAAGATAAAAAGGCGCTTACCTTGCCAAACGACCCTTTTCCTAAAACCATGATGAAGTTGAAGTCCGAAGCTCTGATGACGTCAGACGCCGCCATGTTATGAGGCACCTCTCTGTCAGGCGGAGGCGGTGCCTTGCGACCCCCAACACTGGTGGCCCTCATCTGGTTCTTCAACTGAGCAAGATCCGCCCCTTCCTCGGGCACGGGGACGTTGTAAAACTCCCCTTCTTCTTGAGTGAGTAGCTTGAACCACCCCTCTGCAGGCGCCTTCATCACTTCCGAGATCCCAAAAGAGAGGGATCCCATAAAATCATTGCGGGAAGTCCGGTCCCAGTCCCATATCTGGAGTTATTTAAAGTGTTTATTGTACTCATTACAATTGTGAATGTAAATATTATTAGTATAGCCCTGGAAGTATTTGATCCTATTTTTTTTTTTTTTTAGATCTGAAAAAAAGGGCTTTATCGCTTATGCGATTATGCCGCCCTGGTTTGGTAGCACAAGAGGTAGGGACTTAAAAAAAATATATTATATTATATTATATTATATTTATATTATTTATTTAAGATGATGTAGGCAATGACAAAGACAAAGAGAGAAATGGGAAGAACCTTCATCCTGTTTCCAGATCACACTGCAAGATCTGATAACTAAGTGATACGAAGGAGGGCTTACTACTAACTACACCACGGGGGCATGGATATTTAAAACTTTTTTTATGCTATTTGGTAACGAGGCGAGCTGGTCGTTTGCCTGATGGTAAGCATAACACCAGCCCATAACTAATGGAGTGCCACTCAGAATTTTGGAACACAAAGACCTGCGCGGCACTGCAATGCGCTCGTTACCCTGAGACATTAGGTATTAAGTCTCATAAGCACAGTAATTTCACTGGCTACTCTGCTCATCAAACCGGAACACAGTAATGCTTGCACATTACTGCTTGGCGGCTGACTTCACTCACAAAGCTGTGGTAACAACCCAGACGGACACTCGCAGAAGAGTTAGTCCTCCCACTAACAATTCAACGCTACGTACCAAGTTTAAGCAAATGAAAAGGTTATGGTTATTCACCTCGATCAGCAGCCTGCGATCTTTATCCTCAGCTTTCAAATCGAAGGTCAGGGTCTCGTTCCATACGGGGTTCAGCGTGCTCTTGATGGTCTTGGTTTTTTTCTTGACATTGTCGGAATCCGGGATGAGCTTCAACTTTACGTAAGGGTCCGATAGGCCGTTCGGGTCCATAGGGATGAGGTTGCGTCCCTGTATTACTGAAAGAACAAGCAAAGACTTTGAACATGGTATTTTAGTTTTAAGAATGACAGTCATAGTAAAATATAGCATACGAAAAGTAAGTGCACCTTTACAAATTGTTTAGGATACGATGGGGTCGAAGGTACGAAGTCTTAATACAAATAGGCATATATCTCTTTACGCAGAAACGTTAATAAAATCTAAAGAATGACAAATTAGCCTGTATTGTCCCAAAAAAGTTATGTAAAAGGAACAAAACGAAATCATAATAGATACGTATAATGGTTTCCAAATCTCTTAAACCTATTAATCATATTGTGGCGTCTTGGACTACAATTATAATTTGGTTTCATAATTAAAAAGATAACCTTGCACGACGAGATGGTTGCCCTTGCAGGCGACGTTGAGCAGGATGCGCCCGCGCCGCTCCGTGTGGTCGCACCCGCAGAGGTTCGGCACCGACTCCTCGCACCGCTTGTGCACGTTCATGTCGCATGCTGTACACATTGAAACACACATTTTATTATGTATAACCATTGATTTACAGTGCCACAAATATCTGCCCCGTTAGCCAGCAAGTGGAACTTAAGACATATTAAAACTTCATCCGAATATGCAATAAACTTTGATCTCGATCCGACAACGGGTCAGATAAGTTTGTATTTAATACTTATAGGCTTGTTTTGTCAAGTTCGGTAATTATTGGCCCAAGGTATGGTTGTCGGTTTATGCCTAAATACCGGCCGACAACCGGCCTAAATACCGGCCAAATAGCTTGTTCATACAGTCAAAATGACATTTGTTACACTTTACAATTAATCTGGATACGATGAGAAATGTGCATAAATTATTTGATTAAAAACAGAATCCTATTACTGGCTAACTCATTTTAGAACAGCTTTGAGTCGTAACTTTAAATTGCTTAATCTATTGGGACATATTTTTTGTATTTTATTTAAAGTGTAGATATTTAGATAACCAACTGTCCAATCGAAAACGTACTTGGTGTGAACTAGGTTCAAAACAAAATCTTCGTTAACTGTCAGTCGTACGGTACAGGTATCTAATAAATATCAGGACCAATACCTCTATAAGGAATATACATAGATATAGGTTATTGACAAATATTAGAACAAGTCAACCAAACAAAGCGCCTCTGGATTTTAATGCAGGCATCCTAGAATATCCAAACTTACCTTAATAAGTTTTCCCTCAGTGCAAAATTACAGATACAAAGCTAACTTAGATCAAAAGTTACCAAGCTTTGAGTGACAAGTAGTTAGAGGCAGGTGCTAAACACACAAGCGTTAACAATCAACTCCTACTTGCGAGAACTAGGCGAGGGCCAATCTTATAGTGGCACAGTTTAAGTATTAATCTTAACTTAGCAAAGTTAGCGTGTACGGTCAAATTAATAAGTTTACTACATAAGGTGAAGATAATAAGCGAGACGAGGAAACTTCGCGATGAAACTTGATAAAGGTTCATGTTAAATTCTACAAATAAACTCGAGAGTTCACGACAAGTTTTCGCAAAGTAGGAGAGTAACTTTTCAATAATAACATTGTACCTCCCCCAGCTGGGAAAGTTACAAAGTACATAAAAAGAGAGAAAAATAATTGGTACAAGGCGGTTGTATTGATTAAAGAACTTCACGTCGAAAGCCTGCTTCGTTGAACGGGAACTATAAAGGTTTCTGTAGCGGAAAATTTAAATTTTCGCAACACCCATTACCGTGTCATTTAATTTCTTGCATAGATCGCATGCATCATAACACGCAGTGTATTTACCGTCTTAATGTAATCCTTTTTGAGCAACCGCCATATTCCATTCAATTTCAAAGTGCGTTAACAATAGGTTCCAACAAAACTAACTATAACTACTAAAGAAATGTTTTCAGAGCACGATCGCTTAATTATACAACTTTCTAAGAAACTAATTCTAAATTAAGACAACAGATAGGCAAGAGATGAAATGAAAGTTTAATTTATCAGGCAGGCTAAACACACAAACCGAGAACAAAAGCTAATTGAATTTGTTGAACTAAACGCCAACTTGGATGGGATCTTTAATAGGAAGGTATAAAGATTAATAATAAAATGGGATTGAATTGGAACAATATCCAATACTCTGATTCTGAGACGTCTCGTGCAATAAAGACTTTAATATTTCATCTAATTTTGCGTTCAATGCTAAGCAAGGAGGCTCTGGGGACTATAAATCAATGTCGCGGTGCTTGTCACAATAACATAGTTTCCATTTTGCATTTCACAATAACACAAAGGACGATATTTAGTGATTGGGTCACGGTTACAGTGAAAGCATTCTTTTCTTCGTTCCGTTTCTAAAGGGAACCGGGAACTATTTTCCTCAGCCTTTTGTTATCATTCAGCTATTTTTTTGAACCATCCAAATGATTGAGTACCTCCACATTTATATCCTTGACTTGCGAGCCCGTGGAGTAACGTGCCACAATGATCGCAAAACGTTGGAGCAAGGAACGTCCACGTGTTCCATTTATGAGGGGCGTTGCCAGCCTTCGCATTAATAGGTAAAACATTATTAACAAGTCAAAAACAGGGGCAATAATAATAATAATAATAATAATAATAATAATAGTTTCGGCGAACGGCCTTGTAGCGAAGAGCCTCGACCAACATCTCAAGAGGCTCTCGCTAGACGGTTGGATCAAGGGTCGGATGCAGAAGGCAGTGCTCCTTGACACGGCACGTATTGTCAGGAGGTTCCTCACTCTGCAGCCCTAACCACCGGTAGCTTGGGCCCTGCCCCGCTGCCGGCGGCACTCTAGGTTTAGGTTTTTTGTAATATTTTGTTTTTTTATAGAAATATTGTAAAAAACTTAGACTTAAGATTGTAAATAAATAAAGTGAATAATAATAATAATAATTGGTGGTCCTATAATCTATGAAATTGGTGAATTAAAAACTCGCAGATAGTAATGAAAAAAAAAATCTATGAAAAGTAGAAGAATAAAGGCATTAGCAGAAAAGCACCAACCCCAAAATCTGAAAACATAGAAGAGCAAACGTAGGGCAGCACATAAGGAGCCAAGCGTTAGATAAAGCATTTAGCAGGTTCCGCTTGGAATGCACTCCTGGTGTACCTTGGCATTTCAGACCCTGATGGAGGAGGCCGTAGAGGAGAGAACCGCAGTGGTCGCAGAACGCTGGCGACGAGTACGTATATACGCGGAAGTTGTGACGCGTACGTGTGTCCTGTTAATACATAGATATGGATGATACGGTGAATCGGAAACTCAGTTTGTGTTGGATTTTGATTCCGACGTGTTTAAATGATTCAATGTTTTGTGACTTATTGATTTCATGTTTTAGAGTAGTTTATTTTTATACAATTTCTGGACTTCTAAGACATGCTCTAATATTCTCTTCATATTGTGAAGTCACATCACATGACTTCCTAATTGATTGGTGTTTTATTTGGCTCAGTTAGTCCATTTTATTTCTAATATCATGAATAAATAAATTAAAGCATCATTTCAATTTATATTCTACTAGCTTGTGCCCGCGGTTTTCACCCGCGTTCCTACAGGAACCGTGCATTTTTCCAGGATAAAAGGTAGCCTATGTTACTCTCCGGTCCATAAACTATACTTATCTACGCCAAAAATCACGTCGATCCGTTGCTCCGTTACTGCGTGAAAGAAGGACAAACCAACAAATCAACAAACACACTATCGCATTTATAATATTAGTAGGGATGTAATCCCTTATGGCCTACCCAATATGATCAATAACATAAATCTAGACAGATTGGTCATTAGTTTACAATCTTTATCTACCTATGCTTGCAATACAAATATAGTTCCCAGCATAGTCATAAACATAATTTACCTACTTAAATACTGTCGAGAACTAAAAACAGGTATAATACATACCTACCTAAATATAGCGAGAAAATGCAAAGTTTTCACGGAAAAATAACAAAACCGCGCGAGAATTAAATTAATAAGAACGAAAAACATATTTACATGAAACGTGTTCCTTAAGAGGTAACCGTACACTTTCTTTGAACATGTACTTTAGGCGCCCTTTGAACAAGAAAAGCTCTACAAAGCCGGTATTCAACAAGTATACCTACACCGTATCGAGGAGCGTACTCAGGATTTAATTTCGGGAGCTAATATTATTCATAATAGTTTCTCTTGTCTATTTTTGCTAATAAGCTATGGTTTAATTCAGCATTTGTAAATGGGCTATTTAAAACAAAACATAAAAAAAATCTATTCTATTACTTACTATGTTTTTATCCAAACACTATTAAACAATAAAAAAAACACAGCTTATTATTTGTCAAAACTGTCAAAATTGACGTGACGATGACGCCATACTTTTATAATGTTGCTTTTTGGATATTTTTAGGAACGCAGTGTTGCTGTTAATTAATTTTACATTTCTACTACGCTTTTTTTAGTACTAGTTTTAAAAAAAACGCATGCCTCAATTTTTTTATTATTCTGCTAGATTCATTATTTCAGACACATATATAGAAAAAAATTTGAGGCTAGTTAAATTTTCTGGGAATAAAGTACCAAGCTCCATACAAATTCGGTACAAGTCCTTTTAGTCTACTTTAAAAACGTGGTATAATAATTCATTACAATCATTATTTTACATCAAAACTAAGGACTTCTTTCTCCCTTAAGAACCGTTTCCCTCCCTTCTCGTTCGAGTAGAATTTACTTTCAATTATACGAAATGAGAAGTCCTTACTTCTAACTATTATTTGTCTTCAGTTTGCATGCATATTAAATGAAAGCTCTTTCAGTTTGCAGTAAAACAATTAGCGCGGGTTCTAATTTGTTCACCCTTTTCTGTTTCATTTGATGGTTGAAGTTATATAATAGAGGAGCCTCGACAACGTTCGTAAATAAATGAGTGTATATTCCAGAGCGCTTGTATATTCCAGAGTTGTATTAATTCGAGAAACCTTCATGTTATTATTACAATATCAAACATAATTCAATATTAATCCTTAGAAACTCACACAAAATCTCAAACTGAATTTCAAACTCTCAATCAGAATTTAAAACTGAAAAGTACAACTTTTCGATTACCTAACAATATATGACAAGAGTAATAAAAAAAAACTCAAAAAAGCATCTATTATGTACTCTCTCGACGGCTCTGTGGCTCTGTAACCCTAGCTGCAAAGCGAGGGGTCCCGGGTTCGATTCCCGGCCGGGGCAGATTTTGTGTAAGCATAAAGTTTGTTCTCAGGTCTTGGATGTTTGTGATGTGTATCTGTGTGTTCATGCCACCTGCGACACAGGGAATCCTAGTGCGGGGGTCTGAGTGTGTAAGCGTTTATTTATTGTTTGTATATATCTCTTTTACGGCAGGCAGCGTCAGTAAAAACGATAAAATGTAATTATAATTAGACTTGAGTGCAGTAGTGCAGTGAACGTTAGGAAAGTCACGAGCGCACGCAGCAGATATGACACTGCACGGTAGACTGTCACACAAGATTGTAATCTCGTTTGATTTTAATCTTTTGTTCTAATATTCCTATCCGAATAATAATAGCACAATTGATTGAGTATTACATCACCATTTCGTTCAGAAACGTTTTTGAAACATGCTTGTTTGCTACTAGGTATATTTATATTATATTGTTATAGCAAGGTCTGTTATTTGTCTTTGATTGTGTCTTTCAGCGTAATTGAATACAGCGTATATCTACCGAGTACTACAACGTTCCGTACAAATTTCTCATGATATATGACGTCACATACCATGCGCGGGCCGTAAAGCTGTACTAAAACTTGCATTTTGCTGATTTTGGCCGTGTAAAACTGCATTTAAGGACATAGCTGTCATACATTGTAAAAAAATCTGATAGTATCATTTAAATTACTAATGGATGATAAAAAAAATGTTGAATTCGGGAAACTTTTAGATGCAGTTAATCTTTTTTGTGAATTTCATTTTTATTGTGTTGATGTGATGTTCTTAATCTTAAACCTGTCTAACCACAGATATTATGTACTTTGTATTTCGTGCAACTTCCCTATTGCCAGATTTATCCCTGACAAGGAGACAAAGAGAAATCGATGTTAAATAAAAGCTTCTAAAAAATATAGATTGCTTATAGATTGCTCAGCGCGTAAGGCAAGTTTATTACATCCATACAAATACTATGAATCTGAAAGTAATATCTGGTTAAAGAATATTCATTTCTCAAAAATAAATTACATTTCACTTATATGAGAAACAAATAACATTTTCTTATGCTTCGATGGAAGTTATAATATCTGCTTATTCCCGTCTAGACTACTGAACTGAATTACCAACGCAAGCAAGAACTTGGTAAAACCAAGATAAATAATCATCAATTAAAATCTAAGTAAACCACCAGCTTGCCTTTATCTCCAATAGTGTAAAATGTAAATATAAAATATAATAAAAAATCTGAGTGTGATTGCAAAAAAAATAAAGTCAGAGACTTAGATGATACGAATATGATACTTAAACTGACGACGATAAAAGTTAAATTAGTTAAAAGCTCTATAAATTTCGATACATCTCTAGTTAAACTAAACTTTCTAGCCAAAGTTCAATCTTTTTACCACGTAACGTCTTTTAATAAGTTTCAGTTATCTCTATTTCGCTCGCGTGCCTCGTTACTCTTCCCGGGGTGCCTTTAATAATTCACAACTCCGAAGAATACCCGACCACGTTGTTCCGCTGTAAACTTTTTCTATTTTCTTTGAAGAGTTGAGCTTCAGAAAGGAGAAAGATGATTGCTCTTAATTACCGTTCGTCGCGGTGAAGTTCACTGGTTTGTTTCTTTGTACCTGAATTACGTAACAACCGATAAAGGGATATCGATGAAATTTCGCGTGAGTATGTCGGTATTTCGATGGTACAATTACGGAAACACGGAAAATTCCCGGAATAAAATAACAGAAATATATCAACTGGAGCAGTAATAAGGTTTATCAATTTGTAATGTGACATATTGGCTATTCCGTTAACGTTTCCAGTTACTAATTGTTTTTGGCTATGTTGGTAATTGGTATGAATAGTAAGTTTTCCAAAATTAACACTTCATAAAACCTACTTGACATTGGCGAAATTGTGGTGAACATTCCACAGAAGCCGGGAAATAAAGAAAGAAGAAGAAGAAAATGAACACTGGAGCTTCATCATTAGAGCTGTCACCTGACTTATCACTCTTTTCAGTGAAATACTTATGCTCTGTGTCGACGGGGATTGGATATCTATATATTTTCTCTCGTCAGCATCTTGTCTTCATTCTTTGTCATGTGTGAATCTCCGTCTCTTCCTAACTTTATTTGTATCATTGATTAGAGTAGCCCAACGTGGGCCATATTAGGAAGATAGGTTAGGTTAGGTTATAAATCATGGCAAACGTACCACGCGTTAATCACGTAACGCTTTTGTTTGTTTTTTTAGTTATTTGTAATTATTTATAAGAATTTATATATATCGGAGCAATGACGTCACAGGCGAGCTTCATGGACTGTGTAAAATGACAACAATCAAAACATGTTAACTTTGGTTTACTAATTAGCGTTTAGAACCATAAATTACTCATTGGATTGTTAATAATTTCACTTAAACTTTGATTAACTAATTAATGTTTGTGAACCATTAATTACTCATTGAATTGTTAAAACTAGACAAATGATTGTTAAACTGAACAAATTCACTGTAAACACATTTTTTTAAAAGATTGCCGGCAAGTTTCTTGCCCGTTCTTCTTGTACGGCCTATTACTTGGAATGGGCACCTAGAGTCATTTATTTTAACTATCATGAGTGCTCTCCTGGGCCCCATGTTAATAAAAAGTAATGAATTTCAATTGAAGATTAAAATCTAAAGTAGAATGACAAGATCTAACAAGTTTTATGAAGATTCTTCGTCACAATCTGTTTTGCTATAAATACGAGCGACCGACTGTTGGAAATGAGCAGTATTACGCCTACCGTCGGACTGTTCGGATCTCCCATATAACTTTGCCGCAATAAATGGTTGAGATAAATCGAGCTACTTCGTGTTTTCTTTCTACGAGGGGTGAGCGGTCACCATGATGCTGAAGATGTTGACGTCACCGGTGGTGACGTCACCGTTTTTAAAAAGACCCCTGGACTCGCCGCCCCGTCATATATGTTTGGATTTATATATTGTAATAACCTATTTCATTTCATTTCATAAGTTATATTTAGCCAATCGTCTCTACAACGATCAATATAGTTTTGATTATAATTTTGCTTTATGATTTTGCCAGCCGCATCTGCCTCCCACATCGGCGCCTGAGTAGATTGCATAAGTAAACTGGGAAACAGTTGTTCCTTAGGAACTGTATCGATGAGGAAGTAGTTCTAGGTATATACCGAAACCCAACCTAGTACGACCTAGGGCTGAAGAATATAAACCATTACCAACGACTTCCCAAAATCATGACCAAAGATGTAGCTTGCATAAATAAACTGGGAAACAGTTGTTCCTTAGGAACTGTATGGGTAAAGAGGTAGTTCTAGGTAAATACCCAAACCCAACCTAGTCCGACCTAGGGCCGAAGAATATAAACCATTACCAATGACTTCCCAAAATCATGACCAAAGATGAACTCGATACTGCCTCTTTAGGTTCAAAAGTGTCTAAGTGGTGATGATGATGATGATGATGAACAGTGACAATACTTACGTCCGAGTCGGCCCCTTTGTCTGCGCCGGGACACGTGAAGGTGACATATTCGTGGCATCTCTTGTGGACTACGAAACTGCATACTGGAACAATAAGGTGGCTTTATAGGTAAAACTTTTTACCTTTTTTTGCGAGTTCAACATATGTGTACGTATTCTGCTGCTTATTAATATTTTTTTTATACGTACGTTTATTACTTACTAATATGGTATTGTTGGAGGTGATAAACATAATCGATCTTACCACAAAGTTACACACAAGACTAACTTTAAACACGTGTTAAACCGCGACTAATCCTTAAACATACCTTAGCCGCGTGTTTAAATATTACGCTTGTTAAATTCTTGATTTAATTAGTGTCTAACCTTTGTCTAACTTCATTATGTTGTGACATTTCTACATTATTTAGACGTTTATCTTTATACACTGTTAAGCTAAACAGGTTTCTAAAAGTTGTTTTTTGTGGTAACACGGCGCGTGTAAACACGCTAAATCTAGAATTAAATTCAGGGTGGTAACTAGCCATGCGAGCGCTAGAAAATATAAATGTTTTTACGATGAATACTCTTAGTTGTAGGCAGGTACTCTTAGAGGAACTTTGTATATACGTACTTTTTTGTCATAAAATAAAAAAATCTCACCTTGGCACTGGAATCCTTGTTTTCCAAAACCCCTGAAACAAACAAAAATACGTTAATTAATACAGTCTAGTAATTACATCGGTCCTTAGAATAATCCCTAGTACTGTTACAGAATGGTGAAACTGAAATCCATCGTTATAACAAACGGAAATACCTCAAGTTCCTGAAACGTAACTTTTGGGCCTAGTTTACTTAATTTAAATATATTAACATGCATATGTATGTATGTTCATAATATGGATGCTTAAATTACGTCATATCCGTACTGCGGCGCAAGTACGGATCTATTCGGGTCGATAAAATTCGATAATATTCGATAAAATTGACAGTTCAAATCGATAAGGTGGGATTTATCGAGCCTCGAAACAATCGATAAAAGTTATCGAAAAGCTAGGTCGAATCGATCAGACTTCGGTACTCGCAAGATTAGATAAATTTGTCGAGTTTTTCGGTTCGACAAATTTATCGAACCGACTTCCGTACTTGCGCCGCTGGTGTAAGCATGCTGCTGGCAGTGAATACAGCGAGCATTTACTCTTTATTATAGTACTACTCTATGGTTTACTGACTCATCCAAAACTGACTCCAACTGGCAGTTAAGTCAAATGACAACCTAACAATAATGCAAAATAACATTAAAACTACTGTTTATTATTAACTTTTATATTATAGTAGCAAGTAGTAACTTCGTGTTGTGCTTGTGATGTTGTGATTTGAAATAGCGATTTCCCACAGGACCGTGCATTTTGTCTGGGAAAAAATAAACTATGTTCACGTCTTATAAACTATCTTTATGCAAAAATCATGTCGATCCATTGCTCTATAACTGCATGAAAATAGAACAAACTAACACAGTAATTAGCAATTATAATATTAGTATTGGTACCGTATAATTCCCTATAATGTCAAATTAACATGAAGCACTGAATTCTATTGATAGGTATAAGAAATCCTAAGAGTATAAAAATATCGTGACGCCATGAATGTTACTAAATATGCAGAGTAAATCGACTGGAAATATTGAACAGACAGTATTATGTTTTCAGAATATACATATTATTATATTTTCCCATTCGATAAGAAACTAAACGTAGCGGTTATATTCTCTTTGTAAGAAACCAAACAAACGCACTCTAAAGATACCTAAGCTAATTCATTTTCGCGCATAAACTATCGTCAGTTGGGTGGAGAAATGATAATAATGTCATTTTATTCTGTAGGTAGTTTCATTTGTGTCAATATAAATAATGTACATACTGCAGTAACAGTGGTACTGTATTAGATCTCAAAAAGATTTAGAGTAAGCCTTGGAATATTTAGCTGAAATGAGTACACAAAATTAAATTCGAAATTTCTTCAATTATTATATCAATTAGTTGACGCTAGCTAAATACAAATCCGTGCGAAATGAAAAAAGAAATGGCATTTCAAATTTTGTATCTACGATTAAGCATTTTACTATAACACATGCCGAACGGTATTTCACGTGACGATGGTAAGAGGCCTGATGGTATGACATTAATTGCTTGCAGTCGTGGGAGGCCACTGGTGTGGGACGCAACTTGTGTCGACACGCTAGCGCCTTCTCACGTCCAATTGTCATCTAGGGCGGCGGGTTCGGCAGCAGAAGCAGCGGAAATCCTTAAACGGAGGAAATATGCATCCCTTGGTGACGGATACATATTTCTTCCTTTTGGGGTCGAGACAATGGGCCCCTGGGGACCAGACGCGAAGCTGTTTTTTAAGGAGTTGTCCCGACGCTTAGTAGAAGTGACAGGTGACCAACGAGCTGGCGCTTACCTCGGTCAACGTATTAGTTTAGCTATTCAGCGAGGTAATGTCGCCAGCTTTTTGGGCACCCTACCTGCAGAAGGCGACCTTAATGCTGTTTTTTATTTATAAGGTTTTGTTTAATTTTGTTTTTAATTGATAAATTCTTAGTTTTTTATTGAAATGTAAATATTTATTAGTATGTACTTATAAAAAATACACATGGTAAAATTAATAAAAACTTATTTAATAAACTCAGCTACTATTACCGTGGCATAATCATATCGACGTCATTCGCCGCTTCCCAACGCCTCTCGCGCCACTGGGCTGTGAAATTGGCAGCCCTGCGCTACCGCCGACCCTCATTGGCGGAGACTAGGAATTTTTATGTTGGTAACACAATGGAATTTTAAGGTTAGAGAAAACTGCGGGAATTTTCGATCCAGACGTGTCTTTGCGTACCATTTATATGAATGAGGTTTTTTTTAATAAGCGTGGCTGCATGCGCCTCATTGTAATCTTTTTTACGAGTTATAATTTTACTACCTTAATTTGTTATCTGTGCAGAATAACAGTGCACTTTAACTTCCATTGGCTTGGCGCCTGGCTATTATTATTATTATTGGCTTGATAGATTTCGCAGACGTTTAGTGTCCTACATTTTTCTTTTTTATAGAAATGTATAGGTACAATTATGCGTTATTATGTATTATTAATATAATATCGGTAGGTTATATTATAGGAAGTTTGATTAACCGTGTGTGTGGTACTTAAAGAAAATAATTTATGTGTAAAGTTTTCAACCCATTTCTTTGCTAATACAGATAAAAAAGGAAATCTGTCTCGATAACTTTTTTTTGCGAACATAAACTTTGTCGAATGCGCTATAATTGTATAACTAATTACGAGCTGCTAAGCAAGTCAACCTTATTTACCTAACGTCGTTAACAATTAACATGTTTTAGATAATCCGCTGCGTGTTAGAAATCGAATTAACTAAACCAACAGCTTAAACGTAACAAACGCAATTAGTCTAGTGTTGCCACGGTGAATAAACAGCAAGCTTTTTACTAATGGCAACTCATTACCACTATTTACACACGCGTAGCTCATCTTCTTCAATCTTCACATTAGCAATCGCTCGCGTAAACATGCCTACATTTGTGGCTTTGTGTTCAATATCTTTAATGAGGTTGCCTTTTCGGTGAATGAAAAAATTGGCCGAAGATGAAAAATATGCTAAGCCTAGAATGGGTTTTGGCTCAAAAGTGATTGTCGGAACACATTGAAAATCTGTCAGCGACAAAATTTTCAACTTCAGAATGGTAGCTAGCCAGCCGGTTAGAAAATGTCCTATTAACTTGCTCGTTGGATTCTTCGCCGACAGCACAAGGTCATATCGGCGGCCAATCTCACTATCACTATTAAGTAACATACTTATTGCTTTAAAAGCTACGATCCGACTTCAGTGACAAACTACTGAACCGATTTTGATGAAATTTCTATGGGACCAATCTGAAAGTATATCCTTTCAAATAAAAAAAGAATTTTCCAAATCGGTTTATAAATGACCGAGACATGAGGTAACAAACATAAAAAAAAAACAAAATACCCGACGAATTGATAACCTCCTCCTTTTTTGGAAGTCGGTTATACGTATAGGGACGTATAGGGATCTCAGTTATGCAATAGATATTTCGATTCGCTTCCGCTCGCCCGAACTTTTGAGAGTTAAGATTCATCTTGACCTAATTGATTTACTATTTAAGATGAAAAATATCTGCTCAAATCGGAACATAAATGCCGAAGACATCCAATAATAGAACTAAATTCTATTTCTTATTTTTGATAGAGTATATTTAGAGAACGCTGTCTCAATCGATCATAAAAGCAATGATGTTGGTCGAAGTTGGTGAACACGTTAAAACGGACTCACTTAGATGTTTGGAGACAAATTTTCAATTTGACAAAACATTTAATTTACATTTTTTTATGCTGTTTGGTAACTAGATGAGCTGGTCGTTTGCCTGGTGGTAAGCATAACAATTGCAGTGCCACCAGGAACTGTGAAACACAAAGGCCTGAGGCACTGCAGTGCGCTCGTTAGCCTGAGACATCACGGAAATTGTTACAATAGGTAATTGTTACAAATCGGTCCAAACTCAGCATAAATGCTGGTTGACAACCAGCGCTGATCTTCCGTGTGGACCGGTTAGTGACGTCACGGCACGTATACATCAAACAGTTAAAAAAAAAGTTATTTTGTTACATTCAGGTGACCACAATAATAACAGAGACTTAAAATACACAATATGATAATAACAATAATACATGATATGAAAAATATATAGAAACAGTATGTAACAATAATAACAAATACTAGTTTAATATGTACTAACGAAAGTATGATTTGTGGCACGAGCAAAAATGTGACATGTTAAAAAAAAACAAAACAAAATGAAAAGAAATACGAAATTAAATTAAAAACCGATACTGGCACGGAGGCGAGGGTAAAATCCTATTTTATATAATGTACATAAATATAACAAATATATGAAGTTACAAGAGTGGAGCAAACATTTTACGGTGAGCAATTTTAAACTAAACTAACTATTTATTACAATACAAAAAATGCATGTTTTCAGTACAGCTTTACGGTCCGCGCATGGCATTTGATTTGTATGGAGCGTTGTAGATACGTCCAACTTTAGCTCTCATTTTGGACGATTCTATAGCGTTCGATTTCAAGTTTTTTCGATTTATACCTTTAGATTCACACGAGAAATCGAATTGATTGACATCATAAAAAAATGAAGTATATACTTAACTTACCAATGGGGAGCCACACTGATTACTTATCCCGCTAGGTGGCGCATTATCGCTGGTGCTGTTTCACTATGAAACTTCATTATAATATTTAGTAAATCAACAAAAAATCGTCTTTGCAACAAAGTATGCCTCTGTAAAGTGCAATTCAGTATAAAATTAAGGTACACACGTTTCTCTTCTGACGAGAAAAAACGGAAATTGTGGATCAAAGCATTGCTCTCCAAAAATGATTGGAAACCAATTATTCTTCTAGGATATTTAGTGACCATTTCAAATCTAATGATTTCTAAGACGCTAGCATGGTTACTAGTTATATTTTAATTCATTAACCCTCAAAGTAACCATCAATGACAAGCACCAGCGGAGGTGGCGCCATCTGAGATTAGCTTTGCCTGTGCCTCCCCATTGTGAAACAACGTTGAAACACGCTGAGCTACTTTTTCTTAACACTTGTTTTTTTATCAGCCTGTTTCGGACATATAAAAGATTTAAATTGAGTCATTTGCAATTTCAGAGGCAGTTGCTCCGGTGACCTACGCCAATCTGCGGCGCAAGTACGGAAGGCGGTTCGATAAATTTGTCGAACCGAAAAACTCGATAAATGTATCGAATGTTGCGAGTACCGAAGTCTGATCGTAAAGTATTGTAGTAGCTCTATATTCTCTTTGGATTCGACCTAGCTATTCGATAACTTTTGTAGAAAGTATCGAGGTTCGATAAATTATGTAAAAAGTCGATAAAACGCACTTTATCGATTTGAACTGTCTATTTTATCGAATTTTATCGATCAAAAAGATCCGTACTTGCGCCGCTGGTAACAATCATAACAACGACATACTTATCACGTTGCGGTATATCTTACCTATAGTAAGTATAATTATTGTGTTTCCATTCGCACCTTGTGAATTGAACCGGAGACTCGCCGCCTAGATATCGACATTTGATGCACAATGGTCGTTCTATAGCTCTGTGTCTGTGCTCCGTCTGGCTTGTTCTATTATACCCTAGCATATTTATATAATACTGTGTACTTATGATGAATAGAGATAGGAGGTATCTCAAAACATGATAGTGAAGCGGTATATCTAGTCAAAATATACAATAGGTTTAACGGTTTAAAACCTTTGTTATTTCTTTCAAGATCACTTAGCATTAAGTTAGCGTTAGATAACCTGCGGCGCGAGTACGGATCTTTTCGATAAATAAAATTCGATAAAATTGACATTTAAAATCGATAAAATGGGTTTTATCGATGTTAACTGTCAATTTTATCGAATTTTATTTATCGAAAAGATCCGTACTCGCGCCGCTGATCTCTAGTGGCCATGTGGTCGAATAATCTAAAATGGAAACTGGCTCGCAAGTGCACCTGCAGGAATACACACTTAGCTCCTTGTCATCAAATTTTCACCATGAGAGTGCTAGCTAGCCACCTAAATGGTTAACTAAATATTTTTTTTATTTGGTAACGAGACGAGCTGGTCGTTTGCCTGATGGTAAGCATAACGTCGGCCCATAACAATTGCAGTGCCACCCAGAACTTTGAAACACAAAGGTCTGCGCGGTACTGCAGTGCGCTCGTTACCCTGAGACATTAGGCATTAAGTCTCATAAGCCCAGTAATTTCACTGGCTACTCTGCTCATCAAACCGGAACACAGTAATCCTTGCACACTACTGCTTGGCGGCAGACTTCACGAGCAAAGCGGTGGTAACAACCCAGACGGACACTCGCAGAAGAGTCAGTCCTCCCACTAACGGAATGTTTTCCTTGAAGGGAAGATCAACTTATTATTTGGCAAATCTAACAATGAACCCCTAAAGTCACAATTCGTATCCCTTAACAAACGTTTATAGTTATCCTGAATAGTTAACATTGTAGCCTACCGTCTGTAAATATTGTAGCTGGATCGATGCCAACATAACATTATACCCATACTTCCAGTAGGGGCCTATACGCTGTGAATCGACGCCACGTTACCTGTGCCACAGAATAGATAAGTGCGAATTATTGACTTGAAACTAGACATAAAAGTGAGGCTAAAAATAGGTTAATTCATTAGTAAAATTGGTGATAAAACAAGCCGACGATGTAACTAAAGTTACAGTAATAAAAAACACGACGCCCTACCCCGAGTGACACTGGTGTCATTCGGGGTGATGTAAGGATTCTCAATATATAGCGATACCATACATCTAAATCTGCGGCGCAAGTACGGATCTTTACGATAAATTAATCTTACTCGTACATACGGATCTTTGCTCGTGAAGTCTGCCGCCAAGCAGCAGTGTGCATGCATTGCTGTGTTCCGGTTTGATGAGCAGAGTATCCAGTGAAATTACTGGGCTCATAGACTTAATACATAATGTCTCAGGGTAGCGAGCGCACTGCAGTGCCGCGCAGGCCTTTGTTTGTCAAAGTTCTAGGTGGCACTGCAATTGTTATGGGCCAACGTTATGCTTACCATCAGGCAAACGACCAGCTCGTCTCGTTACCTTATAAAAAAAAATTCGATAAAATCGACAGTTAAAATCGATAAAGTGGGTTTTATTCGATGAAATCGACAGTTAAAATCGATAAAGTGGGTTTTATTCGATGAAATTGACAGTTAAAATCGATAAAGTGGGTTTTATCGATTTTAACTGTCAATTTTATCGAATTTTATATATCGAAAAGATCCGTACTTGCGCCGCTGTTAACCAAAAGCCGTGCGGGGGAGGATCCTCTCCCCGCGAGGCGGGTCCGTCCGAGAGGACGGACGACGGCTGACGGGGTCGCGAGGAGTGTGTCTACAGGCCCGTGACCTCGTCCGTAGCTGAGCCGACAGGAAAAATCCCCGGTGGTTTTAGTGGGTAGGACGCTGTGCAGTGGGCAGGCGGCGAGTCCCACACTGTCTCCGCACTCCCCCGGGTGCGGAGATGTGCATAAAGTCATTTCCCCGGGTTACAAAAAAAAAAGGTTAGCTACCACGCTCGAAATGAAAATTGTCGTCAAGCACCACGTCTTGTATAATATGTCTGCGTAATGTGAAAAGAATGTGTAAACATGTGCAGTTGCATTTGTGTCATACAGAATCCATTATCAGTTAGCACTACCGATCTCGTCAAAGCTCCCATACTGCTTATCAAACTGAGCCAAAGTCCCAAATCCTCAGCTTTCCCCGGTGCTACATTATAATGAAACGATGTGGCGTAACATTAATTATGATTTATACAGTGAAGAAATAACAATGCGAGAAATCTGGAGGACGGAACAAATCATCGGTGATTGGAGCGGGAGGCATGTGGTTAATTTAATGTTTTGACTAATTTTGTGTGACCTTTTTCGTGATTTATGGATGTTAAATTGTGGTTTTATGTAAACCTACTTGTAACAAGAATTTTAGTATTCGTATAATGTATTAAGATTTAAGACCTCGTTTGTTTTATTGGCGGGAAATGTTTTTTTGACATCTTGATTTTGTTTTTTTTTTTCTTGTTTCGGCTATTGGCCATCGTAGTGATCATAAGCAATAAGTATTTTTTTTACAAAAAAAAATACAGTCTTGTATTCTTTCGAATGTAGTCAATATATATTAGGTACAATAAGCGTCGTGAGACTTAGTATTTCCACATAAATAAGCGGGGAAAATAAAACAAGATTATAGAATGTTACATTTTAGGATCCACAATAGATGCGTTTGATAAATCATTCTAGGGAAGCCCGTATAAGTAACATTACTGTTACAGGGGTTTTGCAGGCCCGATTTATCAGCCATTGTTTACATAATTTTTGTGGCAACCGTGCAAAGGCATGTCAAAGAAATAGGTAGTAGTATTTGAGTATGTGGGCTAGGTGAGCCAGAATTGGTTTTAATTCTGGCTTCTCAAACCTAAACCTAATTTTAGCTCCGCTCTCTCTTTCTAAATAAGAACACGAGATAGGGATGTAATATATTTCAGACCTGTCAAATGAATCCACTTGCTTCTAACTATAAATATAACAGCCATAAATTTAATGGTGCCTAATTTGGTAAGGATGGAAGATATTTGACAGCTCTAAAAATTTAGAACTATCTTCCATTTCTTTCTCAATTTATTTATTGGAAATAGAGAGCGAAACTAAAGTTAGATTTAGGTTTATAAAACCTGAATCGAGGCTGATCTATCCCTGCAAGCTCGTAACATACACTATATCTATGCCAAAAATCACGTCGATCCGTTGCTCTGTTATTGCGTGAAAGAAGGCAAACCAACAAATTAATAAACCAACAAACACCCTTTCGCATTCATAATATTAGTAGGATTATGGAAACTGCAACCTTAAATTTGGACAAAGCCCGCCAAAGCAGCCGCATCAGTCGCTGTCCAATCACGTACGGGGTAATGGGTTTCACCATAATGCACAAACTTTATTAACATCCATAATTTATAGCACTAAAAACAATGTCGCATCGGAAAAGGAATCACAAAAACAACAGCTAAAAGTTACACGTACACAGAGCACGAATCGCATAGACTGACTGTTTACCACCGATCACAGATCAGTAACTGGTCTGTGCCTTCGATGAAAGGTAAAAAAAGCGTTGATGCAAGTTATTTCCTAACTACCCTCTATTTCGCAAATAATATATTTCATATTAAATGTTCTAGCGAAAATGTCAAACTGCTTATTTTTTCTTTTTTAAATAGCGCACGGCACTGCAGTGCCGGCCCTTTTGTTTCAAAGTTCAGAGTGGCCACTGTAAAGAGCTGGTGTTATGCTTACCATCAGGCAAACGACCCGCTCGTCTCATTATTCAATAGAATAAGAGAGGTAGTTTAAACACATAGCAAAGAAAAACAATTCTCGGAAACGTTTAAACTACGGGATGGAACATATTATAACCTGCATGTATGATTATGCCATTGTATGTAGTTACCTACTTCTGAATATAAACTTTATGCAAAATGATTGCATATTATAACTGAAATACCTATATCGTTGATATAGGTAGATTGCTTTTAAGAATTATGCCAAAAAATCTATACAAATAAATAAAATTGAAGTGTCTGTTTGTAATATCAAAATAACAGCTTTTACTAAATGCATATGAAAGTACATACGGTAACTATTACAAAACAACCTGCATTTTAAAAAAAATTGTCTGTCTGTTTGTTCCGGGTAATCTCCGAAACGGCTGGACCGATTTTGACGGGACTTTCACTGGCAGATAGCTAATGTTACAAGGAGTAACTTAGGCTACTTTTCTTTTAGAGAAATAATTAGGGTTCCGCGCAAAAAATAAAACCCATTAAATGCAATGTCTCCGCGCGGGTGAAACCGCGGGCAGCAGCCAGTATGAAATAAAAGTATAATCCGAGGCAAGGGCATTACTGGCACTCAGCCAAGCGGGCATTAAAAAAAAGATAAAATTGTGTATTATCTTTTGTGTACCTGTTGTTTTTACGTTATACCGCGGAGATATTTAACTTTCCTAAATGAAATCAAAACGGCATAAGAACAAAAGTATGTTTTGATTTTTCCAGAGCTTAGGCAAACTCAATCACAAAAGGAAACGATGTGACCTCACGCTTCATGTCTGAGTCTCTTTCAAGTCTTTGATCTCACATTTGAGTTACCTCAGGCAAATGGAAAATCCGTACTTATAATAAATGCGACAGTTTGTACGTTTGTTGGTTTGTTAGTCAGTTGTCCTTGTTTCACGCAGTAACGGAGCAACGGATCGATGTGATTTTTGGCATAGATACAGTTTATGGACCGGAGAGTAACATAGGCTAATTATAATCACGGAAAAATGCACGGTTCCTGTGGGAACGCGGGTGTAACCGCGGGCAGACAGTACATAATATGGAAATGGATAAAATATCTTGCCGACCCCACACAGTGGGATAGAAAGATATCAATAACGATACAGCCGAAACAGAAGACACAAGCTGTTTGCTGTTTCGGTATGTCGAACGGTGGCACGCTCCAAGTCAGCAATACCGCGATCCCTGACTGCGCTAAATGCACTCCTCAACTATAACTCTGATTGTGATGTGTTTGTAGATGAGTGGAAGGTGATCTTGTCAGAATGCTTGGAGTACTGTGAGAGGAACGTACGAACGTGTTTGTGTTTAAAATATGAAATAATTGTGATTTTTTAAACTTTTATTTGACATTTATTTGCAATTTGTGTTTGATGTGTATTCATTGTTTTTATTATTTTTATATGTTTGACCTAATTTTTTGACATTTGTATAGTTTCATAATGATGACATTAATTTGGTTCTAAAATGATGTTTACTATTTTATTGATTGATGTAATTGGATTGTCCGTGTCAATTGAAATAAATAAATAAAATAAAACAAATCTCTAATCAAAATTTTGAAACATTCGAACTTCCAATTTTATTTATCGAAAAGATTGGTAGTTGCACTACTGGCATGACTGCCAAACTACCAGGTGGTGGGAGTAACTTTTCTGCGCGTGTCAGCCTGGGTGGATTCCCCTCCCCCCCCACCCCCCGCTTTGCTCGTGTAGGCTGCCGCTAAGCATTACTATCTTCCGGTTTGATGAGCAAAGTAGCAAATGAAATTACTGGGGTTAAATACCTAATGTCTCTGGGTAACGAGCGCAACGCCACGCAGGCTTTGTATTTGTAGTTCTGAGTGGTGCTGATGTTGTCATGGGTGGGCTGGGCATTGCTTACCATCAGGCAAAGGACCAGATCAACAAGTCACAACCGCCAAGCTATTATTGCTTTAGCTATGAACACATTAAATTCAGAAAGTAATGTATTATAAGCAAATATCACTACGACACAGAAATACACAACAGTAACTGCGGTTATAGTGTAATTATTTAAGTAGGTAACGCTTGAACCTCAACGATGCGCAACCTCTCAAGCCAGAAAATTCGGGCGTAATGTTCACTACTTACGTGTAAACTTAAATTAAGGGTGTACTGCTAGTCTCCATGTACTGGGTTACAAGCCATTATTACTTAGCCCCTTAATTAAGGTACGAAACAACAGTAGCAGCGGTCAAAACGAGAGCCTTACATGAAAACGTCTAAATTTTGCGTAATTTATAAACGGCCAAATTCCTAACTTTTAGTGGAATATAAGAAAAAACATTCTGTTAGTAAAAACTATTAGGAGGTAGGAAATGAATCGGCGAAAGAAACGTCAATGACATATTTAGCCTACTGCCGCCGAAGAAGAGGAGGGGTTTTCGAGTGTGATACAGCGCGGTCAGTTTCGATCATTATGATTACAGAATACTGATTTGCTGTTGAATTGTATAACATCTTTACATAACGAAAGGAAATAAAGTGGTATAAATTATACTTTGTATAACGGAAGGAACTAAAAGGAAATAAATTATTATTAATTTAATAATTATTTATAATAATTTTATAAATAAACAATAATTTATTAAAATAATAATTTAATGAATTTATAATTAATAATTTTATATATAATTTAACAATTATTAAATAAAAACACGGCGGCTATAATAAAAAAAATAACGGGTTAATGCTCAATAATGCATAGTTATAAATGAAACTTGAATAATTAGCTCATAAACAATGTTTGAAACTTTCACTCTCTGCTGCCCGCGGTTTCACCCGCGCGGAGATGTTGGAGTTCATTGTTTTATTTTTTTTGCGTGGAACCCTAATTCTTTTTCTAAAATAAAAGTAGTCTAAGTTACCCCTTGTGACATCAGCTATCTGCCAGTGAAAGTCCCGTCAAAATCGGCCCAGCCGTTTAGGAGATTACCCGGAACAAACAGACAGACAGACAAAAGTTTTAAAAATGGTTGTTTTTTTATAGGTACCGTATATACTTTCGTATACATTTGGTAAAAAGCTGTTAATTTGATATTACAAACAGTGTCCCGCCTACCTTAATTAGTGGTACCTCTGCAAGAGAGAGGGTGAATAAAAAAAAATAGAGAGGTAGGTCGAGTACAACAGTTTAATTTTTAAGTAAGTAAGTAGCTCAGGGGGTAAGGTACTGTGGGGGTAAGTGCCTGTACAGTGATCCCGTTCAATTTCTCCTCCTCTGGCCCGACAACTTCCCTAGCGAAGCCGGTGTAGATCCGGGGCGCTCCGGTATTCCGTGTCCTGGCGTTCAGTGGCTGGCGGTTGACTCCGGCTGGCCGCAGTAGCGTGGAGTAGGGTCCACGGCGGAGCCTTAGGCATCCACAAGGTTGATGAAGGTGGTTTTATGAGGTGGACTTGAACGGCAAATTTTAAAGGTGATTGTGGAAGGTGAATGTGGAACCCTGGAATGCACCAGTAACAAATTTTATGGCGTAGCTAAGAACGGTTGTGCGCACCCACGGCAACTCCTGCTGAGAGAAGCGTCATGTAGTTGTGTTGCCGTGGATGTTCACAATCAGATACGGAGATTACAAAGAGAACGAGCGAATGACATTAATGAGAAATACAATGGAAATCGAAATAAAAATGAAAGTAATATATTTTTTTTTATCTACCTGCCATCGGAATAAAACTGTTTACCACTTACCCAGATTGGGGTCAAATTCCACTTAATTTAATTACTAAATAACTATATATTTAGAGGGAACGCTAGTGACGAAGTTCTTAATTCTCAATGAACCCGTATGTTCGCCTCAATGGTCTGAATCGTTCTGCCGGACCCCCCCCGACCGCAGGCTAATCAGTCCTCGTCGCTCGAGCGCAGAAAACAATGGCCCGGTATTTGGAGCCGCTATAATGTGCGCACGACTAAAGTGCCCGCTATAATGTGCGTTGATTAATATTATTTTTTTTTTTTAAAGATTAAATTTATATTCTATAATTTTTTATTAGGATAGTTTAGTTAAAAGGTCTTATTTATTTATGTTTAATTGATTTCTATATATTTTGTGAAATTTACTAAATTTACTTTTTTTATTTTTTAGGATTCTAAAGTAATCAACTATATTTAAGATAATCATGTAACGTATTACGTTACAACAGACACTTCAATTTTATTTATTTGTATAGATAGATTATCTGTAGCACGTAATTTACTCCAAGATCTAACTATATATCGTGTTAAAACCATTCACAGCATAAAACTATAGTACGTACAGAATTGCGTTAGATTTAAATCAACCCTTACCTAAGTAATCTGTTCCATGAACCGTCGAAAGCCCGCTGAGAGGCAAGCACCCTAACCGGGGATAGTAACGGACGGTCAAGGGTGAAATAACGACCGCGATAAACATTCTACCCCGGATGTACACTTCATAAAGATTTGGCACGGTTACGGTCGCTTGGAAACGTTGGCCACTGTTGCCGAAAACAGAATAAAAAACCTTTCAATATTTTCTTTTTTTATACAAAAACTGGACGGATACGAAATTTGAAATTCGAAATCGTATATATACTTCTTGCTGAAAAGTTGGATCAAAAACGCGTTTTGATGATCTGAGTCGTGATCAATAGGGAGATTGCATGAAACACAAAATATATAATTACTGTCGTTATACAGGTTTCAGAACATCACATTAAAACAATAAAAATGAAATTCACAAAAAATATATATTTTCCATAAAGATAACATCTACAAGTTTCCGGTTTCAACGTTTTTTTTTAATCATCCAATAGTAATTTAAATGATATCATCAGATTCTTTAGATTTCAATGAATAAAAAATGTGTAGCAAGTAATTAAACGCAGTTTTTCACGGTGAAATCAACAAAGCGCATGTTTTTAGTACAGCTTTACGGGCCCGTATTGAACAAGTGACGTCAGATGTTCTGTCCAATTTGAATGGGGCGGTTTAGCGCTTAGTAGATACGCCCGACTATGGCTCACATTTTTGTTGTTTCTAGCGTTCGATTTCCAGTTTTTTCGATATAGACATTTGAGTCTCATGAGAAAATGAATTGATTAGCATCATAAAAAAAAATTGAGTCAACATCCCAATTAAAAAGTGTAACTGTTTACGCTGCGCTGGCTGTAAAGCGAATATTGCGGTCGCAACCGTGACTGTTTCAGGGGAAAAAAAACAAGTACGCTTCAACCGAACAAGCCGGCTCTCAAAGTGGGCCGCGGCGAGGGGGATGTTGTGCACCAGTTCCCTACAATGGTATCTACAGATGAAAACCCTCCGGTACTGTAAAATGAATGTTCGCTTCACTGAGAAATGATGAAACTCTTTTCAGTCCGAAATATCAAATCGAAGACGATTTCTAGCCGAATTGAAATTCTTTTAGTAACAATTCGAACGTAAAGTTTTGGGTGAAATCGAATTGGATTGTGCTCTGATTTGCTT
Source organism: Crocallis elinguaria (assembly GCA_907269065.1). Taxonomy (NCBI): domain Eukaryota; kingdom Metazoa; phylum Arthropoda; class Insecta; order Lepidoptera; family Geometridae; genus Crocallis; species Crocallis elinguaria. The sequence continues at coordinate 2,632,059 of OU026070.1, read as the reverse complement.
TTGTATAGGTATTTCTTGGAAACGATATTGAAGTGTAACCTAAGAAGGCAGTATTCACTTTATGCTGATATTGATGATAAGGTTTCGGGGAAATGGGAACGACCTTCGGGATAAGTATATTATTATTTAATTTTCTATAGGCTTATATTCCCTAAAGTATTGATGATTATAATTCTGTTTGACAATTTTTCCCGCTTTTCCCGCAATTACTTAAGACTAGGAGGTCGTTCGCCTGCCAAAAAAAAAACAAATTTTCGCTCAAACTACTGCCGCGCGTCACAATGAAACGTCAAGCTCTCCGGTCTCGTGTACGCTCAGTAATTTCCATGTACTGCTTCTTGGTTGCAGATTAAATAAGGAACGTATATAGGAAGTGGGATCGTTTTGTTAGTGGGAGGACTAACTCTTCTGCGAGTGTCCGTCTGGGTTGTTACCACCGCTTTGCTCGTGAAGTCTGCCGCCAAGCAGTAGTGCGCAAGCATTACTGTGTTCCTGTTTATTGAGCAAAGTAGCCAGTGAAATTACTGGGCTTATGAGACTTAATACCTAATGTCTCAGGGTAACGAGCGCACTGCAGTGCCGCGCAGGCCTTTGTGTTTCAAAGTTTTGGGTGGCTCTGCAAATGTTATGGGCCGGCGTTATGCTTACCATCAGGCAAACGACCCGCTCGTCTCGTTACCAAAGAACATAAACAAAAAAAGATATAAAAGTCAGAGAGACTAGCAAAATAGTAAATCCTACCTTGGGTTGGTTAGTTATTCAGGGTTCATCCTCCCTTACAACTTTGCTTTTGCTTAAATAAACTATGAATACGTCGTCGTTTCACTCATTCTTACGTTTTTAATGAAAAAAAGAAATCTAGCTTTATCTCTAAAGCTAGATCTCCAAAACAAACAGTTCAGTAAACACCAAAACAGGGGCCGGTTTCACATACTTTTGCCAATTTTATTAGCGCTGAACGCTGTTAAACTGAGCCGTTCGGTTTTCCCTGAAAGACCTTTCAACTTTGATTGCCTGTCAAAGTTTAATAAGACGCGCGGTTCTGCCGCGCGCCTGTTTTCGACAGATACTTTGACTAGTAATTGGACAAATAAGATAATATATTGTATTTATTAAATATAATAAGAACCGGAAAACGTTGCGTAGCTTAGCTCAAACTCACGATGGAGTATGTAAAAGACTAGTAGCCGTTCAAAATGGCGCCCTTATACGGTGGAAGCTCAGGTTCAGGTTTGGATGTCTTCCAGCTGATGATGATTTTAGATGAAACATACTGGGTCTTACCACAAAAATATTAAACCTGTGTTAATCACTGTTTAAAGTCTAAACATACCTTAGTCGCGCGATTAAATATGAGCAACCACAAATTCTGATTTAAGTAGTGTCTAACCATTGTCTAACACAATACTGTTGTGACATTCCTAATCATTTTTGACGTTTATCTTTAGACGTTGACTAGCTAAACAGGTGACTATAAATGCTTTTTTTGGGGTAACACTAACTAACTCTATGAAACGTTGTAAAAAACTGTCAGGGAAAAAAGGACAATATGAATCGTGCATTGAAATTTTTACTACAAACACGCCTACATGGAATGAAATACGTGTAGGTAGTAGAATAAGTTGCATGTCAGGAAGTGGAAGCGTGTTTTTTTAGGTTTTTTAAACTACATAATATAATTAGATATAATTTAGAACAAAAACATCATTTTTTACAACTAAAAGACCAACATCGTTTGTCTGATCTCTTGCAACAGCGTGTGATCTATACTCTATACAAATAAATAAAATTGAAGTGTCTTTTTGTAATATCAAATTACAAGGAGTAACTAAAGCTACTTTAATTTAAGAAAAAGAATTAGGGTTCCGCACAAAAAAATAAAAACCATGTAATCCAAAATCACCACGCGGGTGAAACAGCGTGGCAGCAGCTAGTCTTGAATTATAAGTGTTGTACAGAAGATATCTCTCCAAATGCCTGGTATCCTATAATGTCATGATAAAATTAACTCTAAAGCTGTTATGACTAATAACAATAACAATTACGGTCCCTGCCTGCGTGCATTAAGATACTATCAAATGGCTGGAAGTGTGTAATAGGCAAACACTCGCTCTTTCTCTTGGGATAGCTGTGACTTGTGAACTATCTCCCCCACGTACTCACAAAGTCCCACCTAATCATTTTGTAGCAAAAATTACTAAGGGTAATAGTCAGAGACAACAGCTTAGAACGATCTAAGAACTGTCTTAGCAAAGCATCGGCTAAGCCGCTCAATCAAATTCGTATTCAGAAATGAAAGTTCATGTACGGTCTAAGCTAAGATTACACTCTGTTATCTATGGCTGTTACGTTTTTAATTTTTTCACCGGAACGTTTATCGGTTTTATCACTTATGTATGAATAGCAATACAACAAAGATAGCGATATACAAAATGTCACTGGAGTGAGTGAAACAACAATATTAATGGTATAAATCTATTTTGATATGTATTATAGTAAATGAAACATTTTAGTTTTGAAGTTTGACATTTCAATGTTTGATTACTATGGTTACTGCCGTTATCATTTGGTGGCGCCACTTCTGTTTTGAGAGCGGCTCAAGTAGTCGATATTGCCTACTCAGGCTTTGCTTAGCATGCGCTTAGTTTAAGTAGTGTTCCAAATGTCTCTGAATACAAATTAGAGCGTAAGCACTACTTTTTGACATAAGGGAGACAAAGTCCACGCTTGGACTCGTCTGAATATCAGCCTTAGTAGTAGCAAAGTAGCCCGAGCGTAGGTCTTCAGTTCAAATCCAACAAAGAGCTTGAAGTTTCGGTGATTGGAAAAATTTTGATGCAATAACAGTATGGAAGGTTCATTTCTAAAGCTCGCCTGGCTAGTTAGCGCCCTACAATTAAAGATCTGTTTGAAGCACCTATCGGTGTGTTCAGGGCAGGGACAATCGGTCGGTATCCATTCTGGGTTTAAGCTTATTATTGCGACCATCAACGTTGACCTATACTATCTATACAAATACATAAAATTGAAGTGTCTGCTTGTAATATCAAAATAACAGCTTTTTACCTAATGCATATGAAAGTATATACGGTACCTATAACAAAACAACCATTTTAAAATTTTTTGTCTGTCTGTCTGTTTGTCCCGGGTAATCTCCGAAACGGCTGGACCGATTTTGACGGGACTCACTGGCAGATAGCTGATGTTATAAGGAGTAACTTACGCTACTTTTCTTTTAGAAAAATAATTACGGTTCCACGCGAAAAAATAAATCCAATGAAATCCTATCTAGCATTATGTCCTTCCTTGTACATATTTAATCTGTGTACTAAAGAATAAATTAATAAATAAATCCAATATTTCCGCGCGGGTGAAACCGCGGGCAGCAGCTAGTCGAAAATAAAAAGGGTATCAAAATAAAGAAGCTAATCAAGAGAAAAACTATCTCCTAAAAGCCCACGCGAAATCACACGTCAAACCTCAACTGATCCGTGCAAGAAAGATCGAATGGCTATTACTACATACGCAATACCGAAAGATCAGGGCCCTATTTAATAAAGCTGACAATTCGACATATATGTCACAAAATGACATAATTGTAGAATTGTCATGCTTAGGCTGTTTAATAAAAGTGACAAATATGTCAAAAATCGACCGGTGAAATCTTGACATATTTGTCATCTAAAAACGCGTATAATAATACTCGACATATGTCAAAAAACCACAGTCAAATTTAATCTGACAATAAGAAAATTGTCGTGACACATTTGTCAATTTTCCACCATGACAATTTTGTCGCCTCTAAGTTTTATTAAACAGATAAACTGTCGAATTGTCACTTTATTGACATATGTCGGACTTGTCGGATTGTTAGCTTTATTAAATAGGGCCCTGATGTACCGTACAAGTCTGATTTGCCCTTACCTAAGGCTATGGCTGTGCGAGCACGTCGCTAGAATGTGGAAAATGGCAGGATCGCCTGCGGACAAGAAAGTCGAGGCACGTTGACCACTTTACTTTTATTAGGAGGGAACTTTGCAGGGAGCAGATTTCAAAAGATTTTATTTGCCGTCACATATGTAAACCTCTAGTTTTATTAGTAACTAGCTGAACCCTGCGGTTTTGCCCGATAGCCTATATCTGTTGAATATATAAAATGGTAATAATTCTTAGTTCAGCTAAATCCTACTATCCTACTAATATTATAAATGCGAAAGTGGTTGTTAGTTTGTCCTTCTTTCACGCAGTAGCGGAGCTACGGATCGACGTGATTTTTGGCATAGATATAGTTTATGGGCCGGAGAGTAACATAGGCTACTTTTTATCCCGGAAAAATGCACGGTTCCTGTGGGAACGCAGGTGAAAACCGCGGGCAGAAGCTAGTCATTTGATAGTTGTATGCATCTGCAGGCAAAAATTTGATGGAAACGTGTTTCTGTAACTAACACCAGTGCAAATACTGTACCCAAAATTTTCACAAATAAGCTAATTTCATTTCATGCCAAGCTTCGTGTAAATCGGTCCAGTAAACCCAAGTGTCAATAACGAGTTTTGTATCGCATCTTATCTCTGACGCCAAAGCGTTGTAATCAAAAATCGTAAAACGATTTAGAAAATATGAAAACAATAAAACACGCGGAACATCTCATTGTTATAACTTTAGACAACGATTTCATAAAATATCCCCATAAATTAATCTGCCCACCGCGCTCCACACATAGCTAGGTTTGCTGTTCAAATGTATTAGGGCTAAAAAGGGTCCAATCAACCCTTCTTGATTCATATTCAGACCGTGTGGGCGAGAGAGGCGAACATGTTTAGGGACTTGATATTACAAGCGTATATAGGCGCGCTTCAGACAAAATATTGGGCACTGCTAGGCTGGACTGATGCTCGTAAAATTATATAGAATTCTGACATAATCCTACCTACTTAACATTATAAATGCGAAAGTTTGCGTGAATGTTTGTTACCACGTATCTCCGTAACTACTAAACCTATTTTGATGAAATTTGCAATGTAGTTTAGTTTCTGGAATAACATATAGGCTATAAAGATATGTACACGCGGGCGATGCTGCGGGCAGAAGCTGGTATGTTATAACTAAACTTAGTAACGTGCAGCGCGCGCTTTTTATATTTCGTAACTGTAAGGCAAGTAGTACGATGATAATACATTTCCATTATTCGTGAATGAGCGTGTAATGTTTTCTAATGCCGTGACAGTGGCAAAATCATGGCAAATCTGACAGCTAAACTATCCGTGTAATAGACCCTTTAGAGCGGCATACATTTCGTCTAAAATGCGCCCGGGGCGCCTCGGGCGCGCGCTCTCTCCGTTTGCTATATCAATTCCCTTAGACAAATAAAACGTAATGTTTCTCGGGGGGCTCCTTGGGATTTAGAGAAAGAGAGCCAGTTGAAAATGCTGAAAAATAAAACTCGGGCTGGAGAAATGTGCGTTGACGTTTTTCAACTTTGTCCGTTCGCAGTAAACCTGCCGAATTGGTAATTTAGCCAATTTTGTGAATGTTTTAAGAAGAACTTCTTGAATAATATAATATTGTACTTTGTGTGAGTATATTGTACTTTGTACTATAGCTTTCACTCGCCTACTTCCTACTCCCATGCTCATGATGGTTAAATGACTGTAGGATCTGCAATTTTGTCCGAGAGGGCAATACTCTCGTCGGCATTCTTTTTTTAAAAATATAAGTCCAAAACTGTGATACTGTATTGGATTGTAAAGTCTACTTATCTCCAGTCCCCAACCGCTGGTATTTCATGTTAAACCGAACACGATAATGCCCAGTGTGCAGCGGAATAAATCTGCATGATTCCACCACCCCGCGACTGCTCACAACAGCTAGCAAAACATAATTGAATAATTAACTGGCTCCAGCAACGCATTAAACGAAAACACAGCTTTAGCTATGCCCTGGGGCTAAGGTGCTAGTTCGCCTGCGAAGCGAAGAGCCCCGGGTTCGATACCCGGCCGCGGCATACTTTGTGTTGGTGAACATGAACGGGTTATCTCCGAAACGGCTGGACCGATTTTGACGGCACTTCCACTGGCAGATACCTGGTGTTACAAGGAGTAACTGAGGCTACGTGGGCGAAGCCGCGGGGCACAGCTAACCTGTTATATATTTTTTTAATATGACGTTTTACTATTTGATATTGGTTTGAATCTTATGAAGTTTTAATAATTTTGATAACAAAACCTGCGGCGCAAGTACGGATCTTTTCGATCGATAAAATTGACAGTTCAAATCCATAAAGTGAGTTTTATCGACTTTCTATATAATTTATCGAGCTTCGATACAATCGCAACATTCGATAAATTTATCGAGTTTTTCGGTTCGACAAATTTATCGAACCGACTTCCGTACTTGCGCCGCTGACCTGAGACCGACGTAGCTTTCAGTGGTGTTATGTGTAGCGGGTTACAATAAGAACCTCTTTAGGTAAGTACTTATATTTCAGAGTTTGTAAAACAATATGATATTTACAACACAAAATAAATTTGTTCAATTACTTAACTGGAGCATGTTTAATCCATAATTACAAAAAGTAATTATAAAGCATGCAATGGAAGCTCAACAATTCATTATCATAACCGCGCCTGCATCGGATATAACTCAGCATAATTGTAATTAATTTGCGCGTACCAGGAATCCAATTATTATAATTCCCACATGTTGTATAATATCGATTTTCTCGTCATAGGGCGGCATTAGACGCTAATGCATGTTTGTTTTTTTTTATTTGGTACAGAGACGAGCTAGTCGTTTGCCTGATGGTAAGCATAACGCCGGCCCATAACAAATGAAGTGCCACCCAGAACTTTGACACAAAGGCCTGCGCGGCAATGCAGTGCGCTCGTTACCCTGAGACATTAGGTATTAAGTCTCATAAGCCCAGTAATTTCACTGGCTACTCTGCTCATCAAACCGGAACACAGTAATGCATGCACACTACTGCTTGGCGGCAGACTTCACGAGCAAAGCGGTGGTAACAACAACAACTAACAAATGTTTGTGTTTTGCTGTCAAAATTACCATAGTTTTGCATCAAGCGCGGATTACGATTTACGCATCACACGCTCACGCAAAGGTATAGTCAATATATTACTACAATAAAAAAATACACCACCGTAGTAGGAATCCAAAATGACGTTTTTTCCTCCCCTAACCTTTTTGCATGTAATTAGGAACGGGCAGAATGGTACAGGGCGTTTTCAGGCAATTCTATGAAAAAAATATTGTAACGGTGGGAAAATGTTAGAGGAGAAATGTAATAGGTAACGTAGGTATTTTTCCATATATAGGGTGAGTTTGAATTGTTATCTCGGAAGGGGATGATTTGGTTAGGTATAGACAAGTTGTGAGAACCTCCTTGAAAAAACGCAACTTAAAATATCCAAAAAAAAAGAAAAAAACTTCAAACGCGAAGTGCGCGGCATTTTCTGCATTTTACCGCGAAAGAGTAACAAACATCTATACATCCATCCTCAAAAACTTTCGCGTTTATAATATTAGTAGGATCTAATATTTTTTAAACTACATTCTTATTGGGTAGATACTCTTAGACGCAGATCTTAGTACAAACGTATAAGAGATTCTATGGCTAAGTATAGACCTATTCTTAGACATAGGTATTATTAGTTTACCTACAGACGTATAAGAGGTATTTTGTCTAAGTCTAAGAGCCCCAGCAGTCCCCGCTATTGCTAGAGTAATAGAAGTTAATTCTGAACTTAGTTCAAACGTTTGGCTTTGAACTCAAAGTGTTAAGTTCGGTCTCGCGAGAGAACTCATTGGAGCACGTTACATTTCTAATTCATTAGTCCTTTGAAAGGAACATGTACAATATTCGCTATGCACATTTCTGTAACATCTTGTGTAGACTATTGACCGTTAACTTTTACGTTTAAGCTCTGTTTTCATAAAGAAAATCATGAGAACGAGTCAAGCAGTACATAATGCAGGTATATGTACTCGTGTAAATGTACTATAGAGCACATGGTACCTATTTGCTCAAAACATCTAAATAAAAATTTATCAGGACACTATAATCGCGTACGAGCGTTTGTATGGAAAGTATGGCATGAAGCAGCCTCTTAATTCGGGTGTTATTTTAAACTGCTATCTCTCTTGGTTGTCACAGGACCTGCCCAGGGATCGACACAAAAAGGCATCATAAAACAAACCCGACCTATTTCCTATGTTAAAACATCGAATACAAAAAAATAGGCATGAAAACCTCGTTGAAAACCATTGTTTCTTACGCTCGGCTTTATTCGTAGCTACTCGGGCCATGGTGGGTTTACACTGGGCGAATTATCATGCAAGCGAGCTGTGTTCTGTACGTAAGTCAAGACTGCGGTCTCTTGATAGGAACGCACAGCGCTGCGGTATGCGGTTTCAGACACGTAATAGTACGAAAAACGTCTAGAATAGTTTTTTTCCGTCACAGTCTGAGTCAGCAATGACACGTGTCCGACACCGCATACCGCAACGTTGTGTGTAACGATCTAGAGACCAAAGCATATTAAGCATAGTCTGGCCTGGTCATAGCCGCGGGGAACAGTTGGATGCAAGAGGCGAGTAGCCGATCTAAGGGGCTTTTCATGGGGGATTGGCTTATGGCAGTGGTCGTCTTCCGGCTGATGATGATTGCGTTTTCATGTTTTTTTTTTAAATAAAATCAGAGCTTCGTTGAAAACTAGCAACTGCCTACTGGCACGAAATATAACTTCAGCCACTAGCTCCGTGTAAACACTCCCTGCGGCGAGATTTACTGGCATGTCGTCAAAGAATAAATGATTAGATCACATTTCATTAGATCTTCGCTGTTTTTACGGTTGTTTAGGCCATTATCTTTTTTATATTGTTTATTTAAGATCGCGACGGGTTTATCCGATTTAGTGAAACATGTGGGCGCTTGTGACAAATGACGGTGCAGCATTAAATTATAAACTATGTAGACCGGCTTTTGTTTGTGGTTAATTCGGAGGGAGATGGCACATGGAACTATTCCAAATTCAAATTATACTGCCGCGTAGTTTCAGAATACCGGGTCCGTATATGTATCAATTTTGAAATGATTATATTCTAAACTAGCTGCTTCCCGCGGTTTCACCCGCGCGGAGATATTGAATTTTATGGTTTTTATTTTTTTGCACGGAACCCTAATTCTTTGTCTAAAATCAAAGTAGCCTAAGTTACACCTTATAACATCAGCTATCTGCCAGTGCAAATCCCGTCAAAATCGTCCCAGCCGTTTAAGAGATCACCCGGAACAAACAGACAGACAGATAGACAGACAAAAATTTAAAAAATGGGTGTTTTGTTTTATATACCGAATATACTTTCATATGCATTTAGTAAAAAGCTTGTTATTTTGATATTACAAACAGACACTTCAATTTTATTTATTTGTATAGATTTCGTCAGTATGTAACGCCAGATCAATTGAGAAATCCACACATTCCCCGGACGGTGCCAAAACCAAATCGTTTAGGATTATAATGTTCGTTAGCCTGTTGCACGAAAATCTAATAAAAATCAAATGAAAACCGCTAGAAGATTTATATCCCACTAGCTGATGCCCGCAGTTTCACCCGCGTGGAGATTTCCGTAGGGATCGTGCATTTTCCGGGAAAAAAGTAACCTATGTCACTCTCCGGCTTACGAACTACTTCTTACTAGCTTCTGCTCGCGGCTTCGCCCGTGATATACATCTTTATAAATTGTAGTATGTGTGTTATTCAGGCGTATTATATAAGCTATATTAATGTAAAGTTTCACTAAAATCCGTTCAGTAGTTTTTGCGTAAGAGTTACAGACATCCATACATCCGTCCTCACAAACTTTCGCGTTTAGACTTAATATTAAGTAGGATAGGATAGCTAGGCAAATAATCAATTACGTCGATCCGTTGTTGCATGAGAGAAGGATCTGACAAACTATTACACCAACTGTTCTACATTTATATTTATAACACAAGTATTGATTTGTCAATTTAAACTTTCTGGCCACAAAAGAAGAAAAAAAACGTAGATACTTGCAAATATCCAAATGACACTATACAACCTCCCTTTTTTTTGTTTTGTTTATGGCTCCACGCGATTTGCGTATTTAGCCAGTGTCAAGTTTATAAATAATAATAATATATAATAAATCTCTAGTTTTGGTGCATGAAAGTCGTCAAAGTCACGTTAAAGTATAGTCTAGGCGCGGTCGAGTCGAAGTGACGCTTCAGTAAAGCGGTGGATACTTTACTGAACCTTGAAAGGATTTATAATGTCCCAATGATTAAAGAAAAGAAGAGGTTATGAACAAAAGGTACGTATTGCGCGCCGAAACAGAAACAAAAATGGCGTCAAATGTCGAGCCACAGCTCTTCACACAGCACTTTGGCATGGTAGCCTGTGTCACATGCAACTTCTCACTTGTAGTAGAGAAGTACTAAACGCGCAAGCACGTATTTCACCTGTTTACAACGGTATCAACTTAAAATTTTATTTAAACCGGCCGAGTATCATAATGTTGACGGACACGAGCACCTGAGCAAATAAAGCATTGTTTCAATGTCGGGGCTCCAGCGGCTAAATGCCTGTCTTGGAACAAGTGTGGGGAATATGACCCACATTCCGGGGAACAATCCCCGAATGCGGAGCGGCTACAAAGGAAGCCGATTGAATTTTTTTTTTACAAAGTTACTACTTATCTGTGGTCTTTGTTGTGACATTCGATCTTTTTACTGGTCAGAAAACAAGCTAATGTTTTTCGCTCTAAAGCACTTTATATTTTTTTTAAAATGGCCAGTGCTTTCTTTACGCTTGTCTAGAAGAGCTCTCTTTACGTACTTTATTATTTTCGTATATTTTTGACCGAGTGAGTGTAGCGAACGAATACTCTGCAACAACCGGCCAATTTAGCTTTTTTCTTTCCCGATGTCTGTATTCGCGTACAGGTAGTATTTTTTCAACTAACGTTGATGAAACTTGGTAAGTATACAGGTTCTATAATTTCATACATTTTTTTTAATTGAAATATGCTTACGTTTGATCACAATCTCACCTGGTATCAAACCAGAAGTAATGATTAAAACACTGGACTGTTTTTATCGACTTAATGCGAAGAGCGCCATGATCGTGTCTTTACCAGCTCTTGGCAAATTACTATGGTAGGCAAAAGTTTTCTTCGCACGCCATTATTTCAAAGCCTACGCCAGTCGACGACCATGTTGTCGTGCTATCGAGGTAAGGTGATTTTATCATCATCGCTACCGTGCTTCGGAGGGTACAGTAAGCCGTCGGTAACTGTTTTAAAAATTTAAATGTTGTTGTTGTTGGACTAAAGACAGTTTTTTTAAGGACCGCCCGTGCTGTTTGTGTGTCTATTATTAGATCGTCATCGAACGGGGAGAGCACAGTTGGCGCTCACCCCTAAACCATGTGAGAAGCCTTCGGGTGGCTTGCACATTCTGACACCAGGACTGGCTGCATGCTATTACGAGAAAGAAAGGATCATCGACAACATGGTCGGAATAAACATGGTATAAACCAACAATACTTATTTATATGGAACTTAAGATAGCGGCATTGAAAATCAACTTAGTGTTATCTAGGTGTCTGTTCTATTTATGTAACAGTTCTAGAAACAGGGTCGGTATTTATGCCTCACTACGGCAAAACCAAAACGAAGCGTTATGCTTATTCTATGTATGTTTGTATTTACGTATGTTCCACCTTCAAGCCTAAACTATAATAGTCATCCGATTTTGATGAAGGAGGTTGTCAATCGAATTGTTGTTATGGTAAGCGACGCTTGCCTTTAAGGCACCTGTTCACTCTCGCTATGTTTCAAATATTTATCGTTTTAATTTGAATCTATAAAGTAACAATGTAGATGTACTCCGTTCCTGAATCGGCCGCCAGTCGCGACCCACATTCGCGGAACAATCGGCAGAATGCAGGCCGCCGTGCCGGTCGATGTGCGCGCGCCGCAACAGGTGAGCGACTTCCGTAGGCTGCAGCCTCACTAGCCTGGGGACTTGCTCCGAAAATTGAATGTTCGCAGTGCTCCTTCTATGAAAGTGTTTTGGACCCAACGTTCGATTCGGTGCTCGTAACTTGACAATCTGTCTTTCGTGGTAGGAAAACTGTGATCCACCAGCCGAAGTTTCGTCATTCGATTTTCGGAGTAACCCCTGGATCTTTTGTTGAGGAAATTTGTAGAATAATAATTTAAGACTTTTTGTTCGACGCTTGGACATTAAACAGTATCCACTTTAGACCCGAAGCGGGTCTAATATTAAGAAGTATTTATAATTTTAGGGTAAACGAAGTTTTAATAAAGTTTGAATGTAAATAGGTACCTAAAGAATACAATCAAGCTATATTGGCAAGTATTAAGTTGTACGTTCCTAACAACTATATTCGAACGGGGCGTCGACGGCATCAGCTGTTCGCTTGTCCAGGGCCGCGCACCCATCACTGTGACAACGCACCTACACTTCGGGCGCTTGCTTTACTGAATGAGTTCACGTACGAGTGCCAACATGTTGACATATTCCATGACAGTGTACGTAGTATTTGTAGTTATCTTAAAGTATTATTTAAGTTATAATAATTAAAATAGTTAGCGCTTTGGTAACAACTGTAAGCTACCTATTAAGATTAAATAAATAAATAAATTACTGAACATTTTTTTTTATTATTTATAATGGGGGCGTTAGGCCTGCACTGACGTCCCGCTTGGGGTGTATTGTGCATTTCCCCCTGCCTGCGTCTACTTAAGCCACCCCAACTCCTTTATGTAGCTGAGGATGGCCTTAAGTCGCTGGCGAAGCTGCTCCAGTGGTATGATTGGTTTTTTTATGTTATTTGGTAACGAGACGAGCTGGCCGTTCGCCTGATGTTAAGCATAACGCCGGCCCATAACAATTGAAGTGCCACCCAGAACTTTGAAAGGAAAAAGGCCTGCGCGGCACTGCAGTGCGCTCGTTACCCTGAGACATTAGGTATTCAGTCTCATAGGCCCAGCAATTTCACTGGATACTCTGCTCATCAAACCGGAACACAGTAATGCTTGCACACTGCTGCTTGGCGGCAGATTTCACGAGCAAAGCGGTGGTAACAACCCAGACGGACACTCGCAGAAGAGTTAGTCTACCCACTAACAGATGGTGTTGATGGTACTAATGATGATGATGATGATGATGAAAGGTGCTCCTGAGTTAGTTGCTCGTGCAAACCGACCGTAGCCCTTACATCGCCTGTGTAACTGTATGTTATTTTAATTATAAAATTTCTGTACTATGAAATTTCAATAAAGTGTTTACACAAATCTTGCTCCGCGAATTGAAGACGTTCCATTATATTATTTTCTCATATCGTGTTATTTCATTGTTAACTTTTCTCCGAGCACGATGGTACAAACATGAGATAATTGGCTAAGTTGTTTTACTCGTACGTGTAATTGTTGCTTTTGCTCAAGTTTAATCGAGGTCGGATGGAACTTTTGGATTAAAATTCTTGAACAAATACTTCTGTTATCTTTGTTATTATGGCGGAGACGTTTGTAAAGGTATATACAGTATTATTCGAGTAGAAACAAAATATCTAATAGACTTGTTATAATAATGTTTCGTTCTTTAGAAATTTTTGGAATTGAATGTGTTTGTTTGGTGTTTGTGTTGATGTTTTCATGTGGTTTTTTCTCTTACGGCGCCGCCACCATCTATCCTGTTTATAATTATGAAAAATCGCATTCGGTGAAGTTGCTGGCAATAACATTACAAAGGTACGGCAAAAGTATCATTATGATTCGATCAGGTTGTCATACATGAAAATGAGCAAAACATAAAACCCCATTTTTAGGTTTGAAAACTTGAATGGATCAAAACGAAATTTTTGTTTAACCTTTGTAATTTTATTGTCAGCAACTTCACCGAATACGATTTTTCATATTTATATTAAATAATTGTTTATCTTCAAAAATGTTGAGATGCGCGAGCAAGATAGCGATGCGCCGTATTCTGCCTCTAAAACCCCGACATTCAAGGTCTTACCACAAAAAAATTAAATACATTTAACATACATTAAACCTCTGTTAAACACTGTTTAACGCCTAAACATGCCTTAGTCGCACAATTAAATATGAGCAACCACAAATCCTGATTTAAGTAGTATCTAACCGTTGCATTGTCTAACACAATTCTGTTGTGACATTTCTAATCATTTTTGACGTTTATCTTTAGATGCTGTCTAGCTAAACAGGCGACTAAAAATGTTTTTTTTTTTTGTGGTAACACTATAAAGCTCGTACGTCGACCTTTAATGACACAAAATTGCCTATGACTTCACGTGGACTAAGCGTACATTTGAGAATCAAACCAATCGAGATCGAAACGCTGGACTTGTGCATACAAGATCTGTTAGTTTAGTTATACATACACCCAGAATGTGTGTTATACATACCTACGCTTAGAATGGCATTACAGCCGAATTACAGTTGCAATCTAATTCCAAACAAGACAGAGTCTATGTTGCCGTGAACGCAGAATCGGCGTCGAGTTTGAAACAGCTTCTCTGATATTCAGTGATATTAGTTAGTATTCCACGCTCGGAATGGGAATTAAGCCACACTAGGCTTTGGCCTGTCCATCTGCAATTTCCAGTGCCTGCATTGTAGCTATAGGTACCAATTATGGGTTAACGAACACGTTTGTGGAGAGCTTGGAATGTCTAAGACTGGAGGCAAATTAAAGCACAATAAGCATAGTAATATATAATACAATACAAAAACTCTGTATTGCACTCCAAGACGCACAAGTTAGTGGGAGGACTAACTCTTCTGCGAGTGTCCGTCTGGGTTGTTACCACCGCTTTGCTCGTGAAGTCTGCCGCCAAGCATTACTGTGCAAACATTACTGTGTTCCGGTTTGATGAGCATAGCAGCTAGTGAAATTACTGGGCTTATGAGACTTAATACCTAATGTCTCAGGGTAACGAGCGCACTGCAGTACCGCGCAGGCCTTTGTGTTTCAAAATTCTGAGTGTCATTGCAGTTGTTATGGGCCGGCGTTATGCTTACCATCAGGCAAACGACCAGCTCGTCTCGTTACCAAATACCATAAAAATCAGCTATTTGTTTTGATGAGAACTATCAATAGTTATTGATTTTATATGCAGTGTGTATTTATAAAACGACACTGATCTATTTTTGATGCTAAAGGATACAACATTTAGTTACTCATCTAGCAACCTGCAACAATCATTTGAATGAAGAACTTGACAAGAAATAAATTTAAAGAAAGGATAGGTATTCACTATATTTTTCCACGATTCGCTTATAACTTGTCTATAATATTCTGGGTATATGCTAGACCGCGTGAAAACGTTAGCGCAGTCGTGAAATTCAAAGAGTTAATACTTCTTGAATATTTTATATGGTAAAATAGATTGAAAGAGTACAAATAGGTTTTAATATTTTATCAAAAGCTGTAAAAGAAACAATATTAAGCACAAAACTCATAACTAAATTTGCTTTTAAATCAAAGCTGGGAACAAATTAAGAGTGATATTATAATGAAGGGCAAATTATCAAAATTGCTGATTGGACCTCCTTCAAACTGACTAGGAGATTTCCATACCATCGAAAATAATAAAGACTCCCGAGTGTTTTCGCTGTTTTCAGTCTGTATTGTAGATATATTACTATGTGTAGATCAAGTGTAGATAGATAATCGATTTTAAAGTTGATCGAACCCCCGCTTGCTCGGATATGGCTTCAATATTAAAAAAATAATACATCAATTGGCTTTTTTCTTTTTCGGAGCGCAACGAAATAACACAACAACAAAAATAATCTATACAAATAAATAAAATTGAAGTGTCTGTTTGTAATATCAAAATAACAGCTTTTTACCAAAAGCATATGAAAGTATATACGGTACCTATAACAAAACAACCATGTTTAATAATTTAAACATTTTTGTCTGTCTGTCTGTTTGTTTATTCCAGGTAATCTCCGAAACGGCTGGGCCGATTATGACGTGACTTTCACTGGCAGATAGCTGATATTTCAAGGAGTAACTTAGGCTACTTTTATTTTAGAAAAAGAATTAGGGTTCCGCGAAAAAAATATAAAAAACCTTGAAATCCAATATCTCCGCGCGGGTGAAACCGAGGGTAGCAGCTAGTGTAATTCAAATTCAAAAGTTTTTATTCAAATAGGCCCCAAAGGAGCACTTATGAAAGTTAAAATGACTCTAACAGCGGGCCTCTGCAACATTCATCTACCCGAATCAAAGACTAAAACTAATGATGTCTTTATCAGTAAAATATTAAGGTAAAATTAAGGTAAAATATTAAAGTATTTGTAAAATATATATACAGAATAAAAACCAATAAAACTAGTTTAATTAAATAACATTAAGACTGTCCGGGAGAAAGCACTATTGAGCTAATTTACGCCTTTTATTTCGCACTAAAACACCGTACCTAAGCTCTGACCTTTTCTGAACTGCAAAGTGTTGGCGCGTGGGAAGACGTTGAAATGCTAAAGTTCACCTCGGTCCCTACTATAGGTGAGATAAGTATCCAATTTTCCACGATTGCGCAGAGAACGTGTACTACGATGAGAGGTATGAATTTTGCTACATGAAACAGTCTATAAGTGTACTTAATGACAGATCTTTGTCGATGAGTACATCTACTTGGGCTAGAATCTACTTTAAATCGATCGCGGGATCGAAAACGCCTGCAAAAGCTTCTGGTCCGTGAAGACGCTAATAAGGGAGATTTTCCAATTTCAATGAAGCGTAGGTACATCGACACATGTATTCTGCCCATCTTAACCTACGGTGCACAGACCTGCTGCCTTATCAGCTAACAATCTCGTGTTCGTTTTCAATACCGGACCGATTAAAACCAGCGGTCACTAGTCTTCGTGTGGAAGGAGTTGTCAGTAGGTGTCGCTTCTTTTCGTTTTGTAAGAGCTTATTTCTTTAATAACCAGCGAAAATTCTAGACTATTCCTTCCACACGAAGACTAGTGACCGCTGGTTTTAATCGGTCTGGTATTGAAAACGAACACGAGATTGTTAGCTGATAAGGCAGCAGGTCATTCACCGAATCGCAAAAGTTCTAACTCGGAGTTTGCCAAAGAGCAATGGAGCGGAGCCTCTTGAGAGTGAAGCGTACAGACCGTGTCCGAAATACAATATTGCGCTCAAACATGGGAATCACAAACGTGGACAAGTAGGCTGCCAGGCTGAAGTGGGATTCGGCGGGCCACGTTAGTCGCATACATCCCGACCGGTGGGCAAAGATCTTAAATCAAGAATGATAAAATGAAGTGTAGGTACTTATTTCTACCTCGACACGACAAAAAGGCGCGTATCTTAGCCCTACTGGTTACCACCCTCAAATTGGAAATCTATCACAAAGCAGTTATGCGTGCGTTCCGTGCGAGCTTATTCTAGCTTAGCGTGTTCACCAAAATGGCTTTATGTTCAGAATATACCCATGCTTTTAAAACAAAAAGCTTTCTAAGTTTCCAGGGTTATAGTTATCTATGCAAGTATCAATACCCCGGAGCAACCAGTAAGGCAATTATACTATTTATATTATAATTACGTATTCACAAAGAGGATCCCGTCCAACCTCCTCTCGCAAATTAAGCTGTGAAGGAGCAGCGAGCGCCGACAGTTAATTGAATGAAGTTCTGCCCGATAGACGACAACTGAGCAGAGACATGATACTATAAAAATACTAGGCCAGACTGTATAATAATAAAATATCTAGAATTGTTTTCAGACTTAATGTTTTTGTGGGATGAAATAGCAATTTATTAGGTTTTTGCGGTTGAATTAATTCAACGTTTAACGACACTCGTTTTACTCTATATATTTTATGAAAGAAGAAAAGTATATATTTACTAGATTCTGCCCGCGGTTTTCACCCACGTTCCCACAGGAACCGCGCATTTTTCCGGGATAAAATAATAATAATAATAATAAACATTTATTGCCAAATATAAGGTATCCACACAATTTTGAACACAGTTAAGATTAAATAAATATTGGTATCGGCAATAGGGGTAGGCTCAGCTCTTTGCTGCGTAGACTAAGTCTAAGCAGCAGCTGGTTTTCAGCATACCCCTCCGCTCGAACTCAGGTGTTAGTCGAGTGATGTAAATAGTTAACAAGCGGGTCAACACAAAAACAAAAATAGTTAACAGCTTCTTTTTAAATAATTTTATGTACTTTGACTACACGTTAGTAGTGTGCGCGCATGTGTGTGTAAAAAGTAGTCTATGTTACTCTCCGGTCCCTAAATTATATGTAAGCAAAAAATCACGTCGATCCGTTGTTCCGTTGCTGCGCGAAAGACGGACAAACCAACAAGCAAACACTTTCGCATTTATAATATTAGTAGGAAGTAGGATGAGTAGGATTTGTCGTTATAGTCATTATTTGTTGTTAGTTTGTGACCAGCGCTGATCTTCCGATTTACATAATTTTTACTCTAGATTTCTCGGCGCTTCGTACCCTTTGCTGTGGTTCGTAGTTACAAGGAAACTCACTGAAAAACAACATTGGCAAAAGAAAACAATACTTTGTTTTCTTTGCCTCAAGTGAAGCTGCTGAAACATGAATATTGGTGCTTAGCGGGGACACGGTTTTTCTAAACAAAGGCATAAATATAAAAGGCACATTAGACGCTAATTTATAGATGTTTATGCATCAAACACTGACCGCGCGCAAACCATGGAAAAACCACGATCACCGCCAGTTCTACGACTTCAAATTAAAAAACACAAACACTGCGTGTTCAGTGAAAAAACCGCGGTAAATGAGCGGTTGTGCGCAGGCGATGTATGTTATAGCGGTGCAGCCGTCGCTTTGAGCCCAGGCACGTCTTCGAAGGAGCGAAAGCGACAGCGCTATCTGGCCGTATTGCTGTTATTGTTTCTTTTCTTAGTTTTACTTCAAGCCACGCGCGTGAGCGTGTAATGCCTCGTAAATCGAGCTTCTTGCAAAACCAGCGAAACGCAAACATGCATTAGCGTGTAATTTGCCCCTTATACTGATGAAAATAGCTTTAGGAAAGTTGCATTTGTTTTTCTTCCGCACGATCACAACGAAGACGCAACCAAATGTTGTCTCGTTCAGCAAATAGGTACGATTGTAAAGTTCTATTCCACTAATTATCATCGTCTGTGCCTCTCCAAAACTTCGTTAATGAATCTCGTTTAGAGAGGTCCGAACTCCGGACTTCTGTTCGTACGTCGGAGTTAGTTCCTAACCTTTCGAAGTCTCGACTCGACCTCCTTCGTGCACTTGACGCCCACCGAACTTGCATTCTACTGCTAAAATGATTTAGGAGGATTTCGATGATTTAGGATGTAGGAAATCATACCAATTATTTTATCTACCATCGCCTAACCATTAGTAAGGATCTTTTGAAGCAAACGTAATTTTCGAGTAGTATAGTAAGGTGTGAATAGTGCACTACTTCTCCAGCTTTTCAATATGCGTTACGTTAAGACTGATTCTGTTAAACTTTACTTTTATTAGACTTCAACATAAGCAAATAGTTGTAGGACTTTGTTAGTGGTAGGACTAACTATTCTGCGAGTGTCCGTCTGGGTTGTTACCACCGCTTTGTGAGTGAAGTCAGCCGCCAAGCAGTAGTGTGCAATCATTACTGTGTTCTGGTTTGATGAGCAGAGTAGCCAGTGAAATTACTGGGCTTATGAGACTTAATACATAATGTCTCAGGGTAACGAAAGCACTGCAGTGCCGCGCAGGCCTTTGTTTACTTTAACACTAGTTCCATCGATGTTGTTGAATTATCATCAACATCAACCTAACATCGATGGAACAGTGACGAAACGAAAAAATAACGAGGGAAAAATTAAATTCGCCGACATCGTAATTTTCCACAAAGGTCGAGGCGTTTGTGGCCGAACGTTGAACAAAACAGACATAAAAAAGATCTCAGTAGATATCAAGCTTAACGGAGAGATAAATACCAATTATCGTTCCTTGAAACTTGGGAATTCTTTTGAGAAGTTTCTTGGAAAGTATCTAACTCGTGTTTACCCGAAGCGGGGTAATGTTGATAAATATTTTGGTAATGCGGTATACAGTCGTGTGTGATTCGCACGCCGCGCTATAACGTAAACATATGATTTTATTACGATTTCATTTGCGAGAAAGTTTAAAGCTGTCAGAGTTTTGGCCATAACGAAGGAGAAAGGTAAACTCACAGTATTGAGTTGATAATATAATAATATTATGGTAATAAATAATCATTTTAAACGGAGCAGTCGGGGTGACGTTAGGAGATGATTTTTTTTGTAACATCAAAATAACAGGTTTTTATCAAATGCATTTGAAAGTATATACGGTACCTATAACAAAACAACCATTTTTTTATTTTTGTCTGTCTATCTGTTTGTTTGTTCCGGGTAATCTCCGAAACGGCTGGGTCGATTTTAACGGGACATTAATTGGCAGATAGCTGATTTTACAAGTAGTAACATAGGCTACTTATATTTTAGAAAAATAATTAGGGTTCTGTGCAAAAAAATAAAAACCGTGAAATCCAATATCTCCGCGCAGGTGAAACTACGGGCAGCAGCTAGTTAACAAAAAAACGCGTAAAAAAGAAAGGCAAAATCGGAATACCATTAAAAACAAAAAATTGCTTTAAAAAAGCGACGAACCGCCTTCAGTGACAAACTACTGAACCGATTTTGATGAAATTTCTATGGGACCAATCTGAAAGTATACCCTTTCAAATAAAAAAAGAATTTTCCCAATCGGTGAACGAGATCTGAGGTAACAAACATTAAAAAAAAATACCCGACGAATTGATAACCTCCTCCTTTTTTGGAAGTCGGTTAACAAAGTGATGTGAAACAAAGTATCACAAATAGAATACAAAACGAACACTTTTACTAATATATTACAAACAGAAGCCATTTCCAAGCCCCACGCGGCTGTCAGGCCGTTCCCCTTTAACAAGACACAAGTAGCGGATCCTTTGCAGAATTAGCTACAAATGGAATGGATCCAACTTGTCTCGCGCTTTGAGTACAAGTGAAGGATCAAGTATCAACTCGTCTTTTGCTGTTTATGAACGGAGAATTAGAGGAAACTGTAAGAAGACAGATGTTCTAGCAACATTTTTATCTACTAACAGAAAAAATACGGGTTCGAATTGAAAATTTCTTTTTTTTTATTAGAAACTAGCTGCTGCCCCGCGGTTTCACCCGCGTGGAGATTTTGGATTACATGGTTTTTTTTTGCGCGGAACCCTAATTATTTTTCTAAAATTAAAGCAGCCTGTTACTCCTTGTAACATCAGCTATCTACCAGTGAAAGTCCCGTCAAAATCGGTCCAGCCGTTTCGGAGATTACCCGGAACAAATAGACAGACAGACAGATAAAATTTAAAAAAATGGTTGTTTTGTTATTTGTACCGTACCTATATACTTTCATATGCATTTGGTAACAAGCTGTTATTTTGATATTACAAACAGATACTTCAATTTTATTTATCTGTATGGATGGCACCAAATTGGCTAAAAAGTATATTCTGGTCATTGTAACGGTGCTGCGAAAAGTTGCCAGCATTCATTTTCTGAACGGAGCGTCTGTTCGAGACCTAAACCTACCAATAATCTTACCACTTTTCTCTCAACTAAAAACTGATGACGCCTAACAATCACAAGGAATCCCTCAGGAAATCAGGAACAACAACTAACAGGATCCCACAAAATTCAGCCACGAAACAAACGCTTTTATTATTATAATTAATGTTTTTTTTTATGTTGTTTGGTAACGAGACGAGCTGGTCGTTTGCCTGATGGTAAGCATAACGCCGGCCCATAACATTTGCAGTGCCACCCAGAACTTTGAAACACAAAGGCCTGCGCGGCACTGCAGTGCACTCATTACCCTGAGACATTAGGTATTAAGTCTCATAAGCCCAGTAATTTCACTGGATGCTCTGCTCATCAAACCGGAACACAGTAATGCTTGCACACTACTGCTTGGCGGCAGACTTCACGAGCCCAAATATGTGTCTCGAAGCGAGGATAGAAACCACAACTCTGCCAACCTACAGAAGTTAAGTTGTATAATTTCAACGCACATTCTCCGATATATGTACTATCGACGAGTCGAAGAATGAAAGGTGTTAATGCTCAATAGGTACTCTGAAGTCTAGCTGTAACCATCATCAGCCGCTTCATTAACTATCTTTACCAATCTTCTGGTTCACCTTTTAATGGTCTTCAAGTTTTCGAGCTATTATTGTATGTAACCTGGAGTAAAAGTAAACAATAACTTGGTCTGTTTTCGAGAAACCATAGTTGAGGAGTAGGCGAACAAAACGTCACTTTTCCATTTTTTAACGTTTTTATTTTTTTGATTGATTCGTGTTGGCAATCCTGGGACGCATCGTTTCATGCGTTAAAATCTCGACAAAAAGCTTTTTTTATCGTAGAAAATCGACTTCAAAACACAACTACTCCATCAAAATACTTTTTTAGTTTCTGTAAAAAAATTAAAAGTGGAAAAGTAACGTTTGTTCGCCTACTCCTCAGTTATACTTTGGCTAGGAAAGGCAATATGCATTAGTCTGGATCGTCGCCAGCTTCACGATCTTGTGTGTTTCCGTCGAAAACTCTCAAGTACGGGACCAATTTTCAAGGTGATCGGAATAGAGATGTTGGCAAACGAAAAAATGAGGTCTATATTTTTAACTAGCTGCTGCCCGCGGTTTCACCCGCGCGGAGATTTTGGATTTCATGGTTTTTATTTTTTCGCGCGGAACCCTAATTCTATTTCTAAAACAAAAGTAGCCTAAGTTACTCCTTATAACATCCGCTAACTGCCAGTGAAAGTCCCGTCAAAATCGGTCCAGCCGTTTCGGAGATTACACGGAACAAACAGACAGACAAACAAACATTTTAAAAATGGTTGTTTTGTTATATAGGTACCGTATATACTTTCATATGCATTTAGTAAAAAGCTGTTTTGATATTACAAACAGACACTTAAATTTTATTTATTTGTATAGATACGGAGTTTTGTTCCAGGTTAGCAAAATCGGTAATGCAGCTAACTGCGTTGCATTTGGTTTTTTTAATATCTTCCAATTTACCTACAAACACTAAACAAACTATTCATGTAACTAATTGTTGTGGAATATAATTCATAAAGACTACTAGTGAGATTGGCTCTCAAGTAGGGTTGCCAACCGTACTCTAAAATAGAGTATTGTACTCTATATCATGTAGGCGTACTCTATAATCTATAACGCTAATAGAGTATGATGAAATACTCTTTTTTACACAATGTTTACTATACTAGTGCCCCGCCACTTCAGCATTTACTGAGAGAATCTTTTCGGTCATGAATGTGAAGTGGCGGGAAGAGAGAAACAGAGCTTCATTGAAATTGATTAAAAATGAGCTCTTGATCTATATAATTTAGAGTTAGAATGTTTGGGGTCATACAATTCTTTTAAAAACCATGAAAAATTGTTATGTGCTGCAAAAAGTTCGAAAAAATACCTTTTTAAAAATATAAAATAGACGATACTCTTCTTTGGAAGTCCGTACTCTTTATTTACCTCCTTTGAAATCAGATGTGCTCTAGTTCTTCTAATAAAAGTTGGCAACCCTACTCTCAAGTGTAGCTGTCAGGACACATCGGGTGCATGGTGGCTACCACAGATTATTTAGCCTGTTGATAGCTCATAAACACAATTCCTCATACAAATATATCTCACCGGCGCGGGCAGGGGGCGAGGTAATATTCTATGCTTGCAATTGGCCGATCATTTGGATGACGTAATTTAGTGATGTGGTACGACTACTACTGAACAGAATAATATCGATAAAATTGAATAGGTAGTTAGCATCGCATTCTTGATTCCCTGACATATACGATTAATAATAAATTATTATATGGTAAACCTAGACAATACATACCTACTTTATAAATTAATCTATAATACTACTTATAATAAAACTCCAGGTCACATTTTTTTTGGATGGCACTCCTATCTATACTGAAGCCAAAACTGTATTTTTATTTTTGTCTGTCTGTCTGTATTTTGGCCACGCATCACGTCGAAGCTACTGAATGGATTCCATGACTTGCGATGTATGGAACCAATTCTCTTTTTGAGTCGCTTCTATCCACTTTTCCTTGATTTCTGGCATGTCTGGAAATCTAACAACAAAAGGCAGAAATACTTTAAAAAAACCGGGAACCTACTTCGATGAAAATATCGCGATATATGAAAATTCAAGTACCATTTTTTTCATCTTTATATGTTCTTCCATAAAATGTATATGGGACCACCTTGAGATGATACACTTTCAAACAACAAAAATAATTTTCAAAATCGGTCCGCAATTGACGGAGAAATCAGTTAAAATACTTAAAAAAATACATACAGTCGAACATTTAACCTCCTCCTCTTTTTTCGAAGTCGGTTAACAAATCCAAACGAAAGGTTATTATTTTTCCAAAATAATTAATAATAGTATATATATTAATTGTAAAGTATACATTGAATATCGATAAGTTATAAGTCTGCACTCGTACTCGCAGTGGCGAGTAGTGCATTTACATAGTTCGTTTTCGCATGAGGGGAAGTTGTATCATTAGTCAACAGGATTTATAGTCTTTGGTGGCTACAAAGCGAGGTCTGGGCCCTATTTAATAAAGCTGACAATTCGACATATATGTCAAAAAATGACATAATTTTAGAATTGTCGCGCTTAGGCTGTTTAATAAAAGTGACAAATATGTCAAAAATCGACCGGTGAAATCTTGACATATTTGTCATCTAAAAACGCGTTTAATAAAACTCGACATATGTCAAAAAACCACAGTCTTTAATCTGAAAATAAGAAAATTGTCGTGACAAATTTGTCAATTTTCCACCATGACAATTATGTCGCCTGTAAGTTTTATTAAACAGAAAAATTGTCGAATTGTCACTTTTTGACATATGTCGGACTTGTCGGATTGTCAGCTTTATTAAATAGGGCCCTGGTGGATGGAGCTACTTTGAGAATTTGAGAGCCAAATCCTACTCTGTTTACCGTCTTTGATCATATCGTCGTCCAAGATTAGGATGCCAAGTGGATTATTTCAAGTTTAGTGGAGTGTGATACATAAATTAAAACGTCTCGTCTTTAAAATCAGCTAGGGTTCTCTTCATTATTTATGACATGTAAAAGAGCTTTCCTGTAAATATGATATACAGAGCAATTATTAGTTTATTTGCAGTGCAGCCGTTGGCAGACCTTCTAGATATAAATTACTCAGGATTTGTCTGGACCAATCTCATAAACACAAGAGTTTCGTCTTTTCTGTGGAAGATGATATTTAGTGCAGATAAAAAGAACAGTATAACAGCACGGACTCCTGTAAACCCTACGTCGGCCTAGATCCGTTGCTCAAAGGAAACGAAAGGTATACGTAACTTTTTATCTTTAATGTTATTTGGTAACGAGACGAGCTGGTCGTTTGCCTGATGGTAAGCATAACGCCGGCCCATAACAATTGCAGTGCCACCCAGAACTTTGAAACACAAAGGCCTGCGCGGCACTGCAGTGCGCTCGTTACCCTGAGACATTAGGTATTAAGTCTCGTAAGCCCAGTAATTTCACTGGCTACTTTTCTCATCAAACCGGAACACAGTAATGCTTACACACTACTGCTTGGCGACAGACTTCACGAACAAAGCGGTGGTAACAACCCAGACGGACACTCGCAAAAGAGTTAGTCCTCCCACTAACAATAGTCATTAGACATATAATAGTCATTAGATTAGATGTAGCAATAAATAATATATTTATTCTTTAGCACACAAAAAAGATATCCAGATATGCTAGACGAGAAAAGGAAATGGGTAATGAGACTACCTGCGGCCCGCGCTTTCACCCGCGAGATCCCCACAAGATACGGCTTTTTTGCAGGATAAAAAGTAGCCTATGTTCCTATCCCACGCTACCGATCCCGGATCAACATGCTCATGGTCTTGGTATTGTTCAAGTTCATCCGTAGACCGATGCCGTCAAAGATATAGTTTATGGCAGTTTCCCACTGCGTCACTCTCCATACTGTTTGAAAATATGTTAACCTATATCAGGCAGATACTTCAACTAGGGAGAAACAATCTCGAGGCCAAGAGACGAATATAGGTGGGCGTGGCCGCCTTTGAACGAGCTATGCTCGGTAAGTATATATCTTATAGGGATCGAATCCAATATGAGGTTATTCGCCATCAACCCAATTTTATAACTTGCAAACTTTTAGATGCAGTATCTTTGTGGTGGCATTATTTATTTTTGATTTTTGTGCATTTTATTTTTATTGTGTTTATGTGATATTCTTAAGAGCCTACTAGTCCATGGAGCGAACTCATCGGTGGGCGCGGCTAAAATGCATGCTATTTCATCTAACATTCGTGGGACAAGGTAAGACTCTGCAGCGATGAGTAGTACGAGGCTAATGCTCGCACATACACAATTACACACTCTCGTAAAGTCGCGACGAAAACCGAAAAGTCGAAAACCGGCGCGCAAAAATGTACGAATTGGCTTCTGGTGCTTGGGGTTTTATGACAAAACTACTGAATGGATTTAGTCAGACCAAAGTTATTTGAAATGTCAATAAACTAAAGCTTGTTAGTATGTACCTTATTTTCGAGTTTTCGTAATCCTTTTGTAATTTATTTACGTCCAAACTTGCGTTAAAATACGTGCTAAAATACAGATGTTTGAAGGCTCATTACTTTTAAGCTACTTTTTTTTTCTGTATAATTAGCAGGCTGACCTAGATAACGAAGAGATAAATCGATATTATTCTTAATTTTGGACTTAAAACGTCAAGTAGTGGAGTAATCACCCAAGTACGGTTGTATGGAGAAATGAACGACTAGTTCGTCCTTAAACCTGTATAGTGACTATGAGTTTTGTGTTTCAAGCAACGTCCCTATTGGCAAACGAAGAGTGGGACGTCTTGCAATTAGGTGGAGCGAGGACATACGAAGAGTTGCAGGCGCTGGGCCTGGAGAGGAACCGAAGATCTGGTTCACAAGCGCGCCTTGGCAGAGGGCTACGTTCAGCAATGAACTGATGTAGGCTGATTGATTATAACGATGAAACCATCTCTAGATACGCAAAAAACCACGACAATCTTTTGCTCCGTTACTGCGTGAAAGAAGGGCAAACCAACAAACACTCGCATTTATAATACTAGCTTCTGTCCGCAGTTTTCGCCCGCATTCCCACAGAAACCGTTACTAACTAATATTATAAATGCGAAAATGTTTGTGTTTGTTGATTTGTTGGTTTGTCCTTCTTTCACGCAGTAACGGAACAACGGATCGACGTGATTTTTGGCATAGATATAGTTTATGGACCGGAGAGTAACATAGGCTACTTTTTATCCCGGAAAAATGCGCGGTTCCTGTGGGAACGCGGATGAAAACCGCGGGCAGAAGCTAGTAAACAATAATCCGTGGCCGAAACACTTGGAAACGTATTTTTAAAATGAAAAGATGCCTTCGGTATTAAATATTCAAAGTGAAATATGATTCCTACTTCTTCTTCTGTTTGTTTCTCGGTTCCAACAACAGCCGGCGTTATTTTTCACAAGAATATACTGCTCTTTAAAATCTTTGCTTTATAAAAAGTAATGGTCCCTGGGTATTTTTGTCGGAAGAAATATGGATGGACTCAACTAAGTAAGAGAATGGCGGAAATTGTCTGCAGTCATCTACAAAATTATTAATCGAATAGAAAACATCTTTTTTGTAACTCGATTAAAATCCATTTACGTAACAGTTTTGTTTACTTTAAGACATTGTATTATTACATTTATTTCATATTCTGGTTTATTAAGGTAGTCGTTCAGTAGTTAGTTCGTCTAGTTAGTTGAAACGCCTTAAAGCAAAATTGTGCGTGACAATGGCGAAAAGGCTTGGGAAAGATATTCGCTGTCTCACTTGTGGATTCTATGTATGTAATCATAATGACATTGCCACCCGATCTCCCAACTACCTACACGAAGCGCGTCGAAGTGTGGAAAGTATTTTAAATTTCCGAAATTATGCCGCAAATTTGATGACAACAGGAGATTATACAAAGTGACATTTTCGAAACGCCCACTTAAATATAAAGCCTGTTTAACAGACGTATGAAAAATTACAACACAAAATAACGGTACCTACGTCTCTCAACTTTTGCATAAAGACCGCTCGTGAAACATGTGACTTTAATCTGACTAAAATGTCGACGCGGGTTCCACATTCGAATAAAAATTCAGAATACTTTATTCACGTGGGGTCTAGATCTCTAGTAGACGGACTACTTCCACAACCATTACAGAACCGTTCAAGGAGAAGGGCAAGGAACCATTATCAGCCTCTTACGCTCCCACTGCTGGGATACCGGCCTTCTCTCAGAGAGAGAGAGTTACGGGCCATAATCCACCACGCGCGCCCAGTGCGGCTTAGTGGATTTCACATGTCCTCGAATTTTGTGGTTCTAGAACATGCCGGTTTCTTCACGACGTTTTCCTTTCACCGTTTTAGAGCGAGTGTGATAAATCCGCACATAACTTGATATAAGTCATTGGTGCGGCCGAGTCGAGATTCGAACTATGGTGCGTCGGATTGAAAGTCGCACAAGTGTCGCTCGGCCACACTCGCTCTCAGCTTAGGTTATCCTACCCGATATAGCATCAAGCAAAATTTAGAATATCTATTTAAAGGAGTGACATAACCGTTCTATAAATAACATAATTTTCTAATATCCCCATGTAGAGATAACAGGGTACATCCCACTACCTGACAAAAAGCCTAAGCGCAATGAGCCGCTATACAACCAGTATGACGTCAACTACCTAGACCTGTCATATAATTAGACTAGCTTCTGCCCGCGGTTTTCACCCACAGGAACCGTCAAAGCGATCTGTCAAATTAAATCGACTTGTCAACATTATAAAACTTTATTGACAGCTGTCAATGTCAATTTTATGTCACACTAACTTCTGCCCGCGGTTTTCAACCGCGTTCCCACAGGAACCGTGTATTTTTCCGGGATAAAAAGTAGCCTATGTTACTCTCCGGTCCATAAACTGTATCTATGCCAAAAATCACGTCGGTGCGTTGCTTCGTTACAGCGTGAAAGAAGGACAAGTGACCAACCAAGGGGGACCAACAAACCAACAATTCAACAAACCAACAAACACACTTTCGCATTTATAATATGTATTAGTAAGGATATATTAAGACCTGTGCATATTAATGAACTTTCTTCGGTATAAAACGAAGGAGCGTGTTGCCTGAACACATTCACATCGCAGACAAAGGGTTAAGAGCATCGAGATGACGACTCAAACTCAAGTGGCCCTCTTAGTTGTAGCATTCGCCGCGGTCTCGTGTCAAGAAGGGCAAGTGTACTGTGGAAGGAGGCTGGCGTTGATGATCGCGAATATTTGCAGCGACGATGAAGCCGTCGATAAAAGGACCAGTTACTTCGAGTACGGTCAGTACAGTCAGCATTGGCCTTGGGTCGCTCCCCATTCAGCCGTGATACTGGGAAGGGGGAAGCGGCAGGTGGCATCGGAGTGTTGCGACAAGCCGTGCACTATTCAAGAGATGTTGGCGTACTGTCCCGAGTGATATCTTAAAGTAATTTTTAGTAAAGATACTAGTTTTACTGATGCGCTTAGAGATTAATAAATAAATAAGTTTGTTATTTGAGTTGTTTAAATGGTAATCTTCTGTTTAAATTGTTTAACATATAATTATACTTGCTATATGAATTGATCTTAAAAGCGCGCCGTTTTTTTTCAAGTGCGGCTGCCTGAACACTATTCCTTCTTACCACTAAAACGCCTGTTTAGCTAGACAGTGACTAAAGATAAACGTTAAAAAGTCACAACCGAATTGAGTTAGACAACGGTGAACGGTTAGACACTCCTTAAATCAAGGTTTGTGTGGTACGACTAACTCTTCTGCGAGTGACCGCGTCTGGGTTGTTACCACCGCTTTGCTCGTGAAGTCTGCCGCCAAGCAGTAATGTGCAAGCATTACAGTGTTCTGGTTTGATGAGCAGTCGTCAAGATGGTTCGGATGGAAAGTCGCACAAGTTCCCGCTCGGTCACACTCGCCCTGAAAATCGAATGCTGTATAGGATTTCTAATATACAAACAAAAAAACGCGCATCGGGTGATAGGTATACAAGCCGTCGACCCCAAAGCGTCGGGCTGTAACAAGTGTTTTGTTTAAAACTGAGCATTCATTTTATAGAAAAAATATTACATTTACACTAATTTTCAGCTACGTTAAAGTTCTCTCTATATACGAGGTCATGGCCCACGAGCCTGCCCCCAGGGACCCTCGGTTCCATTAAACATTCAGCGCGCGACACGGCCCTCCACTGTCAGAATTAACCTCAGATTAATGATGCTTTCGCGAGTTTCCAATGTTTTACTCTTTTACTAAATAAACATGTTTATAATTGTAATTTTTACATTAGTCATTTTGGACAGGCTATGTTTCTGAGAAGAATAAAATTTAATCCGAATGTAAGCAAAATTTCTGCGAGTGTCAGCCTGGGTGGGTACCGTCTAAGACGTAAGAGACGCCTAAATCGGATGCCTAAATATTTAGGAGTTGCCTAGAGCAAAAAACGTTTCACCAACCTTTAGGAGTGTTCTAACGGTTTATACTTAGGACTTTACTTACATTAGGAATTACTTAGGCGTCGCATTATTCGTCGTTGGTGAAAACTGGCAATACCTAATGTCTCAGGGGAACGAGCGCTCTGCAGTGCCGCGCAGGCTTTTGTTTTAAAGTTCTGAGTGGCCCTACAAATGTTCTCGTGTTGTAATCCTATAAAAAAAAATTCCTTCACTCGAAGCAAACCTACATCACCAACAGAAAATTGTTTAGTATTTTAAAGACTAAGCATACATAAGGTCACATGTACTTAAGCAAATTATGTATTTGAACCCAAACCTGTTGCGTTCGGTTGTCCATAAATCACAGTTATTGGAGCAGGCGCCTTTCCCACGGTTTCTCGGCGATCAATAACATAATAACTGGCTAATATGGTTGTAGGCGCGGATAATTTATAGAACATTTTTTGCTGTCAGTAATTATTTCGAAAGGAATAATTTAACATAGTAAATTGGGTAACTACCCAATTGTTGTATGAAACACAAAACACATAAATACTGTAGTTATACAGGTTTAAGAATATCACATTAACACAATAAATATGAAATTAACAAAAAAAATATAATCTCCACAAAGATATTGGATCTAAAACTTTCCACAATTCAACAAATTTTTTTTATCATCAAATAGTAATTTAAACTATACTATCAGATTCTTTACATTTTAATGAATAACAAATGTATGACAACTATGTACTTACACGCAGTTTTTCACGGCCAAAATCAACAAAATGTGTGTTTTACTACAACTTTACGGGCCGCGTTGAATATGTGACGTCACGCGTTAAGGCTAAATAGTATGGGGCGTTTTAGCGCTCACTAGATCCGGCTGACGTTGGCTCTCATTTTTGACGTTTGACGAACAACGCGTTGTTAGCATTCGATTTTCAGTTTGTTCGATATAGACATTTGATTTTCATGAGAAAACGAATTGAATAGCATCATAAAAAAAATGGAGTCAACATCCCAATTCAATATATCTTATTGATAACAACAATCATATCCTATGACATATGCCAAACGTTGTATGTATGTATCTTATGTAACCGCAACAATGGAGTAGTATCTCGACAAACCGCAATGACATTATCTACGAGTATAAGTACATATAAATAAATAAAATTAAAGTGTCGGTTTGTAATATCAAAATAACAGCTTTTTACGTTACTTAGGGTCTTACCACAAAAAAATAGACACAACTTAAACCTGAGTTGAACACTGTTTTACGCCTAAACATGCCTTAGTCGGCAGTCGCGCGATTAAATATGAGCAACCACAAATCCTGATTTAAGTAGTGTCTAACCGTTGTGTAACACTGTTCTGGTGTGACACTTCTAATCATTTTTGACGTGTATCTTTAGACGCTGTGTAGCTCAACAGGCGGCTAAAAATTGTATTTTTGTGGTAACACTGACAGTGTTAATCAGTAAGGCTACACACTCATACCCCAGCACTGGGATTCCCTGTCGCAGCTAACATGGACGTAAACAGATACACCACAAAAAAATCTAAAACCCAAAAACAAAACTAAGCAAACCGAGAACAAACTATAAGCCACAACTAGTTTGCCTAGGCCGGGGATAAAACCCGGGATTATGCCGGCAGGGTTACTACTTACCCACGGAGCCGTCTACTCAGCGTTATTTACTTACCTTTTTGGTGGAAAGTTTTTTATATTACATCAGAGAGTTCTCTCGATAAAGTTACAAATGCCCACATGCCCTTTAGCAACAAGTTACTCCCACTGGGCGGCACAAACTATTCCCGCGAAAGCGTAACTTAGTTACGTCTACTTAACTGGGTTTTACTTAATATCTATAGTGTAAATTTCTTCTTCGCGTTTCAATTAGCTGTATAATTTATTCAGAGAATCATTCTTTCCTAAGCTTGTCTTTGAAAACGCGAAGATCCCTTTTTAACCGACTTCCAAAAAAGGAGGAGGTTATCAATTCGGCGGGTATTTTTTTTTTAAGTTTGTTACCTCAGATCTCCGTCATTAATTTATAAACCGATTTGGAAAATTATTTTTTTAATTGAAAGGTTATACTTTCAGATTGGTCCCATAGAAATTTCATCAAAATCAGTTCAGTAGTTTGTCACTGAAGTCGGTTCGTGGGTTTTTTAAAGCAATTTTTTTATTATTTTATCTTTTTTTCGCAGATAGGAGCACTATCTTACATGATTACATGGTAAACGGTATCATAACTTACAACCATGTAATGTGCTCAACCGCATTGCATGGCCGATGTATTATGCTTACCTAGAAAATGCCAACTCGCTCAGGTCTTGAAGAGTTAGAGAACCAAGAAACAAAGTACAAATGTAAAGCGAACCTTTTTTTGCTATTGGTTAACGAGACGAGCTGGTCGTTTGCCTGATGGTAAGCAAAACGCCGGCCCATAACAATTGCAGTGCCACTCAGAACTTTGACACACAAAGGCCTGCGCGGCACTGCAGTGCGCTCGTTACCCTGAGATATTAGGTATTAAGTTTCATAAGCCCAGTAATTTCACTGGCTACTCTGCTTATCAAACCGGAACACAGTAATGCTTGCACATTACTGCTTGGCGGCAGACTTCACTCACAAAGCGGTGGTAACAACCCAGACGGACACTCGCAGAAGAGTTAAGTCTTCCCACTCAAACCCAACCTCACCTGCATGGACGGATTTGAGGTAAATCAAATAGCTTGAGTTTTCGGTAAAAGTAAATATAGTGACGGAACTTTAGCATGGTAAGGTGGTAAAGTCGTTTCTTGTGCTGGTTAGCTAAATTCTGTCGCCGCTTGACGGTGTGTTTTTGAAGCTGCACTTGACAGCCGGTTCTAATCCAAGGTGTTAATCTGTAGGCGATGACATACCGCAGACCGCAGCTACATTGCCGTCCAACCGCAGCGTCAGACCGCAGCGACACCACTGGTTTCTATGATTTTCTGAATAACTATTTTGGTAGATGGCGCCAGTGCCGCCGGCCGCTGCGGTCGAGCGGCGACCGCAGGCTGCAGGCCACTGGCCAGTAGTGCCGCCGACCCCTGAGCGATAACACATATATTTTTTCACATCGAACAGATTGCCGCTGTTGTCGCGTGTGCGGAATCAATACGGCAGCGGCATTGTCGCCTGCGGTTATCTTTAGCAGCACTGTCGCTGCGGTCTGCGGTTTGTCGTCGCCTACGTGGAATGTCATTTTTACCATATTCGAAGACATGTTTCGTTAGTGGGAGGACTAACTCTTCTTCGAATGTTCATCTGGGTTGTTACCACCGCTTTGCTCGTGAAGTCTGCCGCCAAGCAGTACTGTGCAAGCATTAGTGTGTTCCGGTTTGATGAGCAGAGTATCCAGTGAAATTACTGGGCTTATGAGACTTAATACCTAATGTCTCAGGGTAACGAGCGTACTGCAGTGCCGCGCAGGCCTTTGTGTTTCAAAGTTCTGGGTGGCACTGCAATTGTTTTGCGCCGGCGTTATGCTTACCATCAGACAAACGACCAGCTCGTCTCGTTACCAAATAACATAAAAAAAACATAGGTAGTGGTCACCTAGACTAGTATCAGTAGTACAAAAATCTTCACCCGAAGCTACAATTAAGCTTGGCGCTTACTCCACAGCATTCGACATAATACATTACGGACACATTAAACCAAGCCCAAGAAATCTTATCAGACCCGTACAGACATAACTACACGCAATAAATCTCGAGAGACATTAAATTCGACTTTAATGATGTCCC
The DNA here is from genome assembly GCA_907269065.1 of Crocallis elinguaria. NCBI lineage: Eukaryota > Metazoa > Arthropoda > Insecta > Lepidoptera > Geometridae > Crocallis > Crocallis elinguaria. The sequence continues at coordinate 2,597,524 of OU026070.1, read as the reverse complement.
AGGACAGACCGTGAATAATAATGTAATCAGATAAAACACGAGAAAAATTGCAGGCTAATGGTGAAGTTGGACGGGGTTATCAAAGTTAGACCATTAAGTCTTAACTTAGTCTAATTATGAAAAATATCATTAAGGTAACAAGGCGAGCTCGCGGCTTTGAGTTTTATTTGACTATAGAGTCTCTAAGTATATCAATTATACTTTTTAAACTTTCGCGAATTGAATTCATTGTATTAAGACAAAAACGGGTCTTTTCGCGCACAAATAAAATCACAATATAATTTTGACTAACCTCGACGTTGAGTCTTCTAGTGACCACGATCAATGCAACTTGAACGAAACGTCGAGGTTAGTCAAAATTATATTTTGATTTTATTTGTGCGCGAAAAGACCCGTTTTTATCTTAATACAATATATCAATTATGTCTGTACCAATGGGACTTTTTTGTGTAATAAGTTATATATCCTCCTTATTTCTTTTTCTTTATAGGTCTTTTAGGCAGTCCTTTACGGGGCCCAGAGAGTCAAGGCAGTGAGAGCGTGCAGTGGATACCGCACGCTTTCACACGAGGTCGCCTGTGTCCTCGCCGGGTCCCTTCCGTGGGACCTCGAGGCCGAGGTCTTGCCCTCGGTGTTTTGGCAGAGGACACGGGCGCGGGAGCAAGGTCTCTCCCCCGCGCCACAGGAGCTGGTGCGCCAGAGTTCTGTTGTCTCTTTTTTTATTCTTTTTGATAACGAGACGAGCTAGTCGTTTGCGATTTCCTGTGGGAACGCGGGTGAAAACCGCGGGCAGAAGCTAATGTTTAATACTTATGTACTTATGTAACTCCAAGATCTCCGAAATTAATGAACCGATTTTAAATAAAACTATTACACAGTACATAGATCTAAAAAGTATAGTGTACGAAAGTATAAAGTTTTAATAAACTCTGTTCATTCATTTTGGAGATTTTAGTTTTTACTTGAAACATTACATTACTAGCTTCTGCTCGCGGTTTCGCCTACGTGGTATATAATTTTATAGCCTATATGTGTTATTCCAGAACCTAAACTAAACATTCCAAATTGGTTTGTTAGATACGTGATAACGAACATTCACACACATACAAACAAAAACTTTCATATTTATTATATTAGAAGGATAAACAAATTTTATTTTGGTGATCACGACGGTCGTCAATGTTAACAAGTATTCTCTCAAGTACTTAACACGAAACTACTCCTAAATTACCAAACTTTAAATTAGATGGAACATGTTTCAACTTAACAGCGTTAAGTTATTTAACTTGTAAAATATACGAAGTGCACTCTCGCCAAACAAAATAACTTAATGAGTAACACAGCGCGGATTTTAAAAGTTAGTGTATGTCAACGCTGAGAAACTTTTACAGGCTTAAAAATAAACTCTGTATAACGGTTGTATAGTTACATGCTAGGTTACCACAAAAAAAAATTTAGCCACCTGTTTAGCTAGACGTCGTCTAAAGATAAACGTCAAAAATTATTAGAAATGTCACAACAGAATTGTGCTAGACACGGTTAGACACTACTTAAATCAGGATTTGTGGTTGCTCATATTTAATCGCGCCACTAAGGCATGTTTAGGCGTTAAACAGTTAACACAGGTTTAACGTGTGCTTAATTTTTTGTGGTAAGACCCATAATGTTTTGTCTCTTTTGTGACATAGAATAATAAAGACAAAACATTCTGTAACAACTACACCGCCGTAATTATACAGAGTTTATTAGTAAGACCCTAATGTGCCCACTCTCAAACTTTAACAGGGAGTGTAAAATGTAGGTTTTTAAACTGTCATGGTCATCAACACTTTGAAAATTATCACTAAAAACGGGATATTTACCATGTATATCATTTGATTTGAGTTTCCGATATTTCGGCGCTGTTGCAAACGCCATGATCACGGGAGAACTGAAGTACTGCGGGTAGATGGTGATTATGGGCAGACGTAGAAACTCAAATCAAATAATATACATGGTAAATATCCCGTTTCTAGTGATAATTTTCGAAGTGTAAAATGTAGTTAAACCATTACATTAATTTAAACTGTGGTGCATATTTGGCTCAATGAATCAGCATTTAAAATTTAAAGGGGAACGCGTGGTTATTCATTTTTAAATTTTACCTTTTAATATTGTTAACTTGACAAGCTTGTGGTTCAATGATTGCTGCCAAATGCTAGTAGACTGGAACGTTTGGAGTTTATAGACTTTGAATTCTAAGCATTAAACTGGTAATAAGTTTTACTGTCTCTAATTTATTTAGATACTAGCTTCTGCCCGCGGTTTTCACCCGCGTTCCCACAGGAACCGTGCATTTTTCCGGGATAAAAAGTAGCCTATGTTACTCTCCGGTCCATAAACTATATCTATGCCAAAAATCACGTCGATCCATTGCTACGTTACTGCGTGAAAGAAGGTCAAACCAACATATGATGTCATAAGCCTAGTCATTACACTGACTAACGCCCGAAATTAATAAGGGATCCTAATCCGTTTTTGGCTGTATAACTGTCAAAAACAATCCAATTTCTAAGTTTTACTTGTTAATAACACATCCACGGTTCGAGATTGGCATCTAAAAATACGTCGAATCGTTCGGAGGTCGGGATCACAACTTTGGATCGTCCTCTGTTCGTAAATGACAGTTTATTTCAGTCGGAACATGTCAATAACCATATTTATTTATTTATTTGCAGCTTCATATCTGCAGTTTGACGTTTCGTCGAATCAAATTGTGTTATTAACACGCGGATTGTAGATCGACCCGTCGGTAGTAGACGACCCGGGTTTGATTTCAATCTCGACTGGAAGATATATTATTAATTTCGGGCATAAGTTTGATGATCAAACCGGAACGCAGTACTCATTCAGTCACTGTTCGGCGGCAGACTACACGACACATAAAAGCAGTTGTGTGCCACGACCCTTATAGATCTTCGTTATATCAAGCAACACGAGACCTTTGAAGAAAATTAAAATGCGAGCCTATTTCTGTCTGCGACGGTTTCGACAAGCCACCCTGCCGCTATAGCCCGCAGGGTACGCTATTTACATGACCCTAATTATTGTTTATTGTAGGTTCTTTTTAGTACGGAACGTTTTTTTATTTATTTGAAGATTTACTGCGTAAGACGAGATTCCTTTTATTATATTGGTTATTAGTAAGAAACACGTTTTAGTAAAGCAATGTTTTAAAAATTTGCACGACTACATGTTCAAATTTTATAGGTTAGATTTTTCTTTTTATATGCAACGTTAGTGTTCAAATTCATACCACTAAGGCTAAGATTCACGGACAAGTCTAAGCGTGAACTTTCCTTCCATATGTCAAAACTGTATAGAATTTTGACATATGGAAGCGTGAGTCCACGCTTAGATTCGTTTCTGAATCTTAGCCTTACAATAAAAAAAAGGTTTTAGTTTAAAGTTAAACTCATAATATTTTGACCGTCTTTCATTTCTTGGTAACAAATTTTCATCTTAAGGGTGATAGCAAGCCAGGTGAGCACTAGAAAATGTTACCACTCTTCCACCGGTCTAAAAGTTTGACTTGACCCACACATGACCCCATCCCATATAACGTATTCAATTAGGTAGATATCGTTTTACAAGCGTATTATAAGGGGAGCTACTGTCTACTACCCCCGACATTCTACCCCAGACGTAATGAGAGTAACGCATCATGTAGAAAACTTAATTACAAGCGCAGACGTAGGGCGGACAGCGGTAATTACTTATGCAGCATATGTCTTCCCTTTAATTGGCAGTACGCATCTGACCTTCTGAAGATGTACTGAGCGGTTGGGTTCGTAAGGGTTTTCTAGTAAACTTACTAAGGGTAGCTTTTTATACAACTTTAAGAAAGATATCTTTTTGTACAGAATTCTACTACAGAATTTCCGGGCAGCCCTATATAGATCAGCTGATACACTTGAACTATGTTGAACTTTGATAATGGATGATGCTGATAAGAAGAGACTTCCATTTATACACACACATACATCACATACACACACATACATCACATAGACACATGTGCATGTTTTTATTTTATTTTTATTTTGTGTCTCTTTCAAAATGTTCAACAAAAAAAAACACTATTATCGATACCTATAATTATTGGCTGTATTTCGAAAGATTATGTACTTTATCTGTATTAATCATTTGTGCTGTTGGTCTTTTAATAAATAAATAAGTAAAGCAAAAATTAAAGAAAATGCCGCAATCTTCACGTTTGAAATTGAATTTATTTTTTTGTATGGAAATTTTGAAATGACGTATTTCGAAGAGAGACTTTCACAACTACCACGACAACCACGTTCCCGCCCAATCATCCTTTCCGGGATAACATACAAATTCAAACTCACCCTGTATAGCCAGGCATTTACTATTTTATTGTACCCGTTTGGACTGAACTACCCTTGAAATGTCACGGGTCCCAAAGGGGCTGGCGCGGGGGAAACAGGTAGCCCTTCATCACCGGTGATGATAAGGTTCATCATAATTAGCAATTTTATTAGTTCATAAAGTTAAAGCTATTTTGAACCTTTTCACCACTGAATAAGGTCTAACTGTTTTTTTTACGTCGCCGGGCCTACGTGGTTCCGGCCGACTTAAAAGTCGGTTCTATTCCCAGCTGAGTAAGAAATAATATTCTAACCTCCTTTAAAAACATTACCGTCCATAAAAATTCTCTTACGTACCTGCTCAACAAGTAACTTCACAAAGGGTTATTTAAAATTCGGCTACATTACACCAGGGAAGTAAAAAGTTGTAAGAACGCACGAAAAGGGAGAATAATAATTGAATTAAAGCCTCCACCAAAATGATTTAGAACCCTTTAGCTAATTAAAAACGTCGGTATTTTATGGTTAATTCATAAAACGGGCGAGACCACAGTCAGTGTGGTGCAAGTTATAAACTGACAATACTGCATTAAATAACACCTCTTATATTGCATTAGGCATATAAAAACTCGCTGTAAAAAAATAAAACACATTTTGGGAATAAATGACAAATGAATGTGATATATTCCGTTACTAAGTTTGGTTGTTTAATTCCTGCCAAGCAGTACTGTGCAAGCATCTCTATACTCCAGTTAGAACGAAAGAATAGTCGCTTGACAAACAATGCAGTTTCATGTTGATTAATTATAAAAAAAAAACGTGAAAATTTAGATTACATTAAAAGCTGATGCTATCATTAGAAAGCGAGTTGCCTCTCTGATGCGGCGGGTACGGGGCAGGGACAACAGCCTCCTGGCGACAGTCGCGAACAGGGTAGAAGGACCAATTCTTAGGCACTGGATCGCAACGCATGCAGCGATGCTAGCGAGTGCCTCAAAATAGACATAAACATTCTTTGTTTTGTATTAACATAGTTCTAAGTAATGTTACTAATACAATATGGAAATTTAATTATTTTGTTTCCGATATAAATAAATTATTATTATTATAAAAGGCAACCAATAGTTTTTTAGTTGTTTTTTTGCAATAATATTCTTTTACAAGATCAAAAACATCTCAATCGTTGTAAAATCAACTCCTACCTTTAATCGCTTTCTCCGCTAACTCGCACCAACCACCAATGACTGTCATTTTGCAGTTTCGCAAAGTTGCCTGAAGGCTCCTGTCAGTTGCTTACCTGTAAAGGACGAACGGTTACTGTTAGCTTAACGATTAAATAAGCGTTCATTGTACAATATTAAACGGTAAACGATTTAGGGAAGTAATTGAAGTCCTTTATAAGTACTTAAAACATGATTATACTGTCGGTACTTTGATTGATACATAAGATATAAATTATGTTCATGTTTTGTTAGTGGTAGGACTAACTCTTCTGCGAGTGTCCGTCTGGGTTGCTACCACCGCTTTGATAGTGAAGTCAGCCGCCAAGCAGTAGTGTGCAAGCATTACTGTGTTCCGGTTTGATGAGCAGAGTAGCCAGTGAAATTACTGGGCTTATGAGACTTAATACCTAATGTCTCAGGGTAACGAGCGCACTGCAGTGCCGCGCAGGCCTTTGTGTTTCAAAGTTCTGGGTGGCACTGCAATTGTTATGGGCCGGCGTTATGCTTACCATCAGGCCAACGACCAGCTCGTCTCGTTACCAAATAACATTTTTTTTTTTTTTTTTTTATGTTATTTTTTATAAAAAAGTTATTAATGTGTAGTAGGTATTGTATTCATATTTGTTTTGTATTTGTTTCAGATGTAAAATTCATGCCTAGTTTTCATATTCACCGGCCAAATTATTATCTCCAAGCACTGAATCTCCTTTGTTTGATCGTCTATTATAGTACCTACTTGACATTAGCGAAATTGTGGCGAAAATAAAGAAAGAAGAAGTGCGAACTGCTTGCCCCGCCAATTGATTTCATAAAAAGAAATAGCTTAAACTTCTAAAACAAAAGAATAAAACAAAGCTTTTAAAAACATTCTTCAAATCTTTCAATTCTCCCGCGGGATAAGACTGCGTTGGATTGGTTCACTAAATTGCGCATTTCTAAGCGGCAGCGTATTCCAACTTCTTGACAGTTTAGAGTTGAAAATACGAATATTCTTTGCTAACACTCAAAAACAGATATTCTCGAACAAAGACGAAGGTTAGCGGCGAGTATCGAAGTCTGAAAGAAACTTTGAGATCTATTGTGGTAAGTGGTTTGAAAACAATATTCTTTTGTTCAACGGACTTCAACAAGGCGCAGTTTGAACTCCGAAGTTTGCGTAATGTGCTATTAGAATAAGAACACGAATTATTACGAGAAAATATTTTTGTGAACATTGGATTTACTAGTAATTCTGCGAAAGGTACACCTCGCGAACACAAACTTTTTTTAACCGACTTCCAAAAAAGGAGAAGGTTATCAATTCGATGGGTATCTTTTTATGTTTGTTACCTCATATCTTTGTCATTTATAAACCGATTTGGAAAATTCTATTTTATTTGAAAGGATACTTTCAGATTGGTCCCATAGAAATTTCATTAAAATCGGTTCAGTAGTTTGTCAATGAAGTCGGTTCGTCGCTTTTTTAAAGCAATTTTTTCAACAATTGTGTTCAGTCTGCGCATCATAACATTATATAATGTGAGGGCAGTGACTGCTTGGGAATATTGACAGTAAATGTAGTATAGTTATCTGTATTTTAAAATTCCAAGTACCAAATTCCAAAAAATTTTAGGACAATAGGTATTAAGTCTCATAAGCCCTGTAATTTCACTGGATACTCTGCTCATCAAACCGGAACACAGTAATGCTTGCACACTACTGCTTGGCGGCAGACTTCACGAGCAAAGCGGTGGCAACAACCCAGACGGACACTCGCAGAAGAGTTAGTCCTCCCACTAACAAAAACACGCTTCCGACACGGATATCATTCCTTGAGATAAAATAACCCTGCTGATTTGGTGTACGTATGTGCGTGTCCCAATAATCCCCAGAAAACAAAAAAAAGCCCTAAAGCACTTGGCAACACATACGAAAATCTCCAGAGTGAGCTTCGTAATGAATAATGTATAAATGTGTCTTTCCAGTTCTAGACGGTTCTATATCTACTCGTATCAGCCGCGACACCTCGCGTCTTTATATGTGAAGACGAAGGTACGAGAACTTATAGCTATATACCTACCTATAGACTACAGCTATTGTTTAGTAATAATAAGCTTTATTCTCTTTATAAATAGCCTTCTTTGATATTGAAAAATACATATTAAGTAGGTATTATCTTATATTACTGGGCTTATGAGACTTAATGCCTAATGTCTCAGGGTAACGAGCGCACTGCACTGCAGCGCTGGAATTTGTGTTTCAAAGTTCTGGGTGGCACTGCAATCGTAATGGGCTGAAGTTATCCTTAAAGTATTAAGTATCATAAGCCCAGTAATTTCAGTGACTACTTTGCTTCTAATCATTACACTGGAATACAGTAATGCATATACACATTACTAACGCTTAGTGTAGCCGCACATCAGACCATTGAACGCGGCCACTAGACGCCTACTAGACACGGCCACCAGTGGCCGGGCGCGGCCTCCAGTCGAAGCCACTGCTGCCACAAAATAGAGAGAACAAAAAGGGCGCTCGAGGGATGCTTAGTCAACCAGTAAAACAGTACCAGTAATAAACCGTAAGCCTAGGTTTACTGGTCTGTGTGCCGTCCTTACGCAGCCAGGCGCCCTTCTGTTCTATATCTATATGGGGGGGAGGAAGCCAGCGTTTGTGGTCGAATGTGCGCGGGATGCTAGCCACAAACGCGGTCACCTTCATGTTCTTGTGACTCGGATGCGGCCACTTGAACGCCCAGTGTGCGTCAACGCCATATAAAATGTATGAAAGTCTTCTTTTCTTCTTTGCCGCTTGGACGCGTTAGTGACCGTGATTGATAGCCTAATGTGGGGTGGCAGATTACATGATCAAAGCAGTGTACAACTTCGTGTGAAGCCACGAGCAGACGCTAGTTGTTTAATAAAGGTATAATCACCTTAACACGCTTTTCTAAACGACACCACAATTGAAGCCTCCCAAATACCTCCGGTCGGTACACAGACGCCGGCAGTCAAGGTTCAAGGAGGGTCAAGGTTTACCGACCGGATTAAAAGGGATCCTGTATTGCGAAAAATTTATTGGATGGCGGCTGATTATTTATTCCTTACGTATTTTTGAGTTAAGCTGCATGCTTAAGCGGGGATATTTAATGATAAATGCGTAATTAATCAACCAAAAAATACATATAATCCGCACTATTTGCTGAGTAAAAGAGCGGCTTTACCCAATCAAAAAGACAGGTAAACACTGAAATAGATAAGAAGACGTTCTCGAAATTGATTTCACTCAAGTCGATGAATTGGGGACATCTCAATATAAACTAGTGATATACGAACTTCTGCTTGATTTATCATCAACCTAAAGTCCCTTTTAAGCGGTGCACAGTGTCTTTAGTTATAAAGACACGTAAATGTAGCTTTGTACAATCAACGATGGTACAAAGTAGGAAAGCAAGGCACAGATAAACAGATAAACATTTTATTGATAATTGTTCCATTACAAGTCAATAAACATCGTATACATTTCAAAATTGAAATTATAAATTAAAATTGTTAATAATCATTCAATAAATTGACATGTCATAAAATATTTAATTATAATTATTAATAAAATAAATAACTACCAGTTATTTTGTTATAACTAAAAATTCGTCAAACGTATAAAACGTCCTCTCGATGAGCCAGTTTTTAAGTTTTATTTTGAAACTGTTGAAGCTTGATGAATTTATGACATCCTCCGGAAAGCGGTTATGCACTTTGAGAAGGAAGCAGTATAGCGGGTATCCAGCGATTTTTACAAGTATGCATACTATTGCAGTACTCAAATAATGAGACAGAGCAATCGATACAAAATTAACAACGCTAAGAGCACATATATAAATACTAGATTTTGTTCATAAACATTGTTAAAGCGAAAGTAATTATTTACGTTTTAATTATTTTACGGCTTAACTATTGAATCTACGTTAACAATGTTTTCGCATAGCTAGCTCAAAGCCCGTCTAGCAACATGGGCGAATAATCGTAAGAAAATTACATATTCTTGGAAAATGGTTCAACTACGTGAAGAGCTCTAAGGCTGAGATTCAGAGACGAATCTAAGCGTGGACTCACGCTTCCATACATCAAAATTCTATACAGTTTTGACATATGGAAGCCAAAGTCTACGCTTAGAATCGTCTCTGAATCTTAGCCTAAGTATCATACATGGGCGTATAATTTCCAGGTAAATTCCATAGTTTAAAAAAATCGATGTAGCATTTTTATTAAAACGTGTAATCCTATACCATGTTCAATGAGAAAAGAATCGACAAAATTGGACTGCTCTGTAAACAGTAATGCGTGATCGATTATTGATCTATATAAATAAATAAAAATGAAGTGTCTGTTTGTAATATCAACATAACAGCTTTTTACTAAATGCATATGAAAGTATATAGTGTACCTATTACAAAACAACCATTTTTAAATTTTTTTGTCTGTCTGTCTGTTTGTTTCGGGTAATCTCCGAAACGGCTGGACCGATTTTGACGGGGCTTTCACTGGCAGATAGCTGATGTTACAAGGAGTAACTTAGGCTACTTTAATTTTAGAAAAAGAATTAGGGTTCCGCGCAAAAAAATAAAAACCATGAAATCCAAAATGTCCACGCGGATGAAACCGCGGGACAGCAGCTAGTCATAAATAAAATATTATTGTTTTTTCGTCAGTTTTACCTTAGTTTTATCAATTTTCGTTGGTTCTTATACCGATTTTGACACTACATTAGAAACCACCTTTCGAGATCTAACCGTAGTGTTGCGCAAATACATTTGCTAAAAAGATGGCTCCAAGAAACTCCGTGAAATGTTGCATGCTTCCGTTTTCACTCTTTTGATATTTATTCAAAATATATGTTTACATTTTAAAATGAAGGCTCTCACAAATTCTTATCTCAAAAATACGCAGATAAACCTACTAAAAAACGACTATATATAATCTATTCCCAGCAGCACGCACCCCACAGATGGGCTATTATTACTATCATGAATGTTATTGCCTCTTGAGCTCAACGGGGCCAGCGCTCGCTCTTATGTAAATATAATGACATCCTTTTATACGCGAAATCGTTCGAGTATTGAATCCTGGGAGTATACAGACGTTAGTGTGTTTAACCGAGCACTGACACTTTGACATAAGTGCTGGAGCACTCCCTCTCGATCTCGGCTTACGATTCTAAGAGCCAATGACTTCAAGTCCAGGCGAGCGGAGCTACTTAGTGCAAGATAATATTTTTATCTTTTTTGCAAGCTTTTATTTAACTTGTAATGTTTGTTTGTTGGTTTGTTTAGGTACAATCTTGCAACTGTCGAGTGCTTTTTAATGTACAGTTTCATCAAAATCGCGTATATAATATTAGTAGGACAAGCTTAAGTTTGACAACTGTCCCGCTTGCAAATAAAAGAGCAAAATAAAAATGCGAGCGATGAAGCACGTTTGCCTTAGAAGCTGGCCACGCTTTATTCTATATCATAAATAGTCATAATATATATAGTCACCCATACAAATAAATAAAATTGAAGTGTCTGTAATATCAAAATAACAGCTTTTTACTAAATGCATGCGAAAGTATATACGGTACCTATATAATAACGAACCAACCATTTTTTTAATTTTTTGTCCGTCTGTCTGTCCGTCTGTCTGTCTGGCTCTTTGTTCCGGGTAATCTCCGAAACGGCTGGGCTGATTTTGACGGGACTTTCACTGGGCAGATAGCTGATGTTATAAGGAGTAACTTAGGCAACTTTTATTTTAGTAAAAGAATTAGGGTTCCACGCAAGGAAATAAAAACCATGAAATCATCATATGGGTAACATAGTAATGTGGTAATCAATTAATTCATCATTCAATCATGTCATCATTCTTCATGTCATCATTCATTCATGTCATCATTCTTTTATTTAAATTTATTCATTTGCATGTTTTTGGAGCTACTCGATGCAAAATGGGCCACAGCTGAAAACCAGCGCGCTACTTCGGTGGCGCTTTTATGCTGAGCTGTGTCCATTTTGTAGTCAACGGCCCAATGTTTTCATGTCCTAATTTTTAGCTTTAAAATGTATGTACCTACCTACCTAACTATCCTACCTAACCTACCTATACTTTGGGCAATGGCTACAAATAAATGCATTTTCTTTCTTCTTTCTTTCTTTCTTTCAAATCCAATATCACCGCGCGGGTGAAACCGTGGGCAGCAGCTAGTAATATATACAATCACTGCATTTTCCGACCTACTTTATATCATATGTCTTCCACATCTATCAACCACTGAAAGGTTTATAGAGCGTACCTTCGTGCCAATATTTTATTTTGTACAACAAAGGCTCATTCAGTGCTCAGAATTCTAGATCATTCTACGACAATAGGCCCTCTGTAGGTCGTATAAATTCTTGAGACGTTACGAGTCTATTCACACACACATTTCTCAACGAATCTCTTCTGACTAAAATCTTTACTTATAATGAACTGCAGAACGAAATAAAAATGCGAGTTAATGTTTTTTACCCGACTGCCGAATGAAAGAAACAATATTTTTTGAGCTAATGTACGTAGGTCTTTGGCACGCTATGTAGCCAGCGAAATAGGATATACGTATCTATTTTATTTTCCTGTCTGTAGCCTAAACCATTTGACACAATTTAAAATGAGAAAAAAAATGTTTTGTTTCATTTAATATCATTTTTAACCGACTTCCAAAAAAGGAGGAGGTTATCAATTCGTCGGGTATTTTTTTTTAGATTATGTTTATTACCTCAGATCTCGATCATTTATAAACCGATTTGGAAAATTATCTTTTTATTTGAAAGGGTATACTTTCAGATTGGTCCCATAGAAATTTCATCAAAATCGGTTCAGTAGTTTGTCACTGAAGTCGGTTCGTCGCTTTTTTAAAGCAATTTCTTTTTAAGTACCATGCTATTGCCTTGCCCTTTACAGCGTCGCCGGACTGAATTTAATATCAAGCTATTGATAAAGCTTCATATTGTACAGCAAAAACATAACCGTAAGTTGTTATTCGTATTCGCACACGAAGTAGGGTAATGGAAATCTCATGTAAGAACGGCGAGGAAAGCTATACAGAGCAATGTTTGCTCTGAACCGCGTTTACTGCTTTCAAGACTCGGTTATTATACTTTGAGACCGTCAAAGACTTTAGCTTCGTTTATACTTTTATACGAATACTAGCTTCTGTCCGCGGCTTCACCCACCTTCCCACAGGTACCGTGCATTTATCCGGGATAAATAGTAGCCTATGTTACTCTCCGGTCCATAAACTATATGTATATATACTAGCTTCTGCCCGCGGTTTTCACCCGCGTTCCCTCAGGAACCGTGCATTTTTCCGGGATAAAAAGTAGTCTATGTTACTCTCCGGTTAATAAACTATATCTTTGCCAAAAATCACGTCGATCCGTTGCTCTGTTACTGCGTGAAAGAAGGACAAACCAACAAGTCAACAAACCAACAAAAACACTTTCACATTTATAATATTATATATATATATCTATATATATTAGTAGGACTAGCTGTCGCTCGAGTATTACCCGCGTGGAGATTTTCACAAGAACTGTGCATTTTACTTAGGGATTTTACCTTTTACCTTTTTATTTTAGGGATTATAAATCCATAAATTATATATCTATGCAAGAAATCACGTCGATCCGTTGCTGGAGTACGCCAAAAAATATTTCAATTTAATAGACCCGTTTCTCAATTTTGTCTCACAAATTGAGACGTGCGAGTCAAATGTTATTCTGTTCTGATTAACCTTCTCGTTCAGTAATAAATACATACTCATAATAATAACATCATGAATGTATAAATGAAATTGGTTTTATATACAATTATTACAATATTAGCATTAATAAGAAATATTTCAGAAATCGTAAGCATCAACGCGTCACGTGGGCGGAGCAATTCCAATTTCCATAGATACAGGTGGAAAAGTTACTGGAATCCAAATAATTATACCATTTGCGCGTAGGTGGCTCGCTGATGGATGGAGCACATTTATATCGGCGAGTAGTCGTCTATTTGACACATTGTGTGGACGGAACTCGGACGGTAAATAGACCTTTCAAATTGGCTAACTTTGGTGTGTATCAATCAAATGGTAAATTAAATCGAACTGAGGTTATTAGTTACTAGCTGTGCCCCGCGGCTTCTCCCATGTTATAAAAGTTAAGCCTAAGTTACTCCTATTACGTTCGTGATGTCATGATGGGTTCCGACTGAAAATCAGTGACTAGGGTCGTTGACCTTAGTTAGGTGCTGAGTCGGGACCTTTTCCTGACATCACAACATTACATTGTTTATTGTTAGTTTTAAATTCTGTTGTGTTATATGTTATCTGATGTGATTTATTTATTTATTTAGGCTTCCCATCGACAATTACACTATAACATACAATATATAATCGAACCTTAGATTATTTTGCTTAATGCACCATCTATTAAAGGGAAACACAGCATGCAATAAAACTTAACAATGTTTATAAAAAAAAGTTAACAATAACCGAGAAGGTATATAGATATTTGAACATGGAACAATAATCGGCAGAAGGCCACTAACAGTTATATTCTAATTGTATAAAAAATACTACCCTTAAAAAAATAAAATATAAGTATAAAAAAATACTTTTCATTCTACAATGGCAATCAATATAGCTTATTAATCTATAATCGTTTACCATTGCTAAATGACATATTCTTTCACAAGAAATATTCATGCAAAATAATTAAAACAAAGAAAAACAAAAAGCTAGAGAGTAGTGTTGGCCAATTCGGCAAACACACTAAATGTCTTTTGTACTTTAGGCAGGGAATCACCAAATATATCCAGTATGTCACTATGTTCATTGATTAGTCTACACATCCGGGGCACTGGAGAGTTAGCTCCCAAAACAGTTCTGCGATAATTCTGTGATGTTGTGTTGTCCGTAAATAAATGTATTTTCTTTCTTTCTTTCTTTCTTCTTTCTTACAACATCAGGTATCTGCAATAGAGCTGTAAAAGTAACGAGAAATCGAGTACTCGTATGTATTCGATATTGAAATCATCAGTACTCGTTACTTTCGTATCGTTACTTTTCTCGTTACTTTTGATACAATCGAGTATCGAACTTACGATTACCTGACTTCGTAAAATGACTAATATATAAATGTAGGTACATACGTATTGTCTAACGTATGAACTATTCTCGTCTTGCTTAGATATAGTTAATGACATTATTGGCACAAAGTAACACCATAAAAAATCCTTAGTAAAATAATGAAATAAAAAAATTTGAAAATCAGTTGAATCGGTCGATAAATGGCGGAGATAAAGAGTAACATCTCCACAAAAAAAATACAGGTGAATTGAGGACCCTTCTGCTCCATATTTTGAAGTTGGATAAAAATATGAACAATACGAAGCTACGATGCTATTTCTCACTCGCATTCATTCGATCGCTGGACAAACCGTTTCAGTTCACGCATCGTGCGTTGTATTCGTACGGATAACGAATCAAGCTGACATGATACGAAACATACCGAAGTAACGAATTGAATTTGTAAGTAACGATTCGATACTTCGAATCTGGCGATGTACTCGTTACTCAGTAACGAATACATACGGTTTCTTATAGCTCTAATCTGCAAGTGGATGTCCCGCCAAAATCGGTCCAGCCGTTTCAGAGATTAGCCGAAACAAGATACAGATAAGTAAAAAATTTAATATTTTTCTTTTTTTTATTTACATATTCATTCATTCATTTCATATGCATTTAGTAAAAAGCTGTTATTTTAATATGACAAACAGACACTTCAATTTTATTTGTATAGATTACACACCAGGTTTTGCTCGCGGCTTTGCACGCCTGGATACACTCATAGTGTAGCTTCCTATATTAGTGAAAGAATTTGTAGAATCGGGGCAGTGGTTTTTAACCCCCGACGCAAAAAATGAGGGGTTTACGAGTGTATCTGTGTATCTGTATGTGGCAGCGTAGCTCCTAAACGGATGGACCGATTTTGATTTTGTTTGAAAGCTGACTAGATCGAGAGCGTTCTTAGCTATGACTCAAAATCTGTTCAGCCCTATGAAGATAACAGAAATATTTTGAAGGCGGTTTTAAAAAAAATTGTATCTTGTTGTTGAAAAGTTTAAGTATGTATTATCAATAGCGACAATCGTTTAGAAGCGAATACCGTTTGTCTATACCCTCAGGGGTGCCTCTCGACGGTAATTGCGAGCCACGTCTCGATCATCCGTCAGGCATGGAAGGCTTGACAGGTTGACGGCGATATTGAATACGTGCCGAGAAGCCTGCCGCCCCTCGCTTAGGAGGAAAAACGTATTGTCAGCAATATAAGTATCGATTAGTGAAACTCTCTTTGTAGATTAGTTCGATGTATTAGTAAATGTATTTTTCTTATTTAAAAAAGTGAAGAGTTTTCGTCTACTTATACGATCTTTGGGCGTTATTTTAACCGATTTAAAAAAAGGAGGAGGTACTCAATTCGTCTGTATCTTTTTTTGAGGCGATGTTACTCGGTTTCTACGCGATTTGTCTTTTTTCATGAGTAGGGCCTCTAGGACCTTAAGATATGCCCTAAAGTCAAGGGTGGTCCTTTCATAAATTTTATGAGAAAGAACACTGTAGTGTTCTTTCTTATCATCTTTCTCTTGAAATTTCACCCCTCATTTTTTCACCCTTAGGTGTACCAAAGGGAGAAAAATGAGGGATGAAATTTCATATATTGCGAAATTATTGCGGAAGTCGGGTCCCTATTCTTTAAAAGAAATTTGTTTGAGTGAATAGACTCCTCATAGGTTAGCGTGCTCAATCTTAGACTGTATATTAGTTGCACATCAGGCGAGAGGTTCGAGATCGTCAAATGCAAGCCAAATTCATGATGCCAGTGGGAGGACTAACTCTTCTGCGAGTGTCCGTCTGGGTTGTTACCACCGCTTTGCTCGTGAAGTCTGCCGCCAAGCAGTAGTGTGCAAGCATTACTGTGTTCCGGTTTGATGAGCAGAGTATCCAGTGAAATTACTGGGCTTATGAGACTTAATACCTAATGTCTCAGGGTAACGAGCGCACTGCAGTGCAGCGCAGACCTTTGTGTTGCAAAGTTCTGGGTGGCACTGCAATTGTTATGGGCCGGCGTTATGCTTACCATCAGGCAAACGACCAGCTCGTCGTCAATAACATAAAAAAAAAATTTTAGAGCAATTCGGTTTACCGTATATTTAAAAAATTCTTTCCATTCTTAAGTTATCTGGAAGAAATCGTTCATACATACATGAACCCTAAAAACTTCACACTACTTTTTTGTGCAGTCGTGTAAAAATAGTCCAGATAAGGCGTTGTACGCGCCAGTGGGTCATGCGTTCGTATTCAGTCCACGTGCAATGCGTTTTGAATGTGAAATGTATGATAATCTTCTAGTGTCTTCGGTTTGCCGTATATTAAAAAAAAACCTTTCCATTCTTCGATTATCTGGAAGAAATCGTTTCTAGCGATGTGACCGCCTATTATCATATTGAATTGTATATACCTACATTTAGGATATTTTACAAATATGCTTTAAAAAAGCGACGAACCGACTTCAGTGACAAACTACTGAACCGATTTTGATGAAATTTATATGGGACCAATCTGAAACGATATCCTCTCAAATAAAAAAGAATTTTCCAAATCAGTTTGTAAATGACGGAGAGCAGAGGTAACAAACATTAAAAAAAATACCCACCGAATTGATAACCTTCTCCTTTTTTGGAAGTCGGTTAACAAATGCGGTTTGTAAGTCATAGGTATGCATATTTATAAATTTTGATGTGTAAAATCTTTGATCTATATTGTATGTATCAAATCATTGAGCTATGTCTGATAACATCATTATGACTAAGCAATCATCATCTCCGTTACAGTCTGAGTTGATAAGTAATTTCAAGACTGAGTGACCCTGAAAATTAAAAAACTTATATAATGCGATTACTTCTTGGCCTGCCCATCTTCACCCATCATTTGTCAGAGAGTTCGCGTAAAGTAATTTAATTTGATAAAGCGCCAAACTCTGCCCAAGTGAAAGTATTTTTCCAACAATAAGGTCAGCGCAAACCAAGAGGCGAGGCGCTGGAACGCAGAAGAGGACGCCGGAGCGATACAGTGGGAGTTACTTTTATTTGTACTTTAGTTAACGAGACGAGCTGGTCGTTTGCCTGATCGTAAAGCATAACATCAGCCCATAGCAATTGTTGTGCCACCAAGAACTATGGAACACAAAGGAAAAAGTCCTTTCATCGCACTAATCTCCGTTTTCATATACTGACACTCGCAGAAAAGCTACTGCTTACTATGCAACAAGTAAAATTGTTTTTATTAAACCGGGAACCGGCTTCGGTGAAAATATCGCGATGTATGAAATTTCATCCCCCATTTTATCATTTTTAGGGATTTAGTAAAATTTATAAAAGAACCACTTCTAAATATAGATTATAAACTACTCATTAAAAAAATAATCATTTAATTCGGTTGAGATTTGACGGAGAAATTAAGTAAAATCGGCACCAAATAAAAACAGACGAATTGAGATCCTCCTCCTTTTTTGTAAGTCGGTTAAAAAGTGCGCGCCGCGTCGTCGCATCGCCTCGCATCTCGGTGTGAGCTGAGTCTTACTCAGTAGCTTGACAGAGCTTGCCTAGGCTGAGTTTATTGTAGAATACTTTTTTCTTCCAACATTTCGCGGGAACTGTAATTTTTCAAGTTACAATGGAAATATTTTCCGCGAATTTGCATGTTTGCAATGTAGATGGAAATGATGAAAATAGTTCAAATTTCATATGAATTCATTCAGATTCTGTGATTTTCGTGTTTTATTTATTAGTTAAATTAAATTCCTGTAATAATAGTATTGTGTTACTTTAATTTTATGCTTGTTTATTTAACCAAGTCTGTCCTAATTATCAAAAATTCTTAGAGAAAAAAAATATGTTAATGATCTTTTCAAATATGTATTTTTGCTGTGTCTTTATCTTATCTGTGTGTTTATCTTTCATTATTATAATTGGTGCATGCCATTTTAATTAAAGTAAATAAATAAATTACAAAAAACGGAAAGTATCGCTCTTTACGTATATTGTTTAAATTTAAACACCCTTCAACCTACATTTCAGTGGCCTAGCTCAGTACCACTACGCCATCGCTACAAAAACTATCCAAGAACGTCTATCGAAACAAAAGCTTCACAGTCCATTCCACCGAACCTTTCCACTGACTCACAGTTATGTATTTATAATCCGAATCGGCTGCTTCGGACGGTTTTGTCTCCGTTCCTTTGTTCGCCCTTTACAGATTAATGCTGCCCTTTGAGCCCGTCCACTGAATTAGTCGTGAAATTTGGGAAATTCATCGTAATCCGTTCGGACGACCGCTTTGAACATGTTTGTTATCTGGCTGACGACCACTTTGAACATGTTTGTTATCTGAGTGGCTGGTCTTAAGATTTGCTTGATCGTTGAGTGGCGGTTTTCTTCGTGTATTAATTTGTAGCTTTTTAGTTTGTGTTTTTTATGTTTAGTTCATGAATCTTAGGCGATCAATCACGATTCACCTGCGTATAAAAGTAAATAAAACCTCAAATAATTGACACTAGGCAACAAATCTCTAGGAAAAAAAATGTTTTTATCATAAACTTTTTAATAACATCGTAGCACCACGCTACAATCAACAGGCGCACGTAGATCCTCTACGCTAGTGTCGCGTAGCACAAAGCTACGCTACGGCTACCAAATTCATCATGCTACGTAGCCGCAAAGCCAACAACCTCCGTTCGGAGTCCGCTCGATCGTAAACTTGTTGCTTTGATTTTCCCTCGTAGCTATTATGAGGTAATCTGTGGCTCGAACCACTTGATTTATAAGAACCTGCCAGCTCACTTTAAAAACAATCGAGAGACAGCAATAAAAATCATTCGCATTATTTTGACCAATAACCGGTTGATATGAAGTACTTAGGTTAAGCTAAACTTACGATGAAAACGTGCCCTAAAGAACGGTTGCCGAGACTTCCGACAGTTTTTAGTAAGTGATTTTAGACGTGAGGGTGGAAGCTAGGCAAGTTAGCACTGGAAAGTACTACCACCATGCTAAAGATGAATCACGGAGTTTTCTTTCACCGAAAGTTTACCCTAATCAGTTAAAAATACCATGCACAAACAAATTACCACGGCTGCAACCTTATGAATCTACTAATCTAGCGTAGCGCTATATTCTCTTTGCCACAAACTTCTGTCGTTACTACAAAAAAGAAAAACCTCCCTTTTAAAGAAAGCTTTAATTAAATTGTAAGCATAATATCGCAAAACATCGGGTCTCTTCAATTTTTTCCCCTATTACATCGTCCCGAACTTTGGAGACTTGTAATTAAGAAAAAGCAATAAAATTTAACTCTGACGTAATACCCAATTAGAGGGACAAAACGTCTGGGATTATTAATTTTGGAGACGTCATTGCCGTTAGGTTAGAGATATTGATAGGTATAAGGTCTAAGTTTAGTTTTACAACCTTTTATCTAAACTGCCATGTTCGAAACTAAACTCTGTTTCTAAGGCAGGTGGGCAAATGGACGCAAAAATCACTATGTTTGCACAAATCCGTTTGACGGCTCCGTAGCTAAGTTGGTAGTAACCCTGCCTGCAAAGCGAGGGGTCCCGGGTTCGATTCCCGGCCGGGGCAGATTTTGTGTAAGCATAAAATTTGTTCTCGGGTCTTGGATGTTTGTGATGTGTATCTGTGTGTGTCCATGCCACCTGCGACACAGGGAATCCTAGTGCGGGGTATGAGTGTGTAAGCGTTTATTTATTAAATATAATGTATGAAACTCTTTCTCCAAACGGCGTGTTCCAAGATCTTCACTTGAGAGCCAGTTTATCGACGACAACGTCGCTTAAGTTCTGGCGAAAGTGTTAAAAACTATATAAACTAGCGTTAACTATAAAAAAAACTAGCGATCAATTTCAGCTTCGCTTAGCACTGGTCCTCTTTAGTACCAGATGACTTCAGGTGGATGCATGGACCTACCCCGCCTATGCCCCACCTCCCGTGCGCCACGTAAAATAAAGAAAGAAAATAAATTTATTTATTACGTAGTGATATGATTTTTGCGCGAGCTATTTTAATTCTGTGATATATTCATCTAAATTAAATGGCATTAAGGACAAATTTGGTCTAAATTAAATAGTTGATAAGTATGACTATTGATATTTATTTAGATAATGATTAATACCATGTCGGTAAAAACACCTTGGTAAAAAAGCATTCTTTTAAACCAAATGTGAAAATCATTAAGAGGCTACAGCTCGCCATACTTTCCATACAAACGCTCGTACGTCGTCGCTCGTATTATAGTGTCCTAATAAATTTTTCTTTAGATGTTTTGAGCAAATAGATATCACGTGCTAGGTATCTAGGATTCCGTGGGAGCAAAAATGTAAAATTTTGAGATTCCAACTCAGTACAAGCCTTCAAAAATCAGCTTTTTTGGACAAATTTTACCTTGACTTTTGCCGTTCACAGTGTTCTCATAAATGTAAAATTCAACAAAACACTTCCATATAATCCTTGGACATGTAATGGAGATTCTAAATAACAAACATTTTTTCACAAACTTGTAAGGCATTTTCAAAAACACGTATTTCCTGGAACAAGTTTTAGGAAATTACCACGCACTAATTGTGTTCGGAAATTTTGTTAGGAAATTTATTTAAAAATTTTCAGAATGCCTACCGAAGGCTCTGGCGTTGTCTCTCCTTTTCCGTAATGCCTGTTTTTCTTCGATGAACAAAAAAGCCTTTAGGCCATTTTTGCGTTCTAGGATTTTTGGGTTAGACGGGTCATGAAACGGCACCTTAAAATGATTATTGTGAATCAACCTAAAAAGATAGACATATATGCTACCGTGGACTTTTTAAAAACTTTTTATGAGGAATTATTTATTTCGCGATACATTGTTTTCGTGTAACTATTTACGCAGAGCACGCCACGGAAAATCTCAGATGGGGACGATCTTTTCCGACTTAATTCACAATTATCATCATACTGATGCTTAACTTAGCGTAGCTTGTTTTTGCAAAATGCTCATAAATTATAACCATCCCAGGGGCCTGTTTCATAAAAAATATTAGTCTAATATTATCAGCTTTTTTTTCATATATAATATGAGGCTAATATTTTTTATGAAACAGGCCTCTAGTAATCCCTTTTTCTAATAGTGACAACCGTCCCGGAGTGAAAATCCGTGCAGTAGTTTCTGAGATTAGCCCGAACGAACATGAACTCAGAGCGGCGAAGAACTTTAATTTTTAATGCAGAGATAGTACAAAACAGATGAAACCGTGAAAAAAGCGTTAGCGCAAACAGATTGTTCCCGAAGCACGAAACTTAAAGTTATTTTTACGTATGTATGTCACCAAAGTTATGCCTTCGGAGTATTCTTTTTGTTAATTTAATGATGTGATGAAAATTGCAAGAAATAGTTTAATATTAGCAAAAAAAGGGTGCGAGCCCTGGAGCTTGCAGTGTAAAATATAAATAATAAAAAAAAAGCACTAAACTTCCATGCTCCGGGAAAGTGCCACGTGATTTTCCAACTATTACAAATGTATATATCATCTTATTCCACCATTACCCAAGACCGAGCTTAATACCAAGCTCCAGAGGATATTAATTATGAGAGATATCGGTTTATTGGTTTCTGCTGCTCGGATGTGTAATTAATGACTGGTACAGATCCGTAATGGATATTTAATCGCGTTTAGTTTCTACCTTATTCAAACTCAAATTCAAAATGCTTTATTCATATAGGCCCAAGGGAGCACTCATGTAGGTTAAAATAAATGACTTTAACAGGGGGTCTCTGTAACGCTCGCCTACCCGAACCACAGACGAAACATCAACAGACCCAATCCGCGCTCAAAGGTCAACGAACCTTTCAGAAACCCACCGTGCCCGTTCCACTACACACACAGCTTGCTACCATTCTCATGTTAAAGATTTGTCGCCAAGCGTATATATCGGTGTGTTCCGGCAGGTCCACTTGAGAGCCGCCGCATTTTCAACATCTTTGACTACGTCGTCTCTTAAAATCAGGTGAGATGGTTGTCAAATTCTAACATATAGAGTATAATAAAAAACATTATCACGACGAGGTTGTATCACGACATTTTTAAAAGCTTTTATTTCAATTCAATTTCTCTTTGTCTTTTTGTAAGAAACAAATCTGACTATAAATCATTTTTCAATACCCAATCATGATAAAATTTCGCACTGATATTAGTTACCATAGAAAATATAGAATATTAAAGAAGTTTGTCAAAAAAATGTAAAGATAATTTATTCACAATCGAAGGCGCAAGCTTATTGTAGAATTAGGTTTCTCGAGGGATCGGCGATACTTGATCCCCGCGACGTTATTATTAATCGCTTCACATAAAAAATGTTAAAATAGGATTATCACAAATATTATCTCAAACTAAATTAAGACAAGCTCTTTTATCTTTCTAATTCCGTCATTAACATTAATCTCCACCCAAGTGACCTGAAAACCATTCGGTTAACGAGCCGGGGCTTGGGTACTGCGTGCTCGTATAGTGGCATTTATTATTTACGCGGCCGATAGGGCTGTCCGTACTGCATTTTTTAATATCCCGAAGTACTGAGATGTTGTCTGGAAGACATCGCTTTTTAGCGATAACACCGCCCTTTTTAGATATAAAATGAAAAATCGATTTCTAGTTTGATTCCAGATTGTAATCAGATATATTTTGAATTATAGTTTTTATTTTGAAATAGGCATTTGTAATTTATAAGTGAATTTAGTATGACTGTGGTATGTTAGAATTAATTTGTGTAATTGGATGTGGACGTCAAATTAATTAATTAAATAAATAAAAATAAATATAATAAAAAAAATATATCCAGAATAAATATGGTAAAAGCTGTACTATTTTGCATTTTAAGAACGTTTCTAGTGCTACGTAACATTCTAGTGGCTCTGATACCCTCTAAAAACAAAACAATCTTTTAACCATTGCTTTGGATAAGTGTGAAAAAAGACACGGCATATTACAATCATTCGATAAGTTTTAAATTCATTAATTTAAATTTAGAGAACCTCACTGAACAATTTATATTTTTCATCTAGACACCAATAAAAAAATGCTATAATAACATTTCAATTACCTATCTAACTATCTCCTCATAAATCATTGAAGCGTTGAAGTATGTATAACAGCAAAGTACGAATGAAGTCACAAAAGCTCGTAGTGACTTATTATCATGTTAATTTACAAGTCAACATATCAAACGAAGGTAATAAAGCGATTTTAATGCGTAGGAGCGTCGCGTGCCAACCCTAGCTGGTGATAAATTGAGAGACTGAGTTATTATTCAGACTGTGCGAAGGCCAGCGTCGGTTGACGCCACGTGAAATAATAATGTGTCTACTAGCAGGGTTGCCACACTGATTTTACTTTTGAATTTACATTAAAGATTGTTTTTTAATTTTGACTTTTCTAGTTAATCAACTTGCGTTTTCACCGCTATTATATTTATTTTCTTAATAAAAAATCTAGCTGTCAAAGGACAAACGTCTTCTTGGTTTCCAGGAAGGCTCTGGAAAAATGCCTTAATAATTTGCTATAGTTCCCTCATGATGTTTTTCTTCAGCAAAAGCTTTTGCTAATAGTAGGATTCGAATCCCTCACCTAGAGATCGGCGAATAACGTCATGACCACTAAGTTATAATCACTTCATGCTTTAGCGTTTAAAAAACAGCACAAACCTAGTCATAAGTTTAAATTTTGTAACCGATATAGCTGTAATTAATTTCAAATTCAATTTCTGACAGCCCTGAAGTAGAGCCATACATATGCGCTTCACAATTTCCATCGTATGAAATTCTAATGTATATTTTGACTTGCAGCTGAGACGAGGGCAAACTTGTGAAGGATTTGAAAAAAACAACCGCTCCACTGCGGTAATGTGGCGACAAGTCTTTTGTATTTTACAACGGGCTACGGCTGTAACTCGAACGTCATAAAAATACAATAAACATGGTAATAATCGTACCGCTTTATATGATGAAAGTTGTTTCTTTATTTTATATAAAATATATCACGGCCTACGCTTTTAAACAATTCTTGTGTGTGTATTATCTTGATAGGTTTTTTTATACTATTGGGTAACGAGACGAATGGGTTTGCAATTGCAATGCCACTCATAATTATGACACATAAAAGCATGTGCGGCACTGCACTGGCTACTTCGCTCATCAAACAGGAACACAGTTAAAACTGAACCTACGCGTTCGAAGCAGAGGGCTGACGCTAGTGTTCTTACAAAATGTGTATTACCTTGTGTATCAGTTTATAAATTGATCAGATTTCCTCTACACCTTTTTGGTTAAAGTATACGATGAGACGGCAAAGCGCCATCGATCCATGAAGGAGATTCTACCTTTTTACACGAAACTTTTTGAATCAACATTTTACGGCATATACTGCTTTAGCAGTACTCTTTAGAGTATGGAGGTACTTATCTAAGTCTGTGGTTTTCGATCGCTATAATCCGCACTACTTCTAGCCGCGAGTGAATAGGTATCTTCTAGACAAGCGTAGTTACATACGTTATTACCACATCGACGCCTACCAACTGCAGGTTAGATAGTTTTCTTGGTTATCAAGCAATCATCGCGAAACTGAACGTAAGATTAATCAGTGTTCAACATAAATTAAAAAAGGTGACATACTGATCAAAAGCTAATTTAATCTGTGTAAAAAAAAACAAGTTTATAATTAAATAGTTATCGCTTACCTTACTTTTTCTTTAAGCTTAAATATCACGGTTATGGTATACGTACCTGTAAAAGAAAAGTATATATACAATGCAGAGTACATAAAAATTGTTATGTTTACAAATAAATTACTATAGCGAACAAAAACTGCATAAATATTTATATAGAATACAATACTATAATTCAAAAATTCAATTCAAAATTCTTTATTCAAATAGCCCCAGAGGAGCACTTATGAAAGTTAAAATAAATGACTCTAACAGCGGGCCTCTGCAACATTCGTTTATCCGAATCACAGACTAAAACTAATGATGTCTTTATCAGAACATAATAAATGACAGACACCAACAGACCCAATCCGTGCTCAAAGTCAACGAACCTTCCAGAAACCCACCGTGCCCTTTCCAAATTGATATAGGCCGAGCACGAAGAAAAAAAAGAATAAATAATACTTTACGGCAAACAACCCCAAAAAAATACTATCGCAAAATACAAAACAATAACTAATGATGGTTATAGGATAAAACGGACTAAAGCTGTTGCTTTACAACCAATTTGTTAACATTTGCCAATACATATTGGCAAACATTAACGGCAGGTTAGTCCGGAACTTTAGGCATCTAACGCTACCTCAGCCCCCGCGCATTATCTGTGCGCGTGAATAAACTAAATAATAGCGTTTTTATTTTTTAGCGCTAGAGACACGAGTCCATTTATTATATTTTATGTATTTACAGGTTTATGTATTTACTTACCCACTAGATATAATATTTAAAATTAATTTACTAACAAGATATTTATATTTTGAGACTATTTAGATTATAAGGCGCGAGGGGAGAGGGTGACTCGGACTAGCAAAATTTGACACACGTCCTGCTTCGACAGCGCCCGGTGGGCTACTGGCGCGATGAAAAGCGGGGCGCGACCGTGCTAATGAGATAGAAATTAACTCTAAAATTTATTAAAAATAAACAACAGCGTTTAAAAAAATAGTTTATGTAAAAATCTCTAGCATATACGAAGACTTTTTAATGCATGCCATTTTTGTAGTGATTAGTATGATACTTTTAGCATAAAACGAAAAAAATAAATAAATTTGATCATATTTCAAAATTTTTTTCGATCGAGCAAAGTTTTGCCTTTCGTGTATTGAAATGTAAAAACGTTTAAATGAAGAATGTATCTATAGCATAAAAAAAAACTAGCTAAGTAAAATCACGTTTTTAATGTTTAAAACTGTTTTGAAAAAGGGTAAAAATGCGCTAACATGCCGTTAACAAAGTATACTATAAACGCAGTCCGTCCCTTTTACTCTCACAGTAGTATTAAAGGACAAAAGATTTCAAGAATGGCCTATAAACACTTTATGAGTGTTTGGGTGCTATAGGATTACTATTAAATTCGTGTAAGCCAAAGTTTCCGTCAGCTACGCTTTAGAGCCAGTAATCAAAGCAAACCGTATTCAATATCTTCAATTACATATTTACTCCGACATAGTTATGTCATCTATCGAGTATAAAAAACCTATGCATAAAAATATTGAATAATAAAAAAACACGACTGTCCTAGCCAGGATGATGTAAGAACTCTAACGATACCCCATAAATCCAAATAGGCTCACGCATTGGAATAAAGACATTGAAATACACACATGAACCATGATACCAATTTGGAACGGGCACGGTGGATTCCTGGAAGGTTCGTTGACTTTGAGCACGGATTGGATCTGTTGGTGTCTTTGTCATTTATTATGTTCTGATAAAGACAGCATTAGTTTTAGTCTGTGATTCGGGTAGATGAATGTTGCAGAGGCCCGCGCTGTTAGAGTCATTTTAACTTTCATAAGTGCTCCTTTGGGGCCTATTTGAATAAAGACTTTTGAATTTGAAATTTGAACCCTGCAAAACATCACAATCCTCTTTTGGGCAATCGTGTTAAAAATAAAGGGAATATCTAAACATCTCATAACATCTTAAAAGCGGTAAAAAGTTTACCACCCAACCCTGTCCTGTTATTTTTCCGCGTATGAAAATGTTAAGCTAAAGCCCCCGCCATCATTATTTTTCGAAACAAAGTTCTAAACTTTGGAACGATAAATTCCCTTTCGGCAACTCTTTTATTAAAGTTATTTATCATTGAAGCACCTCGGGCCCACCTTTGGAGCTGTAGCAGCGTTTACCAGGAAAATTGTGACGAGGATAAAAATATATCAGACAAGTGTGTGAAGGACTCGCGCGCCGAGGGTTCCGTAAATACTTGTCCAAAACCCAATGAATTCAACTTTTAACGCGTATATTTTGCATTATCTTTATTTCTGATGTTTCGAACCCTTAGCGACGTAGGTAGCCACGAGTAGACTAGATGATATCATTGTCTAAAACTTAATCACGATTTTTAGCTAGCTTTTTAACCACTATTTTAGATATTATAGTTTTTTAATTTATTGGATGCAAGAGTCGAGTAGCCGATCCAAGTGGCATTCTATGATGGAGGAAATGTGCAGCAGTTTAGTGGTCTTCCGGCTGATGATGATAATGTTATATTGTATCTGTAATGACTAGGGTAGGATCAGCCCGACGTCGCAAGCGCGTCTCTACAAGCGATACCTCAAGATACTATTCATTTTTTAGCGTTATTTATTTTTATTGTGTTAGGCAACGATTAGACACTGCTTAAATCAGGATTTGTGGTTGCTCATATTTAATCGCGCGACTAAGACATGTTTAGACGTTAAACAGTGTTTAACATGTGTTTAATTTTTGTGTGGTGGTAAGACCCTTTGTTGTTTGGTCACATGACTTAGTCACGTATCGATTACGTTGAAGTTGAGTACGTGGGTTCTTTCAGATCTTCAGAGCTGTTCTCATTGGTATTTGATAATTAAAGCAACATAAACAGCAACCCACTCCTAAGAAATAAGGATTGAATAGACGTACAAATTACAATATGATACTTTTTTTGGTTCCTTATTAGTTACGGAACCATAAAAAAAATAGAAAAGTCCCGAATGATCGGTCACAGTTCACCACTTAACAAATTTTCAAGGAGGAAGGAAGAGAACGCGAAATTCAATATTTCCCATGGCAACACCGGGGATGAGAGCCGCATCGTAAGCTTTTTCGAGGGTGTTAAGACGTGCCGGGGTGTTAGAAATAAATGTTCGTGCGTCAACCGTGACAATTTTCGGCAATAGTGGTGGAAGCCACCCCAATTGGGTTTGTCTGTGAGTCATGCCCGCCTTACATGACATACTTTTATCACATTTTGATACAATTTTTGTATCATTAAACTTTTTTTTTAATATTATTTGGTAACGAGACGAGCTGGTCGTTTGCCTGGTGGTAAGCATAACGCCAGCCCATAACAATTGCAGTGCCACCCAGAACTTTGAAACACAAAGGCCTGCGCGGTACTGCAGTGCGCTCGTTACCCTGAGACTTTAGGTATTAAGTCTCATAAGCCCAGTAATTTCACTGGATACTCTGCTCATCAAACCGGAACACAGTAATGCTTGCACACTACTGCTTGGCGGCAGACTTCACTCACAAAGCGGTGGTAACAACCCAGACGGACACTCGCAGAAGAGTTAGTCCTCCCACTAACTTAGTGATTCAAAACCATTATTTAACAAACATGGACTTAATCGCGCTAAAAATGTTACTTGCTCGTATTATCGTCGTTTTTAGTTTGTTTTTGGCGTGACTAAAGTCTTTATAAGTTTTATAAGTGTTTATAAAATACATATTTCTGGTCAGAGATTACAGCGCACCGAGATGTCTTGAACGATCACATCCGCAAGTTGTGGATGCGGACAACGCGCGCCAGTGCAGCGTGAGTCCGTCTCTATCTTTCTCTTTCGTCACTTTCAATTTAATTAAGATTCAGTTTAATAAAAATACCGGGCAAGTGCGAGTCTGACTCGCGCACCGAAGGTTCCATATAATCTTAAAACAGTTTGGCCATCACGGGAATAATTTAAAATATGCGGCATAAACGTCAGTTATATCTTTTAATTTTTTTTTTTATTGGCTAAATGCCTTTATTAATTAGCTAATACATAAATAAACACTACATCTAACCTAGCTAGCTACAAAAACAGTTGGATAATCTACAAGCCCTAGTAGGCCTATAGATAATCCAAATGTTCTAGCCCACTACCAGTAGGAAGCGTACCCAGCATGCTGGCGGCATTGCCACGTTGAACCGCAATGCTGATCCGTTGAGCCAAATAGTTACCAGCATTTTGGTTACGCGTCGCATCAATCAAACGCTCTGACAAAATTTTGAAAATATTATGAGCTCCCGGCCCCCACGGACCCAATGTTTCAACACCAGACGGCTCAAATATGTAACCGCTCCCGAGGTTAGCATATTTGCGCCGCTTGAGTCGCTCAGCCGAAGAAGCCGCGGCGCCAGCCCTA
The DNA here is from genome assembly GCA_907269065.1 of Crocallis elinguaria. NCBI lineage: Eukaryota > Metazoa > Arthropoda > Insecta > Lepidoptera > Geometridae > Crocallis > Crocallis elinguaria. The sequence continues at coordinate 2,567,662 of OU026070.1, read as the reverse complement.
ATTTGTGTCTCGGAAATATGAGACGGTGCCAAAGTGTCGACACAAGTAGCGTCCCACACTAGGGGCCGCCCCAATTTCCAAGGAACGAGCGTCATTCCGTCAGGCCTTTTACCATCGTCACGCATAAGACCATTCGGTTCGAGAATGGCTGCTACATTGGCGCTGGTAAAAGCCCGGCGGATGATGTCATTAAGACTGGCGTGACGGGAAATTCGACCGGCACTTCTGGAACAAGAGAGGCCGTGATGACCGAGCTGATCGACAGCAGTACCACACTGGCAGCGATGGGCAACATAGCACCTCGCACCCAAACGTAAGCAAACAGCAAGACGAAAAGCGGATGGGTCTAATAGGTTACCTGTATTAAAAGAAGGGACGGCCTGCAACCAAAGCCCTGATTCCCACACAGAAACTGCAAGAAGACGAGCACGATCTGCGACACTAAGGCACGTATCTAAAAGACCTTTCCGTGCCAGGTCGCAGATCGGTCGATCCCACAGCCTCTGTGAGGACAAAACCATAGGGAAATCAGTATTCGGGCAAGCCATCCCCCAAGCATTCTTGGCCTCCGTCAAGTGAGCTACTTCAAAAAGACCTAAAGAATCTAATGATGGTGCTAATATTTTTTCTATTAATTTATACGTACCATGGACAGAGGACAAGAACGCCGGTAGAGCAACACTCGAAATTTTGCGTATCCCTAGTCCTCCAAACCTCACAGGTAGAGAAGCTTGCGACCACGCCCTGTCATCCATGTCAATATTCAAAACCGACTCTAAAGTTTGTTTTACAATATTGTCCAAGCTCGTAAGGAGCTCACTGTGTTTCCACAGCTGACAACATCGTAAAACGTAGGTAAATTTAGGAACGAAAAGACAAAATCTAATTATTGTAAAAGCCATATGGGCGTTAATTTTGAGCAATCTGTCGGAAGTGTTCATAAAATTTTGAATTTTTTCGTCAACGAAAGATGAAAAAGCTTCATCTAAAATCGGTGAACCCAAAAGACGAAGGGTACACTTATCTACCGATTTGATATTAGGAGCCAGACTATTAAATTTTTCAAAAACCGAATCCTTATCCGAACAAGAATCGCAAACAAAAAGTTCGCATTTGGAAAAATTTAGCTCTAAACCAATAAGACGAAATTCGTCTATTAGAATACGCAAATCATTCAGAACAGTGTTCACATCGCCTCCCAGAGTTCCGTCATCTAAGTACCAAACATTAAGCTTGGACTGGAGACGTTGAATTATCGGATGGATGGCAAGGCTAAAAATGGCCGGACCAAGAGGGTCACCCTGCTGACACCCGACGGAGGATAACATTACATTATTTCGATAAGTTAATTTGGAAGGATTGCCGTAGCATTGAAATAAAAAGCTATAAAGTTCCGGAATTTTATCCTTCACTTGTGTCAAGAGGGCGCCTCTGTCTACTGAATTAAAAGCGTTTTTAACATCCACCTTTAGTAGTACCTCCCCACAATTTTGATCTAAAAAAGTACGAACCGAATGTACTGCAGCCTCACAACCACCACGCGAACCAAAGCCGAGCTGTATTGGTTGAAAAAGATTGCTCAAAGAAGCAACCTTTTTCCTACAACCGACTTTAGCCGCGAGGCGACGATATGTGGTGCCTACCGCAATAGGTCTGATGCCACCATCTTTTTTGATAAGGGCACACAAATTAGCGCCATATAAAATTTCGGTGACGTCGCTGTTGACCCGCCCTGACAACATCAGGTTTACTAAACCCGTTAGGTCCCCCAAAAGTGTCTCTCCAGAACTACCACATAAAACATCTTTTAGATGTTGTGGAGTAAGACCATCTAGGCCTCCGGCTGAGCCACCTCGGAAGGACGTAACGGCTGCAGCAACATCCTGTGAGGTGACTTCAACAACAACGTCACTTCATTTTTTCACAGCTCCAATGGATTGCAGACCTGAGTATTTGATATTAATTTCAACTTGATACCTCCACGGTCCTGAGAAAAAGGTCTTGACAGACAGACTGACAAACGGACAACGAAGTGAGACTAAAAGGGTTCCTTTTTCCTTTTGAGGTACGGAACCCTAGAAAAATACAAATGACTATAAATAGACACAGACACAATTCATCCCAACAGAAATTACAGATCCAATTTATCCCGAACTCTCGACATATACGATACGTAATTGAAACAACCATTCGAAGTGACCGAAGCCCGCCGTGACGAAACACCTCGCTCGTGGCTCGTAGACACGTCGCCGACCCGACCAACATATTTATTTGTCCAATTTTTATTTTCGTTCCGCCGGCGCGTTCCGTATTTATCACTCGCGATTTAAACAGCCAATTTTAAAGACCCCTTCTTACCTTACCAGTCTTTGAACGCATTCGTCTTCACATGGATGAGTCGCGTTCTCAGAGGTCGTGCTTAACCGGTTGAGTTGAACAATTACGCTGGAAACGCGTCGCAGACGTTACACTCGTGATCCGCGTGAGCTCAGTAGAAGCAGTAAATCTTCTGAACTGTAAACATTTCTTTGCGCAATTTCGTCACTTTAGCAAAATTAGGGGCGCGGAAGAATGTCTCGGAAGGATTTGCCCCAATTACTTAAGGAGTTGAATTGTTTTCGGACCCTTATAATGGATCGTCGGACGTCCTTGTTTATTGCGCTTATCTGGTTAATAAAATGGTTTCAGATGAAAAAGTTCGTGAAGCTCTACGATTGCGGATTTCAGAAGGATCGGAATACGTAGTATAATAAATGCGAAAGTGTGTTTGTACGTTTGTTGGTTTGTCCTTGTTTTACGCAGCAACGGATCAACGAATAGACGTGATTTTTGGCATAGATATAGTTTATGGACCGGAGAGTAACATAGACAAAGAGTAACATAATCGCTGATCCCTAAGCTCTTAAGGTTGACACTCTAGAGTCCAAATAAGCTTGACCTTTCTATGAGAGTATGCGAACTATGCGAACATCTTGGACGTGTCGTTTGAAGTTCTGTGCACATTGAGGAAAAACCAAACCGGCAAAACTTTTTTTTTGTGGCTGTGTCACTCGATATCTCCACCAATAGTCAACCGATTTGAATGATTCTCTTTTTCATGAGTAGGGTAGGTATAACTTATGCTAGTTTGACTTTATGCGTGTTTGACTTTACGCGTGTTTAACTTTATGCGTGTATCACTTTATGCGTGTCTCTCAAGGATTGTCCTTTCATACATTTTATAAAAGAAGGGTTAAAAATTGGGAGATGAAAGTTCACATTTCGCGATATTTTCGTTGTAGTCTGTTCCTGCTTTTTAAAACGAACTTTTGTTACTCTTTATGTAGCTATCGTGTACAGTGTCAGAAATGGACAAGAAAAATTCTGCGGGTCCATCCTCAGCACTGATATTCAGTCCTAACCATAACTAATTATTCTCCAAACCATATGAAACGTTTCCACAACATCCGTACATGCCAAATACGCAATAGTTCCCATAGTGGCGACATCTGTCGACTGCACCCATCACTAATTCGAGCTGGCGTGCTCATGCATAACTGCCCAGCTCACACCCGATGGAGCCACATAGCGGTTACATACACATAACACAGTATATACAATATACATATATTATATATAGTATAGCAGTACAAGCGAGTAAGCTCTGCGACCACTCACATGAATTATACCAGTACGCTGACCAGTTATTATCATGACTCTTTTGAAGCGGTTTGATATATATAATACTTCATAACTGATATTCGGTCATACATCTTTTAATTTTATTTGCAGTAACTTGAAAAATGTAAAACCATTATTGGCTTTAGGTAACGTATATAAGTAATGTTAAGATTATTTTAAGAGCTGTGGTTTTTATGAATAAATAAATAAATAAATTTTGCCATTTAGGTATTTTTGTCTTCTACCAGGGTTGTAGGACTAACTCTTCTGCGAGTGTCTGCCTGGGTAGGTACCCCACCGCTTTGTTCATGTAGTATGCCACCAAGCAGTAATATGCAAATATTTCTGTGTTCAGATTTGATAAACAAAAGTAGTCAATGAAATTACTGAACTTATGAATGAAAAGAAAGCGGGTAGCCGCCGCACGGTACGCATCTCTCTGCGTATTTTTTGCCGATTTTAACTAATTTTATTGCAATAATCACTATAATAGTGTGTGAAATCCGCTTATACGTGCTCATATACATCATTAATTAGTAAATTTTAGTTAAATAAAGCGTTTTACTTGCTAATAACAATGTCAAAGTGCAGCGCCTGCAATGGACCGCTTGAAGAGAAGGGCAAAGTGAAGTGTTCCACTAAAGACTGTGATCAGCAGTATCATTTCCAGTGTGTCAACCTCTCAAGTGCAAAATTCGATGAAAAGGCAACATGGATCTGTCCACAGTGCAAGGCCAAACAAAAAAGAAGAGGGGACAATAGTGAAACACCCGTAAGACAGAACCCCGCTGCCGTGGACTTAAATGACTCCGATCTAAGTTTTGTCACTTATCGTCCTCAACAGCCAGCCTGCAGTGCTGAATTCTTAGCCAGCCTATGTGATGACATCTTAATTTCTGTAAGAAAGGAGCTACCCAAAATTATAGGTGATACCTTGGACAAGAAGTTCAATGAGCTATCAGGCAGGGTTCAGAGTATGGAGGACTCGATTAAAGTAGTAAGTGAAAGCTATGATGACATTAAAAAATCAATTGGCACGCAGAATGCTATATACAAAAAACTACAATCAGAAAATAAACAGTTGAAAGATAGTGTCAAAGAACTTCAAGCAAGGCTGTCCTGTATGGAGGACTCGGCGGCGAAGCAGGAGCAGTGGGCGAAGCAGCAGAATATTGAAATTGTCGGAGCTCCTGAGGCTGACGCGGAGTCGCTTCCAGCGCTGGTCGTCAAGGTGGCTGAATTCGCGGGACTGAGGCTACGCGCGGAAGACGTGGAGTTTGCTCATCGAGTTCGTGCTAAACGCCCCGTCAACGGGAAACCTCGTTCAATCATAGCTCGTTTCCGGGAACGTAGTACAAAGGACGCTTTCCTATCTTATATAAGAAAGAAGCACGGTTTTACCTGCAAAGATGTGGGAATGGATGGCGATACCAAGATATACGTAAATGAACACCTCACTATCAAAAACAAGCAGTTATTGAGTCAGACTAAAGCTAAGGCTAAAGAGTTACAATATAGGTATGTCTGGACAAAAAACTGTCGCATATATGTACGAAAAAACGATACATCGCCGTACATTCTCATATCTACAGCAATGGATCTAAAAAAACTTGTCTAAACGTTAAATTTCATAAACCTACTCTTCTTAAATGGTTATTTACTATAAATGCACTGTCTAAATCGCATGTCTCATACTTACAATTTTTGCTTCAACATCACACTCACTACACTCACTACACTCACTACTCACACTACACTCACTACACTCACTACACTCACACTAGTTTATCGCCCTACTACTCAAACTTCATTATAAATATACATTATAAAATATGTTATAGGTCAATACATAAGCATCACCTGTGGCTGTTGTTGTTTACTTATATAATGTTCTATATCTTTTATTGGTCACTATATCAGAATGGTCTACCCAAGTGCATTAATAATGGCTAATACAAAATTAAGTTTCATTTATCAAAATGTACGGGGTTTGAGGTCTAAAACACTGGATTTTAGTAGCAATTTGCTTTCTATAGAAAAAGATATCATACTTATAACTGAGACCTGGCTAAATAACAGTGTTTTAGACTCCGAGCTTGTAAACGGCGGGTATAGCGTTTTTAGACGAGATCGCGGAACTCACGGAGGCGGAGTTATGATTTTATGTTCCGAGCGACTAAGCGCACGCGCACGGCCAGACTGGCAGCGGGATCACCTGGACGTCGAGTGCTTGTGGATCACAGTAGAGGGGCGAACAATAAACTCTGATAAGGACTTGCACATAGCGTTGGCTTACATGCCGCCAGGTGAAATGCTCGCTCCGCGGATAAATAAACTAACAGAATGGATTACTGAAATTATTTCTTTGACTCCTGATGACTATTTTATGTTGGCTGGCGATTTTAACTTACCCTGTGTGCAATGGCAAAACAATGGGCCTAACTACTTAAAAAAAGGAAGTATAGAACTTCAAAATTCTGCCTTAGATTTTGTTAACAACTGTAATTTTTTGGGGTTACAACAATATAACTGTTTTATTAACCCAGCTGGCAATACTTTGGATCTCATTTTTTGTAATTTCTATGTTAAAGTAAAGATATGCAGTAATCCACTTGTACCAGAAGATAGTCATCACGTAACCTTAAGCATTGATGCATCAGATATAACAGTCGCCCCCTTGGTTAAAATTCCTCATAGAAAATTTCTTTATAGAAAAGCTAATTATAATGATATTAACGAAGCCTTATCTAATGTGGACTGGTCTGATCTGCAACTAGGAACAGTAGATGACGCGCTTTCCGCTTTTTATGGGAAGCTAAAGGGCGTCATAAACACATTTGTACCACAGATTATGGTTGACGGATCACAACAATATCCGGTCTGGTACACTAAAGCTCTTATCAATATAAATAGAGAGAAAAACAGAGTCCATTCATATTGGAAGCTATATAAAAATCCTCTCGACTATGACGAGTTTTCTTACCTTAGATCTAGGTTCAAACGAGTCGAGGCAATTTGTTATAAAAATTATGTATCGCGATCACAAGAAGCAATCAAATCTAATCCGAAATTGCTCTGGAGCTACATCAAGGCCAAAAGAAAGTCTGCCACAGGATATCCTAGTTCCATGAGCTATGAAGGCACCAAATTAACTAACACTAGCGACATAGTTCAAACATTTAACTCATTTTTTCAGAAAATGTTTATGCAACCAGCCAACTATTACGAAGCAAGTTCTTCAACTACCATAAATTCATGCTCTCAAGTCATTAATTATATTACTGTATCTGAAAAACAGGTGTTAAAGTTACTGCAAAGCCTGGATTGTAACAAGGGCCCAGGTAGTGATGAAATACCTCCATTTTTTATTGCCAAATGTGCAGAATCCATTTATAAACAAGTAGCTTACTTGTTTGGTCGTTCGATTCGTGAAGGCGTATTCCCATCTCTATGGAAAGAAGCGCATATTGTACCTCTTCATAAAAAAGGATCTAAGACTTGCATTGAACATTACAGACCAATATCGATACTTAATGTGTTTAGTAAATGTTTAGAGAAGATTGTCTATGATTCGATTTACCCGATAATCGCTCAAAGTATACCAAAACAACAACATGGTTTTGCAAGAGGTCGCTCAACTACAACAAATCTAGCTGTTTTCATTAGTGACGTATTGAATGGAATGGAGTCGGGCGCACAGGTTGACGTGGTCTACACTGATTTTGAAAAAGCTTTCGATCGTGTGGACCACGTTATCCTGCTGCGCAAGTTGCAGGAGTTGGGAATACAGGGAGACCTCCTCAGATGGGTTCAATCATATATTGACAAAAGGAGACAAGCAGTAGTAATAGGTGGAGCCCGTTCGGACTTCATTACTATACCATCTGGGGTCCCACAGGGATCACTGCTTGGTCCTCTTTTTTATTCAGCCTACCTTTACGACATTGGATATTGCATTAGGAATTCAAGCTTCTTACTTTTTGCTGATGACAAGAAAGTGTACTATAAAATTCACAACGCTGAAGACTGTTTAAGGCTTCAAGAAGACCTGGACCGATTATCACACTACTACGAGCAAAATCGAATAGGAGTGAATGTATCCAAATGTTTGTCAATTACTTTTACGCGAAGTAATTTCCCCATTTCTTATTTTTATAAACTTAACAACGCAATTATACAGAAGGAACACATTGTTAGAGATTTAGGGATTCATTTGGACAGTAAACTTACATTTTCCTCGCACGTAGATCACATTGTCGATAAAGCATATAAAAACCTGGGTTTTGTACTACTACGTGTCACTAAACCATTTACTAGTATAGCTTGTCTTAAGGTCCTGTATTTTGCGTATGTCCGCACGGTACTTGAATACTGTAGCCCGATATGGAACCCGCAATACATTATATATGAACACGCGATAGAAGCGATACAAAGAAAATTCGTTAAACATTTAGAATATCGGAGTAAGTCGAATTACGATAATTATGTTACTTCTTGCCAGAAGCACGGGCTAGTTTCATTGCGTAATCGACGTGTTATAAGCGACATGTCGCTGTTGCACGATATTTGCTCCGGCGCACTCGACTGTTCTGATCTGATATCTAAGGTGTTGACTTTACGAGCCCCGAAGTCAAGAACAAGGAATACACAACTTTTTTACGTACCTACCCACCGTACAAATTATTCAGCCAACAGTCTGACCAGTAGAATGCCTAATACTTACAATAAACTTTTTAGCGAAATAGATCCCTTTAACACATCCAAACTAGTTTTTAAATCTAAATTATATGAATCTCTGTCTTAACAGCGCCATGTAAGCCTTCCTTCATGTTAATATTACTAACCTGCCACAAACATCACACTCTGTGATCACACTGCACACCAAACTCACACATAAATAATACACCCACACACCCCACACACACAGCCACACCACGAGACATGCGACAGTATACCTGTAACGTTGTTGTTGTAAGCTGCGGCGCTGCCGTGTGTGCGCGGACGCAGCGAGTTTGTTGTTTGTAGTACCTATCAAGCGGCTGCGGCTACCGCTGCTTGCGATTTGTTAATTTTACTATATCGGATAAGTTACATAATGTAGATTCTTTTTGGCTTAAGGATAAGTAATATGAAATTTGTTATATAGTACTAAGTAAAGCTGTGAATCTGAGATAAATAAATAAATAAATAAATTATGAGACCTATACCTAATGTCTCACAGTAATGAACGCACAGCAGTGCCGCGTAGGCCTTTGTGTTTTAAAGTTCTGAGTGGCACTGCAATTGTTTTGTGCTGACGTAAATTGCTGAACTTATGAGACTTATACCTAATGTCTCAAAGTAATGAGCGCACTGCAGTGTGGCGTAGGCCTTTGTGTTTTAAAGTTCTGAGTGGCACTGCAATTGTTTTGTGCTGACGTAAATTGCTGAACTTATGAGACTTATACCTAATGTCTCAAAGTAATGAGCGCACTGCAGTGTGGCGTAGGCCTTTGTGTTTTAAAGTTCTGAGTGGCACTGCAATTGTTTTGTGCTGACGTAAATTGCTGAACTTATGAGACTTATACCTAATGTCTCAAAGTAATGAGCGCACTGCAGTGTGGCGTAGGCCTTTGTGTTTTAAAGTTCTGAGTGGCACAGCAATTGTTTTGTGCTGGCGTAACGCATTCTATCAGTCAAACGACCAGCTCGATTCTTTATCCAATAGTATAAACAATTAGTCTCTACTCTAGCTAGATAAGTAGTCACATCTGTAGAGCCACACTGCTACGGACGACGGTAATATCATTCAAAGCTATCAATCTTTGACTCCCATCTCAATAGAACGAGAGGGATCTCCGACTCGTTCAATATCGGAGGAAGGAAAACAACTAGATTGATCTCGCGGGCACCTGTCACTCTCGTGCCAGCCACTGCCGTGAGCCGTGCAGGTGAAAAATATATCGTGGGTATATCGAATATGCGGCGCAAGCACGGATCTTTTCGGTCGATAAAATTCGATAATGTTCGATAAAATTGACAGTTCAAATCGAAAAAGTGGGTTTTATTGAGCCTCGAAACAATCGATAAAAGTTATCGAAAAGCTAGGTTGAATCCAAAGATAATATAGAGCTACTACAATACTTTACGATCAGACTTCGGTACTCGCAACATTCGATAAATTTATCGAGTTTTTCGGTTCGACAAATTAATCGAACCGACTTCCGTACTTGCACCGATGCATAGGACTAGGTCAACATTTTTCTTTTGTACTAGTTGATAACGAGACCTGCCGGTAATTTGCCTGCTGGTAAGCATAACACCGGCCACATACCAATAGCAGTGCCCCCACAACTTTGAACAAAGAAGCCTGCGCAGCACTGCAGTGCGCTCGTTACAATGAGACATTAATTGACCATGTACAATTGTACAACAAATTATTTAACACCGATAACAAAAAGGAAACAATAGGTTATTTTTTTTTAATTACGTGTTTCTTGCCTTTCTTTTCGATCGGTTGTGTACCGGGCACTTAAGATTCAGAGACGAGTCAAACACTCATGTTCTTAGTCGTAATACAAAACGTTCCTTAAGCGGACTTAACTCAAGCCTTCGTTAAGGACGTTCTCCAAACATTCTCACAATCGATTATATCTTAAGTCGCTATTTCGACACTTCTCGACTCAGGATGCGGCCGAGACATGACGTCATGACTTGAAGGAAATTATTTTTTAACGTAGCTAGGCGGTACTTTAACTTTCATTCATGTTTTTCGTTCATTTTTCTAAGTCAATGACGACAAAAACACATAAATGGCATTTTTCGTTTTAAAGCGTTTTGAACAGCAGATATCCATTGAGGTTATTCTATAACCATTTTTATTATTATTACCGATATGAGTATCGCTGGGACACAAACGAAGCTTCCTTAAGGTACGTCACGATCTACCTTGAGTTTTACAGTTTTTTACTACACTCGAAGTAGGAAATCCGTCAAGTCGAAGGATTTTTATTTTTTCACCTACTACCTAATGTCTCAGTGTAACGAGCGAACTGCAGTGCCGCGCAGGCCTTTGTGTTTCAAAGTTCTGGGTGGCACTGCAATTGTTATGGGGCGGCGTTATGCTTACCATCAGGCAAACGACCAACTCGTCTCGTTACCAAATAACATTAAAAAAAACCTTCTTTCTGGCAAATAAAGAACTTTGAGTTTGACTTTGACTTAAGTAGCTAAAGAGACCAGAAAACAACACAATACGTATTCAAAAGTTGCAAATAAAAATAGGCGTTTCAACACATGATACAACATCCATCTCTCCGTAATAAATGTCATCGTTGCATTACCCTGACGGTTCCTGTCAAACAATGTAAAAAAATGACCGCCGGTAAAACATTCCAGGGGCTTTACTCCGTAAATCGAACGTCGAAGCTTCCGTTGACGGATCGCAGTTTTCCTACTATGAAAGTGTTTCGGATCCAACGTTCAATTCGATGTTCGCTCTTAACATTTCGTCTTTCATAGTAGGAAAATGCCGATCCGTCAGCCGAAGCTTCGACGTCGATTTACGGAGTGAGGCCCCAGGTCCGCGGCGATTGATTGCCCTCGTTTGAAACAATCGATCGAGCGGGACTACGAACCTTTTACACGACAGACGCACTATCCTGCAATATTTCATTGGAAAAGTAAACATCAGTCAGCATTTTACATCACGCGTGAGGAAACGTTACGTGAGGGCAATAAAAGGGCAGTTGACGGCTCCGTAGCTAAGTTGGTAGTAACACTGCCTGCAAGGCGAGGGGTCCCGGGTTCGATTCCCGGCCGGGGCAGATTTTGTGTAAGCATAAAGTTTGTTCTCGGGTCTTGGATGTTTGTGATGTGTATCTGTGTATGTCCATGCCACCTGCGACACAGGGAATCCTAGTGCGGGGGTTATGAGTGTGTAAGCGTTTATGTTTATGTTATGTTATGTAAATGCAATGAACTACTACGTACTATTGCTAATTACAATTAACTTGTTTGCAAATGGTGTAAAAGTAAGCAAAAGTGGTGTTCTATGGGGGAGGCCTATGTTCAGCAGCGGACGTCTTCCGGCTGATGATGATGATGATGTTTACAAATACAGTTGCGATAATCTACACCTATTGTAGCCTTATACCTACTTAACTAGCTTTTGTCCGGAGGTTTCACCTGCATTCCCACAGGAATTGTGAACTTTTCTGGGTTAAAAAATATCATATGTTACACTCCGGTCCATTAACTACTTATATATTTTTAAGCTATTTGATAACGAGACGAGCTGGTCGTTCGCCTGATGGTAAGCATAACGCCAGCTCATAACAATAGCAGTGCCACTCAGAGCTTTGAACAAAAAGGCCTGCGATGCACTACTGCAGTGCGCTCCTTACCCTGAAACATTAGGTATTAAGTCACATAAGCCCAGTAATTTCACTGGCTACCCTGCTCATCAAACCGGACCTTACATCAATTTATGCCAAAAATCAAGTCTATCTGTTGCTCCGTTGCTGCGGGAAAGAAGGAAAAACCAACAAAAACACTTTCGCATTTTAATAAATGCGAAAGTGTTTTTGTTTGTATCCGTAATATAATTATTACGGATACAAATGTTGTAGCCCAATACCAGTTGGCAACATGGGTATGCTGCCAACTTGTATTGGGCTAGAACTGCTGGCGGCGTTGCCTGGTTATCTTGCAACACTGATGCGTTGAGTTTTCTTTAAGTACCAGCATTTTGGTTACGCGTCGCATTACCGTCACTAACCAGGCCATTTAAAATGTAGGTCTTTTTTGCATATATGATCATAACTCATAAGACAGTTACACTCACAGTACAAATCTTATAACATATATATGACTAAAGTCCGATGTCGGAAAGATAAAAATGATCCAATGTCTAATATTATAGTACATATTAAGTCTACTGTCTGCGGACGGTTTCAATAGCATTGAGATTCCCACAGGAACGGTTATTTTCCTTGGAAACTTGAAAGATGAGCCAGAAGACTTATTGGCAACGTTACGCTTGTTGACGCCAGGCTCCAGAGCCTAAAACATCGACACAGGGTTGCCAGTCTACTATATAGGATACATTTTGAAGATTGTGCTATGGCATTACATGGTTTAATTCCACCATCCCCATTCCACCATCGGACGACAGACGCACGGCGTTTCGTCACCCATTTATGATTGACATACTTTCTATCAGCACCAAGCGTTTTGCTTCAACATTCATCAAGCAGACGGCGAAAGAATGGAATTCTTTGCTGGCATCTGTATTTCCTGAATCCTAAAATTTGTGAATCTTCAAAACAAGAGTACGGTACCTCCTAGGCAAGCGTGCTACATAATCGACCGCATCATCGCTTAACGTCAGGTGAGATAGCGGTCAATTTCAAGCCTATTCAGTATAAAGAAACCCGGAACAAAAATCCCGTGTAACTCTCCGGTTCATAAACTATCTCATCATTATCAGCCTCTTACACTCCCACTGCTGGGATACCGGCCTTCTCTCAGAGATAGGTATAGACCATAATCTACCACGCGGGCCCAGTGCGGCTTGCTGGATGACACATGTCCTCGAATTTTGTGGTTCTTGAACATGCCGGTTTCCTCACGATGTTTTCCTTCACCGTTTTAGAGCGAGTGTGAATAATCCGCACATAATTTGATATAGGTAAGTCATTGGTGCGGGCCGAGTCGAGATTCTAACTAAGGTGCGTCAGATAGAAAGTCGGACAAGTTCCCGCTCGGCCACACTCGCTCTAACCAAAACTTAAACTATCTCATACGTCGTAACAAAAAATCACGTCGATCCGTTGGTGAACGAAAACATGGAAAAGCAACAAACACACGTCTTGCACATTTATAATATTAAGTAGGATTATACCAGTTATCCCATCCCTAAGCTTCATTCAAGTCGTCAATAAATGAAGTAGCCCCATCAATATTTCGTATGAATCATCAATTTATATGACCTATAAACGTCGACAATAAAGTAATCATGTTCAGGTATAGTATTAATAAACTGTGCATTATGGTAATTGATCAATTTCCCCGTGGGTATGGCGGACAAGGCAAGGGGAGCAACATTTTCAGTGAACTGTATCGCTTTTAAAAAAAGTGGGAATCGAATTTGATGCAAATATCGCGATATTTGAAATTTCTTCCCTTATTTTTACACCCTTGTGAGCGATATTTTTAATAAAACTCATATAATTAGCACCCTTAAAATAAGTATTGTTATAGGTACCGTATATACTTTCATGTGCATTTGGTAAAAAGCTGTTATTTTGATATTACAAACAGACACTTCAATTTTATTTATTTGTGTAGATTTATGAGCGTCTAACAAATGAGTTTTCATTATTTCTATGTATATGTGTACTTACATATAGGTCGTATTACATGCCCCCGCACTTTTATCGTGTACTAATTTCCCTTAATGCTCGCGTGACATCGGACACTATCGCGACGCGTATATTAACTCTAAATGGATTGCCAATGCTAAGTAGCTGAGCCACAGTGGCTAGTATAACTTTGTAGAATAGAATAATAACCTTATTGATAAAAATGAAGCACTTCTCGTTATGGCGATTGTTTTTTAACTGACATTTTAAAAGCAATACAAAAATACGAAGAGTTTTGAAATTAAAAAGAATTCCATTAAGTCTACATTCTATGAACTTATCTTTTAACACCACAACACACATATTTATTGCCATAATAGTTAAAATATAATTTGGTTTCTACGCCGTACAATGTAGAATCGTAAGTTGACGCATGAACCTCTTTTCAAGGAGCAGCGGATCAACGTCATTTTTGGTTTCGGAGATTACCGGGAACACAGACACAGACAAAAAATTTTAAAATTGTGTTTTTTTTGGTATTTTCATAATTATGCATTTAGTAAAAAGCTGTTATTTTGATATTACAAACAGACACTTCAATTTAATTTATTTGTATAGATATAAATACAGAAGATAGAGAAATAATAGTAGTGATTAAAAAAGTTTTTCAAGGCCTATACAAACAACAGAATACAAAAGTATATTCCCGCAAAGCGCAAAAACACATATTGACGAGTTCGCTTCATTTCCACTAAGTGATTGGTTGCCACATACATTTTAAACCAGACCACTGCACAACAGGGCGGTCGTAGATTGATCTCGCTTAATAGAACGCGAGGTTTAAAAACAGAGTATCGTTTTATTCTGTTTTGAGCCTTTCAATTTTAAAAAAGGTTGTTTTGTTATTCGTACTGTATATACTTTCATATGAATTTAGTAAAAAGCTTTTATTTTGATATATTACAAACAGACACTTGAATTTTCTTTATTTGTAATATAGATTACTAGCTTCTGGCCGCGGTTTTCACCCGCGTTCCCACAGGAACCGTGCATTTTCCGGGATAAAAAGTAGCCTATGTTACTCTCCGGTCCATAAACTATATCTTTGCCAAAAATCACGTCGATCCGTAGCTCCGTTACTGCGTGAAAGAAGGACAAACCAACAAACCAACAAACACACTTTCACATTTATAATAATTGTAGGGGATAGTAGGGATTTCTTAGACACATTTTTCAATTTGCGTATAAGAGGTAAGAGCGACGCCATTATCGATGGTCAAAGCTTCACGGTCGCTTCACTAAGTAACGTAAGTATTAAAAGTTTGGCCTGCTTGCGGTTTGACATGTTACGCGTATGCCGACGCTCCAGGAGCCTGCCTAACTATACTGACTATAGGTACCTACTAATATTATAAATGCGAAAGTGTGTTTGTTGGTTTGTCCTTCTTTCACGCAGTAACGAAGCAACGGATCAACGTGATTTTTGGCATATATATAGTTTATGGACCGGATAGTAACATAGGCTACTTTTTATCCTGGAAGAATGCACGGTTCCTGTGGGAACGCGGGTGAAAACATAATTAATAAAAAAAAATTGCCAGCTGACAATAAAGTTTTATAATGTTGACAAGTCGATTTAATTTGACAGATCGGTTTGACAGTTCCTGTGGGAACGCCGGTGAAAACCGCGGGCAGAAGCTAGTAAAAGATAAAACATCAAGTACGAACACCGAAACGAAAGTTGGATCCGAAACGCTTTCATAGTAGGAAAACCACGTCCGTCAGCCGAAGATCCGTCGTTCGATATTCGGAGAAAGCCCCCAGAACGCTCTCAAACTATTTGTTTATTGATAACCCGTAGATAAAAGTTTCGACCAACTTTCCGGTCGGGTCCCAAAGTCGAACGGTTCGAGAGCCTCTATGTTTGCTTTGGAACGATTAAACTGTAGTTTTGTGTAGAGATATTTTGTCTAACTTTGCGTAAGTTGAGACCACTGTGCTTCAGCCGAGGGATAGAGGAGTTGGTGGTTAGAGGGTTAAATAATTGAGGGTTTTGAAATAAGGAACTGCGTATTGGATTACTGGTTTAAGCCTTTTGATAAGATTAAGTTGGTTTTCATACAGCGGCTTAGGCTGCAGTTATGTCAATTTTCTTCTGAAGCGGTGGTACTTTTATCTGCGTGTGAAGTCGGCTGCTAATGCGTAGGTCGATGTAATGTAATGCGATGGTTCGGATTCTGCAATGCCATAGTCCATTTTCTAGTGTCTGCCTTGCTAGAACCTGAAGTAAGTTGTATCCTCAAGGTGAAAATCGCATATTCTTATCGTATATTTGCCGGAACAAACAGAGAGAGACACAGACAAAACCTTTAAAATTTGTTTTTTTTTTGTCATAAGTGATATACTATATATATACCTACTTTCATATGCATTTAGTAAAAAGCTGTTATTTTGACAAACTGACATTTCAGTTTTATTTGTACAGAGTATAGATATATTGCTTAAAGCAACAGTTGTTTTTTTTTCTAATAAATATACTCAATTATTATAATAGATACCTCATACATATTCCAAGCCTCAGAGAGCTCAGTCAGTATACGAACCCTGTAAAGGTTATTCACTGGCACTGATTATTCTAAACCTCCCCAAGTCCTCCGAGACTCTAAAATACGTTTTATGCAAAATTGTAAAGACGTCTCGAGGTCGCAAAGACATCTAAGAAATACAAAGCGAACGAACAAATATAATAATAGAAATATTAGCAGAATTCATTAGGACCTAAACAAATTGTGCTGTATTTTCAATAGTAAAATGGGAGCTTTTTTAAACTCATTTAGATACACCGGGCTTTTAAAAATGAATTAGAATAATATCATTAGAACTTGAAGGCTTTACAGAAACGTGTTAAAACTTTATCGTGATTATGCAAACTAGCAACACTGAGGCATTGTTCGCATTAAAATATTAACTAAGTTATTTCTTTTTTTTTTAATAAAAAAAAACACTAAGTAATGTTTTTCTAAAGCCCAAGATAAATTTTGGGCTTCAGGAGAAACTCATTAGAAACACAGAGCGGTCTTAAAAGTTAAATGACCCAAGGTGCTCATTCCATTTAAACAATCGTTCGAAAACAAGATTGCAATTATAACGCCTAGTGTAATCGACGTCGCCCAAGCATTCGTTAGGTCGGGGTTAAGTCTATAAGCACCTGTCGGTGTTCCGCCTGTCGCACTTGAGAGTCAGTCCCAATTCCAGATTTATTGTTTACCTGACTAAGTGAGATAGTGGTCAAACGCTACTTATTATTAATTACAGTCGCACTTCAAGATATTATCCAAATTCACATTGAAAATATCTAACAAAAATTACTTTAAAAAAGCGACGAACCGACTTCAGTGACAAACTACTGAACCGATTCTGATGAAATTTCTATGAGACCAATCTGAAAGTATATCCATTTAAATAAAAAAAGAATTTTCCAAATCGGTTTATAAATGACTGAGATCTGAGGTAAGAAATTTAAAAAAAAATACCCGCCGAATTGATAACCTCCACCTTCTTTGGAAGTCGGTTAAAAAGGTCCGAACACAATCTCATTCCTATTACTTCTATATTCGGATCAACACGGAACATATCAAATAAACATATTGCCAAAATAGCGTTCCCAACATATTGGAACGCAAGCACTAAACAAGGCGAACGGCTCACAGAAGCGCACAATGCCAGCCTTCAATAAGGTTCTCCCGAAGGAACGCGGGACTAATCGGCCATTACCGGTGACGTCACCACCCTAACCCTCTAGTGACGTGCCGACCTATCGAGGTTATTCGAGTTATCTATAAACTGGAAAATGAATAAAAGAAAACAAAGAGGAAATAAACCGTGTTACCATAAAAAAACGCTTTTAGACGCCTATTTAGCAAAGAAATATACAAAAGAATATACAAGTCTTCTAATAAACAAGCAAATTAAATAAATAAAAAAAATCACCTGCGTAGTAAAAACTGTGAAAAAAAAAGAAAAATTAAAATTAAAACGAATCTAATACGCGTCATATGTTAAAATCTGTTAAATCGTTTAGGCTACAGAGCGTGCCAAAGAAATAGACTTGACACTGGCAGAAAAACGTCAAGCAGCGTTTTAAAACCACACTCTGAAGAACAAGAAAAAAGAAATAGACATAGCATATTGATGGCTCCGTAGCTAAGTTGGTAGTAACCCTGCCTGCAAAGCGAGGGGTCCCGGGTTCGATTCGCGGCCGGGGCAGATTTTGTGTAAGCATAAAGTTTGTTCTCGGGTCTTGGAGGTTTCTGATGTGTATCTGTGCGTGTGTCCATGCCACCTGCGACACAGGGAATCCTAGCGCGGGGTTATGAGTGTAAGTATTTATGTATAGGTACACACGCTCGAAAAACATTACCTTCCTCAGCAGTCTGGTAAAGAGAATGTAGGAGTTGAACAAAAAATCATCGATATCCCTCGCGAACATCTCTTCTCGCAAAAGTGAACAAAATGAAGGCAATCCCCTACCAATACCTAAGCAAGCCAGGACCAAGATTTACATAGCAACTGATTTCAACGTAATGGTGGCCATCAATTTTATACCACCGTGAATTCGGCTCAATAAATTCCGGGAACCTGTAAAACAGGGGATTTGTTAATGGCTCGATTAGACAGAATAAGGTATAAAGTGGGTTTTATTGAAAGGCGATTCTCTGCTATAAATTATGGCCATGAGTGTTGTAGCTATGTGGCGCGAGGGTTATAGTACAGTCCGCACATTGGTTTTAGGCTGTTCTGGGGACCAAGCACGCTAAACAACTGAAATTGCGATGGCAGTGGTGCCATTATCTATCACAACTGCAAATTGTGCCAAAAGTCGGTAATGTCATATCTGTCAACTATGTTGTTATTGCCGAAGAGAAATTGATATCATAATGATTTACCAAACTGCCAAATTAGCGTAATGGTGATGGCCGGACACCATTTTGTGGCTAGTGCGTCTTCACAATGATAGCAAACCATACTATTTTGACCATTGTGGTTTAGTGTCCTCGCCAGTCCTTGGCCCCTGGACATCAGCTCTCCGAGTTATCTTAACACTTCTCGAACATGGGAGCACTAAACAAACTTTTGAACTCGTTCAAAGCGGCTTCTGCAGAGGAAAATCAGTGCCATTGACCTTTCAAGTCTGGCCCTGCAGTGCGACGGCAACAAAAACCGCAAAATAATGGCGCTAAATTGTCTAAAAATGAAACATACTAAGCTTTCCCAACTATACAAAAATACAACGAAAATATACGACTGGAATAAAAAGTTCGTTGAAAAGGTTAAATATGTTTAACCCCAGCGCTGGACGCTCGAATTGTATTATAGTAAATGTCTCAGGTTGTCGTGGTCGGTCTCTAGCTGAAAGGATTGTCTTGTATTATGTTATTTTGGTATCTATGTTGCTGTCATTTGTTCATTTACCTTCCGGTTTTTTATCTTCCGGTTTGATGAGCAGAGTAGTTAGTGAAATTACTGGGCTTATGAGACTTAATACGTAATGTCTCATGGTAACGAGCGCACTGCAGTGCCACACAGCCCTTTGTGTTTCAAAGTTCTGAGTAGCACTGCAATTGTTATAGGGCGGCGTTATGCATACCATCAGGCAAACGAACAGCTCGTCCAGTAATCAAATAGAACAAAAAAACGTGTCAGGTATAAATATGTTACCGTCAAAATACCCAAGCTCTCTCCACCCTCAGTGTTTTAAAATGAAACAACATAAAATAAATGCTGACCACTTCAAATCCCACTACCCGCCGGACAGTAAAACTGAAGCTCCCAGCGTCTGTGCCCAAATTGGGGAAATATAACTTGTACCGTCGCGTCGCGACCACTTTCATAATAATGCTTCGGAAACGCTGATAACGCTAAAATTTATTATTCCCGATTTTAGTACTACTGTGATTGTATTTTTGCATGATTTTTGTGTATTGATCTTATTAAAAGTTAAAAAGATAGGTAAATTGGTGTCAATTCTATCATTTCATACCTAAACTAATTTTAGTTTCGCTCTCTCTCTTTCCAATGCATAACATGAGAAAGAGATGGAATATATTTTAGACCTGTCAAATTAATCCACTTGCTTGTGTCTTAGTGTAAATTTAATGGCAATGAATTCAGTGGCATCTAATTTATCAAGATCGAAAGATATTTGACAGCTCTAAAACAAAATTTAGATCTGTCGGACATCTTCCGTCTCTTTCTCATGTTATGCATTGGAAAGTGAGAGAGCAAAACTAAAATTAGTTTAGGTATGTAATGATAGAATTGACACCGTTGTATATTCTACCGAATATACAATGGGGAACGCTCGGAAGAGCTTTTTCATCTTATCCACCACCTGAACAAAGCTCATCCAAAAATAGCCGAGTCCTGGAAGTCTCATACCAGTCGATTTATGCGATGAAATAACAATGGCCGACGATGACACTGTTTTTTCCAATTTTATTATGCCACTTGACCAACCCTGACACAACCTTCCCCCCATTACCATGCCACAATAATTAATTATAAATACAACGGAGAGAATTAAGGCGAGAGGTTGAAAGGCTTCCGAAGCCCTTATCCACTTACAGGCTTTGCTCTACTAACTCTACTTAGCCGGCAGTGTTTTATGGCTTGTTGCCACACACCACTATACGCTAAATATAGAGTAGATATTTTCTTTTTTATCAGAGAGCGGCTAAAGCAAAATATCCGAAAAAGTCCTGGATTTCGTCGCACAAATCTCCGTTTTCATAGACATTTATTTATTTATTTATTCATAAAAACCTTTATTCATTACAAGCAAGAAAAAAAATACGCGTATAGCACGCCACCTTAGAAGCATAGTATAAACAGAGAAGTATGTTAACATATTAAAAGAGGGTACGGAGCAGGACTTGTATGTGTGCGCACCAGTACGGACGCAGCACAAAAATTATAGGTTCCCATTTGACTACTTTCTATCAGCATCACGAACTCTTCTCAACACTCGAGTGGCAACAAATGACAATCACAAAAAGTAATAAAAGAGTCAAAAAGATCTAACTTCGAAAATATAGCCACAGGTTTCTTAGGTACAATAAGAACGTGAAGTAGAAAGTGGGCAGTCTCATAAACTTTCAGTTTGATCGTCAGGTAGGTACGATAGTACCTACCAGCTTTCCTCTCACGACAGATCTTACAGTTACAACCTACGAGCGAGATTGCACGTCGTAAGCCAATTTGGGAAAAATATGTAGCGTACGTGTGACAACCCTGAGTACATATGCGAATAAATTCCTCCTCCGGCCTTTAGCAGCGGTAATGACGCAAGTTTATTGGAGTGCTCACGTCGATTTGGACCTTTGAGCTTGAGGACCTCGAGGAATAATTCATAAGCAGACTTATTTAAGGGTCTCGAAGCGGGGCAGTGGACGTCTGAATGGAATACTGAATGAGGAACGTTTAACAATGAAGCTTCTCATATTTTGGCAGAAAAACACGTGTTTAGTGGCTGTTTGATGGAATTCTATACATACTTTAAAGTATAAAATGTGTTGACGTCGGTTTTCATTGTTTTTGTGCAACTATGTGACCAAACGGAAGCGGTCATCCACCTGATGCTAAGCACAACACGTGCCGATAATAATTGCAGTGCCAACCAAAGCTTGAAATGAGAACCTTATGTGTGGCACTGCTGTCATATCGCAATCCCAATTATCAGTTATCACTACCAACAAGAACAGGTGGGAACTTTCAATCTGACGCTGCACCAGAGTTAAAAACACCGGTCGGCCCTGCACCAATGACTTAAATCAAGCTATAAGCTAGGTTCACCGAAAAATGGTCTAAAACGGTGAAGAAAAACATCGTGAAGAATACCGCATGTTCTAGAACCAAAAAAACAACACGTGACATCCACCAAGCCGCATTGGGCCCGCGTGGTGGATTATGGCTTATACTCTCAGCGTTACCTAGGAGGGTTGGTGGCAAGCGTCCACTTGTAAAAAAAGTCACCCACACCTAAAAGCAGTATTTCTGTAAAGACACTTCACCGACCACAACGTAAAAACAGGACATGTGCAGCTAGGAGGAGGAGTAAGGTAACATCTGCTCGTCAAACAAAAGGTCAATGCTTGTACTACTACTACTACATAAGTCATGACAAATGAGGTTATAATACTTATTGTCTAGCTTCTTTTTAGTTTTTGTCATATATACATTTGAAATTTGTTATTCTTCTTATTTTGTGTTCTTATTATGTACTAGCTGCTGCCCCGCGGTTTCACCCGCGTGGAGATTTTGGATTACATGGTTTTTATTTTTTTGGGCGGAACCCTAATTATTTTTCTAAAATTAAAGTAGCCTATGTTACTCCTTGTAACATCAGCTATCTACCAGTGAAAGTCCCGTCAAAATCGGTCCAGCCGTTTCGGAGATTACCCGGAACAAACAGACAGACAAAAATTTAAAAAATGGTTGTTTTGTTATAGGTACCGTATATGCTTTCATATGCATTTAGTAAAAAGCTGTTATTTTGATATTACAAACCGACACTTCAATTTTATTTATCTGTATGGAGTATGGATTTGTGTTCTTCTTTTAGTTGTTAAAGTGTAATATTATATTATATACAAATTTTCAAAAATGTTCAAACCGTTAGCTGATATGATTAAAATAGCTATACGTTGTATTAAGATTACTCCAGATCCCCACGAGACAGGCCTCGCCTAGTGTGGGGATCGTAGGATACATCATACAACTTATATAAATTCCTCTGCATAAACTCAATTGTATTATTTAAGCGTATTTTGTTGTTTCATCTATGTTGGTTATGTAGTAATAAAACATTTTTCATTTTTATGTTTTTGCACTACTACGTTGTCGAACAGTCTCGCAGAAGGGTAAATTTTATCATCAGAAACTCTCGAAAGTTCGCAAATACTCAAAGGTCAGCAAATTAGCACAAATCACAAAGTGTTTGCAAGTACCGCGGCCTACCGATCAATTACCGAGCCTTGTCCGGGTGCAGGTGGACCGGGCACGACGTCAATAGGGACGGGACGTCAATAGGAACGGGACTTCGAGTAAGGATTGGGACTACTTCCGGGTCAGATTGATTCAGCTATGTCCGAGGATTTGTGGCCACGTATTTAACATTGAGGCTGGTGATTTTCACTTGTTCACATTTGGCCTAAGTATTGCCTTGTTTCATTATGAAGAGTTTATCTATCTATGCGCTCCCTTATATCAAAACTATTGTTTTGTATTGTTATACTTTTTGATACGAGACGATCTGGTCATTTGCGTGTAAGCAAAACGCTAGCCTATAATAGTTGCAGTGCCACTCGGAACTCTGAAACACAACGGCCGGCGCGGCAATGCATTGCACACACTGAGAATAGACCCAGTAATTTCACTGACTAATTAGCGTTAAAAGTACCCCAAGATCAACCACAACGGTTTCGAAGAACATAATGAACTAACAATCATTGTCGAGTTTAGATTGATATGTGTTATCATCGGAAAAAATCGGGAGACTAGGGAAAGTACGAAAAGATCGACCGTTGGAAAACTCAAATGCTCTAAGGAGGATTTTCATGAAGTTCAACAAATGACCACTGTACTTCAACTTATTCATATACTTTGCAGATTCAGACCTATCCTTATCCGCTAATCCTTCCACCCGTTTGTCTGAAATGTCTGACGTCACAGGTCCGCTTATAGCGGCCGATATATTAGTCTCTTTGAAGCGGGCCACTGAGCCGGAACGTACCCTGTTAACGGCGAAATGTATGAAAATACACGATAACATTAATGCGGGATTTGATGACGGGGTTTGTTTTATTAATTAATACAATTTAATTTATAATTTTTCCAGTATCGAAATATTTCCCATACCAGGTTGTGAGGACTAACTCTTTTGCGTGTGGGTGGGAACCACCGATATGCTCTTGTAGTCTGTCACCAAGTAGTAATGTGTTCCGGTTTAATCCTTAATTCACACAGTAATCACTGCTACGAGCGAGAGTGGCCGAGCGGGAACTTGTGCGACTTCAATCCGACGCACCATAGTTCGAATCTCGACTCGGCCCGCACCAATGACTTATACCAAGTTATGTGCGGATTTTTCACACTCGCTCTAAAACGATGAAGGAAAACATCGTGAGGAAACCCGCATGTTCAAGAACCACAAAATTCGAGGACATGTGACATCTACCAAGCCGCACTGGGCCCGCGTGGTGCATTATGGCCCATACATCTCTCTCAATGCAGAGAGAAGGCCGGTATCCCAGCAGTGGGAGCGTAAGAGGCTGATAATGAATTACTGCTTTGGCTGAAGATTACACGAAACAAATCGACGGTATCCACATAAACGGACACTCGCAGTAAACCTGGTGTGGTGAAACAGCTGTAACACGCTATCCTATCACCGGCTCGTCTCGATTGACCAATCAGGACCCGTCTTTCAGTACTTACTTACTTAAAAGTAACCCGCACTGTTTTCTATTTAATTTAAGCACACTCCTCTATTGAACGCAGTGCTTGTTCGTTCACAAATACGTTCATCAGACGTTCCCGAGAGGGCTCTCGTTCAGAAATCACGTGTGAAGCGATTGTGCCGAGCGCTGGAATTCTGTCGACAGTAGCATGGTTTTAGCCCGTTTGCTCACGAGCCACGCGCTGCTACTGCAAAGCGCCGCTACCGAACTACGGACTGCAGTTTTCAATGAAAACTTTTTATAAATTTTACTTGAGATCGCTGCACTCGGTTTATGCTGGACATGCCACAAGACGCCGCTTCTCGCTTCGTATAACTGACGCCGACTCAAAAAGCTAAGACTCGTCACTCGCGCGCTACCCCGCTTCTCTCTCTCTCTCACTTCACCTCCAACTCCGTACTTCATTATGCAAGCAATAGTTTTAAATAACCGGCAGCCAGCTACGTGTGTCGACCAGAAGTGGCAGTCAGCAGTGGCAGTCATTAAACTATATCTCTATGCATATTTGACGGCTCCGTAGCTGAGTTGGTAGTTACCCTGCCTGCAAAGCGAGGGGTCCCGGGTTCGATTCCCGGCCGGGGCAGATTTTGTGTAAACATAAAGTTTGTTCTAGGGTCTTGGATGTTTGTGATGTGTATCTGTACGTGTCCATGCCACCTGCGACACAGGGAATCCTAGTGCGGGGGTATGAGTGTAAGCGTTTATAAGCTAGCCAAACATAAGTAGCAGGTTGGATTTGTACAAAGTTTATGTACTGGATCAAATATATCGTTCAAAGCGCTGCGTTCAAACGGTGTGCTCGTTAGCGTTATTATATCATGCATAATGTAAATGAGCGCTAAATCCGTATAATGCGATCATGTATTTCCACGTAATGTTGTCGGTTTTCATTTCTGACTAGCTGTGCCCCGCGGCTTTGCCCACGTAGTCTAAGGTACTCCTTGTAACATCAGCTATCTGCCAGTGATTGTCCCGTTATAATCGGTCCAGTCGTTTCGGAGATTACCCGGAACAAACAGACAGACAGAAAGAAAGAAAGAAAGAAAGAAAGAAAGAAAATACATTTATTTCAGGACATCACACAACATTACAGTTTTACACATAAATAAAAAAAATGAAAATAAGGAACAGATAAGTACATAAATAAAAAACCCAATGTTGCGTGATGCCATGATAAGGGTTGGAAACATTAATTTGCCTATTAATTTATATCTATGTGATGCTATGCATAAGTTTTTATCTTGTTATATAATCTGTGGTTTTCTTTCCTTCTCTCTCAATACATGGACGGTGCGGACGTGTTTTGTTTTATTTCAATATAAGGACCAAGTTCCTAATATCTTTCTTTCTCGTTCAACAGATGCGTACATGGGAGAAGCGATGTGGGGGAAAAAGGTAATTTCCCCCACTTCGCTCCGTCCTCGACATCTTGATTAGATAATCGGCATTAACTCATGTCTTTTTGTACTACATCTTTCCATAGCGACAGTATTATTTTTATCAATAAATTGCGTTTCAAATGACCAATGCCTGCCACTTTAGAAATAACCCAATTACAAGAGCGCAAGCCACGGGCCAGTGGGCTGGAAACATCTCTAATGCGATCGACGACATTTCCAATTGAAATTTCTGTTTAACATTCAGGAAGGCCTTGCGGTAACACTGGACCGGGTACAAAAGAATTTGTGTCACGACGTATTTTCGTGGACGGGGACGTGCTTCACAAATTTTTAAGTCTAGTTGAAGACAATCGAATTATTTTCAGCTGGCTGCATCTATGGGATTTGTAGCATAAGAGCCCGAGATAGAAAAATAAACACTTTATAAGTAAATAATGCTCAACGGTACATTCTGTACTAGTATTCCCCGTGTTTAGGGAATACGAACTCCCACATCAATGTAGAGCGAGAATATCTGTCAGCTCCGTTTGGTTGAGACTTTCAGATCAACTACGTTTCTATATTTGGTAAATATTAGTAATAGTAATAACTTATTATTGGTTGAAACAGAACCTTCGGTTGGTCACTAGTTATAGGAAGGGAGTTAATACTAATTAATAAATACTGATAAGTAATTACTTTTTCTTAGAATTTTTAACTTTTAGATTTTTTCTTTTTTTTTTAATTTAGAACTATATCCGCACGTTTTTAAGCTTCCCGCTGTATCAGCAGAGAAAATAACTATAATACTTTTAAGTTTAACTTTATACCATATCGGCTCATCTATTTGTATTACAACAATATAGAGTTTAGATAAATAATATACAAAATCCAATCATTGTAAAAATCCTATTCTTATCACAAAAGAATTGAGTAGTTATTTTCACTGGCTCTACATTTTGATATCAAAATATCGATACAACGTGGGCGTTCGTTACAAATACTCCCTTACAACCAAGCCTCTATTACGAATATTATGATCTAAAAACCTAAATCTAATCCAATTACAGTAAAAAATAATATTACTGTCATATATCGGTCCTATATACCGTAAAATGAGACGCAGGATACAATATACGGCCGCGCGGGTTATATATCAAAATATCTTGCTTTTGTTTACCTACCCTACTCTCGCTGCTATAATAAACTCGTAGTTACGCAATAACCTGTGGGATTTGGTAGCCTTTATTGTACTGCCTGAGAGTACGCTTTAAGCGCAGGGGCCTTACTCCGTAAATCGAACGCGAAGCTTCGGTTGACGGATCGCAGTTTTCCTACTATGAAAGTGTTTCGGATCAAACGTTCAATTCGATGTTCGCTCTTGACATTTCGTCTTTCGTAGTAGGAAAATGCCGATCCGTCAGCCGAAGCTTCGACGTTCGATTTACGGAGTAAGGCCCCAGGGGCCGTTTTTGTAGAAGCTTTATGAGCTTTTGTTAGTGGGAGGACTAACTCTTCTGCGAGTGTCCGTCTGGGTTGTTACCATCGTTTTGCTCGTGAAGTCTGCCGCCAAGCAGTAGTGTGCAAGCATTACTGTGTTCCGGTTTGATGAGCAGAGTATCCAGTGAAATTACTGGGCTTATGAGACTTAATACCTAATGTGTCAGGGTAAAGAGCGCACTGCAGTGCCGCGCAGGCCTTTGTGTTTCAAAGTTCGGGGTAGCAAACGACCAGCTCGTCTCGTTACCAAATAACATAACATAAAAAAAAAACTATCCCATCCTAATACGAGAGAAACAAAGTAAACCAAATTAAGTTACGCTAGACTATTAAAAGTAAGAATCGAAGCACCTAAAAACAGTTGCCCAAAACAAACCATTATTCTTATACAAAGAGCGTTAAGCCCTCCTCGCGGTAACTGATATTTTGCCAGGGATCATTCTCGATTCCAGTGTACACAAACCAAATTCTGCCGGGTCCCGGAACCAGATATTTTCGGGAAGTTCCTATCCCGCGATTTGTTAGGATTAGCGATGTATCACCGAGGCGGTATGACAAAAAGTTTACAAAGCTTGGGATATTGGATAAGGGATACTGGATAGAGTAAAAATATGTCAGCAATGCCACCAGCATGCTAGCTACTCTGCTAACTGGTAATAGTGGGATTGAACATTTGGATTACCTACTGCGTTTGTGGGAGGACTAACTCTTCTGCGAGTGTCCGTCTGGGTTGGTACCACCGCATTGCTCGTGAAGTCAGCCACCAAGCAGTAATGTGCAAGCATTACTGTGTTCCGGTTTGAGGAGCAGGGTAGCCAGTGAAATTACTGGGTGTATGAGACTTAATACCTAATGTCTCAGGGTAATTAGCGCACTGCAGTGCCGCGCAGGCCTTTGTGTTTCAAAGTTCTGGGTGGCACTGCAATTGTTATGGGCCGGCGTTATGCTTACCATCAGACAAACGACCAGCTCGTCCCGTTACCAATATAATAAAAAAAATATTACACACTGGCTAGCGGTCGCTCGTTATCGAACAGTACTCGGCGCTAACTCGTAATTATTCAAATTACTTCTCCAATTACTTCCCACTACTGTGTTAACCGATTACTAAGATAGTTGTAGATATTTAAGATCGTTGTTTAATTATTACTATTCTCGTGATTTGATACTGAGCTACCCCGAGCCAATGACATTCATCATTCTGTCCTCTTTGCACACACTGTCGGTTTGCGTTGAAGTAAGAGAGACGGAAGACCACACGGGCCACTATGGTTGAGTAAAAATCCAAAAAGCGCAACTCCTTCAAAATTAGTATCTTAATCGAAAATGTACCAAGGTATTTATCGTTATATAATACGTACATCTTGTTAATTTTATCAATTGAAACATTGGGTCCGTGGCGGCCGGGAGCTCATATTTTCAAAATTTTGTTAGAGCGTTTGATTGATGCGACGCGTAACCAAAATGCTGGTACCTATTTGGCTCAACGGATCAGCATTGCGGTTCAACGAGGCAATGCCGCCAGCATGCTGGGTACGCTTCCAACTGGTAGTGGGCTAGAACATTTGGATTATCTATAGGCCTACTAGGGCTTGTAGATTATCCAACTGTTTTTGTAGCTAGCTAAGTTAGATGTAGTGTTTATTTATGTATTAGCTAGGCAATAAAGGCATTTAGCCCGTTAATTTTTTTTATCAATATACATTTATTAATAACAGAGATATTTCATTGCCAACTTATTTTTAGAGGTAACTGTCATTTTTTTTGATCGAGTTAATTTTTTAACAACTTGTTTTGATCACATCAAGATTATCAGATATCTACTTCACCCAATTTATTTCCAGAGCTTTTTTCGGAACAGAATTACTGTCGCACCCTTCACTCAATTGTAATGGAAAAATTTGAGCCTCAATAATTTAATCTACTTAATTTATTTCCATCTTAATTCGCCCTACATTAAATCGGTAAATAAGCCGGTAATGCGATCAAAGAGAAATTGATTTCACGGAAACGATTCGTGAGATTTAGAACTGCTAAGCGGTAACCAATCTCTTTTATGGAGGAGAGGATTTTGGTCTTAGGTATTTACAGCGTTCAGTATAACGGTGTTAAGAAAAAAACTGGTTTTGGCACCATGTCAAATTTTCATTTTGCATAACTTCGCCGTTTCGATCAAACTGCATTATTCGTGGTCATAAAGTGACTCCGGTGGGTATCACACACTAGAGTGAAGGGTGTTGTCCCCAACTATCCTCATTTGGCGCAGGCCTTTGTGGTTCAGTTCTGGGTGGCACTGCAATTGATATGGGCTGGCGTTACGCTTACCATCAGGCACACGTTCCGCTCGTCTCTTTACCTAATAGTTTACAAAAAACTTCGTCTTGGAAATTAAAAAAAACCGGTCCCAGTAACGACACCAAATACAGACCACCTTTGCCGCACACGGGCAACACGCGCTACAACTAAATATACGTCATACTATATAATTATATATTCGTTATACTATATAAACGTCACTATTAACTTAATCATTTAAATGTAAAAAATATATGAGATAATTTGCATCTGCAGAATATCTCAAAAAAACAATTCTTACCTAAAAGAAATTTCATAAGCGCTGGATGATCCATTCTAAAATGATTCCCATTTCCTGCACCAATGTCAGCAATAGTGGGCGGAAGTTACGTCCCTATCCGTATTGACAAATTTTGCCTTGTGATAAGTCAATATTTCGACCGCACAGAGGAAGAATTGTATCCTACGATAAAACAATAAACAAGATACGTTACCGTCGTAATCACGTCGTACTGGGATTCAATTAGCCACGAGTACTACTGCAATGCGCGCTGCGATTGAATTAATTATGTGTTATAATGCAATAAAGCCCTAACTCATGGATATTTACTGACTCCCCAAAGTCTAAATTAAATGGTCTGAATAAAGCATCAAGCGATAGTTGCTGCAGTGACTGTTATCTATTACAAGTAATCTAATCATTTTGTGTGAATCGCCAGAGTTTAGACGTTTTTGACATAATGTAACAAAACAATTAGTTTGAAAATTGTTGCTCAACGTTATTTAGTGTTTAATAAAAAGTATCATATTGTTACGGAGACGGGTTAAAGGGAAACTCGCAGAAACATTTTTTTAAATTTTCCACCACTTCTAAGCGTTTTCAGCAGGCTGAAATAGGTTTTCGGGCCGTTTCGGAGGAAGGCCTAACACATATCAGTTAATCAAAAATTACTCCTAGTTAACGCCGTTTTCAGCAGACTGAAACATGTTTTCAGTCCGTTTCAGGACACGAGTAATCACATGGCACCATTTCCTGAAAACCCATTTTCAGGCCGTTTCAGGCCAAGTTACACCCCTCCGGTCCGCGGAACATTCTCGAAGGTGTGTGAGAGGGACAGCCTATCGTGTGAAAGAGAGAGACGATTAGCCTCGATCATGTCTCTCAAAACTTCCAGAAGAAAGTGTGAGCAGGATGGCTATATGCGCAAAAGAGAGGAACAATTGTACCTATTACCTAACCGAATGTTCTAGAATAATGCGAGAGAGAGATAGCTACACGCATGATAGAACGAGATGGACATAATCTACTACCATCTGGAAAGTCCTCGATGTGTGTACAAGGGACGGTTGTATGCGTAAGAGAGAGATGTCCATATTTGACCTTGAACTAGATCATTCGGGAACTTGGTAGTACAATTTGCGGCGCATATATAAGCGGATCGAGACGCGGCCAGGGACAGTTTCGATTGAGATACAAAGTGATACACATCGGAGTGAGTTCAAAGTGACTAGTAGTGATTGTGATATCTGTGACTCAGTGAAATACTAGTGATTGTGATATCTGTGACAAAGTGAATTACTAGTGATTTTTATAGTGAATAGTGTTGCAAGTGATTCCTTTTGAGTTCAATAAAGTAACTGTTTGTTTAACGGCTTCTTTCTATCAAACGTTACCCTATAGCTCGTAACAATATTGTAAATTTGAAACATTCTAGACTTTTTTCATTGGATAATGAAGTGAAAAACAGGAGACAGTGTAAAAGATGTCTGTGTGTATTGTGCAAACTTATAAATGAATCTAACTAAAATGAATGTGGTTGTAACAACTCTATCTTTTACTTTTATCAAAGGTTGTGTCCTCTATTTTAGGTCAATTTGACGCGTGGACAAGGGACGTGTGGAATCGAAAGTGTGATGTCCTTTTGCCTGTTTTCGTGATTGGTTGACCTTTTTTCGTTTGTGAGTTATTGTTGGTTATCAAGCTTTTGTGCGAGAAATGTATTGAATAAAGGATTAGAGATCCGCAAAACATAAGTGCGAATCTAGAGGGAGCCTTTATGTTATGAGTGGGTAGAGTTATCGAAGCACTCTTGACCGAATTCGAAAAATTAACCCAAAGTCGCAAAGGAAATCTCTTTCCATTAGTTAGTGGTAGGACTAACTCTTCTGCGTATGTGCGTCTGGGTTGTTACCACCGTGTTGCTCGTGAAGTCTGCCGCCAAGCAGTACTGTGCAAACATTACTGTGTTCCGGTTTGATGAGCAGAGTTGCCAGTGAAATTACTGGACAGCATAGACGTTATGCTAATATTATAAAGCAGCAAACGTTTGTGAGTTTTTTTGTTTGTTTGTTATCTCTGGAACCGCTGGTGTGATTCTAAACAACAGATATCTGCCAGTGAAAGTCCCTTCAAAATCGGTCCATCCGTTTCGGAGATTACCCGGAACAAACAGTCAGCCAGACAAAATTTTTAATAATTGTGTTTTTGTTATACCGTATATACTTTTAATGCATTTAGTAAAAAGCTGCTATTTTGATATTACAAACAGGCACTTCAATTTTATTTATTTGTATAGATTTGCTAACTGTCTATGTTAAATGTCAAAGTGACACTTGTATTTCATTAAACTTAACTTCCGCCGTTCATCCATACCGGAAGTGATTTTCATTCAATAAGATCCCTGTTCGAATCCACTGTCTCAAGCCATTCATGTCCCTTTCTGTTCCGCGGAAGACTGACTTTCCTGACAGGATGATATGGATTACATGCGTGGATGAGTTCCGCGAATACTTCTGCTTCTTTAAGGAAGATATATTAAAAAACTTTTTTGAAGAGACACATCTTAATTTGCGTGCTCTACGCTGAGTTTACTTACTGCTGATCTAAACCTATATAGAATGCATTATTAGCTATGCCCCGCGCCTTCACCCACGCGCCACGTAATAAAAGTAGCCTTAGTCAACATCAGCTATGTGCCAGTTAAAGTCCCGTCAAAATAGTTTCAGCCGTTTCGGGGATTACCCGGAATGAACAGACAGACAGACATTTAAAAAATTGTTTTTTTGTTATAAGTACTTATACACATTGCATTTAGTAAAAAATTGTTATTTTGACTGTACAAACGGACAATACAATTTTATTCATTTGTATGTATAGATTAGTTCGCTGTCAGCAACATATTTTTTATTATAGCTGAATATTTTCTTTTCATTACCTTAATCACTCTCTAGTGACATGACGGCGGACCTGAAAGCTTAGACAAACGGCAGACGCTTCAATTATCGCTAGCGGTAGTAAAGTATCTCTCCTCCATGTACCAATAGTCGTGACTCGTGGGACACCCTGTATATCCTGGCGTTAGAAAAGCTGCATCTCCTAATTCCACTGTCCTCCAAACAAGATTCAAATTCGTATCATTTACAATCCTTAAAATGCTCCGGAAATTGAAACCCTTCGACTTCGTTTCCTGAAATATAAAAGGCAGGACCCTCGTAAATTATTTGAAATTCAATTCCCGTAAGGCCATCTGGGCAGGGAGGCTGGTAGCACTCGATGCCGGTGTGAGATCCACTTGTATTAATGACGCCTCTCAATTCCATTGACTCTGACGAAACCGGACGTGGTGGAGACTTTACATGATTCATTGGAAGTCGCGCGTTTGTGTTTTGTTTTTAGGGTTCGCGTGAACGACTACTCTTCAATTTCTTTTCTTTTTTTTAAACAAAATACCTATATTATTTTAGCTATGTTGTTGAAACATTGCTGAATAGAAGAAAAGCATTTTTAGTTTAATTTTGATGTAGAAAAAAGTATGTGTTGTCACTTGTCAACGGTGTTCTAAAAATGAATGCGTCGCCAGAAATATAAAATACCTATAAAAAAATACTCTGGTCTACTAGTTTATTATACTAACATAGATTTCAGTAAAATAATTGTACTGTCAATTGTACTCCAAAAGTATATCCAAAACAATTAATTTTTTTTGTTTTTATTTGCTGCTGCCCGCGGTTTCACCTGCGTGGAGATATTGGATTTCATGGGTGTTTTTTTTGTCGGAACCCTATTTCTAAAATTAAATTAGCCTAAGTTACTCCTTGTAACATCAGCTAAGTTTAAGTCCCGTCAAAATCGGTCCAGCCGTTTCGGAGATTACCCGGAACAAATAAGACAGATAGACAACAATTTTAAAGATTGTTGTTTTGTTACAGGAACCGTTTATACTTTCATATGCATTTGGTAAAAAGTTGTTACTTTGATGTTACAAACAGACACATCAATTTAGTTGTATAGACAAGAAAAACAACGTCTTCGTTCACGAAATCTTACAATGGAACTGTAATTTCTCAACCAGGTAGAACTCTTTATGTAGATAACCAACACTACACTTGTATACGTATTCAAATCTCGGGACCGTCGCATAAAACATCACGTCGTAATAAAACCGCAAAGATCAGACAGACTGATATAAAACCACCTTTATAAGACATCATTGGTGGGACCACCGCGATAGTTAGCGTATCCTTATTACAACCCGACTCTTGAATAGACGCGGTTATCCTGCAAATGGAACTATATGTCTGTATAATCTAGGTCAGCCGTACTCAAAGTGTGCTCCGCGGAGCCTTTGG
The DNA here is from genome assembly GCA_907269065.1 of Crocallis elinguaria. NCBI lineage: Eukaryota > Metazoa > Arthropoda > Insecta > Lepidoptera > Geometridae > Crocallis > Crocallis elinguaria. Next base: position 2,533,339 of record OU026070.1, on the reverse strand, counting down.
GCTCCAAAATGCCTCTGTGGGGCTCCGCGAAAATAATATTCATAATCTTCTATACAAATAAATAAAATTGAAGTGTCTTGTAATATCAAAATAACAATTTTTTACCAAATGCATATGAAAGTATATACGGTACTTATAACAAAACAACTATTTTTAAAATTTTTGACTTTCTGTCGACGTCTCTCTGAGACGAGCCCATAACAATTGCAGTGCCACTCAGAACTTTGAAACACAAAGGCCTGCGCGGCACTGCAGTGCGCTCGTTACCCTGAGACATTAGGTATTAAGACTTATAAGCCCAGTAAGTTCACTGGATACTCTGCTCATCAAACCGGAACACAGTAATGCTTGCACACTACTGCTTGGCGGCAGACTTCACTCACAAAGCTGTGGTAATAACCCAGACGGACACTCGCAGAAGAGTTAGTCCTACCACTAACTGTGTATGTAGTTTGAATGACAATACAATAAGTTGGTATCTTGGAGCTGATCGGATGGTGGAGTCAGGAGGTGGATAGTGGAACCCGGAATAATAATATAATAATAATAATAAAACAAATTTATTCAAAAAAAGTTACGTAAACTAAAACTTAATGTAGGAAATACAGTGCTGTGTCTATAATTATCATTACCTTTTGGAATAGTAGTGATACCCGTAACAAACAGACAGACAGACAGACAAAAATTTAAAAAATGTTTGTTTGATAACAATTACCAGACAACAATGTAATAAGAAACAAACAAAACAAAGCCTTAGGGCAAATTAATTCAGTACTAAATAGCTGGAGTACATTTAATCTTACTTAATTAAAAGGAAAATGCAAATGAAAAAATATATACCAGCCGCGGCATCCCGTTTTACGCAGTTTTATTAACCGCTTAGAAGCGCTTTCGACCGGTAATTACTGGAATTACTCCGCTCGCTGATTGGACAATTTCGAAATTGGAAAATGTCCATTCGAAAATTGAAATGTAAAGTCGGACGATGGGTTGAGCTTCGATGGGATATAAACGTGTTTCGAATGTAGGTATTTTAACTTTTTTTTTCTTTGGTGCTTTTGCTTTTTTAGCTGTCATGCCTAATTGGATCTTTCTATGTAAAATCAGCAGAGAAAATAAGCCTCGTGTTTCATGATTTGTGCATAGATTAATAAAGTATTGTTAGGGACGTCTCTTTTTCATCACAACGGACCTACCGTCATCTATAAAAGCCGAACGCCTCGATAAGAACGGTCACTTATCTTTCTGCGCTCGAAGCGAACGGACGGCTGCTAGAATCCTTGTCGATCGTTATAAAAGGTCACGTCAGTCATTTTATCGTGATTAGTGTTGGTTTTACAAGTGTGCAATCGTTATTTGAATTATGTGAACTGTGAGTACTTTTCCTTGGTTTAAATGTTTGGCTTAATTCGTGTAATAAACGGAATTCTTGTTCTAACTTGTTTTTCTTAAGCAAATTCCATTTCTGATTCTAACATCAGAAGTGGGATAAAGGACTAGTTCGCCCACTTAAAACAAAACAAGGAAACTTGTTGAATTTTCGAGGGAACAAGAAAACCGTTGTTTTTTTAATTGCGTAACGATTGCTAACCTTGTTATTCGATCTTGTGATTCTTATTATGGGGCGTACGTCACGTAGTCCTAAAAGACAAACCACTCGAGATGGTCGCGTAACCAAGAGTGACGTAAATCTCGGAGTAGGAGAGATACGTGAAGTAGGTCGCATGGTCATGGTGATTCGCGGCGCATCTTGAGCGATAAAAGTCGTGCCTCGCGAATAGTGTCATGTGTCCGGGATCGACGGGATTCTCACAGTACTGAAGGGCGTCGACTGCGTGATAGGATTAGGCGTAACGATTCTCATCAGCGTAGTCGCTCGCGAAACAATAGGTCACGGTCCCGTCTACGTAGGGATTCGCCTAGTTGGGGGCATCCTACCCTCATCGTATACGAGCCCGCACCCGTGACTCCAATTGCTGTACTTCTTGGTGCCAGTACACAGTATTCTGTGGAGTCGGGTACTCCCTGTTCTGAGTTACTTGTGTTTGTCCAGGTATTCTAATGAGCGACGACTGTTAGGCATTTGTGAGCATGTCCAGGGTCTCTTAACGCGTGGACAACAGTGGATGCAGCCAGCGGGCGCGAGGTGCGCGATGTGCAGCGCGCCAGAGTGCGTGCAGCACGCCAGGCAGCGTGTAGACGCGCGCCATACCGCGTGCAGACGCGCGCCAGAGTGCGTGCAGCGCGCCAGGCAGCGTGTAGACGCGCGCCATACCGCGTGCAGACGCGCGCCAGACCGCGTGCAGCGCGGCAGACCGCGTGCAGCGCGCGACAGACGGCGTGCAGACGCGCAACAGACTTCGTGCAGTGCGCGACAGACTTCGTGCAGCGCGCGCCAGAGTGCGTGCAGCGCGCGCCAGACAGCACGCCTGCAGCGGGTCAGCAGCGCGCGTACCAGGCCACGAAGTCAAAACACGAGTGTTTATCTCGCGCGGCTTCTTGCTTAAAGGGTTAAGGTTCTTCTGCGCATTTTAGTGACTGAGGTTGAGTATTTGGGAAATTAGTAAGTCAGGGTCAGGTTAGACCGAGTCCGTGAAAAGTAGTCTTAGTAGCCTTAGTGAACACTTCATCTCCAGAAAATGTGAATCAGGTACGCCAACTTCTGGGCTTAGCTAGCTACTTTAGGAGATGCATAAAAGATTACGCCACAAAAACTACCCCATTGCTCATCCGACCCACAATGATGTAAAATTCAATTGGACTAGTAAACCAGTTCTTGCCATTTTTGATCCAAGTCTTCCCACCAAGGTTCATACAGACGCTAGTAGTGCCGGCTATGGTGCTGTCCTTTTTCATGTCTACCCCGATTCCTTAGTCTTATTCGAGAGTTTCTAGAGTTTTGGTTGACTAACGTTGCTTTGTTGCGAGAGTATTTGGTTTTCTGAAAATAATCGTTCTATGGTACTTGGACTCTGAGGTTTTTAGTTTGATGCGCGGTACCTTCCAGTACTTGGACTGCGAAGTTTTTAGTTTGACGCGTGGTACCTTACAGTACTTGAACTCTGAGGTTTTTAGTCTGACGTGTGGTATCTTGTGATACAGTCGAATCTTTGCGTTCCTGTAGGGAAGCGCGTGTGTAGCAATTGTATTTGCTGTAGCTATAGCAATAGCTGCTGAAGACGAATGAGATAGCTGGGGTTTTGTTAGACTAAAATTATTTTGATGTGAAACTTATTTTGTTCTTTAAAGATAATCAATGGCACTTGAGCTCGGAAGTTTTAGTTTCATGCGTGATATGGTAACACAGCTGCTGCTGTAACTGAGGTAGTTTATACTCTGTGTTTCACGTTGTGGTACAATTGGATCTTATAGCTAAGACCATAGTCAGGTTTAGCCGAGCGGAAACTGTGCTGTGTTTTCATGTTTTTCATATTAACACACGAGGACGTGTGTCATCGCAGGATGACCGTGTCGTTGACAGCCATATTTAGATAGTCTGTGGTAGTGGTTGTTTGTCTATTAATTTAATGAAATGGCGACTCAGTGACATTAGAGAGTAAATGTCATGTTAGCTAGCTGTCGGAAGCGATCTGTTATGTTTACAAGCTGTCTTAGTGGCGAGGTATATAGTCGGTGGCGTTATGGCAAGCTGAGCGGACCTCTCCTACAACTGCTCTTAGCTCTCGGCTCTCAAGCCGAACAGACCTCTCCTATAGCTGGAGGTATTTGGTAATGTTGTGTTGTCTTGAGTTGGCTCTTTAGTGCAACGGACGTCTCCTGCTGTGCTGGTCGCTATGCTGCGCGGTTAGTCCCACGTGATGGAGTGCTGGGATCCGCTGGGCGAGACGCGCGCACCTCCGGCCGCGAGCTGCGTGTTCGCTGTTCAGTGTGGTTGTGGAAGAGACGAGGCGACGAGGGTGTCGCTGCTAAGAAAACTATACTCTTCGCCTGCTTATACATATCTAACACATTTACATGCACACACGACACACACACACACACAAACAAACATACACACACATACACACACACACACCCACACACCCACACACACACCCACACCCACACACCTTTTTGCCTTGCCCTACATGAACATTTGGTGAGATGAACTGCGGGGCATCTCAAGGACGGACTGCGGGACGATCCTAGTGGCAGCAGACTGCGGGATGCTTGCCTTACATGTTTACTGATAATGTTATGTGAGATGAACTGCGGGGCATCTCAAGGACGGACTGCGGGACGATCCTAGTGGCAGCAGACTGCGGGATGCTTGCCTTACATGTTTACTGATAATGTTATGTGAGATGAACTGCGGGGCATCTCAAGGACGGACTGCGGGACGATCCTAGTGGCAGCAGACTGCGGGATGCTTGCCTTACATGTTTACTGATAATGTTATGTGAGATGAACTGCGGGGCATCTCAAGGACGGACTGCGGGACGATCCTAGTGGCAGCAGACTGCGGGATGCTTGCCTTACATGTTTACTGATAATGTTATGTGAGATGAACTGCGGGGCATCTTAAGGACGGACTGCGGGACGATCCTAGTGGCAGCAGACTGCGGGATGCTTGCCTTACATGTTTACTGATAATGTTATGCGAGATGAACTGCGGGGCATCTTAAGGACGGACTGCGGGACGATCCTAGTGGCAGCAGACTGCGGGATGCTTGCCTTACATGTTTACTGATAATGTTGTGTCATGTGTGTGATAAACTAAAAATGGTGAAAGTATGAAGACGGTCTGCGTCAAGTGTCTGTGTTTCAGATCATGCTACTGGTGGTGGACGGACTGCGGGACGTTCCTATGGCAAACAGACTGCGGGATGTTTGCCCTACATGATGTGTGATGATGAATGTCACTTAGTAGACGAACTGCGGGACGCTCTACGAAGTGAGTGGTGGACGGACTGCGGGACGTTCCACGTCGGGTTGCCAGCCTCAAGGGAGGACGGACTGCGGGACGCTCCTATGGCAGACAGACTGCGGGATGTTTGCCCTACATGATGTGTGAAGATGAATGATTGATGTGAGGACCTGTGCAAGTGATGAAGTATGTGCAAAAATCTATGAAAAGTTAAGATTATGTCCTAGCGTTTCATGGAATCAACCTATCGGGTGTGTTTGTTTAAGTGAAAGAGGAGCATGAAACATTGTCTAGACCAAGACAGTGCTGAAGCATCAACGTCATGTCGCGGTGACGTCACGGCGCCCCCTTCGCGTCGTGGAGATGTCACGCCGCGCCGTGCCAGCGACGTCGCGGTGCCCTGTGAAGAGGATGTTGCTGCCGGTGCTGCTCCGTCGGTCTTCGAGTTGGCTGCGAGGACGCCGCCGTGTCAGGAGAGGCCGTGTTAGGGACGTCTCTTTTTCATCACAACGGACCTACCGTCATCTATAAAAGCCGAACGCCTCGATAAGAACGGTCACTTATCTTTCTGCGCTCGAAGCGAACGGACGGCTGCTAGAATCCTTGTCGATCGTTATAAAAGGTCACGTCAGTCATTTTATCGTGATTAGTGTTGGTTTTACAAGTGTGCAATCGTTATTTGAATTATGTGAACTGTGAGTACTTTTCCTTGGTTTAAATGTTTGGCTTAATTCGTGTAATAAACGGAATTCTTGTTCTAACTTGTTTTTCTTAAGCAAATTCCATTTCTGATTCTAACAGTATAATATTTTACAAAAAAGCCAGACATAAATAATAAAGAACTGCAAAAGGTTTACTTGATTTTGCTTTGACTAGCTATTCGCTCCGCTAGAATAGCTAGAGGTTTTTTATTTTATTTTGGGGCTCAGAATGTTTTATAAGATAATCCCTCAAGAAGATAATTAAGTAAATGAGATATTATCTATACATCTATACAAATAAATAAAATTGAAGTGTCTGTTTGTAATATCAAAATAACAGCTTTTTACCAAATGCATATGAAAGTATTGTATGGTACCTATAACAAACAACCGTTTTTTAAATTTTGTATGTCTGTCTGTTTGTTCCGGGTAATCTCCGAAACGGCGGGGCCGATTTTGACGGGACTTTCACTGGCAGATAGCTGATGTTAAGGAGTAACTTAGGCTACTTTTATTTTAGAAAAAGAATTAGGGTTCCATGCATAAAAATAAAAACCATGAAATCCATTATATCCGCGCGGGTGAATACGCGGGCAGCAGCTAGTAAGAAATAATATATCAGTAGAAGTATTTTGAGTGCGAAAGAGGGGGATAGCTTTACTTACGTTTGTACAAGTAGTATACACAAAGCTCGTATGAACGAAGTTATACAGCGTGTTCTAAATTTGAGGGATTTAACGTAAGATTGCGTCCCGGAGTCTAAGTAAGATCCGAGCTCGGATACCTACTTGAGTAAGGAGACTTGCGAGGATGCATCGTAAGCGGCAGCTGCACTCACGTAGACTAATCCTAGCTTACCTGAAACAAATAAAGGTTTAAGTTAGATGTGCAGAATGTTTTCTTAAGGCCCTGTAAAAAGAAGATGCTTTAGGTATAATTCTTTTGTAGTGAAACAAGGTTGAATAGTATAATCAAATAAATTAAAAACACGACTGCCCTACCTAATTACACTCGGGATGATGCAAGGATTCTAACCATAACTCATGCATCCAAATCAGGGGCCTTACCGGCTAACAATCTCGTGTTCATATTCAGTTAGTGGGAGGACTAACTCTTCTGCGAGTGTCCGTCTGGGTTGTTACCACCGCTCTGTGAGTGAAGTCTGCCGCCAAGAAGTAGTGTGCAAGCATTACTGTGCAAGCATTACTGTGTTCCGGTTTGATGAGCAGAGTCGCCAGTGAAATTACTGGGTTTATGAGACTTACTACCTACCTAATGTCTCAGGGTAACGAGCGCACTGCAGTGCCGCGCAGGCCTTTGTGTTTCAAAGTTCTGGGTGGCACTGCAATTGTTATGGCTGGCGTTATGCTTACCATCAGGCAAACGACCAGCTCGTCTCGTTACCAAATAACATTAAAAAAAATGTTCTTGTTAATGGATATGTACTGAAAGAAGAAAGAAAAAACTTCTTTCTTTCTTTCTTAAGAAATATGTACTGTTTCACTTATAAGAAATGCATGAATGCCCAGTTTATCACAGCATATTATCAACTTATCACCTAACTGCGCCGTTAACTTTCCCTTCATGAAAACGGTTGGAAATTGCGAACAAAATAAAAACTTTGTTAGCAGAGTTCTCCCGAACAACTGTTACGGCCAACTCCGGGGGAAAATGAACAGTTTTCTGTCAGATTTCATTTTATATATCTAGTTTTTAAATGGGAATGCAGCGTAGCTTTATATGCAGTTTTAAAATGTTTGAACAGGAAATAGTATGAATTTTGAATAAGCTTCTCGATTAGGTATTTTAGGACTATTTTTTGTTTTACTTTTATATCGAACTTTGTTTTCAAAAAATAATTTAGTTATTTTTTTTTATCTTTTGGTAACGAGACGAGCTTGTCATTTGCCTGATGGTAAGCCGGCCCATAACAATTACAGTGCCATTCAGAACTTTGAAACACAAAGGCCTGCGCGGCACTGCATTGCGCTCGTTACCCTGAGACATTAGGTATTAGGTCTCATAAAAAATTTTAGTTATTGAGAGCACACTTCTTTTTTGTGTAGTCGTGTAAATCCAGCTAAGGCGTTGTACGCGCCAGTGGAGCTCGCGTTCGTATTCCGTCCACGTGCAACGCGACTTGTATGAGTTGTAATTCGAATGTATGATAATCTTCGAATATCTCACAATCGCCCGATCGACTAATACCCGCTACTCAAACCCCACATCTGCACATGGCCCAAGGGAACATGGGCAACTTCTCTTTCCAGAGTCCATGTTGTTACAGTTTCAGTTTAGATTGTTTGATAGATAGATAAACTCTTTATTGAAACAACACAGTACAAAACTAAAATCTTAAAAAAACTAAGTGTCACAATGGGCGGTCTTATCGCTCATAGCGATCTCTTCCAGACGACCCAATGTTGATTAATAAATAAATAAATGTTGACGGCTCCGTAGCTAAGTTGGTAGTAACCCTGCCTGCAAAGCGAGGGGTCCCGGGTTCGATTCCCGGCCGGGGCAGATTTTGTGTGAGCATAAAGTTTGTTCTCGGGTCTTGGATGTTTGTGATGTGTGTGTGTGTGTGTGTGTGTGTGTGTGTGTGTGTGTGTGTGTGTGTCCATGCCACCTGCGACACAGGTAATCCTAGTGCGAGGGTATGAGTGTAAGCGTTTATTTATTTAATTAATATTAGACAAAAATAAGTTACACCTGTGGATCTTTCCACTTTCAAGTTTCAATTATAAAGTCACCTATACAATATACAGCATTAATCCAAAAATACTAACACTTTTACACTCATAACCTAAATTAAATTGAAATTAGGTCACTCTCGCTGCGAAGTACCGCTCTTAGTTCCGACGAGTCTCATTAACTTGCCTATGACAGGAAACCACGTGCGAAAATACCTATAATTATGCGAGATTCTAATTTAATCCTACGTATGTCAAATGAGCTTAATTCTCTCCTCTTTTCGTAAAAGATTTGCACAATTTTATTAGGTAAAGGAAAACATCGTGGTAGAAAATATTGGTATCGCTTTCCAAAAAAATGTGCGACAAGCCTACCTTATAGTGCTTATAACGTCGGTATAATGTATGCCCAAAGCAAATCTCGTAACCATTTTGCACAAAAATATTTTATACTATTTCTGTCCGCTCCTATTCCAGCTATCCTATTTTCCTGCGGCATAAAAACTATCTCATTTACATCGATATGGCGAGTGTGTCCGAACGGGAACTTGTGCGACTTTCAATCCGACGCACCACAGTTCGAATCTCGACTCGGCCGCACCAATGACTTACATGAAGTTATGTGCGGATTATTCACAGTCGCTCTAAAACGGTGAATGAAAATATCGTGAGGAAACATGTTCAAGAACCACAAAATTCGAGGACATGTGTCATCCACCAAGCCGCACTGGGCCCGCGTGGTGGATTATGGCCCATACCTCTCTCTTCTGTGAGAAGGCCGGTGTCCCAGCAGTGGGAGCTAAGAGGCTGATAATGATGAAATTTACATCCAGCTAACAACTGTAATGCAAAATATCATTCTAATCTGTTTAGCTGTTTCCTGAGTACAAACAAACAGCCACGAACTTTTGAATAATCATTACTTTGGATGACGACGAGGTAATTTAATTTAGTTTATAATTAATAATTACAATAGCAAACAAGTAAGGTACGAAATAGAAAACATTATCAGCCACATCATACCAAGGCAAATTATCCTCTACCTCTTAACGTTAAAGTTGAATTTAGACTGATAAAGGTTGGGAGAATAATAAATAGGTCAAAAGGAAACGTTACTAGGTCATTGTCATACCTGCGCAATTTACAGCGAGAATAATTTTCAACAGTCGAGTTCGAATTGTCGTTTCATTATCGATACCGAAAACTTGTTTGATATCGATACCGTAACTAGTTTGATATTGATACCTTAACTAGTTTGATATTGATACCTTAACTAGTTTGATATTGATACTGATGAGATAATTGTAAAGTAGTAACGAGCGAGGTAAAAGTATCAACTACTCCTGGGTATCAGGTATTGATAGAGGTCATGGTATGGTTTGAAAAACATGATAGTATGACGTCTGCTAATCTGATTGATACTAAAATTCAATGGGTTTACAAGTCGCTTAATATTTGTTTAGTATTACACTGTTACTGTAAAAATTTACATTTTATTTAGTTTCCAGTGAACGAACTCTTCACAGGAACCGAATAGTGCTGTCTGACACTGAAACTATCGACATGTTGCTTGTTACTCGATTTCGCAGTTCAAAGTATCACTTGGGCCATTTGGCGAAATGAATACATATCAAAACGAGTCTATTTAAAAAAATATATCAAAATATAATTTTAACAAGATCAATCAAATTATGATACCTCTTTTTTATCGTAATACTACTAATATTAAATGAACTCTAATTAACTCTAAGTGCCAAATTTACAACCAATCGAGAAGGGCAAGAAGCTTGTTAGCATTATTTTATCAAAAAGGGTTTATGAAGTTTCGATATCTAATTACAATCGCTCGGTACTGTAATAACGGATTGTATCTAAGTTTGAGGAGCTATTTGAAAATTGAATTGAAATTGAATCGCACGGCTGTAAAGGTTCAGATATTGGACTGGCTCTATGAAAACCGGGGCAGCGCTTTCAAACTAAGTTATGACAAGTTTGGCTTTATGTTACTTTGATATCTTCTGGGGCTCTTTATAAGTACTTTATTTCACACCTAATTTCGAAATGCCACAAGGCGTCAATGTAAATAAGACACTTTGTGATACGAAGTTCAACGGATATTAACCCTTTGGAAATGAAAAATGGTACACTTGAAGGATTAATTTGGTATCCGTCTGTCTTTCTATCAAGGTCTATATTAGTAGTTACAGCATACATTTACAGCAATGCTGTAAATGCAACAACAAAAATTTGACGTAAAAACTTCTTTTTCACATAATATTAAGTCTCTTAAAGATTCAGAGACGAGTCAGAATCCTCATAGAAAATCTGTCGGCAAGTACTTATCATTGTGTTCTAGCAAAGTTGAAAACCATTCTCCATTCTGGGATTTGGATTTGGTTACCTAACATCGTCTAAATCGTATAGTTATTGCTAAAATGTTTGTGTAACGAGAATACAAAAAAAATTCTTAAGAGCGAGCAAAACTCTAGAAGATTCTTCTCGTGACCACGATTAATGCCTCTTATCGAAACATCGAGGTAAATAGAAACACGAGTTTTTTGTCGCGATTAAGTCCCTCCACAACCTCTATTCCGATCCCTTTATAACACAACGTAACAGATCCATAAAAAAAGGCTTCGGAGAATCCTTTTAAATCTCCATTTTATACTGTGATAGTCCGCGACATAAAAGGCTCCTCCTAGCCGCTCAAAAGACACTATAAATATTTAGTGTCAACTAAACCTTACAGCTATTAAATCGCTTAATGGGATCTAGTAAATTTGATAGTTATATTTTTTCTCTGGAAAAGCTTCACCTTTTTACTCGCCCTCCTGTTCAATACAGAAAGGCTTTATTTGCACAAAAAAGGTTATTTGAGCGATACAATATTGAAACAACGGTGAGAGAATGGTCTTATCGCTAAAAGCGACAATTTCTACCAGATTGAAAAAGTAGAACGATTCTTTAAAAGTTGATCGATGTTTACAGCCTCTCCGAACGGTGCCTGCTTTTAGAATTAACTAAAAATATATATTCTGCTGGGCCTGGCGGGAACTTGTGCGAGAAATTTCAATTAACCGTAATTCAAACTCAAAATAAGATATGTACCCAGTTGTAGGATATTACCCACCATTTTGCAATGCATATTCGAGATTCGATTTTAGGAAAAGATATTTTCCCAACCCTGGCCCTGATTTGATGAACAAATACTTGCAGGTAAAAGGTAAAGTCGTTACCCTCCCTTACCCGAATAAGGGTCACAGTTTAATAATAAGCATCGCTGTTTTCAGACGCTGAAATGAAAACGCCAATTTAGCAAAACTGAGACCAGAAATAATTTGGTTTTTTTTTGCAGTTAGTTAAATAATATATTAAGTTTTTGATTTAGTCTATCATCATCGTTGATTGACATACGCTTTAGGTCTACAAACTGTGCCTTAACTCTTTTTATACTGTGAATAAAATATGCATTTATTACAGATAAATACTAGTGATTAATTTCTTATCCCTTCGAAAGAACTTAAGTTACTTGTTTTCAGGGTTGAATTTGTAGATGGAGTATGTAGATGTATATTTACATGGACAGTTAACGTTTGACGCAAAACAGGAGGTTTCTCTCCAAAGGTAGATAGACATTAGGTAAAAAATATTAAACTTTAACGGCCATACACCTCAAGGAAATTGTGGGGAATATATGTTTGCTTAATATTTGTTAAAAACGTTACTAACCGAGTCACAGAGCAGAGAAATTGGCGTACAGTCGTGTCCAAAAGCAGTCTTAAATTTAAAAAAAAGTTATTTATATTCATTATACTGAGATGCTTGTCAAGTGATCCTACTATCTGATAAATGCAACATAATAATCACATAGGCCAATGGGGTTTATTGTTTGGAAAATATCCATACAAAAGAAGGATCTTGAAACTTGAAAGGAAGAAACTTGTTTTTACTAAAACTGGATATTTTCATTTATCGCATAAAAATTTACTGCTTACTTAATCGTACCCACCCTCAATTCAGTTTCACAACGACCCTTTCCGTAAAAAGATAGAACATCAAACGTCACTATTACGATCGCTGATCCTTTGTCCCGGTCATTTTACAAGATTGCAATCGAAATAGAAACGGGTTTATTAATCGGACCGGTCCGGGACTGGAACGTTGGAGCTCGAGCGTGGCCGAAGAGGTTTAAGAGCCTACTAGTCCATGGAGCGAACTCATCGGTGGGCGCGGCTAAAATGCATGCTATTTCATCTAACATTCGTGGGACAAGGTAAGACTCTGCAGCGATGAGTAGTATGAGGCTAAGCTCGCACATACACAATTACACACTCTCGTAAATTCGCGACGAAAACCGGCGCGCAAAAATGTACGAATTGGCTTCTGGTGCTTGGGGTTTTACGACAAAACTACTGAATGTATTTAGTCAGATCAAAGTTATTTGAAATGTAAATAAACTAGAGCTTGTTAGTATGTTCCTAATTTTCGAGTTTTCGTAATCCTTTTGTAATTTATTTACGTCCAAACTTGCGTTAAAATACGTGCTAAAATACAGATGTTTGAAGGCTCATTACTCTTAAGCCACTTATTTTTTTTTCTGTATAATTAGCAGGTTGACCTAGATAACGAAGAGATAAATCGATATTATTCTTAATTTTGGACTTAAAACGTCAACTAGTGGAGTAATCACCCAAGTACGGTTGTATAGAGAAATGAACGACTAGTTCGTACTTAAGAGTATGAATCATCATCAGCCTATAACACTATAACGCTCGTAGAAACGTTATAACGCTCCTACTGCTGGGGTAAAGGCCTTCTCTCAGCGATTATATGGGAGCCAAAGTCCATCAAGTAGACTCAGTGTAGCGTTAGTGCGTTGTAAGTCATTGGTGCAGGGCCGATCCAAGATTTTTACTCAGGTGCGTCAGATTAAAAGCCACACAAGTTCCCGCTCAGCCACGCTCGCACTGTGCTCTAGGAGTATCTACGAATAATATCAGGAAAAAATAACAATAAACGAATTGAAGGAAACCACTCATACTCGGATTCAACAATTCTCAATTTTCGTAGAGTAATACGAAACAAATCTGTGACGGAATTAATTACAATTAGCCAGGTAATGCTATGGTCGCATCACTGTGTCCTCAGTGAAACCTCAAGTTTTGAGCCTCAAGAACTTTAGGACTAACTCTTCTGCGAGTGCCCGTCTAGGTAGTTATCACCGCTTTGCTCGTGAAGTCGACTGCCACGCAGTTATGTGCAAGTATTATTGTGTTCCGGTTTGATGAGCAAAATAGCATGTGAAACTACTGGGTTTTTTTAATACCTTATGTCTCAGGGTTACGAGCGCACTGTAGTGCCACACAGGCCTTTGTGTTTAAAAGTTCTGAATGGCAATGCCATTGTTATGGACCGGCGTCATGCTTACCTTCAGGGAAACGACCAGCTCGCCTCGTTATCAAATAATATAAAAAATAAAGGTATGATTAATGATTATATATCCGACGCAAAACGCTACGTAAAAAGTACCTACAGTGCAACATAATGTACGATCATATCATCAGACTGTATATAAAACCACTCAATCGTAACTAATATAATAAAGCCTATTCGATTACAGGAACTGCGTCGATAAGTAAATAACGAGAATATAAGTGGCTCAATATTTGATAAGTTGGAAAATTAATTTGATCTCTCCCTCGATACTGTTTCAACCTAATGATATAATATCGTAGCACGTGCTACGAGGGTTGGTAGCTACGAGGTCGTTACGCTCGCTACGCACGTAGAAAAATAAGTACTACGGCGTAGCGATTCACTTGAAGATGAGGCTTTCACGCCAATTTCTTGGGAAAATATTTCTTTATTTATAACGCTGGAAATGAGGTTGAATACTTTTGAAAGGAGCGTAAACCCGGTCAACCAAATACTGCATCACAAGATCTTCCTTTAAATGTTTAAATCCTCTTCGCCTCTTATTTTTTTTCAAATTTGAATTTACTTCTCTAGAGACATACCTTGCATATCACATACCTTCGATGCCCGAGGCTCTTCCCATACGGGCTACACAAGCCACATCAGAATACACGAAGTCAAAAACGAAGTCGCCGTGGCCGAAATAGGCCATGCATTACACCAATTTAAAAAAAAGATAACAACAATTGCCTTATTACACTAAGGGCGGATCTTTCAAGAGTGAGATAACGTCCTTAGTCTAGCGTTAAAGAATCAACTAAGACTTATTGCTCTGATAGAAGAAATTTGAATCTTTCAAGTGACAGTTACGAGTTAACGGAGGAATAAAACACTTAGCGGAGGTATAACTTTATCGGACTGTTTTATGGCCAGATAAGGTTGTTATTCTCTCGCTAACTCGTCATGTCAAAGCCAAACTACCTTATCCTAGTGTGTTTGTCTGTTTGTTAATTTGTTGGCTTGTTTGTTTGTCCTTCTTTCATGCAGCAACGAAGCAACGGATCGAGGTGATTTTTGACAAACTTATACTTATATAGTTTATGGACCGGAGAGTAACATAGGCTATTTTTTATCCCGGATAATACTCGGTTCCTGTGGGAACGCGGGTGAAAACCGCTGGCAGAAGCTAGTAAGGTTATAACAGTTTCTATAGAAGTTAAATGGATAATAATTGAGGAATAGGATGATCACTGGTTAGAATATTTTAGTTGTAGGTGCCAGGTGGTATGTGTCCCTATAGGTATGTGCTCACTCTACTAGATAGGAAATCATAAGCCCGAAGTCACATTAATTAATGCTCATTTATTACGACACACGTAAACATAAAAGCGAGGGCTGCCGGGCACGCGGTTGCAGGGTGGTGGTGCGACTGGCGCCAAGAGCGCGTTTTGCCTCGCTTGCTAAATATCAACCTGCAACGCCTGACCCCACATCAACACTCCTCATTTTGAAAAAAAGTTTTACAGAAACACAATTGTAAAAAAGTATAAATATAATTATATACAAAACACTGTAAACTTATAAAAATCTAACATTATAAATAATATGTGGAAGCTGAAGTGATGTGACTGGCGCCAAGTGCACGTTTTGCCTCGCTTGCAAAATATCAACCAGCAACGCATGCCCCCATAATATATTGTTCGGAATCGCACTGATCATTGGGAAGAATGCAAATGGGACGAAACTTATTTTGTTCATTGAGGAAATTTACAGCCCTTTTCTTTTCGTTTTGGTAATTTTTCGTTCAGTTTTTCACTCATTTTGAATCTTACGGTAAAAGCGATATTCTTCTTTCTTTATTTCCTGGCTTCTGTGGTATGTTCGCCACAGAAAAAGCGATATTTTAAATCCAATGAAAAAACTCAAAAAAACAACAAGTAACCAAGGAGAAGCGGTCGCTATGCAAATAACAACACGTAGAAGTGACATAAAAACGACGTTTAACCAGATATGTTCCGGGCTGCCTCGCTCGCTTGACTACAGGATGGCTATATGTATTTATTGCAAATAAGAAAAGGATGCCAACAATATAATGCCAAGAAAAAAACTTTTCGTAAATTTTCTGAATCATCAGAGCTATACTAACTTTGTGGTGAAGGCAGACGTAAATAAATTGTTGCCATTCTAAAGAAATAAACCTTAGCTAGCTAACGGTCCGTTAAATTCGTATTGAAAGACCCGAAAAAAAATGACAAGCAGGTAACGGATCAATAAAGTTTATCGGTTCACTAGCAATCAGTCCACTAACGCTGCAATTGAAAGATTGGCCCTTAGAACACTATTTATCACGCGTAGTCAATAAAACAATTGCAATCAAAGAAATAGACTCTTTTAATTACAACAAAAGAATGCATTTACTTTTAACAATGAACAGCACCGAGGCAAAATGAGAGCACGCTAACAGCTTCGTCTGAAAAGCGTTTTACGTTTCAGAACGCATTTCAATATATTTACAGTAGTTCTCGGTTGTTTATATTTATGTTTGTCTGTCTCCATTATGGAAATTAAAAGATTGCGGTTTGTTAATGGTAAAACATTGATAAAAGCATTATTTTAATGGGACGGCTTCAAGAGTGTAACGTAATGTAAAATGTATTGTTTTTGGCAAACAAATCTTTATGAAATATATTTTATAGTGTTAACCGACACTAGCAGATGTTCACACAAATATATACATCACAAAAATTTCGCTTCCAACACGGGATTCGAACCTGCGTCTTCTGGCTTGCCGGGCCAGACGCCTTAACCACTAGGCTATGGGAGCAATCGATGTTGACTGCGAAATTCTTGATATGATGTATTTCATTTCGGCTTACAAGCCGTAGCTTACAAGCTTTCGGCTTTTTTATTTCGGCTTGTAAGCCGGCAAGCAACAAGCCAGAAGGCGCAGGTTCGAATCCTGTTGGAAGCGAAATTTTTGTATTGTATATATTTGTGTAAACAAATCTTTCAGTGTATCTGCTCCGATCCGTATTGTAATATGTGTTTTTCAATCAATACCTACGATATATGGATCGATTTTTTTTAATTTACCACTAGTGTCGAATCTGGCGTCTCATTACTATAAACCTAATTTTAATTTCGCTCTCCAATTCCGATAATAAGCTCTGATAGATATAAAGGTCAGCATATGTTGATGTCGATGACATCGAGCGAGTTGACTAACTACAAAGCTAGCTAACCGGCGAACTCACTATCTGCTAGTAAGCCCGTCCAATGTAATCATATTGCCTAACTAGCAGGTTTTTTTTACGCACTCATACTTCTGCACCTGTGTTGAAGGTGGCATGAACACACACAGATAATATATACAACACAAACATCCAAGACACGAGAACTAATTTTATTGCTCGTGAAGTCTGCCGCCAAGCAGTAGTGTGCAAGCATTACTGTGTTCAGGTTTGATGAGCAGAGTATCCAATGAAATTACTGGGCTTATGAGACTTAATACCTAATGTCTCAGGCTAACGAGCGCACTGCAGTGCCGCGCAGGCCTTTGTTTTTCAAAGTTCTGGGTGGCACTGCAATTGTTATGGGCCGGCGTTATGCTTACCATCAGGCAAACGACGAGCTCGTCTCGTTACCAAATAACATAAAAAAAATGTTCACACACAAAATCTGCCCCGGCCGGGAATCGAACCCGGGACCCCTCGCTTTGCAGGCAGGGTTACTACCAACTAAGCTATGGAGCCGTTCTGTAGACTAGCCAGGAGGGCAATCGCGTTAAAAATTATCAACCAAACCGCTACTAAACCACGACCGCATCACAGCTTTTTGACCGTTTCGTATCGCGCTAATAGTTTTACCAAAAGTTGAGACGTATCTGGACAACAACTGACAGTTAATGCTGTCAAATGAACGGTAATATCGAATTCCACACGCCTGAACCGAAAATAAACCACAGTAGGTATCAAACCACAACTAAACCATAATTGTACGCTGTCATTTCAAATTAGCGCGATCGGGGCCCAGCTTTTAAGCTTGCCGGCTAGTAGCTAGTAAACTCGGTCAATGTGATCCAAGCCTTAATCTCCAAAGGTAAGAAGATAGAAGGCGGATACCCGTTTTTTAAGCTATACTATCTCGCGTAGAAATGGCATGGCAACAGATCTACCACAGAATACTAATTCCCCCGTCCGATCCTCCATTAGTAGTTAATCAGGGTAGAACACACGGACACAGACGGAGGTAAAAAAGTTAATTAAGAGAATATCCCAAGTAAGTAGGGTAGCTAATAAATTGAGGAAGATGCAAAGATGTATGGGAAACAAGGAAAATAAAAAAGTAAATAATGGTAACGCATGAGGATTATTACACGACATTAGTGGGAGGACTAACTCTTCTGCGAGTGTCCGTCTGGGTTGTTACCACCGCTTTGCTCGTGAAGTCTGCCGCCAAGCAGTAGTGTGCAAGCATTACTGTGTTCCGTTTTGATGAGCAGAGTCGCCAGTGAAATTACTGAGCTTATGAGACTTAATATCTAATGTCTCAGGGTAACGAGCGCACTGCAGTGCCGCGCAGGTCTTTGTGTTTCAAAGTTCTGGGTGGCACTGCAATCGTTATGGGCCGGCGTTATGCTTACCATCAGGCAAACGACCAGCTCGTCTCGTAACCTAATAACATATAAAAAAAAACGACCGTAATCGAGTGTAATCTTTATTCCACCATAACTTATATGCCAGAACAGATTTGAATAAATTAGAACCCTTACACCATCCCGAGTGACACTGGCTAGGGCAGTCGTGTTTTTTATCTATGCAACTTTTGTTACATATAGACTCTCGAAAAGGGCTAAAAAAATGGTTTTTATTTTTTTGCGCGGAACCCTAATTCTTCTTCTAAAGTAAAAGTAGCCTAAGTTACTCCTTGTAACATCAGCCGTCCCGTCCCGTTAAAATCGGCCCAGCCGTTTCTGAGATTACCCCGAACAAACAGACCGACAGACAGACAGAAAGACAGACAAAAATTTTAAAAATGGTTGTTTTGTTATATAGGTACCGTATATACTTTCATATGAATATGGTAAAAAGCTGTTATTTTGATATTACAAACAGGTACTTCAATTTTATTTATTTGTATAGATTAGATAACGACTCAGCTATTCTAGAAACAATTTAAACAAGGCCTTGCTCGTTTGCCGTCAATAGATATACAGCACTAATCAAAGAGCAGTTACTCAATTGAATCTGTAATGAACCTCGACATGGCAAACAGCCACTGGTCCGAGTAATCTCCTTAATTGGTTACCGATGTAACAGATGCTTTGGTAACAGCAGTACAATCTATCCACTTTGAGGGAATTGGGAATTCAAAATACAGAATGCTCTATTCTTATAGACCCCAAGGTAGCACTCATGAAAGTTAAATTAAATGCCTCTAAGTGCCCGTTCCAAATTGATATAGGCCAATTAAAAAGAAGGGCAAAAAATCGTAGGCATTGTTTTGTAAAAAATAGTTTTTACAATGTTTCTAATGCTAACAATAATATGACATACAATATATCCGCGCGGGTGAAACCGCGGGCAGCAGCTAGTAATGTATACGACATTGCGACTATAATTATATGATTATAATCTAAAAACACGTACGAATGATGTAGTATTAAAAACACTATTAAAATTAATATCTAACTTAACCAGCTGATACGATAACCGAGTTTAACCGGCCATTGTCCCGGTAATCCGTCTGACGCCGCTCACCGGGGTTGGGTTGGTCCCGGAATGGGTATTATATCCGGGAGCGATGGGGCGCTAAGTAGCCAATTATTGAGATTACGCGGACCTGGCGATATTAGACAACCGTTTATTTAGAGATTTAACCGCTTCCAAGGAAACGTTTCTTAATATTCAATTAACGATTTCTTAAATTTGTAAATCCCAAAATAGGCTCTACATTTCGCCCATTTTTTTCTATTTGATATTATTTCTTTAGAAAGAAATAAAATACATTTATTTCAGGACGAGTTTTTTCAGATTTATGTGCCTGATAACGCTGTACAGGCCTTCCTTACCAACGCCACAAAATAGATATTACAACGAACCTAGTAATTCAATTTTATTTAGTCTCTCATTTACTAATCATTCTTAGCAAGCATTTTTACTAAAACAAATGCTACTTGTTTATTTTCTTCTTTACTTGTTTTTCCGACCTGTTATCGTAAGGTGATGGCATATTTCTTATTTATGTCGTATCAACGGTTATCCTGACCACAGCAAAAACGCCTAGACAGTCCCTACACTTGTATATACAGGTTGGACCAAACCAATGCCCAATGAGATTTATTCCTTATGATTATCCCTTTCGGTCGGTATCATAAAAATACAGGATATTTCCTACATTTGGCGGGTTCGAGTCCCGGCTCTGGCAAGTGACTTTTAAGAAATCTTAGAATGCAGTTATTTTTATTTCTAAGAATAAGGAAATGTAATTTGAGTAAAATTTGCTAACGCAAATATTTAGGGTACTTACCCTCCGGGGGCATTGGTTTGGTCCACCCTGTATAGTGTATACCCGAGATAAACTACGCCGAAACGTATAAATAAAGAAACACCAAATCGTTTCCGTTTATTCCGCTAGCAATACATTATTTTTTCTGTTTCTTACATGCTCTCCGACATTTACATTACAATGTTATTTTTGAACCTTATTCCTTTGCAATAAAGACAGTTTTTATAGCTCATGTTTCATGGAACACACGTTTGCTTTGCTTCATTGGAGCGCGGCGGTGCCCTCTCTGTTTATTTTGGTTTCCATCAAGTTTTCTATTACTTATATTTTCTATTTCTCTTCATATTATTCATGTGCTTTTGTGGTTTTATTTGTGGAGACATGGGTTTGATCGTTGTAGTTGTGTTTGGTAGGATTTATTAGGTATCAAATGTTTGGACATCCAATAATCTTAATATTTATTGTCTATGTTTATTTTTGTTAGATTCGGTTCGTACGAAGTATTATTTCGCGGCTCAGTGGTTTGATCTCAGCGGAAGATTCACAGCTCAAAGGTTCGTAATGTTCGTATTCTACGAAGACCTTGTTTAAAAAAACATCGTATAGTAACCATAATAGCGGGTAAGGTATGGTCTACATTCTAGCCTAGCGAGCATCGGCTGTATAGTTGAACATTTGAAATCAAAGCGTTCTGATAGCTGCAATATATAGAGCCTCTTTATATCTGGCTATTATTATATTCCTTTATTATTAAGTATTATAAGAATAAAGGTACAGCATGGTATGGTACTGGGTGCTACGCTATGACGTCATGAAGTCAGTGCTACGCCGTAGTCGTCCCAGAGCTACGCAAGGGGAAGACGCGGCGAAGGACTGCAGTCCTCATTGAACGACGAGTGAAGATACACGTGTGTCAATTATTCAAACCGAGTTGTCTCATTTCTGGACCTATAGTCCTATAGACCTATAGCCTGACCACTCGCTTAAGCGAGTGTCCGTCTTAGTGGGTAAACCACTACTTTGATCATATAGTCTGCCGCCAAGCAGTAATGTGCCAGCATTACTGTTCCGGTTTGATGAGCAAAGCAGTGAGTGAAATTTGGGCTTATGAGACTCAATACCTAGCCTAATGTCTCAGGGTAACGAGCGCATTGCAGTGACACACCGGCCTTTGCGTTTTAAAGTTCCGATTGGCATTGTAATGGATATAGGCTGGAGTTATGCTTATCATCAAAGAAAATACCCGCTCGTCTCGTTATCCAACAGTATCAAGATAAAAATTGCTTTAAAAAAGCTACGAACCGACTTCAGTGACAAACCACTGAACCGATTTTGATGAAATTTCTATGGGACCAATCTGAAAGTATATTCTTTAAAATAAAAAAGAATTCTCCAAATCGGTTTATAAATGACGGAGATATGACATGATGGTAACAAACATAAAAAAAATACCCACCGAATTGATAACCTCCTCCTTTTTTGGAAGTCGGTTAAAAACTAAATAACTCTTCTACTATAACGCAATTTTCAAACATCATTAAAACATCTTCACTAGCTATACATCTTAATAAGAACAAACTAATTATGAACCGCTAATATTATTCATTCGTATACATTCAGTTGGTAACGTGTGGAAGCCGTATTAGCGCTCCGCTAATGGCCTATTTGTTACGCTAATTGGTTCGATACTGAACTATGTAAACATGGTGTCGAAATTTGTAATTATTAACGATATTAGGTTGGGTATATTTGTGGCTGAACGAAGCGGTAAATAATTATCTGTGTCTTCGGACGAAATGTAACCAAAAGCTACTCTCAAACCCCTGTACTAAGATTTCCAGTGTCTTACCACAACAAAATTAAACATGTGTTAAACAGCGTCTAACACAATTGATTTTTAAAATGGGGGGGGGCGCGTCCCACTCGTGTCGCGCGAAGACACATAAAGGGGGGAGCGAACGGCGCGAGCGCTAGCTTAGCACACCGGTCGCCCACAACAGAGCAACAGATCGACGTGATTTTTGGCATAGATATAGGTTATGGACAGCAGGGCTAACATGCGCGCCACGACAAAATTTTGTCTACTGTTCTGTCTCGCTCTTTCTCTCGCGAACATGAGACATATGCACAACATAAGCATCGAGAAAATGTTGTCACGGTGCGCATGTAAGCCGTAATGGAGAGTAACATAGGCTACTTTTTACCCCGGACCAATTTACGGTTCTTGTGGGAACGAGGGTGTAACTGCGGACAGAAGCTAGTGAACTATACAGCAAAGGCTGTCTGACACCCAACTAAACACAAAGGACGCTGGTGGTTAGTTAGATTTCACTGTATAGTGTCTAGTGAATTACCCCATGCTCTTACTCTCTAATGAGCGCTAAGTACCAAAGGTATTATCTTTCCTATAGGTAACCATTCAGAAGCGATTTAGCAAACTACCTCTCTCCCAACATTAGCACAGAACAGAAAGATGCGTCAGCGTTTTAAGCGCTAAAACACGCAAGCTAAATTTTCGCACATAGCGTAACAAACAAAAAGCACTCTAATAACTGGTCATACGGCCTATTTTCCTTTGCCCCACCACGATCATTAGTGAAGCCTTGATTGGTCCGCTGACGGCTCACCCATGCGCTGTTTTGTGCTTTTGTAAACCCTAATAACAATTGCCTGCAACTGATTTGAAATCTTAGCACCCAATGAACAAGGCTTAAAATATAATGATACTTGGAATTTTCTGGGAGGCTTGTGTAAAGTGTGCTTTTAGGTCGTAATAAAGGTAGGATCTCAGCGAAAACGGAGCGTAACGAGTGAAATTCGGAAAGAGAATACGTTTCGGATGACATTTGGGCTTATTTAGGCGTAACCACAAAGATGTTATTTAGTTTCAACATCAAAGGAATTTATGTCGGAGTGTTACACGAATGTTTTAATATTTAAAGTAACAAGAATGACGAGGGTTACAGACAAATATGTTAGAATATATAACTACATATGTGCTTAATTCAGTTTCATGCCAAACCAATGAACGATATTAATCATTTGATCGCAATCACATAATGGTTGTAATGTCAAATCTATTTGAATAAAGACTTTAGAATTTGAATAAACAACTATAATACTCGCCTACCTCAAACGCACCTCGCGTAAAGCTACGAGGCTACAGCGGACATGTAGCGGAAACAGGAAGGAAGGTTTCAAACGCTAGTCAGAAACACCCATCCCTTTTGTGGTCCAAATTCACATTCTTCGCAACCACTCGTACTCAGACCAAATTCGTACGCGCAATTTGGTTTGGCAAGAACACGCAAAACTCTTCGGGACTTACCACAAAAAAATTAAAGACACGTTAAACCTGTGTTAAACACTGTTTAACGCGAAAACATGCGTTAGTCACGCGATTAAATATGAGCAACCACAAATCCTGATTTAAGTAGTGTCTAACCGTTGTCTAACACCATTCTGTTGTGACATTTTTAATAATTTTTGACATTTATCTTTTGACACTGGTGTCAATTCTATCATTTCATAACTAAACTAATTTTAGTTTCACTCTCTTTCTTTCCAATGCATAACATGAGAAAGAGATGGAATATATTTTAGACCTGTCAAATTAATCCACTTGCTTGTGTCTAGTGTAAATTTAATGGCAATGAATTCAGTGGCATCTAATTTATCAAGATCGAAAGATATTGGACAGCTCTAAAACAAAATTTAGGTCTGTCAGACATCTTCCGTCTCTTTCTCATGTTATGCATTGGAAAGAGAGAGAGCGAAACTAAAATTAGTTAAGGTATGTAATGATAGAATTGACACCAGTGGTGTCTAACTAAACAGGCGACTAAAAATGGTTGTTTGTGGTAACACTGTTGTAGTTTATGTATCTTTAAAAATCTACACAGAACTATTGCAAAAATTGACCGTGTGTGTTCGAGTCGCAAACGGTACATTTTGAGTTGTGAGTACATGCTGTACTAATACAGAGTATATACTAGTAGTACTAGCACAGTACTGTGTCCGGAACACAGTAATGGCGCATTACTAATGCGCATACATTACTACTGGTTAGCTTTGGCCAAAGTAGTCGGTGAAATTACTGGCCATACGACACTTTGCTAGTGGGAGGACTAACTCTTCTGCGAGTGTCCGTCTGGGTTGTTACCACCGCTTTGTGAGTGAAGTCTGCCGCCAAGCAGTAGTGTGCAAACATTACTGTGTTCCGGTTTGACGAGCAGAGTATCCAGTGAAATTACTGGGCTTATGAGACTTAATACCTAATGTCTCAGGGTAACGAGCGATCTGCAGTGCCGCACAGGCCGCGGTGGTATCAATGTTCTGGGTGGCACTGCAATTGTTATGGGCCGGCGTTATGATTACCATCAGGCAAACGACCAGCTTCTCGTTACCAAATAACATAAAAAAAACTTAGGAATCAGAGTAACGAGACTTAACGAGCACAATGCAATGTCAGGCTGACCTCTTACTGGTTACGTAATCTTTGCATTCTAAAACACGCACATCAACTATCATTATTTAACTGTCATCTTTTACAGGCCTCAAACAACACAATACCGTCTAGTGCCGTCTAGATATAACAAAAGCATAACTACGTACAAATATAAACACACACGTCTGTTCAAACCATCTTACGTGGTCGATCGTAAACACTTATTGTGACCCAGTCATAAACCAGACTCGAGGGTGTGACGTAACCTGATCACACTCGAGCGCGAGACGAGACGAAATTGTTTGCCGGCGTGTAATGCTTATTGAGACTTTGAATTAAGGATGGTACTCAGGAAGCATTCCGTTCGCGAACGTGCAATTCGCGTAGCGAATGTTTGGCTCGCAAGCCAAATATTTTTATATTCGACTAGCTGCTGCCCGCGGCTTCACTCGCGCGGAGATATTGGTTTTCTTGGGTTTTATTTTTTGGCGCGAAACCCTAATTATTTTTAATAAAATTAAAGCTGCCTTTGTTACTCCTTGTAACATCAGCTATCTACCAGTGAAAGTCCCGTCAAAATCGGTCCAGCCGTTTCGGAGATTTCCCGGAACAAGCAGACAGACAGAAAAAATTGTAAAACTGGTTGTTTTGTTATAGGTACCGTATATACTTTCATATGCATTTGGTAAAAATCTGTTATTTTCATATAACAAACAGACACTTCAATTTTATTTACTTGTATAGAAAAACTATTTTGCCCACATCGCGGATGGTAGGCTCTCGACTCAACAAATTTCGTGAGGTGACCGATCATCTTGACCGCAAACCAAACTTCGCATTACGAATGCGCGCGGTAAGTACCGTCCTTAATAAGAGCCGCATGGAGGTAAAGCAATTTGTTTTCTTTTGGATATCATTCGTTTGTTTGTATTTGAATCACGTGTTAACGGTTGTAACGATCTGAGTGAAATTTTTGATATAGAAAAGTGAAAGTGAAAAAGTATCCTTTGTATGTAACGAAGAGATACCTTCGTTACATACAAAGGATACTTTTTCACATTTACTTGTTGAGTTTGGCTTTTTAAAACAAGATGTCGATGTCGGCTGCCTGCGGTCTGTAGGTTGATGGTTCGAATTTAAGAGGTGTCCGCCTCAATTCTGTTTTGACATTTGTAATCATTTTAGACGTTTATCTTCACACACTGTCTAGCTAAACAGTCGTTTAAAAGTTGTTTTTTGTGGTAACAAGGAAAGGGTTTACTAGATCAGACAAGATCAGGCGAGGTAGTGGTAAAACACCAGTTTATAAAAACTATAAAAAAATAACCGACTAACGCGACGCTGCGACCCTGAGATCTTTTTCTATTAACTGCCACAGACATAATTAATGTGAAACACAGAAGCGCTTAATTGTTTCTATCTTCATTTTATTAACGGCTCTCATAAAAAAAAGTACTAAAGTGTCTCAATTATACGTTTAATTGGGTTTAGGGATAGTGGTTTTAATTGTTCGGCAGTTAGCCCAAGCAGCTGTTA
Source organism: Crocallis elinguaria (assembly GCA_907269065.1). NCBI lineage: Eukaryota > Metazoa > Arthropoda > Insecta > Lepidoptera > Geometridae > Crocallis > Crocallis elinguaria. The sequence goes on along the minus strand of OU026070.1, from coordinate 2,507,173 downwards.
CAATATACTCGTAGTCTACGATTGCCACTCGAAGAAAGAAATAGGGCTTCCAACGAGCCTACCGTGCAGTTTTTTTATACTCTACAAGTTTGTTAGTGGGAGGACTAACTCTTCTGCGAGTGTCCGTCTGGGTTGTTACCACCGCTTTGCTCGCGAAGTCTGCCGCCAAGCAGTAGTGTGCAAGCATTACTGTGTTCCGGTTTGATGAGCAGAGTATCCAGTGAAATTACGGGGCTTATGAGACTTAATACCTAATGCCTCAGGGTAACGAGCGCACTGCAATGCCGCGCAGGCCCTTTGTGTTTCAAAGTTCTGGGTGGCACTGCAATTGTTATGGGCCGGCGTTATGCTTATCATCAGGCAAACGACCAGCTCGTCCCGTTACCAAAAAACATAAAAAAAAAAAAGTTAGCGGTTGACTTCTCGCGAACAGCCGAGACGCTATCACTGACCTAGGGATGAAAGAGCTATTGCGTCATAGAAGGTTCGAGCATGAAAAACCATGAAAAACAATAACTCACACCTGCGGTCTTTCCGACATGCTACAACATGGGGCTCTTCAAGAGAAGAGTGAACAGAGTCTTTAAAAGTCGGCAACGCATCAGTAATACCCCGAGTGTTGCATATATACATAGGTGACGGTAGCTGCTTACCATCAGGCGGGCAGTCTGATTGTTTGCCACCTATGGCATAAAAAAAAATACCATAAAACTAGTTGCTCAATCGAAAATATAAAACAATGGAGGTCTTACCACAAAAGCATTAATCACACACTAAACCTGTGATAAACAGCGTTTACCTGCTAAACATGCTTTAGTTGCATGTTTATATATGAGCAACTCTAATACTTGATTTAACGTCTAACAGATAAAGAGATAAACATGTTATTGATAATTGTTCCATTATAAATCAATAATAAACATCGTATACATTTCAAAATTGAAATTATAAATTTGTCTAACTAAACTAAAAAAACTAAACTGTCTAACTAAAAAACCATTGTCTAACTCCATTCTGTTGTGACATTTGTAATAATTTTAGCTGTTTATCTTTAGACACACAACTAATCTATCACTTTTTTAGACTTTCACGGTTATTCACTACTTTATACATTGTAACGGGATATTTACCGTGATTATTTTAGTTTTCGCCAGTATTCCCGTGAACATGATGCTTGCAACAGCGTCGACATATCGGGAGCTCACCAGCTTAGAATAATCACGGTAAATATACCGTTACAATGTATAAAGTAATCTATCACTGTCTTTAAGAGCCTACTAGTCCATGGAGCGAACTAATCGGTGGGCGCGGCTAAAATGCATGCTATTTCGTCTAACATTCGCGGGACAAGGTAAGACTCTGCAGCGATGAGTAGTATGAAGCCAATGCTCGCACATACACAATTACACACTCTCGTAAAGTCGCGACGAAAACCGAAAAGTCGAAATCCGGCGCGCAAAAATGTACGAATTGGCTTCTGGTGCTTGGGGTTTTACGACAAAACTACTGAATGTATTTAGTCAAACCAAAGTTAATTGAAATGTCAATTAACTATAGCTTGTTAATATGTACATTATTTTGGAGTTTTCGTAATCCTTTTGTAATTTATTTACTTGCGTTAAAATACGTGCTCAAATATGTTTGAAGGCTCATTACTTTTAAGCCAGTTATTTTTTTTCTATATAATTTGCATACTAACCTAGATAACGAAGAGATAAATCAATATTATTCTTAATTTTGGACTTAAAACGTCAAGTAGTGGAGTAATCACCCAAGTACGGTTGTATGGAGAAATGAACGACTAGTTCGTCCTTAAGTAGCAATTTTTATGATACAACACCATGTTTCAAATTTCAACCAAATATTCGTTCTCGCCCGTAGACGCTTGAAAGGTTTCCGTCACGCCTCTCGTCTTATCCCACTCCCTTTTGTACAAGCACACACAATCTATATTATCCTATATTATCCTCGTTATAGCCTAACGCAATATCCATAATCGCCTCAGCGGCAACGAATCCAAATTCAATCGTGTTCTATCGAGCCTTGATTGAATCCGCACCGATATATCGAGTTACGAACAAATTGACAGTTCTCGTAGAAGTTATACTCGTGGATGCGAATGGAGTAAAATGTTGTCGTGATGATAGTGGGGACTTGATTGGTGGGGACTGGGGACGTGATTTGTGGGGACATGATTGGTGGGGACGTACTGCTTAAGTTACTGCTACGTGTATACTTACTTGTTAGGAAACCTAACGAGCGATAAATATAATTTGGGAGTCTGCAAAACGTGAACAAGAGTAAACAGTCCATCTAAGCAAGCGTGCTGTACCTTCGACCGCATCGTCGCTTATCATCAGGTGAGGTCAAACATCAAATGCTCAAACCAATTTGCTAATGATGATTTATATAGAAGTAAGAAGTAAGAAACGAGTGCGTTCGTGTATGGAGGGCTGATTGTTCTCAACTGTCGGATGATTGAGCCAACCACGATGTCCAATTGTACATCTACGGTAACAGCGGCACAAGTACGGATCTTTTCGATCGATAAAATTGACAGTTCAAAGGGATAAAGTGGATTTTATCGACATTTTATATAATTTATCGAACCTCGATACTATCGACAAAAGTTATCGAATAGCTAGGTCGAATCCAAAGAGAATATAGAGCTACTACAATACTTTACGATCAGACTTCAGTAGGGACTCGCAACATTCGATAAATTTATCGGGTTTTTCGATTCGACAAATTTATCGAACCGACTTCCGTACTTGCGCCGCTGTACCAATCAAAACTCCCAGTCCGAGTTTCAGAAACGGAGGATTGCAGATCGCGGGCTGGATGCAGTAAATGTGTTACGGACTTTACAGAGTTGCGGCAGACAGGTGCTTTGTGGGTGGAACGGTTTTCACAATTGTACAAGAACTGCTTAAGGCTCAAATCCCGAACGATAATGAGATAATGTTTTTTTTTGTTGTTTTTCTTTTCTTTTAATGCTATTTGATACCCGCTGGCACTCATATTTCTCGGCAAAGAGCAGAGACTGGGCAAAGAGTAGATAGAAAAACAGCGCTGCCTATACGCTGAATCTACTCCCAATGCCTTTATCAAATAAACGTAATTTGTGAAGTATATTGTATGGGGCTATAAATCGTTTGATTTGATTTTGATATTTTTTTTTATGTTATTTGATAACGAGACGAGCTGGTCGTTTGCCTGATGGTAAGCATAACCCCGGCCCATAACAATTGCAGTGCCACCCAGAACTTTGAAACACAAAGGCCTGCGCGGCACTGCAGTGCGCTCGTCACCCAGAGACATTAGGTATTAAGTCTCATAAGCCCAGTAATTTCACTGGATACTCTGCTCATCAAACCGGAACACAGTAATGCTTGCACACTACTGCTTGGCGGCAGACTTCACTCACAAAGCGGTGGTAACAACCCAGACGGACACTCGCAGAAGAGTTAATCCTCCCACTAACAAAAGTACAAATTACTACTAATATTAGTAGTAATATTATTAGTACTAATTGGTGCCTCCCACTGTACACATTTGTAAATTGGAATGGCGGGAGTTTTTCGACTTTCTGCTCAATTTTTGAATGTTTAGAGTCTATAGAGTAACGAGGGCCATGCACAACCGCGCCGCAGGTCTTTGCGTGCTAAAATTCTGGGTTACTGCTTGAAAAAAATCCTGTAATATAAAAAATATGGTAAATTTTTCCTCCCCCTATAAGCTTAGATCAATTCATAAAGCAACACGTTGCTTCTAAAATGTAAAGAAAAAACATCTTAACGCACGGCCGGGCAATGTTTACGCCACTTCCAAGACGAGCATTTCTCCACGTTTCCCCGAACTTTACAAATGTAGTAGAATATATTTCGCACCGTTTCGAGAGCGAAATAAAAATTTATTCATCCCCGTCGTGCTATCATCCATTCGCTGTAATATAGGATCTTTAGACAGAGGGTTTACAAAAGATTTATGTGGCAAACGGTTTCGTTAAGTACAGGACGTGCTTTGTTTTAATTCTTTAGGTTTGATATTTTTAAGAAAAAATAAGATGATAACTGGGTTCATCATTTTAATGTCATAGTGCAAGCGCACATTGGGCTATCCGATGCGGCCACTAACGGATGCGGACAACATTTTTCACACATTTTGTATGGCACCAACACAAACAGAACGCCGCAGAAGCAGAAGGCCGCGACCGAGCCACAAGCTGAGGCGGTGGCCACGTTTGTGGCTCGCCTCCCGCGCACACGCGACCACGACGCCGGCTACTCCCCGCCCGCATAAAATAGAGAAAGAAAACAGAAGGCCCGTTTTGTTCTCTCTATTTTGTGGCTACAAGTGGATGCGACTAGTGGCCGCTATAGTGGCTACAACTTGTGGCCGCTCTGCGACTTGTGGCTGCTATCGTGGCTGTGTCTAGTGGCCGCGTTCAGTGTCCCAATGTGCGGCAGCACTATAAAGTAAGTCACATCTGTATGATATCTTTTTACAGCTAAACAATTGTACAAATCGAGTATAATAAAGTTAGATTTGGTTTAAGTTTCGCGATATTTTGGCTTCCTAACCCGAGTTCTAGTCTTTCAGTTGCGAGTCAATTGCATTATCAACGTAATTTCCTAAATCCTAAACCTAATTCGCCTTAATTCTTTCATAAATCGGCCGTGACAGTACTCGTAAGCTGTCTGTACCTGTATTTAACACTTTTTGGCTTCCATTTCGTGATGCAAACATAGCATGGTGTTAGAGCATTTTCTAGTGCTTCCCAAACTAGTACGAACGAAATCAGAATTAACGGGATATTTACCAAGTATATGTTGCAAGCGCCATGATCACGGGAGAACTCGAGTAAGTTCTCCCGTGATCATGGCGCTTGCAACTGCGCCGAAATATCGGGAACTCAATAAAAATAATATGATGATATGACAGTTTAAAATCCTATACTTCCCAAACTAGTAACCACATTCAAGTTTAAAATATGTTGCCTAGAACGTACCGGTGTAAGTGTTCCAGCAACTGCACTTCAAAGCCAATCCTCATATAGGTTAATGATCTTACAATATTATTATTTTTATTATTATTATTTGGTAACGAGACGAGCTGGTCGTTTGCCTGATGGTAAGCATAACGCCGGCCCATAACAATTGCAGTGCCACCCAGAACTTTGAAACACAAAGGCCTGCGCGGCACTGCAGTGCGCTCGTTACCCTGAGACATTAGGTATTAAGTCTCATAAGCCCAGTAATTTCACTGGATACTCTGCTCATCAAACCGGAACACAGTAATGCGTGCACACTACTGCTTGGCGGCAGACTTCACGAGCAAAGCGGTGGTAACAACCCAGACGGACACTCGCAGAAGAGTTAGCCCTCCCACTAACAAAAATAAACAGTGTATAACGGTGGTATAGTTACACAATCTTTTATCTTTGTTGTTCTTGGACCATCTTAAACTTAATCGAAAGAGACAAAACATTGTGAAACTATTCAACCGTTATATCGTGTTACCACAAAAACATTAAACACATCCTGAACCTGTGTTAAACAGCGTTTAACTACTAAAAATGCCTTATTTGCATGTTTAAATATGAGCAACTACAAACCTTGATTTAAGTAGTGTCTAACCGTAGTCTAACTCCATTCTGGTGTGACATATCTAATAATTTTAGACGTTTAACTTGAAACACTGTCTAGCTAAACAGGCGTCTAAAAGTGTTTCTTTTTTGTGGTAACACAGTTATTGTTGATTTAGTAAAGCTGTGTATTTAGCTAGTGTTACCAATATCAACCATGAGGCGAGTTAGTAACGTATCCCGTACAAAAAATAATAACGGGATAACGGCAAAAATATATCCGTTGTTGTTTATAATTTCCCACAACAACAAACCACTCTGTCCCTGCCAATATATTCTCGTAAAATTTTATTCCCGATCCAAACATGGGTGTTGTTTCATCAAACATTTCCAGGGGTAATTGAATTCGAAAGGACCATTGTTTAACAGTGTTGTTTATGTTTTTGTCGCTGCGATGTTTTGTTTCTACAACGCGAATAGTTTTTTTTTTTTTTTTTTTTTTTTTTAATGTTATTTGGTAACGAGACGAGCTGGTCGTTTGCCTGATGGTAAGCATAACGCCGGCCCATAACAATTGTAGTGCCACCCAGAACTTTGAAACACAAAGGCCTGCGCGGCACTGCAGTGCGCTCGTTACCCTGAGACATTAGGTATTAAGTCTCATAAGCCCAGTAATTTCACTGGATACTCTGCTCATCAAACCGGAACACGGTAATGCTTGCACACTACTGCTTGGCGGCAGACTTCACGAGCAAAGCGGTGGTAACAACCCAGACGGACACTCGCAGAAGAGTTAGTCCTCCCACTAACAAAATTTGTATTATCAACTAAAATTGTTCGGTAGATAGCTCGCTATGATTAACACATTTTGATTTAACAAAACAAACTTTATTGTGATTTCGTAAGATTCATTTGTTAATTTCAATTTGAAAGATGAAAGGAGATACTTTTCGTGGAGTTAGAAATAGCACGAAAACGTTGCTAGACATCGTTCTTAACTGTTAATTAAAACATAAAACTCATTTAATATTATATTAAATGATAGAGACTGAACATTTAACGTAAATGTGTATGTATCCACCTAAAGTAAAATTTTATAGTTGACATCAAAGCAAATTTACATTTTATGCCAATTTATCACAGAATAAACAAATTTTATCGAGCTTTCGTCAAATATATCAATGTTTTGAAAAGCGTACTAGAAATTAGTGAAAAATGATTTAAATCTTTTAGTCACATACCTTCAAAATAAATTATTAAAAACTTTAGCCCTATTTCTATTATAGATTTACATTTATATAAGCTTCGGCCTGCGGCTTCTGCCGAGTGGTACCTTTACAGATTGTAGTCTGTGTTATTCTGATGTATAAGCTATATTACTGTAAAGTTTCATCACAATCCGTACAGTAGTTTTTGCGTGAAAGAATAAAAACCATCTAAACATCCATCCATCCTCACAAACTTTCGTCTTTATTAGTTAGTAGGACATGATCCAACAGCCTCCATTATAGGGGAGGCCTACGATCAGCAGAGGATTTCCACAGGCACCGTGATTTTTCCGGCAGTAGCATACGTCACTGTCCCAAAACCCATAAACTATCTCCATATTTGCTCCGTTGCTGCGTAAAACAAGGAAAAATCAACAAACACATTTTCACATTTATAATTTTAGTAGGGAACAGCGACTTATACCTTCAAATTCTCTTTAAGACTGTGGACGTGTGCAGTCTTCATTTTAGATCTTGAGCCTGTAATGGCACAAATTAGCAAAATCCTTAGGAATGTTCAAATTACAATATAAATGGTAGCGTAACGAATCACAATTACTCCAGCGGCTTTGTATCTCCGAACACACCTGAGCGACCAGCTTGACGGCAAAGTTAACGCAGCATCGAACCTTACACGTCGATGCAGCCTTTACGCGTTACACAAATCCAATATGGCTGATCATTTACACCAATAAACAACGACAAACAAACACAATGTTCAGTAAAGTAAGTTCAGACTTCGTCAGCGCGGGGGTGTATGTTTCAGATTTAATCGATTCTTATAAACTTAAGTTATCTGTGCTATCTGTTTTTAGTCTCTGATCTTAGTTCTACTTTATCTATCACATTACTCTTCACTTTTGATCTTGCGTGCGCATAGGGTGTCGCTCTGTACCTTAATTTAATTATTTTTTTTATAATACAGTCCATAAACAGAATCAGTGCATATTATTACAATCCTCTACAACATACAAAACACACAATAAACAGCCGGGTCATGTGGAGTTTTTAGACGTTAAAACCCTCCCGGCAGCCTGCCTCGATGCTATATTGATGGACCCTGGGCTCTCCACAGGACATACCGGTGCCCACCGCAGCCTCTTCTAATATCAAAAGCACATTAAAAACTACTACATCCCGGGGTCACAGCGAGCTGTCGTCCTTCCAGGGCTTGCTTAAAAGGATAGTCAGAGCCTCATAGCTACAAGCCCTATATCCAAAGGTTTCCTTTTAGTGGCCTTTTACGACAACCAGGGGATAGGACAGCCATATTCTTTTAATCTTGGGCCTACTGGGCTTAGGCTTCTTTGTCTAGGGAATCAATCAATCCTGGGTCCATGGTCACACAATACTCACGGATATACTTAATATAATTATCTGCATACCAAAGTGTGAAAAAATCTTTACACTTGTACTTATTACTATTTGTAGGGTTTACCTGAAAACCAGCGTCGAGTGTTTTATGCACACGGCATTAATGCTGAGGTGAATCCTATTCGGCGCCACATCACTGCAGATGTTTATAAAAAAATTTGTATCGTGTAATTTTTTTTCTTTGTTAACTGTTTTTCTTGTCATTTTCTCCTTATGTTCTCTACTTTGTTGTGTGAGTGTCGAATAAATGTTTTTTCTTTCTTTCTTTCTTTATTTGTTGTACAGATCTAGTGATGTAATCACGCTGGACGTTAAGGTTTGTCCGTATCTTTCGGATCCCATCGAAGTCTTGTTTCAAGGATCATTAATTCTTTTCAAGCGCGAATGGAAAGTTTCAAATCGCGATTAATTCCCCAAGTTGTGACAACTTTCGGAAACTTTCGCAACTTGAGCTGTGGTTCTTAATTTGGTTAAGAGAAAAGACGACTTCGTGGATTCAGTTGTAATGTAGGTCTACTTAATCTTTTTATCTTGACTGGGGTTCGATTAGAACGGGATTAAAGTAAATGGTGTGGCATGACCATATAGTATCTATGTTTGGAAGGGTTCTGGATAACTACGACATTACGTCTCTGTATAGTGCACATGGAGAAAAGTTTAATCAGAGAATGAATTCTTTTTCTTAGGTGTCTTAGGTTTCTTTTCGGCCGACGACATTCAAACTGTGGAATGAGCTCCCACCTGCGGTATTTCCTACAAGCTACAACATGGGGCTCTTCAAAAGAAGGATGAACAGAGCCTTTAAAGGTCGGCAACCTATCAGTAATACCCCGAGTGTTGCAGATATCCATAGGCGACGGTAACTGCTTACCATCAGGCGGGCCGACAGCTTGTTTGCCACCTACGGCATAAAAAAAGGGTGTACAGTAAAGCGTTTATCTCTCTATTTTACAACACTGGAGTTACAAGATTGTTTAAAGGTATTTCGTACTATAAATGGTACCTATTATAATTATTAAATGTTGATGTTTGTTTGTTACTCAACGTGATTGAGTGTAGGCGCATATGTTCACACATTAGGGCACGCCCTGTGTGAACATATGCGCTAAATAAACATAATTAAAACCATAACTATATGGCATTATTGAAATTTCAAAGGCCTTGGCAAAAGAAGGTATGTATAGCAAACATAACTCATGACAGAAAAGAATCGTACCGCTAAACTTCGCCCTTTGATTCAAACACCAAACATTTTCTCCGAAGTCAAATCGTACGCACCTCGTACGAAATAATGTTACAGCCGGGTTACGACCTATAAAATAACATGGCATTCAGTAAACATGCCTTGAACCTGGCATTGAGTGTTCACACGCGTACTATCTGACACACAAACATGTTATATCACAGCATAAAATTTCATTTGTATTGTATAAACACACTACAACAGTCAGTTTACAAACACATAACTAATCGTTGGATGGAGCGGCATTTCAATATTTCATATCATTCATTCAAATGGCCGCATTATGACATAGTACGTTATATTAGGCATGTATATTAATTTTCCATAATTCTTACTTATTACGTTTACATCAAATTTATTTACATTTCAATAAAAAACTAAGAATTTATCAATTAAAAACAAAATTACATTATTCAAATCTATACAAATAAATAAAATTGAAGTGTATGTTTGTAATATCAAAATAACAGCTTTTTACTAAATGCATATGAAAGTATATACGGTACCTATAACAAAACAACCATTTTTTTAATTTTTGTCTGCCTTTTTGTTTGTTTGTTTCGTGTAATCTGCGAAATGGCTGGACCGAATTTGACGGGACTTTCACAGGCTGATGAGCTGATGTTACAAGGAGTAACTTAGGCTACGTGAGCGAAGTCGCGGGGCACAGCTAGTTAATTTATAAAATGTTAAACATGAGTACACTTTCATCAATATAAAGTACCTTTTGGAGACTTTTCATAGCTCTAAGTTTTTCTGAACTATGCGATTTTCTACGTGTACCTACCTAATATATATGTCGCAGGGATATCGTACAATCAAGAGTGAATAATTGCTTAGTATGGAATAAACCGTTTTAAAAAAAGGGCTTTATAAAACGTCGTAACCGAGTTCAACCAAAATCTCGCAATATATGAAATTTCATTCTATTTTTTAATTACGCTCTTCTGCCGCTCAGGCGTTGACTAGCATTTGCGCGCAGACTATACCATTTTACAACGCCAATTAGTAAGATCGGTGTATAAAATTCTATTCAAATCAACATTTACAGTTTAACTGAATTCACACGTTCAAAGATAACGGTATAATATTGCCGAGAACGATTTATTAAATAAAATATAACTGGATAACATCCGCCTCCCCTCACGTACAGTCGTACACGTTGTAAACAGCACCGAATTATGTAAATGAATTTCATTTGTTCCGCATTCTGCCGTTCGTATCCAGTTGCTATGATTATATAGTTGACTGTACCTACACACGGTTTATTTTGCCAGCTGATCACGTACATTGTCTTTGAAAATAACTAATCTTCCGCGAGATTTAAACAGTTATTATGGTGATTAGACTGCGTCACGGTGGTTTTATGTGTTGACTAGCTTCTTCCCACAGGAACCGTGAATTTTTCCTGGATAAAAACTAGCCTATGTTACTCTCCGGTCCCTAAACTACGAGTATATCGCATCATTCAATGATACGAAGGTGATGTCTGTAATATGAGCGTGTAGGTACGTGACAATAGTCATGTATTACAGTATAATATTCTCCAGCCTATTTATCACTTCCTGTTCAACATTAATAAATAAATAAAAAAATAAAAGCACTTATACCCCCGCACTAGGATTCCCTGTGTCGCAGGTGGCATGGACACACACAGATACACATCACAAACTTCCAAGACACGAGAACAAACTTTATGCTTACACAAAATCTGCCCCGGCCGGGAATCGAACCCGGGACCCCTCGCTTAGCAGGCAGGGTTACTACCAACTTAGCTACGGAGCCGTCAATTAGCCACTACTGAATTTATGCCTCCCTTTGCTTCTGCTCTTCATTCTCTCATCATGCACATCTAAGTGTTTCCTGCGGTTCTCCTTTCATTCACCGCGCTATTAGGCGACCTACTTTACCTACTCTCTATTATACTTACCTATACCTATAACTACATTTACATTAGTCACGAGTGTGTATGTGTTAGTGTATCCTACAGATTTTTTATAACTTGAAACCGATTATAATAACGTTCTTATCAGTTATCGTTTATGGGCTGATTCTAAGAAATGTTTTATGATACAAAACGCAATTTTTGAAGGACACCAAGGGTCAAAGGGTTTTTATATTGTTTCTTGTTACTGATTTGAAATGGGAAACATTGAAGTGAGACTTCTAATGGAGCTCAGTCATAATCCTGTTGGATCCTTAATTCGATGCCCAACTGACACAGACTGATGATGAAAACACGCGTAGAATAGATTCCTTATGATGAAAATACGCGTAGCATTTGTTTTAAAATTGATCTTATGTAGAAATTTGACTTGTCCTGGTATCAGAATCTTTAAGCTGAACGATGCTGAGTTGGCTATACGATTCGTTCCCTCCGAACCACTAAATTGTAAATAACAAATAGCAGTCACCCATCCAAGTCCTGACCGCAGCGAACGTTGCATAACTTTACCGATCGATTAAGAACGGTGAGTCAAACTATGCTCCGAGCGTTACAGCCGCTTTAAACCCAGTAACGATTTTTGTCAAATGTAACAAAGAATACATAAAGATAGCAGCTCCCTCTGTTAGGTAACAGTCATGATTCATGTTACACTCCACAAAGGAAGGGGGAACTTCTGTAAATGCACCGGGATTCTGCAAGTCTATAGAGGTTTGAGAAAGAAGTGAGCAGCGGATTTAATTTTTACTTCTTGGTTAAGGTTTTTTTTATGGAAGAAGAAGTTTATGTATATGTTATGGATGTTTTCTTCTTGAAAATGTATTGAGCATTGAGTGAGGTTATTTTGTTAAAGCTATGAAGAACTTTTTAAGTAGGAACGTTATACTAGGTTGTAGGACTAACTCTGCTGCGAGTGTCCGTCTGGGTTCGTACCACTGCTTTGCTAGTGAAGTCTGCCACCAAGTACCGTATTGTGTTCTCGTTTGATGAGCAGAGTATCCAGTGAAATTACTGAGCTTATGAGACTTAATACCTAATGTCTCAGGGTAACGAGCGCACTGCAGTGTCGCACAGGTCTTTGTGTTTCAAAGTTCTGAGTGGCACTGCAATTGTTATGTATTGATTACCATCAGGTAAACGCAAGCTCGTCTCGTAATCAAATAGCATAAAAAGGTAGGAATGTCAACATGTCTGCCTGTGCTTAAAATCTATTCATACTTTTCTCCTCGCTCGTGACTTGCACCACCCGTGACGTGTGTATCACACCGCTCCGTGTCACCGACAAAGGGGCTCATATCATTAGTTTAATGCACAGTGATATAGTCTGTTTGACCTCATACTTGTGATACATCTTTATTTACTCCGATTACGAGGTCATTTTGATCTTTACTGCTGTCAACTTTGTCGTGTTAGGTCAAGTGAAGTATTTTCTTCTGTATCTTACCCTAGCCCGTTTTTACCCAGCTGGATGCTCCCACAAGTGTATTTTTCGAGATATAAAACTCTTCCTATAAACTACACCTTACACGCCAGCCCATTAACAATATTCTGTGCAAGAAAAACGCATCGGCTTTTTGATATCCCAACGGATATCAACCAACGCACAACGGACGGAACCGTCTTGCGAAGGTTGTCCTTCTTTCACACCAACAAACACCGCTTTGCATTTATAACATTAGGAAGAATACACGACACAGCTCTACTTTGAACTGATATCTAGATGACTAGTAGTGTTACTGAGCACTAAATCCTCCGTCTACACATTTTTCTTATAAACAATATGCTTTTAAACCTGAAACAAATGAATGCTGCATAGCGTTTGACCACTATCTTGTATGATCACGAGTGACTATGTGATCGAAATTGCTAACGCTAAAGTCACGGTAAAGTCTAGAAATCGGGACGGAATCTGTATAAACAAAGAGTACTCAATATAAGAAATCATATAAAGATTCACTTAGTAAAGTAGAGATTTATAAATTTTAATTAAGTTTCAATTAGATAAATCTTGTAGCAGGTAAAGTGCTTTGATATTTTTTACGTAAAAGCAATCTACGCCGTCAAATAACGAAAATGAGAAAAATACTGAAAATAATCTTAGATCAAACATACAATTCCGTTCCTTAATAGAAAACTTACCTGAGGATACTAATTGGACGTAATCATTATAAAATTCAGTCGTCTGATGTTTAAATTCAACCAAAAACGTAAATTGCTAACGGCTACGCGCTACGCAGTTCTACGGCGTAGCGTTAGCTACGAGAACATGGTTGATGTCCCGAGTTTTGGTCTCACTGAAATATTCATCGTTGATCTCAAAGCTTCGTGTTGTGAGGGAGTGTTTTTTGATGGAAATGAACGAAACGTTTCGCAGTAAGCTTTGAATGTTTACTTTGAGTAAACACGTTAGACCTAGGTACAACCAGTAGATTTTAATTTAACCTTTGATTTTTGCAGACGCCAAATCCCAAGTTTGAAAATGGACTTATGCATATATAATACAGGGTCCGCCTTGTGACTGCGAGCTACGTATGTAGTACGTCTATTTCTTTCACACCCTCTCTTTTTCTTTAGCTTACGCTGTTTGACGGATTTCAACATAATTATGGGGTGTCATTAGATTCATTATTACTGTAGGAGTAATTACCATCAGCCAAACGACTAGCTCCTCTGGTTATCCAATAGTATAAAAAACATTATCACGGCAAGTATTATTCCAGGTAAGTAGATAGAAGGGAACAAGTTTTCTTCCTCACTGTTATAACTCTAATTGATTTTGCTTAACATACATTCTCGGTGATTCAATTACTTACCCACTGAGCGCAAAGAATAATGTTATTCATTCGAGACGTACCGAGTATTATTCTTATAAGCCCTTGTTTTATTGTGCGGAATATGTATAGAGCAAATGCGCTCAACCTTTAGGTCGATTAGTATGAACGCGGCAAAAACAGATAGAAAACTTGCAGATTCAGATAAGTGAGAACTAGTAAACATAAAACTCATTTATTCAGATCGAATGTCTCAGGGTAACGAGCACACTGCACTACCACGCAGGCCTTTGTCTTTCAAAGTTCACTGAGTGCCACTGCAATTGTTACGGGCCGGCGTTATGCTCACCATCAAACAAATGACCGGTTCGTCTCGTTACCAAAAAGAATAAAAATAAACTTTTTACAGCAAAAAATGTGATAACATTTTTCTTATCTTATATTGTATTCTATTTTCTCAAGAAATTTGTATAGGCCGACAGAAAACCGGGTTGAGAACAGCTGTTCAAGAGACAGTTATTCGAGGAACTGACGAAGACAAGAATACAAAAGCGAAACACAAAGGGAATGGGGACGCCGATAAAGCCTTTGTAGAAAGAATAATTGTTTGAGTAGTGTGCTCGATACACAATAAACAGTAATATTTGTTTTTCCTCACGTTTGTTTGGATATTTGAATGAGTGGAGAATGTATGAGTAAATAATAACTGAGGGGATACAATAGAAGTCCACTTGAGATGAGTGAACGGTCCTTTTCGTCACATAACTCGAACTTAAAAGGATTCACAATTCTAACTATAAACACGTCAAACTTAAGGGGCAGAATACGGCGCGCCGCTTTCTCGCTCGCGCATCTTAACATTTTTGAACATAAACAATCACTTAATATAATTATGAAAAATCGCATTCGGTGAAGTTTCTGGCAATAAAATTACAAAGGTACGGCAATAACGCGTAACGGCAATAACGGTAAGCATAACGCCGGCCCATAACGATTGCAGTGCCACCCACAACTTTGAAACACAAAGGCCTGCGCGGCACTGCAGTGCGCTCGTTACCCTGAGACATTAGGTATTAAGTCTCATAAGCCCAGTAATTACACTGGATACTCTGCTCATCAAACCGGAACACAGTAATGCTTGCACACTACTGCTTGGCGGCAGACTTCACGAGAAAAGCGGTGGTAACAACCCAGACGGACACTCGCAGAAGAGTTAGTCCTCCCACTAACACCTGTTGTAGTATGTTTATAGGTTGGGGAAAAAGTCTTTTCGCATTATAGTATGTATGAACTTGTAATAAAATATCTTTGGCTATACTATTTGTATCTGGCTGGTTTTGGTATCATATGAAAGTTTAAATTTTAAAGAACATAATTCCAAATTCAAATTAGGAAAATGTGTGATTTTCATTTGTTTTTCGTACTGTCAAAATGAGTGAATCTAATGAAGAAATTCGATACATTTTAAAATTTTACTACAAAAAAGGTAAAAATGCAACGCAAGCCGCGAAAAAAATTTGCGATGTTTATGGACCTAGTGCAGTGTCTGTGAGAGTAGCACAAATTTGGTTTAAGCGTTTTCAATCCGGAAATTTTGATTTCAAAGATGCACGTCGCTCTGGTCGCCCTATTACGGATAAAATGGATGCCATTTTTGAAAAAGTGGAACAAGATCGGCATATCAGTAGTTACGACGTAGCTGAAGAACTGGGAATTGACCACAAAACAGTTTTGGCGCATTTGAAAAAAACTGGGTACACAAAAAAGCTCGATATTTGGGTACCTCACGAGCTCACTGAAAGAAACCTAATGAACCGTGTACTCATTTGTGATTCTTTACTACAACGTAATGAAACCGAACCATTTTTGAAGAAGCTGATAACTGGTGATGAAAAGTGAATCACGTACGACAAGAACGTGCGAAAAAGGTCGTGGTCAAAGACCGGTCAGGCTTCACAGACTGTGGCGAAACCCGGGTTAACTCGCAACAAGGTGATGCTGTGTGTGTGGTGGGATTGGAAGGCCATTATTCATTATGAGCTGTTACCACCAGGCAGGACCATCGATTCTGAACTCTACTGCGAACAACTGATGAGATTAAAGCAAGAAGTTGAGAGAAAGCGGCCGGAATTAATCAACAGAAGGGGTGTGGTTTTCATTTTCATGGTTTTTCATGATAACGCTAGACCTCACACATCTTTAGCCACTCAGAAAAAATTAAGAGAGTTTGGCTGGGAGGTGTTAATGCATCCGCCGTATAGTCCTGACCTTGCACCTTCAGATTTCCACCTGTTTCGGTCTCTTCAGAATTCTTTAGGCAGTGTCAGGTTAACATCACGAGAGGACTGCCAAAACCACTTGTCGCGGTATTTTGATCAGAAGTCCCAAAATTTAAATAGCAATGGGATCATGTCCCTACCTACAAGATGGCAAAAAGTTATCGAACAAAATGGTACCTACATACTTTAGTTAAATGTAAATAAACTATATTAAAAAATGTTTTGAATTTTCTTAAAAAATGCGAAGGAACTTTTTCCCCGACCTATTATAATTATACATAGAATACATAATTATACATAAATAAAAGACGCTATTTCATAAAACATTAAGCTTTTATTTAATTTAAAGATAACATAAATACCTACTCGTGCGCGAGTCTACAGAGCCTTTGAACTTTAATTTACTTTGCTCAATTCAAGTTTCACGGTAACGTTGAGAAAACAGATTTGTTTAAGTAAATTAAGTATGAATGCTGTGTAAGCACTTAAGTTTGGGTTTAACTTAAACAAGTACAATTAGCCAAAATGGCACGGTTTTCTTGGAATTCCATACGAAATGCCCGATATATGTTCGGTGGTTTATTTTCTAATGTTCGCTTCTATAGCCACCTACCAACCACCAAGTTGAGAATCTGTGGCCAAGCTCCTAGAGTAATAAGATTATATAATGTGGGTAATTTATAGTTTTAATTCCGCGATAAAGAGTAATTTATTTTTTATTTGATTTTATTTTATTGTCATTTTTAATTTTTGATCCGTTTATTGTTTTGTATACACAAACTAATGAATGGCTAGTACCTACTTAATCCTATCCTATTTAATATTATAAACGCGAAAGTTAGTGAGGATGGATGGAAGTATGTATGAATATTTGCTACTCTTTCACGCAAAAACTATCGAACGTATTTTGATGAAACTTTACATTTCTATATATAGTTTATTATTATACATCAGAATAAAATATCGATAACAATTTATAAAGATATAAACAACGCGGGCAACGCCGCGAGCGGATGCTAGTCTAACAAATCAACAAACCAACAAACACACTTTCGCATTTATAATATTAGTACGATTTTTAATACTCCTGATTGGTATGTCGTTTGTGTACGTAACTTACCAAAGGATGTTCTTTTTCTTAATGCTGAAATTCAAGCGCTCACTTACCTGAAAATAAAATAATCATTTTATTAATAAAATAATTCAAGACTAATTAGTCAGCCGTTTCGGAGATTACCCGGAAGAAACAGACAGACAGATCATACAATTTTAAAAATTGTGTCTTTGTTATAGGTACCGTATATACTTTCATATGCATTTAGTAAAAAGCTGTTTTTTTGATATTACAAACAGATACTTCAATTTTATTTATTTGTAAAGATATGTACCTACGGCTCGCAAAAGCGACAAAGCCTTTTTTCAGAATAAAAAAAAATTAAAAAAAAATACCTACGGCAGCTTTTTTGAGTATTTCATTTTCAAAAATGTCTTTTAAGAACCTCGGCTAATATTAAGCTAAGATGTAATCTAAGGTTGTTCATGAGATAATATATCTTAGTCAAACTATTCCTCACCACCCAAGCTAATACATAGTATTTGCATACTGAAACAAGCCTTCATCGCGTTCACTATTTATGTAAATGCTATACTCTGAGGTCTCCGAGGCCATTAGCACTCAAGAATCCATATTTAATGAGGTACGGCTATAAAGGCTTTATTCCCTGCACATTTCGATTTTCGCCGGTTTAAGCCGGGGCCGGTTCTGCAGAAGTTACAAGTGATTAGGACTAGAGTGATACAACCTCGGTTGAAAGGTTACATTTTAAACGTTCGTCGGAAGCAGTGTATGATATTTAACAAGGGACTTCATACAGCTGAACAATGCTTGAAAATTGGAATTTTGTTAATTAAGTTTAATAAGGCGTTTAATCACTATCTCTCCTGATATTCAAAATTCAAATTCAAATTCAAAAGTCTTTATTCAAATAGGCCCCAAAGGAGCACTTATGAAAGTTAAAATGACTCTAACAGCGGGCCTCTGCAGCATTCATCTATCCGAATCACAGACTAAAACTAATGCTGTCTTTATCAGAACATAATAAATGACAAAGACACCATATAAACTGACTATTGCTGATGATGATTACTTTTAAGGTATTTACTTTTTTGTTTTGTTTTTATACCGTTGAACAGCGAGATGAGCTGGTCGTTTGCCTGATGGTAAATGCCAGCCCATAACATTTACTGTACACAAATTAATAACTTTTCCAACTTATTGAATTACCATTACTTACAAGATCCATAACTTTAAGGAGTTTTATTAAACTAAATTGATAAAAAAACACTTATCAGTATTTAAAATAACCAAACTAAAAAATTACGAAGCACGTATCTGTAGAGCATAAGTACAAAAACAGTATCTGGGTTGTTACCACCGCTTTGCTCGTGAAGTCAACCGCCAAGCAGTAATGTGCAAGCATTACTGTGTTCCGGTTTGATGAGCAGAGTATCCAGTGAAATGACTGGGCTTATGAGACTTAATACCTAATGTCTCAGGGTAACGAGCGTACTGCAGTGCCGCGCAGGCCTTTGTGTTTCAAAGTTCTGGGTGGTACTGCAATTGATATGGGCCGGCGTTATGCTTACCAACAGGCAAACGACCAGCTCGTCTCGTTACCAAATAATATAAAAAAAGTATAGTACAATACGTACGTAGAAATTTTTTTTTGCCATTTAACAAAGATCGGCCTCTAGGTCGTTATTGTGTTTAAGAAGTTTGATTAAACAGGACTCCGCGGCCTAATGGGATTTTAAGTGGGGTTCAGCTGACCTACGACCTTGGCCATCATATTTCATTTTAAGCCCTACTAATGCTTTCCGTGTACCTACTTATAGGTAAACCTAGCTGCTACCCGCGGTTACACCCGCGCGGCGGTATTGGATTTCATGGGTTTTATTTTTTTGCGCGGAACCCTAATTTAAGTATATCAATAAAGCATTTTGAATTTGCATTGAATTATACTGATTTATTATACCCACCTAAAAGTTTAACGATTTAAACTAGTAGACCTCGTGAGCATCCATGTTGAGATTCATCATGACATTCCATCTTGAGGTTGTAACTGCTTGGGATTACTAAGAGTAAAATGTAGTATATAATTATCTGTATTTTAAGATGATGTTTAGATGTAATTATTATCAAGATTAATTGAAAAATACGATCTGTACCAACATCCGGATGGATGAGAGCAAAATTGGCCATTTGTTACAGACATCGTTCGCTATGAACACTCGGTCAAAAAAACGGCCTGCGATTTTTATCGTATTTTAATGTTATGACAACCTCGAGAAAAGGTAACATGTGCTCGAAGACGAACAATCTAGATCACCCAGGTACTATGACAAAATTTAATAAGTGAAACAAAAAACTTTATGATTCTAGCAAAGATTTAATACGAAGCTATGATCGGCATTTATCTTTGTTAAATCCTACTAATAATATAAATGCGAAAGTGTTTTTGTTGGTTTGTCCTTCTTTCACGCAGTAACGGAGTAACGGATCGATGTGATGTTAGGCATAGATATAGATTATTGACTGGAGAGTAACATAGGCTACTTTTTATCCCGGAAAAACGCACGGTTCCCGTGGGAACGCGGGTGAAAGCCGCGGGCAAAAGCTAGTTATTGTAATAAGCTATGGTATACTGCCGCCAGTGTATTTGTTTATAAGCACATAAAACGCGGGAGCGAAACGGTATGGTGAAAAAACACTGTATCGCAGAGTCAACGCTTTTAAAATTACCTGGAAGCTCTTAAAAATGTAAATTATTTCCTTTCCGACCGCAAACATCGCAAGCACAGGACGGTAAAGGTTCATTACGCCTTCGTAACGACCCTATTATGTTTATGAACCATTTTTTCGCATTAATGACCGCTGTAATTACAATTCCCTTTTATGTTGCGGATTTATTGAAATGTGGGACCAGTGAACGGGTAAATTTGATTACGTTTATATGTGAGTTTTGTTTTTAGATCGTTTATGTAGTACGTCACGAGAGTTTGTTAGTGGGAGGACTAACTCTTCTGCGAGTGTCCGTCTGGGTTGTTACCACCGCTTTGCTCGTGAAGTCCGCCGCCAAGCAGTAGTGTGCAAGCATTACTGTATTCCGGTTTGATAAGCAAAGTCGCCAGTGAAATTACTGGGCTTATGAGACTTAATACCTAATGTCTCAGGGTAACGAGCGAACTGCGGTGCCGCGCAGGCCTTTGTGTTTCAAAGTTCTGGGTGGCACTGCAATTGTTATGGGCTGGCGTTATGCTTACCATCAGGCAAACGACCAGCTCATCTCGTTACCAAATACAAGAAAAAAAATCATACGAGACCAAAATGTGTCATATGGTGTTAAAAAAAACTGGTAATCTGATGTTATCCGCGGAGTGAAATGGTGAATTAATTTATAGAATCAAGCGTAACTTTGCAGAATTGAAATTGACGGCTCCGTAGCTAAGTTGGTAGTAACACTGCCTGCAAACCGAGGGGTCCCGGGTTCGATTCCCGGTCGGGGCAGATTTTTGTGTAAGCATAAAGTTTGTTCTCGGGTCTTGGTTGTTGTGTGATGTGTATCTGTGTGTGTCCATGCCACATGCGACACAGGGAATCCGAGTGCGGGAGTGTGAGTGTAAACGTTTATTTTATTTATATTTAATAACATTATTTTTTGTCACTCACGAGATAAAGTAATAAATATTTTTCTACAAGACTTGATTAAAAGATTAAATCTCTAATTACGTAAGTACAAAACTCTAAGCAACATATACTGGAACAATCAACGCAGCTTGGACAAGTTCTCTGTTCTAAAAAATTTCAGAATAAAAGCAGCTCGCCACAATTGAATCTTACTAAACTAGGTGCCAAGTTCACTAAATATACATATAAAAAGCAGGCACTGTCGCAATGTGTTACTCCGCCATAGCTCCCGAAACTCCAACGAAGTTATCTAACATCCAAGTAATAAACACCGCGCGCAACATTTATTTTTCTCTTTATGCCTCAAGATACAAATAAAAAAGGCATTACATACGTAGCGGAGCACGCGGCATACAATATGAGAAACTATTAGTCACAGTCAGCAGTCCCACGTTGGGCGCCAAAAAAACTTTTTCAACTTCTTCAACTTGTTTTGAGATATTGTAAGGCGTCTCTGTGGATAATGGCAGCCTTCGTGCTAAGCCTAATCCATTACGAACTTTAAGGTAAAAGATTAAATTAATCTGCAAATAACGTGCACAGAAAATATTTCTGTAAAAAGCCAAGGCCGAAAGGTGTCACAATTTAAGAAATGTCACTGTACCTAATATATTCAGGTCACGATTTCATTAAATAATAAGAGATGTTTATTGCTTGTGCTTAACTAAATATATTATTGTTTGCAATCGTTGAACAATCAGCTTCTATTGAAGAGGCGGGACGGATGATAATATAAAGGCTATGGAAGATAAGACGAGGCGCTGACGGCTGTCGGCCGACTAATGACGCTATAACGCCTTTAGGTACCCACACCACGTTACAATTGTGTTTGCTCAAAGTGCCGCCCCACTTTCCATCGTTCTATTTTTAAAAAGGTTAATTTGAATTTCAAAGACTCAGGAGCCTCAAGAGACAGTGTTATTTTATGGCTTTCGTATGTAATGGCATTATTCTTAAGGAAAATTAGTGAAGTTATAAGAGTAATTTCACGAAATAATTAAGGAAAATAATGAATACTTAATGTTGAAGGTACAATCAAGATATTTCCCTAAGCATAATTGTTATTATTTTAGATCCCACTCGACTTAACATTTGTTTTAAAGAATAAATAGAAAAGCAATTACTTTGGGCGAACTACCCGCTTTGTTACTTTTCCTCGAATTCTCCCTAATAAACCTTCATAGATCGATAATTTATTTATTTACTAAAGATTCCTTCCCAATCGGTGATTTTTCACCAATTCAACACAAATATTTTTATGAATACAGAATAGAACGTTATATGTACTACCAGAGTTAATAAGTTAAAGCTAGAGCCGCGACTTCTTCGGCTGAGCGACTCAAGCGGCGCAAGTATGGTAATCTCGGGAGTGGTTACATATTTGAACCGTTTAGTATTGAAATATTGGGTCCATGGATGCCGGGAGCTCATAGTTAATGCGACGCGTAACCAAAATGCTGTTACTTATCTGAATCAGCGAATCAGCAATGCAATCATTGTTGCTAGATTTATTAGAGTAAAAAAGCGGGAATCTTTTCGAAAACGGAACATAATAAAAAACGTAAATAATAATCACTAGTTTTTTACTACTTGTATAGTTTTATTAATGTAGTATACCGATTTTGATTGATGCGGTGACAAGCCCAGATATATTTTTAGCAAGATTTGAAGGGTACGTGGAGCGGCTAAACTGCGTCAGTTCAGCCTACCGGATGCGTGCACATGTACACGGAACAATCTCACCATTTCATTATGATTTGTTGCGAGTAGTGTTCGTTAATTATGGACGAAAGTGAAATATCTCTTCATTCCACACAAACAATATGAATTTTTATCTGGTCAGGCGGAACTGAAGGTGTATAAAGATGTTAGAGCTATTTTCAGAGGACAGTCAGAAATAACAAGACGTTGTAGCCCTATTGCACAATGGTAGTGGGTAGAGGGAGAGGGTGCATAACGTCGCTTAAGACTAGAAAAAGTCAAACGCTAGCCTATCGAGCGTTAAGAAAAAAAACTACTTTTTGTATTATCTGTTTGTAGTTGAAACTAGAATTGAACTAAGTCAAATGCAAACTGATATAGGCTTGATAATATTTTCAATTTGAGGGCGGTAGCTTGCCCGGCGAGCACAGCTAATACGTTGCATCATGCGTGTGCCACACAGGCCTTTGTCACTGTCTGCTTGAGATATTAGTTCTCATGTTTCATTCGCACAGTAACATCTTTTTATCGCGAAACAAAGTTCCCCAGACATTCGCTTCCGACGCGACGTGTTCGCCGGAAGCCGCCGCACAACTTCGGCTCAATCTCGCAGAGAGTTCAGTACTTTGCGAAACCTGTCGTCGGAATGCACAGTAATAAAATTGCAAAAATAAGCCTAGGCACTTGCCTAGGCTTATTTTTGCATATGCTTATTCATGAAAAAAGTTATGCAAAGATAGAGTAGGGTGGTGAGAAAACTCCACTTCTACCAAGTGGTAGAAGTAGAGTTTTCTCACCACCCTACTCTATCTTTGCATAACTTTTTTCATGAATGTAATTCATGTGTGTGTTCATGTTCATGTTCATGTGTGTTTGCCAATAGGATACGTATATAGGGTGTTTACGTATGGGTTATTAGTCTGGGTGGGTACCGCAGTGCAGTCTGTCGCCAAGCAGTATTGTGCAAGATTTACATAGTATTCCGGTGTGATGAGCAAATTAGTCAGTGATACTACTGGTCTTATCAGACATAATACCTCATTTGGTATTTTTGAGACATATTTCTCAGACATTTCTCTGAGACATTTCTCAGGTAAACGAGCGCACTGCAGTGCTGCACAGGTCGTGTTTCAAAGTTCTGAATGGCACTGCAATCGTTATAGGCCGGCGTAATGCTTACCATCAGGCAAACGACAAGCCCGTCTCGTTATCTAATAGTATATATACAAAAAAACAAGTTTCAATACTGACTTTAAACACATTACACTCTTTTTTTGTGCAGTCGTGTAAAAATGGAGCTTATATTCGATTTGTTTTAAACTAAGTACTAGTTTTCACTTCAATAGGTATACCTACCTACATTTTATATGTACTTAACTTCTACAACACCGAAGCTGCGAAGGTAACCGACAACCTGTCAAGATTTTTTTTTATGTTATTTGGTAACGAGACGAGCCTGTCGTTTGCCTGATGGTAAGCATAACGCCGGCCCATAACAATTGCAGTGCCACCCAGAACTTTGAAACACAGAGGCCTGCGCGGCACTGCAGTGCGCTCGTTACCCTGAGACATTGGGTATTAAGTCTCATAAGCCCAGTAATTTCAATGGATACTCTGCTCATCAAACCGGAACATAGTAATGCTTGCACACTACTGCTCGGCGGCAGACTTCACGAGCAAAGCGGTGGTAACAACACAGACGGACACTCGCAGATAAATCTCTAGCTTCGAGAAGCCAGGTTGCTATTGAACAAATCTTGAGACAAACGATGAGACGAGTCTCCTTTATACTTTTAAACAAACATTGATCGTAATTATTAGCACCAGTATTCAAATAAGCGCACAATTGGTTATGCATAACAATATTATTCAAAGGCTATATATAACACAAATCTTTGCCCTCAACACTCCTTAAACATGAGGACTTGCTAATCAGATTGGAGGTCACACTATTATGAAAAACAGCTGTAACATAGATTAGTAACTTAAAGTAAACCAGTTAAAATGAATTCTTTCGGTGTGAATATTGGTGCCAGTCCTGGTAGCAACATAGCGCGGTAAACGAAGCATTTCACGCTCATGCACGGCTTGAAGTAAATCCAAGAAACAGACAAGAACAACAATGAGGTCATATAGTGCTGTCTCTTTCCCTCTCTCGAAGCCCTGCCTGGGTTCAAAGCTACGATGGGTTCGCTTTACGCTACATGCATCACTTGCGCACTACCACGTGTTTATTGCGGCCTCGGTACTGAACACGCAGTGGTTGTGAAACTAGTTTTTTGAGTAGAGGTCGTTGAAGCGGCTGCCGTTCTTCTCTTTCACTCTCTCGAATACCACGGATAACGCTCGGACTAGATTTGCATCAAACACCACATTAGACGGTACGATATGCGTCAAGCGGTGATCGTGGCCTGCCATGGTTGGTGCGTGGTCCATGATTCGTCATACATCAATCACGCCTGACCTTGTAACAGGCGCCTATGTCCAGTCGGATGCGTCAGACGGATTGAGCGTGGGCATAAACAGCCCGATCTTAAAGTTTGGGGATATTTAATATATAATTAGCACAATCAGCAGATTTATCACTAAGCATCCATCTCTTTCTAAGCAATCGCAGGCTGTTTAGAGACTTAGTAATTTTAAATGTGGTAGAATGCAGAAAGATACACCATATCGGATCGATTGATAACAATTTAAATACTTCAATAGGAGATTAGCGATAGATTTTCAATGGTTAAGTAACTGGCCAGGACATTTTCATATCCTACCGCCATGGTATAGAAAGCGCATGCACATTGGATTCGTCGCATCGAACGATCCGATCGGCGGGTGACCACCGAGCTTACAATTTAACCGAATTCCAAAAAAGGTTCTCAATTCTATTCGTTTGTATTTTTTTATGTTTGTCATAACCTCAGAACTCCGTCATTTATAAAACATTTAAGACTTCTTCAATTCAATTATTTATTTGAAAGGATTTCTTTCAGATTGGTCCCATGGAAATTTCATCAAAATTGAAATCCGTTCCCGCTTTTTAGAGCAATTTGTTTTCATTGCTTTTGACCGAATGCTTTCGGTCGGAATAAGTGAAAAAAAAATTGCTATGACGAAAAAAAATTACCATGGTCACAGTGACGGCTACTGGCAATATAGGTTTTTAAACTGTCATGGTCATCAAAACTTTGAAAATTATCTCGTATGAATTCTCCCGTGATCATGGCGTTTGCAACAGCGCCGAAATATCGGAAACTCAAATCAAATAATATACATGGTAAATATCCCGTTTCTAGTGATAATTTTCAAAGGCTACTGGCAAGACCGTCGCTCGTATATGCTGAAATTGCTGACAGCCGATTTTTGCATTACATTTTCGTAAATCTACATTTACTGCCTGTCAGCACTCCTCCAAACGTATTAAAATGTTTGGCCGCAGGTGGTCGGGTAAGCTGTTCACGTTTCTCAAGATCTACCTTTCTTTTCTTTCCTTTCTTTTCTTACCTTTCTTTCTTTTATCACCGAGATACCATTGCTTCAAAATGTTACTCATTAGCAAAGAAGGCGAAGGTCGCCGTAACAAAGGACAGTGAAGTAACACCAGGAGAATCTGTTATGACAGATAATACCGTACACCTGTTATAACAGACGCATCTGCAAGTCATTACACGTTACTCGAGAATTTGTTTGTGAACGTAGTCTTAGTTCAAGGCAAGCTTAAGTTACTAATATCAAGAGGTTTAGTCATATTATGGGTACCTATATTTCTATCGTTTCGGACCAGTGGGGACGTTGGATCTGGTTTTATGCTCCCATTACACGGACATGTTTGCGTTTTGCTGTCAAAATAATCATGGTATTGCAACAAGCGCGGATTACGAGGTATTTACACGATCACGCGTGGCTTTAAGTAAATCCATAAGGACAACAATAGTCTCTTTCAGTCCCTCAAATCCCAGCCTCGGCTCAAAGCGACGACTGCTCCGCTTTACGCTACATACATCACTTGCGCACCACTATGTGTTTACCGAGACTTCTGCATAGAACACGCAGTGACGGTGAAACTATTTTTCGAGTAAAATCTTTTTGAACACCAAGGACCACGGTTAGCGCTCGGACTAGATTTCTATCAAGCACCACATTAGTAATTAGACAGTACGATAGGCGTCAAGCGATGATCGTGCTGGTTTTTCCACGGTTGGCGCGTGGTCCATGACTAATGGATATCCATAAATCATACTGGAACATGTAACGGGCGCCATTATGATTATTTTGATCATTGATCACTATCTAAAAAGATCATAAGTGACGCTGTGATTGAAGGTAGTTAGCACACTAAACCTAGAACGTAACTGGAGCTCAACTACAGCTGCCGGAATGCTCTAATAAGTGATGGCGATATTTTTTTATACTATTTGTTAACGAGACGTACTGGTCGTGGGCCTGATGGTAAGCGTAACGCCGGCCCATAACAATTGCAGTGGCACTCAGAATTTTGAAAGGCCCCTGAGCACTCGATCGTTACCTTGAGATATTAGGTGTTAAGTCTCATAAGCCCAGTAATTTCTTTGGCTACTCTGTTCATCAAACCGGAACACAGTAATGCTTCCATATTATTGCTTGGCGGCAGATTTCACGAGCAACGCGGTGGTACCAACCCAGACGGAAACTCGCAAAGAAGAGTTAGTCCAATACCACCTACCATCTTTATTTTCAACTGAGAATGGTAGCTAGCCGGGAGATCACTAGAAGATACTCTAACATCTAATTAGAGAGCAGTTGAAGTTACTACACGACTGGCTATTTTGAATCATTATCACCTTATAAAATAAACATTACAGTACTATTACGTAATAGATTATTATCTTAATTGAATAATCCTGTACTGATACACATTAAAAACATTATAATCATCGTGCTCTTTACATAACCTTCAGTTTTTTCTTTATTGTCGTGCTAACAAAACCTTATCGCAATAAAATTACGGCCCGCGAAATCAATCACGGCCATGATGGCATAATATTACCTCAGGTAAGCCCACACATAATAATAAAACCTTAGACACAACTCTAATGCGTTGGAATAGATATCATAATCACCTGCCGTTTAATAACACATACAAATATTTAGCCGTGACGTTGATGGATCGTGGAGTACACGAGAGTAACAAACAGTAAAATGACTGAGCATATGAGTATACCTGAAGTCTAGGGGGACCTAGCGCACTGCCTTGACAAAGAAACACAAAGGTTTGCTGCAAGTGTTCAAACTCCAGAAATGTTTTTTTTAGTTATGATAAAGGTTTGTTTCAACCATCGAGACACTATTTTTTTTTAATGTTTTTTTGTAACGAGACGAGCTCGTCGTTTGCCTGATGGTAAGCATAACGCCGGCCCATAACAATTGCAGTGCCACCCAGAACTTTGAAACACAAAGGCCTGCGCGGCACTGCAGTGCGCTCGTTACCCTGAGACATTAGGTATTAAGTCTCATAAGCCCAGTAATTTCACTGGATACTCTGCTCATCAAACCGGAACACAGTAATGCTTGCACTCTACTGCTTGGCGGCAGACTTCACTCACAAAGCGGTGGTAACAACCCAGACGGACACTCGCAGAAGAGTTAGTCCTCCCACTAACCCAGAGAGATGAAATACTTTACTATCCGATCTCACAACACTGTATTGATTTTGCTATAGCTAATATCAGCGTTCAGCGCACGGGGAATCGGCGCGAGGCGGTGGCTTAGCCAATCAGAGAGCATTATGTCTACGCAATAATGGTGGCATTTATTTCGTGCAAACCAAACGTCTCAGCACCTCTTGAGGTTAGTATCTCGATGGGTCCAACAGACGGGGCGGGGCGGTGACGGACGCGACGCTAACGGGAGGACGACGGGACGTTGATGTCACACTGCGGGCGTGATGATTCCGTTAGCGTCACACCGGCAGACTCGCCCGCGCCCGGCGTGCGAGCAATTTGAAACATGATGTTATTCAGGTCCCTTCATAAAGATTACCAAACCGCAGATTCTAGGCAACTAATACAAAAACGTGTGGCGTCGAACATATTGAGGTTTTTTACGTATTACCGACTGCACAAAAAATGAGTAATCTTTTTAGGGTACGTGTATATAGGTGAGTTTCTTTATTCCACCATAACTTATTAATACCGGAACAGATTACGTTGTATGCGGTATCGTTAGAATCCTTATGTCATCCCGAGTGAGCTGGCTAGGGCAGTCGTTTTTCTTTACATTGACGTGTTACATGTTCATTTTTGTTCTTTTTTTTTTATCTTGTGACATTACAACTTAGTTTAAAGTAAATCTTAAGATAAATTATTATAAAGTCATTTCTTATGGCGAGTCACTGTCCCCGTACTAGTATAAACTGTGTTACAGGGATGACTGTGTTAGATGCAACGCTGGAGCCTCGTCCCGATGTCTGACTACTAATAAAACGGTAAGTGCATACGGTATGATTAGTGGCTGTCGACAAATGCGGGTTGGAGACTGATGTAATCAACTGGGCAATGATTTTACGACGCGCGAACAGACATTACGTTTTAGTTATTGTTAACGAATGGCATGTGATAATGATTGAATCAATTGATATCGTTGTCACTGACAAGACTTGATTGTAGCATTGTGTAGGACCAACTCAGCGTATTTAGAAGCATCCCACTTTGCACATTATTTTACCGATGTTATGTAGTGATGTGATGGGATTACAAACACATAATGAAAGAAAATCGATTTATGATTCGAATAACAAAACTCTAATTTTTTGTATTATTTAATTAAAAATAAATAATATCAAGAAGCAATAATAGTTTAACAAATCCTATGCAGAAAACCGTATCTAAATCGGTCAAACCGTTCTGGAGATAAATGGGAACATTTATGTGTGCACATTTATTTATTTATTTATTTATTCATTTCTAACTTATAGCTATCATTACAGGTTGTACCTAATGCAATAGCTCAGCAATTGTTTTAATTTTATACTATTAACAAACTAACTAACTAACAAACAAGCAACCTCTGACCCTAAACGCATATATACCTTCTCCATTCAGTCGTGGGTATAAATGAAAATGACATACGAGTAATAATAACAACATTAGCATTTCATGACCCGTATGTGACAAACACCTCGAAATTCTTGTACCATCATCACGCACAAATTTGCAAACAAAGGAGTAATTGCGTTGTACTTGTATGAATCGGACTAAACAGCTTGTTTACCTACAGCATCGTACGTATAGTGACTGCAACCCGCGACTCCGCACGAAGCACGGACCGGCTAAAATATTCCACGGAAACGCTCCAGAGATCGCTTGTGTTACTTGCGCAATCACAGATGGATTAAAAGAAGGCCACAACACATCAACTTATCGTATCACAACAATCCATTCCGTGTTTATACGACCGGCAGGTAAGAACGCGTGACGCAGTATAATCGAGAAATGGAGTACGCGGCGCGCCCGGAGTGGAGTGGACTATGTGTGCTCGAAGATTGGACAACCATTCCGCACGGCTCGCTTTTCCACGCGCGAATACCACGCAAATGCACTCGTATAATCGTCGACCAAATTTCGTCGCAGCGCGCACGTCAGCCTCGCTGGACAGTCTCTACAATCCTTATCGATAGTAGAAAGGATAAAAATTTAAGGACTTTACATAAGTTAGTGCAGCCGCACATTGGCCACTGTTCGCGGCCACTAACGCCACCACAACCTGCAGACAAGATCTTTCATACATTTTATAGGTCATCGGCGCGCACTGAGCGTTTGAGTAACCGCGACTGAGCCACAATTATGCTGAGCCGGGGACCGTGTTTGTGGCTCACCTCCCGCGTACACTCGACCACAAACGGCGGCTTCTCCCCGAGCTCAATAGAGAGGGAACATGCAGAAGGGCGCTTGGACGCGGCCTAAGCACCCGAACGCTCCATCTATCCTCTCTATTGTGTGGCTAGTGCCTACCAGTCTGCCACTGGAGGCCGCATCTAGCCACTGGTAGTTACATCTAAGTGGCTGCGTCTACTGGCCGCTTTCGGTGGCCCAATGTGCGGGAGCATTTACCATTTGACATATAAATTTTTGCAGCTCGTGCAAAAAGCCCAATATCTCGATATCATTATATTGTGTCACAAGTGCAGCTTTACACCCGGGTATTATAATTTCTGCATTTAAAACAAAGGCAAAAAACGTGAGTGAAATCGCGAGCGGTCGCTACCCGTAGCTAATTTTTTTACAACACTGCCCGCTACCTCTGAGTCATGTTCTGATAAAACAAATTGTTTAAGAACTTTACGTCACGCAATGTGTTCTTAATTTGTTTTTGGTTTAGATAAAACATAAGTAGTAGACGTGGACTGCCGCACATCCGACTTGGTTTGCGTATAGTGACGACAACCGGTGCTAGAATGAGCCGGATATATCTTTGTTTTTATAAACGGAATCTATTTTAGTTTCACGCAATCTTTTAGTTTATTGTTCGAAGGTTTTTTTTTATTTGTTAAGTTTGCGCTGCCCCTCTGTTAGATGATGTAAACACGATGTACGTAGAATAGGACTTTTCTGCGGGAACAGGTGTGTGCAAACGCTGGAGAGCCGTTTGGACACAAATTTTCAACTTGAAGGTAGGAAGGAAGCTAGCCAAGCGAGCTTTGGAAATGCGATGGTTGTGATGTTTTCTTTCACAGAAAGTTTATAATATTATAAATAGGAGGTTTGTAAGGATGTAAAATAACATCAATATTGCAATAACAAAACAACAACACAACCGGTAACGGGCTAGAACAACAGAACTAGAACATTTGGATTATCTATAGGCCTACTTGGGCTTGAAGATTATCCAACTGTTTTTGTAGCTATAACCATATCTCGTATATGGTTGCAATATTGATATTATTTTACAACTACATTTTAAAATACCTAATAGCTTCTGCCCGCGGCTTCGGACGTGTGGAATCAGGATAAAAAGTAACCTATATCACTCACGATAATGTAGCTGCCTATTAGAGGAAATATTTAGAATCAGTGGTTTCAGAGATTATCGGTAACAAACAAACACACTACCTCATTATCTCTTACTAATGAACAGTATATAACGGTGGTTACACAATGTTGTTGTGCTTTGACAATTTTAAACTGAATCGAAAGAGACAAAACATTGGCGTCGATTCTGTCATCTCATACTCCTAATTTTAGTTTCAATCTCTCTTTCTAAACGAGAACACGAGAAAGAGATAGAATATATTTTAGACCTGTCAAATTAATCCAATTACTTGTGCCTAGTGTAAATTTAATGGCGATCAATTTAGTGACGTCTAATTTATCAAGGATGGAAGATATTTGACAGCTCTAAAACTAAATTTAGATCTGTCAAACACTTACATCTCTTTCTCATGTTATGTATTAGAAAGAGAGAGCGAAACTAAAATTTAGTTTAGGTATGAAACGACAGAATTGACACCACTGTGTAACTATACAACTGTTAGGGGCAGCTTCACGAAACCCGCGCTTGACGCAAAAGCGTTGTTATTCTGACAAGCAAACGTACGTTTGCTTGAGAGTCTAAGCTTCCCCGTACACAGTGTTTATTAGCAAGGCTGTTAGTATCTAGTTCAGGTAGATGTGCGATGCTGCAGTGCATATATATACAATTAAATAAAATTGAAGTGTTTGTTTGTAATATCAAAATAACAGCTTTTTACTAATTGCATCTGAAAGTATATACGGTACATATAACAAAACAACCATTATTAAAATTTTTGTCTGTCTGTCTGTTTGTTCCGGGTAATCTCCCAAATAGCTGGACCGATTTTGAAGGGACTTTCACTGGCAGATAGCTGATGTTACAAGGAGTAACATAGGCTACTTTTATTTTAGAAAAAGAAATAGGGATCCGCGCAAAAAAATAAAAACCATGAAATCCAATATCTCCGCGCGGGTGAAACCGCGGGCAGCAGCTAGTTATTAAATAAAATAAATCCGTAAACAGAGATTGTATTCGACTAGATAAAAAGTGTTGCAGCAATAAGTTATTGTGTTCCCAGTAGCTTGGCTCAATTTCCTGTAGCTAGCAATTAGCTACAGGAAAATGAACTCGTCCGCACTGCATTTTATATTACCTACCTTTTATTATCAGTCGGTATTTATTTCATTACTAGCTGCTGCCCACGATTTCATCCGCGTGACGATTCCAACAGAAATAGTAATAAATAATTCATAAAGTAAAATTTACGCATCACAGTGTAGTTTATTTTTGAGCCGGGACAGGGGAGAACTGATATCCTAAACACAGGTTTTTATTTTTTAATTTTATTTGATAACGAGACGAGCTCGTCATTTGCCTGAAGGTAAGCATAACGCCGGCCCATAACAATTGCAGTGCCACCCAGAACTTTGAAACACAAAGGCCTGCGCGGCACTGCAGTGCGCTCGTTACCCTGAGACATTAGGTATTAAGTCTCATAAGCCCAGTAATTTCACTGGATACTCTGCTCATCAAACCGGAACACAGTAATGCTTGCACATTACTGCTTGGCGGCAGACTTCACGAGCAAAGCGGTGGTACCAAACCAGACGGACACTCGCGGAATAGTAAGTCCTACCACCTAGTAAAATGTTGTTCTAAGGATTCGAGTATTCTAAAAACGATCAGGCTTGAGAGATTTTTGAAGAAACTGGTCGACTCATTATGGCATCATTAGAAGATATCTTCGCCTCCCCAACATTACCTATGAGCTAAGTACCTACTCCTCGTGTCCTCGTCCTTTCCAAAATATTACGTTACATTTTCTCAAGGAAAATTAAATCCATCTTCTAATTATTCAAAATTTCCTGCCTCCAAGTACCTAATCATGTATAATTATGTGAAATTAATTATTTAGGTCGATGCCTAGCCCTGAAGGCATGTTAAAGTTATGTATTATTGAATATGAAAGCATTCGCATTTAAAAAAAATAATTAGAAAAATATGTTTTAACGAAAAACCTACAAATATTAATACACATACCCTAACAATTGAAATGTGCATTTCATGAAAAGAGAACAGAGACCAAAACAGAGAGCTTTTCGGTTTTTTGAAGGAAATTTGAATATATTTCATTATAATTTACAAATCAAATGTATAGTAATTATGTTAATTAGTAGGTAATTACAGCATAGACTACGTACGTTGAGAAAAGTAGGTTGAACCGCAGATAATGTAGATTGTTCCAAAACATTAAGTTTTTTGTTTTTTTAACATACTCATTATAGAAGTTAAAGCACTTAGTTCGTTATCTATTTACTTATCTATATTAAACACGGAACTTTTTTTATCTAAGTCTATTCTCAGTTTTTGTGCATCTAACATGTTATTACAATAATTCGTATTCGCGCATTGTATGGATTATTAGTACATATTATTATCTACTTTTTTTTAGAACTAAAATAAAATGAGAAAAGAACTTCGTAAGCAGTCTGTTAAAAAATATGGATGTAAGTGATGTGAAGCTTATCATCAGAAAGATAACCTGCTGCTTTTGTAGCGTAGTGTAGTTTGATAGTCTATGTCAAACCATAACCAATGGGTTAGATTAGGCTAAGCGTCAGCGTGGAGATACTAATCAAAAGAATGCTTTTTTTTTACACTGATGCCCCGCTCTAGGATTCCCTGTGTCGCAGGTGGCATGGACACACTCAGATAAAGAAAGAAAGAAAGTAAATACATTTATTTCAGGACATCACACAACATTACAGTTTTACACATACAAAAAATAAAAATTACACACATACACAATATCACAAATATCCAAGACCCGAGAACAAACTTTATGCTTATACAAAATCTGCCCCGGCCGGGTATCGAACCCGGGACCGCTCGCTTTGCAGGCAGGGTTACTACCAACTTAGCTACGGAGCCGTCGTAGTTTAGTAGCTACTAGCTCCACGCTGATAGTTAGGCTGCTTTCCCACTGGCGTTTTCCGAACGTTGGCGTTTCTCCTACGTCTGCCCGGCACCAACGCTGCGCGCACGCGACGTTGACGTCGCGAGTCTCCAGCGGCAAGTGTTCGCGCCCGCGCTGCAACTTCGCAACACCAACGTTAAAAAAATGCAAGCGCTTTGAGCATTCTAGCGCAAAGCGATTTGCTCGTCGCTGAACGTGGTTCACTTGTAAACATCAAGGCTACAGTATGTGCTAGGCACAGAAGTGTATTATGTAACGCCGCGTGGGCACACGCCTTGATTACTTTAATTACCGAACAGAAGCCTAATTAACCGAGAACACACCGCCTCAGTAATAACCACGCAATGGTTGGTGTGATCATTTGTTTTGTAAATGGCAACTCACGTATTTGTAGTGCAAATAAATAACAGCCCACAATCATAGAAATAGTTTTAATGGTGACTTTCAAAAGAGGTCTGAGTTCTGACTGACCATGTTTGTTCTGGACTAGAGCACATTCTAGAGACTAACCTTCTACGTAACTGACTCAGTGTCCACTTGTCCAGTGATCATAGTGCCACTCAAGTCCATGGGATTTGGTTATTTTATCAACTTTCAAGTCTACGCGGGATTTTTGGGGTTTTCCCATATCTCTATGACTCAAAAGCACCAAAACCCATAGACTCGAAAGGCACTGAGTCGAGTTAATATTGAGGGATTAGGACGCCGTCACCAGATTGGGAGCTTTTTTCCCCATTTTGGGGAAAAATAACTTTGGGGGAATTAAAATGTTAGGAAAAATTTTGAAAAAACAGCTGAAAATCGAGATTATATAGTGACTTGACTTAGTTTATACTTTGT
This sequence comes from Crocallis elinguaria, assembly GCA_907269065.1. Taxonomy (NCBI): domain Eukaryota; kingdom Metazoa; phylum Arthropoda; class Insecta; order Lepidoptera; family Geometridae; genus Crocallis; species Crocallis elinguaria. Next base: position 2,471,459 of record OU026070.1, on the reverse strand, counting down.
CCAACAGTGTACTCAGATCATGGATAGACATCAAATACGAAGACTAACATCATCAGCTGAAAGACGTCCAACGGCAGAACCTAGGCATCCTCAATGAGGGGCAGATGGCCATAATACCACCACGCTTGGTTTTAATGCATATGACTAGCTGGTAATTTAATCAAATCAGCTCATTACAAAATGATTCTGTATATAGTTATATAATTTGACGTTTTTCAACTTTAACACTCTTTCTATAGTTCCTTTATTTTGTAAGGAATTTAGAAGATCATTCACTCCTGTTTACAAAGCAGTGTGTTCTTAGAATCCTTGTTTACACCGTTCATTTGTTTCTACAAATACTTGCACAGCATCGCAGAGAACGCGCAAAATTTTCCAGCTTATAATGCGATACCTATTTCTCCAGCTATTTAAATTCCAATATAAAATATGAAAGCGTTTTGTCCAGGTGCCAAATGCTTGTCGTTGTTCCAATGGACTCTGCAACAAAATATCTCTCCACTCCATTCTGATATACAAAAATAGATCCATAAAATACGTACAACGCGATTCTGTAGCAGTTAAATTTAGTTTTCGAATAGACATAGTTACAGAACTGGAAACTTACAACTCCACGAGTACAACATTTCCTGTCAATAGGCAGACTTTGTTCGCATAATTAGCTCACGAAAATGTGTGTCGGATACAAAGTAAACACAGGAGTGATGGGAGGTGTATGGAATTGTAATTCTGCTGTTTTAGACTTTCACGGTTATTAACTAATTCACACATTATAACGGGATATTTACCGTGATTATTATTGAGCGATGAGCACCCGATATTTCGACGCTGTTGCAAGCATCATGTTTGTCTGCTCGTAATTTTTTGTCTACAAACCACCCGCAGTCTCGTCAGTATTCCAGTGAACATGATGCTTGCAACAGCGTCGAAATATCGGGTGCTCATCGCTCAATAATAATCACGGTAAATATCCCGTTATAATGTGTGAATTATGTAATTCTGCTGTTGTAGAATGTCGAGTGTCGCTGAGGGAGGGTGACCGGAAAATTGGATATACATATAGCATTTCGCTTATATCCAATACGAGGATAAGGAGGCTACGAAGTACGGTAAGCCTTCAGACCTTTATAATATTATTTTTTTATGTTATTTGGTAACGAGACTAGCTGGTCGTTAGCCTGATGGTAAGCATAACGCTGTCCCATAACAATTGCAGTGCCACCCAGAACTTTGAAACACAAAGGCCTGCGCGGCACTGCAGTGCGCTCGTTACCCTGACACATTAGGTATTAAGTCTCATAAGCCCAGTAATTTCACTGGCTACTCTGCTCATCAAACCGGAACACAGTAATGCTTGCACTCTACTGCTTGGCGGCAGACTTCACGAGGAAAGCGGTGGTTACAACCCAGACGGACACTCGCAGAAGAGTTAGTCCTACCACTAACCGATACTTTTTTATTGCGATACTCGCAGATGAAGCACCGATCGCCGCTCGACGTAAATGATAACGGGAGTTTGGCTCAGTGTTTGACAGATCGCCGATACATCGTGGCTGCAGCATTATCACGTGATGCAGTAGCGCGTTTAAAGAAATCTCCGTGTTGCCTTCAACAAGAATTCTGTAAACGAAGATAGCACGACAGAAAAAGCTTGTATGTTTACTATGTTTATGGTGAGAACCAATAGAATAGCAGAGCTAAGGCCTTAAAACAATAACTATCCTTATAATCTCGTTTGAATAGTCTTTAAGTCTTATCCAAGTAAATACTAGTGACTACGAGTAGGTTATACATGTCCAACAACTGGCATTCAAACAAGCAACGACGCGCAGTGCGATAGGGATAGCAGATTAGGATCAAAGTGGATGAATGAATTTTAGAACACGTTGCACGCAAATACACAAGTGTTTACGCTTCGACGGAGTTAGACTTACTCAAGGCGAAACTATCTCGCTATAACTGGGTACTATTCGATTTTATATGAATCACTATATTATAGTCAATCTATGGATGAATATTCTAAACCAATTTGCTTGACTCCGCTGCGAATCCCGTAAGAAATGCCGGATACGGGGGCCGCGTGACAGGGAAAATCTCCTTTCTCCTGACGAAAGCAGAATTCTTTTGAACCTATGCAGCCATATATCACGAAATCAGTTCTCACTGTCTTCTAATGAAGCCGTACAGTCTCAAGATTCAGGATGAATAGCTTAAATATATTTTGTGATGGATTATTGGCACTCCCTTATGTGCAAAAGAGCTAACTGTTTTGACTTACAAGCCAAATAATAACATTTTGTTTATTTATTTGCATGGTAGAGATTGCTCAATTGCTCAGTAATTTAATGATCTTATCATTATTGGCAAATATAATTAATCTGTATTTTATTAAAATCAGTCCATCTGTTGTGATATTTAATTTCCTGTCAACACCAAATTGAAACTAATATAATATACAGAAACAAATTTAAAAACTAGAATAAAACAGTAACTCCTATCAATAAAAAAGTAAGAATAAATTAGTTAAAATCGTTTGAACTATCTATAGACGACAAAATGGTCTAAAGATAGTTCAAAAGATCCTTATGTATTATATTACAATAACTAGTTACAAGTACTTAACATAATAGGTGCCAATAATATATTTGACTGAATTTTTTTGTTTTAGTTTTGCAGATTATTTATTTAACTACTACTAGTTTCTACAACTAGGAATACTAAAACAATATATGAGCGTAATGTTATTATGCACTAATGGGGCATGAATGCACAAAAAAAATTAGGAATAAAATGAATTAATTTTGATTTTATCATTAGTACTTGTACTATTATCTATTCTGTGTCACAAGATAATGTTATATATCTTCAGGCACCGAGTGACAGTGTTTATCCCATTTCTTTGACCACAGATCAATTGAGTCACACAAAGCATGTCATACCAAGCTAATAATAAAATTATAAATAGATTGAAGACTCCGCAAATAGACTGTATCACTACATGTTGAAAATCCTAAGAGGTAAAATAGATGCACCGGATTTGCATGAGCAGCTGTGCAGTTTTTTTGTGCCAAACAACTACCACCGGAGCAGGAAACATAAGTTGTTTGCTGTTCCGGTGAGCCGCACAGTGGCTCGCGCGAGATCCCCCGTGCCAAGGACCCTTGCTGTGCTGAACGCCCTCCTGGACGCTAGGCCCGAATGTGACGTGTTTGACGACGAATGGAAGGTAATCTTGTCGGAATGCTTGGGTTTTTGTGAGAAGAATTCATGCTAGTGATGTCCTTAAAATTTTGACTTCTATTTTAGTTTGACTTTTTATTCTTATTTTGACATATTTGGAAAGAAACATTTTGATTTATAATTAGGTACATACAATTTTTATTTTTTTTATTTTTATGTGACATGTTAAATTAAGTAATGATTTAGAGAGCTATGTTGTATTTGGACGGACAATGTCAAATTATTATTATTATTATTTACTTTTTCAATCATGCAATGTTTATTAGTGTAATTGGTTAATCCGTACTAAATAAATAATAAATAAATAAATAAAAAATAAATAAATAAATGTTTACAATCTGGAATGTTTTGACAGCTCAAACATCTGCGTATTACAGCTGGAGCATTACAACATTTACAACACCATTTTGGAAGCAACCTTGACTCGTTAACTTTCAGATTGTTGTACCAATAAACGCATAAGGTTTCTTAACCCAAACCACAAAAAGATATTGATATGGTTGGATGTTTTGTCATTGTCTGTCTGCCTATTTGTCCCATGAGTACAGCCACTGCCAGTGATAACAATTTTTAGATTGTTATCACTTTATTGATAACATTTCAATAATTAAATAATTGTGATTATTTAACTATTTCATTGTTATCACTGCAACAATTAAGATTTTATTGAGAATGGATACTGTACACAGTACAATTTAATAGATAAATTATTATAGTGTTGCATGAAAAATTATGGACTGCAAGTACACTTTATCATTCTAGATGTACACAAACGTTAAATTAATTTTTATGATTGTGTTATTTGTTGTTTGGCAGCTTTTTGTTGTTTTATGAACTTTTTTCAAGCCAGTCTCTACCTCACCCGAAGCATATTATCATCATTGGCTACAAACTTTTAGAGGAACAGAAGAGAAGCCTTTGCAGTGGCAAATGATAGGCTGATAATAATATTATAATACTATTTTATTGCAGGTCCATAGACCATATTCCAGCTACCTAAATAAATTAATTGAACATATTTTATTTGCAAGAATATTTGATATTAAAAAAAGTAACATGAAACAGTTTTCATTCTGCATGCAGGCATCAAACATTAAATTTATTAACAAAGTTTAAATTCTTCTATTTATAAATAAATAATCAACTTTATAGTAAATAGTTTGTTATCAACCAGTCAGATAATAACAGTTTCCAGATGCTGACATTGCCTGATGAGGCATGTCTCTTAGTGCATAGTAGTGCAGGATAGATCAGATCACACAATTTATTTTAATACCTCCAATATAGCAATACTGGTTGGTTTACCACTGATATTATTAATAACATGTTTTGGATAATACAAATTTATAATTTGTAGACATTATCCTTATTACAAAATAGTATTAATTGTATGCATTTTGTTTTTGTTAGTTGATAAATAAGGAAATTAATTCTTAAATTATTTGAAAGTTGCCTCAAATTTTTCAAACATACAGTTTGTACTATATAATATATATACTGGTATATATACACTGGTATAGGTATTAATTTATACCTTAATAGTCAATTTAACATATTGTTTCACAATATTAAATAATTTATTTCTATAGAGTAATATTCTAATTGGACTCTATCTAAAACTCTAATAGAGCTATGAAATACTTTAAAATATTCAAAAATGCCATTACATAGAGTATGTACACTTATTAGTAATTTAAATATTACAATAACAATTTACATTATTTAAATGGCACCCGGAAAACCGGATATTATCATTGTGCGCCAAACAATACAGATCCATAATTGGCTAGTTCATGGAGCATTAAATATTATTAAACGTTCAAATCGTAGCTTTATAGCGGGCGTTATCTTCGGCCCACGGGCTACGGGCAATTCGCGCTAGGCGCCTCCTCTTTGTAAACAAATAATGTATTTTTAATTTCGATTATTACCAGCGCCCAATATCAAAGAGGACTTTAAAATGTTGGAGAACAGGTCACTTACCATATAAAGTCCTTGCAGTGGGAGCAGAACGTCGGCTGCTTGAAGAACCTCGGCATGAACTTGTGGTCTTTTATGAGGTAAACATTTTTCTTCTTCAGGGCGCCCTTACGGGCTCGCAAGCGGAACCCCCCAACGGCTAGGTCGCTAGCGCTAGCGGTGTCATCACAATTATTCTCCTCGTCCGCCATGGCGCGCGGTGGCACAAACGCCGGTGAATTCGGAAATAATTACTCTCACAATAATGAATAATTTTAATCGGGAGCGCGACGAGCCGAACAACCGCACTCAACCGAATGTCATCGCGATTTGTCAATGAAATGGGCTGTCACTGTCAAACTATAACTTTTATGTTGCCACCACCAGATGTAAATTCCCTTTTATTTCAAGCCACGAAAATAGGAGATCATGCTTATCTATTTTTTTAAATACAAGTGTTTTTATTTACGTCATAAGCTGAATAGCTAAGAGGTAAGACCAATAGCAATTTAGTTTATAACATAAATTGAGAATCTGCTTAGGATACAGAAATGAGCAAAACTAATTTTATGTATAAATAGGCTTATTTCCACTAATGGCATTATTAATAAACAATGATAAACGTTGGTTTAGTTTAACTATGTTTTGTCTTTGTTGTGCTTAGACAATTTTAAAGCTAACCAAAAGAGACAAAACATAGTTGAACAATTGAACCATTTATTAGTTTGCGAGCCTATTAATAAATCAGATGGTTGATCGTTTCTAATGATTAATCATGATATGGAGATAAGGAACAACTTGTAAGTCTCTTAATGAAAAGAAATTACAAAACTCTACTTTTTACTGAAACTACTGAACATCATTTTTATGTCAGTAAGTAGCTGCATTTATGAAAAAAATCATGTTTTTATTTACTTTACCATCTACTATGTATTATTGTAGGTTTATAAACAAGTTCACTTAGTGGACTTCATCATGAGAATCTCAGTTTGCAGATGTCAAGGTTACAATCATGCTTTATAATGCCTTTGTGCGCAGTAGGTTGGAATATGTGGTTTGATACTTATAGTATTATGACTTTGAAAAACATAGAATCAGAGAATTGGAAAAAGTTCAAGTAGAAGTAAAAGTTTAATAGTGATGAGCCATTCCATTCCATATTATTCAGCACGGAGTTTATAATGCATTCAATTCAATATCTTAAAATGTATTTCAATATGTATGTAAATGTAATTAAATATCTTCAATATCTTATTACTAAGAAAAATATCTAAATCGATTTTTTAAAACTCTTATACCTCTATCAGTAACATTTTTAATTAAAATAGGGTTCCAAAATTATTTTGGTGAACATTTACTAATAACGGTAACAGAGACAGAAGCCGTTTTTTGCTATCTTGTTTTCTAATCGTTAGTCCTAAGTCCTACTGTACGGTACAATAATTTATCAACATATGGGTGCAGGCAGCCATTTGCACTCTTTTTCTTTCTTTAGTTCATGCGGGTTTGTGGGTCCTTGAATATGAGTTTGTATTCGACATTGATTATGTAAGCTTCTTTGATATAATTAGAATAAGCATTTTTCTTATAATAAAGTAAATTGTAACATTTTTAGTAAATAATTTCATTGATTCTCAATTCGTTGCGTTGTCTTGGAAAATATTTTATTTTATTTTATTGGTACGTGTTTTCCTTAGAAGTGTGTAAGATTTCTTTATATGGCAGCACTTTATGCCGGTGCGTTCGAAAAATATTTTTTGTAACGGAAATAGAAAAAAGCTTTAGTGGATTAATCTATTTGAAATAAGTGATATGAGTGCTAATAAGTATACTAGTTAAATATACAAGGAAATGCAATTAAAAATATTATCGGGTTTTTATAAACACCAAAAAATCAGTTTTCACACATCCACATTTTTGGAATTGCAAAATATTATCATTGGTTTTGAGCACAGGCGTCAACGTCAAGTAGGCGTCGCCAATCGCCATATTTGACTGATTTGACAGAATTGACAGCTGTGCGGTGTGCCGTTTGGCGTTGTTTGGCCGTTAATTTTTAAGTTTTGCGAAGTACGGTCTGCCCTTGGAAAGAAGTTGTTGTAATTGTATTTTGTTATGAATGAAATGTGATTTAGATTTGAAACTGTTATAGTTAGACTACTTTTCTTTGTGCGTTGTTGTGGATAAATAACATTTGTTCAAAAATGAGTTCTGAAAATTCGGATACCGGCCTCAGCGTCGCTTTATCTTTAGTGGCTCAATTTGACGATATAAATCGATTGAACAACGTCCTCAACGACGGAGCCGCTGAAGAATGTGAGTAATTTTTACGCACCTAGGTTACAGAGGTTTAATTTGTACAAAGCTCGTAATAATCGTTGACTTCCCGTTGGCTACAGAAGCTACCCCCTCGATGGTTTGTTTTGTAAATACCTACCACGAATTTAAGTTTATGTGCTTTTTCGCTTCCGATTTTTTTATGTACATATGTTTCCCTAATGTTTAGGACTATTTTGACTACAAACAACAAGATAAATCAGTTCGATAAAACTGGCACATGAATTTGTTGTAATATTTTATTACATCTTACAATTATTTCTGCTAGTATGTGTACTAGCAGAAATAACCGGACAGATAAGCAGGACCACACAAATAAGCAGGACCGGACACATACTAGCTTTGGCTAGTATTCATCCAATCTTGCATATGAGTGGCTCCACCAGAAGCCATTCTCCACCTACTTTATTTCCAGTTTCTCTAGATCAGTTCAAAATTTATATTGTGACTATTTATATTGTGCAATATTTATATTAAGAGTAACCCGTTCCAATAATAAATTCCTGAAATGGGTAACTACTGTTTTACTGGAGATGACATCATCTTCGCTATTTTAATACAACTTTTATTTTTCTTGCAGATTTCTTAGCTTACGTAAAGCAGTCAGAATGGGTTCGCAATCAGTGGGCATCGGCTGAGGCAGAAGCATGCCGACTACAGTCAGAGCTGGATGAGGCCCTCCGCACCCTAGCCAAGTGGGAAGCTAAGTTCTCTCATGTCCGGAAACTTTTGGATGGAGAAAAAAGGGAGAGAAATATTGTGTTGAAGAAGTATAATGAGTTGGTATGTGTGTGCTTGATAAAAAAATATGATATTGAGGAATTAACTGTCCTCAATAGGATAGGAAAAATTAAGAGATCCCAATTTTTTGGATGTAACATCCTTCATATTTATTTTGTTTCGGATGAATAGTTACGGTGCGCTACTGTGGAACATTAATATGTAAATATTATGTTTCGAATATATTTAGCAAGTCTGTATGTTAGTATTTTCATATGTTTAGCAGTCTTTATTTTTGTATGTAAATAGAAATATACAGATTGATCAACATATTATAAGGCTTCCTTTTAGCTTTGCCACAGTCTAGTAACAATTTGTACCTGTCTTGCAGTGTAAACAGTTAGACTTGGCGCGGGACCTTCTTTTCAACGACAATAGAACCAAGCTGAACGATGAAACACTGCAGAAGCTGGCATTCCTCAATGGAACCGCCCAGTATGATCATAATGCTAAGCTTAACGGAGTGCCTGAATTAAACTCTACTGGTAAGATGATCCAAGTTTGAAATTGTAATTATATTAATCCAATCAGACACGCAAAAGAGTTGGACCTGGTAAAGTTCTGGAAAAGTCATATTGCTACTACTGCCTCTGGTTTTAAAACTTAATAATAGCTCATAGTTAGTGATGCAGGCCACCAAACCGTAGGTTGATGGTTTGAATCCTTCAATGAACCCTGATGCTTTTGATGATGGAAAACATTGAAGTAACTGTAACTTGGTGATAGGGTTCTACTGCTCGCCTAGCTAGCTACCACGCTCAAGTGGGAAATTTGTAGCAAAGCACTAATTGGTATATTCCAGTAGCTGCATTTAAGGACGAACTAGTCGTTCATTTCTCCATACAACCGTACTTGGGTGATTACTCCACTACTTGACGTTTTAATTCCAAAATTAAGAATAATATCGATTTATCTCTTCGTTATCTAGGTCAGCCTGCTAATTATACAGAAAAAAAAATAAGTGGCTTAAAAGTAATGAGCCTTCAAACATCTGTATTTTAGCAAGTATTTTAACGCAAGTTTGGACGTAAATAAATTACAATAGGATTACGAAAACTCCAAAATAATGTACATACTAACAAGCTTTAGTTTATTGACATTTCAAATAACTTTGGTCTGACTAAATACATTCAGTAGTTTTGTCGCAAAACCCCAAGCACCAGAAGCCAATTCGTACATTTTTGCGCGCCGGTTTTCGACTTTTCGGTTTTCGTCGCGACTTTACGAGAGTGTGTAATTGTGTATGTGCGAGCATTAGCCTCATACTACTCATCGCTGCAGAGTCTTACCTTGTCCCACGAATGTTAGATGAAATAGCATGCATTTTAGCCGCACCCACCGATGAGTTCGCTCCATGGACTAGTAGGCTCTTAAGACCCAGTTCTAATCTAGGTTTTTCATAATTGAGTACGAAAAAAATGTATAAGTACATTCTATTATCATTCTCAGGCACACTCCTGTCCGAGATGTCATACTCCCGTTCAGAAGACGACCTCGATCTGTCACTGGCGTCCTCGCGGCGCTCGTGGGTGCAGCGCGGCGGCTGGCACGCGAGAGACACGCAGCCTGCTAACAAGAAGCGGCGCTCCTCCACTTCTTCTGCCACCAAGGTGTGTTAAAATGGTTACTAGGCACCGGACATGTATGATAAAATACTTGAAAACCAAAATAATTTATTGGATAACTGTATGAACAATTTGAAGCAATGATGGTTCAGTGATATTAACATTGGCCGGCAATCTAAGATGTCTAAGATAGCGGTCAACACTCACCTTTCGTAAATAAAAATAAAGAACTAATTGCAGATTATTGGATTTCGAAGGCCAAGGCATACTCAGCATACTATATACTACCTACTCAGTGCTACACTATTCTTGAGTTCGGTGCTGCTTCTTGGTTGTTTCTCTTTAAACAGTGAAGACAGAAAATCTATTGAAGAACCACAAAATTCGAGAATTATTGACATCCACCAAACCGCACAAGAGCGAGTGTATCCGAGCGGAACTTGTGCAACTTTAAATCCGACGCACCATAGTTTGAATATCGGCTCGGCCATGCACCAATGACTTAAATCAAGCTAAGTGCAAATGTATCACACTCGCTATAAAACAGTGAAGGAAAACATTGTAAGGAAACCGGCATGTTCAAGAACCACAAAATTCTTAGACATGCGACATCCAACAAACAGTATTGGGCTTGCATGGTGGATTGTGGCTCATATGCTCTCTCCAAAAGAAGGCATGTATCCCAGCAGCGGGAGCGTAAAAGTTTGATGATAATATTGTAGAGCTAAGGTTTTCTCCAAAATAGGTCAACAGTAGAGTTTGGTAGTCTTCTAACATGTGCATGTTGGTTTTTTTGGTTTCAGACGGTGGAGCTGCACGGTGGTAAAGTGCTGGCCACAGCCACGACTACTCTGACGCTCGAGCGCACGCCCACCAATCACGACCTCAGGCCGCCACAAAACTTCGTAAATATGCTTTATCTATCTCATCACAAATATTAAAAATTAGATTTTCATTATCATTCATGATAGATAGGTAGGTGACCTACGACATCTAGAATAGTGAACACAACATATGATCTAGACTGTTAGATCGCAAATAAGCTGCAACAAAGCTATTCGCTGTGAGGCTGGATTGAAAAAGTTACAATAATAAAAAATAATAAAATATGTACTCAAGGATAGTTTACTGTACACAAAAGGAGTGTAATGTTTTTAGGGTTTGTGTATACGTATATTAGTTTCTTTGTTCCACAATAACTTTTAAATGCCTGAACAGATTTCGATGTATGCGGTATCGTTAGAATACTTACATCATCCTGAGTGACACTGGCTAGGGTAGTCATTTTTCTATGTAACTTTTTTCTGTTTGAGGTACGGAATCCTAAAAATAAAAATAACTATAACTCTTAAAATAACCTTTCTATACAAACGTCGTAAATTGAATGTGCCATCGTTAAACAGCCCTCAATCTTATTACAGCAGCCGATATCTGAGAGCAGTGATGAGGCGCCGCGCCGCGTGTCCGCCCGCCGCCTCTCGAGTCATGCCATCAAGGAGGAATGCACGCCCACTGCACCGCCGCATACCGGTACGGTATACTCTTTACTACTGTGCCCTGCGGCTTCGCCCACTTAGCCTAAGTTACTCCTTGTAACATCAGCTATCTGCCAGTGCTATCCCGTCAAAATCGGTCCAGGCGTTTCACAGATTACCCGGGATAAACAGACAGAAAAAAATGGTTGTTTTGTTATAGGTCCCATATATTCTTTCATATGTATTTAGTAAAAAGCGGTTTTTTTTATATTACAAACAGACGCTTTAATTTTATTTATTTGTATAGATAGGTTAGCATTTGAGCACTGTGTCACTTGTAATGGAGTGGCGAAGTGGTTGAAGATGGGTGAACGCGCTGATTTTAGGTTATACAGCCTGAGTTTGATTTAGTATGTTATCCCTAAAGGGGGTTAACAATCTACTCCTGGAGGTCAACAATATTTGTTTTACCATTTTTTTGATATTCGTAATGTTTCATTGAAGAAAAGGCATTTTAAGTTTATGTCAAAATTTTACTACAGAACTTCCGAGCAGCCCTAGATCAGCTGATTCACTTGAGCTGTGTTAAATAATGATTTTGATATTCAAAATCACCCTGTATATGACATTTCAAAGAGTTTTCAAATGCTAAAGTTGCATGTAAAAATATTTTTATCTGAAAAAACAAGAAGAGGTTCCAATTTGTCTGTGTTTTCGATTTCTTTTTTTTTTGTTGCGATTTTCTTTGATTTCACCTGCAATAGTCAACTGGTTTAGATGATTATTAAAATTATTATTTTTCCCGCTTTCTAAAAGACATTTTCGAAAAAAATGTCCCCTTTTTTCGTTCTCTACTCGTAACTGGCACTTCAAGGTAATTTAACTTTCGTGAGAGCTCTCGTGGAGCCTATCTGTATAAATAAATTTGTATGTTCAGACACGGAGAGCGCGTCGGAGCCGTGCCGCCCGACGCCTGCGCGTGCGCCGTCCGTTATCTCCGCGGCGTATGGGTCGCCTCGCGCGCGCCCGCGGCTGCACTCGTTTGTCACTAAGACATTCTACAAGCGGGAGACGTGCGGGCCCTGCGGGAAGACGTGAGTGCGGATTAAGGAGGGGGTGGGGGGAGCAGCAACTAAATTCAAGTTTTGATCTGTTAATACCTAGTATAATATGCTTTTTAAACAATAAGTTGTTTCGATTTCGTTTGACGGCTCCGTAGCTAAGTTGGTAGTAACCCTGCCTGCAAGGCGAGGGGTCCCGGGTTCGATTCCCGGCCGGGGCAGATTTTGTGTAAGCATAAAGTTTGTTCTCGGGTCTTGGATGTTTGTGATGTGTATCTGTGTATGTCCATGCCACCTGCGACACAGGGAATCCTAGTGCGGGGGTATGAGTGTATAAGCGTTTATGTTTATGTTTTTATGATTAAAAATAGCAAATTCTCATATTATAGCAGAGAAAGTTCACCTGTTGTGTACTATTACTATTTAATAGACTTCAGCATAACTCGATTCTGCACCAGGTTTATCAACACCACAGCTTGGGGCATAGTTATCATAAGACAAAAAGTTTTATTTTTATTTAGTTTAGACTATCAGTTTTTTTATACATGAAGATGAAAGGTTAAAATAAAATCGCAAGAAAAAGATCTTCTTTTACATCGGGCTAGCTTAGCACTACATTGCGCACGGTGCTGTGAGTGATGCTGGCTTCCGTGGTTTTTTTTCCAGTATAAAGTTTGCGAAAGTGGGCGTCAAGTGCGAGACGTGCCGTGCGCAGGCGCACCCAGAGTGCCGCGCGCTTTTGCCCACGCCCTGCGTGCCGCCCGGGACACACATCAAGCGCGCTAACGCTGTCCAGGTGAGTGAGTGAGTGAGTGAGTCAGCTAATGTACTCGAGTGAATATATCGTGGGGGCAGCCAGTGAAATTACTGGGCTTATGAGACATAATACCTAATGTCTGAGGGTAACGAGCGCACTGCAGTGCCGCGCAGTCCTTTGTGATTCAAAGTTCTGAGTGGCACTGCAACTGTTATGGGCCGGCGTTATGCTTATTTACAGGCAAACGATCAGCTCGTCTCGTTACCAAATAGCAAAATAAAAATATAGGTAGATTATTTTTGTGCTATTTGATAATGTGACGAGCTGGTTGTTTGCCTGTAGGTAAGCATAACGCTGGCCTATAACAATTGCAGCAGACTTCACTCACAAAGCGGTGGTAACAACCCACACGGACACTCGCTGAAGAATTAGTCCCACAAGTAACAATATCCGTATTGACATAAGCTGTTGGTTTGTTCCCAGGAGGGCTGTATCTCTGACTACACGCCGCACACGCCGCCGATGGTGCCTGCGTTGCTGGTGCACTGCATCAATGAGATTGAGAAGAGAGGCCTCTCTGAGCGAGGCCTGTACCGCGTCAGTGCCGCCGATAAGGACGTCAAGAGACTCAAGGTGAGCTCACTTTGGAGTTATCATCCTTACCTGTTCCTCTGTTTCCCAATAGCTATAATTGGGATGTTCACACAAATATATACATCACAAAGATATAGATTGTGTTACGGTGTTGTGTCTGAATATGACCCTAATTCGTCCTGTCTCTGTGGCCAGGAGCGGTTCCTGCGCGGCTGCGGCTCGCCGTCGCTGGGCGCGGAGGACGTGCACGCGGTGTGCGGCTGCGTGAAGGACTTCCTGCGCGGGCTGCGCGAGCCGCTGGTGTCGGCGGCGCTGTGGGCGGACTTCCTCGGCGCCGCGGCGCTGGCCGACGGCAGCGACGCCGCCGCCGCCGTGCTGCACGCCGTCAGCCAGCTGCCGCCGCCCAACAGGGACACGCTCGCCTTCCTGCTGCTGCACCTGCAGAAGTGAGTCCGACGAACGAACCTGTATCACACTAGCTGTGCGTCGCGATTTCACCCGTAGATATTGAAAAATAGAGATTTTCGCGCGGAGATATTGGATTTCGCGGGTTTTATTTTTCCATTTTACAGATAAATAAAATTAAAGTGTCTGTTTGTAATAACAAAATAACAACTTTTTACTAAATGCATATGAAAGTATATACGGTACCTATAAAAAAACAACCATTTTTAAAATTTTTGTCTGTCTGTCTGTCTGTTTGTTCCGGGTAATCTCCGAAACGGCTGGTCCGATTTTGACGGGACTTTCACTGGCAAATAGCTGATGTTACAAGGAGTAACATAGGCTACTTTATTTTTAGAAAAATAATTAGGTTTCCGCGCAATAAAATCCATGTAATCCAAAATCTCCACGCGGGTGAAACCGCGGGGCAGCAGCTAGTCTAAAATAAAAGTAGTTAAAGTTACTCCTTATAACATCAGCTATCTGTCAGTGAAAGTCACGTCAAGCCGTTTCGGAGATTACCCAGAAAAGACAGACAAAAATTTAAAAAATGTTTGATTTTTTGTATGTACCGTATATACTTTCATATGCATTTGGTAAAAAGCTGTTATTTTGATATTACAAACAGATACTTCACTTTTATTTATTTGTATGTATTGAGAAATAACTGCTGGTTCAATACAGGTTACCAAAACGAGTACAAAATATCAATATTTTTCAGAGTGGCCGAGAGCCCGGAGTGTGAGATGGGCATAGACAACCTGGCAAAGATCTTTGGCCCCACCATTATTGGGTACGGGATGACACCACCAGGAGAGATGTATGCAGCCACCGCTAAGATGTTCACTGTAAGTGTTAACTTGAAAACAAATGAAATCGATTTAAAAAGTGACGTACTGACTTTCGTGACAAACTACTGAACTGGTGTTGATGAAATTTCTAAGAAACCAATCTGAAAGTATATCCTTTCAAATAAAAAATTTGCAAATCGGTTTGGAAACAACGGAGATCTGAGGAAACAAACATAAAAAAAAATACCCTCCGAATTGATAACCTTCTCCTTTTTTTGAAGTCGGTTAAAAAAGTAATTAAATATACTAATAGACAATAGTATAGATACGAAACTATGCATGTTTGTTATTTTGTTTCTCAATCATGCTGAATCATCAGTAATACAACATTTTAAAAAAATCCAACATACAACAAACTTCACTTCTTTATAATATTAGTAAACAGCAGCAGTTACTTTCAAGATAACGGAACATTTAACAGACCTCTTTTATTTTATGAAACCATCTCATCAAATGATTACAAAATGAAAGATTGCAATGTATTTTATGAGTTATTGAAGAATTATTGTCAAAAATAATAATCAAACCATTCAATGATAAATGTAATTTTGCAGAACCTTTGTCAATCTTCAACATCAAAAATGATTAGAAATGTCACAACAGCGGTGCAAGTACGGATCTAATCTATTCGGGTCGATAAAATTCGATAATATTCGATAAAATTGACAGTTCGAATCGATAAGGTGGGATTTATCGAGCCTCGAAACAATCGACAAAAGTTATCGAAAAGCTAGGTCGAATCCAAAGAGAATATAGAGCTACTACAATACTTTACGATCAGACTTCGGTACTCGCAACATTCGATAAATTTGTCGAGTTTTTCGGTTCGACAAATTTATCGAACCGACTTCCGTACTCGCGCCGCTGAATTGTGTTACATAACGGTTAGACATTACTTAAATCAGGATTTGTGGTTGCTCAGTTATAAACGCGCGATTAAGGCATGTATAGGCGGTAACAGTGTTTAACACTGGTTTAACGTGTTAATGTTTTTTGATAAGAATATTATTGCACAACAGCTGTTAGTACATTTATACACTATACAAGTATACAGGTTGAATTTTAAAATATTAAGAGCAAGCAATAAGTTTACCCATAACGGGCATGCAATTTACACAATAATAAAATTTATAATTTAAATATATTATATTGTAGAGCACAGACATTACTTGTGAATGTTGTTTTTAATATCACGTAATATCTTCCAGGTGATGCAACTACTGCTTCACCTGCCGAGTGACTACTGGTCGCAGTGGGCGTGTCCCGCGGAGGGCTCCCCGCCCCCCGCGGCCGGCGCCCGCCCCCGCGGGTTTTTCTTCTCCCCCGCAGACACCGGGTATGGTTTTTTACGACATTTTTTTATGCTATATTGCGTTTCGAAAAGAGCGGGTCGTTTGCAAGATGGTAAGCGTAACGCTAGCCCGTAAAATTGCTTGCAATATATCACACTAACCCTACTATATCAAATGTTCCTGCGACGAGTCTTAATTGTCAAACTGATTATATCGATTTCAATTTATATGATATAAATTGAAATCGATATAATTTATAGTAGGGTACGAAAAATGCAACGATATAATATCGTTCTTCTGCGATTAGACCCTCTGACATTAATACTAATGTCTATTGAGATTGATATTGCTAACAAACGCGTTTAAATTATTACTAAAATAAAAAAAAACCGAAACAAAAATGCGACATTTTTTTTATGTCATAATTTTTATAAACGCTGTTTCAAACATCTAGTTACATACTTGTTACTAAAATAATATTTAATTGTTTCAGTATATCGAGAAAGAAAAGGAACTACTTTCAATAACAACATTGGATCATTATAATTATTATAAGTTTATGTTAAACAATTAAGTTTCAACGTTTTTCAAAGGTAAGAGCAGAGAAGCCGATTGCAATGATTTTTAGCTTGAAGGTGCAGATGAGCACCACTAGTTGTATTACCAACATGTAAAATATAATTCATCGACTAAGACACATTCTGCTATATGCTATCTAACAGTGTTTTTTTGTGGTAACATGGTTGTGCTACCACAAATAAACACTTTTAGATGCATGTTTAGCTAGGCAGTGCCTAAAGATAAATGTCTAAATTGATTAGAAACTTCACAACAAAATGGAGTTAGACACTACAAATCGAGATTTGTGATTGCTCATATTTAAACACGCAACTAAGGCATGTTTAGGAGTTAAATGTTATAGTGCGTTTAATTTTTTTGTTGTAAAACAGTGTTTCCCTGCCCGCACTGCTGCCTTATCAGCTAACAATCTCGTGTTCGTTTTCAATACCAGACCGATTAAAATCAGTTGTCAATAGTTTTCGCTTCTTTTCGTTTTGTAAGAGGTTATTTCTTTAATTCCCAGCGAAAATTCTAGACTATTCCTTCCACACGAAGACTAGTGACCGCTGGTTTTAATCGGTCTGGTATTGAACACGAACACGAGATTGTTAGCTGATAAGGCAGCTGCTCTTGCCTTTGTGAATGTTTAGTTTCGTTCGAGTAAGAGAACATTTATGTTAACCATTTGTATGTAAATCTGCCTATTTAACACTCGTGTATTATAACATGTTATGTTAGATTTATTATTTTTTGACGTGTCAGCGTTGTTTATATTTAATTTTCACCAGATTTTTGTAAATTACACGAAGAGTTAAGTTTCAATTTTCAAGTCTCATCTTGTACGGGCAACTATCCAAGTTGAGCTTTGTTGTTTCGAGGTTTTATCGTCACATAGCAGCTACGAATAATAATAAGTCAGGAAATGTAACTATGTAAAGAAAATGACCCAACTAAAGTCGTGTCCAAGTAGGTCCAAGTCGTGTCCAGCACGTCATCATTCGGACATTCTCCTTGCAAGCGAGTACACGTCAAATCTTCGCTTCAATGACTCAGCTGTCACAGCAGACATTGCGGCGCGCGCGCGAACCAATCCCTGCTTTCGTTTGAATTTAAACCAATCACCGAGCAAGTCTATATTTTAACGGAAGTCTATTTTTTGAAGCCTCGGAAGCGATTCGTATTTTGGTTCATACGTCGTTTTGGTTTGAAGTAGGGCCATTTTTTGTGTGGATTTTGTTCTGAATTACACTTCCTGACTTATTATTTGTCCGTAGCAAAGCAGTTATAAAACGTAAACACGATAATTTATTATTTGATATATTATATATTATAACATATTGAGTGTATATATACATTCCCACACAGGTAATGTTTCCTGGTTTAATAGAAGCCTTCGTGCGAGTTAAACTTAAAATGCAGTCATTTCGTGAGTTGTTTCTAAAGCATTTTCATTTCCTAAGCAGTGACCTAAAATATTTATAAAAAATAAAAGTGCTAGTTTTTGCCCCCGGTTTTACTTGCGTGGCAATTTACACAGGAAGCGTGCATTTTTGCGGGATAAAATGGCCCTTGTTACTTTCCGATCCATAAACTATATCTATGCAAAAAATCATGTCGATCCGTTGCAAAGTGCAAACCAACACACCAACAAACAAACTTTCGTATTTATAATGTACTAGCTCCGTGCCTCACGGCTTCGCCCACGTAATTATCTAAAAAGTAGTAAGTTACTCCTTATAATATCATTTATGTGCCAGTGAAAGTCCCGTCAACATCGGTCCAGCCGTTTCGGAGATTAGCCGGAACAAATAGACAGACAAAAATTTAAAAAATGGTTGACACACTGGCAGGTAGCTGATGTTTATAAGGAGTAACGTAGGCTACTTTTATTTTTGAAAAAGAATTAGGGTTCCGCGCAAAAAAATAAAAACCATGAATTCCAATATCTCCGCGTGGGTGTAACCGCGGGCAGCAGCAAGTAGTAAATATTTAACTTTTTACGAGATGCTCTTATCAGATTTCTCCACACGAAAGGGCAAAGCTGTTATAAGTTCGGGAGACAGCACAATAGTCCTGTTCGTTCATCTTAACAATATTAAAGGTTTAGTTTTAAGGTTTTTGTACTTAATATTTCTTTTTACTTTACTTTTTAAGAGTTACCTTATCCTCCTTTCCAAATCAGGGTAGCAATTTGTATTTAGTTGTATTTGTAGTTGACTATTTCGGATACCGTTGTTGAGACGTCGACCCACCGCCTAATATATACGATGTATATAAATGGCATGTTTATATTTTTGCGTTTGGCTTTTCGTGTGTTTTTTTTTCTTTTATATTTCGCTTTAGACCTTCAAATGGTCTTAATTTAATATTTAATGTGTGTCTTTTTGTATAATATAAAGAGTAGTACGTATAACATTATTTAGTTAGGAAAGGTCTTTCAATAATAGTGTAATAGTATTTAACTGAGATTCTGTGTTTGAGCCATTTTTGATGTATAAATTTTAGTAATCGCGCAAAATTTGATGCAGATCAAAAACGGATTTCATGTTCGAAAAGAATCATTACATCTGCAGGGTGATTTTAATTCACTCGGAACGATATCGGTCTTTGTGTTTCAAAGTTCTGAGTGGCACTGCAATCGTTATGGGCCGGCGTTATGCTTACCATCAGGCAAACGACCAGCTCGTCTCGTTGCCAATAACATAAAAAATAAAAAAGAATTTTGACTTATGGGAGCACGAGTCCATGCTTAGATTCGTCTCTGAATCTTAGCCTAAAGGTGACAATACACGGTTCACTTTTGTCTTTCAATTTGGATGAAGCAACCAAATTGATCCATGTAAACTTATAAGTGAATCATTCAATGTCATTGCAACAACAGCAACCTTTCGTTTCTGCTCCATTCAACCAAAGTGATTCAATTTGGTTGAACCGTGTATTTTCACCTTTAGTGACACAACCCTTTGGGTGGCTAACACAATGCCAGGTAAGTAATCTTAACTAACCACCTATCCTATCACCATTTTCATGTTATAGATATTTAGTTTAGTAATTTAGAAAATAGTGTTCACAGTATTTTTGTATCTGATAAAATGATGTAAATATATCTACTCAAGTTATTTGAGTACGCGACGAATGGAGCTCATTTTCAAGTAACGAAAACGGTTATTTGATTTTGGAATACGTCGATATAGTTAGGGGAAATCTGGCAGTTTTTTTTTTGTTTTTATTTTACACTTTTTTTATTTTAGGTTAGGTTGCGCTGAGTTGCCTTTCACATGTTACTTAAGGTGCAGAACCCGGCGCGCCGCTATCTCGCTCGCGCATCTTAACATTTTTGAAGATAAATAATCACTTAATATTATTATGAAAAATCGCATTCGGTGAAATTGCTGGCAATAACATTACAAAGGTTATACAAAATTTTTATTTTGATCCATTCTAGTTTTCAAACCTAAAAATGGGATTTTATGTTTTGCCCATTTTCATGTATGAAATCTTGATCGGATCAAAATGATACTTTTGCCGTACCTTTGTAATGTTATTGCCAGCAATTTCACCGAATGCGATTTTTCATAATAATATTAAGTGATTATTTATCTTCAAAAATGTTAAGATGCGCGAGCGAGATAGCGGCGCGCCGAATTCTGCCCCTTAAATGTCACTGAAACATATTTGCCCATTGAAATTGACTTAATTGGGCATCCGTTGCATGGTCATCAGAGTAATCAGCACCAAAGTGGACCAAATATAGATCCACAGTTGGAAAACTTATGGTACCTATGTAGGTACTAGTATATATACCCAGGCTCTTATTAATTAACAGTGTAAAACGGTAGTTGAATTAATGTTTTGTCTTTGTTGTTCTTTGACAATTTTAAACTGAATCGGAAGAGACAAAACATAGTTTAACTATGTAACCGTTTAACGCTTTTCTGTTTTGATGAACGCAATAGTTAAAAATTGTACATAATATTGGGTTACGGGGAATTTTGTTTTCGTTCATTAGGATTTATTTATCATACAATTTTTCTTAGGTTTATCATTTTGTAAGCATTCACAATATTTAGAATAATGTTTGGAGATCAGAACATTGTCACAAAAACCAGTGAATGGGACAGAGTAGCCTGCTGTAATAAGTATATGTTCCTTAATCTTTATAATTGTTGCAATATTAAAAGCCATAAAGATGAACACAAAATCTCTAAAATGATGGAACTTTAACATCTATCCATTTTCTCAGTGGCAGCAACTTATAGAATTTATATACGTATTATATCAGGCGTGATTCCAAAACTAAGATAAAACTAAAAAGAGGAAGGTAGGATACGCTCTAAGGTCACGTTAACAAAACTGCAGGACTGTTAACAACTACATACATGTATACATACACACACACACACACACACTACAAAAATTCCAATATCGTCTCATACGCATCATCAACATAGATAGAGAGACATACGCGAACAAGATAGTAATTACTCCCTGTTTCGCACCCATTCCCCAACTGCAAATGGCGATTCAACTGAAATAATTATAAATCAGGAGAATTTTAAAGATTTTTTTTCCTCTTTCGCCCTTTTGTGCAGGCTAGTCGTACGACCATACGCCTACTCTAACGTAGAACATTTTATTGGTGAGTTAGGAAAGCAATATCATTTGTTTAAAAAAGAACAAGTTTCGAAGTACCTACGTAGTGAAAAATAAAGCCAAGGATATTTTTTTTGGTTTTGAACTATTGGCCAGTTCGATTGTGACTGAGGTTAAATTAGGCCCATGGGCCATGGGCCTAATTTATACGGTGCACGTCGATGACCTCGTAATCTATCTCCCTCTTTAGGTTTATCTACGATTCAAAACGATACGAAGTGATGTGACTTCATAAACACGTGGTTCTAAAGTCACAAAAAAAGTCAAAATCACAATCTATATCCTAGTCAGAGACTAGTTAGTTTTATGTTTTGTTTACTGACTTAAAAATACGAAATAAATTATTGGAACTAATTTTGAGATCTTTTTTTTATCCCTCGTGGTGTTTATACGTGTCTCTGGTTCTGAGAGAGGTACTTATGCAGAGTATATTTTCGTCTATTCCCTGTTGCCACCTCGTGTTGACCAGCACAGCGAGTAGTAATAATTTTGGTTGCTAATGATAATGCGAATAAGGCATACTTTATAAAATAATCAGGTACATACATATAACCCGTTTATTTTTGTAAGAAAAATCATAAACACCTTATTCCTTATTGGTAAAATCTATTATAATAGTGTTGGTTATAATTATATACAAATATCACAGCAAGTGAGCACAAAAAGAGGGCATTCGTTGGCTTCGCTATTCTCTGCTGACTATCGGAACATCAAGGACGCCTTCACTTTGGTCTCTTGGTTCGCTTGGTCTGTAGAAGTGTCAAAGTCAAAAGTCAAAGTCAAAGTCAAAGTTCTTTATTTGCCAGAATGCAGGTATACATAGTATGATGGTAAAATATAAAAGTCCCAAATACATTCTACCACTACAAATGGTGTGCAAATGTTTGCAATAACAAATAATAATAAGAATAATAATTCTAAACAATATGTATTAATTAAATTCATTATATTTTCAATTACGAACATGCAAAATTCAGATTTTAAACGTTGTCTTATAATGTCAGTTTCTTATATTTAACTTAATAATGAGATTTCAATTTAATGTCATTCAAATTCAATAGTAAAGCCATCAAAAACAAGTCAACTATCAATGTCAAAATTTTGCAATGTTATGTGTGTACTGTCATAAATTCTTTAAGGTCATAAAAACAATGTTCTGCTAGCCAGTGTGTCAATTTTTTTTTAAATAATGTCGTTGGTAAATCTTTGAAATCATTAGGTAATTTATTGTATATTTTAATGGCATTTACATAAACGTTTCTTTGAAATAATTTAATTCTACATTTTGGGAAATAAAGTTTATGTTTGTTTCTAGATCCCGCTTTCTTTTTAATGACATCAATGTTTTTGTCAAAATATTGTTGATGTCCGTGCACAAAGATACACACCTCTCTAATATACATGCACGGCAGTGGCAGAATTTTTAACATTTTAAATAATGGCTTACAACTATCTGTGAACCAGGCTCCACAGATTGCACGAATACATTTCTTTTGCAGCCAATTTGGACCGAGTTACCCCACAATAAAAGACCATACGAGAGAACAGACGAAACATATCCATGATATGCACTTAACGCCGCATCCTTTGACACTGTATCTCGCAAACGCTTGATCGCATAAACGAATCTGTCAAGTTTGTCACATACATAAGCTATGTGAGCTTTCCAGTCACAATTCTGGTCTAACATAATTCCAAGAAATTTGGTTGTTAACACTTCTTCAATAGTGTTGTCTTGATATTTTATATTTAGCGTTAGTGGTTTCTTTTGAGTAGTTTGAAATTGTATCATTTTAGTTTTTGATATGTTAATGTGCAGATTATTTGTACATAGCCAGTTTATTATATTATTTAATGCGTCATTTATTTCTATTTCATATGTATGTATATCTTGACATTTAACAAGTAAAGTTGTGTCATCCGCAAACAAAATCGTTTCATGATTAGTAACATTGGGGAGATCATTTATATAAATCAAGAATAGAAACGGCCCTAAAACACTGCCTTGAGGTACCCCAAATTTATTATGCTGAAAATCGGATCTATGAGAAACCTTTTCGTTGTTACATATTCTTGTTATTTCTACGCATTGAAATCTATCGCTAAGGTAACTTTTCAGCCAGTCATTTGCTTTACCTCTTATTCCATATTTTTCTAATTTGTACAATAATAATTTGTGGTCCACAAAATCGAACGCTTTGCTCATATCAAGGAATATAGCAGCAATCGGTAATTTAGCATTTATAGCTTCAGTTATGAACTTCATGAGATTAAAACAGGCCAATGATGTAGTGCTGTTCCGTCGAAAACCAAATTGTTCTTTTTTGAGTATGTTATGGTGAGTTACAAATTCTTGCAGCCGTTTTAACATAGCTTTCTCGAAGATTTTTGATATCACTGGTATTAGTGTAACAGGTCTGTAGTTATTCATATCCGTTATTACTCCTTTCTTGAACAAAGGCTTTACAATTGACTTTTTTAATGTATTTGGGAAAAGTCCTTCCTCAAAAGACATGTTTATTAAGTAGCTAAGAGCTTCACATATATAAGGTGCGCTAGATTTGAGAACTGCTGTGTTTATATTATCAATACCAGTTGAGTTAGTGTTATTAAGACTTCGTATAATGCGAAATATCTCCATTGCATCTGTAGGTGTTAGGAAAATTGTATGTGCATTATCATTATCCATAGTTTTCTGTACTTCATCAACATTATAATTGAAATTATTGTCATTTGTCATTTGTATATAGTAATCATTAAACATGTGGCTTATTTCTATAGAATCCGAATACGTCTCATTATCCTTAATTATTACTTCAATTTCTTTATTAATTTGTTCTTCGCCTATATTCTCGTTAATTAATGCCCATGTCGCTTTACATTTATTTTTACTCTTATCAATATATTTTTTACTTTGTAGCTGTCTAGATTTGTATATACACTTTTTTAACAAGGAACTATATGATTGGTACTCGGTTTTATGTTTTTTTTTACTGATTCTATTGTATTGCTGTTTAAGATAAAGACATCTTTTACGCACGCTCGATCTCTTTATGCCTTTTGTAAGCCAAGATGAGTTTCTTCTTCTGGTTGACTTTTTTATTTTGTTAGTAGGGAAACAGAGATCGTAGAATAATACGAACATGTTATGAAATTCCTTGAACGCAGAACTTAGATCGGGACTGTCATAAACTTCTGAAAAAGTGAGAGATGACATGCAGCGACAGAATTTGTCAATATTTTCTTCACTATAGTCTCTGACATTCTCGTACCAACTGAGTATCTTCTGGGACTTTCTTATTTTGACTTTGAACGTTTGTGCTGTTTCGTGATCCGACAGTGCGAGATGAAGCACTTCAGCCTGAACCTGCTTAATATTGCTTGCAAACTGATCAAGGCATGACATCTGTCTAGTCGGTGTATTAATATGCAATTTAATATTAAAGTTGCTCAACAAACTCTTTAATTCCTCACAACTTTTATTAGGTTTTAAAATATCCAAATTCCAGTCCCCACAAAGAATAATTTTTTTTCGCTTGCTTGCTATCCTCAACAGCATTTGCTCCAGCCTTTCAATAAATATACGAGGGTTGCTATTTGGCGTTCTATATATGCAAATGATAATTATATTGTGTGAAGTTAGTTCTACACCACAACATTCAAAATTGAATTGACATGTTAAATCGTTAATTTTTTTAATTAATTTATACTCTAATTTATTTTTTAAAATAATGCATGATCCGCCCCGCTTAGTACTACGAGAGTAAGATGCTCCTAATTTGTAGCCAGGGATCTTAAGAAGCATTTCTGTGCCTTTCTTTATAAATGTCTCGGTAAGACACACTACATCTATATCCGTTCCGTTTGTCAATAATTCAGTCAAAGCAATTATTAATTCCTCAGATTTATTAATAGCACCTGCGATATTTTGGTGCAGAAATGTTAGATAGCATTCTGAACTGCTTTTAGGAACGAAAAAGCTGATTTCCTTTTGCTTGCATAGTAATTTCTGATAATGGCTCCTTAGCTGTAACAGTTTTTGTTAATTTTTGAAAATAATAGGGTATGGTTCCCTTATTATGAGTTTCGGTACATAGTTTAGTTTTAGTTAATATATCTTCCGGGCTTACTAAATAAGTAGTAGAAAGAGACTTGTTCGTGTTAAAGTAATAAGGAATTGTACCCTTTTTATGACTTTTGGTACTGTCAAGCCTGGTCAAGGAGTTATTTGCCATATGATTATAATAACTCAAATTGGATTCAAACTTACGCATTGTCTTTAACGATAATAATAGAATCTCAACATGTAGTTTAAAACTCAGTTTCTTAACAAAAACAAGAGGAATGTTTAAATAAATATTTTTAAAATTCACGTTTACAAAACTAGCGTGGGTATAATTATAAGTCAATAGTTTAATGTTTTCATTTAGTTTACGTTCACACAAATAAGGGTTATGTTGCGTACTAACGACGAACACCTTGTGATCTCGCAGTCGGTACAGTAAATTACTTAGATTTGAAAATAATTTGTAGGGATTTTTATCATTTGTACCGATCATCAATATCACAATGTCCTCGCTATTCAATGTACTAGATAAACGTTCACAAGATTTCAGTATTTCGGTAGATGTTGCCGATGAGTGGACTGCTCCGTAGACACTGTAGCTATCGTCGCCTTTGGCCTTCAAATCATCTGACAGCTGGGGGCCTAGATTTCGTATTTGTTCATCACCCAAGATGATAATCTTCTTTTTTTCCTTTCTTCTAGTACTTGAAGCGCTATCTGTTGTACCCTTTTGCGCATTTGATACGGAGCTTAGTTGACAGCCGTCCAGCCTGTTATTTGTGCTGAACAATACAGATGGGGTCATCGCTTTTATCCCCTGTCCAATAACGCAGGCAAGCTCATTGCAAGTAAGTAATGAGTTCACTCTAGGTGGTATTAGATTTTGTGCTATTTGTGTACTTCTCTTAGGCGTTTCATAAAAAGATAGGTGTCTGGGATTGTTCAAGGGTGACAGGCGAGATAGTCGCATTCGAAGGTTAGTCATGCGTTTAAGCGTCAGGGCGGTGGGTTTATAGGCGTTTGTAGCTGTTGGGGTGCTTGGTATCGAAGTAGTAGCAACATTTTTCAGGAATTGAATTTGGTTATTTTTTTCAGTTAACTCCTTTTTCAGGCTGCTGCATTCAGAGTTAAGATTTGCTATCTCTCCGTGAGCACTTATCAACTCCTTTTGCAAGGTTTGATTTTGTTGCTGTAGCCCTCGAAATTCTGATAAATCCACCTCTGGGCACATAGGGACACTCTTTGTCGATAAATCAAGCCTTTCCGATAGTGTGGAACTAAGTAAAACGTCACTCATGTTTAAATCCGATAGATCTAAGTCAGATTTAACCCTTCTTATAGGCCTCCTCAAAGTAATATTATTATTTGGACTATTTGCCATTATTAGTCCGCCTAAACTTCCGCTACTCATCGTAAGATGGCGTTAGGTGTATGACCAAATGAGATCTTTTCTGTTTTGTCTGTGCCAACGAGGTTCAACTATAGGTTATCTGTGGTTACAGTTAAGCATTCCAACAGCCTTCCAATAATAGATGGCAGCACTTTGTATGGACAACTCAGATTTTCAATGTGTAACCGTCATACATAAAACCATTATCAATATTTTCTTTAATTTCCACTTAAATCTCACTTGAAATAGTACAAATTACTCACTATTGTCCTGTTCATATAGGTTCTGGATATTCTGCGTGTTATTATAAGATTTATCTTCAATTAGTTAATGTTATTGTCACCCATGAACTTAGTGATTTATTTGAAATCCACATAGATTTTCGCTGAGATAACACTCACACTTTCAAATTGTCACTAAACAAATACATAGACGTAGTTTTAGTTAAATTGTCGGACCATTTATTATTTAAAGTTATTTTTTAAAATAATATTACACAGATCCTGCCGGGATCGTGTGCCGGGTCACTGTGCTGTAATTTGCAGTCTGCCGTCGTTTCTTGACAGGACTACCTTTTGTTAGTTTCGTTCCCTCGAAGTATTTTAGGCAGCTCGCCGTTTGTGAAATGAACGCCGAACGGTCGCACGTGGTATATGAGGTACTCTAACACGTACATGTACTCAGGAGGTATGTGGTGGAATGAAACAGCGAAGTCGGAGCAGCAGTCCAAGCCCTGAAATATTGACAAAAACAATTTAAAACAACTGTTCTTTGAAACGATGATGGCTCATCACATGAGATTATTTCCCATTCGAGGTCGGGGAGTAGATCGAGGGGTTCAATCCTACAATGTGCTTGAGGTTTCGATGTTGAAAAATATCATGCTAGCATGCATGCTAGAGTATTTCGGAGATTTAAAGGGTGGGGTGGGCACTGGGCAGTCTCGCCACGCTGCAAGTAAAAGTGCTTCATTCGTACACTAGTACAATCATGCTTACCTACGCATGCTCATGGTACAGTTGATTGGTTAAGTTTTACAGGTTGATTGGGTTACTTTTACAAGTTGATTGGGTTACTTTTACAAGTTGATTGGTAAACGTTTACAAGTTGATTGGTCAACTTTTACAGGTTGATTGGTAAACTTTTACAAGTTGATTGGTTACACGTTATATTTGATTATAACTTTAACAAGTTAACCAATCTTCTGTACCATTGAGCTGTTTCGTAATCGGCCCCACGTTCTGAGAGCTCAAAAAGATTTGTACTACAATTACCTGATTTACGGGATAGTAAATGTGGTTCCAGTACCAAAACTTTTTATCTGTATTGGGGAATAGATGATCGCGTGGCACAAATGGAAAAAAACGCCCGCGTCCGACTGAGTCGCGTGTGTCCATGGCTTTCACTCCGATGTTGTCCAGGCACTTACCTTGGAAATTAAACATAGTGATGACGC
This sequence comes from Crocallis elinguaria, assembly GCA_907269065.1. NCBI lineage: Eukaryota > Metazoa > Arthropoda > Insecta > Lepidoptera > Geometridae > Crocallis > Crocallis elinguaria. Next base: position 2,442,978 of record OU026070.1, on the reverse strand, counting down.
CCCAGTGATAGTGAAATAGTGCGCGAGTCTTGAAACTTCGAACTAGCGGCGCAAGTACGGATCTTTTTGATCGATAAAATTGACAGTTCAAATCGATAAAGTGGGTTTTATCGACTTTTTATATAAATTATCGAACCTCGATACTATCGACAAAAGTTATCGAATAGCTAGGTCGAATCCAAAAAAAATATAGAGCTACTACAATAGGTACTTTACGATCAGACTTCGGTACTCGCAACATCAGATAAATTTATCGGGTTTTTCGATTCGATAAATTTATCGAACCGACTTCCGTACTTGCGCCGCTGATGTCTAATAAAGCTTACTTGATACGCAAGCGCGGCTTCTCATATGTAAAGAAATTAAGGTTATTGTTCATCACTGCCCGATAAAAGTGATGTTAATAACTAATAGGATGGTGACGTCGTCGGCCCCTGATCTGTAGTACCTAGTGTATCTATATTTGAATACTACAATTAGCTTGAGCTTTCGCTGAAAAAAACATCGCAACGTATCCATAACATAGTATAAGTAGGGCATTTTCTATATTGTTAGCCATCTGGTACCTACGACCCTAAAGTAAATAAATAAATCAAACCAAAACCTAAATCTGTAAAACCGCTGTCAGTGTGTTCCAGCAGCTGCGCAGTTGAGAGCGAATCAATCTCAGGTTCTAGGGTCCAGGGGACCAATTCTGCTATTTCATAAGAAAAAACGACTATATCGTGCCTTGTCATTATCATTCAGCTAATTATTGGTGTAACTTTCGTATTCTGCTAAATTTTCTTTGGCATGATATGGGGCCTGTTTCATAAAAAATATTAGTCTAATATTATGAGTATTAGCGTCATATTATATATGGAAAAAAGAAAAAAAAGCTCATAATATTAGACTAATATTTTTTATGAAACAGGTCCCTGATATGACAATCATTACAATGGCAGGTAGAGATCTGGCAAGTGTAGCCATTACGACCATAAAAAAGGACTATCATACTGGTAAAAATATTTTTTGAACCGTAAATACATGCGAGATTGGTGTAGTTGATAGGTGCATGCTTGCGCAGTGCGCACTACCTACTTTATGGCGGCAGACTACACGAGTAAAGCGGTGGCAGGTACCTACTCATCAGACGGACAGAAGAAGAATACCACCCGTATACAGATCATATACCTATTTCAACATCTTCGTCACCATAATCGCCTGCCATGCATATATGTGGCGTCGGCAGAGCTTTCTGCACGAATTTATTGAGCGCGTTCTTGCTTAGCACGTACCCCGCGCCGCCGCTCATGTAGCCCTGGAAGCAAGCCGGGTATGAACATGCTGGGAGGAGTGCATGAGAGCGTAAAACTTCGAATGTTCTGTGATAAATACCTGTTTTGTGAATGGTTTGAATCTGCAGCCGAAGTAAACAGGACTGTTGCTGTCGTAGTCTGCTAACATGTACCTCAGATTCTCCACTACTACGAATCTGAAGCGATCAAGCAAACATAATTATGTAAAGTTGTCTATTCATGACGACAGACCAATTTAGTTGCCATAAGCATTTTTTTTTAATTGTTGAGATTTTATAATTGCCCACTACTTATCCACGTGATCTTGAGCGAAGAATGCGTTCGAAGGGTAGGTGGTATATAAAGACGCTTGACGCTAGGTACACTATGAATAGGGGAGACCAGGTACAAAAGTAACACTTTGATTTCTGGGTATCAATTTCGATAGAATGAATTTAGTTATTTAAAACTTTCATGTCATTGTCTACCTGTAAATATACATTATAATTTTATTCTATTTAAGATCATAGAATAGGTAGGTCTGGCTATCGAGTGCAGCTGCCGGACAGCATAGGTATAACGACAGAGTTTCAGCTTTGCTTGCAATGTTGGTAAGTTGAAGACAATTTTCCCAGTATCCTTAACTTAGATTGCATTGAGTGTTAAAGCAGCTTTTTCAAGCCAAAAGACGAAACTAATTTTTTCACCACAAAACCAAACTAACGCGACCGTTTCATTTTAGTACAATTGAACACAAGATTTTAATATAAATTACATTTTCATGCTATAAAGATAACATAGTAAAATTATAGAACATTATAAGTCATTCATTACCTAAATCATAACATAAATGTCAAGATTTAAATGACATTTGTTACGAAAGCGTTAACACCACCAGTCTTCACCATTTTGGATATGAACGAGTTGCGATGTCCAGAACAAAAACATTTTTTTTATTTTCTTTTAATTTCAATAATACTGCAAGAAAGCGTGGCAAAGTACTCACGTATCGTCATCAGCCTTCATGAACCAGTCGGCGTCTCTCCGGTGGTGCTCGTACACATAGCGGAAAGCCGCTTTGGTCTTCGCCCAGAGGTTGTCTCTGCCTTCGTGGACTGGAAGCTTTATGGTTGGTAGAGATGGATCTGAAACAAAATTCCTGTGAACATTTACTGCTGTCGTCACCATAAAATACTCTTTAATTACATACGTTTGCTCTATAAACGTGCTTACCATTGACCGAGCTCATGAACAGAAGAACATTACATCGTTTCCCCCACGTTGCTTTGACATGCCTCGCTTTCTCGTCGTGGTTGTTGGGCTGAGTCATCACCCAGCAAAGAACCCTGACTTTCTTCGCTAGCTCATCGGCTACTGATCTGTCTTCGAGTTTGTGCGCCGACTCGTCCGTCCCATGTAAACTTACTTCACCTACTATCGGATGCTCTTCTCTAGAGAAAAATTATCCAGAATCACTCAGAGATATACGAGTGATACTGAATAAATTTTCTATGAGAATAGTGCAAGAAATAGAAGTCAATTAAACAAATAACTGTTGACAAGGGAGAATGGAAGAAATAATAATAGCTTGTAGTCGTAAGCAACTACTGCGCCGACTCCAAAAATAAAATGAACCTGGGCAATATGATGAATCTGAGATGTAGGATTGAAAATAGTAGATATAATAAATCGGGAAAGAACATAATTTTATTCAAACTACTTCCATTAACATATTCCTCCTATGGGCTGGGCAGCCGCCCACGTTCCTTCACGAATTTTGAATTAATAAGGCATTAATAGGTAAAAGGTAATCTGTTTTTCCCGAACACTAATTTACACAATATAGGAGTCTTCAAGACACCGAGTGTCCAGGTATATTCTGGGCAAGCGTGCAAATAGTGTCGAGCGCACCGTCACTTAGCCCCAAGTGAGATATGCATGGCGATTGGCGGCCAAACCGCAAGCCCACTAACACTATGCGCTTTGTACATAGTTTTTTTCCACCAGCCTAAATAGCGGCAGCGTGTCTTTACTTTTTTACTGAGTTGAGACTTTGTTAGGTAGCGTAGGTAGAGGTACCTATTTTACCGCTATTTCACCTGATCTAGTGAATGTGGTTGAAGGTGGCGACCACGGTGACCCTAATAGGAACTGGCACAAGAGTCTCAAGTGCATCTGCCGGAGATAGCGACGTACTTTGGGAGTAAGTACTTAGTCATGAAGCTGGTAAAAGAAAATTTCATGAACATTTAATGTTAACCACATTTTATTGATTGTAAGTTGGAGAATCTCTAATATCTTTTAACAAAATAGTGGAAATACTTAGACCAAATAAGTTAACTTTGAAAATAGGAAAGTAAAAATAACTTACGTGGACATAACTGCCACGATTCCAAATAGGGTTACCAGCAACAGTCCAGCACCCACCAGCACATAAAAGCGACCCTTTACCCAACTTGTCTTAAAAATTATCATGCTCGAAGCCCCGATCACTATACTGAATATTTTTAAAATGTTATTGAAGACCTGAAATTTTTAACTTTACTAGCAGGAAATAAATATTGTAGAGAATACAATATCGGCCAAGCCGTTTTACTCTTTCTCCTCTCAATCATGAACGCACCACATTACTGAAATTTGCTATAGGTACTAGCCTCGATAACGAATTTTGATATCCAAGTAACATAGCGAATTATAAAAGAAAATCATTTCTCAATGTCATGAGGTCATCATCAGGATTTAATTTGATAGATCGGTTTGACGGTTTCTGTGGGAACGCGGGTGAAAACCGCGGGCAGAAGCTAGTAATATTATAAATGCGAAAGTGTGTTTGTTGATTTGTCCTTCTTTCACGCAATAACGGATTGACGTGATTTTTGGCATAGATATAGTTTATGGACCGGAGAGTAACATAGGCTACTTTTTATCTCGGAAAAATACACGGTTCCTGTGCGAACGCGGGTGAAAACCGCGGACAGAAGCTAGTGTGTAAATAAAAACTTACTAGCACAAACTATACTAATACCGGATACTAGGTAGCACCTTCGACGATACATTTATATGCATCCAAACAACCGTTTTTCTGTTTTTACTTTTTTACAGTATAGAATAGATATAGTAGTCTTTGATAGGTAGTTAGGTCTCCCAGTAGGTATATAGTCTTTGCGGTACTCTGCATAGAAAATACTAAAGAGCATGTAAGTAGGAGAATACAAATACTAGTACAGCGCACAAATTATATAGGGTGAATAGCGTTGTCCTCTTTGATGTGACAATCAATAATCTTCTTCTTCTTTCCACAGAGGAAATAATACTACGTTTCTTTCTTTATTTCCTGTCTTCTGTGGAATGTTAACCACAATTTCGCCAATGTCAAGTAACAATCAATAATTGAAAGAGAACACAGACTTTAAAGTCTGTGAAAGAGAATATATCGTGACAGTTAAAAGTATGATAGAAGCAGAGAATATAATGCAAAGAGATTTTAATATATTTAGGGCCAATCTTTCAATTGCAGCGTTAGTGAACTGATTGCTAGTGAACCGATAAATTTTATTGATCCGTTACCTGCTTGTCATTTTTTTTCGGGTCTTTCAATACGAAATTAACGGACCGCTAGCTACCTAAGGTTTATTTCTTTAGAATGGCAACAATTTATTTACGTCTGCCTTCACCACAAAGTTACTATAGCTCTGATGATTCAGAGAATTTACGAAAAGTTTTTTTCTTGGCATTATATTGTTGGCATCCTTTTCTTATTTGCAATAAATGCATATAGCCATCCTGTAGTCAAGCGAGCGAGGCAGCCCGGAACATATCTGGTTAAACGTCGTTTTTATGTCACTTCTACGTGTTGTTATTTGCATAGCGACCGCTTCTCCTTGGTTACTTGTTGTTTTTGTGAGTTTTTTTAATTGGATTTAAAATATCGCTTTTTCTGTGGCGAACATACACAGAAGCCAGGAAATAAAGAAAGAAGAATATCGCTTTTACCGTGAGATTCAAAATGAGTGAAAAACTGAACGCAAAATTACCAAAACGAAAAGAAAAGGGCTGTAAATTTCCTCAATGAACAAAATAAGTTTCGTCCCATTTGCATTCTTCCCAATGATCAGTGCGATTCCGAACAATATATTATGGGGGCATGCGTTGCTGGTTGATATTTTGCAAGCGAGGCAAAACGCGCACTTGGCGCCAGTCACATCACTTCAGCTTCCACATATTATTTTATAATGTTAGATTTTTATAAGTTTACAGTATTTTGTATATAATTATATTTATACTTTTTTACAATTGTAAACAATTTGTTTTTCTGTAAAACTTTTTTTCAAAATGAGGAGTGTTGATTTGGGGTCATGCGTTGCAGGTTGATATTTAGCAAGCGAGGCAAAACGCGCTCTTGGCGCTAGTCGCACCACCACCCTGCAACCGCGTGCCCGGCAGCCCTCGCTTTTATGTTTACGTGTGTCGTAATAAATGAGCATTAATTAATGTGACTTCGGGCTTATGATTTCCTATCTAGTACAGTGAGCACAGACCTATAGGGACACATACCACCTAGCACCTACAACTAAAATATTCTAATCAGTAATCATCCTATTCCTCAATTATTAACCATTTAACTTCTATAGAAACTGTTATAACCTTACTAGCTTCTGCCAGCGGTTTTCACCCGCGTTCCCACAGGAACCAAGTATTATCCGGGATAAAAAGTAGCCTATGCTACTCTCCGGTCCATAAACTATATATATTATATAAGTATGTCAAAAATCACCTTTATCCGTTGCTTCGTTGCTGCATGAAAGAAGGACAAAGAAACAAGCCAACAAATTAACAAACAGAAAAACACACTTAGGATAAGGTAGTTTGGCTTTGACATGACGAGTTAACGAGAGAATAACAACCTTGTCTAGCCATAAAACAGTCCGATAAAGTTATACCTCCGATACGTGTTTTATTCCTCCGTTAACTCGTAACTGTCACTTGAAAGATTCAAATTTCTTCTATCAGAGCAATAAGTCTTACCTGATTCTTTAACGCTAGAATAAGAATGTTATCTCACTCTTGAAAGATCCGCCCTTAATCATTGATATAACGCTAGGCTAGAAGCAGATTTATAAAAACTAAAGATAAAGTGTAGGCACATCTATGGTAGGCACCAACTCAGCTATGTGACGTCTCGTAATATAAAATTGTAATATGTACCTACCCGGGTTCCGATTGTAAACTCTTATAAATCGTTCATGCTTGCTTATGGTGTCTAATTGTACTGTAAAATTCCTAACGGAATAACTGAATTATGTACACAAAGAAAGTTTAAACGTAGGTATAGTTAACAATGTATTTATTTAAAAAGCGTATTATACATTCAAGGATTATGTAGATGAGAAAGATGCAAGAAAGCAAACAGCTCAGGAGCCTCCTAGCGAAAATGGTTTTAAAATGACAATGGCTTTGTTGCAAAATGATCACCAAAGATCACTTTAGGCACTTTCGGTTTTATAGCGCATTCGATTTTCTGTTGTCGCCTATGACAGTGGCTGTCAATATACCATTGTCAATTTTCGTAAGCACTTGATCAGTAATCATCTAGCTACCTAGACAGAGAATAGTCCGTCTACGTCTAGCTACATATACCTATTATAGTAATCTGTGGTAATCATTTTACGATGAAACCATTGTCAGTTTTAAACCATTTGTTTAGTAGAATGGGGTATCAGTCTTAAGGTGAAAATACACGGTTCAACCAAATTGAATCACTTTGGTTGAATGGAGCAGAAATGAAAGGAATGCTGTTGTTGCAATGACATTGAATGATTCACTTATAAGTTTACATGGATCAATTTGGTTGCTTCATCCAAATTGAAAGACAAAAGTGAACCGTGTATTTTCACCTTTATGACTTGCGTACATCAATCACAAGGTAAATGAAAACTCAAGTTTTTGGACAACAAGCGTTTATTTTCGTTAAAACAAATCACATAAAGAAATCATATAAAATAATGACAAACGAATTGAGCAAAATTATAGGTAATTCACAAAATAATAATTATAATATAAAAAAAATGATACAAAGTATCTTTTCAGAAGCTTCTACGTAATCGTATGGCATTGCGTAAATCAAGATGAATATATATTAAAACTATATCTGGATGATTAAAACAGATTAAACCGTTTGGACGTTATGGTGTACGGAATAAATATTTAGCGTGACCACCTTCGATCACTGTTCACAAAGCTAAGATTGTGACTGGTAACATTGCACCATAATGCGAAACATAGCTGGTAGTCTGGTACAAAAACCATTAGGTATTCCCTGAGGTACCTATTGTTCCTAAAGGTACGGACAGATATGCTCATTACTAGCACGAAAGCAAGCCACTAATGGGAATTTGCATTGAATATTCGATAGTCTCACATTTGACCGCATCATCGCTTACCATCAGGCGAGATTGCGGTCAATGTGAGCCTATCGAATACGAAAAAACAACCTAATTCTCAGTTTAACTATTTGAACTGTAAATTTTAACGAACGCAATCAATAGCCAAGTTCCGTACTGGCAGAGCTGCGGCGCAAGTACGCATCTTTTTGATCGATAAAATTCGATAAAATTTACAGTTCAGATCGATAAAGTGGGTGTTATCGAATCTCGATACAATCGATAAAAGTTATTGAATAGCTAGGTCGAATCCAAAGAGAATATAGAGCTACTCACAGATATGTAATCTGTGGAGCTACTACAATACTTTACGATCAGACTTCGGTACTCGCAACATTCTATAAATTTATCGAGTTTTTCGGTTCGACAAATTTATCGAAACAATGTCCGTACTTGCGCCGCAGATGCACGAAATAACCGAAACATCATTATTTTGGATTTTCACTTTGGCTTAGGATGGCAGAATAATATCCTACTAATATTATAAATGCGAAAGTGTGTTTGTTGAATTGTCCTTCTTTCACGCAGTAATGGAGCAACGGACCGACGTGATTTTTCTCATAGATATAGTTTATGGACCGGAGAGTAACATAGGCTACTTTTTATCCCGCAAAAATGCACGGTTCCTGTGGGAACGAGGACAGAAGCTAGTAATATGATAAATTACTACATTACATTAGTGCCACATTATTTACAACTTATATAATTTATTACAACTTAACTTATATAAATATTTTCAGATTCTTTGGTAATTCGATTGATTTTATGATAATTATATCTGTTACCTACGACACCATTTCACCGTATGGCACAATTATATTCATAATGATTAGGTATGGTGTATTATTATAGAACGACTAATGCTTTATAAGTTTATATTATAAAATAATAATATTACACTATGTTGCATCTTTTCAGAAATAATTAAATGAAAAATGTTTACGTGGAAAATCAAATCTTGTCATTAAATTTTTATGGTTTTAGTTGTACAATTATGGTAACAGAAAATGGAATGGGAACAGAAAAGTATGTTATGGCAGAAATCGGCGCGCTGCTATCTCGCTCGCGCATCTCAACGTTTTTGAATATAAACAATCACTTAATATAATTATGAAAAATCGCATTCGTTGAAATCGCTGATAATAACATTACGAAGGTTAAACAAAAATTTCATTATGATCCATTCAAGTTTTCAAGCCTAAAAATGGAATTTTATATTTTGCCCATTTTCATATATTAAAACCTGATCGGATCAAAATGGCACTTTTGCCGTACCTTTGTAATGTTATTGTCTGCGATTTCACCGAATGCGATTCTTCATAATTATATTAAGTGATTGTTTATCTTCAAAAATGTTTAGATGCGCGAGCGAGACAGCGGCGCGCTGTATTCTGCCCCGAACCAGTACTGAACGCGACTTGCATATTACGTGACATACAACTCAACAGTTGCACCACTAATAAAATATACATTCACGGTGCAGTCTTGGCAGTCCGGGATATTATCGTCAAAATTACAAGTCATAAATAATTATCAAAAAAAAATCACACACAAAACGCTTAAAATTGGAACCTTTCTAAAACTGTAATTTTAGACTAGTACACACATATATCTTAAATTGTATAATATCCTATTATATTGGTATGTAATATTATATAATAACATAAAATATAGTTTTTAGAAACAATTCTTTGGTTTCGGAATGAATCAAGCGTTTGGCAATTTCTGTATTGATATTTTGCTGAATATTAACCGACTTCAAATATGGCGAGTCTTTTTCTTCTGTGTTATCTTTAACACAGTAAAAATAAGCTATAACTAGTCGTGCGATCTATTGATGGCACGACTATCTACAGGTAGAGGAATTGAACCCTACAATAAACTCCAGTTTTCACTCGTGAGTTTTCGCTGTGAATTCATCATCAAAAATCATGATGTATCAAGCTGAATTGTTGACGCGGCATTTTTAGCGCTCGCTATCTACCGATCAGCGCGCAGCGGTCAAAAGCTAATCTACAGAAAATAAATTATAACATGAGACGTTGCAGATTATTTGTAAGTATGTATATTCAAATTTTTAGTGGTAGGACTAACTCTTCTGCGAGTGTCCGTGTGGGTTGTTACCACCGCTTTGTGAGTGAAGTCTGCCGCCAAGCAGTAGTGTGCAAGCATTACTGTGGTCCGGTTTGATGAGCAGAGTATCCAGTGAAATTACTGGGCTTATGAGACTTAATACTTAATGTCTCAGGGTAACGAGCGCAGTGCAGTGCCGCGCAGGCCTTTGTGTTTCAAAGTTCTGGGTGGCACTGCAATTGTTATGGGCCGGCGTTATGCTTACCATCAGGCAAACGACCAGCTCGTCTCATTACCTAATAAAATAAAAAAAATAAAAAATTGTTCAACGCACATCATGATTTGATTGGATTATTCCGGATGTCCCCGTGATCTGTCCCCAGTGGGACAAAAAAGTAAAAAAAAGTTTTATCCACCTGTTACCGATGAGGGCACAAATCGAACTATTTTTTCCAGTCCGTTCCCCTACTGTTTTTTTTAAGCACAAATTTCCGTTGATGGGGCAAATTAAACTAATTATTCTGGTATATTCCCCTACTGCAGGTGTTTTCTTAGCGTGAAAGTCGACTCTTTTTAAAAATAACTTCTATAGTTAAGAAAAAAATATATAAAATCTCGTTTCGAATCTTTAACTTTACATTTGAAGTCGGTTAGTTATAGAAATATAAGTAAAACTGATAGTTATAATTATAACTCTGCTAGATCTCTTACAAGTTATAACTTAATAATATATTATTTATTATTATATAAAATACACAATTACTATAAATGCCATGAATGACCCCGATTTTGACTTATTATTTTCTTAACACTAGATTTTTTACAATATTTTTATAAAATCAAAAACAATACAATTTAAAAAACCTAATCCTACAATGCCGCCGGCAGCGGGTCAGAGCCCAAACTACCGGTGGTAAAGGCTTCAGAGGAACCTCCTGACTATTACTACTTATTATTATTATATTTTAAAAACTATTCAAATAAATAATGGAAGAGATGAGATAAAATATGCTCTTCACCTACACCAGAAATAACTTGGTATAATAATAGACACCAAGTCAATATTCTACCCGGGTTACCACAAAAAAAAAACTAATTTTAGACGCCTGTTTTGCTAAGCAGAGTCTGATGGTAGACGACTAAAATTATTAGAAATGTCACAACAGAAAATTATGTTAGACACTACTTAAATCAGAATTTTTGGTTGCTCATATATATAAAAAGGCGATTAAGGAATTTAACACTGTTTAACACAGGTTTAAAGTGTGTTTAATTTTTTTGTGGTAAGACTACTTGTTCAACGATCATATTAAAATTAAATTCTTAATTTTGAAATCAAATAGTAAGTCAATAATATTATAAAGGAATGTAACTCGTCTTTGCAAATAATATAATCTCTTGGACATTTGAGATTCATTAAAAATCACATAATAATATTTTAGATTCTATATCCACTCTTTTAAAAACTTAAGATTATACCCATGATTCAAAAGAATTTAAAAACAAAAAATTTAGACATTTGCAGAATATTAATATTTTTTTAAACGCTTCACTCGCTTTTCCATGATGCAACTGAACCGCTCACCGACAGTTAAATTATAATAAATAAGATTATATAATGAGAGTAATTTATAGTTTCAATTCCGCGATAAAGAATGTCTAATGGCCTAAGTTCGATCTATACTGAATGATGGCTTTGCCAACCCTTACTGGTTATTCCCAGTTAGCAAAGCCATCAGTAACTGGGACTAACCAGTATATGGCAAAGCCATCAGTAACTGGGTATAACCAGTAAGGGTTGGCAAAGCCATCATTCAGTATAGATCGAACTTTGGCCATTAGACATTCTTTATCGCGGAATTGAAACTATAAATTACTCACTTTATATAATCTTATTTAAAATGGATTTCCGCAAAGTAACGCCTGATCCATCAAATATATTATAATAATATAACATATTACAATTACATACACATATAACACATTTAATAAAAATATTGACTGATTTCGAAACATTACAGAATAATAGGAATTTTATTTAAATCAGTAGTTTAATATTGAGCTAGCTTCATTGTTACCGCGGTTATAGTCTTCAATGTGCTTTCTTTAGAAGCCGAATTAATTAAAAAGGCATGTTTCTTTTGACTTAGTATTTCTTAGTATTGGTTTACTTAACACCTAATAAACTACACTTCTGCTAACCTTTTTATAAAACCTGTTTCTTAATCGAGTATAAAATTACCCTTATATTTAAACATTCATGATTATGCAATTTTTTTCTATCAACGCTTCTATATCAGAGGCCTAAAATTGATCGCATTGCTTTTCAACAAGGATCATAACAGAATACAAGTACAACACGGACGCTGTGTCGGTTGAAATTCAGAACATTTTTTGCATCGTGGTGTTTCTTGTAATTGTGAGCCACAGTTCTTACTTATCCCGCTAGGTGGCGCATTATCGCTGGTGATGTTTCAATATAAAACTTCAATATAACATTTTAGTAAGTACTAATCAAAAATTATTGGAAACCAATTATTCTTCTAGGTTATATAGTGACCATTTCCAATCTATAGATTTTTAAGACGCGAGCACGTTTACTAGTTATAGTTTAATTCAGTAACCCTCAAAGTAAACATCAATGATAAGCACCAGCGATGGTGGCGCCATCTGAGATTAGCTTTGCCTGTGCCTCCCCATTGTATAAAATTACTTTGTTCAAGCGTCGCTAGATGGCAGGAAAGAACTCTGATACAAAATTTCTAATTTTAAATTTAGCACGCAAGTTCAAATACAAAATCTGAGGGTAGATCATGATTTGTCGCATTCTATCACGTTCTGATAAAATTTTACCGGTTCGCAATTTCACTAGTCCCATTCCCTCGAAGTATTTTAGGCAGCTCGCTGGTTTTGAAGTTAATGCCGAAAGGCCGCAGGTGGTATATGAGGTAATCTAACACATACATGTACTCAGGACTGATGTAGTGGAAAGATACAGCGTGGTCTGAGCAGCAATCCAAGCCCTGCAATTAGGTAGACAAAAAAAACAGTTAAGGACTGGATACGACGCGTCGCTTTCTCACTCGAGCATCTCAATATTTTTGAAGATAAACAATCACTTAATATATTTATGAAAAATCGCATTCGGTGAAGTTGCTGACAATAACATTACAAAAGATTGACATAAAATTCATTTTGATCCACTTAAGTTTTCAAACTTAAAAATGGGATTTTATATTTTTCCCATTTTCATGTATGAAAACCTGATCGGATCAAAATGATACTTTTGCCGTACCTTTGTAATGTTATTGCCAGCAACTTCACCGAATGCGATTTCTCATAACTATATAAAAATATTGATTATCTTCAAAAATGTTAAGATGCGCGAGCGAGAAAGCGACGCGAGGTATCCTGCCCTTAAGGTTGATTTCAGATACATTTTTAGAAGCAGAATGAGGATATTTGTCGACTCACCTCATCAGTAGGGTAGTATATGTAGTTCCAGTACCAAAACTTTTTGTCTTTGTTGGGGAATAAGTGATCGTGCGGCACAAATGGGAAGAACCGTCCGCGATGCTGCGAGTCACGGGAGTCCATGGCTTTCACCCCGATGTTGTCAAGGCATTTACCTGGGAAATTAAATCATTAAATTAAAATACTTTCAATTATTTGTAACGCGTATATAATTTACATTATTTTAATGGGGAGGCAAAGCTAATCTCAGATGGCGCCACCATCACTGGTGCTTTTCATTGATGTTTACATTGAGGGTTAAATTAAACTATAAACAGTAAACGTGCTCGTGTCTTAAAAAGCGTTAGATTTGAAATGGTCACTACATAACCTAGAAGAATAATTGGTTTCTAATCATTTTTGATGAAGCAATGCTTTCCACAGTCTCAGTTTTTTCTCGTCAGAAGGGAAACGTGTGTACCTTAATTTTACACTGAATTGCACTTTACAGAAGCATACTTTTATTGATTTGGCCGTGAAAAACTGTGTTTAAGTACATAGTTGTGATACATTTTTTTATTCATTAAAATGTAAAGAATCTGACAGTATCATTTAAATGACTAATAGGTGATAAAAACAAATTGTTGAATTTGGGAAACTATTAGATGCAGTATCTTTGTGGAAATTATATATTTTTTGTGCATTTAATTTTTATTGTGTCAATGTGATGATTTCAAACCTGTATAGATAAAGTCAGTAAATATGTATTTTGTGTTTCAAGCAACATCCGTATTGTGTAGTTCTAATCTAAATTACCCATTTCTGCATCTTCAGCCCCGGTGTCAGTGGATTTGCACAGATGCGGCGAGGGCAGCGCTTTTTGCACGAACTTATCAAGCGCGTTCCTGCTGAGCACATATCCCGCGCCGCCGCTCATGTAGCCCTGGAAATGTAACATTACTAGCTATTGCCTGCGGTTTCACTCGCATGGAGAAACCCACAGGACCCGTGCAATTTTCCGGAATAAAAAGCCTACGTTACTCTCCAGTCCTTAAACTATCTTTATGCAAGTATCTCGTCCGTTGTGGCATCGCAATTACGAGAAAGAAGGATAAAGCAACAAATCAACAAACACACTATCGCTTCTGCCCGCGGTTTTCATCCCACAGGAACCGTACATTTTTCCAGGATAAAAAATAGTCAAAAAAAGTAAAAAGTTACATAAGTAATAATGTGCGTCTTGCGGCAGTTAAAATCTCACTTGCCGACCAGCGGTCATTGCTGATTATCTCTGTGTATATGCCTACTGACTGTGCTGATAACTTAGCAGATTTACGGATTGTCTTAGTGAAATTTGTGCTATAAGTGAGAGTTGTGATACGGAAGCAGTGTATATATTAGGGGATTTTAATGCCCATCCAGACGAAAATTTTGGGAAAGAACTTTTAAGCTTTTGTGGTGAGCAGCGCTGGGTGTGTGCGGATATTGAACGGCTCGGCATAGAATCAGGTTCCTACACATATGTGAGTGATGCACATGGTAGTACTCGTTGGTTAGATCATTGTGTAGTGACTGAGACAGCTTCTCGTACCATTCAGCATATTTATGCTGATCATGATATATATTGGTCAGATCATTTTCCTTTGTTTATTTGCTGTAATATCAATTTAATTAAACCTAAATTAGTAATAAATAATAATAAATGTAATAAAATAGTCTGGGGAAAGCGGGATCTATCTCAAATAGAAACTTATAGTCAGTTTTGTAATAATTTACTTAAAGATTTGAATTTGCCTACGGAATGTATTGATTGTAATGGAAAAATGTGTAAAAGTGAGAACCACAAGCAAACAATAAATAATTTGTACAAATCCATTGTTAATATTTTGAGTCAGGGGGCTGTATCGAGTTTTAATGACCATAAAATGTGTAAGCGGCGAGCCCAAGTAGCTGGCTGGAACAAACACGTCCGTCATGCTCACGGGGAGGCACGTCTTGCTTTTCAAAGGTGGTTGCTATTTGGTAAGCCCACTAGTGGGCCTTACTATTTAAGTATGCGAGACACAAAAAAGGTTTTTAAGAGTAAGTTGAAATGGTGTCAAAATAACCAGCAGCAAATAAAGATGGACATATTAGCTTCACTTCATACTGCAAAAGATTTTAGTAATTTTTGGAAACATACTAATAAACAAAATCCAGGAACTAGTCTTCCCGTTAGCGTGAACGGTGTGTGTGACCACCAGGAAATTGCTAATTTATTCATGGAAAATTTTAAAGTTAATCCTTTGTTAAGTAAGGATCAGTGGGTGCCCTGTACTAATGCCCATATGCCCGATTTACATGTGCATGTAAGTGCAGATGAAGTATCGGCATTAATTAAAAATATGAAGAAAGGCAAATCTCCTGGGCACGATGGGCTTAGTATAGAGCATCTGCTTTGCGCTGGAGAGCACTTACCTAGAGTGTTGGCAATGTTTTATAACTTGTGTATTGGGCATTCATATCTGCCGCATGATCTGATGCAGACAGTTGTGGTTCCCATTATAAAGAACAGAACAGGAGATGCCTCTGACGGGTCTAATTACAGGCCTATTTCATTGGCCACTATTATCGCTAAAGTACTGGACAGTCTGCTAGACAAACATCTAAGTCAGCATTTGGAGTTAAATGACGCGCAGTTTGGGTTTCAGCCCGGACTTTCTACTGAAGCCGCTATTTTATGCCTAAAACATACTGTCCAATACTACACGAGCAGAAAAACACCGATTTACGCTTGCTTTTTGGACTTGTCAGAGGCGTTTGACCTTGTGTCATACGACATTTTGTGGGGAAAGCTGCTGTCTGATACGAACATACCTAAAGATGTAGTACATTTATTTAAGTACTGGTATGAAAACCAGGATAATACTGTAAGGTGGGCGGACTCGCACTCAAGGGAATATAGGATGAGCTGTGGGGTGAGACAGGGGGGGATAACTTCACCTAAGCTGTTCAACCTTTATATGAATAGATTGATGGATGAACTAAGCAAAACTAAAGTTGGATGCTCGATCGCTGGCAATAGTGCAAACAATATAAGTTACGCGGACGACATGGTTTTGCTCAGTCCATCAATCAATGCTTTAAGGCGACTTCTTAGTGTATGTGAGTCTTATGCCGAATCTCATGGGCTCAGGTATAATGCGAAAAAGAGCGAGCTGATGCTGTTCAAGGCGGGAAGCAAAACATATCCACCTTTACCAGTAATGCTCGGCGGAGCTCCCCTTACTTGGGTTAAGCAGTTTAAGTACCTGGGCCACTGGGTAACGGAGGACATGTCTGATGACGTAGACATGGAAAAGGAACGTAGGGCGCTGTCGGTAAGGTGTAATATGCTGGCTCGTAGGTTTTCACGCTGTACGGCATCTGTGAAAGTCACACTTTTCCGGGCATATTGCCAATCTTTCTATGCGTGTAGCCTGTGGACCAGATATACACAGAAATCCTACAGCGCCCTACGTGTCCAATACAACAACGGATTCAGGGCACTGTTGGGGCTGCCACGTTATTGTAGCGCATCAGGGATGTTCGCAGATGCACGAATTGACGATTTTCATGCCATCATGCGAAAAAGGTCCGCTTCCCTGATGCGTCGCGTTCGTGGCAGCCCGAACATTATGTTGACCGTTGTTGCGGAGGATTATTGCTGTGACATTATGCGGCAATTCTTGGCGCGTCATAAGCCAGTGGCCTGCATGGTGTCACAGTAATATCTTTGAATTGTATTATTCTGTTCTTCTTTTTTCTCGAGTTACTAACATAGTTTCTAAGTTATTTTGTTACTAATACCGCTATGGACTCTTTGGTCTGCAATAAAAATATTATTATTATTATTATAAGCTAGATATTATTATATAAATACCTGTTTTGTGAACGGTTTGAATCTGCAGCCGAAGTAAATAGAACTGTTACTGTCGTAGTCCGCTAACATGTACCTCAAGTTCTCCACTACTACGTATCTGAAACGATCAAACAAAGTTCCATTATAGATTTTGTGGGTATACACTATACACTTCGAACGTCCCAGCTAAGGTTCAGGGGCCTTACTCCGTAAATCGAACGTCGAAGCTTCGGCTGACGGATCGCAGTTTTCCTACTATGAAAGTGTTTCGGATCCAACGTTCGATTCGATTTTTGCACTTGACATTTTGTCTTTCATAGTAGGAAAATGCCGATCCGTCAGCCGACGCTTCGACGTTCGATTTACGGAGTAAGGCCCCAGAGACGAGTCTATGGTACAGATACGAATGGTACCCAACACAAAGGTACACCAAAGCCAAGGGTATCGGTTGCCTAAAATAACGGTATTTCAAGCAGCCCTCTAGTGCAGGGATGCACAGACTTATTAAGACTAGGGGCCACTAGGGCAAATTATGAACTGATGGCGGGCCGCCAGAAGTACAGGTAATTAAAGACAATAAAGAATTGATAATTATGTATTAAAATTGAAAAAGAATTTATTTACCGACGCATGCACGGCGCACCGATAAGCGCACTTAAGAGCGCGCGCGCGAGATTCAAATTACTTTTCGAACATATTTTTTTTGGTTTTATTCTGGAATAGAATTCAATATTTTTCGAATGTACGAGAGTATTATTTTTGCTGTCGGCGGGCCACCAGTATTCGACGGGCGGGCCGCACGCGGCCCTCGGGCCGAGGTCTGTGCATCTCTGCTCTAGTGGATAATCACGAGACACAAAAATAACTTACATCCACTCTCAATGCCGTTCCAATTCGACACCGTCGGCCACAACACTTTAAAACACAGACGAAGCGAACAACGTAAGTGTAAGGTCGATATTTACATGACACTAAGAGAGACGAGATAAAAATTAACCTTCAATGGTATTCACTGATGCACCGAGACTAGTCAAGTCTTTGTTTGTTCCATAAAACATATGTTAGTCATTTCGCTATGCAAGAGGACGTTTTATTTAAAACTAGCTGTGCCCCGCGGCTTCGCTCACGTAGCCTTGTAACATCGGCTATCTGCCAGTGAAAGTCCCGTCAAAATCCGTCCAGCCGTTACGGAGATTACCCGGAACAAACAGACAGATAACAAGTTTAAAAATGGTTGTTTTGTTATAGGTACCGTATATATATACGGTACCTACGGTACGGTATATATAATAAAATTGAAGCGTCTGTTTGTAATATCAAAATAACAGCTTTTTACTAAATGCATATGAAAGTAATATTACTTTCATATGCATTTAGTAAAAAGCTGTTATTTTGATATTACAAACAGACGCTTCAATTTTATTTGTTTGTATAGATGTGAGACTCTGGGTCACGATATAAGTCGGGAAAACATACCTACACATCAATTATGTATTTCATAATTATGTTAATTTATTCGTTAAAGAACTAGTATTGTCATCATAACAATACATTACTTACTTGTTGTACTTATATACCTAGTTTTACTTTTAGATTTATATTCTCGAAGGCAATTACTACAATGTAAAAATATAATAACGGTAATAATATAATAAGGTAAACAAGGAGTAGGTACTTATTTAAAATAGTATTTTACATGAGGATTTAGAATTATTATTAGAGATCATAAATTGTTCCAGCAAACAGACGAGCTGCCATCAAGAACTAGCTACTCACAGGATCTTCTATCCTTGATAAATTAGACGCCACTAAATTCATTGCCGTTAAATTTACACTAGAGACAAGCAAGTGGATTAATTTGATAGGCCTAAAATTATTCCATCTATTTCTCATGTTCTCATATAGAAAGAGATTGAAACTAAAATTAGGTTTAGGTTTGAGATGACCGAATCACACTATTGTCAATTTATATATTACTAGCTGCTGCCCGCGGTTTCATCCGCGTGGATATATTGGATTTCATGGGTTTTTTTTTGCGCGGAACCCTGATTATTTTTCTAAAATTAATGTAGCCTAAGTTACTCCTTGTAATATCAGCTATCTGCCAGTGAAAGTCCCGTCAAAATCGGTCCAGCCGTTACGGAGATTACCCGGAACAAACAGACAGACAGACAGACACCTATGAGGAGGAGGGATAGATTAATTGTCGTTCCGGTCATCGATTTAACTTGTTTTGCAACGAGTCGCAATGTCTACTATCTCAAACTTGCAACCGAGGAAAAGATCTAACTGTTCTAGGAGTGTCCGTCTTGGTGCGTACCACCGCTTCGCTCAGTAATCTGTGTGCGTCTTCTGTAGTCTGCCTCTAAGCAGTAATGTGCCAGCATTATTGTTTTCCGGTTTGATGAGCAAAGTAGTCAAAGAAAATACTAACCAGTATTTTCTTTGACTACTTTGCTGAGACTTAATATCTAGTGCCAGGATAACGAGCGCACTGCAGTGCCGCGCAGACTTTTGTGTTTCAAAGTTCTGAGTGGCACTGCGATTATGTAATTGTTATGCTTACCGCCAGGCAAAAGACCCGCTAGTGTCGTTACCCAATAGTAAAAAAAAACTGTGGAAGTACTCACGTATCGTCATCAGCCTTCATGAACCAGTCGGCGTCTCTCCGGTGGTGCTCGTACACATAGCGGAAAGCAGCTTTGGTCTTCGCCCAGAGATTGTCTCTGCCTTCGTGGACTGGAAGCTTTATGGTTGGTAGAGATGGATCTGAAACAAAAGAATAGAATCCCTTCAGTCGCAAACTCTAGACACTGTAGATTTTTCATTGTTTCGGGGCAGCCAGTATATGTGGGATTTTTACCCACTAAACCCTAACCGGGGGGTCTGCCTCGGTGATACATACAAAACTGGCCCCGGGCTCTCCAAATGACCACACCGGTGTCCCCCAAATCTGCGCAATTCCGTGCCGTTCTCCAACCTACGAGAGCTCGGGCCACGCCTAACTGACGACCTTCCAGTATGTCCTGATGGGATAGGTGGTCAGACCCCAAAGGTCTCCTGTCTCCTTTTACGACATGCAGGGGATACCGTAGCCCTATTCTTTTACCCCGAGAGCGAGCGGGACAATACTGGGTCGCGTCACGCGTGTGCACGTATAGCTCCCCGATACCTAAATGGTCGTAGGTACGATTTATACTCTGAGTAAATGGTAATAATATACTGTAATAGGGTACCTAGTTGACAGTAAGAAAAATATTGAGAGTGGATTTATAAAAATGAACTTTATAACTAAACATTTTAGATGGAATTTGCAATCCACTTGAGCGTGCGTGGTGCCTAAAAACAAAATTCTAGTCTTGTCTAGTGACACACTAATGTGTTATAAAGCAAAACAGGAATATATTGAATGAAACGGTCTTTTGTTGTGGTTGTTTGGTATTAAAACGCGCTTACCTTCGACAGAGCTCATGAACAGCAGAACATTGCATCGTTTCCCCCACGTTGCTTTGACGTGTCTCGCTTTCTTCTCATGGTTGTTGGGCTGAGTCATAACCCAGCACAGGACCCTGACTTTTTTCGCTAGCTCATCAGCCACTGATCTGTCTTCGTGCTTGTGTGCCGGTTCGTCCCTTCCATGTTCTATGATTTCCACTATCGGATGCTTTTCCAGATCTCTGACTGACTCTCTGGAAAACGGGGTGACTTTGAATGTAACGGATTTGATAGGTAATTTTTGAGGGTAGATTGCGTTCAGTTCCCGAGACATATATTGTAAATCAGTTGGCTTTTGAATTGCAATTGTGATATCAATCTATAAGAATAAGGCGTCAGAACATCACAACTACGTTTTTAAAATGACTTCCGAGATCAAACTTTGAGGAACGGTTTTGAACCGTGGCAATTAATTAAATACCTAATAATTATTCATAATACATTTATAGTATTACAGGATATCCTTGAACAAAATAACATTCCTGATAAAGAATTGCTACTGGCCTTATCTACTAGCCTACATTATTTAGCTAGCTTTAATTCGGCTATTGAAAATTTCAAGCTGACGAATGAATAAATTTTTTTTAACGGGCTAAATGCCTTTTTTTACCTAGCTAATATATAAATAAACACTACATCTAACCTAGCTAGCTACAAAAACTGTTGGATAATCTACAAGCCCTAGTAGGCCTATAGATAATCCAAATGTTCTAGCCCACTACCAGTTGGAAGAATTAATTGATTTAGAATATACAATAATACATAACAACATAAATTTACTTGCTATTTCTCGTTGCGGAAAGGACTGAAATCTAAATTTTACATTATGATTATGAAAAATCTAATTTCTGGGATAAAAAAAAATTGTGATAAGTACTACTTCATGGAAAGCCTGCCTGAATTAAATGTGATTTTTTGTCCTCACTTTTCTCTCTTTATAAAAGTTAACAATAACATGGTAGGACATTGCTAAGAATCATGCGTACGTTTATAATAAAAACACTATTTTTAGACTATTTTATTTTATAAATATAGGTAGCCCATTCCGATTGTTGACCTCTGATGGATTCTTGTGGAATATAATGAAACCCATTAAAATGAAACACGGATTTCCAACAACATTATGGATATTTTTACGAACCAATGTTTTCCCGAACTCACATGAACATATTGTATTTTAATGAATTTCATGCAAATAATAAATTCGTATCAGAAAATTTTCGATAGCTATGCGAAGTTAATTCTAATCAGTCAATATTATGATAACGAAATATATGTGATTATTTATTTAACCAAATCAAATCAAAGTATAATTAAATTGATCAGAACATTTACTTCTTATATTCCGTTTATTTCCAACTTTGTATTTGATGGAATCAGGCGTTACTTTGCAGAAGTCCGTTTTAAATAAGATATATAATATGGGTAGTATATAGTTTCAATTCCGCGATAAATTTACAACCAACCTTACATAGCTCTCGCTTAAGACTATATATATACTATATATATAAACTGTATAGTTGTCCAATTGTCCATGCTAGACAGCCGCGTAAACAATCTTCCACGTCCTTCTACTACCTAATTAAGCTATATCAATCGAGCTTGAAACCAAAAATCATAGCTTTGACAATCAAGGCAATAGTTTGTGCTTCGACAATTTGTGTTGTCGAAGAAAAAAAAAAGTCATGTGCACCAAACATACTACACCAGTCACAACAAAAAATGTCTAAAATTTGTAATACGGTTTTTAAAAAGACGCATTCAATTCTTCATGAACATTTTATTGCTCAACTGGTTTACAGCGACAAAACTATTGGTAGATAGGTACTTTGCAACTTTCGTTAAATTTAGCACTTTAGGTAAAAATTAAGACGGAACTCCTCATGGTGGAACCTATTTTTTTGTTTGTACGTACCTACATCACAAGTGTTCGCTAGGATTTGTTCTCAGTGAGAAAAGTCTTAAGTCGAAAGTGTTCGTGGATGCAGGCTTCCATCCTCCACATGTCAAAATTCTATGCAGTTCTGACATATGAAAGCAAAAGTCCACGCTTCGATCGGTCTTTGAATCCTTCATGGGCCACTCGCGGCGCCACTAATGGTCAGCGTTCAGAAACTACACTTTTCATACATTTTGTAAGAACTTGCCACACACGTCTAGTCAATAGCTGCCACTCGCTACACAGAGCCAGCTAGTAGACAGCTGAGTCTGCTTTCGCAAGACCATTCTTAGCAGAATGGGGTCTTATTTTTATTACAGTATCCAAAAAGTATGTATTTTTATAATCAAAATTGCATGTAGCTCTTATTTTTAACCGACTTCCAAAAAAGGAGGAGGTTATCAATTCGTCGGGTATTTTTTTTTTTATGTTTGTTACCTCAGATCTCGGTCATTTATAAACCGATTTGAAAAATTCTTTTTTAATTTGAAAGGATATACCTTCAGATTGGTCCCATAGAAATTTCATCAAAATCGGTTCAGTAGTTTGCCACTGAAGTCGGTTCGTAGCTTTTTTAAAGCAATTTTACACTTTGTAGGTTAGCGCTTGACACCTCGCCTGATAGGTATTAAGCGATGCTGTGGCCGATGCCGGTGAGTATGTTAAACTAAGATAGACGTCCAGCTGCCGGCAGCATTGATGTGCCCTACCACCATACTCTACCAACACTAAAAATAATTCATTTCCGACTAAATAACGGGTAAAATGAAAATAAATTTGTGAAGTGCCGGTGCCCAAATTTAAGTCACTTTTATCTCATGGCAATTAAGTAGTTACGTAAGTAGCAAACCGTTTAATTAACGTGTGACTATCTTCTTAGAAACGTGTACGCCACGTTCGCAAAGAAACGGTAACTACTTACCATATTGTTGAAATAAAAGCAGCAATTTAATACTGCAATAGACAACTAACGTGAACACAAATACTAATTCAAAATGCTGTGTTCAGTTGGGCACAAGACAATTTATAACATTAACAAAAAATTTGTAAACTTTCTGATGACCAGACGAGCTCGTTTTCGTGATGGTCAGCATAACGTCAGCCCGTAACTGAGCTGTGCCAATATTAAGTCTCATAAGCTCAGTAATTAGTAAACTAAAATGTACAACATGTTCCATGGAACAAATGGGAACTACTCTATAGATCATAGAGACGTCTCAATTTTTGTAGCGAAGGATAGAAATCCGTAATGTACGCAGAACGTGTGTATCGAATCTTCTGTAGATTTCAGTACAGTTCTCTGTCTTCTATAAAGTTACTTCTATTACAGTTATCTACAGTGCCTTTTATCAATCTCTTCTCGAGCTACCGATATAATATAAGAGTGTATTATTTCTGTTAACAATTTAAAATATTCTAACAGTTTAAATTTTTCTTGACGATTATAAATGACACGGCGTTAATTGGAAATATTTTTCAGTAAATTTATTTTTTGTTACCTTAATAATGCCGAAAAGAAAAATATCAAGCTTGTGAATTATCACAATTATAATATTAATGATATTACAAATATATCTCAAACATATAACAAGCCATAAACATGCAAAAAATGTCATGCAAATGCAGCATACTTAGGAAACTCACAGACCCGGCATGCAATCTATTTAAGAACATAACATCACTTTTTTTAAACTTTAATTACCTGTACTGCGACCAACCAACGTCTCTCGTGAATCCTGTAGATGTTAATAGTATGTACGCAAAACTAAATCCTGCCGAGATCCCGATCACCAATGTTAGCACAAAACGTCGACCCATCACCCGACCTTCAGCCTGAGGAGTTGACATCGTCACAATCTCGGATCACAATTAAAAAAAAAGTTGTTTTTTTTAAATGATCTGGGCTTGTACAGGTGCACGGCAGAACGAGTCGTCAATAAACATTTCAAGTTGTCGATGATAACGTTTACCGCGGAATGACATCGACTCTCAATGATCTACAAGTGTCGCGCGTTACTGGAAAGAATATGTTGCCACTTGCGTTCAACCTCTATGTCTACTGATCTATACAAATAAATAAAATTGAAGTGTCTGTTTGTAATATCAAAATAATAACTTTTTACCAAATGCATATGAAAGTATATACGGTACCTATAACAAAATAACCATTATTAAAAATTTTGTCTGTCTGTCTGTTTGTTCCGAGTAATCTCCGAAACGGCTGGGCCGACATTGACGGGACTTTCACTGGCAGATAGCTGATGTTATAAAGAGTAGCTTAGGCTACTTTGATTTTAGAAAAAGAATTAGGGTTCCGCGCAATAAAATAAAATCTATGATATCCAATATGTCCGCGCCAGTGAACCCGCGGGCAGCAGCTAGTATCAAATAAAACATGCTGTATTATTTACGGAGACGCACGAC
This sequence comes from Crocallis elinguaria, assembly GCA_907269065.1. Taxonomy (NCBI): domain Eukaryota; kingdom Metazoa; phylum Arthropoda; class Insecta; order Lepidoptera; family Geometridae; genus Crocallis; species Crocallis elinguaria. Next base: position 2,417,997 of record OU026070.1, on the reverse strand, counting down.
CCGTTCGTAGACTAGTACCTACATAATGTAGGTACGTAGTTTAGTAAAGTAGATAACCACTCATTATTCAAATGCTCGGGAAAATTTGAATGATAAGTTCTAAAGATTAAGAAAGTTAGGCGGGCGTAACTGAAAACATTAAGATATTTAGTAAAAAGACAACAGGAATAATTCTATTAAAATTGCATACATAAATATCAAACCTTGTTATAATTTAAGGACTTTTCGTACACTGTTTAACAATAAAAAGTATGGTTCATTTTATCATTGACTATTTTGTTTCAAGATATTGTCGTGATGTGATTGATCAGGATCAATATTTAAAGACAAAGGAACCAGCCTCGAAAAAATTGTTCAAATCGGACGGAGATTTCCATGGAACATAAAATATTGTTTAAAACAATTACTAAGATACGCTAATAGACGCTTTTGTCTAGGAGTCGGACAGTACGGCCTAAAGAATACAAACACAAGATTGAACAAACAAAGATGCCAAAAATTGCTTTAAAAAAGCTACGAACCGACTTCAGTGACAAACTAAAACCGATTTTGATTAAATTTATACGGGACCAATCTGAAAGTATATACTTTCAGATGAAAAAAGAATTTTACAAATCAGTTTATAAATGATAGAGATCTGAGGTAACAAACATAAAAAAAAATACCCACCGAATTGATAACCTTCTCCTTTTTCGGAAGTCGGTTAAAAACTGCGTCGGGCATTCGATTTATTTGTACAATAGACAATACTATTCAAATTGGCATGATGGCAATGCTATTTAATATTACTTCATCAACACCAATTTACTTTTATTGATGCCCCTAATTTGTTTGTCGACAAAACTACCAGTAAATTAAGATCAATAATTCAGGAGCGCCTGTGAGAATAGTTTCATTCGAATTTGCATCCAGTTTGAATCGGTAGGTAACCATTTAACATACATGGCAACACTTGCAATATTCACAGAAATAAAGATTTTACCCTATGAAATTTCGGCTTCGGTTCGTTTTCGTTTTCTAAATTCCCAAATGTAAAACAGCATTATTGTGCCATTTTAATTTTTTTTTTCAAAAGCGGTTCTCTTTCTTTTTTTTCTCTCTATTAATTAGAGTTTGCAAAAACGGACGCTAAGAAAATTTGTGAATTTTTTCTAATAGATACGAGTTCTTGTATGGAAATAACGGTACGCAATATTAACACCAAGCCTGTCCTCTGTACCACTAACGAAGAATTGATTCAGTCCTTTTCATTATGGAAATTCTGATTTCACGAATGACGCCCGGAAAACTAGATTGATAACGAGGGCGATATAGACGAATCGGATCCACCTCGTGATTTCCATTTGCGTATCGGCTAAATAAAGAAGCATGACAAATGAGTAGGTACCTCAAGAACTGTGCAAAGATCAGTGAGAAACCCGCGAGCAAACTTCCACCGTATTGCAAAATCTTCCTAAAAACGAGAGAATAGAAAGTAAGCGTTCATCACAGTAGATCCAAGTACTAAAACCCGAAGCGCAAGATTATCCAAAGAAGCGTACGGCGACGCTGGTGGTCTACTGCTGGTGTTTTTCACTTTAGTTTTTTGCCACCTGATGCTACAGTTGGAGCTGACCACGAAGGTGAAGCTCGGATTGACCAACCAAGGCTGATTGCGTCTACTGCAGCACAGCAGAGGTTGGCAAAATTGCAGCACCCTTTGTCATCACTTTATTCTTTACATTTCATTACAGATCTTGCTGCAACAGACTTTTTCCGAAGTATGAATAACTTGTGTCGAGCTAATAACTCCGAATATGCAGTAGAAAACGTCTCCGAAGACTGATATATGGAAATGACTGATATATTAATTTTCTATTATTTAAATTTTTACGATACGCTATGAGACGACACTTGCCACAATTTTATAAAAAAAAAACACCGGGCATGTTATGAATTTCCGCGTTTTTTCGTCAACGAAAAAAGTTTATTGTGCGACTCGTTATGTCCGTGCACTTACAACATAGTTCTTGTTTAAAAGCATTTTTTACAGTTAGAATCGGTTAATGTGCAACTGATCCGTCTGCCGCCACCTACACTGAAAATGTTAACAACGGGTATTAACATAGACGAAGAGATAAACATACGATTACAGTACAGCAAGAACAAAAGTGGGTTGTGGTCAGACTGTAAGCGAGAGCGTTTAACTACAACGATAATTACGATAATTTAGCATCAATGACAAAAAAACACATTAATTTAAAAACAACCAAAAACATGACACATAATGTATACGGTGTTACCATAAAAACAATTTTTGGCTTTGCTTTAGTATTCTCCCGATAAGCTTGCGCATTCAGTTTTCACAGATATGAATATAAGCAGTCAAATTACAAAAGCGTAAAGCGCGTCGATAGTTTATGAGAAATTAATTTTTAGTTTTTAATTTTCATACAAACTACCTTTTTTTTAAGTTGTTTTTTGACAACAAACGGCCACAAATCCATTTTAGACGTAAGTCATTTTTAAAGTAGTTTAGGTATAAGTAACAAATATAACCTCAAAAAGTTAAAAATGAATGAGGATTTCCGCACCCCCATTCTTGGGGGGGAGGCTACAAGCCCTCCCCCTCCCCCTATCAACCCCCCGGCTTATCGGGAAAATACTGAAGTCCTTCCCAACTTTTAGACGACTGTTTTTCTAGACAGTGTCGAAAGATAAACATAAAAAAAAATTACATCTAAAATGATTACAAATGTCACAAGAGAATGGAGTTAGGCAACAGTTACTTAACTACTTAAATCAAGATTTGTGGTTGTTAATATTGAAACACACGACTAAGGTATATTTAGGAGTTAGAAGTTGTTTAACAGAGGTTTAGGGTGAATTTAATTTTTTTGCGGTAAGACCGATAGGTTCTTATTAATAAACAACATTGATTCAGTTTAAAACTGTCAAGGAACAACCAAGACACAACATACTGTTTATTAATATAAGCAACTGTTTAAGTAAAAAATAGCTTAAGCTTGTTTCACCAGCAGGGCTAACATGCGCGCGACGACAAAATTCTGTCTACTGTTTTGTCTCGCTCGTTCTCTCGCGAACATGAGACAAATGCACGACATAAGCATCGAGAAAATTTTGTCACGGTGCGCATGTTAGCCCTACAGGTGTGTGTAATAGTAACATGTGATTTTTGATCTGCAGCGCTAATCGCTTCTCGCTTACAGTAGGGCCACAACAATGTTTATTTGTTTAGAGTGCACTATACACACTTTGTTATTACTATTGAGTATTGACGTGAGTGGGGCACATGTTATGAAAACTAAGATACGAGAATGTGCTTCAAAAATTCTTTACAATCTGTGAATCAAAACAATAAGTCATAAGACCGTGCTTCAACAACTTAGGTAGGTACATATCTTGATTTTTTTAATTTGATCGGTATATTTTTATCACTATCTCACCCGGTCTAAGTGTCGACGTGGACCAAGGTTGTAACCACGCTAAACTTACCACCATGCTAAGGCACAAACACGTTTACAATATTAAAAAAAATAGTGTTACCACAAAAAAACAATTTTTAGTCGCCTGTTTAGCTAGACAGCGCCCAAAGAAAAAAAAATTCTTCAGCGTCAATAAATTTTTTGAAATGACACAACAGAATTGTATTAGGCAACGGTTAGACACTACTTAAATCAGGATTTGTGGTTGCTCATACTTAATCGCTCGCTAAGGCAAGTTTAGGCGTTAAACATTGATTAACACAGGTTTAACGTGTGTTTAATTTTTCTGTGGTAAGACCCAAATATCTAACAGGAATGTTTACCAAAATTTCATCACCTGTATGTTTTAACAATAGGTAGTTCGTTGAATCAGATCTCTCCAGACTGAAAATCGAAGTATTCTCCCTTTTTTCCTTCTACTAATAATTAACATTATCCATGACCGAGTTTTAGAACACACTTTTTTAGCACTTTATTTACACTGGCACAACATGTACCCCACTACATTTTATATTAACATACAATATACTTAATGATGCTATGTTCAATATAATATAGATAATAGTTATTATTATTATAATTATGTTACATATATAATAAAGTTAAAAGCTTTAACCAATTGTGTTTGTGACTAATAAACAGTAACATATAGTGGCCGCTCGTAGCTCAGACATATTTAGATAAACATTTCCTGTCACCCACACTATAATAAATGCGTAAGTGTGTTTGTATGTTTGTTGGTCAGTTGGTTTGTCCTTCTCTCACGCAGCACCAGAGCGAAGACCTGAGGCATATATTATATTATAGTTTAAGGACCCGAGAGTAACATAGGTTTTTTTTTTGAAGTTTCGTGCTTTTGTTCTATCCAGTACTCTATCGACTTTTACAGCGTGCAGCGTCACCGAATGGCGGGAAAGCGCAGAAGGCGCTCAGCCCTAGTAAATTGGTGAGCTAGCTCAAGAGCACCGAGTGAGGTGAATCATTTTTTTTTTACACTAACATATACCCATGCAACGTAAAATAGTTTTCTGATCTACATACTACTAGTAGGTAGGTACCTAGCCTAGGTTTATTTAAAAGGTAATTTGCTCACTAAAATAGAGTAATGGGTACATAATTGGTAATTCAATATTTCGATTACAACCCTAACATATTCGGAACAGCTAAGAGTTACGCGATAGAAAGAGAGGCAACTTCTAGTAGAATATAACTGTAGGTTATTAGCGCTGTGCGATCTGAATTGCACTTTATTGTGTCGTAGCGAGAGTCGCTATTTATTTAAATGATTTTGCAGAGTGAGTCTTCGGTACTTGTACTATTAAAAAAAAAAACAAAATCACTATTACAACATAGTACAACACTTTGTTTTAAATGGCATGCCAGAAGTGCACTAAGTTACATTAAGTATATTTTATAATACTATATTACTGTATAATATATTTATTAAATATAAAATTATAAAATATATTTATGGTATGAATTTAAAACATATATTAACTTTTGTCATTTTTCATAAGATATATTTTTATTGATTATATTGCAATGATGTTTTTGCTGAGTATATTCCAACACAGAAACTACCTGATTTGCTGCCTTGGAGTCCATATTTTGATCCAGATAATATTTACTGTACAAAATATTGTATAATCATAAAATCATAAATGTGCTGAAATGTAATATACTGTAGTGGCATACCATAATTACATTAAGATTTTATGATGCATAAAATAACTTCGTGTTTTATACATGATGCATAAAATAACTTTGCGTTTTATGCTTTACTTAATTGATTTGGCTGCTTTTAATTCGTTTTTCTCTGTTTCATAATCATACTAAATATCACATAGTTCAAAGTCTTTTATTTGAGTTATAGAAATAATTTATGCTGCTGCCATTTAGGAATCTATTTAAAATTACTTACTTTCATTCTACACACTGTATGTTAAATTGATGAATTTTATTTATAATACTCTACTGTATCTATATCCAGTTTCTTTACAATTTATAACTGATAAAACCAACCCAAGTAACACCAAACAGTTATATAATTGATGGACAACAGAATTCGCATATTATATATTCGCAGGATACTCAACACCGCTTTTACGCTCGCACATCTAAACTTTTTTAAGATATACACACATATAATATAATTATAAAAAATCGCATTCGGTGAATTTGCTGACAGTAACATTACAAAAGTTTAACAATAATTTCATTTTGACCCCCATTTTTAAACCTAAAAATGGGATTTTATGTTTTGCCCATTTTCATGTATGAAAACCTGATCGGATCAAAATGATACTTTTGCCGTATCTTTGTGATGTTATTGCCAGCAAATTCACCGAATGCAATTTTTCGTAATTATAACAAAATATTGATTATCTTAAAAATGTTGAGAATGTGCAAGCAAGAAAGCGGCGCCGAGTATCCTGCCCTTAAAGCTCTATAAGAATTCTAAAACTATGCATTATAAACCTAATCAGCTCTTGTATTGCTAGTTTGGGCCCCAAATGATGTAACAGACTTTGGTTTTAGAATGGCACATTCTGCCAAAGAAAAGCTTTTAATGATATTAGATAATTGTGTAATCTATAAATCAAAATATTATATATCTGAAATCAACAATGCTTATTTCCTATTCAAAGCTGAACTATTGTTCAAATTGAGTTCATATTTGTCAGAGCTGTCAGATGTAGTTTATAGCCATAGAGAGGCTAGAGGGTAACAGCCAGTACTAATTAGTTCAGATCAGCTGTGGCTGAGTGGCTCGGCGGTGAACCATAACATTTTTGTAGAGATATTTTCTGTCTCACTTGAGGTCAATCCATATTTCTATGATCATGGTTTTAATGCTAGGAGATTTTAGCAGAATGAATATTCTGCAAAAATCTCTTTCTTATTTAAGAATGATATATGCACTGTACAGCTACATCTTGTACAGTTGCACCAAATAAAAAGCCGGCCTGAATCTACGCCAAAAGCTGCGTCTTAGCTGGTCTAAGCTTTACATGTCAGGTGTAACTACTGAAATTAATCAGTAACGTTAGATGCTTTTCAAACTATATTTCATTACATTACAAAGGAAGTCAAAGACTACGAGAACAACACGAAACCAATCCCGGAACGGGTCAAGGGTTAGTCGCTTGGATAACTAACGAAACAGATAACATCCAAATATGGGACAATCTTACCGTCATCTTATATAGCTTCTTAGTATCCGTATTTAATAAGCGCTAGTTTTCCATAGCTCTAAATGCTAATCATCACATTTTATTTTCAAAATACAGGTCATTTTTTGTGTTTGGGAAGAAAATTAAAAATTATATTGAATTTTGAAATTGCTGTCAAAACTCAAAATGACAATGACATTATGAGAATTGACAGTTACTTTTTATTATTTTTTTAAGTTTGGGTTCCCGTTACTTGTGTATGTATTTAGTATTTATACAGAGCGACGTGTCTAGATTATTGGCGTGTGCGGTGTGAATACCTTAGGGTGGTATCTCTCTCATCAGATATATTTGTCCAATGACAAACATTTGATCAAAGAAATTAGATGGCTTCATCAATTGGGATGTTGACTGATTTTGGGAAAGTGTTTAAAACGATGCGTATGGGCCTAATATAACCCAAAATATTTAAATTTACTTTTTAAAACAACTAATATTTTAATTATCATGTATTTAAAATGCCGTTTTAAATTTTGCTCCAAAACGGCAGTGACGTCACGTGTTCAATTACCACAGAGTAATTTTCTATAACACTGTAAAGTGACAAGCAAAGAGAATATAACCACTACTACCTAGTCTGTGCTACGTTTAGTGACAAGTTCATTCGATGCTTACTGTGTATGTATTGTTATGTATTAAAATATGAGTTCTAAGTTTTTTTGAGCTTATTGATTTATATATATGCTTTGGTTAATTAATACACTTAGGATCTTAGAATCTACGATTACTGTTATATATTCATTGTTGGTTATAGAAATAATGATTTTTAGTATAATAAGTAGGTACTTACACGGAGGTCTTCACATTTCTAAATTCAGCAGAGCAGAAATTATCGTTTGTCGACAAGAAATTGGCCACCGTAAAACAATCAATTCTCGGCAAATTGGAATTATTTGCCTTTATGAAGCCACTTTCCATCATGGGAGAATATTCAAAAGTCGAAATAAATTTCGAAAAATAAGCGCGGAATTCACAGCACAGATAAATAATCACAGAAATCACTCTAAAATACTAAGCAGTTAAGCGCAACGAGCTATATACTCATTAGAGTTTTGGCGGGAATGCGAAAATGTGCTGTTGTTGATTTTGTGTTATTTACTAAAACCTTTGTTTTATAGAGTGTTAATGTGTAATATTAGTGGATTAAGTGTTCGTAAACTTGCATGAGTGAAAGGCAAATAGTACAAAGACGAAAAACGTGTATTATCGTATTCTATCCAAAACTCCATAGAAGCTTCAGTAAACTATCCACCAATTTACTGAAGCGTCACTTCGACTCGACCGCGCCTAGACTAAACTTTAACGTGACTTTGACGACTTTCATGCACCAAAACTAGAGATTTATTATATATTATTACTTATATAACTTGACACTAGTTAATTGCGCAAATAACGTGGAGCCAAAAACAAAACAAAAAAAATTATATACTCCTTCCGATTGAAACCGTGACGTCACGGGCGTTTTAGGTCACGTGACTTCGGATTGATGTGATTACATTTTGATTATTTAATTTAAATTAAATTCTTTGAAAATAAACAAAAATATTGTGTTTAATAGGATTTCTGTCACAAAAACTACCGTTTCGCGGCAAAATTATATTTTTATTTGAATACAGTCAACAACCCAATTCACCTCATTCTATACAAATCACATAGCGACACTGATATTTGGTCAAAGATTACGACTATTACAAAGTACTCTGTGATTACGACAAACGTAGACAGAGAATCTATAGACGAATGGTTTCCGTGTCGCATGTGAGATAGAATGATTTTTTTTTTAATTTATTTCTTGACCTGGATACATAGCCCTTAAGTCGCAATATTAGAAACAATTTTTGAGTCGAAGTGACGCTTCAGTAAAGCAGTGGATACTTTACTGAAGCTTCTATAGAGTTTTGGATAGAATATGAAAATACACGTTTTTCGCCTTTGTACTATTTGCCTTTCACTCATGCACGTTTACGAACACTTAATGGTTAATAATCCACCATTATTACACATTAACACTCGAAGAAACATAGGTTTTAGTAAATAACACAAAATCAACAACAGCACATTTTCGCATTCCCGCCAAAACTCCTGAGATAGAACGATATTGGGTGGCGTTGCCATATCAAAACTTTTACCCTGGCTTTTAGCAATACCAGATTTACTCTATAATTTATCTAAAGAGATACTTTCTCTGTCTACGATGACAAAGGTTGTAGCAGCACTTAATTAACATCGGTGTGTGCGATCTGTGGTGTGCGGTACATATTGCAGATGTTTGAAGGGATATTTTAAAAAACATTTAATACATTTATCATTCACTAAAATCACTAAACAAGTTTATAAAGTATCGTATTTGATTGTAAATCAAAAAACTTAAAAAATGTAAAACCATTATTGGCTTTAGGTAAGGTATATAAGTAATGTTAAGATTTTTAAGAGCTGTGGTTTTTATGAATATTTAAATCACAGACTAGGTAGAGATATTTAAATAAATAAATCAATTTCCTACAGAAACAATTTTTTTTAAATGTAGCTCTGTGACTTTGTCATGCCTAATTTCAAAAAGTTTTTGATAAGTCTTTGAAACGCAATCATTGCGTAGTTGCCTGATTGCCTCGCCCAGGGGGGGCACACTTTGTGACAGTTCCATAGTCGAGCCCCGAGACACAGGAACTAACGCCATCTGTTAAAGGGCGTGGCACTATTTTGACGTTACTTCAAAATGTCAAAGTTAAAATGGTTACCATGGAAACCGATAACAAATAAAATAAAATATTTTCCGTTTCGAAAAATACTATTGTGATTTCTAGATATTTTTTGCGGTTTAAGTGATATAAATTAGTGGTTTAAGTAATTGTTGTGTTCTAGTAATGTATTTGTTACTTTTAAGTGCTCAGTTTTAGTGTTTTCAGTCTAATTATGCATTGTTTTTCTTGATGTTTTAAATATAAAGAGTTTCAATTATTATGTACGTGTTAGCTTTTGTTATTTCCTTTTTGCTGCTCTACATCTAAATATTACGTTTGGTACTGTATATTGTGTTCCTACTCCTAGGCACAAACATGGGAAAGGCTGCTATTTTCCATATAAGTCACATATAAGTAGATACATTTACTTTCACAGGAACTAAGCAGGATCCATAGATTAGTGTGAATGTGTGTGTGAAATATAGAATGCACACATAGATAAACAAGTATGAGTGGGTGTATAAAACACATAACTCACACATAGATAGTAAAGTAAGAATGTGTGTGTAAAATACAGAACGCACACATATAATATAGTAAAGTAGTTTCACCGCCCTTTTGTAGGTGGCGCTGATCGCGATACATCGTGGAATCGACGAGAGAGCGCACTCTATTCCTTTTATTATAGTACTACTCTATGGCCTCGCCTGATTTTTCGTTTGTGTCACTGATTGCTGTGTAAACAGAAATTGTTGTTTCTTTTCTGTTTTATTCCTTAAATTCGTGAAATTATTCGGTGAAATAAGATGTGTTCGTAGCCGTGCGCACCCGTTATGTGTAGACCATATTTACTTTCATAAATTAAACAGGCGGCCGATATGTGGCGTTCATTGCTTTGCGTGGTTCTAGTTTTTAATGTGAAATATGTAGTTGGATTTAGTCCATTATGCTTCGACAACACTGAACAAAACTACAACTGCTCAAAACAGGTAAGCTTAAAACAAAAGTTTTCGTCAATCGTTGAGTAATTGCATCTCAAATTATCGATTTGTGTAAACAATAAGTGCACTGTCAAGTTTTCCTTGAACTACTCAGAGTATTCAGGGATGTAAATTGTCTCAGGATCATGATAGCCGTGATATATATATTTTATGCATTCGTCCATGAACTTAGGTACCTATATTGCACGAGTGTTTTCTATGGTCTATAATTTCTAAAAAATAAATTTGACTGTAATCATTTAGGTACCTACCTACTTAGTTCAAAGACAAGGTCATCTGGACGAAAATCATGAATGCTGGTAATGTATGAATATACATTGAAAATGAAATAATATTTATTGCTATCTATAAAAACAATTTAGATTTACTGGGAATGCTCTTTATAATACACAATGGATCTGTGTGGTAAACAACATTGTAGCATATATTAAAAAAAACCCAATTTCTTGCTTACTGCCCATTTTTTTGCAAAATCTATGAATGCAGATCAAAAAGTCTTCAAAAATTGCAGTTAATTTTCAAAGAATGCTTTTATGTAGCAACAAACATTAAAAATACCTAACCGACCAGATTGTGACCTATTGTCACGAAGCTCGGCTGTACCACATAAGTGAAAAATGGGAAAACTGCTAATATCTTGATGTAATACAGTTGTTCTAACACAGTGCAATTAATATAAAATTGTGATTTCTGAAAGGCATTTCAATTTTACTAAAATTGTTACTTATTATGCTAATTAGGTTTTTTTTTATTGTTAGTGAAATCCTGCAATTTTTGGGGCAAGAATGAACAGTCAGATTAATATTAAGAATAATACTAGATGTTAAAATAGTAGTGGTACCAAATTGATTTAAATGTCTCATTGCAATACATACTCTCTCTCTGAGAGAAGACTGATATCCCAGCAGTGGGAGTGTAATACTACTGATGATGACTTATTAGCGCATTACCCATTCTTATAAAACCACAATCAAATTAAGAGAAATTGTTAACTGTCTATCTACAACTTCTAACATACAAACCAACCTAAAATGAATCTTTTAAGTTTGATTGTACCATCTGTTGCATTTTGAGATAAATAAATAAATTATTATTATTATTCCAGCAGCTACAAGATGGAACCAGCAGTCATGATAAATGCAACACGGAAGTGTACCCTGCAAACAGCCCTCAATGCGGAGCTATGACATTTGGGCCCCTCAGCCCCAACACATACATAGGAGGGATCACATTAAAGCCTTACATTATGACACTTGTCCATGACAGGAATCTTAACCACTATGCTGTAAACCATACTGTGTTGAATATCACATTCAGCAACATAAAATGGAAAAGTAAGTTTTACAAGCTTATTTTTTTAAGTCATGAATATAGAATAATCTGCCCTGGTTTCTTCACCTATATCTATTCTATTCTAAGTTTTAACTAATTAAATTATACATACATAATACTCTAATAATTAACCTCACTTAACTAGTTTATATATGACTTTAGTCATATATAAACTATATTGTCATGTACCTGTGTCCTGCCTCAAAAGCGTTTTGGTTTTTAACTGTAAGTTTTTGAGTAATTAAATTAAATAAATAAATTAAATTAAATAGAGGCAATATTACTTCAAATAGTATGTAATTATATAATATTAAAGGTTAGACAAACAGCAGTCCTTGAAATAAACAAAAGAAATTACATTCAAGCTTGACCCAATTATATAAATAGACAATTGGTGGACAAATGGACAGTTGGTGGATGGTTGGTATATACCTACATTATTTTCTTTTAGTATTATACAGCTATAGTGTAATACACCTTATACATCAGAATAACACAGAATACAATTTAATTAAATTCGGGCAGCGGCGGCTGGAAGCTATTTTTTGTTGATAATATTAGAAATTAAACTATCAAAACACAGACCTTACGAATGGTGTCTTTCAGTTATTAAATAACCACTAATTAAATCCTCTGCATTTCCAGCTATGCGTTTCCGTTTCCAAGAGAAGTACAAAGACTTGAAAAACCACTGTCGCACCATCAACATATCAAATAACAAGATGATAGACGACCGGTCGGTGCTGTACTACGACTGCTATTGGACCAAGCCGGGCGAGAGGAACGGGCAGGGCCAGAGTCATATACTAGACTTCGAGGCGTATGGAGACGGAGTTGTGAACAGAGGACAGTATTACTTCAATGTGCCATCCACTGAGATGCTTAGTAAGTATTTTTTTTACTAAACACTTACATTTTCCTACCATTGTACTAGGATTCCATGTGTTGTAGGTAGCATGGAGACAGCCAGATACACAACACTAACATCACAAGACAAACTTTATGTTCACCAACAACATCCGCTCTAGCCGGGCATCTAGCCTGGGGCTTGCCTGGCTGGGATGAAGACCTTTAAGAGATGATGAAAAAATATTTAATAATATTGGTTTTGAATACTCTGAGACACTACAGTATATTATTATTTTTACTATTTTCTTATTCCTTTTCTTGTCTTGAATAAGAATAGAGTAGTAAAAATCTAAATCCATTTTTTTTGACAGGTCCAGTAGCAAAACCCGATGATTGGAAACCATTTATTTACATCGAAATTTTCCCGAGCATAATGCGACTGCATATACCACCGCCTCCATCCGAACTGAGCATTACCGCTTACCAAATTAATGTGATGAAAGAATGCGGGAAGGACTTCGGCTGCCAAGTCAAATCAACGTCCGTGAACCTTAAGAACAGGACGGAAGATGTCACATATGATTATAATTTTCTTGGAGAGAATGGACTGTTCTATTTTATGGTGACGCCTATGCATAAGGCATGTTCGTCTGAAGGAAGATGCATGAATGTGGAAAGCCCCAAGATTAAGATCAGTGAGTATTGAGTCATTGTTTGATGTTGTTTTTTTGTCCATTACCTGTCACCTACACCACATTGAATTTCAAATATCTATCTCTGTGCGTGTTCAATAGCATGTAGATTATAATTCTGCATTATACCAGTCACCTATATACCTACATGTAGTTGTCAGTGATAAGAATGGAATACGTACATCGCCGCGTCACGATAAAATGGATGTCAGCGTAGATATTTAATAACTAAGTACATGATAGTTGATATTTAGGTAAATTAATATTCTACCAGCAGTGCGAGTACCGATATTTTCAATACAAATAAATAAAATTGAAGCGTCTGTTTGTAATATCAAAATAACAGCTTTTCACTAAATGCATATGAAAGTATATACGACACCTATAACAAAAACACAATTTTTAAAATTTTTGTGTGTTTGTTCCGGGTGATCTCCGAAACGGCTGGACCGATTTTGACGGGACTTTCACTGGCAGATAGCTGATTTTATAATGAGTAACTAAAGCTACGTTAGCGAAGCCGCGCGGCACAGCTAGTCATCAATAATTATAACCATAATTCCAGGTAGCGAATCCCAAGCGGTCAACATTTGCATCGCGAGCGTGACTGCTCTGATCGTCGCCACGCTGTTTGCCTACTACGTGGCATTGAGGCTCATCAGGCGGTATTGGTGCCGGGATACCTACAAACGAGCGATGGGTATGTTTAATTTACTAAAACATAAACTCTTATACATACACACATAATTACCCTTTCACTAGGATTCCTTATGTCGCAAGTGGCATGGATACAGATACAAAACACACACATACATATAACAAACTTTATATGCTTACCAGTCACAACTCACCACACAAAGTTACTCCCGTAATCAAGAGATAAATCAGAATCACAGATCAAGAAAGGTCAAAATCAAATTCAAAATGCATTTAGGCCCCTACGAAGCACTTTTGAAGTTTAGAATAAAAAATTGCTTTAAAAAAGCGACGAACCGACTTCAATGACAAACTACTAAACCGATTTTGATGAAATTTCTATGGGACCAATTTGAAAGTAAACCCTTTCAAATAAAAGAAGAATTATTCAAATCGGTTTATAAATGACCGAGATGTGAGGTAACAAACATAAAAAAAAAATACCCGACGAATTGATAACCTTCTCCTTTTTTGGAAGTCTGTTAATAAATGACGAACAGCGGGTCTCTGTAACGTTCGTCTACCCGAATCACAGACTAAAACTAATGCTGTCTTTATCAGAACATAATAAATGACAAAGACATCAACAGACCCAATCCATGTCAAAGGTCAACGAACCCTCCAGAAACCCACCGTGCCCGTTCCAATCACAAAGACAGTTTAAAAAAATCAGTAGATACTTAAATAACGGACGAAATAAATTCAATGATTATTTGGAGCCGCGTGACGAACTATGCTGCAAGTCAATCTTCTCCTTCACTACTTCTATTTTGCTTTAATACTGTATTTTTTTTATGTTATTTGATAACGAGATTAGCTGGTCGTTTGCCTGATGGTAAGCATAACGCCGGCCCATAATAATTGCAGTGACACTTAGAACTGAAATACAAAGGCCTGCGCGGCACTGCAGTGCGCTCGTTACCCTGAGACAATTAGGTATTAAGTCAAAGGTTAGGTATTAAGTCTCATAAGCCCAGTAATTTCACTGGCTACTCTGCTCATCAAACCGGAACACAGTAATGCTTGCACATTATTGCTTGGCGGCAGATTTCACTCACAAAGCGGTGGTAACAACCCAGATGGACACTCGCATAAGAGTTAATCCTGCCACCAGGAAATAAAGCCATTATCATTTTCAGCTATGGAGATACCGCCACCGACGAAAGTGCTCGTCATATACTCGCCAGTGAATAGACTTCACAGCGAATGCGTGACGTCATTCGTGACGTATCTACGCACGGAGTACGGCCTAGATATAATGTACGATGGAGACATAGCGGCGACGTCCCACGGGGACCCTTACATATGGGCAGAAGAGGCTTTCCGACTCGCTTCTCACGTTATTTACATAGTAGGACCCGCTCAGGAAATAAACAGCAATATTTACGACAAACCAATCATAACTGCGCACAAAGACGTTGACGTCCTCCTTCTGTCGTTCATAAAAGCGAACCGAGCTTCACGCTGCTGCAAAGACATTATGAACGTGTTCTTTGAACATTCCACTGGAACGCTCCCAGTCGAAACGAGACCGGATCGAGTGTATTTCCTATTGAAAGATTGGCAGAAACTGATATCGCATCTCTCTAAGAATCTGTTGCCGAAACGGCAGATAATGCGGACTGAGAAAGGAAGGTGCTTTTTGGAAGACTTGACCAGGGCTAAGAAGATGTTGAACGGTAAACGGGACGATTTACTCGTTAATTGCGAGAAGAACGAGATAATTAACGCGACAGAGAAGAAAATATTGCTGTAATGGGTATTATGGTTCGTTTTTAAGTGTTTGATATGTTTACAGGATTAAATAATAGCGATAGACGCGACGCGATTGTTCGACTTTGTTGCCTACATTTGTTGTGCCTCTGTGAGGACGGTTCGATGTTGCTGTAAAAACATGGTTTTGGGCAAGATTGGTGAGGCGTTCGTCGCGTCTATTTTATTATTATGCTTTCGTAATACTGTCTTAATGTTTAAACATTGAGAAAAAAAGATTTTACCGCGTTAGAACATATTTTAATAATGCTAAAATACTTAAAATATGTTACAAATGCAACAAAAAAAAATAATTGATCAAATATTTTTATGGTTATTTATAACTGTTGTAACTTTCCCAGTCTTGATGAATATCCTCAAGCTTTTCATTTATAGATGTTATACTTTAAATTCTCACATGAATTTTTAATTATAGATAATATAATTCCTTGCAATAAATACCTATTATTCTATCATCTTTCGAAGTAACTGCGTCGACCGTGGTGCAATATACTTACTATTATAAAGACTATACTTAACATTAAAACTATTTTCAACTGATTTAATATCTAGTTTACTTCTTTCTTTACCAGTTTCCGGGCTATATACATTTATTAGATTTTAAACAAATACATAATATTTTAATAGCATTTTATTATGTGAGTCAGTATGTAAGGCTTCTGTTATATGGGATTTTCAAAGTTTTATGAATTAGGTGTGCCATAAATACCTACCTATCTACCTGTAAACCTAAACTTGAGTACCTTTCTAAGTCTGCTTAGTTTGTTGTGTCCATTCATACAAATATGGAAAGGGATTTTATTTTCTCGATACCTTATATTTTAATGGAAATGTATTAAACAAATTGAGCGGACTTACTGTGTTATTGAATAAACGCAACATTATGTGGTGATTTATAATTAAAAAAAAAACTGTTAACTGTAATATTAGGCACTTTTGTAACAGCGATGAGAAGAATGACATATCTGCGTTTACTTCATCTCGCGCATTTAAATGTTATCGTTATGTAGTTGATCTCAAATGTAAAACTGTTGAAGTGTGTTCTGAAATCGATATTAAGAACTTAAATTATTAAGCTCAATATATACCTTGTGATGTATTTTTATAATAATAAAGTCTTACTTATTAAAAACTGGAACGTTTTCTTTTGTTTTATTTCTATAGTTATGGGTAAATCGGGGATTTACACATTTCCAGTGTCGCAGGTGCTTACATGCTGCCTACGCGGGTAGATGTCGTCCATGAGAATTTTTATCGACGAAATATAGGTGCACACACACATCAGCGGCGCAAGTACGGAAGTCGGTTCGATAAATTTGTCGAATCGAAAAATTCGATAAATTTATCGAATGTTGCGTGTACCGAAGTATAATCGTAAAGTATTGTAGTAGCTATAGAGCTACTACAGTATCTATAGATAATAATCTATAGATTCTCTTTGGATTCGACCTAGCTATTCGATGACTTTTGTCGATCGTATCGAGGTTCGATAAATTATAAAAAGTCGATAAAACCCACTTTCTCGATTTGAACTGTCAATTTTATCGATCGAAAAGATCCGTAATTGCGCCGCAGATGTACATAATACAAAACACCAAAACCCGAGAACTAATTTTACGCTGGATACAAGAAATACCTACTAATAAAATCTATGAACCAATTTCCTTCCCATAAAATATGATTGTTTTTATCCACTGCATATCCAAACTATGTATCTAAAAAAAGAAAAGCATTTACCTACACCACACGGAAATCAAAAGCTCAATTTCCTTACATTTCCGTTTCCGAAAGTTACAAAAACAAAACAAATAACGCAGTTATCATTGGTTTATTTATCACTATGAACAACAATACATACATCAAATGAAGACCTCCCTCTGAGGCAGTCAATGTTGAACATCCACTTTACAAAATATTAGTAAAATAATTGTGATGAAAATCTCACTTATCTAGCTCATTGCTCACAGCATTAATTTTCTGTAATAGTCATCAAATCTATAAATTCAAGTGAAAATTGAAGTGTTTTTGGTAAGAAACATTTTGAACGAATGTTTATTTATTTTAGGATCGCCGATAATGATACAAATACCTACTGAGCAACTTAAGTGAAGTGACATTATCCCATGTCATACTTAATTTTTATGCAAATAAATGCATATATATTATGGATAGTGGATACTAATAAATTATAAAATGAAATAGCAAATTAAAAGCTACTTTGTACATAAATTAGGGTCTACACTGGTCTTACTCCA